>OX402007.1:7843266-10243266 GCA_947859395.1 Eupithecia insigniata | reverse complement strand
ATCGGTAAAGCCATTCTCAAGTTATAGCTGGACCAGGAGAAATAGGGGCTCATTTTTATATACATATGTAGGTATAGATAAAGAGCACTCTCAGTAAAGGCCAGTGATATACAAACGGATGTTAAAACTGCAGTTGAAAACACATATTCACCATCAAGCGGCAAGTCCCATTTCATTCAAATTGCCCTCAATAAACCCCAGGCATTGCCATTTAATTTCATAAAACAGAAGAGGAAAGCTAGGTATATGCGAGTATGTCTGTGTAGGTAATTTATGGATCACGTCTAGACTATTCCCATAAAATTTCATTGCTGGATTCTGTTTGTTCGTTGCTGAAAAATAGGTATGTTTGACGTCGTTTGAGCATTCGAATAGAAAGGACACGGGGAAAGCTGAGTTATTCCCAGCATCTCACGAGAGACTTGCTCTTTTCCAACGTTTCACGAAAAGTATTCCCAACGTCTCACGAAAACGCATCTATTTCAAGTAATAGCTGGAGGTTTTCCAAGAAAGTTTGATACATGGTGGTGGATGTGGATACTTTTTAACCGACTTCAAAAAAGAAGTAGGTTATACGTTCGGCTGTATATGATTTTTTATATATGGTTGCAGATTGTTCCGTCAATATTTTCCGATTTTATTGAATTTTTTTTGCAATTGAATAGAGAAAGATTTCCAATTATTCCTATGAAAAAATAATTTTCGAGGGTATACATACATAGTTTTTGTCACCCAAAACTTAAAAAAAAAAACAGTGTAAATATTATAAGGAATTTGAAGTTAGTAGAAAAACATAATCCCGTTTTTCAAAACAATCAAATTATTTCTTTCAACGACCTTTTCTGAAAAGGTCTTTACCACAGAAATAGGTCACTTTATTTATAATCTTTTTACCCAATGAATTACAAGCATTTCGTTGCATGTGAGTAATTGCTATGATAAAAACCCGCAGTGTTATGTAGCTGCCAACTGCAATAAAGATAAAGCCTCCTCAACGTCCAGCGTGAAAGGGAAATAGATGGGCATTGTCAGTCATGATCAGCTTCCACAGCTGCCAGTATTTTAGATACTGACAGGAGTGAAGCTGCCGGTATAAGTCACGCTAACTGCACTCCACAGCTCTGCAGGATTGTACCGAGTGAATTCACGGTGCGTTCACCTGAGGACGGGTCTACTTCTAGTCCTAATCGGGTAACTGACATAAATACGGGAAACTGACATAAATACGGGTGACATAAATACGGGTGACATAAATAAGTAAATAATGCTGGACAATCCACGCAGCATCATCTTGCTAAGCAGAGCTTGTGTTATGGGTACTAGATGACTGATATACATAATACAATTCATTACATAGATAGATATTTTTTTGTTATACATAGAAAATACCCAAAAAACCTAGACCAAATGTTTGCAGATCCTACAAAAATTTGCCCCAGGGTGGGAATCGAAGCCGCAACGTCCTGCGTCGCAGGCGGACATTCACCTACCGCGCCACATTGGTCGTCAACATCTACATATTAATAAATTCAAAATTAAAATATATTTAATTCTGTTACTTAGTATATACGTTACAATAATATGGGTCCTCTTTTAAGCATGATTATGCTTGTGTTAGAGAACCCCGCTCTTCTATAACATTAGGTTTGGTAGGTACAGAGAGCAGCATCAATTGGTAACTCTCTAGCGGTAGAAGTGTAAACGTTAAAGGGGTTACCAAATGATGCTGCTCTCTTGGTACTTTAAGAGTACCTAGTATAAAAATAATTGTGTATGTGAGTGGTGAGGGTGAGTATAAGAGAGAATGTGTGTTGTGTGTGTATGTGATGTGAGTGGTGGGGTTGAGTATAAGAGAGAATGTGTGTTGTGTATGTGTGGTGGTGTATGTGTAGGTTGCCCCTGTGTGCTGGTTAAGGTACTCCTGAGGACACCAGTCTCATGAGAGTCCGGGCAACAGGAGCACCAACATTGATACTGGACAATTCAATATAATAGAAGTACATGAATATCTATTAAGTGTCAGGGTTTGGGAGTGCTTTTTTAAAAGCTAAATGTGTGGTAGTGTGTCTGTGTGTGAGTGAGGGTGATGTTTTGTATGTGGTGATGTTTGTGTATGTGTGGTGGTGTATGTGAATATGAATATGACATATGGTGTCGCATATTCAGAGTTCTAGCTTATGCTCGCAAATTCGCAAGAGTTTTTTATTTGTTTTGTTGTAATATTAGCCTGTTTATGTTATTCTAGGCACACAACTTCATCAGTGCAAAATTTCAGCCAGGTCCATTCCGTAGTTTCGGTACAAACCTTTGTGAAATGTTTGTGCCTTAATATATTAGAGGGTTTGAGCACTGACTGTTACTGTTTGAGCATTACACGAGGTCGGATTGTCCTCTTCACTGTGAGGTAGACAACTGACCTGTTCTTGAATATTTTGATTAAAATATTTCAGAGATAGGAACGCTCGCCCGCAAATCAGTTTATGAGCGGACGACAAGTCCTTGGACCCTTCCTTACATGGCCCTAACTAAATCCTATTTGTGTTCCCGTATTTTTTTTGAGAAATCCTTGACTATTAGAGTCTCATAGAATACCGGAAGATGAATGAAAAAGACGAGGGCTCTGATTTTCTAGCATTTATTGATTAAATCCATTTGTGGTTCCGCCACATTTTAATCTCCGAACTTTCCCGGAGAATTCCTCTCCTCTTAATTGTTTAATGAAAAAACTACGATCTGCAAGTTTGCAGTTTCCCAATGATATGCACGCTTTAACTAGTTTAGAAACTTATCGTTCCGCATGCCAGCATCCTTAAGTACCACGCTGCTTTCACGTGGGCGTTGCGCCTGAAGGCGTAATCTGACGTCGATATCTTAAGGGAGTGACTCGGCCGCTCGGTGCAAACCAGCCTAACAACACTCACAACTCTGTGTGAAAATAAACCAAACATACCGAAGTGAAGAAGTGAATTCAAGAAATAAATTATAGCACCAAACATAAACTGAGTAGATATCTTATTAGCTGTCGTTGCAATGTTCGTAATATTGGTTCGTTTTGACACAAGTTTCGCTATCAAATTCAATAAAACGTTTAATTTTTAGTGCTGACAGAGTACCAATTACGACGTCGTTTGTCAAAAATATTTCAGTCGTGGTATATTTTGTTTGAAAGTAAAAACGAAGGCACTTAGAGTACGATTTGCACGAAAACGAAAAATAACGCTTTTTGGTTTGCAGAGTATATCTACGCCCAGGGCCCGTGCTCGTAAAAACGAAATCGATGTTTCAGTTTCGTTTTCGTACTAACGCTAATCGTATGCAAGCGACATATGACTATCTATGTTTTGCAGGAACACGAATCATAAACTTCGGTTTTTCTTATCTGAGTAGGCCTCCAGATTCTGTAATATTTTGGATATGGTATGCATCGTCTCTGTCTTCTTTTCCTAGGAATGCACATCGAGGATCCAAAGTCTATTTCTTCCTCTCACGTGACTTCATTGGTATTTTATTAGTTTGTCGTAAAGTTTCCTATCAACTCGAATTCTGGTTGTAGGTAGACTATTGTTTGATGCCTCTCTTGGATTTTATAGCTGTTTAGATTAAGCCGAAGTATAGTACTTTCGGATTATCTGCAATACAATTCCTTCAGATTAAGTATTTCGAAATATTGTCTGTTTAGCTGTTTTTTGTGCGGAATTTCGGATGCACTGGATGCGGAATTTCGAATCGGAGATAACTTCGAACGGAAAACTACTGTAAGGTATGTGTTAGTGCGGTGGTACGAATCTACTCGTATCGTTGACTGCGTTCAAAATCTCGAAACGGAATTCACGTAAATAATGTGGCCGCCCCTTATACTTTTTCTTTTAACCGACTCCAAAAAGGAGGAAGTTCTCAATGCGTCTGTATGTTGTATTTTTTTGTACGTATGTTACGCGATATTTCCGTCAATTATAGACCGATTTTGAAAATTCTTTCACTATTGTATAGAAAATGATCCCGAGGCGGTACTTTTTTATCCGCAGGGGATTTGTATTCATCCCGCAGAACTTAAAAACAGTGTAAAAGTAAGGGACTTCGATTATAAGGTTTTTGAAAACAATCAAATTATCACAATGACGTTTCCACGGCAACGGGCGTAAACAAGAAGTATGTAGGTTCAGGAATTTGAAGTCGGTTTATCGTTTCACACCAAACGCCACACTTTCACGCCAAATTATGTATGTACAGTTGACATTTACGGGCTAAATGATGATGATTCTCTGTTCCCATCTCTAAAGAGAATGTCGAGCTGTAGGTATTAATAGAGGCTCAGGGACGGGCAGGTAATATGAGGGGTTTATTAAAGAGACTGGAATTTTTCGCGTGTTTTTCACTCGACGAGGGGGTTAATCTCACCCCTAGTGTTGTGATAGTGCCACGAAAAGACATAATGTGGTCGGAGAATAACGTAAAATCTGTATTTAAGGAGTCTCATATGCCGGATCATAAATCGGAACCTTCTGAAACCACAACATTACTAGGAAGACGAACGGTCAAGTAAATATTCTAACTACACCACTTTCTTTTTTTAAATTTGTCTTTTGTCATAGAAAAGTCCTTTCATTTATAAAAATTATCTTATTGACGCTGTGTAAATTGTTCAGCTATTTATTTATTTTTAATTGATTTATTTGCATTTATATCTCAAGACTGTCTGTGTATCATTTGGCCGTACAAAATCACATGTCTTCTAAAGTCGGACGACGACAGTCACCCAACACTGGCTCAAAGATAACTGCAACAAAATGAAATGGCACTTTTACGAGGCTCCCCTGTTTTCTTTGCATACTCCGTGTGAGAGAATTTTGGCCATTTTATTCTACGTGCCGGTATGATGAGTTTTGGACGCGATGGATTTTTAATTGAATTGCAACGGTTAAAAGGTTTTTAAAGCTATTTATTGAGTGGAAACTGCGATGCGGTATTTTGGCCTGTAACTTAATTTTGGGCAGTAAATTATTCAGTTATCTGCGGCAAGTTTGATGAATTTTTAAAATATTTATCGTAAACAAACCTTTAGACAGATCGGCAAACGTAAAGCGCAGCACAATCGACCGGTTTTAAATTAGGATTGGTTTGAATCTGAGCATCTTATGAGGGTACACATTTCTATATGAACCGAATTATGTAGTTTAGTAATGGGGTTTTATAAAAATTACGTAATATGGGTTAGTTGTATCACAGATTATATAGAGAGAGGTTATACATATAATACTATGTTGAATTCTGTTGATACAAAAAGCGGGTCTGGGTGAATAAAAGACACCGCTGAACAAATGCTTTAACTTGAAAGATTTTTACTATTTAACGGGGGCTTTTAATATGAAATGCTCCCTAAAGATAATTAACCAAAGTGCGCTCTTAACTACAGGAACTTCTCTAAGTTTTATTAAGGTAAATAAATAACTGTGTACTTTGCAAGACTGTATATTGTTGCCTGGCACGTAACCCGTAAAGTCCGTTGAACAAGTAATATTTTACTAAATAACATGAAATCCTCATATTAATAGCCCAAAGCTTAAGTTCTCAACTTGTAATCTAGGGCTATTTTAGATAGGGACCTTTAGCCTAAAGAGGGCGTAAGCGACGCCTCTACCAAAAGGCTTTAAGGAGAGGCGTCGCTTAACCCATTTGAAATTTCAAATTTAGCACTGTTTGATCGCTTTAGTTTAAGTAATCACGATTTTTTTTGAAGATTCATTTTTAGGGTCGGAAGATGAAATAAATCGTTCATATTGTAATCTATCATGATGATTGCATCATGCAAAATAAGTGCATTGTACCTGCAAGGTACAATGCACTTATTTGCACATAAAAAATACTAAAGTACATGAAAAGGCATTTGCCTTTTCGAATATCGCTGCATAATTCACGAATCAAAAAGAGAAACCTTATTAGTAAGAGCGAAATCTTCCAATCAACCTTTACAAGCAAATTAGCTTGAATAAAATAAGATTTATTCCCATACACAATATTAACTGAAAGTAAACAGTGAAACCGTCATTGTTTATTTTAAAACTTAGTGCAGTTGTTTGAATGTTAAATCCTACTAAGTATCTATCTTTACCTACTCAAACTTATATTTAGTACCTACATCATCATCAGCCCGTACACGTCCACGGCTGAACATAGGCCTCCCCCAAACGACGCCACGAATAGCGGTCCTGAGCCGCCTCCATCCAAAGTATATTTAATAAATATTTACTGATTAAAATTATTATATTTTAAGTGAATAATTTTATGAGATAATAAAGTTCTTTAAACCTGTCTTTTTAGGTTTCCAACTAACTCATTCTTATGTATAGAAAATGCACTTTCAGATTAAAATACGCTACCCAGCTATCCCGTCGTAAATTCAGTCCATATAAGCAACATGACCCCTACCATTTATTACCGTCAAGCTGACTCGCCTGATGCGACTAAACGAGGCATAATAAATCGACTAGCACTGGTTCAACCATAGTTCAACGCTTAGGATGGTTGTTGGTAATAAAACAACATCAGAATGACCATTATTCACGAATCAAAAAGAGAAATTGATACCGATCCGTTTTTAGGTATTATCGAATAAATATTTTAGTTGAAAACCTTTTCAACGTATAGGTTACCTAGCACCTACTAAACCATCATTAAGCTGAGAATTAATTAGTCGATTTGAAGTTGAAATTAATAAAAAAAAATTAGGCTTAAAATAATGGAGCATTATACAAAAGTTTGGTTTTCAGTGGATGTAGTGAATAGTATTTTTTTGTGGTTTTTTTCTAGTTACTTATTTGTGATATTGACTGTAAATAGGAACCTTTTTTTTTCAGTGGGTCATAAAATGTCATACTATTTAACTATGGCATCAATGAAATCTATTGCGGGCTGGTAAACATAACATTTGTTTTTAAATGTCTTTATTTTGCCACTTTGGAAAAACAAAACTGAAACGTAAATACAATTAGCCAACGTCAACGTAAGCGCGAGATTTAAGTTAGGTCCCTGATGAAATACGGAATATCCCAGTTTGTTTCAGCTTATTCCTGTTAAAGCCGGTTTATTTTGGACTGGACCGGTTAATTCCGGATCACGGATCCATGAGCCAATTAAATATTGGTTCACAGGAGTTCGTCAGCTAGCGCGCTAGTTAAATTAATATATTGACCTATGTACTTGCCCAAGTGTATGTAATATCCCGTTGCTCTAAAGCTATTAGAACATCAACAGTAATTGAAAAAGTTTTAACACCTGCTGTGTTGTACGCAGATGTATTTACTTCAATAACGCATAATCATGAAAAAATGTTTAAATTTTAATTCGAAAACGAACGTAGTTCCACCGCGCTCCAAGAATGCATTCCTCCGGGCTCCAAGTATTTATTACCCATATTATTTTAAATATTAAAAGTAACAAAATGCTTCCACAGCGCTCCAAAATAAAAAATATATCTTTTTTATTCAGCATAAAAGGTAAAGGGCATAAGTTGTTTATGTTTTGTAGAAATAGAAATATTATTAATATTTTTTTAACGTGGATTCTACGCGATTGGCACATGTTTTCCTTCAACTTCAATCAAAGGGCGAAATTTCCACTTTCGACAATCACTGACAAAAAAAAAACAATTGCATTGAATATTATTTCAAATAACGATGATGAATGAAAGTCTTCAAAACTAAAAAAAAAAACAAGCTTATGTGCTTTGCTTCGATGATACCTATGTCATTAAAATATTTTCCGCCAATATTCCTTGGGTTTTGTGACCCTTTTGTATACAAAAAATATTTGAAAACCTATACTCTGATTTTTCATTTCATAGTATAGGTTTTTGTGCTGAGGGATTTTACTACACCAATTATAAGCTCTACCAACATTCAATTTTATGGAAATGCTTTAAATCCATAATTTTTATACGTACGCACCTGAGTGTGGCATTTTTTTCAGTGAGTTTGTTTGTTAAACTTTTCGATCATCGTTACCTAGATTTCAGGGTATGAAATAAACACAAACATACTCGACCCGCATCACCTTAGCAACTTTGGGAAGATAAACATAGGTACCTAAATAACCTAAATAAATAAAGGTTTTATTTAACTGGGAGTTTTTAGATACAATTTAACCGAAGGGAAACTTCATATATACGTACCTCTATGCTTGTGTGTAGCTTGTAACCAAGAAGAAAAGAGAACTAAGTTAGCTTTAAGCGGTCTTGTGTTTTTATTACAACAACTCTCCTAAAATTCGGAGCTCGCAGCACAGAGCTTTTCATATCATTTTACTCGCGTGCTCTTTTTTATTCTACGCTGTATAGCATAATATGCTATTCAGGGTAAATAAAGATAATTTGGTGTGTTTTAAAAAACGATAAACTTACTTCAAATTCCTGAACTCTTGTACGCCCATTGCCATGGAAACTGTTTGTTACCCATTGTGATAATTTGATTGTTTTCAAAAACCTACTGATCGACTTTGAATCCCTTAATTTAACTCTGTTTATAAGTTTTGCGGGATACATTTATAGGATCACCTCGGGATCATTTCCTATACAATAGTGAAAGAATTTTTAAAATCGGTCCATAATTGGCGGAAATATCGCGTAAAATGCATAAAAAAAACATACAGTCGAATTGAGGACCTCCTCCTTTTTTGATGTCGGTTAAAACAGCAAATGATTTTTTTAAACCACAACATTAATATGACATTCTATGTCAAAACACAAATCAAACTGGAACTTACTAGTAACTGTCGTCCTATTTCAACATAGCTTTGGCTTACATATGTACGTAGGCACCTACATAGTAGTAGGTATATACCTAGTATTATAGCTGTAGCTACATAGACAGCCACATAGTGGTAAGCCGAGTGGACACATGCCATGCGGTCTGGTGGCATCGCGAAACGCAAACTAAACGATGTGGTTAAAGTTACCCCGCAACCGCCAGTAAAATCAATAGATACGTTGTGTATGTCATATATCTCTACATAATATAATACGATGTTTATACCTAAGCTAATAAGAAGAAAGTTTAGAATCGTATTAGATACAAACGTGTCTAGCAAAAAATAATTACGTCTCATTTTCCTATACAGTATCGTATACAGTCGTGTCAGCCCAAAAGTATAACTTTGTGCTTGTCAACTAACACTTGTAATAAATTTAGTTTGATTAGTTTTTGGATTCAAAAATCCAAAAACTAATCAAACAAAATTTATCGCAAATCAAAAAAAAAACAATCAAAAAAATTGTTACTTAAATCACAATAAGTATCCCTGTACATACTATGACAGCAGCGTATTTACGTATCTTAAAAAAAGTATAAAATTAAATAAAATTCATTTTCCAGAAATAGAACAGAATACATAAATCATGCGATCACCAATCCTGCCAAGCGTGGTGATTATGGCAAATCCCCCCCCTACATGGGAGACCATCCACTCGATGGACGGACGACATCGTAGCGGTCGCAGGGAGTCGATGGATGGAGGCGGCTCAGGACCGCTATTTGTGGCATCGTACGGGGGAGGCCTATGTCCAGCAGTGGACGTGTATGGGCTGATGATGATGATGATGACATAAATTAATATAATTTTGAATTAATTTAATTTTTCTAAAAAAAGAAGGCGAATAGAACCTCCTCCTTCAGCTGTATGTATGTTTTTTATGCATGTTTATCGTTTTCTTCGTCAATTATAGATCGGTTTCGGAAACTCTTTCGCTATTATATGGAGAAGGATTTCGAGGTGATCTTATTTTTGTTCTTAATGGATGATTATTTCCCCGCAAAATTTTAAAAAATCCTGGAAGTAATGAGGAATATGAAGTCGATTTTTATTTTATTCAAAACAATTAATTTACTTATACTATATGTATACGAGAAATAAAGTAGAGTTCACTGAGAATCCACTTCTACATTTTGTTTTAAGGCAACGATTGCTTTTACTCTCCGTCTCTCCGTACTCCGTCAGTCTCAGTCTCAAGGAAGTGTCATTAACTTTAAAGAAAAGTTCAGAAAACTTCTGGTTCTTTCTCTGTAACGTTTTCTTACTAGCTGTCAATACGTCAGCCAGCTACTTCATCGCATTTTCGCAGAAACTTACCGAATATTATTTTTCATGCTAAAGATCCAAATCGCTCGATTTATGTGGCTTATCCTCCATCAGATGAGAAGGTAAGTACCTTATAAATCGGGAAGAACCTTGGGCATAAATCATCATGCGAGATACTCTAGTCAGGATCCTAGAGAAGGAATATCACTCAGGATTATCGTAAAAAGATTATCCACTTCTGAAGAACCCTCGATGTGATATCACTGTTTTTTTTACGATTTTTAATGTTCTCGATGTTCTTCACAAGGAAAAACTTGTCGTTAGTCGTACCATTTTAATGAACTTATGTTTTAAAAGACTTCGATTCAATGCTTAATACTTTTTGATTATGTAAGTAAATCATTTATTTGTCGCATAAAACACACACATACATTTGGTTTAGGTACACCTTAAAAAATGGCAAAATTCAGACATAACTGATAAACAAAACATTTAATGTAAAAACAAAAAGTAGAGGCAAGGGCAACTTTTATATTTATACTTTCCGTTCCTTTTACTAGCCCCAAAAAAACCAAGTATTGAATAAGTATTTTGCATAATATAGTTCTTTGGTTGGTATCTTACCTACCTAATAAATCGTTCATAATTTTGGTATGAAATGATCCAAGATCCTCAAAACCAGTAGTCTCTAGAGAATTACAACTTACCAGTAAAATTAGGGAAAAAATAATCGTGATAATTTTAAGTCTTGGTCTTATCTAGGTTGTAGTAAATTACTTACAGCTCAGCCATAAATCTCCAAGGTAGAGATAGATGGTACCTAGACGCAGAAACTGTTGCTGGACCTATGCATATTTATGTAGGCATTTTCTTTCTTATATTGTTACATCGACCTGCATTGTCTACCTACTGTCTTATTTTAATACAGACATATACCTACCTAGATATAAGTGGATGAGCTTACATGCTAGTATCTTTATATAACCTAATATAGCATTAAAGTTAGTTATTTTTCTTAGTTTCTCTGGTTTTAGGCTACATTGCATGCATATAATATAAGAATCAGATAAGAACCTAATAGGTAGAATAAAAAGCGACTACTTGCATGTATACAACACCATCCTACAAATTAAGTTATAAAAATGTCCCGAAGGAAGAGCATGACATCCTGCCGTAAAACAGTTTTTACTAGTACGGAGGACTGTCACCCTACTAAGGTTCTGGTACTGATGACATACCTACCAACTAAATAACAACAAAGTCGTAGGCTTAGAGTAAATAATCCGTGTTATTTTATTTACATACACTTTAGTTTTATATAAAACCTACCTACTAATGTTTACCAAAATTCTATGTATATTGTACCAACCTACATAGTTAATATTTTGTAAGAAATAAATAAATGTTTATGTTTATGCAGGCTATGAATAATAAACCAGGCTCCTTGAGTCGCCTGCTATACGTTATGTCTTTTTAGGGTTCCGAACCTACATGGTGTCAATGGTGCCAACTATTACTATTACTAAGTCTCCACCGTCTGTCTGTCCTTCCGTCCGTTCGTCCGTCTCAGTCAGATGGCCGCTATAACAACATATTAATACAACGCTAATTAAAATAATAAATCAAACGGGGCCCATACAATAAATTTGTTCTTGTAGTGATTATTTTCGGTTTTAGAGCCTACGGAACCCTTTGTGTGTTAGTCGACTCGTAGTGGCCGGTTTATTACAAATTAATCTACAGCTAACCAATAGCTCTAACCACGGGCTCTAATAGGTAATGAAAAGCAAATAAAGAGACATTTCAATAACAGCACGTTTCAATCGAATCAAAAGCGACATTCAATCACCTGACCTTTTCACTCAATCAACAATAGATCGTGCGCGACAGAGACAACAGTATGATCGATATTTTCAATAGGGAACTCTATTCAACCGAGCTCCACTGATGAATAGTCTTTATATTGGGATTTATTGACTAAACCCTGATCGTGGTTTATTTTATCGTAAATACCTGTAATATCTTTTTACCTACTAAAAGTATCATATGAATTACGTAGGTATTTAAGAATAGTAAACCAATATAAAGACTCATATTATAGTTAATTGCGGGTAGTCTGCGTTTTTTACAGTCGGCTGCGTGCCCACTGTGTTCATTCGAGCGTCAACCGTCCTCGAGGTTGGACGTACCTACTCTCTATTTATAACGCCTTGAACCTTTTGAATATAGGCTGATGAGCAAAGGTCACTGATACATATTAGGGTTCATAACTTTAATAAGTAGATGAGCAATAAATATAAAGTATTTGCACAACGTAATCGAAGCTAAAACGAATTTATACCAAAACGAAAACTATTCCATCCATCTAAGTTTTTGTCCGAGACTTTATTTTGTATTTTATAAGTTCAAACTAGATGGCGTAGCGGAAAAGACGTTCAGATACGTCACAAGGATATTATTATGCTAATGCTTTCGTTACATGTGCTCGTAGCCTCGTAGGGCTGATTGAGTTTATATTACGTGGGCTTACGTCAGGATACGGTATTCTCTAAGGCATCTACGGATTAAACGTAGTTTAGAAACAACAAAATAATGTTATTGACGATGGAAACTGTTTATGTGATACAAGAAAAATGACGATTAGTGAAAAGTTAATGACTGTCTCTTGACCTTTGTCTCTTTGTCAATATGATGTACGAGTATGTACCCTTTATACAGAGCTGCCATGCTATCTCTGTTTCTTCCTTACCCCTTTGCAATAGACGAGTAAGGTAGAGAGGCACTAAAGTTCCCATCCTCGTATATTCCTTCGGGACATTCTTTGTTATTTCCTTATCTATCGTTTTATGTAGTCTGGCTTAGTATAGTCGGCTATCGGATTTGTTGGGTGGGTGTGAATTGCACCGTTTGTTATTTGAAACTATGCTTTACTTTACAAATACCAACGACGTATTTGTAAACGACACTTTCTTGACTCGCTTTTGGTCAGACTACGCTTTTTATCAACTAAATCTAAGTTAAGACCTTAGTCCTACACTCGCTGAATAATATTCTAGGTTCTAAGCATGTTTATCTGCTACTTATGTAATCCTTTGATATAAAAACTCTTGTAATCCTGTATCCAAAGTAAAGATTTTCAAAACGAGTTTAACCTTTTTTGCCTCAACAAGTGAAATAAAATCCTTAAGATTGTCTGCATAAACTTCGCTTTGAAGAAAGTTATAATCTTTTCCCGCCAACTCGCGGCGTTCAATCCTAAGAGGAGCTCTCTCAGTAAAAATGGATGAAATGCTTTTACAACACGACGGAATGGAAAGAACCTTTGTGAACGTCCAAGAAGTTAGGAAACACTGACTTACCAACTTTGCAGGTAAAGAAAAACGTGGAATGAAATTCAAGCTCTTCCTTTGAAGAAGTTTGAGGAGTGGTTGTCACCACTCCTCAAACTTCTTCAAACATTGTCATGTTTTGGTCTCTTTCGCTAAATAGCTATATTTTTCACTGCAGGAAGATGTGGAAAGCTTGCAGTTATAAGCTTTGCTTACATTAATCCAACACCGTTGCAGCACAATACAAAAATGTGCATTCCAATATGGGCTTAAACTCGTTATCTTTAGATACATTTTACAGTATCAAAATGGCTTCTCACAAGCTTCAAAGGAGGCTCGAGGGCTGTCTGTCATCTGATGCCATAAAATGAATCTAAATGTTACAAGACAGCCCATATTTGAATGAACATTTTTGTGCTATGCGGTAGCGGTGCGGATCTAATCTGCAACAATATTTAATATCAAATGTTTAGTCAAAGCATTAGTTAAAATGAAAATTCATCAAAAACATAAAAGATTCGACATATACGAATGTTCACAAAAAGAGCTTGAAACAAAATAATTTCCCGAGATAATATTGCTCTGCCTAGATTGGCTTTTAAAGTAAATGTGCAAAGTTCCGTTGAGCAGAAAATACTAGAGCTGGGTGTCTCTGCAATTTTCCGTATTATAAACTAATTTGCCCTCGGCGCTTTGAGTCTGCACAAAGTAAAATGTTTTGTAACGGATCTCCACCCTGAATAGAAATAAGATGGTTATGATGTTAGCTGAGTGGGTAGGCCGTAAAGTTACGCTGAACGCGGTAATTCGGTTCGAGGGGAATAAAGGGTATCGCTGCCTCCGTCCGATCGTAACCACGTATTTCACACGCGTTTGTTCAAATAGATTCCTTAGTTATTTGCATCGAAGGTACCTACTATCAATAATTTATGCCTGAAAACCAGCGCAATATACATTTTACCCATAATAACCGTCTTATAATTTTACTAGCTGCTGCACGGGCCTTCGCCCGCGTTTTAACGGGATAAAAAATTTCCTATTTGTTATTCCAGGTCCCATAACAAATTTCTGCCTAATCGGTTTAGTAGTTTTTGCGTGAAAGAGTAACAACTATCCATACATCCATCCATCCATACAAACTTTGACATTTATAATATTAGTAGGATTTTACGCTACCTCTATTTAGATTAAAGTACCTACCTACTGCGTAGTTAATAATATATTTATATGTTTATTTTTGGGTATATTTATTATCTCTCTCTTGTATACTGTTAGGCTCTATGAAGTTCTATTCTGCGTTGAAGTTCTGTTCTAGTGCTTTCGCGATAACCTGACAATAGATATCGGATTGCTACCAAAATGCCCAGAATTTAATAAAAGGCGAACAAAGCGTGTGAAAACGTGAGCTTGCCGTGTTCCGCCATTTTGTTTTATTTGTGCCTGTTATGCACACTATTTTCTTTCCGGATAAAATAGCAACGCTGGAAAATATGTCGTCTTGTTCCGGCACGAATGTACGAGAATTTCGGGAAAATGACAACAATATGTTCATTGCAATTTTCATTGGAAATTCCCTGGATACTAACTACATATGTATTGATTCGATTTGAATTAACCTTGCAATGAACGAATAGAGATCATTACTCAATATATAAATTAGCGCTCTTAACATAGTAGTCGACAGATGCCAAGCTCACTTGCGGGTATTTGGATAGCTCAAAATATTAGAATGAAAAATATTTAGTAACAATTCCGCGTACCTAAAACCTTCTGTGATGAGATCAAACGTGCACTCAGAGAAGGTTAGACACAGACTTACCCAATATAAAATTGCCGAGTCATTTACCTAACCTTCTCTGATAAGATCCAACAAAATGCATTCGCATGCAGGTAAAACATGGACAGTCATACGCAATATAAAATTGCCAAGTCATTTACCCTCACACAACTTAATTTGTAGAAGAAAATACCACAACAAATACAAAATGAAAAAAAAAAACGACGACTACTTTGATGGGTTTTTCCTTCTACAAATTAAGTTGTGTGAGGGTAAATGACTTGGCAATTTTATATTGCGTATGACTGTCCATGTTTTACCTGCATGCGAATGCATTTTGTTGGATCTTATCAGAGAAGGTTGTACGCGGAATTGTTACTAAATATTTTTAATTCTATTCGTTTTTTTATTATTATATTTATTTATTTTTTCCAGAGGAAGGGCAGCAGCTTCCTTCTGAGTATTTTAACACCAACACTGCGATCACCAATCCGCCTCCCAAGCGTAGTGATTAAAGCAAATCCCCCCTACATGGGAGATCATCCACTTTCGATGGACAAACGACATCGTAGCGGTCGCAGGGAGTCGATGGATGGAGGCGGCTCAGGACCGCTATTTCTGACGTCGTATGGGGGAGGCCAATGTCCTACTGTGGACGTGTATAGACTGATATGATGATGATGATTTATATTCTAATATTTTGCAGTGGACTTCCGCAAAGCAACGCCAGAATCTATTATTTATTGTGGATAGTTCAAGCAATTTGTGTTATAGCATGGTTGCAGCTATGTCCAATAGAAATACCGTGTAAATTAAACTTCCCAAAGTATTGTTTATTACTCCCGTTCCGACGCTATTACTTCCAATGGATTGTTATTATTAATTTAACTTTTGAATTTGAATTCTCGTTATAACAATAAACGTTTTTGTTCCAGGTAAGAGCGTCTGAAGACGAAAGTTGGTGAAGTATTCCAGATGGTTTTAATTAAGGGAACAAAGTTGAAACAATCCGGGCTTCGATCGTAGCGCACAAAGAAACCTATTCTCATTTACGTATCTCAGTTTGAAAGTTTTGAACGAGTCTAGTTGGGAGATAGGAGAGTATGGCACGAGATGGGGGAGGCCTAATAGCCCAGCTAGACGCTTCAACATTTCTGCAAACATGCGTGCACAAACCAGTTTGTGCAAGCAAGAGGAGCCCGGCTACACGCTCCATCTTGCTTGCGCAAACTGGTTTGAGCCCGGCGACACGCTCCATCATGCTTGCGCAAACTGTGTTTGTGCATGCATGTTGCACAAATCTTTGAGCGTGTATGCGGGCTACTTCTACGATACTAAAGTGACTTGATAAATATTTTGACACAATAAAAACTTCCTACCTATTCATTGAACTTTGACATAATATAAGTATTGGAAAAAATGGCTTTTTAATTATATTTTTATTTTATCATTGCCATACAGCAGGGCAATGCAGCCAGCGTCTTGGGGACGCTTCCGGTATTGATATGGACCAGTTGAGCTACCAATAGATTGTTTGCAACATTCTGCAGTTAGCTCAATTGTTTCAATTGTAAAAACTAGTTTTTTTTGTCAATAAAGATTTTTTTATTATTATTTGTTAGGAGGTTATAAGTATAACTTTGTTTAGATTGCAAAAACGCTTTAGCATTTTATTGAAATCAAATAAGTTGAACAACGATGCCAAGCAACATAGATATGTATTTCATAAAGTAGATATACTTATGTATGTATGATAAATGTATCAAACTCATCTATGATAAATGAAATATGTATCTTGGTAAGGTTTACATTATAATTGTTCCTATCTTTTTAACCGACTTCAAAAAAGGAGGATGTTCGGCTGTATGTTTTTTCTCTATGTACTCGTATGTTTGTCGATTTCTCCGTCAAAATAGACCGTTGTTGGAAAATAGTGAAAGATATTGTAAGAATTATCCCGAGGTATTATAGGAAAATCTAATTATACACAAATTTTGTCATTTAAGTAGTCTAAAGCTTTATCATACATTATTGTACGTCTATTATGGATAGGATGTAAATAATCGTTAAAACGTTTATCTTATTAACACGGTCTATGTACAACAGTTTTACAATACATTTTTCTGTACTAGTTGCTGTCTGCGGCTTCTCACGCGCTTTTCATGTACCATATGTCCGTCCCCGGGATACCATCTACCTACAAATTTCATTAAGATCCGTTCAGTCGTTTAGGCGTGAAAAGGTAACAGACAGATAGACAGAGTTACTTTCAAATTTATAATATTATAGTAGGATTCTGTACTTCATTGCATTCAAGTAAATTTAAATTTTATCTAAAATTTCCTATCTTCATTTTACTTTCAGTTAAGGGTTTTCTCATTTCCCTATGTGTATAAGATCTCATAAAAAAACTGTAACACAAAATTTGTAAGGCCACTGGGGTAATGAAAGAACCCACATTTTTGTGGTACAAAGTGAGAAGTCGTAAATGCATGGAATTGTTAACTTTTTTACGGTTAACGTTACGTTATTCAATGGGGGTTGTAAGTGGGATGGACCCAAAAGATTGCATCTTTATGACGAAGGTCGTCTTTTAAACATTTTGAAGATTTGCTGTGAAAAAGATAGCGCTTGTTGTGAACCTTCTAGGATTGTTATAATATTACTAGGTGATCCGGCAAACGTTGTTTTGCCATCGGCCACTGAGGGTTGAAGGTTATTTTAGTATTAAATAATATCGCTATTAAAATATAGGGTTGCGGTGTTAGAAAGGTGAAATTTGAGGGTTAATATGTATTTTTTATGCCAAGTCATACTTAAATAAAAAATATTGTCCAAAAATATAAAAATTATTTGGGTGGGCTACCCTTATCACTTAGGGGTATAAAAAATAGATAACGACTTATTCTCAGATCTGCTAAATATACACAAAAAAAAACATATGAATCGGTCAAGCCGTTTCGGAGGAGTTTGGTTACAAACACTGTAACACGAGATTTTTATAAATATAAATTATATGTTATATGAACGATAAAATTGCGTACGTTCAAATTTTTTATGAAGTTGATATACTTTATTGAAACTGCTTAACTGCAAAATACAATTTGGTAAAAAAATTAAGGATTTATAAATTCGAAACCGTAGAAATTCGAAGATATCGATGGTTAGTTTATCAATTCCATGGCAGTTAATAAAGAAACACTTGTCGTACTCGACCCTATAAGCCATTGAAAAAGAAGGAGTCTAAAGAATAATATGGCTTGTTTTAACAAACGATAAACTTCACATTCCCTTACTTTTACACTTATTGTAAGTTTTGCGGGATAAATACTAATCCCCTGGGGATAAAAACCCCAAAGGACCCCTTCGGGTTCATTTTCTATAAAATAGTGAAAGAATTTTCAAACTCGGTCCATAATTGGCGGTGATAACGCGTAAAATACAATCATACAAACAAAACATACTCTCCTCTTTTTGAAGTCGGTTAAAAAAGACCCTCAACATCTTTCAGAATCAAGCCAATGATTGCTGTCTATAGCGTTATCACGTTTACGGCTTGCATCCCCTCATTGTGCCCTATCAAACACCCGAGAGGGCCATCGTGCTATTACAATGAAATAGTGCCGTTATCTCCCCGAAGCAGGGTGAAATAAGCAAAACAAATAGCTACAGCCTCGGATTTAAGGTGGGGTGAAATAATATCCATAATTTTAAGAATATTCTGTTTTGACGGTGCTTTCCCAGCTCAAGTCTCCGCTGAGGCTAGCGCTTACCCTGCGCGAGCGAGGAGTGAATAAGAAAGCCGATGCAGGGTGGTGGGCCTGATCAAGCCAAACTAAAAATAGTCTTAGTATAGCTACGTACTTTTCTTGTATTATTGTCATGACGAATGTGAGTACCAAGACAAACCTTTCTAGTGTTTATGGTACAAAACTTTATTAACTATATGTATATTATGTTTGTAATAAATAAATAAATAAAACAATAATAAAAAGACGAGAAAGAAGAAAGAGCTTGTAGGTAGAGACCATATTTGTTCTCGAACTCAAAACTACTGTAGGTAGACGATTTTTTTATTGTGAAGCAGACTATTTTTTTGTTTATTTATTAAGAAAACAGTATAACATCATTACAGGTTTTTAACCCTAAGGCCATGATATATGTATGTATCACCGCCTTAGGGAAATAGACACCCTATAACATTACTTAGATCAAAACCAGACCTATTACTTCTGTTTGGGCTTTTGTGCACGAATTAGGATTAACGCGAAAATCCCCTCTTTGGAATAAACCTTCGCTTTTAGCAAAGTTAATACTCTACTCACCCACTGGTATTTATTCTGTGGCAAAGTGGATGGCAAACAGTAATGGAACCATTATTCCAATCGTAGCCAGAATTAGATCGGTTTTTATGAGCTTTCACGGCATCCTGAACTTAATAGTTAATGCTATGGTGATGACTACGCTTTATCTAACAAAAATAGTCTGATTGTCCCAGTGGAAATGTTTTTATAAATAATTTATTCGAATGAGTTTGCTACTGTACGCAATTGGCAAGTCACCACGGCGGACATGTTAATTTATAAAAATACTAGCTTCTGCCTGCGACTTCGCACGTTTTTTTACGTTATATAAAGCCTATGTCCGTCCCCGGGATACCATCTACCTCCATACCAAATTTCATTTAGATCCGTTCAGCCATTTAGGCGTGAAAAGGTAACAGACAGAAACACAGAGTAAAATTCTAATTTATAATATAAAGTATGCATCATTAGCCCGTATATGTACGTCCACTGCTAAACATAGGCCTTCCCTAAACGACGCCACGAATCTATTTGTTGCCATCATATTGTGGGAATTGGGGGATTGCCATTATATTAGTATCGATCAAGGAACTTGGGAGGCTGTAAATACATAATTTGTAATTGGTGTTCAGATTCAGATTGTTTATTGGCAACAAAGTTACAGGTCTGATCGTATACATTCGTACTTAAAGTATATGTAATTATTACATGTGCAATCGTAATAAACAATATAATATTAAATTATCAAAACATATCAAAACAGTAATCAAATTCAATAAATAATTTGTATTACTGATGATTTTGCTATAGCGGTGGCGTATAACGATGACTCTTTTGAAGACATCTGTGTGTCTACTTCTGTAATATTATTTTGATCCGGAGCCTCATGTAGTGCTGACACCGTCCCCTCAGACCCGAGTTTCGTTACTTTTATTACAGCAGTAAAAAAGTTACTGTCCGACCTTAAATTTGTCGTAGCCAGATATCCGTGGACCATTGACTTGGTAGATGGCCGCTTTGATCGTTGATTATATTCAATTATATAGGGAGTTTGTATTTTATACAAGTTTTATGAAGGTAAGGAATATTACAGTATACTCATCCTTCGAATAGAAACTCAGTGCTACTATTTTCACATGAATTTATATCATCATCCCCATCAGCCCGTACACGTCCACTGCTGAACATAGGCTTCATGAATTTATATGCTAGTTGATAAACAAGAATCTGCGCTGGCATAATTTAAAAAGTGCAAATACCATCTCTGAAAATGACTGACATTGACAAATACCTCACGGGAAAATTCACCCTTTAAAAATGAATTTCCTACAACACTAACCAAAGCACGTCATACAAAACCAGAGCAGACGCTCAGAACCCGTGCTCGAAACCAATACCGATTTAAAACCGAATCCATCACGTTTCTATACCTAAGCCATAAGCTGTCACTTTTTATTCATTTTTCAAATTCCATCGAATATTCGAGAACGGGCTGCAGATATCCGGCTTCAGAATCCCGACTTTTTGACATTTATCCCGGTGAGAATCCCTATAAACTTAGTTCATAGAATATTATTATTTCCGACAATTTGGCAGTTTAAGTTGAGAGATTGGAGCTGCTGAGCTGGTGACCATCAAAAGTTACGAGTTGAATTCGTAATCTTTTAGAAAGCTTTATAAATTCGAAATTTTTAGAATTAAAACTCCAAGATTGCAACCTTTGCCAAACAAATGCTTCAATAAATGTTACTTTTCCAGGGTTCTGAAAGAATCTTACATATTACGGCTTTCATTTTATGATGCTCTATAATCCTTTGAAGTTTGCTATCGTAGTGACGTGACGCTGAGTCCCAGAGGGTCGATTAAACTCGTGTCCGGATCTCATAGATCCCCATAAAGTTGATAGTTGAGAGGGCCCCAATATCAACTTTATGGGGATGTATGAGCAATGCGCGCTGATAAACACCTTCAGTTAATCTAGTTTGCAAGAAAAATGCGTTTCTTTATGGGCATTTCCTAAGGGAATCGGTTTGAAGGTACGGATGTAGGTACGAGCGATGCATTTGGAGCTTTGGATTCTTTGAGGGGAGGAGATTTGTTGAAGATTAAAGAGAATGTCAACGTTTGGAGGGTGTAACCCCTGCTGTTTCCTATACTGTGAAAAATATACGATGAATAATGTGTTGCTATAATGAGAAAATACTGCACAATGCTAGCAGCGTGTTATTTGCAAAATTTTCAGCGCATAACTCTCCAATTATCTGCTACATCATTATTATTTTCCTGATTATACCGAAAATAGCGGATTTACACAGAGATCATATTCGGCTTGCGCTTTAAAATATTCCGAGAATATTCATGTTCCAGCTTTTATCCTTTACTTTTTCACCGGCACTTGGTATTCAGCATGTAAAATGTTTCAAAATGCACATATTTAAATCAGAGCTCAAATGAACATGTTGCCGTTTTACACTTCTCGTGAACTGCTCTTCATTAGACTGGATTGGACACACTCTCTCGCTGAATTCTGAAAGCTGTTTCGTGTCGTAATTTGTTGAAAGTGAAAAAAATCCGGATTATCGAAGCTCAGTTAATTGGATTGGCTTCTCCCGGCTCCCGTACCTATCCTATTAGCCTCCGGGAACAGCAAAATGACAAAAGCTTGCTCACTTAATTTTAATACTTATAAGCCATAATGTTATTACAAAAGAGGCAAGGACGGTAATATGAGTTTTTGACATGCTTTGCGGTACCAGTAAAAAAAACAAACAAGCATTTTTTTAAATATTTTTGAATATTTTAATTATTCTTTATTAACAAAGAAGTTTTTAGATGAACACCATTAAAAACAAAAGAGAGAGAATGATAGGACATCTAATGCGACAAGACAGCTTCATAAGTTGCATCATAGAATCAAAAGTAGACGGAAGACGAGGAAGGGGAAGACCAAGAATTAACTATATGAGTCAGATCAAGCAGCAAGCCGCTAAAGACGCTGTCGTGTCGAATAAAGAAGTAGAGACCGCATTGGATAGAGAAAAGGGGTCGAAATTGCATCACTGTACAGACAAGAGCTAGGCTCTTTAATTTATAATAATAATGACAAATAAAATTCCAATTAAATAAAAGAAACTTATCATTGAAACAGTTGAGCTAACTCCAGACTGTTGCAAACAAGGTAGATCAACTGATCCATATTAATATTATACTAATAGGTCCCCAAGACGCTGGCTGCATCGCGCCGATGTATGGCAATTCTAATGAGCTGCACTAGATGTCTACTCACCAACTCTCAGGTGATACGACTGATGTGAGAGTTGGAAATTGTAATTCATTTATCTACAGCAGTATAGGTTAGTTAGACAAAGAGGAGCAACCGTGTCCCTTTTACTCTGCGAATATACTAGGTATATTATTGGTCATAAAGCTCTCAATATTGTAGAGATCACGCCCACCCAGCGCTAGATGAACGAGAGAGGCTTTATTGTGTATAGGTAGATAAAGGACCCAGGATTATAGAATATCATTTCATATAGCGAATTACTTGGTGATTAGTGTCGCAATATTGTTAATTTATTTAGCGCTGATCAATTAAGTACTGTGTTGGGTATTAATGAATTATGAGAATGTCTGTGCATTTGATCAGGTTATATTATTTTGAGACCTGGAGCCTGACGTGTCATTCTGACCTCCCATCAGATTAACAGGGAAGAGGGATAAGGGTGAGTGCACCTGTGTTTGCGCGCACACTTGAGTACTTTAATATGATAAATAATAGATTCTGGCGCTACTTTGTGGAAGTCCATTGCAAAATAAAAAATATTTAAACAATTCCACATACAATCTTCTCTGATAATACATCAAAGTAAGTTATCAACTAGTTTCGACCTTGGACTCTTCACGAGACATCGTCAGGACACCACAATACTCGACTTTGATACTGAGATTGTCAAGCAACATCGACAGAGTCCTGCTAGTGATGTTGCTCCTCGCGTAAAGTAACGAAGCTTATCGTCCAATTATGATTCAGAGAACACCACCCTTAGTACCTATGGCAGCTACCCCGAATTGTGAATTTAATAAAGGCGTAAAATTAAGATCTAGTACAATTGCCTGTATTATAGTTAGTTACTGTTTAGTAAAGTCGAAAATAAACGAAACCCTACCTGCAAAAGCGTTCAACATAATTGACGCACCTAAACACATTCGTAGCCACATATCGGCGGCCTTAGCTGTAAATGTGCACATTATGTAACAGGCATCAACAAAAACCTGCCAAACTCGCAATGATAGTGTCGTTAGCGTAAAACGGAGTCATTTCACGAGCGTTTGTGCTACCTACCCTCCAGTTTAGGGTGTGTACAGTCGAATGAAAAAGTTCTCTAGAAATTATTTTCACTACTACTTACACTACTTACCGTTCTTTTAAATACACGTTTACTTTAGAGAATCGACTGTTAGAGGAATTAAACGCTTTTACTGCCCACAGGGGCGTGCTGATGCTAGAATCAGTGCTAGAACCTCAAATGCCTCGTGGGCACTTAAAGTTATTGTTTGTTTTAGACTTTAGACTATGTTTTCTCCTGCACCAGTATTGAGGAACACTCAATTCTTGCCAAACTTGTCTTTTTCTTTCTTGTCACAACACTCTTGTCAGAGTTCTCGTGGTCAGAATTTTAATTATTTCTAAAGGTCTCATGTGTTTCGCCTCGCGATTTTTCACAATCATTTTCTCTTTTCTTCAGAAAGAAATACAATGTTTGGGCTATCTGTTTGGCCGCTTTTACATCTCAAAGTCTTGTAAGGAAAATTAGTATTGTCAAAATTTTCCTCAGGCACTTTAGTAAAGAACTGTACTAGGTAATACTCTTCGGGGCGTGTACAAAGACTTTCAGTAGGGGCGGAGAGAATGAGCACAATGCCAACAATGAGCTGGAACTCCGCGGTTCATTTGTTTTGACGGGTGCTGGTGGACCCCATAATTAGACAGTGATCTAATAAATGTTGCTTGATAGACAATTTTGAGTCCTCTTTATTTTGATGTCTTCTTATAAACTCTTGAGTTTTTTGAGATGACACAAAGGCCTTGAGAGGGAAATAACGTCACGCATCAATACGTAATTGATGATCTGATGAAAATATTGTAGGTAATCCAGATGCAGAGACAAAGCTAAAAGAAGAAGAAGAAGAATAATGTAGGTACCAGGCATAGAGAAATAAGTAGGTAGAGGTAGCATAAGTCATTTCCGGTCTTAAATCTATGTATCACCATAGTTGTCATGTATCTTTGTCTATCCCTCGGAATCAAGCTATGAGTAAAAGAGATAGCTGGTGTACGTATAGCTATACTGCACTGTCAGTGTCAATCGTGTCAGCTTGTAACAGACTAGTTAGTTCAAAGTTGTGGTAAGACTGATGAACTTTATTGGAATTCTAAGAAATTACTGCGTTTTACCTAAAACTTTGTTGAAAAAGTGAAAATATGTCGTGTTCTGCTATGTTCTGTCCTTCAAAAATCACAAAAGGTGGAGTCCCGGATTTGTCATTACATGCGTAAGTTTTTTGCTCAGTATAAATACTAAAGTAATGATGTTTATTACTAGAAATCTGTAGTAACAACCTTTTAACAATCTAGTTCACGTGTTCCTATGGGTCTAGGATAAAAATAATGTCTAAAACTATGAATAATTAGCAGAGATAAATTTAGCATCTGTGCTAGTGATGCGCTTACCATCAAATTTAGTTTTTGGGTTATTCCGCATGCGTCCCACTGGTTTCGGCCAAATTGGCCCGAATCCGGAAAATAAAATTGATTGCTGATTTCATTCCTGATTCGTCCCATTTCAAGATTTCGTGCAGAAAAGTCTTCCACACTCTTCTTAGTATTGATTTATCATTGTTGTTTCCGTAGGATTTATTTAACTAGTTTATATAACTCAAAGTACGAGGAAAACAGAAATACACAAGATGATAACTTTAATAACCCGGAATTATTTTCACGCGGTTTTTTCGGAAGTTTTCGTTCCAAAAGTTAGGTAATTTGATTTTAGTTAAAATAAAAAAATTTGTAGGTATTTACTTTGTTTATATTTTTCTTTTATTAAGGCACAAACGATACAATATCCTTAAAATTAACAGTATATAAATATCTATGTATACATCAATCAAAATGCCAATGCCACTAATATAAACATTATTTACAAAAAACAACAACGTTAAATCAACCATGCGGGCAAAGCCGCGCGCATTTAGCTATATAATAATATTGTAATGTGTTATCTTATTTATAACCCTAATTTTTATAAATTTTGCAAAATTATATTCTTAGTCTTACAAAATGACATCGACACCGATGTAAAATTTTGAGCAAAAACAACATATAAACAATTACAAATTTACGCTAAATAAGTCCTTATAGCTAATCCATTAGACTCCCTGAATGAAGGATGTTTCACACCCGTGACTATAAGTTCAAAGTGTCAATAAGCGCTCTAGACTATACAGGCAGGAATTGGAAGAATGAGCAAAAAAATTAAGGGTTTTATAGCGGCACTTGCCCAAAATCACCAAGAAAGTAATGCAACGGAAAGCGGCAAATGAAATACATACTGAAAAATGCCAGTGTCTACATTTTACGAATCATGAGATACATACAATAAAGCGCGATAGATGGACAGACAGACAGACAGCGGAGGGCTAGTACTAGGGTCCCGTTGGTACCTTTTGTTTACTGAACCCTAAAAAAGTGCGTAGCTTTTCAATAAAATGTGTATAGTTTTTCGAAACTCGTTTTCGATTGGTAGAATCATCTACATTGAATTAGTGTGGCATACTCGGTTCGCGATTCCGACACGCACATGGCCAAAATCAGCATCAGCATCAGGTTATGTGTCAAAAAACGGTATCAGCAACAACCCTGGTTGAAAGTACTAAAACTGTTAAATATGGGACGAATCAGGAATGAAATCGGCATTCAAGTGTATTTTCCTGATTCGGACCAGTTTGGGCCGAAGCCAGTTCGGCTCGGCAGCAAAGTCACGTCCCTAGTCATGCACACTATTACAAATCTGCAACTGCACACTAATAAAAACGGACATGCGTAAAACTGAAAGGCGGAGTCCATAAAATTCTTGGTCCTAGGTACCAGGTACCAGTGATACTATGAACAAAAGCCATGACACCGGAAACCACAACGAATTGTCACTTGTCCATCAGAAATCTTAACTAATATCATATATACGAAAGTGAGTTTGTTTGTTTGTCCTTCCTTCTCTAACTAAGCAACTAATCGCCTTGATTTTTGGCATAGAGTTAGTTGAAAAGATTGACAGTAACATACAGTCTTTTTTCGTGATGATACATCATATTCCTGTGGGAGTGGTTCCGGGGTACAGCTAGTATTAAACATTTTGGATATAATATAACAACTTTTATGCTGCGCTTTGATTATAAAGATTTATGGGGTCGGCAGCGCGCGTGTTACGTCTCTGATGTTAAGGGCTTCCACAGGCTGCGAAGATTCGTAACGCTTCCCATCAGGCGCGCCGCACGCTCGTCAGCCCCCTTTGCGGAATAAATAAATAAATAAAGCATTTATTTATCTCTCACAATAGATTCTTATTTATCTAAAAGTAACACTAAGTACAGGAACTTCTGTAGTAGGTAATCTTCTAATAAATATTTTTTTAATAGCCCAAACTCGACGGAGTTAAGAGGGTCGTTCCGTTTAGGAGTTCGTTTGGCCACCTTCTACCTCCATTATCAGAACAGCTCGATGATACCATAACATTGCATTGTCACCAAACTTACACAAGTATTCAAATTTTCAGCTCAATCGGATAAGGATAACTGGTCTAAAATTCAGTTGCCAGGTTTTTACCACACATACTATCAGGGCAAGTTAAAAAAAAGCTTGTACAAAATACTCTATAATCCAAACGTCATAGAGCAGTTTTGAAGATTGACTTGAGCATTGTTTGTAAACGATTCCTATCTCCAAACTTTAGAAATACAGCAACTCCCAACTACTCTTCTCATAAGTGCCAAGAGCAGAAACACTGCGTCGTTCAAGTTTTTATCTCGAACGCGATGCGAGTGCTAGTCTTATTTCGAGAACTTTCCACCAACTTCGAGGATTCGTAAATATTAGTTCCGGAACGTTCCAGACGTTTTGCGGAACAAACTAGTGCGGTTTATGTGTATGTAGTACGCTTTTGGGAATTTCAAGTCAATTTTGAAATTACTAACGATACAAACTTTATTTCGCAGTGAAAACCGCGATGGGTTTCCTCCAAGCTTTAGTGAGGCTTTAGCTTATAAATACGGAAAAATCTTATACCGACCACTTTAACCGACTTCAAAACGAGGAGGTTCTCAATTCGTCTGTTTGTTTTTTTTTGTATGTATGATACGCGATATCTCCCCCAGTTATGGACTGATTTTGAAAATTCTTTCACTATTGTATAGAAAATGATTCCGAGGAGGATTTTATCCCCAGGGGATTAGTATTTATCCCGCAAAACTTAAAATAAGTGTAAAAGTAAGGAAATTTGAAGTCGGTTTATCGTTTTTTAAAACACGCCATATTATTCAACCTCTTTAAGTTCATTCCTATTAATACCCTCTGACATAGCAGAAGTTAACTGAGTATTTTGTTATCGGATCGATAAGCCTTTACACAAGACTCCGGTATCGTGTTGCCGGAATTCTTCGTGATATTAACATAAACCTTCACTTTGCCTGCAGATTGTGGCCCTTTGATAAACTTTCAGACCCTTGGATATTCATGTAAAAGAGTTTTGTCCCTATCTACTTAACATGAAAGGTTTAAACATCAACTTGGTTGCTGGTAGGTATGATAATTAAGTTTTCTTTTAATTCAAAAAGATGAAGAGATCGTAAAAAAGAAAGAGAGTGTGAGTTCCACTTTTTTTTTCTCAGTGTGGTAATTGTTGAATGAATTAATAGAAACCTTTTAAGAATGGAATTAAATATGTATGTAAATATCTTTTTTTATGGACTATTGACATTCGTTTGAACACAATCTCAACTGATGTAAAGTAACGATGTGGCCGACGGTGTATCACGAAGGTCTAGAAGATACCTATTCACTCTTGTCTTGAAAAAGACCCAGATTGTAATTGGCAGGAAAAACAGAAGCAGGCAACGAGTTCCAATCCTTAGCGGTCCGAATGATGAAGGTGGAGGAAAACCGCTTAGTACGAGTGGATGGTATATCCACCAGATAATGACCACCTATACATATATTATGCCAAATACTTTAAGGACTAATATTCTCTGATCTAAGCCACGGACAAACGGACACTGCGGAACTACCTATAAGGTTTCCTTTTTGACTACGGAACCCTAAAAAGTATCTCATTATATACTATACCTACTCTGATTTAGAATCTCATGTTTTTTATGTAAACAAAGTGTGTTTTTATAAATTAAAAATTAATTTAATTTTAAATAAATAAAGCTATGACTAAAAACCTAAACACAAATTGCAACAACGCATAATCTCACATTTGTAGCAAAAATGTTAAAATTTTAATTCGAAAACGTACGAGATATCTATTAAATTATGAATGAAAGCTTTCAAAACCAAAACTTGATTTGAGCTTTTGTGCTCTGCTTCGATGATTTTTCATCAATATTCCTTGGGTTTTGTCCCCTTTTGTAAATAAAAAATATCCAGGTTTTTGTGTCGGAGTACAAGTTTGTGAAAGTAAGTTAGAAACAAAACCATTTAAAATAATCTTAAATTTATAAGAAGGTTTTTGTTTTCAGAAAACAATACGATCAAGAACAATACCACTTTTCTAAAGTTGTTCTCGCTATCTCAGTTAATTAAAATTGTGGCTTCACCTGATGTTGAGGTACATTTCTTAATAATTGGAAAACATATAAGTTTATTGATTTACTAATGTTTGCCCGCGGCATCGCCCGCTTTTTTCCGCTTTTTTGCCGTTTTTTCGTTGGAAACTTTATAAGTATATTTCTCTCCTATGGGATCTCATTTATAGGATTAAAAGTACCCCTATGTGTTATTCTTTGTCTAGACATATGTATGTACATCATTGCAAAATTTCATCGCCGTCCGTTCAGTAATTTTGACTTGAAGAAGTAAAAAAATATCTGTCCATTCATCCAAACTTTCTCATACATACATATACTAGCTGCTGCCCGCGCCTTCGACCGCGTTTAATCGGGATAAAAAATAGCATATTATGTTATTCAAGGTCCCAAACTATACTCAAACCAAACAGCCCAATCAGTTCAGTAGTTATACGAAGAGGAACAAACATCACAAATTTTGACATTTATAATATTAGGTAGTAGGATTAGCGTTTGTAATTATTTTGAAATTAGTATGACTTGCCAGTTCACTATTATTTTTCTTTGAAGGTACATGTCTACTATATAACATATGGAATTCTTCAGGTGGTACCAACCTCTCAAATGAGATAAAACAGTTACGTAGGTACACGACAATCTGGTGCAAATGCGGTACGAAGCAAACATCCATGTTTAGTATCCCCGCAACACACTCTGTTTCATTATTGGATTGCCTGTCGACACCAAAAAGTTTCATTAGCTGAAGAGGCAGATACATCTTTGTCACTGTTTGAAAAAAAAAATATAGATGAGACATAGACAACGCGCGCTCTACTTTTTTCTTTTACCGACAAAACGGAGTCGAGAAAGGGCGGGAAATAATGAACAGACTATGGCGTGCGGAATATTGTCTTTTCCATACGTTTCTTGTTTACTTGTTCAATACGGACTGCTTTGAATGGAGTATGTATAATGTAACTACATATACCCAGACTAGAGAAGTAGCGTTTATTGTGAGTTATGGTCTAGCTAAAGTAGAACGTGACTTTTGGCACTGAATAATTTTTGGAGATACATTAAGGATTTAGAGACCTACATACATAGTATGTATGTATAGGAGGAAGTGGATATACTAGATATATGTAGAGTTTAAGCGCGTCGTGTCTCGTGTAGGAGTCGTCTCATAGTCCTACTAATATTATAATATAAAAGTCAAAGTTTGTATGGATGGATGTATGGATATTTGCTACCTACTCTTTCACGCAAAAACTACTCAACCGATTAGGCTGAAATTTGGTATGGGTATAGTTTGGGACCTGGAATAACATATAGGCAATTTTTTATCCCGATAAAACTCGGGCGAAAGGTCGAGCAACAGCTAGTTACTTATAAAAACTGAACCCCTGTACAATCTATTGGTCCCAATAAAATGGAATAACCTATAACAGATTCCTGCTATGTTATTTATTATATTAGGTAGCTCACTCAAACTAACCTCTGACAGGGTTCACTTCTTTGGCCGCTTATCTTGTCTGTCTGCCATTATTAATTCAACCTTCGTTATTGTGAACACTGTAGATCACTGACCGCAGCACTTTATAAAATGTATGCAAAGCCTTTAATCTAATCTCAGGCAGGTCCAACCAAATCTCTAAGCTCAGGCGAATAAAATATAAATTACAATAAAACGTAAAGGGCTTAGGGGTGAAAGTAGTCTGCAGTTCATCAGCTAAAAGGTCCGGCAGGTCTCATTGACTATGGATGGAGTCCTCAAATCGTGGACATGATTAAATGTTAGTGTGGGATGGTTATGATATTTTTGTGATACGATTCAGGGCATTTTAGTTCTATTGGGCGGAATGTTCTTTTTTTGAGGGACCGTTTTTTTATTTGCAGAAAATTTTCTTGATGGGCGATGCCGGTGTTCCTGTCTCTCATGCATTTGCCTAAACACTATGAAAAATTTATTTAGGTAACAGATGCCCAATTTTTTTTCGGATGTCTTACTTTTTCGAAGCTTGGAAAATTAACTGTTCATAATAGGTATGTAAATAAATGAAAGAATTTATCGAAGGATGCAGCAATGGTTTTGGCTCGGAATAACCGCGCTGTTCGATCCAACCCCGACTCTTTGGTCTGATAGTAAGGGAGAATTCATGAATTTTATCACTTATTTTATGTACTATTTCCACTCAGTATATTCGTGGGTATAAAGCTTTTATTGAGAGCGCGAGACTATTTCAACCTTTCTAAACAACGAGAGTACATTAATAAGTGTTAATCTATAAAAGTTTTATTCCCGTAGGTAGCGCTTTAAGAATATATGAAAATCTTGTAAAAAGGATTGTCAATAGATCTGGAAACATCTGGGTCCACTACGCACCGTGACGATGTCTTCAAGTGCTGTTCGCCATTTTTGTTACGTTGTTTTTACAGAAATACAGATCATTTATTTGCGAGTAAACAATGTTCAATGTCTTCCAAGAAATTAATAAATTTATTAAAATATTTTTATTTAAAGTTGCTTCTTGACAAAGTATATTACAATTTTTGCTAGTGTACCGCTCTCTTACTATTCATGGAAATCCATCTGTACACTCGGTCTCCCGCGAAACAGGCCTAGCCTAGTGGCATGGGTACATCTCAACAAGGCATGGGATCATGGGTAACAATGTTCTTATTTACAATCTTATATTAAATCACACAACTGTAACTACTATAGGTAACTTTAAGTCATGTTTTTGTTAATCCTAATGGCAAATGAATTATTTTGTATTTTGAAAATTAAATAAATATTCTCCAGAAAATCTAAGACCGTTAATATGTAAGAAATTTCCTACTTTTCTAAGAAAGAATAAACAGTATAAAAATCTACAAATCTTATTTCTTGATTCTATCTCGCAGCTTATCTCTCCCAAATTTCAGAGATTAAGACAATACTGTTTACCTTACACTTACGGAATCTTCTCATAAATTAGCAGTGGTAAATTTCCGGAAATTATTTAAATAATTTCTTAGAAGACGTTGAACATTTAAGAGATGCTTTATAAAATATGTTTAATACCTTATTTTAATATCTGCAGAAGCAAGAAGTACGGAACAGCTGCCAATTCCAAGTTTGGTACAAGAGAGTTGAAGGACGGGGGAGATCCTTGTGTTTTTGCCAAAACTTGGCCAAGGTTCCCAATGTAGCTAGCTGCATTGCGGTGTATGACGGTGTGGACGTGAACGCTGCTCTATAAAGAACACACTAGCGGCTTCTAGTTGTTCTTTATGACCTAACCTTAAATCAGGCGCTTCGAATATTTGTTTTATTTATTATTTTACTACAATTTCTTTGATAAAATTGCAATAAATTTTATATATATTAATTCAAACTCCCTGCGTCAATTAAAGTCAATGTATTTAAAAAATAAGCTCTCTGCTGTTCTTCGAGAAATACCACTTATGAAAAGGGTTTCGTCTAGCCAAAACCCTGCACAAGAGAACTGGGAATAAGCGGTTTCTATAATCATGCGCGTGGTTGATACATTATATACTACATTTGTCTAAAATTAATAAAAAACACGGGAAATATTGTAGGTATCGTTGTTGTAACTGGTAGCTCTTATATTTAGCCAAACACAACATTGACTTCCAACTATTTGATTCAATATTCAGGCAAAGTTATGGGTAGGTAGGTTTTTGAAGGAAATTCTCGATGAATTTCCAATTTTATATTTGAAGAACTTCAAAATTCCGCAAAGGTTTCGTATGATTTGTATACACAGTAAAGTAAATATATTATGTGATATATTCCGCTATTGTTATAAAACGTATTACTTTATGCCAAACTGAATTGTATCTCCAATGTTTGTTGCATTTTTCAAAGCTACTATTGGAACTCGATTATGAGGTATTACCACCTAATCTGTTCTAGAATCAAATATAAATCTTGTAAACAAAGACATTTACAAATGAAACTTTAACAATAACAGAAAACAACAAGGTAACAACTAAAAAGAAGAACAAACACTTCAACAACACATAATTGCAGGCGCAGCCAGAATGGTGAATTCTAGTTCGAAACCAGAGACAATTTCTTCAAATTCTTTATTCTTATTCTTTATCAAAAAAAGCTTACAAAACAAAAAATTGTACCGAACTTCTGCGATTTGCTTGATGATACCCACGCCTACACCAAATCGTTACGCAAATCAAACAGCCTTCTGGAAATGCAAGAATCGCACAAGTTTGCCAATAACTCAAAACTTTGCAACTTAAAATGTTTTTAACAGTTGTCATAAATCCTTTTAAGCGATGTTCAGGTACTTTTCTGGTAATCATCTCTCGTTTCGGACACTCGTATTCATGGATGACGGTAAAATAGAACCCTTCTTGTTCATAGTTCATTCATTGATAACTTATTATATTAGTTACTTCATCATCATCATCATCATCATCAGCCCATACACGTCCACTGCTGGACATAGGTCTCCCCCATACGACGCCACGAATAGCGGTCCTGAGCCGCCTCTATCCAACGACTCCTTGCGACCGCTACGATGTCGTCGGTCCATCGAGTGGGTGGTCTCCCATGTATGCCATAATCACCACGCTTGGCAGGCGGATAGGATGATCGCAGTTTTGGTGTTTAAAAATACTCAGAAGGAACCTGCTGCCCTTCCTCTGGTAGGTACCCTTAGTCGGCTTTTACGACATCCACGGGTTGAGTTGGAGGGGTCGATATTCGTACGCCGCGACCCCACGGCTTTTAGCGATGCGCGGCAGATTAGTTACTTACAGGACACATAATTAAATACACTATGTAAAATACTACTCTAGTCTTACATTAAACAATTGTACATTATAAATTACATTGTAAAATCATAAATTCATTGGAATCATATAACGGTTGGGTTATCTTATCAGTCACTTCTTTAATCTCACCTTAAGGCGGTTCCCAGACCCAAACTAGCGCCGTTACCTATTTTATCGTATTATTACGTTAAACAAAGGAATTTTCAAAAATCGCTTGGCCAGTTTGTGATACCTATTATAAGCTTTTTTTAATGCCTCTGTAATAGTTTTTTTTGTATAGTTTAGGAAGAGATGCGACGTTGCACTTTTTGGCCTCCAAACTCGGTTTTCGCATCTCCTAAGCTATACAATATAAAATTATTACAGAGGCATTAAACAAGCTTATGATAGGTATCACAAACGGGCCAAGGGATTTTTAGAAATTCCTTTGTATATCGTAATAATACGCTAAATAGGTGGCGACTCTGATTGGGTCGGGGTAGCCCCATAAAAGATGGTATGGTTTGTGCGCTGGTGATAGAAGTTGGAATATGCAGACTGTAAACAGACGCGGATAGGATTTTCCCTTCAAACTTGTTTCTTGCGATGTCTAAACGTTGTTTTTTTTTCACTTCACCCTATCATTCAAGATTCAAGATTCTTTATTGCGAGACATGCTGTACATAGATCTTATAGTAAAGTAATATAGTTATCAAGCATGCACCCTGTCAGGGCATTGCAACATTTGTGCTAGGTGACAACACTTATTATTAGAAACATAATGCACTTAGATTAGGTACTTACATATCCATGAAATTAAATATATATATATATATATTCTATTCCTGTCTTACAATACTTTCCCGCATTTCGCTATACATTGCTTCTCGCCATGTATTATTCTTTATTCGCGAAGCAGTACCGCCTACGTGAGGATCCTGAATATCGACCGATGAATAGTTTATCAAATGAAGATTCGAAAAGGTCTTGATTTCAACATTATTCTCCAAAAAATATTCTGGAGGAGGATTGCTTTTATAAACGTGATGTACGAACAAGATTCGGATGAGATTTTCAATCAACTACTTATAAAAAAATACCCATACTTACATTTGTTTAGTAAGGCCTATTCAGACTAAGGTACAGGGTATTCGCTACCCAAAGCGGTAGCGGTAAATTTCGCTCTCATTTAGCTTTGGTTTCGCGTGGAATTTTAGTTGACAGTACGATTCTCGCATATTCGCTTCCACTCGGCTTTTGCTATCACCCTGGGTAGCGAATACCGTGTAAGACTGAACAGGCAATAATATGGAATTGAAGGCGTGTCAATTAAGAATGAATTGTAGGTTATTCAAAAACTGTTCTTGTTCTAAACTTGAACTTTTTCTTGTGGTATTAAAAGAACCCATCAGTGGACTGTCACACCAATATATAAGGAACCATAGACAAGAGACACAGACCTTTATGTTTATCACTGGCAGGTATGTGAATTTGGTACGAGTTGCATATTTATATGAGTCACTGCATGCAACGTATTTTGGTTACTAATAACAACGACCTATAAAAGGGAATTCAAAACAGTGACTAAGTCCGGGAAACCCCATGGTTGCGTGCAGCGTGGGGGTTAAAAGGAAAGGGTGCGTTCACGGCCGCTCGAGGTCTGTGGCAAATTAATGTCGATTACTTGATTATAAAGTGTTAGTTTTGCTTTAGGTACCTAAATATATTTTGGAAGCGATTTCAATGAAGAAGATTCGAGAACCGGGCTAGTATCATCATATCAGTAACGCATCTCACCTAACCAAAATCCAACCGCAGGCGAGATGTCCTCATCTCGTTTCCAGTAGGTAGGAAGGAAACGAGGTGTCCTCTAAACATTTAAAATTAGTAATTTCAGTAACTGACATTAGTTTTGACACAAAAAATGTTTTTGACATCCTGTAAAATCACCAATAGTGTATTCACACGTTGTGAATTACGTTTTCTAAACCCTGGTCAATTTAGTAGTGATTTGTTACCATTTATAAACTTATATTTCACAGCAAAATTACCTTAAATTTGTTGATCATTAATAATAACTTTCTCTGGGCGTAAGTAGTTCTACGTCATTTCAAATCACTCCTTTGAGTTAGTAAATTCTACCTACATATAGCCAACATAATAAGTAAACCAAACAGTCACGAGGGTGTGTCACGATTGCGCTCATTTCCATAGAAATGGAAACCCCTACAACTATGCAGAACAAATCTAATACATTTGTTACGTGACACAAATAACTCAAATCAACTGTATTTAGGTTATAATATAATATATAGGCTGGTAACTAGCTTCATCATTAGTGGTTACTTCAATTAACTGTAAAATCACTTAAGATTAAGACGAAGTGAGCTAGGTTTTGCGAGATAAGGACGAGCGAACACCGCGCGGGGTAGGCGAGAAAGGAAGGCAAGAGCCGCGGAACGGCCGGCCCGTGCGCAAATTCTGCGATTTTTATTTTTATATTTGGTTTTGCTCTCAAATAATACTTTTTTGCAATAAAATAAAACCATAATCCTCTAAAATTCGGGAACACGTAGACAAAATTTCATTAAAATATGTTAAATACCAAATGAAACTGGTTTTTCCGTAGGTAAGTGTATATCTGTAAAAATGAAGATTTAGAGGAAAATTCGCGTCATTTTTGTATAGAGTCAAGTTTAGTCAATCGTGTTTCGGCTTCCATAAATTACTAACACTATAAACCTAAACTTTAGATGCACATCAAAAAATTATAAAAAAAATAATAATTTCTTGACTTAAAATTGATTTTTCGTACAGTCAAAACATGGGTTTTGGGGCTCACTTCACCTTAAAAAATCAGTACCTACATACCTATTTTATCTATATAAATTTGTAATTTAAACTAACGGCATTTTAGAAATTTGCTTAGAGCCTTATAGCCCGGCTACATGCTCAAACATTTGTGCATGCTGATTGCACAAACACAGTTTGCGTAAGCAAGATGAGCCGGCCACACGCTCCATCTTAATTGCGCAAACTGGTTTGAGCCCGGCCACACGCTCCGTCCGTGCACAAACACAGTTTGCACAAGCAAGCAAACTGTGTTTGTGCAATCATGCATGCACAAATGTTAGAGCGTGTAGCTATTAGAAACCTCTATCACGTTAAAATCTTATATATGTATAAAATTTCCATGTCACAATGTTAGTTACCGTACTCCTCCGAAACGGCTTTACCGATTTTTACCAAATTTTATATGCGTATTCAGTAGGTCTGAGAATAGGCTACTATCTATTTTCCATACCCCTAAGTGATAAGGGTTGAAGGCAAAACAACGTTTAAATAAAGTTCTTTAAACCTATGTAGGGTTACCTACAGCACTCAAGTAGGTAGGTACTCAGCGACAAGTATAAAAAAGAAAGCTCATGCTAAGCGTATGGAGAAGGAGCAAAATTAATCCATGCAGATTATTGGAATAATCATTATCATAAACAGGGTGGCTTTTTGAGAAGGGAGTGGATGGCCAAATTAGAAAATGTGAGAGTTAGAGATACGTATAAGTCGTGAAAAGAGTAATGGGCCCAATTTATGAGAAAAGAAAAACTGCAAAGTTACTTATTTTTTATTAACATCTTTACGGAATTTTTCATTGAAGTTTTCGAAATTCATTAGGAATAGATTTGTCATCGAGGATAAACCTCATTAGAATTCGATCTAAGTCTAGCCAGGATGGCTAGCGGCAAGCTCACCAGTTGTTCGAAAATATTTTATTTATTTATTTTTTCCCATTGATACCTATTATAATGCCCGTATTCAAACAAAAATTTAAATTTTAAATAATGCATTTCTTTGCGTAGATTGATCGTTATCAGCCACCGAGTCCATTGATGCAAAAATACAGGTACAAATTCAAAAAAATTAAAAAGGCAGTTTTTATTTTCTCGTAAATCGAGGTCATGATGATTCCTTTAACGCTTTTTCTCCAACTCCCATGGTTTCGGATTTGACCATCCGCTCCCGTCACAAAAAGCAACCCTGTATATTCATATTAATTCTTATAATATAACCAAGAACAACCCTCTTTCTGGGTCTTAGGCCTATGATGGCTAACATTATTAGATGATACTAGTAGATCGGCTAAAAGTATTAGCCGATTTAGATCGGCTAAGAGTTTTAGTCGATCTAGAGGCATTAGGCCTGTAGTGTGTGTAGTGTTAGTTACACTTTCGATGCTAGTTAAGGTACAGTAGTGTAAAGTAGATATAGTTTTTAACATAAAAAGCTTAGTATTACTCATGTATAACGCATTCTACCCTTGTTCCAGGTGAGTGAGTCGACCGGGGGCGATACTTGATCACTTCCCCTACCGAGCAGTATGTATGAACTAGACCACGCCAGACCTGGAGCTGTCGCGTCTAGACTATATAAAATATCATTTTTATCGTGAAAAGACCTTCGTTTGATCATTGTCTCAACTGAAGGTAATTGCCGATATGTTCGACGATGTTATCATGAAGGTATAGAAGACTTATTCACTTTTGTCTTATAGACTTGAATATACCCAGGGTGTAGTTTTGGAAAAACAGAAGCATTGATAATTGCCATACATTTAACAGGGTTGGTAGACGATGTTTTTGTTAGATTGTGGAATTATTTATTCAGGTAATAAGTCAATATTACTTGTTGCTTAGAGCTTTAGAAGTGACAAAAAACCTTCAGCAAGTTTAACTAGACACCTGAGTTCTGACATGGTTCAATAAAAGGTATTAACAGGTAGGTAAATTATTAGGAATAGGATTGGAGGTCTGCTGATGAGTTATGGTGAAAACCTCAGCATTGTCCGGTCGATCGTCCGGGGATAGCCGGTCATCATTCAAGGTTCGAACTTCAGGATTAATATCATGGGTACATGACGTTGTATAAATTGCGATAGGTTCCAGACCTCGACACCCAGCCATCTGGACCATGTGAGGCCGTCACCCGGTCGGTTGGTCGGAAATCGATAGCGAGCTATTTACTCGGAAAATCCGCTTTGTAAGGACAGATACCTGGAGGTATACTTTGAAAAACTAATGAAGTTGACAGATTACGTCGGATCGAACAAAACGAAGGATGGCTGGTCCGTACTTTCGATGTTCTTACTCTGAAAATGATTGTGACATTTAGGTATTTATTAGAGAAACGAAAGGAGTAGCTCTTCAGGCCTACAAGAAAAAAATCTAGGTCTATGGGCCTACATAATGTTGTAAGCCATAGGTCACTAATCTTTCAACCTCTTGTAGGTTAATATCGTAAGTTTTTATTTTGTCGGATTTTTTCTCATTGTTTTTATCATTCTAATATTATAAAGTCGAAAGTTTGTGAAATGTGAATTTTATTTTGTTACCTAAGTCTAGTAGTAATCTCCAAAACTACTGAACATATCAAAATGTGTTGTAGTACATTCAGAATATAGTCTAAGTTAGGCTGCTTATTATTTACAGAAAATATGCGTGCGAAGCCGCGAGAAGCTAGTTAGATAGATAAAAAATGCTTTATTGCACACTTAACAAACAAATTTACAAATAATTTGATAAAAAAAAAGTGACAATTGGTGATCTTATCGCTCACGAGCGATCTCTACCAGACAACCTTGGATGGATAGGACAACTAGTTCTTACTTATAGATCTATTCTCTTGTTATTAGAACACGTTTGATGTCCAATTTCAAAAACTTACCTTAATATAAAGCTGTGCTCCAGTTAAATTAAAAGCATCCAGTGGTAGTCACTATTATTGTCCTGTCAGCTTTTATACTAGATGTACCAACTCCTATGTTATGATAGAAAACTATCATAGCTTCTGTATCCGACGGTTCGTTGATGTGGGTCATAATATTGGTTCAGTATCCCTGCCTAACAACATACATATGTACTTCTTACCAATATGTATCGTTGCTAGAATTTAAAAAGTTATTCTGTTTTGTTCGCTTTATATAATGCTTTTAAAAAATTGATTACGTACGATGTTAGGTTAACACGGCGGTCATTGTATATTGTTCAAGGACAGGTGCCTACACCAGAGTATCGTGAGCAGGCTCACGCCAGTAGTGGTTGGTCAGCACTTTTGATAGGCACGACCCTTCTTAAAGTTTACGCGTATCATCTACATAAGTTTATTATACTACTGCTCAATTATAAGAAGAGATCGGTACTCTAGTCTCGACTAGTTTATCGTTGATGTAGGTAGATGCTAGAAAATGAAGCTAACAATTAGTTGTTGTAAGAATATTTTTCACAAATCTACAAAACATGAAATAAAGATCAAAGAGCGTTAAAGAGAAAATTTCCATGTATTACATGTGTGTGTCCATTAAAAAATGGGATTGAGGATGAAGTCATCTCTCATGCTGTTCCACTCAGATTCGAACTGAGCAGACATGAGAGATGACGTCGTTCTCGATCCCATTATATAAGTACGCAGGTTATATGAATGAATGAACACTTTATTGTACTAGAAAATAAATACATTAATAAAAAAACTTATATCTAAACAAAAATGAACAGTACAAAAGGCGGCCTTATCGCTGAGAGCGATTCTTATTTGAATTTCTTCCAGGCAACCCTGGGATGGAGAAGAAGATATAAGAAAAATTGGGTTGAAAGTGCACAGACAGTACCTAAAAAAACAGAACTTGTATATTATAATACAAAAATATTCACAATACTAACTTAGAAACAAAATAAACGAATACAATACGTACATAAAAAACAAAACAATTATTTAAAAAAATCTAATAACCAGTTAAGCTGCAATTACGTACACCTGAAGATACAGAAGCGGCAGATAATGGAATAGATGAGTTTAAACAGTTGAAGAAAGGAAATGGGACTTCACTTTGGATTTGAAGGAGTTAATGGAAGGAACAAGTCTAATATCGACCGGCAGTTTGTTCCAAAGACGAACAGCCTGTACACTAAAGGAATTGCCATAAAAGGATTGGGAATGAGTGGGAAACATGAGGAGTAAGTTATCCGATGACCTGAGATTGTGAGAGTTAGAACAATAAAGGAACCTTTCATTAAGATACGCAGGGGAAAGAGAGTTATATATAAAAATATAATGTCTACTCGTGTCTAAAATGTTACTTTACCTTCACCCAACGGTTAAAGTCTTGCTAAAGTTCCAGCTGATCATGGAAGCAATATCCTGAAATACGCGAACACTTCAGCACCGGAAGTGTCCGGCAGTCCATTACTTGTTTCCGGTTGGCTTAATTAGTTTCCTGTTCGGGTGTCAATTCGACAACTTCATGAACTTTAATATCCGGGTACGGAGTTGTTGACTAACATTTATTTATTTTAATGACTTTAGATTGGATGAGGCTGAGACACTTTTATATACCCGCAAGTGTGCTATTTTATTGTTTCTATGTGGTTATCTGAATCTTTATTACCTTGTAATATTCAAACGACTAAAGCGATTATGATAAATGAGATATCAAAATGGTTACTCATCTGGACGGTTAGCTACATTTTGTAGGCCTTTGTACACCCATTTTGCAAAAAAAAAAAGATATAAAGCGGGCGGGTTGCAGCGTTTCTCTTTCCGGTGGTTTGCTTTTGCTGTGTGACGTGTGCATTGTTATTGATTATTTCTTTGTATTATATTATATTGATTACTAGCTGACCCGACAGACGTTGTCCTGTCATTCAAGTCAAACAACTGACAGTTATTTCAAACGTGCTCAGCAAAGAGTATAATAACGCTGGGGCTGGGGCGGGGCTAAGGTTACATTGTTTGTTAAGTTTTCTTACATTTTCCTACAATATTTATTATTACACACAGATTCTATCTTGAGTAAAATTACTGATGCAAGACAACTTGCCACATTGACAACTTCAAAGCACCTTAATGGTTAATATAACAGATTAATAGACTGTACTAGTAGTAATCAAGCCTTCTGCATAATCAATGCTGATAATAGCATCAATACGCCATTAGTTCGCATTATTAACCCGGTATGTTCTATTACTGTGAATGGAGATTAATTTGACGGTAATGTGTAAGGAGCTGACGTCGTCATTCGGATTCTGATTGATGACTAGTTCATGCCCGTGGCTTCGCATGGCACGTGTTTATCCGCCGCGCCGCTTCGGGTTGTTTCGTCTTTGGTGTATAGATTTCATATAAATGAGGATATCCTGCTGCAGCAGATATAAAAATAACAAGTCAAATGGTATGGTAATGGTAAAGTATAACAGAAGTTTTTTTTCTTGACAGCACAACGTCAACAAATCTCGGCTTGGTGCTAACAATGATGCCGTCAGTAAATTACGGTTCTTAGGTGTTCCGGCGCAGTAGCCCATCCCGTGACGTCTGACACCAGTGACGGTGACAGTTCTAAATATGTCAGAAAATGCATGTGATAGAAATAACCTAAAAATATGTCTTCCCTTCTCGTCCATCTGCCGAAAATGACGCATCATCATTGTATTGTAAAAAATGTACAACTACGTTAATATACTCAAGAATTGGAATTATTCTATTCATTTCATCCACCCTACTCCACATGATAGGGTCAGGACAGAACATTAGGGCTAAAATGAGCAACAGTTTCGCTGCGTGAATCTAACTATTCACGACACATTATTGAGTTGCCTTGTTTTAAGCGCATATTGCGGCTACATGCAATTAAGAATGCACTAGTTTTTAAGTTCATTAATTTTGTGATCTCTTTTGTTATCTCTAGTTGGTTGCCTTTATTCAATAAATAAATAAATAAGACACTATAAGGCTTTTAATGTTACTGATGTCGTTATTTATCAGCAGAAGAAAATAACTTTTCACAACTTTCATGCATAATACCTAATAGTAATTTTCTGTGCCCTAGCCAGGTCCATATTTGTAACTGTAAAAATTAAATTTGAAATAACAAAAATTTTATTTGTAGAAAGTTGTGTTTGCTCTCACGTTTTCATGTTGTCCTACCTCTACATTGTAGTAAGAGTCGTTATGTTCAGTTTACACCCGGAATGCACCATATTTATTTTACTGGTGGCATTTGCCCTCCGGTTACTGAAACGGGTTCGGGCACATAGTTTTACAACCATTTCTACGTTTTACGGGAATTTTATGGTTTTAATAGTGCCTTCTGCGTTTGCGTGAGATTTAGGAGCGTATCTGGGATTTGGGAGCTTTGGGATTCTGTGTCTTATTTGCTGTAAAGCTGTTAACACATTGACTGCCTCCCTGCACGGTGTTTTTGGGGAATTTGAATGTATAAATGAATGAACACTTTATTGTACTATAACAATTCAATAAATAAAAACTCATATCTAAAATAAAAATAAGGTCAGTACAAAAGGCGACCTTATCGCTGAGAGCCATAAGGCAACTTTGGGATGGAAAAAAATATTAGAAAAAATGCGCCCTGCTTGGCAGTGAACGGGCTAACACTTAGACTGCCACCGAAGACGCACCTTCAGGCCTTATGGTCGCACCGCCGAAGTTTGACTATGAACGCGTTAAAGGCGGTCTGAAGCGTGTTTTGGGATTTTTATAGCATACTAGTTGACCCGACAGACCCGTTGTCTTGTCAGTCAATTCAAACTTCAAATTTATTTCAAACGTGCTTAGCAAAGAGTATATTACAACGCTGGTTACATTAAGGTTACATTAAAAAAATAAAGGTTTGTAGTCGTTAAGTTTTCTGAAGTTTATGCGCAATTTTCTTAATTTTCCTAACCTTCTACGAAGTATTAGAAAACATTTAGAAAAAGATGAATGAAATCGGTAAAGCCGTTCTCAAGTTATAGCCAGACCAAGAGAAAAAGGGGTTCATTTTTATATAAAGTATATATATATTGAACCCTCCGAAACTTCAAAAGAGACATTAGATGTTGGGTAAGCACATCTATTCACAACACGGTTTATACTATTGTGTTGTATTTATATTGTGTAGTACTATAGTAATATATCAGTCATCTAGTACCCATAACACAAGCTCTGCTTAGCTAAGGGCTAGATGATGCTGTGTGGATTGTCCAACATTATTTATTTATCTATACCGACAGTTAAGTTTCCGCCCAGGTTAACTCATCTTCTAAACAATGGACTAAATAAGCACCCCGAAAGATTTTCGATATTCAGCAAAAATTCCTAGATATTTTGCCTGAACCATGTTCTGATATGCACAGAACATACTTTTCGCTTTACCCCTTTCACCCCCTTTTACGAAGAGTTTTCCATCAGCATCCAATCATGGAAGGGTGGCTGAAGCATCCAATTCGTTGCGGTTGTTACTGAGGGTAGTTTTTTGCGGTGTTGTAAACATATTGGAAACTGAATACCCTGATACACTGGTAAAAATATTCCATTTTTTTCACAACAGATGTAATGTGGAGTAATATCTAAACATATCACTGTGAACATATTTCGACACGTTTTTGGCATACAAGCAACACGGTTGTTCGCTTGCTACTTGATGCTTTTTTTACTTTCAATGTGTAACAAATAATTATAATATACGACGATTATTTTTTCTGTTTGGTATATACACGACTATGAAGATCCCTAATTGTTGATATGTGAGTCAAGACTGAATGTCAGAATGAAGTATTCCTTAGACACAGTTACCATTTCACAGATAAAGATTCCAATGGACTGGCTACTTAGAAAATATGGGGACTTATGAAAGTTTAGATTATAATCAGGCTGACATTATAGTATGTAACGAAGATTATTCAATATGAATTTTCCATAAAAAGTATTGAAAATAGTATAAGAAGTTTACCACAGTAACTCGAATCTGTCTTACTTTTTATCACGATAGAAAAATAAAAAAACAATAATAATAGTATTTTATTAAATGTGGTTCTGATGCCAAAAAAGTAATTTAAACGCATTAGTAAGGCCTGTAAAATAATACAAAAAGTAGAGCACAAAGACATGTTGAGCAACAATAACAAAATCGATGACAACTTCTTCACGAAAAAAACCGATTGCCATATTAAACCGAATCGGTAAATTATAAGGATAGGACAGGGACGAGTGAAATATTATTTTATTTGTCCCTGGGATAGGACATGACTATTTGATTGTCATTCGAACTATCAAAAAGAATATTTAATGAAATAGGATAGCAAATCTTTTGTAAAACGAGTAAAAGATATGTCTCAAGATATGTCTCATTTAAGAAAAACAAATGCTTGAGTAAAACAGCAATAATTTCGACGGCAAAATATAACAGTCCTTGCTCAGTCGGGTAAAAACTATCATCACCCAGCCAGCGCCAGCTGGTTCTATATGCCAATAAATGCTGTCATAGCGCTGGTCTAACTCTAAGGCGCTGGTCTTAAGGCGCTGGTCTTCGTTGGAGACTAGATCTTGTATTGGCTATTGCCAATTTTATCCCCGTGAAAACGAAATTGACAAATATTCCTATACCACTTTAAAACTAATGCAGGGATCGCAAAGTACTTATTAGCTAAGCTTCGATCGAAGCTTAGCTAATGTTTGTGCTATCGATGCTTAGCTAATGTTTCAGGCTGAAATGTAGCATGTATTATACACGTCAGTATAAATACACATGCTAAAATTTAGTTATTGATTGACCTCTGTTCGAGCGTGTCACATTAAATTTTCATTTCGTAAAGGTTCGGTATTGAAAGATGGGAAATCGATCTCCCTGCCTACAAACGATCCAGATAGGTAAAAATAAAGTAGAATAAACGTTTAGTGCATAAAAATGTTAATTCTTAATTCTTTTATGCATGAATATACATATAAAATATTTAACAAGAAAATTCATGACAAAGGCGAGCTTAACCCAAAGAATACTTTGTCTATGTATTTGTTACCAAGACAGAACTGTTCTCCATTTTCCTTCACAAGCAAGCAGTCTTTTAGCTTTTATATGCGAGGACACATAAATGGTTATAAGTTATTATTTAAGTTTATTTATAACGTGTGTAAAACTGTTTGTTTTCCGAATAAAATAAAATAAATAAAAAACCCTAAAAAGAGTTCTCTTCCCAGCAAACCTTACTGAGAGTGAGAGACTGAGGTATAAAAGTGGTTAAATTGACAAATGTTATTTTTGAGAAGTAAATAAGCGTACCCACTATCGTCGTTTATTCAATCGACGAAAAACTCCTGCAGAAAAATAAAACAAACAAAGAAAACAAATTTATAGCAATAGCAAGGATAGCAGCAAAAAAGTTTCGTGTTAAATCATGTCATATGCAACCAACCAATAACCAATCAATAAACAAGCAATTCACACGAACGCCAATCAGCGCGTTTTACAATTCAAATTGTCACCGTCCGGTGAGGAAAACACCTATATAGACTTCCGACAGCAAACACATTAAAAAGCAATAGATTGTCAGCAATTAACGAGGGGCTCGGCATCAAGTTGAACGTAAAATCGAGCAAAACGGGCGCTGCAATTTCCGAACGATTGCTCTGTGAGGACTGAGCTCAATGCTGTGTATCTGTGGAATCTTGTGGAGAGAGAGAGAATGAATTTATTTACCCACAAAACACATAGACATCTTATTTACTTAAATATATTAGTAACATAAAAAGTACAGTACCTACAGTATAGAAGGTAACATAAATAATTTGGCGTGTTTTAAAAAACGATAAACCGACTTTAAATTCCCTTTTACACTTATTTTATGTTTTGCGGGATAAATACTAATCCCCTCCAGGGATACAATTTTATGGGACTCCTTCGGAATCATTTTCTATACAATAGTGAAAGAATTTTCAAAATCGGTCCATAATTGGCGGAGACATCGCGTATACCGACGAATTGAGAACATCCTCCTTTTGAACTCGATTAAAAAAATGATTAGATGATTAGTTAGGAATTAAGGGTAAAATGGGTCACTGCTTCAGCATGTTGTAGTATTAAAGCATTTGCCCAACACTGCGCTGGCAGGGCCTGTGAGAAGTGACGTGTGAGAGGATACATAGTCATGAGAAAGGTGGGGAACATTATCCACTATGATAATTGAGGAAGGTACGTACACCAAAGAATCAAATGATATACCAATTCTACTAATTGTAGGATTGTTTGTGAACGTTCAGTATACTATTACTTATAGACGACCGAGTTGTGGCGCGGCAGGCGACAGGCCGCCTACGACGCAGAAGGTTGTGGGTTCGATTCCCGCCTTGGACCAATGTGTGTACGTTCTACAAATATTTGTTTCGGGTGTTCTGGGTATTTTATATGTATAGTAAAAAAATATCTATCTATGTTATGTATTGTATTATGTTTATCAGTCATATAGTACCCATAACACAAGCTATGCTTAGCTTGGGGCTAGATGATGTTGTGTGGATTGTCCAGCATTTAAAGTCAATATTGTATAACTAGATGAAAACCCGGCTTCGCTCGGGTAAAATGTAGCCTTATAATAATATTCCATTTTTTTATATTGTGTAAATGATACTTCTGTAGTCTCAACGAATAATATAGTAGGTAAATACTTAGTGGGCCTACAAATTCTTTGAACTCGAATGAAAAGTTTCCGTGACATCCGCGTGAAATTCACGTCAATGTTTTTTGTAAACGTAGATTTAGGAATTTATTCTCCAGTCTACGATTGTAAATAATGTGCTAGAACTTGCGATGCTGCCATGAGACGGACACTGATAGAATTGCGTCAATCCAAACGCAGAACCATAAATCAAGAAGTTCAAGTTGAATAGCTCTCGGACCCTCGGCCTCGGAAGCAAGAAATTTGTAAAAAAAATATGCCTTTCTAATAGCCCGCTACACGCTCAAACATTTGTGCATGCAGATTGCACATAAACCGTTTGCGCAAGCAAGATGAGCCGGCCACACTCTTTGATGGAGCGTGTGCACAAATGTTTGGGCGTGTAGCCAGGCTATAAGACAATGGAGAACGGAATACAAACCTATGTCACCCGTGACACGTGATGACGTGACACTGACACATGGATGACATTTGACATGTTTACTTCGCAACGCCATTAGAAAGCAAATTATTTGCATTTTTATATTAAAAATACTCGATAATACGAATTTTCCGCATATAAGTTGTCGACTCGGATCGACAAATTTTTGACGCTCTTCAATTTGATGTGCATTTCGTTCGAGTCTACCGTAGACCGGTACGAAATTATTATTATAGATGCCATATAGATGTATTGCTTACATTATTTCTTTGACTTGTAACTTGGCATTATTCATAAAAAAATGTATTGCAATATTTATACTAGGTAAACACGGGCTAAACTGGAATAAGCCCTCGGGAGGCAGCCGGGCGAGGGTCGCTGAGCTATCTATACATACCTATACATCATTTTCAGGATGCCTCGCGAGGCTGCTCGACCAGTCTAGACCCGGCTCAACAGCCAGCTTCAGAAGCGTCAATAGTGAAAATAGAACAATATCATTCACAAATTTATTAGCAAAAATAGTAACCTAAATGTACCTACCTAGATCTGATACCTTCGGATTTAATGAATTGCTGTCGATCCAGATGTAGGCAATAATTATATAGGACGGGCCCCAGAGATATTAAAGCACTTTAAAAGCTTCCAGACTACAAAATTACTTTTGAAAGTGGTTTGTACAACAAAGAACAAAACCTACCAACTGAAATCTGATTTTTAAGTTGGCGGTAAGTTGACTAATCCAATTTTAAACTTTATTTTATTCTCTGTAGGACGCATGTTTGCGTGATTGGAATTTTATCAGCTGATTCAGGGGGGTTAGTCTTTGTTGTTTAAGTAGGTACTTATATAAAATGTCATTTTTGCGTCTTCTAAAACAGAACACATAAAGAGCGCGGGCCAGGCCAATTGAATTCAATAAGAGTTGAATAAGCTTATGGCTGAGAAAACCAATTTTAAATTAAATAGAATTTCAAGAGAATTCACTTCCTGGGACAAGATGGTATCATATTGCTCCTTTGGGAACAGGCCTAGTAATAAGATAAATAATAAAGTCCCGACTATTTCCTAAAGATCCTGAGGTGGCTCGTTGCCGTAACGGGCCCATTTCCTGCAATGGCCGGGAATACAGACATTATGTGTAATATAAACGGTGTTGGTAAATAATGGACGTTATTTTGTTGGATTTAGGAATCTTGCTATGTTGTACGCTTGGATATGATTGTAGCTTTTGAGCTTTGAAAGTTTACGGAAAAGTATAGCTTTTAACCTGAGTGGTGTCGATGGTCCTTTTGGTATTCGTATACTAACGCTGACTTGTCAAAGTTGTTGAGTGAAAAGGCAACAAATCGTTCAAAATTCTTTGAAAACTACAATTGAGTTTGTATAAAACTATTGGATCGCTGTTATACAATGAAAAATAGTTTCTCAGTATATGTACATTACCATAGTTTTCGTCCACAGTTTTCGTAAACTATGGAAAACTCATCCCGAGGCCCTAAGGTAAATAATAACGCTTACGCGATGGGCATTGAAAGGTTTTTTTATTTTTTTAGATAAAAAGCTTTTAGGTCCCTCCAAGTCTTATGATACTTATTTGAATGACAGACAATCAGCTGCAGGTGTGCGCAATTCTAAATTATAAAGCATGACACATCTAAATCGGTCCCGTATATTAATTTAAATAAATTCTTCTAAAGTCTACATTAACAAAGCACTTTAATTCGCAATGTTCTGATCGTCCCTCAAAATTAATTACTTGTCCCCTGGTAATGTCACTAATTCATATTTGTCTAGACATTATTGATCTTGCAGCCTGTACTTAAGGTCTCTACATTGTATAAGTTTAGTTTGAAATATGCCTTAAACTAGCTTTATCTAGAGTCGAGTTTCGTTCACTTGCGAGGGTGTATGAGTCAACTGAAATGGATAATTTATAGCAGAATTAAGGTGAGTCACCTTTTATTGTTAGAGAAGGCAATTCGTGAAATTGTCGTGGAAATGGGAATCACAAAAGCTTAAACAGACTTTTGAGACTGTCCGAACAATAAAGCTGAATTTCCAAGTGAAAAAGAACGTATTTTTTCGTGGCAATATTTTCATTGTTGCTTTTTCCTTAGGACTTTTTAAAAGCTGAACTTTTTCAGCAAATCTTTTCCGCTGTCTGTCACGCTAAGTACTATTAAAGTACGTACCTGGTACTGAGTGATCAAAGAGTACTCAAAGTGAGTTCAACGAACCGGTACGATATTATCAGGGTATAAAATGTTCTGCATATCACTCCCCGTTAATGGCTTCTAAAGGGAGATGTAATGACGTGAGTGCCGAGGTTCAGCCTTGGATGTCGGTATCTGCTGGTATTTAATAGAGGCTACAATGGCCTTGTTCGCAAGGACGATATAACACAAAGGAGAGAGCAAGAACCTCTTACAGCGATTGAAATGATTTAGTATAAATAAGTAAAATAGGTAAATATTGCTGGACAATCCACACAAACACATCATCTAGCCCAAGCTAAGCAGAGCTTGTGCTGTGGGTCGAAGATATGTAACTTATATATTATTATTAGGTACATTACATAGATACATCACAGATACATTACATTACATCGTAATTATGCATAAACATCCAGAACACCTGGAACAAATATTAGCAGATCATATTTGTTATATTTGTCCCGAGGCCAGAATCGAGCCCGCAACATCCTGCGTCGCAGGTGTACCTTCACCCTATACGCTTTTGAGACTATGATTCTATTCTTTCGATTAATCTAAAGCTTGCAAATTTCGAATCACAGTTTTAAACTTCCCTAGACAGATGTGGCCTGCGGTGGCGGCCATTACAATTTTTCAAGCAAATTAAACGAAAATTGTACTTTCTCTCTTAAAGAGAGGCTTACCACGTTCACTGCCAAGCTTCAACTGCCAAATCTAAACCCATTTGATCTGCTTAAAATCTCCGATTCTAGGCTCGTACAGGCCAGCAAAGCGTAGAGTCAGCAAGTGAGGTTTGTAACTACAAACTTGCGGGGAAGCTACGTGACAAGCAACCATTATCTGTGCTTTTCGACACTTTGTACTGCACTATACGTACATATGTACAGACTGTACTAGATGAAAAACGTGCCTGGTGCCCTGGGGGTGTATTTTGGCAGTCTTAACCTATACGTAGTTTATTGGGATTTTACTGAGTGGGCGATTTCTGCTGCTTATGAACAATTCGTTTTAGACAGAACCATATTATTTCTTATATAAATATTATTTCCATATTACTTCTTTGTTTGACTAAGAGAACTTACAGACCTTTATTATGATTTATTATTTACTAATAAAATTGCTTATTCTGAGAATCTAAGGAGTACTGTAGAATTCGGCTCAGCAACAACACAGCTTTTTTCGTTTCACCATAAACTATAGATACGTTTAGATGTTTTATTTCATTCCCTTTCATTAACCTGTCCCAGTCAACAAATTGAGTTGTAAATGAAAACGATACAATAAATCCTCAAAAAAACAAAAGTCTTTTCCCAATCCCGTTAAAAATCCCTATGTTATTGGCAAATAGCAAACAAAACCTTTAACAATCGCGCCCATCAAAAAGGTCGGATGTGTAAAATTCACGAATCCTCGTGGCTATTTTGCGTAATTTTCCCTCGATATCGTATTTATTTCGATGACTGTACTGAAACCGACGTCGGGGTGGTGGAAACGTGTCAGATACAGGCTGACATGTACGAGTATCTCTAAGCTTTTGTAGGCAGTTAATCTACTGGATCATTGACATTGAATTCAAAACCCTACATTAGACAACAAAGAACTTCTGCTCTGATAGTTCAAGTGGATACAGTTAGTTTTAATCTTTTATTTTCTGTTTGTATAGGGCTAAGTCACGAAATTTTTATAGATACTCATTGAAACGTGTCAAGCAAGTATTCAGGAGTAAGGATCTTGTCACATGCAATAGGTCACGGCACGGTCGCCGCCGTGCCGTGTAGAAGTAGAAATATATGAGGTAAAGAGACACCTTTCACATGACACGGCGACCGTGCTATGAATATAATAAATAATAATAATAAGAATAAAATATATTTATTTTGTGAACAGAACTTAGATACTAAACAACTGATACACTGTACTTAATTAGGAGAAGAAACATCTTCTATACCTAGGTCCTTTCACAAAATGGGCTCAGTCTCAGCATGAGTTGGAACACTAGCAAGCTAGCATTCAACGCTGGTCTTCCGCCAGAGCCACTTGTTGGCGTTACGGATAAATCATTCATAATTACATAACTAAAGCAATCAAACAAATAAAATTTTACAAAATACAAATCAAATAGGTACGCATACACAGTAAAATAGAATGCTACTCAACAAGTAAATGACGCTATATTAGAAAATAATTTATACTTAAATATTCATATATTACATAGTCTACAGGTGCAATTTATCAACATAGCAATAGGTAGAGTACCTATATATACATATAGCTCATAAATCTCACACTAGGTACACACACCATTCAAAGTTCTACTCACTAATGAAAGCCTTTAATAGAGATAAATAGATAGAGATGTAGAGACATTCACAATACACTTGTGTCATGCCTTAAACTTTCCTGCTCCTTCTGATGATCAAACAGAAATTTCTTTAATTTTGCTCTAAATCCATGCAAGCTTTGCAGGTTCCTTATCGGTGGCGGGATATTGTTCCAGCATTTTGAAGCTGCATAGCGGAAGCTGCCTCTAAAGCAGGCAGAGCTGTGCTGCTGTGTCTTGAGCTGCTTCGAGCACTGGCGAGAGCTACAAGATCTGGAGTTGGACAGCCATGACAACTTTTCGTAGAGATAAGACGGCGATTTGTATTTCATAACACCAAACATAAGGCATGCAAGGTGTAATTTACGACGGTGCTTCATCTTCAAAATGAAATGCTTGTTTAAAAAGGGCGTAACATGACCTCTAAATGGAACATCGAAACAAAAACGGGCGCAGGCGTTTTGGACTCGCTGAACTAACCTTTGCGTTCTTGCCAGTAATCGGGGTCCAATTACTACATCTGAATAATTCAATTTTGATAACACGATAGACTCTACAAGCCGGATACGCAAGTCGGTATTGAGATACGGTCTCATTCGGTAAAGTACCTTCAGTCTGTAGAAGCAATTTCTGACAGAGTCAGCAACATGCTTCTCATAGCGAAGGCGACTATCCATCTGCAGGCCGAGGTTCCGTGCTTCGTAGACACGCTCTACTGACTCTCCCATAAGTACCACATTCCGCGTGGGGCTGATACGTTGTAGCTGATATTCGGTACCAAAAATCAGATATTTAGTTTTGTTTGGGTTTAACAGAAGACTATTTCTTTTTGACCACTGAGCAATGTTAGACAGATCTTTATTGAGATTTTCTATGGTACTGTTAATTTCAGATGGTTTGCAAGAGATATACACCTGAATATCGTCCGCGTAAATATGAAAGTTACAGTACTTAATAACAGTTTGCACATCAGCGGAAAAAATTATAAACAGGAGCGGCCCCAGAATTGATCCCTGCGGAACTCCTTGTTTTACAGGCAGAATATCGGAAAACAAATCATTACCGTCACTCCGAGCTATCTTAGTGCACTGGTAGCGGTCACTTAGATAGCTGTTGAACCAACGCAATGCTCCCTGGTCTAAGCCGTAATAATTTAGTTTTGACAACATTAAATTTATATTTAATGAATCAAATGCCTTAGAAAAATCGAGTAGGACGAGTAGAGTACATAGCCCTTTATCTTGTGCGTAGAGTATTTGGTCAGTAACATCGAGCAAGGCGGTTGTGGTGCTTCGCCCCTTTCTAAAGCCAGACTGGGCCTCAGGCAGAATCCCATTTTGTTCAATGTATTCTGACAACTGGTAGCTTATCACCTTTTCCAACACCTTAGACAAACACGGCAGTAAACTTATAGGTCTCAACTCAGTTATCGCAGTCGGATTAGGTATCTTAGGCAAAGGTAGCACAATAGCCAGTTTCCAAGCGTCTGGAAAAACCGAAGAGGCAATTGATTTATTAATTAAAGCAGTTATGGTACCAAGTGCTTCAGGTAGAGTCATCATTAGCATGTCCAAGCTGATCAGATCCCAGCCCACTGCTTTTGACTTAAGACTACGTATGATTTTACATATTTGATCTAAACTAACAGGTTCCAGAGTAAAGGTTGAGTCGCTAAATTTATGGAAATCGAAATAAGTCAGATCAGAGATGGTCACGGAAGTACCCGGCAAAGATAGAAAATGAAAGTTTATTATATTAGCGTCTTGCAGATGAAGAGGGAGCTCATAATTGTTTTTAGGCAAAAGCGTGTTCTTTAAATTCTTCCAAAGGTTTTTTGGATCACTTAATTTATTATTTATATTATTATTGAAGTATGCTTTCTTCTCGTGATAGAGAGCTTGGTTAACGGTAGACTTAAGGGTTTTATAATATATTCTTTTACTCTCCGACTTGTTTTTATGATATTTTACTGCCGCCTCGTCACGTAACTTCATCATCAACTTTACGGTATCCGTGATCCATGGATGTGACCTCGACTTGATGAGCACCGATTTCAAAGGGGCATGCACGCTAAATAGACCCAAAACACTGTGATTGAAACCGTTAACAACATCATTCACGTCTTCGAGTGTCCCAATCAGATCCCATCTAATGGAATTTAAGTCCAAATTAAAACTATCAGCGCAAATATATTTTATGGGTCTGTAAGATATCTTAAAAGGTTTCAGTTTACTTTTTCTAATATTTAACTCACAATATACAAGGCAATGACCGAAAAGTGATCCTACTGGTTCAACAGCTACCCTATTGGCTATAAGATCCGAGCAGATAACATCAATTAATGTTTGTGAAGTTTCAGTGAAATGTGTAGGCGAAGAAACTAATTGTCTTAAATTTAGACACGAAAGAAAAGTAAATAATTTGACAGATTTCATTTCTGTAGCATTAAGCAGATTTATATTAAAGTCACCAAGTAATACCAAGTGATCATAGGTAGATAATGAATTTATTGACTCTGTTAGAGCGTCAAAGAATAGATCAGCATCCAACCAGGGTGGCCTGTACGCCGTGCCTATGGCAAGTTTCTTTCCATTTAGAGTCATAGTGAGCCACATTTGTTCTACTGCATTGTGGAACGGGTCAACCGGGTGAGCCCATGTGCGTACAGTTATACCCTGCTTAATATAAAAGCCGACCCCACCACCGCGCGAGCGCACCTCCCGCGGCCGCGGTATGTGTCTCAGACGGTAGCCCGCTACGGCGGGGGCACGGCCCTCCTCGCCTGGTCTGAGCCAGGTCTCGTTGATGGCGAGGATGTCCAGGTTCAACCGTGAAATTGAAGCAACAAAATTGTCGTGATTAGTGCCGAGGGAACCTGCATTTAACAAACCAATTTTTAGCATACTAAAAACAAACGAATAAGAAAGTTAGACCGACAAGACAAGTGCAATTAAAGTTACAAATTAAGTAATTTAAACTAAATACCTTAACAGCATAAAACAATGGTGTATGTGGTTTTTTTAAGTAGGCACTGTAGCTTAGTACTCTATAGTTTAGTAACATATAATTTAACATATTTAATAGAATGCATGCGTAATAGTTTTTATACAATGTTATTATTGTGTACATAGTTTTAAGGATACAGCTTAAACAATGAATGCCATAACTTAGTACATACTTTACTAAGAGTATTACTATAAAACACGACATGTTTTTAATAATTAAAATATAGAGCACTATATAAAAAATATTGTCTGATTGAACTGTTTGCAATGTAGAGTAGTAGTAGTTAATGCTTACTAAATAGGACAAAAATAACTTTATACAATAATTATATAACATTCTAAACTTTAAAAATACGTGCGAAATCAGCTTCCGTGCGAAAAGGGTACGCCGGCTTTCCCTCGCTTTCACGTGCGTAGGGGCGGCCCTTCTTTGTCCACGAGTACCGCCAATTGTGTTTCTTGCACTCTTCACGCACCCGGTGAAACAGCTGTCGATTGGTTCTCGTAAGTCGCTCATTTACGAAGATGCGCTGCGGAGGCGCAGGCATGTTAAGATCCGTAGACATGAGCATACGACGTACGCGTGCTGCGCTCAGCAGCTCATCCCGCAGGTGTCGGCGTGCCAGCCGCACCACCAGGCGACGCGGACGTCCCTCCGTATCACTCGATCCCGACCGAGCAGGAAGTCCCACACGCTCGGCGAACACGATGTCTCGATTTTCAAGAGGTACCCCTAGTTTTGCCGCTAACATGGTGATAGAGTGGATGGCATTCTCGCCTTTTACTTCAGGGAATTGCCCTATATCGAGGTCGGCCGATAGCGCCTCCTGGTCCCGATCATTCAGTTCAGATTTCAGCTGAATGACCGTTCTCTCCAACTCGGCCACCTCGACAGCTCCGGACGCCTCTTCTCTGGCCTCCATCACATCCAGGCGACACTCTATGCCTTCCATGCGTTCATTCATGGCCGCCACAGTGGCCCGAAACTCGACCATCTCGCCGCGGTAGAGACGTAGCTCTGCCATATATTCAGCTAACTCCCGTCGCATTTCCATAATACTCGTGTCCGCAGGTGGGGTGAGGAGGGGGATTTCTGACGGCACAGGTAGTAGAGAGCTTATGGACGGGCTGGTACAAGTGGCGGCGGTCGAACTCGATGCGAGTGAAACAGATGTTTCTCCCATTACCGGTGTACTGCCGCTCTTCATAGTCTTTTTTTTACATACAGGGCAGACCCAGGCCTTGCTCACAGTTCCTGACTCAGGTATCAAAACACAACCCTTATGATAAGTTCCTGCGCAGATGGTACAAGTAGCGGCACCTATCGGCGAAAGAAATCTTTTGCACACTCCACAAGCAACCTTTCCCATGATGGTTCTTAGTTTTAGGGTTCTCACAAATTGGTCGATCAAAATGTAGCTACTCCACACAAGATGGCGCTGATAGTCAGAACCTTATGACGAGTTGTAGATGGCAGTCTTAGTGGCGTATGTGGCGTGTAAGGTTCAGTCGCTCGTCACTAGATGGCAGGAGGTACAGCTCCTTGCCACTAGATGGCATCCAAAGTGATCACAACTGTCAAATGGCCTACCGTCTAGAGGTGCAAATCTACCCTCATGCGAGAAATAAAAAATAGTAATTTGTCTGTTCAAGTCTAGATTTTTTGAGATTTGCACCCTATCCCAGGCACGTAGGTACCAGCAAACACTCACTCAGATGGGATCAGCGATTGTCCACCCACTATTAACACTTTGAAGGGAAAACTTTTGCGTTTACTATTTTTAACTAATTAAATTGTGACACAGTGATGTTGCGAATGATCGTCCGTAACGTCAACCCGTATGACCGTGTCGCCTGTCCCATACATTTCTACTTTACCCGATCGTGCCGTCACGGCACGACCGCCGTGCCGGATTTGCGTCTAAAAAGGCCTGAGTTCCTTATCGACGCCTGAAAATATATCATCAGCTTGTCAATAAGCTCTCTTAAGGTAGAGTTCTTCAAAAGATATATATATATATATATGGATAATTACCAGCTTCGTCGATTAACTTTTATGTATAATGTATCAGCACTTTTGTCAGAAGTCAAAATTTTTATTTCTTTAAGAACATTGACAGTGAAATAGTGTTATTGGTTTAAATTTGGTAAATAATAAATTATTGATTTTGTCTTCACTTGGAAATGTCCAATTATATTTTTGGAGAACAAGTGTCTGGGTAGTTGAAAAGTAAACATACATAGGTACAGCTTAGCTGAGGCAAATGTACAAAAGTTGTGCAATGACGAAAAGTTCAACTTTAAATTTGTTACTTTAACAAAAAGCCCCAGGTATTATTAACTTAGTTTAGTTAGTTCAAAGTTTGATGGCGTTATGGTGCTCTGCGATGTGCGCGTGATCAAATAAACATAGTTATAGTTGTATTTTAGATTTAATTTGTATACTTTTTAACCTTCAAAAGAAGGAGGTCATTAATTCGTCTGTATTTTTTTGTATGTATGTTACTCGATATCTCCGCCAATTATGGACCGATTTTGAAAATTCTTTCACTATTGTATAGTATTTATCCCGCAAAACTTAAAATAAGTGTAAAAGTAAGGGAATTGTAAGTCAATTTATCGTTTTTAAAAATATATAATTTTTTTGTTTGTTTTTTCTTAAAATTTAATCGTAAATTCCTAGCTTAATGTTTCTTATTTAAGTACATATGTCTTGTGTCATGCCTGTGTTACTATATGTAACGATTACTTCGTCAATTGTGAACCGATTTGTATGATTATTTTATAATTGCATAGAAAATAATTACAAAATATATAAAAGTAAACTTTATTAACAAAGAAAATAACAATCAAATAATATAAAGAAATTAAACTAGTATTTACAATTGAAACAATTGAGCTAACTGCAGACTGTTGCAAACAATCTACAGATAGCTCAACTGGTCCATAAAATATAAAAGTTATATTAAAACTTGAAAAACTTGAAAAAAAATGAAATATTAAGGAATTTGAAGTCGGTTTTTAGTTTTTTCAAAAAAGTCAATCTATTTATTTGATTAATTTCTATCGTATCTTCCTACAATTACAGAAACCTATATAAATAAATCTTTTTACTGAGATATAAAGAAAACAGTTTCCGGAACAAAGTCCTTGAATTAAATTCAATGCTTCTCAAAAGGTTTCCGAGTAAATCGTTCGAACAGCGTCGATTCAATTCTGCGGGTGCCAGGTCGTCTCGAGTGCCAACTCATTCCCATTGGACCTACTAAAGAATAGCCAACCACTATTGTAAATGAGGAAGGAGTAATCAACGTAAAAGCCTCACTTTTCTTATAGGCCTTTCCCCTAAGCTATGCTGTGTATGTTTTAGTGATTATTAAGCCTTTGTGTTAGTTTTGTCTACTACTTTTATCACTATTAATATACTGTTGTACTAAATTCCAGTTAAAAGATTAATATTATAACTAATTGGCTACAGTGAAATTATTAATTTGCCTTAGAAAAATCGTAGGGGCTCTACGCCGTAGCTAGCCTACACCGTAGCAAGCCTACGGCGTAGCAAATTTTCTTCTCTAGGCTTTTTTCTATTTAGGCTTTTTGACACAGCTTAAAGGTGCAGTAGTTATTGATACAGAAGAAAATTCTATGTCAGTAAGGACATTTTCACTTAAATTAACTTGAGCCAATTTTAACATTGCATGATTTACAAGAAGTACTTTATATGCCTGTAGGAATGTATTAGTCTGCAATCACTTATGAGACTAAGTCTATAGTCATACAAACTAGTTATGCGACGGCTAATATGGATGTATTGTACACAAATTGATGGATGGGTTAAAGTCAAGACAAGATCCGGTCGAGATTAATCAATCATGGGTTAATCTTAATGTCTGGCTCACAAAAGAAGCTGTCCTTTGATACTGTCTATTAAGGGTTTTAACGTTTTTTCTTTCTTTCATTTTGCGATAGATTATTCCTATAAATTCTATAACATCAGAAATGTTTTAACCATAGTGTAATGTAAGGAATGATATCTTTGAACCTCGGTAAAGTTTGACCCAAATTCTTAATTTATCGATGTTTCCCTAACCAAAGTCTGCCAAAATCCCATAGGTCTCAAACTATTTTATAAATTCAAAGTCAAACTCTGTTTATACTCGCGACAAAGTATAATTTTTCTTTTTATGCTGGAACAATGCTTAGATAATACTGCAATGCAGGCCTGACCCCGACAGCTTAGCTAATGTTTCGACCTACAATACGACCTACTTAAAGAAACTGTTATTTTTCGACTTCAGCTGCCAATGATCTGCGGATCCCGTGCCAAATAGGCCCTTAATCTTAATATTCATCTCCTTTATGGAGATCAGAGACGTGAATCTTCAAATTTCTTCGAGAAAATGTTGTCTTCTATTATAAATCCTACTAATATAAATTATAAATCTGAAAGTAACTCTATCTGTCTGTCGACGCCTTAACGGCTGAATGGATCTTAATGAACTTGGCAGGGAGGTAGATGGTATCCCGGTGACGGACATAGGGTAAATGAAAAGCGTGTGCGAAGCCGCGGGCAGCAGTTTGTACCCCAATACTTTGGCTCAGAAATAGACAAAGTGGTTATTTTTCTGTTTTCGATCTAATAATGTGTAGTAGTGTGTAGTCTCATAAGTGGAAGTGAGAAGTTTCCAAAGACCTAGTAATGAAATATTGAAGTGGAGAGAGAAAACAAGGAAAGCAGGCCCTGTCAGATCAGCATAGAGATTTTCTCTCTCTCTTTATGATGATAAACTATTAATTCTCAGGGGAGAACGGTTGGTTTTGGATTATTCCGTCACTGTCTAAAACTAGTTAAAACAGATTGTTTAGGTTAATAGCTACATGGACTTGTGCCAAACTGGAATGGATGGGATGAAAAACTGACTACATCTACATCCGCATTGCTGTATATTGTCAAATTTTACCGTCTGTTAATACTGATGATAAATTAGAGAATAGCAAAGGAACGGCAGCAACTCCCTCTTATGTTTTGAACCCCACTGCGATCAAAAATTCGCAAGCCGAGCGTGGTTCTTATGACAAAGTCCCTTTTTTAGGGAGGAACGAGTGCTGTAAAGTTAAACGAGAAAATTAAGACTGAAGTAACCTAATTCTGTAAATACATAATTATGGTTACGATCAAATTGAGAATCATAATTATGTCCTCACTTAAGTCCGCTCGAGGGAACCATAAGCAAGTCATTTTACTCCTAAAATGATTTTCTCACTATAATGTTTATTTTATACCACCTAGTTAATTTCATAATATGTTTTTTCTTTTATTAACTTCACACACCTTTCTGTTAAATATTTTTACTTTATTTGTGTAATCCTTTATTTGGCCTTATTTTAGCATAAGTTTTTTGTTTTATACTGTTATGTAAATTGCTGTTGAATTAATTAATAAATTAAAATTCTCTTTTGATACTTGCGCGTTGGTGAGGGTTCTACACTCATGGACAAATTTAGCGTAACGCAAAAAATGGAAGCAAATGTCTTCAGTTTAAGGCTCTGTTCCAACAATGTTACACTGAACGTATCTTTCTCCGAGCCGTCTCCATACTTTGATCCTGCCATCAACTGCCTTTTGACATAATCTGGAGTCAATAGTAAAGAGTACTTCTCCCCGATCATCATCATCCCAATTAAGATGCGAACGAGCAAAGCTGGACCGAATTACTCGATACGTTGGTAAAGAAAACATGGAAGTACAAACGAATAGAGGAGAAAATTGACGTCCTCGTAAATGTAAACGACTACAGTCAAATAGATATCCAGACTATTCCAGACTACAGTCAATGAGAAGGAAGAGAGAAGAAGCTAGTGTGTACAGGGAGCTTAATGTATAGGTATAGTTCCTAGAAACTCTGGAGTGCGGTGCTATTTGCACGAAGAGATAATTTCCACCATGACACTTTTGACACGCGTCTGTAGGTTCTTTATTTCTGTCTGTCTGTTCGCGATAAACTCAAAAAATACTCAACGGATTTTCACCAAACGATAGAGTGATTCATGAGGCAAATTTACGTATATGTATAACTATATTTTTAAGTAACTTTTATCGGTGAGGGCGTTGGTTGATCTACAATTTTTTCTATAATAATAATAGCCTTTATTCCACAATCTTACTAAACATTAATGAAATTTGAACTAAATACCTCTATTATTTATTATAAATTAGCTTATTTATCTTACATGTATTAATTATTTGGCACCGGTATTTATATTGTCTTGCGTTCCCGCATAGGTCTCCCCTAAAGCTTGCCATTCTTTCCTGTTATGGGATATCCGTCTCCAAGTAACTCCGGCTAGTTTTTGGATATCATCCTCCGATCTAAGACATTGTCTCCCTTTCACATTTTTTCTATACATATGATTATATACTAGTTATTGCATTTATAAAATTACCTATAACTATAACCAAAAATAATAAACAATTCAATCACAACCGATTGAATCCATTACCGCTTACAATATTTATTTGGCAACATCAAATAGATCACAAAACTAATTATCTCCATCTGTTTGCGACTATGTAATCCAATAATTACTATCAAACATCCTGATCAAATATTTGGTAACGCATACGATGGTAGACTATATCCTATCTAAACTTATAGACCTATCTATATACTCTTATTTGCTGAGATAAAGAGATACCGGGTAAAACGGGATGAATAGAGACTCCAGTGAGAGTAGAAATGAACGAAATACTGGAGCAACAAATTACCTGGCTGGAAGCAGTGAAAGTATCCTTAGTTCGTGATTCTTCACCTACTGTGTCAGTGGATCTGACCTCGGCAAAAGGAGGTTTTGCTCCAGTATTTCGTCTAATCCAAACATGTTATCCCAATTTTTTTTGCGACTTTTGATACCGCAACCCTCGCTCGGTACCGGATGCGCTAACTCACCATTGCGCTACGAGATCAAGTGACGTAGGAGTGGAAAATCTCTGAGACTTCCTTCGGACTCTAGCGCCGTTATGTTGTTACTTGTTGTTGTCGTCACTTCGTTGCTATTGCTACCGACTATTACATCAGGTAATCTACGCGCAAGTAGAATGAGATACGACCATGCTATAAATTCTCAGTAAGTGTATACAATTTTTTTTTCAGGTTTTACTCAGAAAACAATTGTAATAAAATATGAAAACTATCATAAATCATACTAAAATTATATATTTGATAGTTAGATGGCTGGATCGGGTTTAGATTTTACATACATAGATACCTAGGTAGGAGTATTGTAGATTGTAAGAATACTTAAGTTCTTTGGGCACGGCACGGAATGAAGACTCGATGGAGCGTCTCGTGGTAAAAGGCAGAATGTTGTCGGTCTTTAACTAGCTTATCGGACCTCATCACCATCATTCAGGTCATGGTGGACTGCGTCATAGAGATGAAGGGGTTCGACGATCTGGTTGAAGAGCAACCACGAGACCTCCATACCTACACCAACCATACCTGAAATAAAAGACAGGCTTTTTATCTCTTATCTATTCCCATGGGATAGAAATAAACTTTTCCATAATAAATTATTTTGTTTTGTTTGTTTTTGTGTTGTGTTGTTGTATCTGATATAATTAATTTTCTTTATACTACACCTGCTCGGAACGTTGCCTATTCCTTTTCCAAATATAAGATAGAAAGTAAGTCATTGCAGGCGTATAGGAATCCGGGAGGAAAACTCTATGGAATTTAATTTCTCACTCGTTTTAGCGGGAGAGAAAACTGTATGGAAATCCATTTCTAACGTGTTATTTTTTTATTTTCTAAATGATCGGCCGGTAGCTATGGTTATTTTCATAATAGGTCAAACGACAAAAAGTTTTTACTCCAAGTCCGCTTGCCTCTTCCGATTTCCGAACCATATTTTGAAAAAAGAACCCAAGTGATAAAGGCTGGCGCGGGAAGTTCTTCTAATTTTGAATTTGGTGTAGGCTATTTTATTAATTCTACAGAATGTCGTCGAGTGATAGTGAAAGTTTTATGACACCGCCACAAATAAAATATTTATTCTGCTTTTTATTTTCCTCGAAGGTGTAGTATAAAGCACTATGTATCACTCGGCAAAATGTGCGATTCCTACCTCGTGTGTTTTAAGACTCAAATGACACACTCGATAGGAATCAGGCACGTTCTCGCCTAGGTGAACAATGTACTATTCTTTCTTTCTTTCTATTTGTGCAATCAGCCCCATACACCACCGTACCACCACCATAGAAACAACGTATGCGAAGACAAGGGCAGAAACTATTATCTAGTTTATAACTATGCTAATATTTAAATATGCGATTGCTAATATGCCTTCAAAACGTTGTATTAACAATTTATTACCATTGCCCGAAATCGTTTTATTGTCCAACAAACCCATTTGAACTGTTTATAACGAGTTTATAACATTCATAAAATTCGTATGTAAATAAATAATTGTATTGGCATGATGTAAAACGGTTCTGTAGGACAGTGGATGGGTAGGAAATTGGCAATTTCTCTGCTTGTATACGGGCTATACGGGGCAAAACGATTGCGAATATTCTGAATGATTGTCAAGCTGTCAAACTCGAATTATCGTATCGTTATTGATACGTTTGAGTACGTTCTCGGTAAAGGTTTTCATTGCCATTTTTATTTGATATAGTAGAGTTTAGTGTAAAATAAAGCTTACCTTATAATATCCATACTCCATCCATACAAATATTATAAAACGAAGGGAAAGTAAATGTTTCTCTAGGTCTGTCAACTTTTCAGGCCTAAATGGCAAAACGGCTCGAAATTAAATTTGGCTGGGTACACGGTATCCCAAAGAAGGACATATCTATATGTATTAGCTAATAGCTTCTGCCTGCGCGGATTCAGACTAGCTTTTCTACAATTAAATAAATAAATAATGCTGGACAATTCACACAGCATCATCTAGCCCCAAGCAAAGCTGAGCTTGTGTTGTCGATACTAGAGAGCGTTTTGTTTCCCTTCTCTTTATCTCCATTATGGATACGGTTTTTCTGTTTTTTTTTTTTTTACATTTTAACGGATTACTCGTAGTTGTAGAATAACAAAATTACACGTCACGTTTATTTACTGTAAAATAAAAATAGATGTAATATAGAAAATATATTAATGAAATAATGTACATTTTGCTGATATTTATTTATGTTAAGTTAGTTAAAAATTAAATGAATAAATTACGCAATAAAATAGTTTTTAATTTTAAAACGTGGCAAGTGTACTTAAGTCCTTATTAAATGAATTAACACATCATTGTGAACTTCAGATACAAATTTCTGAGATTTTATCGTAAATGTAGATACTCTTTTAGGGACTTGGTTCCTTTGAAAGCTTTGCAGTCGATCAATTTGACCAAACCAACCGACTTTTGAGTGGTCCTGATTATTATACACCTTGGAGATATGGGTGATCAAAGGATTATGTTTTAACGCATTCACTGCCCAACCTCGCCAGTGCGACCACGGAGCTCCAGGTGCAGTGCATCGTGGGCCATGAAAGTGTTAATGTTTAATTCAATTTAAAACTTAACCATTACGTACTTATGATAGACATTATAATTAGCTCCTGTAATAATCACAATCAACATTAATCTATCAAAGCAGTGTCTGAATACATAATATTTAAATTGGTTCTGAACTGAAGCGTAAATATTTGATTTTAACAAGCAATTACAAAGAAATACGTTATGTGGGAATTTTAAAAGTCTTTGAATGTTTATTTAATTGCCCATAATTTTTAGACGACTGTGTTTTGTCAGACAATCAATCTCTTACATTGTTTTTAATTTGCTTAGGTATACTCGTCAAATGTTTAAAAGGGTTAGGAAAGGAGCAAAGCTGGGCTCGCTCCAAATTACAAAATCTCCCAATAAATAATATCGTTGACAAAAGCTACCGTATCATTACCAACGGTCGACCAAAACAAGCCCTTTAATATCCCTAAATCTCGACCAAAGAGCCGAAATAATTATTTTGTGCCCAAACTCAGAAACGGAGCAAAAGCACATCGCTCAAATTAAAAAGTTTACAAATACTCAGTAGCTGACACGTCCAAGCTTTTGCGTTAACCTTAGGGATGTTCCCCTGGCCCTATAAAAAGGTTCGATTCGTATCGTCGCTTCACCCTTGTTCCTTTTTACCACCCTTAACCTCCCAACCCGTTCCACCCCTTATAGGGGGTAAAGGGAGGGGGTAGGTGCGCGCGCATATAAAATCAATACGGATGGGGTGTTACGCACAAATACGGTGGCATGAGTGGATAGAGTTGTCATGGTCAGCTTATCGAGAATCACGAACGGTTTAATTTATTGAATGGCACTCCGGTTGATGTATGCGTTTGAACTCTGTTTATTGGATGTTAGAGGTTGTTATGTTATTAACAAAATTTGCAATTATTACAATTGATAGGTATTTAACTGAATGATCAATGCCATAATATATTATCATCCCATCTATTCGAAAAAGACGACTTTGTTCGCCTTTATGTGCACCCAAAGGTGGTGTTTTCTTTAAGGAACTTTTAGCGGGCAGAAAAGAACTTTTATTCCTCTTTATAAATTCCTAATTCAAAAAGTGCGCGGAAAAGTGTATTGCCACGCTGTTATTGAATTCGGAACGTCTTAGTTTTCAGCGCCAGCAAAATCGAACGCAAATATTGTTTGAATAAATACTGGCTGGTAAGACGCGACGGACCATATTGCGCCGCCGCCGCCGCGCCGGCTGAATGAAAAAAAGAAATAAATTTTCATAATTGCGAAAATGTCTCAAATGTAAATATAAGCATTTAGTTGATTTATTATTATGTACTATTTAATTTCATTTAGTTGTTATGTACTTACTATTTTATATTAAATAATAATATTACAATAAAATATGAGGCACCTTTTATTTTCTCATAGAGGGTGATGAAAAGTAGAGTGTATCACTCGGGCGCAAAATATATTTTTGGCTCGGGCGACATACTTTGAATCCTCGCTACGTTCAGGATTCTACTAAAGAATCCCTCGCTCGCTCGGGATTCTACTGGAGAATCCCTCACTTCGCTCTGGATTCAAAAAAGCGCCCTCGTCCTAAAAATATTATTTTGCTCCCTTATGATACAATTTACTATTTCGTCCTACTGTGGCAAAATGCTACGTTTTTTTATTAGAATAATCAGAATAATCAATTTATTGGTAAATAGTTATTACAGGTCGGTCAGTTTACAAATTATAACATAATAATAAAATTATATTACCTATCTTTAAATTACATAAAATGAAAATAATTAGAATGAATAATATTGTCATCTTGTACAAAATAATTAATAATTAAAATATCATTGTATTTTCGGCACAAATTCTTCAACATTATAGAACGCCTTCTCGACCAGCCACGATTTAAGTCTCCGCTTAAAGGAGGAGAGGCTAGGCGCCGTGACTATCTGGTCCGGTAAGTTGTTGTAAAACGCGGGTCCTAGCACGTGCGTGAGTCCGTCCGACTTAGCCAGTCTGTGGGATACCGCAGACAGCTTACCAGCTCCGCGTGTGTTGTAGCATTGCGTGTGATGATCTCCGCGCGTCCTGAACTGCTCCAGGTTTATCCTTACGTGCATCACTACCTGGAATATGATAATTGAAGGCAACGTAAGGATCTGGAGCGAAATAAATAATAGATTTAGCATATTAGTTATACTCAAAAAAGAACAAACAAGTTCACTTAAAATGAGTATACATTTGTATCAAAAATAAGAAGATATTCCTCGGTAAAGTTACGGTAGTTCTTTTTTCGGATTTTGAAAACAGATATTATGTATATAATTACACGTTAATTTATTTTAATTAGGTAGGACCGGACCCGGTTAGTACCCGAAATTAGACTAGGGTTATGTAAACCCTGTTTACTAAATTATACGCCGACGGATGTAATTACGAGTTATCCTTCATCCCTTCCTATCTACAGCCATGAAGTTCTCATCTCTATGCCTACACAATAAGAATGTCTTCAATTAATAACCTTGTCATCGCAAGGACGGGCTGCCAATCGCAGTCTATTAACTAATAGCCTTATGATAGCGGCCATATTCTATCGATATCGATAGTCGATACTTCACTCGTCCGACCCTACTCCCGAAGGGACTATAGCATGATTAATTACTTTGAAATTTTGCGAATTTCCACGTTGACAATCCCACTTCTGAATTTAATAATTTAATGCTGAATTCACAATCTGTTTTACGGAATCTGATAATTTATGCTATTATAGTTTGCAGATTTGGGTTATTATTTCAACTTAGAGCTGCTTGAGAGTTGGTACTTATAGGACTAATTAAAATGAGATTGCTTTTTCAAATGAGATTCATGACATTAAAGAAATACCTACCTCTTTCAAAATTGTCTAGACACATGAGCTTTTAATAAAACAGTATTTCAGACTAGTGCTTGTAAATTTTGTTCTTTCAATCTTTATCTTTATATACATAGTATCATGGACAAAATAGTATGTACCTCTATAAAAATGTCATGTGACAGTGTAACCAAACTCCTCCAAAACGGCATGAAAGATTTTTATGAAATTTTGTCTGTATATTGGGTAGGTTCAGTGAGAATAGTTTGTTAACTATATTTTATACCCCTAAATGATAAGGGTGCCTGAATTTATTTTTTATGATTTGGACACATTGTTTTATTTAAAAAAAGTTATGGGTTGGCAATTAAAAATACGTATAACTCTAAATTTTCACCTTTCTAACACCAACCCCCATTTTTTATAGCGTTAAGTTAGTACTGTAATAATTTCCAACCCTCAGTGGTCGATGGGAAAACAACGTTTGCGCGTTCAGATGCAGCAGAAAACTTTAAAAATTAAAGTTGTTTCGTTGATCTTAAAAACTGTGATTATGTGTCTCATACATAATAACAAAATTAAAATTACGTAATTAAAACTGGAAAAAAAGTGATCACTTTTATTAATCGTTCACTAAAGAAGCGAACAAGAAACGTTTACCTTGTTTGGTTGTTAGTTTTCTAGTTGGAACAAAAGTCGTCCCAAGCTTTTTTATCCTCTACAAGATAATCTGATATTTTGTAGTAAGCCTTTTTACAAAGGACATGCTTGACAATTTGTTTGAATTTATCCATTGATAATTTTTGCAACTCATGCAGTTTTGTTGTTGAAGCGTATACATTGCCCTTTAGAAGATACATTATCTAGCTTAGTTATGGGAGTTTATTCATATTTCTAGTATTTAAACTATGCATGCCGCAATTTTTAGGGAACCGATATACATATATTTCTATGTGTGTACAACAAGTTTTCATAAATACAATATAAATGCCAAGCATCGTCAATACAATGCATCAATGTAATTGGTAGTTCAGGAATTATGAATGACAAACCGATCCAAAGAACCTGGGACCTTCACAAGATCACGTAAAAAGTATCGTATCGCAGGTTGTAAACAATTGCCTAGTATCCAATTAATTTAACGGGAGGAGTCGTTTTCGTCGAGACGTGATTAAAATAACAAAACCTCTCCATTTTGTGGGTGGCTGTTGAACTTTGTGGGTATCGATGGAATAGGGTAATATTTTCAACTGACTTCGGGTCAAGCTTCAAGGTTCACAATTCGACTGTTTTTTTTTTGTATGTGTGTTACGCGATCGTTCCGGCCAGTATAGACCGATTTCGAAAATCTTTCACTATCGTGTTGAAAATTATCCCGAGGTCGTTTAATAAAAAGTAGTTGTATCCCCCGGGGATTACTATGTATCCCGCAAAATTTAAAAACAATGTAAAAGTAAGGGATTCGAAATCGATTATTAGGTTTTTGAAAACTACGCAAAAAATCAAATTCTCACAATGACTGGTAAAATAGTTTCCATGGCAACAGGCGTAAACAAGAGGTCTACTTTGAAAAACAAATTCTACTTCCAAACCCATTTTCACTATTCACGAATTAGAAATAGGTTTATCGTTTTTTAAAACAAGCGAAATTATCAGTTTGCAAAGTTGTTTGAGTGCGAATCCCACTAATATTTATTAATACGAAAGTTTGGATGTATAGACGTTTGTTACCTCTTCACGGCAAAACAACTGAATGGATCAGGCTGAAATTTTTCATAGATGTAGTTCTAGGCCTGGAATAACATAGGCGATGGCGAGGTGTTTTATCCCATATATCAGTTCCCATGGTATAGAAATAACTTTTCAACGTTTCCATAGAAACAATGCGTGCGAAGCCGCGGGTAGAAACTAGTATTAAATTCTATTAAATTCAAAAAAAATACTTTCTTATTCAGAATCAGAATCAAAACTTTATTTCTTTAGGCTTACAAAATAAGCACTTAGACAAGTCAAATTTTATACTATAAACATAGTTATTTACATATTATTATCAAATAAAAAAGAATATTACGTTTCAAAATATTACACATATTACTAAAATTAGCTATAAGTCGTGTAAAATTGTCCCAAATACCTTAAAAAAGCACAGTAACTTAAGCTTATTACGTCGGATAACATTTTAATGAGAAATTACTCTAGACTAGGCAATGCCTGGCGGTTGGTCCCGTAAAAGGACTGTCCTGGAGTGACTTCCGGGATTACCGGGACTCCTGGGACCCGCGACAGGCGGCCTTGTTAAGAGGCTGTAGTGAGAGAAAATAGCGCCATCTCCTTTTATTTAAATTCGCGAAAACAGCCAATAATGTGTGTGAAAACATAGAAACGCTTTACTTTTTTTTAGAAAAGTATATTCTTTAAGAACTTAAATTACATTCTACATTAGCTATTTAATTGTTTTACTGTTGAGATTGTCTTTGTAGTTTTTCTCTGAAATCATTAATATATATAGTATACCGATATTATAGGAAACACAAGTCACGGCGGGCGGCGGCGGCGCGGCACATTTGGTCGAGGATCATAAGAGGCAGGTCTCGACAGAGACTACCTAGGCATTTACTCCCCTTGGAGTCGATACCCTAAGTAAATTGGATACCAGTGCTCTAAGAGTTTTAAAAAAAATATCTGGTCTGGTCAAAGCAACGCGTCACGCGAGGGCTGGTATTAGGCGCAGCGCATCAGCATTGCCATACACGAATGTAGCGTTTTGGGGACGCTACCGATTGATACTGATATAGATTAGTTGAGCTACTTGTAGATTGTTTGTAACAGTCTGGAGTTAGCTTAACTGTTTCCACTATGAATACTAGTTATTATGTGTTATTGCTAATAAATTATGGTTAATAATAAACTCACATTCTATAACGTTAACTCACATTATACCTAGCTTCTGTCAGAATTTCCTGACCGTTGTATAAATAAATATCTGACGTGTGGCCTCTCCTCCCTAAATCTGCCGCCCCTAAGTTCGGCTTAGGTTGCTTATAAATCATGGTGGACGCTGTTCCTGGCATTAATTCGAAGCTTACAAAACAAAATACGCGATATTTTTGAAATATTGCGTGAAAAGTCCTCAAAAACCTTTTATTAATTCTCATACTTTACGGTGGAAGTACTTTCTTTTTACTTGTCGTGAATCGTAACAAGATTTCAGTTTATTCAACCCATTTTATCTTGGTTTGCTTCGTAGCAATAAGTTATTTTAGTCGTGAAATGTTTTTACAAAATCAAAGTGAAGGCTAGCTATTTTCTGTTGTTGTAATTTTATAAGGTTTAGGTTGTTTCGGTCACGAACATTGCTGTACCTTCTGCTTGTACCCCTAGGGACCCCCTAGTATGTGTGTAGCCAGTGCAATATTTTGTACAAAACAAAGTGGTTCAACTACAAAATCTATTTAACCGCTAATTAAAAACAAACAAAACACCTCAGCCAGCGACAGCAATGACTGTGAACTTTGAGCGAATTTTAGTATTTTGAAAAACTAATGATAACTTTAAATACATGAAAAACTATACATTTGATACGAAATAATAAATTATTCTTTTCTTCACATCTATGAAAAGTCCTGTCCAGGTTATAGCTGCTTAATGTATAAACCGTGTCAATCCCAACTAGGGCCCAACTCGCACGCGCTGCGACTTCGTAAGAAGCTTGAAACTTGTGCGTGACAAACACACATTTTACTGATGGAAAATCGATACAACGACCTAAGCCTTCTTTCGCTTTTACTTAGCGTTGAAAAGCTAAGCGATAATGTGGATAAATTGTGCGTCTTGTATGTTTTTTCAGGGTGTAAATCGATAAGTTTAAGAGGTTTCATGGCACATTTATGTGAGAACCTTTACCTACAAGGGTGTTTCTTTGAGAGATGATTGGACACTTGGCAGGATTATCGGTTAACATTCACGTATTATAATGTGTACAAGCTATCGCATAAGTACATGCAGTAGGTACATCCTAAGTCGAACATTTCGTGTAACTTTAGCTTAGCTTGCATTGGCCCCGACTACCAAAGAATGTGGAAACAATAAACACAGTGTTTTACCATCACTCAACGGATTACATATTTTAATCTCTTTGAAGTTTTTACCACCCTCAGCTAGCTAGCATCCCTTAGCGTTTTACCCCAGCTTAGCTTATTGATTGTAAACCAATCATAATGCATGAGAACTTCTAAACGTCAATTAATATGTAGGTAATTGTCGGATTATAATCAAAAGACCCTTGTTTGAGCATAATCTGTCCCAATAGAAAGTAAAACTGAAATACTGCGAAGTGACGATGTATCACGAAGGTCTAGAAGACACTCTTGTTTAGAGAAAACCCAGGTGGTTATTGGCCGGATAAACAGAAACAGGCAGCGTGTTCAAAACTATAATAAAATATTCTTGTTTTTGTTTTCTTTCATTCAATGCCGATCATTTTGTGATGATTATAAATTTACTCATGTGGGTAAATCCCCCAGTAACAAGGGTAGTTGTGTTTATTGAGAACATTCAAAGCAAGTGTTGTTGCATCTAATTGAGGGGTGCCGTGTTAGGGGAGGGGTAAGCTAAGAGATACACAGACGTCTCAACGCTTTGACTGCCACCGAAGAGACTTGCTAATGTGGTAGGAGGGTGCTTTCCACCGTACGTCTTAAATGCAATTGCTTGTCGTATTACTCTTTCTGATGCACTAAAATATCTTTCATTCAAATATCAAAGTACTTTATTTCTTTTAGACCTTACATGGTTCTTGGGCACGCCCCAAAATAAAAATACAATAAATAAGTAAAATTAGGAAATAAAGCCATCACTTAGATTTTTTGCTCACTCCAATGTTTTAAAGTAAAGTAAAAAAGCGAACAAGAAACCTTTACCTTATTAGTTTGTTCGTTTTTGGGTTGGAGCAAAACTCGTCAAGCTTTTTTATGCTCTAGCTATATAGTAGATAAAATAATTAAAAGCAGGATTATTGGATCATCGACTTGCTTTGTCTCTGATGGATTTTCTAAAGAACCAACCGCTGCCGCTCTTGCTCTTCACCGAAATTTTGCCAAGGATCCCTCTGGTTTTAGAACTGATTGGGCGTTGCGTCTTCGTCGAGCTCACGCCGGCGGTAGAGGGTTGATAAGACCCCGTCTTACTGATGTGTGCATATATTTAAATTAATTATCTTAACCAGGGTACAAAGGCTGTGCTCAAATTCAAGACGAAAGGTACTATAAAACTTGAGCAAATGCCTCGTGGCAGGCTTACTTCATTGTTTGAACGCTAAAGTTTTATGAATGCTGCCTAGGTACTGTGAATTGCTTAGAAAATAATATTGGCAGTTGGTAAAAAACAGACGTAATAATTTTTACGTGGGTTGAAACATGTTGAAATGCTTATTTCAGGAATAATTATTTATTCACTATTTTTGGTAAAACTTTTAAGCGCGGGTACTTATACGTAAATTATGTCCCTGGGGAAGATAGGGGCGTGAAAAATTTCGTGTGATAAATTTGTGTAGATTTACCAATCAACATCAAATTTTTCATTGAATAAATGAAGTCCGTAGATCATCATCATCATCAGCCCATACACGTCCACTGCTGCCTCCTCTGTACGACGCCACAAATAGCGGTCCCGAGCCGCCTCCATCCATCGATAAATCGTCCCAATTCTATGACTGTAGTATGATGATTATTATTAATTATTTCTTATAGGTTTAATGGTATTTTTATTGGCAGAATTCCGTCAATTCAGACGTAGAGCCATTAACTAAGAAGTTGAATGGTATGATCACCCGAAGAATATTGAAGTAAACTTTGATTAGTCATCTAGCTGAGATCGAGAATAGGTCAAAATACTTATCTAAAGGTTTTGCGCAAAGCCTGTCAAGGTTTTACCGCATTAGTACACTTTGAGACTGTTTCCCTTGAAATAATACACCTTGCGAAACTCTACTTAACATTATGTCCCAGTTAAAACTTAAAGGTCGGATCGCCTGTAAAGTCACAAGTGCTCCCTTGAGCCTCGAGCTTTCTAAGACTAAAAATATGTTCGGCCGTGACACACTTTTATTTTTGCTGGAGGTTCTCCAGAAGTTTTCTCTGTGTAAAGAAAACCTTTGAGATTCTAACTTCTGTATTCTGCTTTGGCTTGTTCTTACCTTTGTATCTAGTTAGGTAAAACCTTAGAACCTACATGATTGGAAGATATTCAGTAAACACAAATTAAGCTTCAACCAACAAATTATTATTATTTTTCGTCATAGTTTTAGTGGTTTTAGCAAAGTTAAAGCCTATTCCTTACACATAGTTCTACGATTCATTAAATTTTACTGTAATTAGTATGTTTTACATTAATCCTACTAATATTATAAATGTCAAAGTTTGTATGGACGGATGTATGGATTTATGGATATTTGTTACTCTTTCAAGCAAAAACTACTGAACCGATCAGCCTGAAATTTGGTATGGGTATAGTTTGGGACCTGGAATAAAATATAGGCTATATCTTATCACGATAAAACGCGGGCGAAGGCGCGGGCAGCAACTAGTATAATTATATATTCTTTGGTTTGCACTATGTAATTTGAATTTTGTGACGTGTCCAAGAGTCCAGTAAGGTCTAAAGGAAATAAAGCACTTTGATAATGGAAACTTGTAATTGGCCTTCAGCAGCTTCACATGCATACTTCGTGCATGTTAGAAACAAACACCGTGATAGGGTTCCTATCAATATGCTAAGCTGGGTTAAACGCTAAGGGATGCTAGCTAGCTGAGGGTGGTAAAAACTCCGAAGAGAATAAAATAACCGAACCCGTTGAGTGATGGTAGAACACTGCTTTTATTGTTTCCACATTTGTTAGTAATCGAGGTCAATGCAACCTAAGCTAATTTACATAAAATGTTTGAGTTTGTATGTACCTACTGCATGTACATGCGATAGCTTGTACACACCGTATTGTAAAAGCCTAGCTGTAAATATTCTTAAATAATAAAATAAAAGAATATTTGTCACATTTCTTTTTTGTGACTTCTTTGAATAAGTCACAATTACCTAAAGTCCATTTCTATTCCAAGTACAAAGAGACCCTGCGAGTAATCAGTGTCTGAACATTCTGGCGCTTTCTTTCAATATGTAAATTGCGACTTTTTCTCAAACTTGGGAGACAAACGATGCCCCGTCAAGTCTCCTCCACCACTCCGAATATCATTTATCATCTGTAAGGAATAATAAGAATATCTCGCCTTTTATGAAGGGAAAATCGTAAGTCAGAAATTTCGTACAATTGTATTGGCTGAATGGGAGGCCATCAGATATCAGTCTGGGTTTTGTGAAGAAAAATCGTATTGATGTTTTATAAATCTAACAAGCTACTTTGAATCTTTGGTTAAAAGTCCCTACTTTATTACAACTGCCAGATCATATAAAGGTGCAATTCCAAGATGGACCGCAGGCCGCAAAATGCAGCTGCAGGCTGCAAGCGGCACTACCAGTTTCTATGCATCTCTATGAAATTGATTCCAAGCGTGGCAACACTGCGGCCTGCGGCCGTGGTGCGCAACGACCGCAGACTATAGCGCCAGTGGTGTTAATAGCCGCAATGTCGCCTGCGGTTGCAGTCTGTAGCCAATCTCGGACTTGCTGCACCTTTATGTGTGGGACGTTACAGGCTTTTTGTATGTTATTGGTTGTTATATGTTTTGTGTACCCTAGGATTATAACTAAAATAAATACCCACCGACCAATGACGACCGATGTGGCGCGGCGGTTTTGTACGATCTGCAAATATTTGTCTCGGGTTTTCTGGGTATTTTCTATGTATAATAAAAAATCTATCTAGGTATAATCTTATATATAAAATTTCCATGTCATAATGTTAGTTACCGTACTCCTCCGAAACGGCTTTACCGATTTTTACCAAATTTTATATGCGTATTCAGTAGGTCTGAGAATCGGCTACTATCTATTTTCCATCCCTAAGAGATAAGGGTTGAAGGCAAAACAACGTTTGGCGGGTCAGCTAGTATATAATATATTCCAGTACTACCTAGTTGTAATACCCATAACACAAGCTATTTTTAGCTTGGAGCTAGATGATGATCTATGGATTGTCTAGCATTATTTATTTTTTATTTTTAAATATACATAACAAACTTCTTTCATAAGGGTATTTTAGGAGCAGATAAGGCAAAACGATGTCATACACATTCCACCTTTACATTGCATTGATTAGTCAAGTGGTGGCTTTGTTCACAACTTTATAAGGTTTTTTTTGTTTTAAGTGTGCTTATGCCCACACTTGGGATAATCTTAAAGAATTTAATAATATCCCAGAAATTTACGACTCCGGCGGGACTTGAACCCGCGACCTTAAGGTTGATTATAAGGTTTAGGACTTAAGGCGAGTGTATAGAATAAGGTTGATTAGATACCACAAATGCTGAAAATTGAAACTGATTCATCGTTGAATCTAAAGGTTGTAGCTGATCAGGGGCGCATCGCTACCGCACAAGCACAAAAATATGCATTAAAAAATGGGCTTTTACTCGTAACACTTAGATGCATTTCATTTTATATTATCACTTGGGCCCACTCGTCGTTTATTATTAAACTCAGCTTTGGGAAGCAATTTTATCACTGTAAAATGTATCTGTAGACGGACAATGCAATGTCATCCTTATCTCTGGTGGATATACCATCCACTCGTACTAAGCGGCTTTCCTACACCTTCATCATTCGAACCGCTAAGGAATGGGACTCGCTACCTGATATTATTTTTCCAGCCAGTTACAACCTGAGTCTCTTCAAGACAAGAGTAAATAGGTGTCTTCTAGACCTTAATGATAGACCGTCGGCTTCATAGTTGCTTTCCATCAGGTGAGATTGTGGTCAAACGAAGGTTTCATCATCATCATCATCATATCAGCCCATACACTTCCACTGCTGGACATAGGCCGCCTCCATCCATCTACTCCCTGCGACCGCTATGATGTCGTCGGTCCATCCCATGTTATGTATTATTATGTAACGAAAGTTTATCGAAGATAAAAAAACTTAAGGTACCGAGTTTAAGCCTATATTTAAAAGCACATTTTTGTGCTGTGCTGTAGCGGTGTTGAATTAATGTGCGAACTATAACTGCAACCTATATTTTATTATTTCGCTATTCCGAGTGTGGAAAATAGAAAACTGTATGTTTGAAGAAGTGCTAAGAACATTTAAGTGCGGTACGCCACGGACAGACTTGGCAACTTTTATTGGCAGGCCTTGATAGCCGAGAGCAAAGCACAAACGACTCTACGCGTTTCGAATAGGTCTTAAAATGTAAGTAACAGTGATGCATTTACGTTTGTTTTATTCTTACGCTCTGTTTTCTAAGAGTTTTTATTAGAGTAGGAAACTGGATTTTTGAAGGTATCGGAGGGCGTTTAATACAATTTAGAAACGATCTCTAAAAATTAAATATTACTATAGTTACTTTGATATATTCCTAACCACCCCATTAACCACCACTGAATAATTTATTCAATAAATAAATCAATAATAATTTTTATTATTTTCTAAACCCGACATGAAAGATTGAACGACAAGGTTATGTGTGGTCTAATAAGGTTGCCTGTATGAATAGTGTTTTCAGTGATAAGGACGCCTAATGTACTGTTATTAATAAAGATTTAGAAAAAAAAATGTGTCTTGTACCTAGGAAGTATGTAGGCCTACTAAAAGTGTTCATTCATTTAACTGACTTCGAAAAATAGGAGGACGTTATTGTTATTGTGTATTGTGTGTATGTTTTTATTTTACATTATGTTAGTAGATTTCTCCATTTTTGGATAATTCTTTTGCAATTGAATAGATTGATTATTCAGAAGTGATTCAGTATAAATTTTATTGCTGAGGTATTAGTATTTATCCCATAAGTTTCATTCGAAGTAGATTTTTAGGTTTTTTTTTTATACGAAAAAATTATAATTATTAGATTTATAAGGTAATTCTCGCTGTTGCGTGTGCTGCCCGATCCAGAGAGGTTTTTTAAACCGTCAACAAATTGCTGAAATTCAAAAAACTAGTTTCAACTTGTAATTATTACGATCATTTTTGTAGATAATATGAAAAGTTCCTTCAAAGGTAAACTAGCTAATTAAAACGTGATTGCGACCCCCAGCCCTCCCAACTCCGTCACAAGTGTCCCGCTGCATGAATCTGCATATTTTTACATAAAAGAACTACTTGAGGTGCTTCTAATTTTCTGCTTCAAGTAGGTAAACTTTATTAGTCTCTTTGGGAACTGCGCTGGGTGTTATCTTCAAAGTTTTTTAAATCAACTTTCATTCTTCTGTCTTCATGGCTATTAAGTAGCAAACGCATAGTGTAGGTATATTTTTGGCAACATACAAGTTTTGCAAGATAATTCATTATTCCAAGTGAAATTATATGATTCTAAGTTATAAAATCACCACCTAACTTACCTTTTTTCCACGTGCACCGTCAACAAGAAAACAAAAAGAAAAAAGTCACAAAGCGAATCGTTACGAGTTACGATTTATAAAACCAAACTTTTCTTAAATTTTCATAAAAAACGTGCAAAATCAAATTATTTATTCATTTCGTTCACCACTATGGGTTTGATGGCTAGTTAGATTTTTGTTTCAAAACTTGTCCGCTGTTCTTTTTTTATAGCTTCAGATACAGTTTGGAGAGATATGGCAACATTATGCATCCAAGGGGCTATAAGAAGGGGCTAGAAGAAACTTGAGCGCTGTAATGCGTTGTAAATTAACTTTTAAGTAATACATATATTAAGCTGTAGGAATCATCTTCATCAAAAAATTTACCGTGAGAAGATTACTCCTAAATGGTTCGCTTGCTAACTTCAATTTAGAAATTCATTTTATTTAGTAATCGGGGCCTAATGTACTTTGGTCCTTTTTTTATGTTTTCCGACAAAACATTGCACAACACTAAAAATAAATGTCGCTACTTATTTAGCGAGTTCGCGCCGCCGCCGCCACCGCCGGTTCGCAACTTTTGTAATATCGCACCCTTGCCAAGTGTTCGACCAGCCAGACATTTCTCCAGAATGTTCTGTAGCCACTTACTTAGATTCGAGGCTTGGTTGTTAGTTTGAAGATTTTTCTGCTGTTTTTTTAAGAATACCAAAGCACTTATTTTTAAATCATCTTGCCGTAAAACGCGACTATTCTCTTTAGATTGTAATAGGTAATTAGTCATATTAGGTATGCCATCTCTGGGCTTCGAAGCAATTCGTACCTACTAGGTAAAACTAAAAGCTGCTTTCTTTTTCAAAATCGTAAATTAGTACTACTTAGGTACTCATTAAATGTCAATTTTACTGACCGAAATCCACAACAGCGAGTTATGTTACGAAACAAATATTATCGTGAAAGCCGTCGTAAAATATTAATAACGTATCTTGACAGGCGCTTTAACGACACTATAATATTGACTTGTGATTTACTCTAATAACAAGAGCCATAACTAATGTTAATAACTTTTATTTATCATAAGGTTACAAAATATACCTACAATTTGATGGTTATTGATATGCTTTTTAGTTAGGGGCTTTTTAGTGGAATATTCACTAAAAAGCTCCGAACTAAAAAATATAGCAGGCTCAAAAATTTTTACAACTCAATATGATCGTTGAAGTATTGTACTCTTGCAAGAAAAACTTCACATAATCCGGACATGGAAATAGGAACTTCTTTTGTTAATAACAACGCTTTGGTAGGTCATAAAAAAAAAACGAAAGACTGGCAGTACATAAACAAAAGAATAAAACTATTTGAATAACAAGACAGCGTTCCAATTCCAAATTCGAAGTTCAGTCAGTTGCTGTCTGGCTGGTGCTAACGAGCTAAGTTGCAAACGTGGGCGAACAAGCAAACTATGGGTACCTTGATAATCTATGACAATCACTAGTTAGCAAACTTGATAGCACTGAATCAAGAAATTCCTAGAACTGGCAGCCCGTAACGTCATACAGAACTACGATCACTACGTCAATTATACATATATTGTTATGTTATGCTTATATTATAGTTATGTCTAACTATAACAGGGACACAAAGTTTTGGTGTTCAGTATGCAATCTATTTCTCTAATAAAAATACTGGGCGATATTGTCAATAAAAAGCAATAGCTATTTCCTGATTAGAATTTGTAATTCAACTTCGAAATAAGCTAAACATTTTGATTTTACAAAACCAGCATTGTATCCTGAATTTGGTTTGTCATTAGTATTTTTTTAGAAATAATGAACAACGCTACACCTTTCTCTCTTTATCACATAAGTTGAACGCCGAACATGCCTCTCATAATTATTTTGTCTATTATAGATTTTTATTTATTTATTTTATTTATTAGTCGGCTCTTACGATATTAACGGGTTGAGTTGGTTGGAGAGATCGATTCTTACAGCACAACCACCATGGCATGCAACCTTTACGGTGAAATATAGAGCTTCAACGTCAACCTATTTATTACGTTCTTATTTTGAATATTTTGGTACTGGCAAATTTATTAATTTGACAAAAATGAAACTCGTACATAATTTATTTATTACTAGCTTTTGTGATAATCTTTTGTGCAGTTAGTTACAGTTAAATTTCTGCGTTATTATTACTAGTATCTACCTACTATATAATCATAACAATGTGCAGTGCATGGTAGGTATAATAAAATACCTAACTTCTTTGACCATGGTGAAATTTAATTGTAATATTTCCATGATTGTAGACTACCACCAAATGCGCAGCCGGTATTGGCTGTATAATAAATTAGAATAAACATAGCCCCCTCTGTTTGCTGACTATACATTATCCGCGAATTCAAAAATGCAATGAACAGCCAACATAATGGAATACTCGAGGATGCCCCTATACTGTGTTCAGTTACAGGGTAATGCCCTTTCTATTCTAATAAACTTCGTGGAAGCATTGAATTTCACATGAAGTTTTGTTGAAGTCTGGAGCAGGTTAGAGACGTAAATAATTTTCTTTTATTATATTATTCAAATGAAGTATGAAAAACAATCCCGCAGTAGAACCCGAACAAAAAATAAACTACTCATCTTGTAATATCTTGTTGTCGATTTGAGTTGAGATCCTTCCTTTTCTTCAATAAATATTTTTACAGTTATGTCTAAGCTTGACCTATGACTAGGTGTAGGTAATCTATACTAAAAATTCATTCAATTAAATCTATAAAGGAGAAAGATTTGATTGTTTGTTTGCATTGAAGAGGCTTTGAAACTACTGATAGAAAAATTATTTCACATAAAATGAATATTTTTTGGTAGTGTAGCTACACTACCCCGGGTGACTATATTATCTACAAGCAAAATATTACTAAATTTCAAAAAAATTGGGTCGTTGAAATTTTTGTTAAATACCCGTGTGAAGCCGGGGCGGCCCGCTAGTGCATTATAATAATGTACATAATAATGTGATAGAATTTAAATCTGAACAAACATAAAGAAAATTAAAAAGCTCGTTCGTTCCAATGATCACGTGAAATTCATATTCAATAATTTTAGTAGGTTTGTATGTAGGCTTAGTGCCTCGATCGAAATGTGACCAAAATTTCTTATCCTAGACAAATCTGTCAATGTTCTCACATAATAAAAGTGAAATAAGCTTTCAAGCTCCAAGTTATGCAGTGCACTAAGCTTAAGTGACTTCCAGACTTCAGTTCCGAGGCACTTGGGATAATTACCGTGAAACGACCCTTTCAGTAGGTACCTTTCTGTTTTCTTGTCTTTTCTGTCTATCTCAAGTCTAGACTGAACTGTCAATGAGTCAAGTTTATTTCACTTAAACTCTTGCTGGGCTACGAAAAATAGTCTGGATTCGAGAGATTTTTGTTATTTTCTCTACACCCAAGGTCAATAAATCCACTGATACAGACTCGAACAAACTCAAACGTAAGGCAATCTAAGCATTCAATATTTGAAGATGAAAATACCCTATAAAAAGCAGGGTTAACTATTTTATAAACCATGTTTTAGGGAACATTCCCGGGAGTAGTGCTTAAACATAATTAAATTATTAAAGTTTTTGTTTTCTATAAATAAAGTTATACGGAGTTTACCCATTTTTTGTAGGGTATTTTAAACTTGAAAATAGAAGGGAAATGATGTTAATAATGTACATTTTAGTCTGATTAGAGGTATGATACACAATCCTCTAGTTTTAATGAATATAGGACTGCACGTACATAAATATTTAACTAAATAAATAAATAAATGCCTAAGGTGGCCCAGCATATTAACATCTAGGTATAAAAGTACGAATAGTACGTACCTACTCGCACAAGATCCTGAGGGGCAAGTCTGGCAAGGCGTGATCGTGGCGTCGTCGACGCCTCGATCACGTCTCGACTGTTGGTAGTCCGGTAGCTATCGTGGACGTGTCGAGTAGCAATCGAGTAGGGACGTAAAAAAGGTTCTTATTTGAAACGCACCTCATTTACGAACCTCTGATGCTCACTACCTGACGACTCAAAGGCTGGAATAAGACATTTATTTGTTTATTTTATTGTATAAAAAAATAACTTGCCTATAAATTCTTCGTTATTTTATTATATCAGTATTCCTACATGTTATAATAACAAAATGAATAAGCGATTTTAGCGCCATTTTTGGGTAAAATAAAGAACTTCACGGTCTATGAACCTAGGGGGTAGTTGTAGTTGCATTACTAATAGATGGCGTCGGCGGAATCAATCGCGATTCTTCAAAAATATTATTTACGCCTTATTTTAGTTTACGTATTATTTATCACTTTATAACAATCCGACAAAAGTAAGGTACATACCAGAAATCGATTTATTTATTTAACATTGGTCACCGGTAGGTCGTGTAGGTATTTGTTTAGGTACCAATGTAGTAGCCTAGGAATTCGTAAAAAATGTGTTTTAGCTAATATTTTATCGACAAAAATTATAATATAAGTACCTAATAAAACACACAGTAGACGTAATTAAAGTAGGCATAGATCATGTGTGGAGGATCCACCATGTAAGATTGTAGCATCTATGAATTATTTTATAGCTAATTCAACAAACGAAATTAAGGAAATTCTTAGAAAACTAGCAGCATCAAAATAATGCAAAAATAATAAAGATAATAAACTATACTAAATCTTCATTTAAAATCAAGCGTAGCAATTTATTTTCTCATTTTTACTATGAAAAATGCCACATTTTACAAAATATTCTTTTGTGATTGACCATAGAGAAAAAATATTTTCACGTCAATTCTTGCTACTAAAAATATGATAAGCATTTTGAGATATTATTTATACCTCTAAACGGTTTCATACTTTTTAAAATATAAATATGTAAATCTTTACGTTATTAAGGTCAGCATCATTCGGACTCGCAATTTTGACATTTTCCTAGAGATTTGGACGTCTCCTCACGTTAGTAACGTGAAGCGATCGAGAGCGTAGTTCCATGTCCGCACGATAGAGGCGCTGTACCAAATTGTATGGAAAAAGGAGACGTCTAGATCACGTCTCGTTACTAACGTCAGGCCAGACTCATCCCTCAGGTAACTTATGCGAAAAGAAATGCGACAGGAGGAAAGAAACTAAACAGGGAATACTCTGATCTTTCGTAGATTGAAAAAATAAATGCACACCCGAAAACATACAAGACATATTTAAACTAAAATAGGTATACATATCTCTAGATCATCATCATCATGTTGGACTTTTCGGGATCCACTCTTGAATGTAGGCTTCTTCCCTTCTTTTCCAATCTACGCAATCATGGGCCCGTCGCATCCAGTCCTGGCCTCCCTGGCCTCAGATATCGTCCACACAACAGTTCGGTCGGTGGTCGCCCTCGTCCTCGAGTGTCTGCTCTGGTTCTCCACTCCAGGACTCTCCTGGTCCAGCGTGATGCATCCATCGGGTGATTTGTCCTGACCGGCTCCACTTTTTCGCTGCAATGGCATCATTTATATTCTCGAGATCTATTATCTCGAATATACATTATGTCGTGCAATAAGTAAAATAGCTGCTGACGGGCTGATTAGCAAGGTCTCATTGCTATGTATCTATATGCTCCTTCCTATTACGTCATTCTGTCCAGTCTTCTGCCCCTTTTATCCACATCTCTGTCCTTCCTTTCTAGCATACATAAATTAAACGTCTTATTATTGTTCCAGGCCAGCACAGGAGCGGAGCCGCAGGTGGCGGTTCTCTGCGAGTCCGGTGGCACCTACCACCCGCAGTACATGTCTGCCGCGGGTCGGTGGACGCCCGACCTCACCACCAAGTCCCACACCTGCCTGAAGGACAAGATGGAGATACTTGATTACTGCAAAAAGGTATGCGATCAAAACTACCGAGAAGGTTTTAGGAGGGTCAAAAAACGAAAGAGGTACGGTCTGGTTCATCGCTGCAAAAAGGTCAATGCTGTAATGTGAAAAGTCTGGCGGTACTTACCACCCGCAATACATATCTGCCGCGGGTCGGTGGACGCCCAACCTCACTACCAAGTCGCATAACTGTCTGATGGACAAGATAGAGATACTTGACTACGGCAAAAGGTAAGCAATCAAAACTACTCAGAAGGTTCTAGAAGACTCAAACAACGAAAGAGGTCCTGTCTGCTTGATGGCTGTAAAAAGTTCAATGCTCTTCTAGTCCGGCGGCACCTTCCACCCGCAGTAGGTACATGTCCGCTGCAGAACGGTGGACGCCCGACCTCACCACCAAGTCGCACACCTACCTGAAGAACATGATGGAGATACTTGACTACTGCAAAAAGGTAAGCAATCAAAACTACCAAAAAGGTTCTAGGTGACAAACAACGAAAGAGGTTATTTCTCAAGGATGTACTGACGAGACTTCACTGCTGCAAAAAGGTAGGCCATCAAAACTATGACGGTCTTTGAAAGACATTGCGTGTGGCAGATGTTGGATGCGGCAAGCTGTTGGAAGACATGGCGCTATGCAGATAATCATTGTAGGCACAGAGGAAAAACACGTTGCTCACTGCCGTCGCAAATTGTAGGCCTTGTGTAGATTGCTGCGATCGACTCCACTAGTGATATTTTTTATTCAGCTAATAGGAACTTTAAAAAATTGGCGCAATATGCTGTGTTTTCAGCAGAACTTTTTTACGGAATCAATATCTAAGTTCCGCAATATAATTAACGTTTCCGGTAATCATTTGTAAATGCTTTGCAACACAAATGCGACTCAGCAATACGAAACTGAATTTACTGAATCGAGTATTCATTGTTCATGTGAACAGAACAGCACACAGAGATGTTAGACAGTGTCTAAACTAACCCTATTTTCCGCACTCATCGAGCCACTCGCTCAAACACTCACAGCTTCCGTCTGTCGGGCTCATTCCTATTGCCAGGCTAGGCGTTTGTAATTTGAGCGCAAATTGAGTAGACAGAGCAATTACAGTTCTATTCAATGATGTACCTAACACAGTCGTGAGTGAGTATTGGGTTACTTATTGTGCCTACTATTGGATTAGTAGAGAGTTTAGGTTTAGAATGTATGTACGTCGTACGTACACGTGTAGGTATTTTGCTACCAGTGGTAACTTTATAAATAGCCCTCATCACAAGTACATGCAATATTCATGTATTTGTATTAATATGCCCTACTTTGTAATTTTCCAGCTGTAAGTTTTCGTAAAATCCAAAACATAAAATAAATAAATATGTAGCAGAGTTGGACAAATATCTGTTAGCATTGACAGATATGATTGTAGAGGACGAAAAAACGTAATTTCATGAAATATTAATTTACGTGCATTTCTGAATTTCACCGCCACTCTTTGTTTTTTTTCTTATTCGAATTTAGAATGCAGCAAAGGAGAAAAAATTAAACGCGTGACAGACTTCCGAATGCACGTAATGCACGTACAAGGGTTAAAGAATAGCTTACTTAAGAAATGCTTCTTCAGTTTAAATCATACTGGGATAAACAATTTAACTAGAGAGCCCATGGCTAATTCCCCTAGGAGCATCTGCTATTCCCCCAACGCGGCGATTGCGTTATACAATATTGAATTTTGCTTCAAATTACAGCGCAAATTGAGCGTTTAATTACATAGAACAGTGTAGCTTACTGTATTTTAGGTCCGTTATGAACTCTCATATGATTATAGTATAGGAGGGTTCGAGCTCGAGCAGCGGATACAATGGGTGAACCTTTTCAACATCTCGAATAGGCTCATAACCAAGTCATAATCCAGGGTTGGCTTAAACTTTGATACTTTGTGTAATCTCAGACGCTGCCCATATAACATTCTTAGTTTATGTAGGACTCTGGTTTAATATGGGCTAAATCAAACATGAATTTGATGTGATTTCGAGACAAAATAGTAATAGGCGGAAGCCATTTCTTATTTTTTATCAATAAAAAAAGCCTTATGTGTAATCGTTTTTTGGAATTAGCAAAATACGTTTAAGATACGTAACATCACGTTCTTGTTGACAAAACTAGTGCTCAACTAAATTTTCATATTTTAGGTACCGTAACATAACGTAATTCAACTTAATTTATAATTCTCATTCATTTTTTCTCGTGACTAGGATGCGGTAGGTATTATTCTCCATTGCTAACTAAGCCGCTTTGCATGTAATCCTATTAGACATCGATATTGCTTTGTTCAGAAATAGAACATACATAATAGGCCCTTTTCTCTTTCATTTCTCCAATTGTAATAAGAGACGTTATTGAGACGTACCTAAGTATTTATGCCTTTTATCAGTGCCTTGTTATGAAGGTTTACAGATCTTTATTGGTACTGCCAATGAGAGTCTAGAACAATATTTCTATATTTCCTTGAAGCTATTTAAAATTTCAAGAACTGAAAGGAGGCAGCCCAGCAGTTGGATCATACAGGCTCATAATAATAATAGATAACACTTTATTGAACCACACAAATACCTACAGAAAAATTGTTAAGAATAAAAAGCATTTACTCCATGGAAACGAAATTGAAGATGAAGGTAGCGCACGGAATTACCTCCAATGTTTCTTTCAGGTTTTCCCCAGCCACGACATCACGAATATCGTCGAGGCCTCTCACTACGTGAAGGTCAGCAACTGGTGCAAGCTGGGCTCCAGCAACGCGGCCAAGTGCAAGGTGACGCGATGGGTAAAGCCGTTCCGTTGTCTTGGTACGTATCCTACTTATAATCAAACAGTTTATTATAACTTGAACTACCTGTCACTATGATGAATACTTAAAAGAGTGACTAGAAAGGCTCACCCCCCAGAAACCGTTTCATTGTGTAGACACGGACTCCACTAAAGTCTTCTTCCACTAGTGAACAAAAAATTGAAGTGAAGAGAATATCAATAGCACCTTCTTTCTTATTTGATAATAATAACTATGTTTATAGTATAAAATATGACTTGTCTAAGTGCTTATTTTGTAAGCCGTGTAAAGAAATAAAGTTATTGATTCTGATTCTGAGTCGTCCCAGGGAGTCCGTGTCTACACAATATAACTGTTTCTGGGGGTGAGCCGTACTAGTCACCCTTTCAAATGTTGGTCAGCAATGAGTGTACAGCTATATCGCAGTTGTTGTACCTGTTACAAGTAAAAATTAGATAAATTTAGAACTAATATCTTTTTTGACGAGCAAAGATTTTCTAGTTGTTAGGATTCCCTGTTGAGTAGTTGAATACAGCCCGGGTAAAAACATATAATTTTAGTTACAATTCTTAATATATTATTGTAAATGATTTGTTGTGATTTAAATGTTACAATTTAAAAATATTAGATACTAGGAAGATTCTTGGGGTACTTAGGCAATTTACAAAATGGTTTTAAACTATTGTTTGAATAATATTTTTAATATTTTACATCCGTATCTAGAGACTATCCATATGTAGGATTTGTATTCCTGTCCACTCCAAATGCACTACAATGACATATTTGGCAGAAGGTCCATTTCAATCGGATGCACTCCTGGTCCCTGAAAGCTGCCTCTTCGATCACATCCACAACCAGAGCCGCTGCTGGCAGTTCGCCCGCTGGAACGCCACAGCTGGGCGTGCTTGCAACAACAGGGGACTCCGGCTCAGGACCTTTGCGATGCTACTGCCTTGTGGAATCAGTCTTTTCTCTGGAGTGGAGTTTGTCTGCTGCCCTAAACATTTCAAGGGTGAGTTTTTAAAATGGTTGACTCAGAATTTTAAAATGCTATATATTATTCTGGAGTTCATAAGTAACTTAACAAATTTACATGAAGGAGTATTAGCCATTAATCTCGAATAACAGTCATATATATTTTAAGTCTACGATAAAGTCTAGTTAAAAATTAAAATAGAATTGTTGAACTACTTTTCATAAAAAGAGCTTGTTAACTTTAAATGAATTTTGTTTATTGCAGAAAACGTAAAAATGCACAAGCCTATGGACGTTGGAGTACCCGTTAGCCCCGGTGCTGAAGAGATGCTGGCGGCCTCTGCTGCGATGGATGAGAGAGACGATGATCTGCTTGATGACGATGACGCGCTCGATGACGACGACGATGACTCACTCAACTTGAGCGATGACGATGATGATGATGATACTGACGATGGTGAGTTTAGGAATTATTAAGAAACGAATTTCCGTTCGTAGTGACATTCGTTGGAATCCCTCGTGGTCATAGCGCATTGACTGAAGAAAGAAAAAAATCATCAAACTAAAAATTTAACTTATTAATTTGAAGACACGTACAGAGTATCTAATAAAACTAACCCAATAGACTTGAAATCCTGATATGCTTCTATACGGAATAGCAACCTATACTTTTGATTCAGAACAAAGCAAAATCGTACGAAATTTTCCAGATATGGATGAAGATGAAGACGCCGACTTGTCTCGCGACGACGACGCTGAAGACGATGATTACACTGACGGTGACGACAACGCTTGGCCGCGCTCCGAGTCCTCTCCCGCTCCGTCCACCACCACCACTTCTACCACTACCACCACCACTACAGCTGCGGTAAGTTATTTTATAACAACGCTACCTAGCTGCAAGCACGCCAAAGACGATGACTCCACCGACGTCGACGGCAACGCCTACGTTGTTTGGCCGCGTCCCAAGTTATCTCTCGGTAAGTCCACCACCACCTCTTCTACCACTACATCCACTACAGTACGGTGCGGTGCTGCGGTAAGTTCTTTGTAACAACGCCATCTAACGGCGAACATGCTAAGGACGATGACTAGACTGACGGCAACGACAACCGACACAAAAACATCATTTGCGCGATCTAGGACTCGACCATCTAAAAGCTTATAACTCGATAACAGCACAATACACGAGTCATATTTTTGGTTTTAGAAAAAACAACACTGCAACTTCACGTTTTTGTATGTAAATAATTAGCTTTCATTCAGAAAATACAGAAATATTCATGTTAAAATTAATTACGTAATGAAGGTTAGGTTATCTTATCAGGTTAACAGGAGCAGCGATTGGTTCATTTGGATGACGACTCTTGATGACATGACATGAATGGATGTCCCTATCAGCATGAAACAATTCATGGCGTAAAAAACATCTGTTTTCATGGTATATCCATGAATACACAGGTCGTCATTTCTCTGTGGCTGATTAGACTTTTCTGTGTACTACCGTTTTATTTTAGGCCCAGACTCCACCAATGCGGAGATGTGCGGAGATGTCCGTAACGGAGACGAGAAGAGACTTTTTCAGCTAGGTGTTCTCCACCGAAGCTGTGTGGAGATGCGTACTGGCTAGACTGGAGTGGAGATGTGTGATGGCTAAAGCGGATATAATATATGCTGGCTAGAGCGGCTGAGCTGCGTGCGGCCAGCGTCGGATGTTTGTTGCGATGAATGTACTAACGAGGCACAGCTCACACCCCGCTCATATCTTCTCGTCTCCGCTGCGTGACGTCGCCAGCTTATGAGGCACAGCTCACATCTCCGCTTCGATCTTTCTTTGTTTCTTAGCATACAAATATTATGATGATACATCTCAGCTCGGTGATCTCCACTGCTGAGCGGTGATCAGATGTGTGAATAACGACGTTCTATTAGTTGTTTCGAACACATCTCTTCTCCGCTCTTCTCTGCTGAGCTTTGGTGGACTCTGGCCCTTATACTGGTATGAGATCAATCGCATTGACTAAAGAAAAGAGTATGTACGCGCCTTCCAATGTTATTCAACAATCTTATTACTTAATGGCTTAAACAGAGATATTTAACCTAATGGGTAGAATTTTCAAAAATTCTTCTTAGCGGGAGGTTGTGTAACAAATTTCAGCTTTCTGGCTACAGTGGTTTAAGCTGAGCGTTGTTATCAGAAAATCGCTAGTTTTTCAAAACATTCAAGAAATCATGAATGTGTTTTCTTTAATTACAGTCATCAACGGCTACCTCTGATCCGTACTTCTCTCACTTCGACCCTCGCACAGAGCATCAGAGCTACAAGGACGCTCAGCAACGACTTGAGGAGACTCATCGTGAAAAGGTAGGTAACTCTTCTCCTTAGTGGATTTTAGAATTTAAAATTGTTGCATTTACTTCTTTTGAACTTGCAGCTCTATTGAGGAATAGGAATAATTTTTCTTTCGAGCCAGCTCACCCGACAAACGTTGGCCTGTTAAAATCCTTAATCGAAAAATACCCAATTTTTCTTGACACTCAAGTTTTCGGATAACTGTTCCAATATTCCAAATAATTCGCAAGCTTTCAGTCAGTTTCTTGAACACTGATTAGTTGATGAATGATACGACTATCGCTTGACCATAGAAAAATGTCTACTTAGCATCTCCATTTTAAAGACGATTTGTGTTGGAGAACCTAACTGTTAGTCTGACTATTTCAAACACTGATGTGATGATTTCTTTTTTGTTCCAGATCACCAAGGTGATGAAGGACTGGTCTGAGTTAGAAGACCGCTACCAGCAGATGATGGCCACCGACCCCGCCGCCGCACAGACCTTCCGCCAGCGTATGACCGCCAAGTTCCAGTCGAATGTGCAGGTTCGTTAGAATAAAAGAATAAAGATTTTATTTGTAGTACACACACAAAAAAGATACAGGAAAAGTACCAAAGTACATGAAAACGTGTAATATAAACAAACGTAATTACTTAAACATATTACCTAGAGGTCCTCGAGTGAAGTGAATTCACTCATAAAATTTGTTGCTCATTAACTGTATTTGGAAAATCGTAAAAAAATAACCAACGCGCGTCGAAAACTGTACGAATGCATCGCTGGCTGTCATAGATAGAGTTACTGGCCGAACGAAGTACTTAATAATTAAGAAAACTTTCAATCACGAAACTGCTAAGAGTGATTTTTAGGTAAACACATCTCCAGTTAACGAAACAGCTCAAGAACTGCCAACATATATGTATTTTGTTTCTTCTAGACCCTAGAGGAAGAAGGCGTAGCCGAACGCCGTCGACTGGCAGCATTACACCAGCAGCGAGTGCTTGCCCACTTGGCCCAGCGTCGCCGCACCGCGCTGTCCTGCTATACGCGCTCGCTGCGAGACACCCCTCCCAATGTGAGTGAATGTAGTCCACTGACAGCTTTACACCAGCAGTGAATTTAAGCTTGATTAAAGAGAGAAAATATACGAACAATTCCTGTCGAAATGACAGACTTACCCCTACGTAAGTTGGTCCAATAGACATTTTTAAACCTCATGAGAACCATGATCAATAAGCACAATTATACAGATTTGATGTAAATAACAACGTGTTGGATTGGAATTATCTAAGAAAATGATGACTCAAATATGATGTCCAAAATCTTGGATTATTTTCCTGTAGTTGTAGGTACTGTTTACAGCCCTTCCTCAAATTAGAATCCTGTTTGCTCTAATGCCAGGCCCATCGCGTCCAGAAATGCCTCCAGCGTCTAGTCCGAGCTTTAGCCGCCGAGCGTACCGGTGCGCTGGCTGCCTGGCGCCGCGCTGCTGCCAACGGGAAGGAGGCTGCCGCTGCCGAGAGGACCAGTGCTGCTGATAGACTGCAGGTAAAGACTGTTACAATAATAGGCTGGTAGACTGCGGGTGAAAAGAGCAAGGATAGTTGGCCGCGTCCAGAAATATTCGCAGTGTCTGATCTGATGAGACTCGTAGACATTTGAACAGAAATGTCTGTTGTATCCAGCCTGATATTGATGACTTACCGCTATTTATTCTAGGATGCTGACCGAGCACTCCAACGTGCTCTGACCGCCTTACGCCGCCGTCCCCACCTCTACGCCAGCATCGGAACTGCTATTGAAGACTACGTTCAAGTAAGTTTATTATAATCTAGACAGCACTTCCTTCTATAGAAGTTACATAATATTAAAAAAAATGTTATATTCATATTTCTGTTTGCTTGAATTGAACTCATTACTTAAAAATAACAGAACAACTCCAGAATAACTTTTTCTATCTCCAGTCAATGCAATCTAAAGACGACATGGCCGTATCCCTGATGTCAATGACCCCTGAAGCTGAAGAACTACTCCTGGACCGTATCGAGGCAGAAGTTCAACGCGAGCAAGCTGCCAGGGATCAGCTCAACGCCAAACGTGACCAGAGGGCCAAGCAGAGGCAGGAGATACAGGCTGAACGCGTCAAGGTGAGTCAAAGTGGCGGTATCCCTAATTTCAATGACACCTGAGGCGGAGGAACTGCTTCTGGACCGTATGGAAACTAAGGTTCAACATACCTATTCTCCCTTTCTTACTTGACAAAAGGGCCAAGCAGAGGCCAGATATAAAGGCTAAACGCGAAGGTGAACGAGGAGTTTGGAACCTCATTATGATAGTAGGTAGATAAAACCGTCTACACTCACGTCTCCTATGAGAATTGGCTAATCTTGAAATGAGTGTTTGTGTTTACCCCATAATATAAAATATTCTGAAATTGCCTCCAAAAGTACTCTATTTATCCTTAGCCAACCTAATCGTAACCCATCGTTTTTGTGAACCAGACCTCAAACGGCGTGAAAGAGAGTGAGGAAGCGGATGACGAAGGGAGTGAGGTGACGGAAAGTGACGTCACAGCACCCCCCGCGACTGTCTCTCCCCCCACCAGCGCATCTCCCTCACCCACCGCTTCCGCGTCCACTCACGACAGCACCACGCGTGTGCAGGACACCACCACTACTGTAAGTATCACCATTAGTGAAATAAGGAATTATTTGCCATGGTGTGAAAGAGAGCGACGAAACCAGCGCGGCAACGAAGATAACACGACGCAACAACACTTCTATAATAACCACTATCTATGGTACAATCGAGCTTGGTGGAGCTCCACAGAAATCTAATAGGGAAGCAGAAAAAACATTTCTAAAACTATGCGTGCCAATTACACCTACATACAAATATCACGTACACATGGACAATCTATGGGCTGAACTCAGGGACAAGGGGGCGGGGGCATTACAACTGTGGCATTATAAGCTATTCCGATAAATATACTGACACATTTACAAATAAATAAACACAGGTTGTATGTTCTTTATTTTTAAACAAAATACTTGTTTTAATGATTTATTTCCGTTGAATTGCTTTGCATTAATTTTATTCTTAAATCTACATAAAATTTAACAATAGCCTAAATCAATAAATGCAAATGATCAAAATCGTGTTCGTCACTGGTCTTAAAATCACAAAAATAAATAATTAGATTATTAAGCTATATATACATAATCACACTAATAAAGTGTATTTCCTTTAATCTGTTCTTCTTTTTCCAATTTATTCAGTTCATGTTTACCAACCAAGTATTCCTTTGGTTTTCATGCTGTGGAAACCTGAAAAATGTTAATATTGTAAATAAATATATTATTCAGTCTATTTGCTACCTATCAAAGGGTTTCTCAAGAATGGATACTAAACCATAAAACGGCAAATAAAACTTCGTCACACACACACTTCTAAAATAGCTAGACCCAGGTTGGACCTTGATGTGGCCCCCCAAAATCATACAAGTATATGAAAAGTCAAAACAAAGCAACAATGTTTAAAAAACTGATAAATGTTATTTATTACAGGACTATTTATAAGCGACCTTAGTACATGCTTTACAAGATCCTGGACATAGAATAGTTAGTCACTGTATGTATAAATAATGCCGAATTATCGCCAAACAATTTGAGATATTGTAAGTCACAACAAAACTTACCGAAGAAAAGTAATTTCGGGTGTTTTCCAATACGATGCCTTGCCGCACAAAGGTGCACTACACTTCACCATTTATTTCAGTCTTTTTCGAACATATTTCACAAGATTTATATAAAATAAATAAAGAAGTAACAACACGTTCAAGTCCCGCCAGAGTCGTAAATTTTTGGGATATTATTAAATTCTTTAGTAACAACACGCACAATACTATCATAACACATAACAATTGGCTGACATTTGTCGCTTGTTGTTTAGCAACATGTCATGGCAATTTGCTTCATCTTCAATTTTGTCTATGGTGAGTTAGCGTTGTTACAGTAAAAAGAGGTGAGATAGGCTTATTCATTTTTAGTTGGAGAGAAAGTGACCAAAACATTATTTGATTATTTTCTATGTAATTGTGAAAATATGTTTGGTCTGCTTTTGGCGCAGCTCTACCATGTCTGTGGTTGAGACAGAGAGACACTAGAGTGACACTGACAGGGTTCTTGAGTAATGAATGTAGAATACGACCCCCTGTATTCAGACGGGACGGTGACACTCTGCAAAAGGTTGCAGACATAATATGTTGTACTAGCTGCTGCCCACGCCTTCGCCCGCTTTTTATCGAGATAAAAATTTGCCTATATGTTATTCCAGGTCCCCAACTATACTCATACTAAATTTCAGCCCGATAAGTTCATTAGTTTTTGCATGAAAGAGGTACAAACTGTTATTTTTACTTACAAACTTTATCAATAATATTATAGCATAAGACGAGTGAGCGCCATAGATCATTATGTTACGTTATGTTCAGAAGTTAATTAATACAAGTTGATGATACTGAAAGTTACCTATGGCGTGCCTGTGACAAAATGAAAGAGCAACATCTATAACATGTTTTATTCCAGGAAATGGTCATGAGCACGGTCACCGAAGCACCCGAGAGCGAGACGCAAGAGACCATGGAGGTCAGCGAGTCTACCAGCCGACGTTCCACCGGAGAGGTAGCTAAAGATATTGTATAATTCGCTCATCCGTCGCAGTCATTATCCGCCATTTTGTGAAAGGGTTGCAATATGCTATAATAGGCTATTTGAATGTATTGAATTAAGTCACAAATTCATATCTTCCATAAACGTGTTAACCAGTCAAGGTTTTTCGCGTTTTACCGGGATGACAAAATTGCCTACATGTTATTCCAGGTCCCAAACTATACCCATACGAAATTTCAGCCCAATCAGTTCAGTAATTATTGAATGAAAAAGAAGAATAAACATCCATACATCCATCCTTACAAACTTTGACATTTATAATATTTCCATGATCATGGGCCATAGTGTGACCCGGTCCTTTGGGAGGCATGCGTGGAGCCGAAGCCAACAGCACAGACGGCCTTTATGAGAATTAATCTAAAGGCGAGAGCTACACATAGCGGGTATCATCCTTGGTTGCACAATATGATACACCCGAAGATTATATCCGCCAGGTGTAGAGACTATTGCAAAGGAAAACGAAAATAACAAAAAAGCCATGTTATTGTGGTGAATGGTTGGACTAGGTAATTGGGCTATGGGGGAAACTATGGATGCCTGCCATAAACATACTCTCAATACTGTTACAAGCGGCAGACGGTGGCTTGCCGAATGCTGGATGGGTTCCTCAAAATGTTGGCGTAAATGCCGGTAAAGGAACAACATCGGTGCAAACGACTAAGGGGTGTCGAGAGGTGCGGCCCCGATTTCACCATCACGTAGACACGTGAGCGGGCTTCCTCGTTATTACGCCATTAGACACTTCCACCCCCGAGTCTACATCCTAAGATCTCTCGCGACTCCACTCAGACCAGCCAATCAAGACAAGCAAAAGGTGGGGATCTGGTTCTCTTGAGGTATCACTCCGCAAGCGAAGACGAGAACCAGGAACTTCCCCGGGAGCACTCGGTATACCCGTGGTGTCGTTACTCACCAACAGCTCGCCACAAGCTGCCCTGCAGGTATATAGTAAGATTGTTTATGTGATACAAGCGATTATAATTTTTTTCAAATGTATGTTGACGTTATCGAAAACGTACACAAGTTGCGTGGCTTGTGACGTCACATCATTAGGAGAAGGAACTAACTATAGTATGTACCTTCATGTCACATTCGTGGTCAACATGGCTATGCTGATTGGATTTGTTATTGTAAATCTCTGTACCTTTTATTTAATACAGTTATTCAGTAAATAAATCTCCCCAGGTCTACCTACAAACCGAGGGCGAAGGCCTACGCGCGGCGCTGGAGCACGCCGAAGAACGCGCGCCACCACCACCCGCCCATGCTATGAAGCATGAACTGCAGCACTCACAGCCTGTAAGTTGACTCCTTAAAAGGGCGAAGGCTAGGATTAAAGGTCAATGTCTAGTGTCAAATTATGTATATCAGTTATCTAGTACCCATATCACAAGCTTGGGGCTAGATGATGCTGTGTGGATTGTCCGACATTATTTATTTATTTAAATACTGATAACAGCACACGGCCGGCGCCTGCGTGCGCAGGCGGTCATGCACCCATGGCGTGTTTCCTAATGAACCTAAAACTAAGTCTCCAAGGCATGGAGATGATATCTCTGCCGATGGCGAGCGGGGCGATGGTAGTAGGGAGCCGCTGGCACCAGGTAAAACTGTTCATCAGAATACAACCAATCGTTCGAGCGGTAGAACACACTCAGAGAGAAGTCTCTCCTGAGACTTAGAGGTTCAATACTTTTCAATGCTTTGAAATTATCCCGAGTGCGAGGGCTTACGCTATAATAATAAAAACCCTAGGTCCAATATTGTCTGTGAGCAAGTGCGTGTGCCATGAAGCACGAACTACAACACTGTAAGTTAAATTTAAAACCCCGAGTCGCAGCAAAGGTCAGGGTCAAGGGTTGGGGTCAAAGCTCAAGAAGAACTTCGACAGCTATCAATCAGTCACATTCCTTGTTCTTCTGTTCTGAGTTTATGTTTCTATTAACTTTTAGATGTATTCAAAATACTAAACTTATTTTCAGGGTTTCACAGTACGCAGCGCACCTGGAGGGCCCTCCGGTGGCGCCGGAGCCCTGTACCCTGCTCTGTGCGTGGGCGGCGCTGCGCTGGCGGCTGCCGCGTGCGTCGCGCTCGCAGTCGCGCGCCGCCGCGACCGCGCCCCTGCTGCTCAGGGTTTCGTACAGGTACTTGTAGATTTTACACAGTTTCCACATAACTATCATCATCCGCAGCCCGACTTCACCTTCTCCTGGGTATAGGCCTCCAAACTCTTGTACCTTACGATCCTGTGGTAGTCTCATCCACATACGTCATGCAACGATCGCAAAAATGTCTGTCTGTCCATCAAGCCCTGGAAACTTGCTGTTTACAGGAACGCCTGGCTTCCAGGGCGTGATGTGTACAGACACACTTCCCTGACACCAGTTAGCGCCTTTATCCAAGTGTCAGCTACAATTAAGTTTATTCAGTGTTTCAATTAAGTTTTTTTTATCAGCTTAATTGGTTCCGCTGCTGAGCAAAGGCCTCCATACACTTGCAATCATCGCGATTTTGCATTCTTCCACCAGTTCACAGGACTGGCCTGTTTAAATTCAATTCATTTTTTCCATGAGATCGTACGGTCACTTTAAAACGTCTATGTTTTAGAATATAGATAGGAAAAAAGAGCAATTTTGGATGAACAACTGTTTTTCAGTTATTAATTTTTTGTTTGTGAATGAGGTAATATTATAGTCTTTTAGATCGCTGGATACTGCCACTTGTGTATACAGTACAAACATTTCACAATATATACACTATGTACCTACATATAAAAAATGGAACTCGACAGTATAAATTTTAAATATTAACTAAATGCATTTGAAACAATGCTTATATTTATATTTCTTAAATAATTTTTTAACTATTTTAAAGCTAAAGTAAAAATTCTAAGTGTCTTCTACTTTGCTTGTTTCAGGTGGAGCAAACCGGAGCCGTCGCCCCGACTCCCGAAGAGCGACACGTGGCCAACATGCAGATCAACGGCTACGAGAACCCCACCTACAAGTACTTCGAGGTCAAGGAGTAGATCCAACCTCTAGCCAGTACCGGAGGGAGTAGGGAACTTTCAGGTTTTAAGGAAAAGGACATCGTCAACAGATTTTTTTAAGCAATAGTCAATGGCAAAAGAAAATGGTTTTGTCAAGGGTCATTTAACATTTAACAGGCAATAATTGCTATTTTGGCAAAGGTAATTTTACATCAAATTTATTATAATAATTTCTGTATTAATTATCTTGTGAACGGAAGGTGATTTTCTATTTCTGTATGGTTACAACATTTTGAAAGGTCAAAATCATACATATTATGAGGTATTGTGAAAAGAATGAAAGTAAAATCTTGAAAAGTTCGCTGTTTGTATCCGGTACAGTTTTTATTCGTCTCACCAGAATAAAAACCGACTGCCCGTAGATACGGGGGGTATGTATTGAGTGAAAAATTATTCGGCCATTTTTTCGTCCTTCCTCACGTACGCTAAAAAAAACGTTAACGGGTTTTTATTATGGTAGACGTAGAGTTGAGAATACCAATAGAAACGGCAACTTGGTCTCATACCTTTCATCCATAACTTGGTAAGGCATTTTTGCTACCTAAATTGAGACAAAAACTGTTTAGCACTTTGGGAAAGGACGAATATCAAAATTATTAATGATGTGTGCTAGGTGCCCTTAAGACAGGGTGTTTTCTACCCTGGTGTCTTCGTAATTATTTATGGAATGAATGTATGTGGAACTTTTGTCGGACATTCTGGTGGGACAGTGTTTATAACAATATATTCATTTATAAAGCTTGTGTGATTAGTGCAACATAATTTTTGCGTTTATTCGCATTCAGTCAAATATTTATAAGATTGTTTTGTTATTTTTTTGCACCTAAATAATTTATTACTTATTATTTGTTAAGGTTAGGTCTAAGTTTCGTCTAGTATCCTAGGATTCATAAGTGTCACTGTAGTAGTTTAGTTAAGTTCTTCTAGGCCGCTGTTCGAGCGATAGCATTGAATGATTCATTCTGTTCTAGTATTGTGAGCATAGAATTTTCAATCGATCTTGACTTCTCAGTTTACATTCCTTAATAAAAAGATCTCGAACGGGATGCCTGATCAAATATTTGATCCTTTGCGCAGTCGATCGTGGAGTCTATGTTTGGAGTACCGCTTTCGTGTGTAGGCATCTTCTGTATGATCTCAGCTTTAGTTAGTTCTGTAGCTATAATTCCTTCGGTTGAGTGATATCGCTCGGCAGGGGCTCAAACGTCCATAGTACGCTGTGTATATAGGCTCCGCGTACAAACTTTTTGACCCTAAATTACTCTTAATCGCCCGCTTTCATTTACTTTTCTAATGTAGGTAGATCATAAACGTGAATTTTATGTAATAAAATGCGGAAATATATTTTAATAATTAATGTGTACTTAGCTATGGGACGGCAAAGCCGGCGCGGGCGGACCTCCCTTTTGTCCCGTTCTATTCTACAAGGAGCTTACACTATTCTGGTATTTTTGTAACTCTATGATTTGGTCCTGACGCTTTGTGCCACCTCGTTCGCCCGCGGGATAACAACATCCCGAGATCGCTCCAAGTACTCATCGTGTCTTCTCTACACCCACAGTCATACTCAAGCAACAACAATAACAAATCACTTATGATTTTAGACGATGCAAGTCATAGAGTGACTGGTCTCTAGTCAAATATGCGGTGTTCCGCGCACTTTGGGTACTCGGTTGAGAAGCAAGTTAATGCTTAGTAAGTGTACGTATGGTTAATATAAGTAGATGTACAAAAGTAATACATTATATAGATGTTTTAGAGTCAAATACATAGTTATAAAGCAAAATATATAATTATATATGTATATCGCATACGTCCGTATAACGTAAGGGCTTGCGCTCATGTCTACTCCCACGTACCACTCTTAATGTTACGTAGTTAAGATGTAATTCTGCCTCAGTATTATACATTTAAGCTTATTTATTACATAAGCTAATTTATATACACTGTAATTGTTTTTTTACCGGGTGTGGTGGCGTTATTACAATTGGAGTCATATCAAATACGCCACGGCGTTACCTTGACGTTTTTCTTACGACGACGTTTTGTAAAAAAACGGTTAGTTACTCTTTTTGGAACTTCCTATGTGTGACATATACTTGTTGTAACAAGAACGTAAAGGTAGGCGCCCGCCCGTGGCTTCTTACGACGTTCGTAAGTTACTCACTGTATATCGTAATTTTAATTTTAATCAATTGAACCGCTATTTAAAACCGACCTATATTAATTTCTTATACCTATATTAATCTTGTTAAAATAATTTTTAATATATTATTTTAACAAGTTTTGCTCAAAAGCAGCTGTCTTGTCGGTGTAGACTCTATCTAAATGTTTGTCTGTTTGTCGACAGTATCGGTGTTAGTAGTACCCAGGTTTATGTACCCTTCCCACATTCACGTATTTAATATTAACTACATAATAATAAATGGTTTGATTTGTGTTACTGTGCTGCATTTTATTGTGAGTTCGAAGTTCAAATTGAATCAATAAATAGAAATTTAAAATTGGCGTTCTTATTGGCGAATACGCTACCTATCCCGTAACTTACCTTCCTTGCCGGAACCACTCTACTCGTATGTTACTTCGTACTACAAACCAAACTCACTCTTCTTCGAGATGTCATCGTGACGTCTATACTTCATAATAAGCAAAACAAGAGTGAATAGGTCTTCTAGACCTTGGTGATACACCGCCGGCCGCATCGTTACTTTACATCAGGTGAGATTATGGTTATACGAAGGCCTATTGTCCATAATAAAAAAAATAAGCTGGCTGTACTTTCTGCTAAAAATAATAAGTAATAGAAGATTAGGGACCAACCTATTAGAAATCTTTATTTGAGCTCGCGCGATCCAAGTTTTTGTGGCCCGTAGTGATATTAACCCTTATTTTTGTATGGGATTTGCGTAGTACCATATCCACGCACGATAGAGGCCCTGCTGTACTAAATCCTTAAAATGCATATAACAAACAACAACATCTCACCATATAAGTTTCCGTTCAGTCGCGGGTAAAAATGAGATAAGATCTTTAGGCGCAGCTAATATCATGTCTGTCGATAAGATTGAGGTAAAATTAATTTACTTTACCCAAAAATACAAGAATAAACATTCCAAGTAGGTATATTAATAAATTAATCTAAAATTAACACAAAGTAACAATGAAGTACTAATAATCTAACAGTTATTAAACATAGGGTCAAATTGTGTGTGGTGTGTAATACATATAGGTAGGAGATTAATATTCAACAAGGTACTTTATGTAAGAATTCTATAACAATCATAGAAATCTAAATAATAGTAAACATTTCCATGATCACGGGCCATTATAGTGACCCGGTCCTTTGGGAGGCATGTGTGGGGCCGAAGCCAACAGCACAGAGGCCCTTTATGAGAATTAATGTAAAGGCAAGAGCTGCACATAGCGGGTGGTAATATGTTACACCCGAAGATGATATCCACCAGGTGTAGAGACTATTGCAAAGGAAAATGAAAAAAAAACAAAAAAAACATGTTATTGTGGTGAAGGACTGGATAATTGGGCTATGAGGAGATAGTATACAGTATTATTATCTAAATAATAATGTATACTTTTATTAAGATTTATGTGATAACAATCGACGACTTTCAACATTGATTCACTGAGAGAAGAAAATCTTCGACAAAATAATTAAATAAAAAAAAAATGAATTTTTTGGGATATTTTTAAGTTTATAAATTAAAATTTCTAAATCAGAACATACACATCGATAAACATGTAAAACTCAAAACACCCATCCTTTTGTCAAAAGTACGAAGTATTTATTTATTTATACTATCGAGCAACATTCAAATATTCTTCAACATATCAATTCAAAAGCTATTTTGGTGGGCCTCACCCACCCTCCACACTTGAGGATCTTGAACAGCAATTTTAATCGTTGTTCTATAGTTGGAATCTTCGTACAAAAGACTTAAACGCGCTACGTGCTACGACGCTACGAATTGCTACGAAATACTGGTAGACTACAAACTACAAACAATAAGAATCTGGCTGATTAAAGCGATTCATATGAATATATAAAATAAAATACAACATTTGCAACTAGAAAACGAACAACCTAACAAAATAAAGGTTCCTTGTTCGCTTCTATACCTCAAAAAGATTGAAATGAACAATCACTTTATTTCCTAGTTTTCATTATCTATGTAATTTTAATATTGTGACGTGTCCAAGCGTCCTGCAAGGACTAGAGGAAATAAAGCACATAGATATTTAGTAAGGCAGGTCTGCAATGTTTGATGAACATGCAACTATAGCATATATAGAGGTTGCCTGGAAGAGATTTTCGCTTTTAGCGATATTTACCCACTGTACACCCATTGTACATTATCTGTACTTGTTTTTGTGGTCTCTAGTTATTATTTTTAATATTTGGTGTGCAATAAGGAATATATCTATTGTATTCTATAGCTATGGGTGGATAGTGTATTTATGCTAATGTCTAGATACCGTACCATACTACAACTTCTACAATCCTAATAGAAAGATTTAAAAATAATACATATGATAAATTTATCTTAGCACTAATTCGAATGAATTGAATTTACAAGTTTAGCATGCGGGGCTGACTTAGTCATTCCAATGACTCAAAGTCCCTTAAAAATTAAGAATAAAAAAAAAAGTTTAGCATGCAGCTGAGACCATTAGACCCAGGACACGATGGAAGGAGGATGCATGGAGGATAGTGTTAAAGGACATGAAAGTGTCAAGCTTCGGAAGATGATGTCGAGGATAGACTGAACAGGAGGAATCAATAAGGGAAGCTGACTCCATCACCATATGGTATAACTAGCTGGAAAGAGAGAGGCATGCTGCCCTATCACACCCTAGACGATTTCTACACGGTTTAAAGCTATTTCCATGTCATAAATACGGTAAAGTACATAAATAGTGCAACGGTGCTAAAATACCTGCAAGTAAAAAAATCTACTAATATTACTTTGCTCTTTTTTCTTGGGTGTAGGTTCAACGATATTTGAATAAAAAAAAGATAATCCTCGGAACAGGTAAATATAATGTACCTTGGTACTACGACGACTACGTGAGATTAAAAAAAACTAACTGAATAGTGCTACGAGGCGCTACGAAATGCTACGCGGATTTTAATTTCCGCAAACTTTTTTGACTCCATCTAGCCATAACTTGATATACACTTTCTCCTTCGTACCATGTTTAGGTTATATGCTATAGGTTTGCTATTACATAAGTGAAAGGAAACCACAGAGCGGCTAGCAGCATGGAGCAAATATTTGCTCCGTGGCTAGCAGCTCCACGTTATGCTGTTACAAAATATGTTCTACAGATGGCATGAAAATAGCATAGTAGTGACATCTACAAAACTTGTATTGAACTACGTTGCAACAACTTATGCTACAATGTACGATGTGCACGGGAGATAAAGCGACCAAACTTAACCCTGCACGTCCCAATGTGATTTACATAACTTGGAATAGATGTCGCTACGTGTATAATCTAAATTAGGAACCTATAACATAATATTGTACTCAATTTCACCGTCACTATGATTTTGAACAAATAATTAGGAATTTTGATTTGTCGACTATTGATTGAGTGCTAAATAATCATTTGCTAGTTTAGGATGTCAATTTTTCACACATTTTTTAACTGCGGTAACAATGCATGTTGAGTGGAATATTTTTTCGACGTCATCAGTTGTTCCTAATATGGAGTTGTGAGAGGAACTACCATACATACCAATACTAAATTATAGCACTAGCTTCTGCCTGGGGCTTCGCACGCGTTTATCAGGGAGAAAAGTAACATTAGGTCAAGTGTTATTCCAAGTCTAGAACAAAATGTCCAAATTTTGCATATTATAACAAGTAGGTATCAGTAATTCTTGAAGTATTTCTAATTGAAGTAATTCTATAGTGGCGCATAGTAATGCGACGCTTCTCTTTATTTTTCTTGTATTATCGATATGGATAAGAATTACCATAAGTTCTCACCGCCAATTGATAATACCCAGTATAAACAATTTTTCAATACCTCTATAACAGTTTTGTTTCGTTTAGTATTAGCAGAAAATGGTTTGATACCCTCGGTGGCTACCAAACGCCTTAAAAGGAAATTCTTACCTAATCTTGTCTGCCTCTTATTTCTTCTCATAGGTAGGTTAGTATGTATATCAAACTTATGTGTTCTACATACTACAGGCATATGAGTACACAATATCTATTATTATGCTACAGGCATGCTATTATAATACACTAGCTGTGCCCCGCGGTTTCATCCGGAATAATGAAAATTTCAGATTTCTGGGGGGGGGGATAAAAAGACTTTATTTCCGTAAATCTCCCATGGGAATTTGATATATACCAGAACAAAAAGAAGCCTATAACACTCCATCCCTTCAACTAACTCTATGCCAAAAAATCAAGTCGATTGGTTGCTTAGTTAGGGCGTTAAGGAAGGACAAATAAACACACTTTCGCGTTTATAATATTTATTTATTATAAACGCGATGGATTACGGATTTGTATCCCTTTTTAAATTTAGCAAGGAAGCACCAACTTTTTGAGATAAATAAAACTATCAGTATGTAATAAATATTTATATCATCACTAACGGCATGTCCCGCCTTCGCACGGGTGGACATTTACCGTAAACCCCGCTAACTTCGCCTGCTTTTTACAGTTTTTTTTATAAATTTTGCGCCCAATTGATCACATTAAATCAGTTCTGTCCTGCTGAAATTAACCAATTACTAAAGGGCTTTCAAAGTGTGTGTGTTATTTGCACACATACATTAAAAACCTTGTCTTTATGGGCTGTCAAAAAAGTAGGCGAGGTAAGGGCAATGAGCCTAACTTCGCCTGAGTCTCATATTTTCTTTAAAACTTAATAAATCATATAGATTTTAACGCAATTTTATAATTTATTGAAATATTTATTGATTCAATTCTCAAAACTACTCCAAATAATTATATTTAACTTTTTATAAAGCGAGTAGTGCAGTGTTGCCAATTTATAGTTTGGGTTTCTACCAACGAACTAATAAGTGTTGGTGTATAATAAGTGTTGCCTTGATAGAAAAATAAATATCGTACTTTTTCTAATTTAGGCGAAGTTACCTACACTAGGCGAAGTTAGCGGGGTTTACGGTATTTAGGCATAAACGTACAGTAAATGCAGGACATAGCCTATATTAATCAGTGATAATGTAGTGAAATATTTTTTTTCAATCAGATTCAGATTGTTTATTGGTAACAATGTTACACGTCTAATACGTATATATGTAAAGGTACACTCTTACTTCAAGTATTATGTAATAATTATATGTGCAATCGTAATTAATAATATAAAAATTAAATTAGATTCACAATCCGGTCCTGTAATTCGTTACAAACATACTTACATACAAATCTTTCCTTTATATAATATTAGTATAGATAATGTTATTAAAATTCGCTAAACAAATATTCTGATGCCCTTAAAGACAACCTCCGAGCGAAAGTCCGCCTGGCGCATGAGGTTGCGGGTTCGATTCCTCCTAACGATACTTTTATATACATATAAAAAAGTTTTAATATTAATTTTAATTTTAATAATATTTTTTATTTTATTACATTTACAATAGACATAATTGTATGTATACTTTACTTCGTTATGTGAGTCTGACGAAATTGATAGAGAGAGATGTAATTTTTTTTTGTGTGGGAATACCTCCCACTCGATGGACCGACGACATCGTAGAGGTCGCAGGGAGTCGTTGGATGGAGGCGGCTCAGGACCGCTATTCATGACGTCGTTTGGGGGAGGCCTATGCTCAGCAGTGGACGTGTACGGGCTCATGATGATGATAATGATGTAATTTTCAAGCGAATATGATGCCGGGATATTATATTATGGAACATCGGCTACAAGTCTGTTTTCTGAGATTTTAACTGTACAATATAACTGTAGGTTATTGAAAAAGGAAATTTATTATTAGATAAAGTATGTTAGTTTGTGATTATATAACGGGACTGGCATATACGCTAAGCAAATTAAGTCCTTAAAAAAACAGAATAAAAACAAAAACACTGTACATAATTATGACTACATAGTATAAAACAAAGTCGCTTCCCCCTGTCTGTCCCTATGTATGCTTAGATCTTTAAAACTACGCAACGGATTTTGATGCGATTTTTTTTTATAGATTGTCTGATTCAAGAGAAAGGCTTATATGTATAATTTAGTTTGAGCATTGCACCTGTGCGCAGCCGGGGCGGGTCGCTAGTTAGTACAAAATTACTATTACGCTATTAGGTACCTATTTCAATGTTATAGGAGTGTACGTAAGCACCTTTTTTCTTATTGACCAACTTTTAACCTTCTCACCAACGGCAACCTTGACACAAATTTGATGGTATTTTTTGTTGACAGTCCTTGTGTTCTAGACTTTATGAGTGACCTTGGAAGGCACCTTAGCTTCTAAGTTATGTGCTTAATAGTAGGTGTTAATAATGTTTAAGTTAATATTATTTAATGTAGGTAGGTGAATGTAAGATAACGTAGAGATAAGAGTGAACTTAGTATCGGTGTAGGTATCGTGTAACATGTCGCACCCCTAGCACAAAAAGCGCTAAGTCATAATATAATTTTTTTCAGTATCGACGAAAATATGTTTTCTGTTGTTGTATAATAGTTATTGCTAAGTTTTGAACGTTTCATGTAAAGATACTAATTAGTTACAAATATTTGTACGATCTGCAAATATTTGTTCAGGGTGTTCTGGTCGGTTTTCTATGTATAATAAAAAATATCTATCTATGTAATATATTGTATTATGTATATCAGTCATCTAGTACCCATAACACAAGCACTGCTTTGCTTGGGGCTAGATAATGTTGTGTGAATTGTCCAGCATTATTTATTTATTTATACCTGAGCCATAGATTATAAAACACGTATTATATTTTATGCTTTGATCGAGATTAATTATTATTTTGATAAAATAAAACTACAAAATACAGCAATCCGCCGTGACACGTTGAACACCAATCAGAGAATAAACAACTGTGACGTCATGCCGTCACAAATGTCACAATATGTAATGTAAAGACACAGAATAGCTGGTAAAGCTTCTCTTGAAAATATTATGATCATTCTGTATCATCAGATCGTGCATCTATGACGGCGTAGACAGCCGCTAATTCCGTTTTTTTGCAGAAATATGATTTATTTTGCATTCAGTAGATGTCTAAAAATATCACGGTGTAGTTTCTCAAAATCAGTCGTCATGCCTATTCAGACAACATTATCTAGCCGCAAGCAGAGCTTTTGTAATAGGTACTAGATGACTGATATACTTAATACATAGATATATATTTTTTATTATACATAGAAATAACCAGAACACTCGGAACAAATATTTGTAGATCGTTCAAACATTCGTCCGAAGACGGGAATCGAACCCCCAGCGTATTGCGTCTCTGGCAGATCTTGTACATAATTACATAATGTAATAGGTACATACTTACATAATGTAATAGGTACATTCTTTATATACTCCGATTCAAAAATCTGGATATTTTTTGTATACAAAGATGTTACAAAACCCGAGGGATATTGATGGAAAATATTTAACGACATTGCGGTATCATCGAAGCAAAGAACAGAAGCTCATATATCGTATCATCATAGAACATAGAAAACACAGAACTTCCTGAGCAAATATTTGCAGATCGTACAAACACTTGCCCCGAGACAAACTTACAACTTTATCCGTCATCATCATCATATCAGCCCATACACGTCCACTGCTGGATATAGGCTTCCCCATACGACGTCACAAATAGCGGTCCTGAGCCGCCTCCATCCATCGACTCCCTGCGACCGCTACGATGTCGTCTGTCCATATACATATTACGTGTTGAAATAAAAATATCAATTAGCATACTAGCTTGGACAATTGCCTTAAGGTTCCCTTGTAAACCTTAAAAACAAAGTTCAACACCACATGTTTCATACTTTTTACGAAAATACATGTATCATACAAGATGATACATGTATTTTCAAACGTTATTAACCGACTTCAAAAGAAGGAGGTTATCAATTCGGCTGTATGTTTTGTTGTATGTATGTTACGCGATATCTCCGCCAATTATAGACCGATTTTGAAAATTCTTTTACTATTGTCTAAACAATAAACAGAAAACGATGCCGAAGGGGTCCCATAAATTTTTTATCCCCAGGGGATTAGTATTTATCCCGCAAAACTTAAAATAAGTGTAAAAGTAAGGGAATTTGAAGTCGGTTTATCGTTTTTTAAAACATATTATTTTAACCGATCGGTTTGAACCTGCCATCCAATGTCATCTAATTAGTCAGCATCAGAAACGGCAAGCATTTGCGAAATCAATTTATTTTCCATCCATTAAATCACACACAGCTTCAATACTCGTCCTGGCCACTGTAAGTTGAGCTGACAACCAGCTCAGTCCCATTGTTCCAGGAACATAGCGAAGGTTCCCAATGATTTGTCGCGGCTCGGGACATAATGGACGACCATAAAAGTTACCCCACCATGGTAAGTACAATGCATAGTGCAAAGGGGCTGCGCCCTTACGGCGATCGGAAGATTATGGGGTAGGTAGGCCATGGTGGCTCGAATCACTTGCTTGATATATTGTTCATAAATTCCCATAAATGTGTCGGTTGACACAACTTGGGGGCGATAATCAATAATTTGGGATAATTTTCTGCAGAAAGTTTTCGGTTTTCGGAAACCTAGTTGTATCTTATCACGAGCAAATGTTATAACTCGTTATGGGTCGTTTATAGTAAGGTTTATAGATATGCGTACCTGATATAATCTACCAATAGTGATTAAGCAACTGAAAGAAAATGCTTTAACTTAAATCATCAAAAATAGAAACCATTTCTCTTCCATTCATTTATCTTGTACATAACACAAGCTCTGTTTAGCTTGAGACAATTCATACAGCATCGTCAAGTATGCTGGGTGAACTTTCCGAATTATTTATTTATTTTTATTTATTAATAAATAATTCTGGACGATTCACACATAAATCTAGCCCTAAGCTAAGCAGAGCTTGTGTTATGGGTACTAGATAACTATTATACATAATAGAATATATTACATAAATATATATTTTTTTATTCTACATAGAAAACGACCAGAACACCCTGAACAAATAATTGCTGATCGTACAAACATTTGTCCCGAGGCGGGAAGCGAACCCGCAACCTCCTGCGTCGCAGGTAGACCATCGCCCACCGCGCCACAGAGGTCGTCATCATTTATGTCCTATCCTATCGTATCCAACCGATAATCTAAAGGCGAAAGTTGATGCGCTGTTGAGAAATGTTTGGGCGAAGACAACGCCAAAACTACAGCACTGATCGGGTTGAAATTTTACTCACATAAAGATCTTGACCTGGAATAACATATACCTACTGCAATTTGTTGTCCTGGAAAACATACGGGCATAAACGATACTCCAGCCAAATTCAATGTGAAATATTTATTAACAAACCACAAAAAGAAGATAAAAATTCACATGCATGGCCGCCAGTTTTAGATAAAATTGGTATCAACATTTATTGAGGGAAAGATCTCAAATCGACAAGGAATGTAAATTGCGTATAAAAATACATGGCAACCAACAAGAGTGAACAGTTTGTTCACAAACATTACACATCGAATTTGGGTGTAGGATAGTCTTCTATATTCACAAACATAAAGACAAGCCATTCTTAGTATAGGTAGGTACTACTAATATTATAAATGTCAAAGTTTATGAGAATGTATGGATGTTTGTTCCTCATTCGCGCAAAAACTACTGAACTGATTGAGCTGGGGTATGGGCACAGCCTACCTATATGTATGGGTATAGATAGTTTGATATCTGAAATAACATATAGGTTACTTTTTATCTCGATAAAACCCGGGCGAAGGCGCTGGCAGCAGCTAGTAGTATATATATAGTGCAGTAACTCGTAGATAAACATCGAGTGAGGAATTATAACAAACGGCGGCGACCGGTCAGTTATGCAAGTGACTGTGAAACCGACCGAGAAAGCGGTCTTGGTCTCGCACAAATTACGGAAAAGACCTTATTTTCCACTCTCGTTTAGCCTTCTTCCATTTTCTTAGGAAGCTACTTATATTCTACCTCCCTTTATCTATCTGAGTAAATAAATAATGCTGGACAATTCACACATCATTATCTAGCCCCAAGCTAAGCAGAGCTTGTGTTATGGGTACTAGATAACTGATATACATAATACAATATATAAAAACTTTATTGACAAAGAAAATAACAATCAAATAATATAAAGAAATTAAACTAGTATTTACAATTGAAACAATTGAGCTAACTGCAGACTGTTGCAAACAATCTCAACTGGTCCATATCAATACCAGTCGGAAGCGTCCCCAAGACGCTGGCTGCATTGCCCCGCTGTATGGCAATGCTAATGCGCTGCGCCAGATACTCACCAGCTCTCGGGTCACGCGTCGCTTCGACTAGGCGCTCAGATAATTTTTTGAAAACCCGGAGAGCCTCGGTACCCCACGGACCTAGGGTCTCGACTCCAAGGGGAGCAAATGCGTAGGCTCTGTCGAGGCCTGCATATTTGCGCCTCTTGAGATCCTCGGCCAAATCTGCCGCCGAACCAGCCCTCACGGATGTCCTTGAAAGATGGGAAGGCGCAAGTGTGTCGACACATATAGCGTCCCACACAATAGGCCTGCCCAGCTCCCAAGGGACTAAAGTCATGCCGTCGGGCCTCTTACCAATACAATATATTACATAGATAGATATATTTTATAATACATAGAAAACATCCAGAACACCCTGAACAAATATTTGCAGATCGTACAAACATTTGTCCCGAGGCGGGAATCGAACCCGCAACCTCCTGCGTCGCAGGCGGACCCTCGCCCGCCGCGCCACAGAGGTCGTCATAGTGTTGTAGTCTTTAAATTCTTTTTAGATACACATGATTTTACATACATATATTACCAGATTTATTTTCTACTAGCTGCTGCCCGCGCCTTCACCCCCGTTTTATCGTGATAAGATATAGCCTATATGTTATTCCAGGTCCCAAACTATACCCGTACCAAATTTCAGCCTAATTGGTTCAGTAGTTTTTGCGTGAAAGAGTAACAAATATCCATACATCCATCCATACAAACTTTGACGTTTATAATATTAGTAGGACATCCCTTGATTACATCTGTTTAATATCTTGTCAGATATACATCATTTTACAGATTTCCAGATTTATTATATTTATTTATTCATAAAAGTACTGTTATTTATACAGATCTGTAGGTATAGGGGGTCATTCATCAGCTGGTTACTGTCACAGATCTGTATTATGTTTATTTTCTGTTATTTATTTTTCTATTTCATTGTTTGTCTCTTAAAATGTGTAAATGAATTTTGTCGTAAATCTATATACTAAGCATTGTCTGAAAACCTTTTTATTTTAGTATATTTATTAGGCACGTGATGTTTTTTTGCAACTTTTTCTACCCCCCTATCCCATGATATGTGGTGAGGTTTTAATTTGAAGATCAGTTGCACTAGTCCTGGTATAGTAATAACAACCTGCCGACTGAATTTTTGGGGTTTCAGTGCCATCTACCAAAATAAAAAAAACTAAGTATATGCTTCTGAATTTGCCATTTTTCTCGTTTTCACAGTGATTTTGATTTGCATAGTGAGTTGCACGAAAAAATATATATAATATAATACATAGTGATAGTGATTTGCACGAAAAAAAATATAACTCGATCAAAAAAACAGGTATTGGCAAATCCGAGTTTAACCCCCAAAAGAATTCTTCCAGCAAGCCTGATCCTTATTTCACTCAGCACAGCAATCGTGTTGTTCTTACCTGTCAGTTTTTTACAAGAAGCCTTAGAAAATAACAACTAGAAGCTAAGTAAAATATTAAAATTGAGCAGTCTAGAGACAGAAACCTCTTGATCGTAGCAGCCTTGACCTCGCCTCTTCTTTTTGAAAACAATGTGGGCGGCCCTCGTCGTACAAACATGCTCATATGATTTCATTATACAATTGCAACTTGCCCTAAATCACTGTATAAAGTGTAATCTTTCACTATTTCACTGTAGTTCTATTCTTAAACGTTCATAATAATGTTAGCTTATGAGACTTATTTATTCTGGGTGTTCTGGGTATATGTACGTAGATTATAATAAAAAATATCTATCTATGTATTGTATTATGCATATCAGTCATCTAGTAACCATAACACAAGCTCTGCTTAGCTAGGGGCTGAGATGATGCTGTGTGGATTATCCAGCTTGTTTATTTATCTATATTTTCGGGGAAAACCATGGATTCTTAATAGCCCGTCTACACGCTTAAACATTTGTGGCGCAAGCCGGTGTGCGCAAGCAAGATGGAGCGTGTGGCCGGCTTATCTTGCTTGCGCAAACTGTGTTTGTGCAATCTGCATGCACAAATGTTTGAGCGTGTAGCCGGGCTATAAGATTTCTTTGCTATTTAGAGTCTTCTATCTAATATTTTTAAAGAATTACTATTTTATTTTTCATGTAATGATGATGTACTTGGGTTTTCCTTTGTGTTTTCTTCTCTGAAAGACCAAAGTAGGTACTTGAAATGCTTAAAAATATCTACTTTAAACTAAAATTGAAATACTTATACTTAATTTTTTTACATTTACACGTAAATATCTTTGTATATTCGACAGAGAAATTCATTAAATCTCATAAAAGTCCGGTCAACTGAGTTAGTCACCGAACTTCTAATACACTAACTACTCTAATATTTTATAACGAACTGTTTTTTATCAGCGTAACAGTGACTTCGAAAGGGTTCTATCTGATGAATTACTTCCAATCTACATTATTGAAGCATGCAATGCGTACCCAGGCAGGTAAGAACTCCAACAAAGACAGTAGGGCTTACCCTACCCTGCACTACCCTTTTAAACCAAACATGCCTGCTGTTAAAACATTTATTATTGTTTTTTATCTTTAACTTCCTAAAATGTACTACATAAACTTATCAAAGAATAAAAAAGAAAATATGTAAATTAAGTACTTAGATAAGTTTTAATTTCACACACAAGTCACCAAGAAATAGAAATAAGAATAAACTCGCTTTGCCCAAAACTAGGCCGCACAAGATTAATGTATCTTTTAAAGGGCAATGTAGGTATACGCTTCTACAACAAAACTCTGAGTGAGTTGCAAAAATTATCAATTCAAAAAACTAGAAAAACACAAAGATATCCTTTGTAAAAAGGCTTATTACAAGATATCAGATTATCTTGAGGATAAAAAAGCATGGGCCGACTTTTGCTCCAACTCGAAAACAACCTAGCAAGGTAAAGGTTTCTTGTTCGCTTCTTTACTTTACCTCAAAAAGATTGAAGTGAACAAAAAATCAAAGTGATCACTTTATTTCCCTGTTTTACTTATGTAATTTTAATTTTGTGACGTGTCCAAGAGTCCTGTTAGGTCTAAAGGAAATAAAGCACTTTGATATTTAATATTTGATCACCGACATGGCTCTCAGAATTAGTAGGCTGAAGTGGCAGTGGGCAGGTCATATAGGTAGCAGAACTGATAACCGCCACCGGGGAGTGGTTCTCCAGTGGCGGCCATGATGCAATGCGAAGCGGAGTGTTGGGAGACTCCCTGCAACCGCTACAATGTCGTCGGTTCATCGAGTGGAAGGTCGTCCTACACTTCGTTTAGTATTGCATCGTAGTCGCCATTCGAGAACCTTTACTCCCCGATGGTTATCGGTTCTACGAGCTATATGGCCTGCCCATCGCACACTTCATAGACTGCTAATTCTGAGAGCTAAATAGCTCAGTAGCTTTGTTTTTTCTACAGATTTCTGTATTCCGGATTCTATCGCGTAGAGAAACTCCGATCAGTACCTGGCTTTAGGTACTCAAGAGTCCATATCCAATGCACATCATTATCATCATTCTCTTGCCCTCTTCCTACTTATGTGGTGGCACAACTGGTTTTTTTCTTCCATTCACGCGTATCATTCGTCATCTAAGCTCTCGCGCCTTTCTTACTCATGTCATCCTTCACACATTCCAAGCATAACCGATGCACATTATCATCATCATCATATCAGTCCATACACGTCCACAGCTGGACATAAGCCTCCCCCATACGACGCTACAAATAGCGGTCCTGAGCCGCCTCCATCCATCGACTCCCTGCTACCGCTACGATGTCGTCGGTCCATCGAGTGGATGGTCGATGCACGCACATGCATTAGTAAATTATCCCGTTCATTTGAAGTAATCGTCAGTCATCGAATTCAGTGCAAATATTTGTTACTTCCTCTTTCCCGGAAGTCTTTGCTTAGCACTAATAATTTACAGTGACGTTCGTCGATAACCCTCTGACTGGTTCCTAGTCCCAAGTACATTAGATTTGGTTTTTTATATAACTTTCGGGGCTTTTTTAACCAACTTCAAAAGGAGGAGGTTCTCAATTTTTTATGTTCTGTATGAATTCCCATCAGGTGTGGAGTCAGATGAAAACAAGAGTCCATATTTGTTTTAATACGTTTGAAAATTGAATTCTTTGAGTTTTGTTGCGGCGCGTTCGATTCAGACGGAAGATAATTTTTCGGTGTTCTGTAGATACTGTGGCAGTACTTTTATTTCCTTGAGATAAATAAAAGTGTGTTAAAACAAATATTTTAAGTATTATTTATTTGCAGATTCTTTTACAAGCGGACACAGTTGTAAAATGCCAGCTAAGCACAATACTAAATTTTTTATAACATTCAAAACTTCCTTATCATCGTATATTGAAACAACGTTACCTTGCCCCTGTTTCGAGGTGAGTATGTTCGTTCACGTTATATTGGAGCATGTTATGCTCATGTACTTATGAGCTAGGGAGAATGTTGGTCAACGGGCTTAGAGGGTTGAATTGCCTATTCCGGAGGGGTTAATTTTTTAAACCACTTACGTATTCACCTGTATTCCGTTGTGGCATAGAATTTATAATTCGTCCTTTTTAATACTTTTCGAATTCTGCCAGCAAAATAGGAAAAGGATGCTTAGTAGGTCACTTGATTGTCATTGCATAAGTAACTCGCTCTCAGCGATAAGGCTGCATTTTTTACTGTCTATATTTTTTATTTATGTTCAGTTTTAGTACAATAAGTTATTCATTCATTACCTACTTATAAATGTTGCATAACGTTATTACCAATTACTAGTAATCGTACTTATAGACTCGATTAATATCAAATGATTTCTTGGCTTGCCCATGATCCAAAAAAACAAGGTCTGCTCCTCCGGGAGTGACATTAGGTGACGTCACTCTCCAGGCAACTGAAGAGTGACGTCACCTTGTGTCTCTCTCTCTCTCTAGTCTCCAGTTGCCACTTTACTTCAACAAATCGTAGAAGTAGGGAAACAAATTTGATGGGTCAAAGCTAGTACCTACCTATCATCTGTATCATATACCATTTGCCCTTAGCACAGGTTCATCCTTAAGAAATTCCGTCTTTTTGAGAGAAAACCAGTTGATAACTGTTTAGTGATATGAGCAGTGTATCAAGTTATTTGAAACCGGTTCGTTAAACTATATCATTTTGAACGATATGCGGCGCGCGCGCCAGGCCACCTGCGCCCGCGTCGACGACCCAACTGTCAGGCCAATTATTGAAGTTTTTACTTTTATCCAGTCAGATTCTTGGGTCCTACAGGTTTTTCGTAATGGTATCGGCACATCTAAAAATATTTTACTTTACTCGGTATAGCATCATTAGCTTTTGCACTATTATTCTGTGATCTTCTGTGCAAGGTGCAAAAAATTTACCATACATACACTTCACGCGTACCTTAAATATTTTAACACTAGTTGAGTGAAACTTTCGCAAAATTAAGCATTGAATATGGTCTAAAACTCGTTATTGTTACGTACATTTCACAATGATAAAATGGCATCACAAGCTTAAAACGAGTGGTGCGCGAGCTGTCTGTTATCTGAAGCATCAATATAAAATGCATCTTAATGTTTCGAGTTAAATCTCACATTTGAGTGCATATTTTCGGTACTTCCACGTAGTCAAACTATTTAGTCCAACTTGTTGTCCGGCAGTTGTGCGGTTTTGATCTGCGACAACCTTAACGTTTGAGGGGTTCCAATTCAAATAAAGGTTTATTCTTTCAATGTTTTATTTTTTGCTAAAAATCTACAGATGTTAAACGAAATTGCATATTTTGGCTGGTGTTCTACTGGCTGGATAATCGGGCAATTAGGTACATTTAAATTGACCTTTTGATAGAAGATTTTATATAATAAAGTTATATAACTTACAGAGCTGCTAATTGTCCGATTCTATTGGTGAACAACAACGTCACGAACCTAGTCACATGAGGCCTCTAAAGATTACGTCTTGAAGAATTATTTCAGTTTTCATGACTTACCTTCATTTCAGTAGGTTCTTTCGGTGCTCGAACCTAGATAAGTAGCAAGCAGGTACCGTGTGGATATGATCTCAGTAGAACAATGACCATAAGACTTAGGTAGATTTTTTATGGACAATAGACCTTCGTTTGACCACCATCTCACCTGATGGAAAGTGACGATGTGGCCGACGGTGTATCACAAAAGTATAGAAGACAAGTAAGCAGATACCTAAATAAAGAGACCTACTAGGTACGTAATATTCCTGTGCAACTCGTCCAAAATATTCCTTTGACTCTGTACTGTACCAAAGGAAACTGTAATAATTAATTTATTGAACGACATTATACGGCGTTAACGCTCCTGATAAACTTGCTTTCAGTGGTTGAGATATTTATTTTGGATGAGAGTATCGCTCGCAAAATACACAATTTATGTTGCTCATTTCGTCCTGCTTGTTTACATCGCGTGCGAGCGAGACACATGTTCGATTTAATGATGTTCGTTCGAATCTGATTGTGATAAAGTGCTCTTTTTGTGTCCGGCCGCCGTCGAGTCCACACGTCTCCATGGTTAGAAGTAAAACTAGAGGCTCGCTTTCAATGATTTATTCACTAACAATCTCACAAAGACCCGCACTCCCAGCCACGCTTCATCGTCGCAATTTTTAGAGGTACAAAACTTTCAAATGAGATGAATTGCGAGTCGACAAACGTGGCTAGCAGGATGTGGGACTGAAAATTTACTTAACTATTACCATAAATGTGCGTTTATGAATAAATTTGTTATTTACATTTTGGAATTCACCCAGTTTAGCAACTATGAACAAACCGATACTTGCTGTATCGTCCAATTGCATGGTTCTAAAGTTCTAAAGTTCTAAACCCTAATAAGGGCAGGATATAAAAGCGTTAAAGTAATTTATTAAATTTTATTCAACATTATAAAAATGCTACAATAACTGAACAAAACTCATCTAATTTCACAATGTCCAAAGGTGTTCTACAGTCGGGTAAACGACTAATATCCGGTTACTCCGTATAAAATGATCAATATTAGAAGGGATTTTAAGCTTAATTTTTACAAGCACAATAATCCAAACTTGTTGGGAAAAACTAGCACAAATACGACACACAGCTAGGCTAATATCACAGTAGTGCTGGGACACGGCGCGAGACTCACCCCACCCCTCGGGCGCTGCCACCCCCGCTCTCCAGGTACTTATTTACTATTCAGAGGGGCGAAACGGGCTACTGCCGATATATTTCGCGACAATTAAGATTTCAAAAGTAAAGGAACTTCAACGTTCTTCGAGAAAATTGCACAATCGATTGATTGCTTCGAAATTGCACAACCGTTTGATAAGTATGCAGCATTACACGCAATCCACGCTTGAACAAGCGAGCCGTACTTTAATACAATACAATTACAATATTTAAGTAAACAAATTCAAGGCTTTCTTAAATAAATACGTCACAACTAGCAACTCAGAACCGCATATAATAAAGTTATGGTAACAAAGCGTAAAATAGTCATAATAAGCACTAAGGTAACATAATTAACTAAAAATAAACAAGAAATAAAATTGATTTAACTAAGACCTATGCGGTAAAATACAACAAACTCACTCGGAGTACCTACTCAGACTTGTTTGTAAAATGCTGCGCGGCCCAGCACGGCCTCTCCGGCGGTTGGCCTACTTGCTGACACACGCGAGTATTGATAAGGAAACAGAAATCCCAAGTACAGTCGATGACGAACGCATCACGACCTGCTCCTTTGTTCACGTACTCTGCTACGTACTAAGGAAAAACGATTCCAATAACTCATGATGCGCTCGACTCATCGCCCGACCCGAACACTTCTGAAAGTTGATCTAATCTCAAAGCTGCTCATAGCAAAGAAACATCACTTACAGAACTAATGAACGTTGAAGTATTGCTCTCATCTTTGCAACCGTTCCCAGTCGTTTTGCACTAAGTATCCTTATCAACTATTCATTTAACAGTACAATAATATGTAAAACATAATAGCTATCTTATCAACTATGCCTCTAATAACCATAGAACTTCTCACAATAACTCTGGAACAACGTCACTTCGCACCGCGTCCTCGGCTCGCCAGTGTCCTCCCTTCGATAACAAAATCGCTGAGCACTAATTGGACCGCGCCCGTCGCGTCGGCGGCGCATGAGCAACTTTCACTAAAATAATAAAAACACTCCAACAAAGTACTCTTCACAGTCAACGTAATTCACTAAAGGCGGGCCGTGTGGAATAGCAGGTCGATCTCCGATCCATGGAGGCTGGCGACTCGGGGCGCTCATCTCACAGGGGAGCGTTCAAGGGCGCGGGGAGGCGCGGTCATGAGTCGAGGACTGTCAGCAGGCCGGCGGGCAGCAGCGCATCCTGGCGTGGCATCTGCTGCCGCGCCAGCGCCGCGCACCCGAGGTTGGCGTCGCCCAGTTCGGGAATCGCGTCTAGCAGCGCGAGGCATTCGTCTTCCACCGCGCGCCGCGCTTTTTTACCGACCCAGGAGCTATCGTCGCACTCCTCGCGCGCGCGTCTCCTTCGGGCCTCCTTTTCGCGCCTCGCCTCCTCGCTCAGCCGGCAGTACGTGTTGTTGATGCACACGGAGCGGCGCAAATCCCTAGCGGGGTCCTCGATGTTCTCCAGCTTCTGTGAGCAGATCTCGATGACCCGCTTGCGCTCCTCGTTGGCGCGCAGGCGGGCAGAGATCATGGAGAGCTTGGGCCTCGCCGCGGGCTCGGTGCGCGACGGCCCGAACATGTCGTCCTCGAAGGCGTCCGCCAGCTCCGCCCCGCGCGCCCCCTCGCGCTCCTCTTGCGGCGTCATTCTGCAACAACACACACACCACATTAGCTTCCATTAGCACACTGATCGTAACGCACGAACCGGAGCCTGCCCTATAATTAAAGTTGGTTATTCAAAAACTAGATCACTTATTTAGTTTATATAAATAATAAAGGGCGTCTTGAACAAAGAAGTCCGAGAATACAACACAATATGGAATGCGATAAAATAGAGCACTAATTATTTCATAATGACAAGTACTAGGTCAATCGCAGAACAATGCGAGAGCCGAGCGGCCGATACAGGTTCACGAGTAGGTAATCCGCTCTCCATTTGCAATCTCTCCGAACGCAACATTAGTCAACAGGTTTTTACTTATAGCGCGAGCCGAAAAAGCACAAAGCTCCATTAAATATCATAAACACCCACCTAAGAGATAAATCCGAAGATAAGATGAAGAATCCTGACATAAGCATTATTGTAGACAATTTACTGAAATCCTATAAGTACAACCGAATTCACTTGCTACAATGTCACAAGTTCAAAAACACTGGCACAACACAAGAGCGTAAATCGTCACTTTGTCCTCGCTCAGTATAAAAGTAAAAAGGCAGAAGTGAAACAAAAATAAGTCGCTTTGAGAGCGGCGTGCGCGCAGCTCCGCGTTCACTCGGCGAATGACAACATACCTCACGGTAGATAAGACATTGAAAAAGCCAATTGCGTCATGTACGACTACGTACGCGCGGAGAGGAAGCGAGTGACGTAGCCTGGCCCGTCATTTTAGACGCTATTGACTGCTGTGGTCATGACTCTACTAATCTGTTGACTACAAGCAATGACAAAAGCTTACAGAAAATTACCCATGATCGTATAAGATAGCGCGCAGAATCGTTCAAAAACAAAGTGAAGGCCATCGAAGACAATAACACATCTAACATTATTCTTTATAAACAACATGTACGAGAATTCAAACAAACAAGATGAATTCGGAATGCCAAAAATGATTAAATTCGTTGAAATTATAAATATTTATTTATAGTAAGAGGGTAGCAAAATAAATATTTTAACTGAGCTGCCTATAAGTTCTTTCAGAGTGGAAACCTCGGGATAACAAGAACACAAGGATACTCGAGGTTAACAACGCCATCTCGACCTTACAATTGGTTATGTTACATTCTAAAGCTGACAAAGGGAAATTTCAGGAGAAAATTACTCTACACTTTTCATTCCTCAGTTTACGGCGGACAAATAGACAGGAATTTCTATAGCACAAAGATTACGGTAAAAAGTCCGCGATTCTCTTTCTTGGAAACGTAAGTCGAGTATGAAATGATATATCGTTGAACTTTAATGGAGAATGAAAATACGGCTCTGAGATTAATTGCGGCAGCTAGAATAATTTTAATGCTAAAATAGTATTGAAAAGCTGAAAATTCGAATCTTAAAATACTTCATGGAAACAGGACTGAGAGTCTGAGAATAGAACACGCTCCTTCTCAACCTTATTATCGAAAAGACGTTACAGGCTACGTGTTTTTGTTCCAAAATAGCCGCTTGCCTTTAAATCCAGGGCTTGTATATAATACTTAGTTACGGTGGAACATCATTGTTATGACTAGGAATTGACCGCCATTTTGTAAAACAGACAGTGAGTAACCAGTGGTGTAGAACTGCATATAGTTAAAGATTGCTAAATGCTTCATTGATATACGAATACACCTGTCTGCTATAGTTTTATTATTTTTTATGTACCTATTAAAGAAAATTGTATATAATAACACTAATAATCATTCAAAATAAATAAAAGTAACAAATTAATTTAAACCATTAGCACATTTACCTAATTCAGCGATTTAATTTCAAAACGGTTGGGAGATGTATTTGTATTTTTCGTGGCAAGCGGCGTCGGCGGCGGGGCGCGCCGGGTGTTGCTGTGTTGCCGACCCCAGCAGCGGTTACGACCTAATAAATCCCGCCTGCCTTTCCTTTACCTGCACTTTCTTTTCTCTGTCTCGCACAAGCCAAATCATGTGTTTGAAGAACATCACAGATGGGGACGTTTTTTTTTACTTTGACATCACAGATATTAGAAAGCAAAATAGTAGTGTTATCTGCACTATCTTCAAAATATATAGGCTAATTTAAGATTCCAAGTTAGCCAAGATTATTGTACATTACGAAAAAGCAATAATAAACCTTCCATGCAAACAGCAATGACTTGAAATTTTAGACGCAAATTCATGAACTTCAAGTATCATACTAAATAATCAACTTATTACAAATAGATAGGTAAGTACTTAGAAGAACATCCTGACTGATTTATTACCAAAACCCTGTTAAAATAGTATAAAAGCTAAAGCTCCAAGTTTCACAAAGTTTACAAAATATGTGTAAGTGATTTTATGATCGCTCTGTGGAGTCGCTCGAATAAAGAAGTTTCTGGAAAATACCTACAGAATATTTAAAATCATAATTTTTTGAATTTATAATTTCCTAGGTACCTACTATATGTATTGCTAATATTCGAGACTTTAATCTTTTAAAGAACAAAGTTACTCAACAAAGAACATCTACCTATATGCATTGTCACTCTACTCGTCAATGCCTATAATGTACATATATTCTAAAATTAATAAAGGTAAATAATTATGCCTTCACGGCGGTGCAGCGGTGTGAATTTGTACTGTTGATGATATCTTTGCTGTTGATGATAACTGCACCTCGGTTTATTTTCCTGTTAGAGACCCAATCAGGAGACATTGAAGGACAAATGTTACCAAATTTTTATACGTAATATCTTTTGTTTGTCTTTTTCATATATTTCAGACGAGACTTCCCGTAGACGGACATTTACTACTTTTTATCACAAGAAAGCGCATGTGCAGCTGCCAACTGAAGCTAGTAATATAATATAGGGTGTTGTATGATTTATATCTGATTGTATATTATAGAAAACTACAAAAAATCCTACATTTATACATATTATATATGTTCGGGGCGAATACTTTGGGGAGGTTGAGATTGTTTTCATTTATAGGCTACGAGGAGAGAGCAAAAAATTTTAAACCTAGAAAAGGTACAGATAAAGTTCTGGTTATGTGATGTGAAACAAATATTACCACAAGACTACAGACTCAATATAATACAGTTAAAATTAAGATTGCCAAAATGTTATGGTATGAAAGACCTATAAGAAAGTAAAGCTTACTTATAAAATAAAACTATTGATCTCTTTAGGGACGCTAAAGTGGTAGATAACGATATACATATTTCTAACGTTATATCCAAACAAAGAAACTAATTACGCCGAATAGACTAGGATGCACAGCATAGCAACACGTTTTCCCCCAGTAAGTATTTTTTGCTTTTTATATAACTTCTCTTGGTATTGTACTCGTTTCACCATTTAGTGCTTTTGCTTTGCTAAAAGCTCATGTTTTTACCTTCTTTCTTAGAGAATATTTATTTACCTTTACTTTGTCTTGAAGAATTTTGTATGAGAGTAAAATTAGGCATATAATCAAAATATTTATCCATACCACACTTACTAACTAAGATTTTTAAAAAAATGTTTTGGTATGAATAATTTATACTACTTATCGCATACCACAACATTTACTTTTATTGTCTACACATAACAAAAGTTGCAAGCTAATTCCTCCGTTTTTTTCATCCTCAATCAATTTCTTTTAAATTTGGAAATGAAATCATTACTACCTACTTTTTAACTCAAAAGAAGGAGGTGTTCAATTCCTTTTTATCGTTTTTTTTGTATGTATGTTATGCGATATATCCGCCAATTATAGACCGATTTTGAAAATTCTTTCACTTTTGTATAGAAAATGATCCCGAAGGGTTAAATTTTTATCCCCAGGGGTTTAGTATTTATCCCGCAAAAAAAGTGTAAAAGTAAGGGTTTGAAGTCGGTTTATCGTTTTTTAAAACGCGCCATATTATTACTTTTACTTGATTGCTTGATGACCTTAATAGTGATGAAAAAGGTGTACATTTAAAAAATATTAGTTCTTAAAAAACTGTTATTACTTCGCGTCAAATTGTGCGAAGAGTCAAGACATCTTGTGGAAAGTTAGTTTTGGCTTGAAGAGTACCCATCCCCGATATATGATTGATATATTATATTTATATGATAACGTTTCGTTTTCATAACTATAATTTTGCTATAGCTAAACTTGAGTTAATAATGCATACCTACATGAACGTTTATAGTAAATGAACATCAGCTGATGAGTGTAGTGTGATAGAGACAATGCATGCATACGGCATAACGTAGAAACGGGAACGAAAGAGAAAGGTTATCTATGCAATTTTAAAACATAGGAATCACTCACTGAAGATGAAATCGAGTCGATACACCTTATAGGTATGTTATGCAATATCTAGCAAATAGGCACGTACTATGCTTGAGTTAGAGCCGCCATTTTGGTAATTCATCAAAAATTTAACAAGAACCAAGACTCGGTGACGAATATGGACGACATTGACATCGTTTTACAAACTTTTGCAACGCAAGACTTTTAGTACTATTTTATTTTGATTTATGTTTTAACCGTTTATGTTCATGTTCAGCTTAAAGCTTTAAAATATGATTTTGCTAACTGTGATATATAGAAAATCATAATTAGGTTTTAATATTATTATTAATAAGTACCTTACTTATGTAAGCACTTATGTAGTAAATAGATGCCAAGTTTCAAACTTTTTAGCCATAATAGTTAAGTTATTGACTTTGCAGAATGATAACTTTATAACATGACCTAAAACATGCACATAAGAACTTACCTGACTAGGAACCTGCTATCAACTAAAATACATATCTAAATACTTTAGTATATTTAATTTATATACATAGCTATATTATAATGTATATAAAATAGACGCACGCGTGGATGCATGTTCAAGAAGTTCCTATCATTGAGGACAGTGTTTCGCCATTTCTTCGCCCGATGGAGGATGACACCACACTCAAATGAAACCGTACGATATACGACTCTGTCCCGCTCACATACTCCGCGTGGGAGGGAGACGCGTATATATTACAAGGTGTACGTACCCGGAAAGACCGTAATGTGTCTAACTTCGAATTTACTGATAGTGAGGATTCTGGTTCGCATAAAACATCCACTTACACATTTTATTTGTAAAGAAATAGTGATATACATATGTATATCACTAGTACCTACCTTCATACTTTAAGTTTATTGAAACTATTGATGGTCAAGCTTCAGTTACCTAATATATTCTTATTTTGTTATAATATGTATTTGTAAGTTAAATCTATTATTAAATATATTAAACAAAGTCATATTTAACAGTACAGCATATTTAAAAATCTGTACTTAATTATTTACATATATAAAATCTGAAGAGTCTCATTGAGACTCAAACCACATCCACACCAACAGAGAAACTGAAACGAAGCTGTGAAACACCAAAAGTTCTGCTCCGGTACTTCAAGGAGTCGGGCTGGTTAGGGCCTGTTTAGGCAGGCCGACAATGCAAAATACACTCCCATGCGAGATGTCAGTGCAGGTCTCAGTTCCCCCACTAAGAATAAAAAGAATGTATACCTACATATGTTATACTTTGTAGGATCATCTGAATATTTATATTTATTCAGGTATTTTACCCGAAGATCTTGTTTTGTTATATTGTTGAGTATAAATTGAAATATATATATCTCGTCAGGCAAATTTTACGACTAACACAGTAAAAATAAATAGAGAAATACATAAGATATACACAATAGTATAAACTAAACTAAGGTCGCACGGCTGTAGGATCGTTATAAGACTAAACAAGGACAGCGAATTTGTCCGAATCGGTAACTATCACGCGAACTAAAGGTTCGTGGTTGATAAACGTTTATAATTTTAATATTGTACTACGCACCTACATATTTTTTTAATACTAGGAATAGCTTTATTTTTATACGTATAATAAATATTACAGATGGTATATAAAATCAACTAGATAAATTGCTTATTTTATACAATTCCTATACTATGTATAGTAAGCACTTAAGCAGGTGTATTGACACTTGACACCCTACAATATTATATTTTGATATATATAATAATTGATTATGTAAAAAGGCAAAAACACCACCGTACCGATTTCATGACTTTTTGATAGCCTATACCTGAGCCAACACATTCAACGCATATTTTCTCAACCGATATCATGTAAACAAGCGACCCATTCCCCAGAGATATAATAGACTAACACAACGCAATCAAATGGCTGTAATAATCAAAATCACACGGTATACATTGCGCAGGAAGACCTAACAGCATTAATCCCTAGTAGTATACAGCGAACAATGGCTCGCGCTCGCAGGATAAATCACGCGTAATGGCCTCAGTTGACGCACTTTGAAACTTATTGACAGTGTGAGAGGTATTTATAACGTTTGATTAAATTGGTTCTCTTATGTTAACGACGAATTAGCTGTAGCGGGTGAGTTGGAAATATTTAACAGTCTCAAATACAGGAAAAACACGCGCACGGTGCAGCAGAGGGTTTATTTATTTATTTATATAGAGGGATATAGTACCTTACCGACCTATTGGAAGTTTTGGAACTACTAACAGTTACGACATTAGTTATTATTATTATTATTATTATAAACATTGTTAGTCTTGGCTTCGTCCAAATAGAACCCCAATGTTCTTAATCCAAAAGTTTATATCAACAAACAATCACGGACCAAACATAAAATACCTACCCCCAAAACTTTATTAAGCTGTGTTCCCGACTTCACTAACAAAACTAAAGCTCTTGGCTCCTTTCCCAGGATACTAAACTTTAAAATATTCTATGGAGAAAACGAGACATCGGCAACGTTCTATTACCCTCCCTCTCTAACTCCACCTCTAAAATTTGGGGTGTCTTGGAAATGGGAAAACCAATTTCATGAATCTAAACCGGGTATCTGCCGCCTACGAATGAAAAATACTTGTAATGCCTCCTGCGTACAACATACATAATTACAACCACAGGTACTTGATACCTGAACAAAATCTATTTAGTGAATCCATCCAAAGATTGCCTTCCTCGAAATCCCATACAAAATTAATGTAATTTCCTGCTCAAATGGCCGTGCAACTTGGAAATCCTGATAATAATGCTAGCTGGTTTAGCTGTGACGCAAAATTATGTTTTCAAGTTAATATTTTATCGTAACTACATACATAAAGGTATCAAATCAATAATTAAACTATACAAGGTTATTGCTTAATAAAATCAAAGTACCTATAAAGCAGGCATTCACAATGCAGACAACTTTGATACTGAACTCAATAGGTAACACAAAATGGCAAGATAAACATTACTAAGTATTTTCCACTTATAATGCTGAACAATTGGCAACAAAAAAACTTACGTAAAATAAAGTGGAGACTAAACCTAAAGGTTCATGTTAATTATGTAACCGCATTCAACAAATAAACTGTGCAAAAGAGAACCGCCAAAGCGGTTTCATAAAAATTGCTTATCTAACGGCATAAAAATGTACGCTATTTTTCAAGCCCATAAAGAAAACCATGCATGTCAACGACGCAACGCCCCTTTCTAACAAAGAAAAGAACATCATATTAGCTAAAAGCGAGAAAAATATAGCACTTAATGGCACAATGAGTAGCAATACAGTCAAATATAATAATGAGGATATGTAGGTATATGATATAGGTCTTAGAACCAAAATTAGAAATAAAAAGTGGAACTTTTGATCCTACGCTTTCTCATATAATCCAGTGCGGGTGTGAAAGAGCTAGCAATAGCATCCGACGCAGCGAACAAAAGGGCTTGGTCAGGTAGAAATTGAAAAACGTGTTGATTTGAAAATAAAATAACGAGTGTATAAAGTGCGATGACGTTTCTATATGATGAGCATTCAGATAGCTCGCGCGTTCCTTCCTGCGCCAATTAACAGCGGTTGATCAACTCGCAGCGTTATAGTGATATTCCAATCTTAAATTAGACCAAATACCTTATTTACCTAGCCAGTTTTAGGAATAAAACAAATTCATTCGAGAAAGTTAATAAAAACATAAAAGAAAATTATCAACAGCTACTATGTATTACATAATGCATAATTGTCATTGATACAGAACATTCAATGTATGAAGATAATAAAAAAAAAATTATCAGCTAAATATACGTGAAATAAAAGTTTATCAAAGTATAAGATCACTACATAACCAGTCCTAAAGTTTAACCAAAAAAATACATTTAAATTTGTAAAGATAAAATAGTAGGTAAAAGTAATTATTTATTACAGTACTATTAAAGCGTCAACTCATAAACAGATTATGCAAGAAAGAGTCAAGATTTAAGTCTGCCCTTTTATTCATATGGCTTCTTTGTTCATGATAAAAGCGAATTTGCATGTCATCAGAAAAAAGTTGCATTAAAACTAAAATAAAGCAATTAACCAAATTACCTTATCAATTATCCGGAAGTCCAACAAAGAGATCAGCAGTCAGAGGTAATCCACATAAAATTAGCAATAGAACACGAAACAATTTAATAATCCATCGATTAAATTAAACATAATGAAAACAGTATCACATGAAACGATCAACTTAGCACTTGTCCAAACAGGCGAAGGCGCTACTACATAACTAAATCGAGAGCGAGTCGCATTCGAGAGCGGAGCGAGACGTGTGGTAGTGTCGGCTTCTCACGCCAAACTGCGAGCGTGCTCTATCCCGTCCGCGTGTGCTCTTGGAGCGCAGAGGGCGCGCAGGCGGGCGGAGCCCTGCTACAACCGAAGGATACCTCATTATCCACACACTAATCCCTCTGCCTTTTGATAATTTTTATTTATGGGCTGTAGCTGCTGATGATCTTTTTGAAATGGGCCAATTAGGCCTCGCAGTTCTGTTTTAACTGAACTTTGCAACTTTGTCGCAAACCACTTAGTTTTATTCGAAACGGAGTTTAGTTGTACGACATTGCAAAGGGAAATTCCATACAAACGGCTCCATGATTATATTTCATTGCGATGATAAGTATTTATATGGAACACAATGGAACACTTCAGTCAGAAAGTGAGATGCAAAATTGATTAGGAAAGTTTTTACACAAATCATAATTATTACTTAAAACTTGAGCTGAAGCTCATTGCCTAGTAAGTACCACTAGAAAATTTACTTTAGACAAAGCGTGGGAACAACGTAGATTACCTGCTTGAAGTTTAAACAAATGTAATCGAAAAACTATCTCTTTCGAGTTGCCGATTTACTCAGTCAAACAATAGAAATAGCAGAAAAGACTCCGGACCAACTAATGAGTCAGGGTGACAAGCGCGCTGCAATACGCCGTAAGTCACGTAGGCAATGCCGTAGCAACGCGAGGGAGATGCAACATTAGGGCAGCCATCTGGCCCAACGAAGGGAACGCCACGAACGATAACAACACGAAAGGACTGTAACGATTACCAATATTATACTGTATATCGATATACAGCAATAAAGATAAGATAGCTACTGCGATTATGATAATCATAATATTGAATATTACTCGCCCTACAGAATAGCGAAGAAATTACGATGACGATGAACCGTAAGGTGCATGACCTAGACCAGACATGTGCACAAGTCGGCACGCAACTGAATTTGAATGCCTGACGCCTCGAATCCAACCTTAGCTATCTTTTACAAGGTGGTTTTTTTGCTCATAATATAAATAAACTTGATTTTTAGAGGTCTTTGTGGCGATACCTTCACGGTGGCGCATCAAGACAGCTAATTTTTACATCACAAAGAGAATAAGAAAACGTGTAGAATCTTTATCAATGTACCTAATTAAAAATAAACGTTAGATTATACAACTCACCCTAGTACCTAATTAACTAAATATTATATTCATGGTAAATAATTGCACAACAACATTAACAGTTAAAAAAAACAAGAGCTCCGAATCAAGAAGCACTAGTAGCAGCATTTTTAGAGTGGGAACATTACTGACAAAAAAACTTTAATTTACTTCCAAAGCTTATTGGTAAACAGGAATGTTTATCTGAAAATTCAGCGGAATTTCGAAAACCTGCGAAGACCCTGCAATGCCGCCAAAAGCCTTAATTTTGTCCAGAACAAACTTCGCTTCCCTAGCGCTTTATTTACCCTAAACTTTATTGAGCCACCGACTTGTACAAACCGCTTTTATATAATTTTATTTCGTTGAAAATTACTAGCAATTTGAACTGAGTCTCTTGAAAATTTTGCATAAATTGGCGTGTTAGATGCCTAGACAAAATACTATGCCAATGCCTTTATTTGGATATAGAATAAAAAAATAAACATTCCAGTGGTTTATTTTTGCTTTAATTTTCATTATAACGGCTAATTTGTTGTTTCAAATAGTTTTGGAACGTTTTTAATAAAAATGTGACAGTCTCGTTTTTAGTTTAGCTCGAGCTTAAGAGCTCAGCATCGTCATCCGTCTTTTAGATAAAGATTCATAATTTACTTATCTATTCTATTTTTAGATAAGTCCTGCGAATAGATTAAAAATAATAGAAACAAAATATGACAAAAGCTTGTCTCCAAACCGCTTGAAGGTGAACTAACTGAAATAGTAATACATAACTCTGCAGCATCTTGCAGAATACATTTAAATTTGAATGGAAGCCAAGCGTCGGTCGACGCAGATGTGAATCGACCCTCAAATCGCCTCGCCCAATCATGCACGAAGGTGCTATTCAATCGCATTATAAGATCCTTTAAAATTAAGCATTTGAAAATTTTGAACTACATAAAGTTCCGTTGCGGTAAGAATGGTGGCGAAGTGTGTATATTTTTAATTGATTTGTTAATATCTGATCTTATTAAGATTTGATTGTTACAAAAACAATTACAAAGTTTCGAAAACGAATCTTCGAATATTTTTTTCAGAGTTCGAATTGCTGGTTTGCGTGGAATTCTTTGGAGGTTGGAGAAATCATTTCGCGAGTCCGTGAACAAAGGGTGTCGCACGTTGCCCCGTTAATATTGGGTTGTTGAAACCATGCAAATGTTCAAGGTTGGGCACTTATTCAGAATGGTTTTTGTTTTGACATCTATTCATACACCTGTGGGTACAACATTTAGATGTCTCAAATTATCGCACGCCTTTGACTTCCGAATTCAGAATACCCAAGACAATTCTGAATGGTCCAGATCCTATAGAATGCGGAAGCCGACCGAGCCGATGCATGTTGCGATTTGTCGACGTCACTCATCAGTCTAACCCGAATAAGGAGGATGGCTATGGCAGGTCGAGGTTCAATAATTGCGGGCTTAAGACTTTCACCTTCGGCGCGCGGCTCCAAGGCCGCTAGGCACCGTTCACCGGCGCGGGCGCACCGTAACTTCCGCCCGCGGCCTGTGCCGCTGCCGAACTAGTGATCGACATCGTCTACCGTTGACACTCTATTATTCTTATGACGGGTTTCATTCTTAGGTAGTCGAGTTGAGACGCAGTCATTGTCATTTTTTCACAGTCGCATAAAATTATAAACTAAAGATGTTCTTGAATAGATCCTGATTAATTCTGTTAGAAATTTCAAGTAGGTGGGTCAGTCAGTCATCACATCACTTTGCAAAACTCAGATTCTCAAAAAATAGAGAATGGAGCCTACCACGACAAAGTACCTTTTGCAATCCGATTTCAAAGCAACCGGAGCAACTAACTTATGTAACTAGGAAACAGATGGTTATAAGCTGAGAAACGAGTTCATTCGAATCATCTGAGCATCAAATAATCAACGAATATTTACGATGCAAAATGTGGCAGTCTCGTTTTTAGTTTAGCTGGAGTTCCTTACCACAGCGTCGTCGTAGTAAAATACGTGCTGCAATTTTTTTTATCTTGATAAGAACTAGGTTACTTTATAGGCCACGTCATACAGAAGTTTCCTACAAAAACGCTGGCAGGTAAGAATCGAGAAACGTTATTTCGAAAGATCATATCGAATTAAGTGATCGCATAGCTGTATTGTGTCATGGAATAATAAATATAGTGGGTGTAATGTCGACGCCACGTACGACATGTACGAGTATTATCAGCAACGCGACGTTCTCTATATTGAAACATAAGCAATCGGTGAAAACAATGAAATACTTACACACAAACAGATGGTTGAATCTAACACACAAAAACAGACTTACATAATGAATTTCCAAGAACTAGATAGACATACTACTGTTAGAAAAGTAATATCTAATAAATGAAACAACGAATTCATACAATGTAATAAAATAAAATGCCTTTGTTTCGATGAGTAGGTAGGTGCCTTATTTTAATGTTTTCATTCGTAAAAGAACGACGACGGTTCTTTTAGTTCAAAGTTCTACAGACAAGGCCAGTTGTCACAACCCAGCCAGAGCAGAATGTAGGTAAATAAAAAATAATAAACTCAAGTCAAGACTATGACGTAAAAGTTTTTACAAAAAGTGTTTATAAGCGTGATAACTTTTGTTATTCGTTGATGTGGATACTCGACTACAGTTCGATAAAAGCGGTTACTGCGAAGTTTTACTAGAGTTCGTTTAAGCATGAGTTTTACTGCATTTAATATAGACGAAAGTGTACCTATGAAAGTAAGCACCTATCTTATATATATTCGTCTTTTGATGAAAATAATCCCATAGCATTGGCATTCAATGATGCAGTGATGGCTTCATTAGATAATTACGAACGAATTAGTATCATGACCGTAAATCAATCATTTTGTGAGATACCAACTCGGTATTTCAATATTAATATTTATCTTCTAATAGGAAATATTTTTATGCCATGCCCAATTACCGCCGTTTTATTATATATTATTTTACTCAAGTTATAATTGTTGGGGATTACCATAGAAATCTGTATATATACATACATATGTGGGTATTAACGCAGGTACATGGCATTAGTACCTACTGGTAGTCCTACCAATATTATAAATGTCAAAGTTTGTATGGATGGATGAATGGATATTTGTTACTCTTTCACACAAAAACTACTGAACCAATTAGGCTGAAATTTGGTTTGGGACCTGCAATAACATATAGGATATTTTTTATCCCGATAAAACGCGGGCGAAGGCGCGGGCAGCAGCTAGTTGGCTATAAAAAATTGTAGTTCACTCGGAAATATTATAACATCTACTCAGAATCAAAAGCGATGTTATATCGAAGGCAAATCATAATCGCTCGACCCATGTAAGTACGAGTTGCAAACTCATCCCGGTCCTTAAACTTTAAACCACTTGATATAAATGTTACCTACACTTTGTAAATCTGTTATGCTGACTAGGAAAATAACAATCAAATAATATAAACAAATTAAACTAGTATTTACAATTGAAACAATTGAGCTAACTGCAGACTGTTGCAAACAATCTACAGATAGTTCAACTGTACTTATATATGTATATATAAGTACAGTTGAGCTATCTACATATAGCAGCTATCTAGCTATTATACATTATAAAAAATACTTTATCCATTGTTGTTCTTCAGGTTTACCCATAAAAGGTGTTATGGATTTGGCTTGGCGAAATTTGTATCAAGGTCCAACGAAACATACTATGTAATTGTATACTTAGCCGAAAAGGACTTACTGGCCTTATTGGACAAAGACTGGCCAGTTTACTTATGACAAAAAAAAATAGGTGATGGATGATAGATGTGAAATTATGCAGATGGGGATGAAGATGATAAAACACAAAGCGTTGGTATTCCAGTGATGAATCTGGTGATGTTAGGGATAATAATGTAACTACCACGGACAAAGTGAAACAGGAGCGCCTACACGTGTAAAATGATAACCTGACATTTCGAGTTCCCGCGATCCTTCCCATTGATAAAACGAGGCATATTTTTACCCTGCGGAATGCCATAGGTCGATCGGACGGTGTAGCCAACTTGAAAAGAAGAACGAAGTATCTAAAAAGGATAAATTAAATTAAAAGGTTGAATGAAATTGCATTTTGACATTTCACTAAATCAAGGAATCACACTTTTGACAAGGAATCCGTAAGTTCGTAAGGCTTTTAGTATGAAAACATTATTATTTTAGATGCGATGCCAAATTACATACCTTTAGAATCTCTGCCTACTGATTGAGCTATTCACAGGACAAACGAACAAAAGTAACACAAGCACCGATTCTAGAGCAACGATGCAAGTCAAGAACAAAGAATTTCAAAGAATTCGACGGAGAAAGAACAAGAGATTCGTCTGTTGTATGACGCATCGGACTGAATCGATGGAAATAGTTTCCTCTAAGTCGGGGCCCTGACATGCAATAAGGTCACATTACGTGGAATCAAAACCTCCGTAAACAAGACAACGACCGATAAATATTCGAGGTCGGGCGGACATTGTTGCCTAAATAATGTTATCTGGAATTTGCTATAACGCTACGTTGCTCGATGCTTGTGGTATCGATCGAGCGATTATGCGTCTAAGACTATCATTTATTGGGGTTTATTCAGCAAAATCTTGCGCTTACCAGCAAGTGAGAAATAATATCTAAAATCTAGTGCAGTCTATTTTTACTTCACAATTTAGCACTTCGGATGTATATTATTCAAGCAGTAAAATGTTTAAAAGCGCTTCATCGCTCAGAAAATAGATAGTATGCCATAATCGTTTTTCACGGCGTCAAAGTAGGGTAAGACGTATTCACGTATTCTGTGGTAATAAACATAGGGCTGATATTCTACTGCACCACGGCGGCGCGGCGGCGCGCGGCGGGGCGGGGCGGCGGCGACAGAATCTGACTTTACCCGACCAACGGACATGACGACATAGAAAAGAACAATAGGGTAACATTTCTACATCACCGGAATTTTACTTGAATATTTTTGTACATAATTATTTTAAACTAGCAAGGTCAGTAAATGTTACTTTAAAAAATTACTTTTCTAATAATGTGCGCAAGAAAGAATTTTAAGAAAATTACAAGGTCTTAGGTAATAGGTAGAGTAGAGATAGATACGATTACTGTGACACTGGTTGATATCAATAAGTAGGTACACATCTTCACAGATAAATTGAGTATAGGCCTGCCCACAGTCCTAAGTTGTAGATAATTACAAAAGCAATCTATCCGAATCCGCTTTTTACTATAAAACCGTGTCATTTATTAATCCGATCATGCGTATTATTTTTAAACGGAACGTAAAATGGCGTCGCCCACGCTCACCTTCAACCGTGCCGCACCGCAATACGGTCTACTTCAACGGGTTTATTCACTGCGTTTGTTTATAGATATCCACAAGACAAACATTTGGAAGTGATCTTGCTATGTTTTTCAACAATGCGCGTTGGTGGTGCTTACATTCACCGGTTTATCGGTTTTGTTAAATTGATAATTAACTAACTTTATGTTCAGAACAATTTACCTCACTTTGATAATATATAACTATGGATCTACTGTTCTCATGATCTATAAGGCACGCCATAAAGTGTTATCCTACTAATCCTATCCTACTAATATTATAAATGTCAGTCTGTATGGATGGATGTATGGATATTTGTTACTCTTTCACGCAAATACTACTGAACCGATTAGGCTGAAATTTGGTAGGTATAGGTATAGTTTGGAACCTGAAATAGCATATAGGCTATTTTTTATCCCGATAGAACGCGGGCGAAGGCGCGGGAAGCAGCTCTGCTAGTTTTCTAATAAAAAAGAAATGGTTAGGGAAAAAAACCACGTGTTTTCGTAGTTTAACTTGTTTATGTTAATTGAATTTCTGACGTGTCCAAGAGTCCTGTAAGATCTAACAAACGCAAATAAAGCGAGAAAGGAAGAATAGTAAAAGGTGGTTAATATATAGTAAGTATTTATTATGAGTATATCTACAAACATTGCCTACGTCACTTAGGTAACATAGTGTCATACATGAAACGACCGCGATAAGATGCGAACCAAATGACCATAATCTAGCCAATTTTTTCACACAGAACGTGCCTGGCTTGGTCCTAAGCACAGTAAACCAATTCCGGAATACCTACCTGATAACTTGCTCAACGAACGATAACATATAGTATAGCTTATTCGAAGCGATTTAGAGTGTAATTTTCAAGAACAGAGGTTTTGTATCATGTCCTTTAGGGTGAAGTCAGAGGGGTAACTGGCGAGTTACCATTAAATTGGAGCCCTTATGTTATCGTAACAGAAAATGAACAAAACGTTTGAAAAGACTGATTTTCAACGATCTTAGTCTAAAATGGCGTCAGACCTAAAAAATACAACTACGATATTGACAGAAAATTAGTTGACTAAAGAAGCTAAAAAGTTAAAATAATAAAATGCCTATTTTATATAAGTATTATTATTTTATATAAGCTAATCATCGTATAATGTCCCCCCCCCCCCATATTTATTAATATAAGTCGCTGAAGCACGCGGTTATGCTAAAGGCATATTTGACTTTTCAACCGACTTCAAAGAGGAGGTTCTCAATTCGACGTGTATGTTTTTTTGTATGTTTGTTACGCGATATTTCCGCCAATTATGGGCCGATTCTTTCACTATTGCATAAGAAATGATCCCGTGGTGAAATTTTTATCCCCAGGGGATTAGTGTTTATCCCAAAAACAGTGTAAAAGTAAGGGAATTTGAAGTCGGTTCATCGTTTTTTAAAACACGCCAAATTATTTTTATTTTCTCAGAATTTAGATGAAGAAAGTAAAATGTATGCAGTTAAAAAAACACTCGGTCAGGCATGTTGCAATTCCATCGGTATCTTTTGTTATAAAGTGGGCGTTCATTACCTCCCTACTTTCAATTTCATTCGTATCATGATACATATATCAGCAGCTGGATCAACTTGCGTGATTACGTTAGCAATTCTACAATGAAAATACACTTTGTTCCGACAAGATATTTGATAAATGGATGAAAATGGGAGTTAGTACAGAAACCTCCCTACAGTAATTAACTAGGAAGTTTCTTTTTACTCAGTTGGAACAACTTTTGACTTTCAAATGCTATTTGTGTTCCAAAACCGCCAAGAGGATCTTGGTGTATCCGTGAGGAACCCCTATTTTAAGTGCAAACTATAAAATTATTAACAACATGAACCTTATTGAGCTGTGTGGATTATCCAATATTTTTTTATTAATTTATTGATGGCAAACAAATCACCTCACAATCGTGATTTCTTTTTTGGCCACCATGCCAAGAAAAAAATGTTTTTATCTAGCACAAAGTAGGTTTTATGTCAAATCTATAGTTTTAATTTTATTGCGTTGCTCATTTTTAACTAGATGAACCATAGCAGAAAAGACTCGATACAAAAAGACGCCACAGCAGAAATCGCTAATTTTTGACTAGATAAACCATAGCAGAAAAGACAATAGAAAAAGAATTCAAAGACTCAACTTACCAAATATTTTCGGCATCCTAGACAGACATATATGTACGTAAGGTAGACCGTAGACTGTCAATAGATTTTGAACTTCAACGTGGTAAACTTGACCTTTACACCTGTTTTTAGTACCAGGATTAAAGTATTTTTACCCACAATCCCTTGGATTAATAAAGAAACTGCATGTCTTATTAGAAAGTTATTCCACAACACGCTTTCACTATCGTCAGGCGCAATCTGTGTGAGTTTGTATAACTATCGTTATTATTAGATTGTTCTATCAATCCTATATCACTGGTAGCAGTTGGAAGCACCTACTCACCTGATTTTTGATTCGACGTTACCCGTAGGTATACTTTGTAGCCCAGTTTCCACATAAGAGGGATTTAACATCTTCAACCAATACTATTGAAACAACGTCTTCAACAGATTTCGGTAACCTAAATGTGACTGTGCTGTGACGCGAAATAAGTGAGTCTTGTTTCTTTTTCAATATGGCGGACTTGTATAAATGACTTATGTTATGTATGACATAAGAAGGTTAGTAAAAGTAAGAAAAGAGTTTTTACTCGAGGTTATTTCATCTAAGAAATACTGTTTCTACCATTATTTACATTAGCGGTGAAGAATACGTTGTTGTGATTGCTAATCGAGTGTCGATTACGAGTCGACAACTCGACCAAAATGAATACATTCAACAACAAGCTGATAATGGTTAGGGCTGCCACTTAACATTGAAATAAATATTCAGGCCAGCAAGGTTCAATAAATAAATCCGATAATATTTTCTATTCAATAACTGTATCAGGTCCGTCTAGTCACCACACCACACAAAAATTACATAACTGGACTAAGGTTGCTCATTTTAATTCAATTACAGCTATAATGTGCTTTTCTTACATTACAAAGTGAACTATGACAAAAGTCTTAACTCCGCATGTAACTGATAAAGAAGCAGGGCTAATTCACGCGAACTGCTTTGGTCATTTGATAGTACATTAAATGCGAGATAAAAATAAAGAAATGAGGATTGCTATCTTCTCCGTCCATAACCTTTTGGCCCAATGAGCTATTTTTTTTTTTTTTTTTTTGCTTACATCATACTGCGTGATTATTAAAGAGACCGTGATAATCCATTCCATCGATAACCACCGACAAAATTTTGAAATTTCATTCGGTCCCTTATTGAGACCAAGCTGATGGGACAAAATCATGCAAAATACGACAGATACCATCCGCTACAAATACAAAACAAAGAGACAACCCTAGGTCGAGGTGGCGCAAAAATAGTGTCGGACCGTTCGTGGCACCGATACGACCGAGGCCGAACGACGACGACTCGAGTCCTTGATTTTAAAAAGTGACAGTTCTTGATTCAAATTTCTGTCACTCTTTTATTTATATTGTAGAGATTCTAGACTACTTTTTTCAGACCACTTGTTGGTAGTGTCTTTGGTCTTTGGTCGGCCAAAGTTTGCGTGGGTGATTCCGGTCTATCGCAATATTTCCTTTCTGTGTCTCTAATACTTTGTTGAATTTGTATAATTTTCTTCAACGACTGTATAATTTTTATCGATTGCCCCTATCACTTCATCGCATTTCGGTCTAAAAAATCTTAAATCTTATTAATCTTTAACCCTCGCTAACAGAGGGGTGTTAAAAGTTTGATATTGTATGTATGGCATCGCAGCTCCCAAACGGGAGAACTAATTTTGATTATTTTTTTGTTTGAAATGAGACTCGATCGAGAGTGGGATTTATCTTTTATGGAAAATGGTGCAGTTTTATATCGATTATGTATGATGCTAATTCATCACTGTACGCGAGTACAAAAGTAGGTAGGGATGTGTAAGTAGGTAAGTACCTTACCTATGTAGAGTGGTAGGTACCTACCACTCTGCTTAGCTTGGGGATGGTGTGTGGATTGCGCAACAATATTTATTTATCTTATCGTCGAAGGGTTTCTTCGAGATTGTAGAGGCATCTCGAAATATATTTCGTACTACATAGTTTCTTAACTATTTAAACAATAAAGCTCTTGTTTGACAATTAAAGCTAAAAACCTACTTAAACTCGGTTTTAGAATATTAGATGTTATCAAAGAAATTAATGAATGAAAACTAAACAAAAACGAATAACTATAAAAGAAAACAAGGTAAAACAGCATGTTCATCAAACCTAAACTAGGAACAAAAACACAATAGCGCATAAGCGCAGCGAAAATGGTTCGAATTCGAGCTCGAAAACGGATGAGAGATGAATAAAATGATGACTGAAAGCTTTCGAACCCAAAAATTGTTTCGAACTACAGCGTTTTTGCTGCGATGATATCAGTGTCATAAAATAAAATATTTTCCATAAATATCTTTGATTTTGTACACCTTTTGTATACAAAAAATATCTATGAATCTATAAACGAGTATAGGTGGGTAATATCGGTCGGTAATCGGGAAGTTTTTAAAGAACCGGAAATCCCGGGAAATTTCGAAGACAGGACGGGGAATCCCCCAGGTATCCCGGACCTGGGGGATTCCCCATCCTGTCTTCGAAATTTCCGAGGATTCACGATTCTTCAAAAACTACCCGATTTTACAATCCCTAATAGGTATCTATTATTTTTGTATCGTAGGTACGAAGTTGCCTAGTTAACCAATTTATTTTGTTTCTATGTGAGTTTTCTGTGGTCCACTCCTCGTTATACAATGTCGCCTTTTACTTTCTCTACAAAAATACAAATTGATTATTTCCAGTTGCTTTTTGGAACTATTTGAGCAGACATTTTCAAAGGTTAGGAATACAGGTAAAATATTGGTTACGTCTTAGTGGGTTAGCCAGTGTACAAACTGCAGCAAAAATTTTGTAATTTGCATAACAAAAGAGTGTACGAAATGAAGACAACCCGGTGATGGTGAGAAGAACCTCTGTTTAAGTAAGTATTGTTATGTTATGCCGGAAATCCACAAATAGTAACCTAGAGATTATTACCTGATCAAAAAAAAATACGTATATATTCAATACTCAATAGTTTAGGAATCATGGAAGAACAATAATACTGGACATCATAAGAATGCTGGACTTTATTACACAGCATCATCTAGCACAAAAGGTTGCCGCCCATTTTGCATGTTTTTTGTAATGTCGTTTGGAGTGCAGTTTAGTTACAATACTTACAGCATTTTTGTATTGTATTAAGGGTGTTAGAAGGTCTAAGGTACCAGAACTACTACTTGCATTAGTTCTAAACCTTTATAGTATCTTTCGAAATAATCCCACCTGGCTATATATTCTTACGAGGATATTCGTGAGGGCTGGTTCGGCGGCAGATTTGGCCGAGGATCTCAAGAGGCACAAATATGCAGGTCTCGACAGAGCCTACGCATTTGCTCCCCTTAGAGTCGAGACCCTAGGTCCGTGGGGTACCGAGGCTCTTCGGGTTTTCATAAATTATCTGAGGGCCTGGTCGAAGCGACGCGTGGCCCGAGAGCTGTAGCTCAACTCAAGAGGCGCAATATGGAGCTGAATATCTGGCGCAGCGCATAGCATTGCATATAGCGGGGCAATGCAGCCGGCGTCTTGGGTACGCTTTCGACTGGTATTGATATGGACCAGATGAGCTACCTGTAGATTGTTTGCAACAGTCTGCAGTTAGCACAAATTTGCTTATATTATTTGATTGTTATTTTCTTTGTCACCTGGTTATAAAACTTACTCAAAAACGGTTTTTCAGTAAGCCAACAGGCAGTGAAACTCATTTAACTAAATCCAAAACGCCATTATCAACAGCTCTACATTCTCTACGATATCACAGAATAACTATATAGTACGATGTCGAATCCCCTTCATAGAAGCCAAGTACTTACTGTAATGCTTTATTCTGATTTGAATAGGCCTATAAAATACGCACTATACGATATAAAATGGCTATGTACAGTACACGTAATCTTGTCACGCGACTCTAGGCTTTATGACTTTGTGATTTCTACTGGGACTGAAATTGAAAGTTACTTATAGGTGAACGATTAGATTGATTTTGTGACGGGAATAAACTGACGAGCGGGAACTCACAAAAATAATTGTCTATTACCAGTTTTCATCGCGCCAGAGCGTGAGCGAGCACCCAAGGTTTTGTCTACGCAATAAAAAATATAGAAAAATGTTGTTCAATGAATGTTACTTGAAATATTTGTTTCTATTCTTTCTCGATAAGATCGTTGTATACGATCGGTGGTGACTGTAGACTACATAATGTGCTTGCCGTAGCACTAGCGGCGATAGGTCCCGTGTACCAAGCTCCGAGGGGTGCCGTCGTGACACCCTTTGTGGTGACAACGACAATTCACATGCACAGCCAAATAATAAAAATTATATGATCTGGCTATGCTGCGGCTCGCTTCGCTCGCTATTCATTCTATAGAGTGTGGTCTAGAGGACTATTTTGAAAAACGAGCGAGGTTCACAGTTGACGTCGAAACGAACAAGCTTACCACCAAGGTTTTTCGGGCGCGTCACCAACCTTTCGTTTCGGATCTCTACGAAATAAATGTCCCGACCAATTACATATCACATCATCCATCTTTCGTTTGGTGCGATCAGATTATGTCATCTGTCAACTTTGTTTGTTTTTCAAAATAGAGCTCTTATTAGCATCCTATTTGTTGTTAATCGCCAAAAAAACATATAATTGTTCTAAGCTCATTATCTTAAGTTCCTCGTTGTGCTAAGCATGCCTATCTAATTTCAAAAACCTGCGGCTCACTTCACTCGCCGTTACTTAATTTGTATTAGTTTCTTAACCAACAATCAACTTTCAATTCAACAAACTTCTCTAACTAGTTTGTGACCACCCGAAAAGCAACAAAATTTTCGACAGCTCTCTTCACTCGCTTATATAGGTATTTATATTTTTTGGTGTATATTTTGAATTCCTAATTTGTATAAATCGCCCAAATAAAACGCAAAAATGTTGCGTTATTCATTGAATATACCACCGCAGTCTTTAAAAGAAGCTCGCTTTGCTCGTTATCTGATTTTCACAAGTACTCTTGCTTACTTTTCTTCAAACATCTGCAAAAATTTCGGAGCTCGCTCCGCTGCGCACTGAATATTCTTAGGAGTTATACTAATTATTGTTAATTATTTAATACTAACTATTATTAGGAGTTGAAGGTCGAGATTGTCGACCCCCAAGGCAGCTTTTAAATTTTTGTTTTGTTTTTTTAGGGGGTAGAAAACCGCCCCGGTTACCTACCCACGCTACGATACCACTGTGCCGTAGGTAGAATCACTGAAACGGACAACGTACCTAAGTAAGACCTATTAGGTACGTCAAAAACGGATGTGAATTTAATCTAGAATGATCCCCTAAATCGAAGATTTAGGGATCCTCTTGAGTACAGGTCCGTGGGGTACTGATCCGGGATTTTACCTGAGCATCTGGTCGAAGTGGCGCGTGACCTGAGAGCTGGTGAGTATCTGGTCCAACGTATTATCATTGCCATCAATGGACTGACGACATCGTAGCGGTCGCAGTGAGTCGATGAATGGAGGCGGCTCAGGACCGCTATTTGTGGCGCCTTATGGGCGAGGCCTATATCCAGCAGTGGACGTGTATGGGCTGATATGATGATGATGGTGATGACTTGTTTCTTATGTTTATGTACTAGTGGTTTCTTTTTCACTTCTTCCACAGGTGGACCAAATATTGAAGCGAGGAGGAAATCAATAACATTTTATTTCTTTTTTTAAATAATAACTGTATTTATAGCTGTTTAAAGTATAATATTTGACGTTTCAGTGCTTATTTTGTAAGCCTAAAGAAATAAAGATATTGATTCTGAATCTTTAGAGAATTTGGGTCTTACGTAAGCGTTCTATGTATTTCACAGTATCACCGTCACAGACACCTACCTATTAATACAAACTTCGTCCACAGTGCGTCCATACGTTATTTTTACAGCGTTGACTCAATTTACTTGCCATGTAGAGATAAAATGTTGCCACATCTTTAACAACAGTTAGTTTACCTCGAGCTCAGCCACAGAGAACACAGCAGTTAATACACACAACGTTACGTCATCAACAAGAGAATTCTAGGAGGCTATAAATACTGGGTGATTCTGTTATTAGAAGAGGTACTTGCGCACTTTATGGTATGAGATTATTGCAAAGTGGGGAATTACATTGATTTAGTTTAGGTTTTGGGGAATCTTTGAAGGGAAAATGAATCCGTAGGGAAACCCTTGACTTTTGTTGTCTTCTTTTATCTAAAACTATATCTTTATTGACAAAGAAAATAACAATAAAATATGTAATAAAAACAATTAAACTAGTATTTACAATTGAAGTGGGTGACATAGGCTATATATATATATTTTTTTAAATTGGAACGTTGTAATTTTTGCTAAATATAAAGCCGGGGCGGCCCGCTATTCTCTTATAAAAACAACTCTTTTCCACACAGTCCATCCATCTTTTTGCAGTTTTCCTCTACTTTGCGCCAAATATTCAGAACCTTGCGATTCACATTAATTATTTTAGAATTCCTAACAATCCCCATCATCAAATAAAGCTCTAAATAGAAGGGAGGAGGACAGACACTCGGCGCCAACCTATTATATTTATTACTATTCCTCGCTTGTAGGACAGGAGTACGATGGAGATCATCTATCCTAATTTAATACTTTTTGAGCTTCGTGTTAGACTAATTACTGTTTTTCCAGTGCACAAAAAAACTATTTACAATACTGCTTATACAGTGCTGTCAATAGTTTTTTTTTTTTATATTGGTAAATTTTATTTATGTTGGTAAATTTTATTTATACCTATTGGTAAATTTTATTTTGTTTATTATTCATTCCAGTCATTAGATAATTATCAAAGGACATTACAGTAAAGCAGTAAGCCGTGGGATCGCGGCGTACGAATATCGACCCCTCCAACTCAACCCGTGGATGTCGTAAAAGCCGACTAAGGGAACCTACCAGAGAAAGGGCAGCAGCTTCCTTTTGAGTATTTTTAAACACCAACACTGCGATCATCAATCCGCCTGCCAAGCGTGGTGATTATGGCAAATCCCCCCCTACATGGGAGACCATCCACTCGATGGACCGACGACATCGTAGCGGTCACAGGGAGTCGATGGATGGAGGCGGCTCAGGACCGCTATTTGTGACGTCGTATGGGGGAGGCCTATGTCCAGCAGTGGACGTATATGGGCTGATGATGATGATTACAGTAAATACTCGTACTTAGTTAGCGACTTCGTATCGTGTAACAGTTTTTAAAGAACAGCAACTTCGTTTATTAAAATTTTTTGTCTCTTGTCAACTGCACTTGGAGCTACTACGAACATTTTATTCTAAATGATTATTAAAAAAATATGCTATAATATAAGAATCAGGTATAAAGGTTATTGAACTGAAACCTTAAATAGTAGGTTGATTCAGGCGTTACTTTGTTGGTTTTCTTTTTTTATCTGAATAGGTGTTTTTTTATGTGAGGTTTTTGTTTTATTGTTTTTATTATAAAAACATTAAATTTAGTATTAAGTATTTGCAATTAGTATTTTTACCGTTTTGTGAGTTGAGTGTGGTTACATAGATACAAATTAATCTTACCTTAGTAGGTAATAGTATTTGTTGAGTAGGTATTCTATCTCCGTATCTTGGCGTAAGAATAGACCCCTCCAACTCAACCTGTTGATGTCGTTAGAGTCGACTAAGGGCTACCAGAGAACGGGCAGCAGAAACGAAATGGAGACAACTCTTTCCTTCTATGTACTTTTAAAACCTCTACTGCGATCACCAACCCGCCAGCCAAGGGTGGTTATTATGACTCGTTTGGAGGAGACTATACTACTGGACGTATAATGTGCTGAAGAGTATTCTTATGCTAACATTCTTATGTTATTAATACTCGCTAAGAATATAGCACATTACAAATCTCTAAGACGCATAGAGGCCGGACACCGGGGGGGGGGTTGTTTAGTGAGTTATTGAAGCTTCTCTTCGACATCCCCACATAATGATACTGTACCATATGTGTATTATGGTATCTGGTTGCAGATGTTTACAATCGAAATTTTTTTTTTTTTTCGAATGGATTATAATGCTGTTGACCGCAGATGGCCATGACAGCGTTACCGGGCTTTTGGCGGGCGCAGAGGGCGCCTCGCCGGTAAAATTAGGTTGGGGCGACACGCACAAGGGCCACCACTTAGGTGCGAGCCTCGGCTTGGGCTGTCGCCAGATGCTACACAAGGGGGTAATGGAGGTTTCGCCTAGGTGCACGAATGCACCTAAGGGCGGAAGCGGGGAATTCTTCGACCCCGCATCCGGCGGGGTCGGTTTTTGGTCGGTTGTGTAGTGTGCGGAAGCGAATTGGTTGCCGTCACCTCCGGGTTAGCGGCGGTGATTGGGTCAACGGGGTCACCGAGAACGTGTCTCGGTCTACGGAGGAGAGAACTCGTGGGAGGGTCGTCAATGGGATAATCGGGCATGGTGGATATAAGGGGATTGAAATGTTCCGAGGCCTTTTCATAATGACGCTGTGAGGCAGCCTTTATGAAGTGGGCAACGGACTCGAGATTAAGATCGCGATGGAGATCTTTATTGCGCATGTAGAACGGACAGCCCGTGACTTTGCGCAGAAATCGGTTTTGGACAACCTGGAGGTGGCGAACATTGGCCGAGTGGCCAAATACCACAGAGGAGTACGTCATGACAGGACGTATGACCGATTTGTAAAGTGTCACCTTATTTCTAAGGGACATTTTACTCTTCGCTCTAAGGAGACTGTTCAACCGGCTAAGTATGAATTTGGCACGGTTGGCTACAGTGCGAATATGGGTGTTGAAACTAAGGCGGCGATCTAGTATCACCCCTAAGTATTTGGCTGACTTAACCCAGGGAATGGGTTTGCCAAAGAGGGAGAGGGTTTTGGGCTTAGAGTAATTCCGCGAAAAGTACACTGCTGCACTCTTCGTCGGATTCACTTCTATGCGCCACTGTCTAAACCAGACACCTAAAGTGTCTAGTGCGGCTTGCAGCTTTGAACTCACCCGATTTGCATTCAAATTGGATGTGTACAGAGCCGTGTCGTCCGCGAAGAGGGCAAGTTCGACTTGCGGGTGACGGGGTATGTCGCTGGTATACAGCGTAAAGAGGAGCGGGGCAAGTACGGATCCCTGGGGGACTCCGGCTCGGACGGGTCGGGGGTCGGAGAGAGTGCCCTCCACGCGGTAGCGAAAGCTACGATTCGACAAGTAGTCTCGTAAGATGAGTACGAGTCTGTCTGGCACACCAAGAGTGGAGAGCTTGTAAATCAAGCCATTGTGCCAGACTTTGTCGAAGGCTTTCGCTACGTCGAGGAAGACAGCTCCCGTACTGGCTGGCCAAGTGTGATGCCACATGGACAGAATGTGCTCCGTTATGCGGAGCACCTGTTGGGGACAAGAGTGATGAGCTCGAAAGCCGAACTGTTCATCGGGTAAGAGCTTGTGCTCGTTTACGTGGGACCAGAGGCGACTCATAAGGAGACGCTCGTAAATCTTCCCCAGGGAACTGAGGAGGCTGATAGGACGGTAGGAGGAGGGTTCGTTTGCCTTTTTGCCCGGTTTGTGGATGCCAATGACATTGGCTTCCTTCCAGACATCGGGGAACGAACAGGTGGAAATGGCTGCATTGAAGATGCTTACGAGGAGGTAAATGAGGGCAACAGGGAATCGTTTGAGAACTCTATTGCTGATGCCGTCCGAGCCAGGGGACTTTTTCGGTCGGAGATCTTTAATGATCACAGCGACCTCTGCCGCCCTGACGTGGTCAAGGGTGGCAGAGGGGGGTAGGGACGCTAAGCGTTCGACTTCTCTGTTCACCGTATCGAGGTGAGCAGGGTCGACAGGCTCAAGACTGGGGGAGCACTGGGCTTCCAGACTTTCGGCCAGAGTATCGGCTTTATCCTTATCTTCAAACGCCGGCGTTTGATGATTCGGACGTATAAGCGGGGGCATAATGGTGACTCCATCTGCCTTCATAGAACGCGCCAAGTCCCAGTAGGCCTGGTGACCTGGTTTGATCTTTGAAAGCAGTTCGTCCCAAGAGGAATTTCGATGCTCTTGAATGGCTCTCTTAACCTTGCGGCGAAGTGAGTTCATTCTAAAGCGGTTTAGATAGGTGGGATAAGAACTAAAGCGACGAGTCGCTGCGTTCTTCTCAGTGATCAGCCGTCTGATATCATCTGGCAGGTCCCAGCGGCGATCGTTCGCCGCTGGCACCTGTTTCGATGATTCGCTGATAGCGGATTGGACGTGGCTAGTCAGAGAGTCGACCGCAATCGCGATGTCGTCTAGGGAGCGAATATCATCGGGGATTTTATCCAAGGCGGGTGAATGGATATTCTTGAGAGCGCTCTCAAGTTTATACCATTGCACCACGGTCTTGGTGGGAGGACTGTCATTGGGAGGAGGGCCTAGCCGCATTATAACGGGTCTGTGATCCGAGTCAAGTTCCTGCATCACCGATATGGATTGCATCCGTAGGGATACGTTCCGTAGCAGTGCCAGGTCCAAGTACTCGTTTGCTTGACCGGGGATGGGAGAGTACCGCGTGGGGCACATGGGGACTATCAAGTCTAGATCGAGGGATCCTAGACATTGAGTAAGGATACGACCGTTTCTGTTACGAAGACGGCAGTTCCACATCGGATCTTTGGAGTTAAAGTCGCCAGCCAGAATGACTGAGCTACCGAGACTGAGTACTGATTCTAGGTCGCTTTGAAGAAGCTTCCTATTGGGACTGAGGTAGCAGGATGCAATGATGACCGATTGATGACCGGTCATCGCAAGCCTGCAGACAGAGACTTCTAAGTCTTGTAGGGGAGGGGGATCGAGGGGTATGCAGTGCAGGGACCTCTTGAAGTAAATGGCAGTACCGCCTTTGGGGGCGTTCGTTCTGTCATTTCGGACCATTTGGTAGTTAGCAATCCTAGGACTGCAAGTGCCCTGCTTCAAAAAGGTCTCCTGCACTAACAGGATGTCAATTTGGTGATTGACCAGAAAGTGGTGGACGAGTTCTCTCTGAGTTTTGAGGCCGTTAGCGTTGAAAAACGCTAACGAGATGGAGCGGGGTTTAAGTCTCTCAGGTTGTACAACCATTATTGAGACTTAAAAGAGAGGGAGTCAAGGGAGGCCATGACGTCCTGATGATCAGAGATGATCATTAATTTTTCAATGGCCGTTTGGGCTTGGCTAAGCTTGCGCAGAAGCGCCGTGACTTTGCCGAAGTCCACGGGAGGGGCGGGCCCCGTAGAGCTAGCCTTCGCAGCAGCGGGTGCTGCTTGGCTAGTCTTTAGGGGGCGGGGTAGGGGGGCGGGGGCAGGGGCGCGGGTTTGCTCCTGTGAGCGGGGGAGGGGAGGGGAACAAGCTTTAGCCTGAGGGGCCACACTTGTGTAGGGCAAGGGTTTAGCCCATGCTGAGGTAGTAGGGGGGCGGGGGGGAGGGGGGGCCATAGACACCTTACCGGATGTCTTGGTGTACTGAGGGGCGGGGGCGAAACGCTCCGGAGCCCTCGACTTGGCCTTGTTGATAGCCCTTGGCGCTTTGGGACATCCGCGATAGTTCGCGGTGTGGCCCTCTGCGTTGCAGAGCACGCAACTAGGCGGCGTCGGGTCCTCGCGATTGCGTTTGCAGTCAGCGGTGCCGTGGTCGCCCAGGCACTTGACGCAACGCGGACGCGCGTTGCAGTTGCGCGCAGAGTGGCCATAAAGCTGGCATCTGTGGCACTGCCCGGGAGGACCCGAGCGGAAAGGGGCCTCGACCGAAAGGCCGGAGAGGCGGCAAACGGTTTTTAAACCGAATATCGCCTTTCCTTCAGGCGAAAGATCTAGAATGACCAATACAAGGTCAAAGGGGCGTTTGCCTCTGCCGCTGTACATGCGGTGGACTTCCCTGACGGGGAAGCCCTGGGCGAGGAGGTCAGATTTGACTGAGTCCGGGTTGAACTCCGCGGGAACACCGCGGACGACAACCCGGAGGGATTTTTCGCTCTCGAGAGCATAGGTATGAAAACCTATGTTCTCGTCGCGTAGGAGGGAAGTCAGACGTCGGTGGTCATCCGACGTCTGAAGTTGGAGTTTGATGGACTCCTTGACCGATTGGGCCTTCAAGAAGTGAATGCCCTTAAGGGCAAGGAGTTTTTCAATATTGGACCATTTCTCCTTTTCACGGAGAAAAATTGGGGGGGGGGGTCGCTCCTTGCGGGGAGAGGGCTGGGACGCGGGGGTCGAGGGGGTAATGGCGGTCGCGGGAGCCGCGGGGGTCGCAGGGGTCGCGGAGGTCGCGGAGCCGAGGTTTAAAGTCTTGGCTGGGGTGACCGCAGCCGACTTTGGGATGGCATTTGCCTTCCTCCGCTTTCGGTTACCTACGACGAGGTAACCGTCGTCGGAGGACGACTCGGGAGAGGAAGGGGCGGGGGGTTCCGACTCTGAATCTGAGCCGGATTGGATGTCGGCATCCATGTTGTCCTCCTCGGGAGAGGAAGGGCGAGACGGCGCATCGGGCGATTCGGGAGAATCGACTTCAATGGCCGGGGCAGGGGCAGGGGCAGGGGAGGGGGCCGGGAGGGGCTCCGCGACCGCAGATCGAGCTGCTCTTGCCTGGACGATGATATCGTCCATCAAGGAGGGGTGCTGGACAAAGATTGCGCGGAGTAACCCACGCAAGCTGTCCAGGGACAGATTGGATTTACAATCGAAAACAAAAAAAAGGTACAATATGATGTACCGCAACTCCTGGACTATAATATCGCAAGGAAATCGTCGTATAGCGAGAAACGACGAGTCTTTCCTGTCCGCTTGTGTCGTGTGATTATTAAGGAGGGGATTATTTTAATACAAGCTGGCCTACATACATAATCGTGTCCTGGACTCCTGCTTAGAGGTCTTTAACGCATTCACTGTCCAACCCCTACGGGTCAACTTGCAGCTAGAAGGACTCGCAGAACTCCAATTAAAAAACCTAGATATTTTTTGTATACGAAGGGGTTACAAAACCCAAGGAATATTGGTTGAAAATATTTAACGACATTGGTATCATCGAAGCAAAGCACAGAAGAAGCTTTCATTCTTCATTTCATTGATCTCTCGTTCGTTTTATAATTCAACATTAAGTAGAAAATAATAGAATAATCTTTTAAATTAAAACTAGCTGCTGCCTGCGCCTTCGCCCGCGTTTTATCGGGGCAAAAAAAGAATCCAGGTCCCAAACTATACCCATACCAAATTTCAGCCCAATCAGTTGAGTAGTTTTTGCGTGAAAGAGTAACAAATATCCATACATCCATACCTCCATCCATACAAACTTTGACTTTTATAATATTAGTAGAATACACAACTAATTAATTTTAACTCTAGATTGTTTGCAACAGTTTGCAGTTAGCAAAGCTGTTAAAATTGTAAATACTCGTTCTTAATAATTTGTTTCTAATTTCTATTATATCATTGTAATTTTCCTCGATTTTTTCAATTTTCTAATGAAACACCCTCACAAGGTGGGTGAGGGTGTTTCATTAGAAAATTGAAAAAATCGAGTCTTTGTCAAATGTAGAGGCGATGTCTAGGTAATAATAATAACTATCTATTATTTATTTATTTGGGTTACCAATGGTATAATACACAGAGTTCTTACATATATGTACATTATATCATCATCATCATAATCAGCCCATACACGTCCACTGCTGGACATAAGCCTCCCCCGTACGACGCCACAAATAGCGGTCCTGAGCCGCCTCCATCCATCGACTCCCTGCGACAGCTACGATGTCGTCGGTCCATCGAGTGGATGGTCTCCCATGTAGGGGGGGATTTGCCATAATCACCACGCTTGGCAGGCGGATTGGTGATCGCAGTATTGGTGTTTAAAAATACTCAGAAGGAAGCTGCTGCCCTTCCTCTGGTAGGTTCCCTTATTATACATTATATACCTAGTTTATAAAAAATACCAACATGTTATTATATTTATTTCATGTTATTATTTTTAGAAATAGTTTATTATTATTATTCGTAGCAATAAACTCGTTTCATTATTAGATCTATTGTGTTGTAAAGTGTATGTATTAATATTCAAAGCTGGTTTCAAGAACAATGCATAGTTTTTTGAGTTCACAAATAAATTAACCCCAGATAAGGCAAGAATAAATCAGGCTCAGACAAGTAATTGTAAATCAATGTAGAGTAATCCTACTAATATTTTAAATGTAAAATTGTGTATGTTTGGATGTATGGATATTTGTTATTCTTTCACGCAAAAACTACTGAACCGATTAGGCTGATATTTGGTATGGGTATAGTTTGGGACCTGGATTATCGTATAGGCTATTATAATCCAGGTCCCAATAATATTTTTATCCCGATAAAACGCGGGCGAAGGCGTGGGCAGCAGCTAGTTATAAAATAAAATATGGCATTGCAAAAAAAACAGTAATGTAAAATAAGGTGACTGAAGTATACCTAATAAGAAATCGTTTTTTACACCATAATGTCTGCCTTCATGCTGCAGACAAAAAACAAAATATAAGAAATAATATTTACTCAGAATAGGAATGCAAACCAAAAATAGAGCAAATAAAGTATAATGTAAAATAATATTTAAGTTAATGATTTTTTTTCTCTCTGTTGTATATAGTAGAGAATGATTTTATTCCCGAGGGATATAAATCCCACAAAACTTAAAAACACTGTAAAATTATGGGACTCGGAAGTAGAATTTTAGTTTTTTCAAAACAGTGTAAGCTCTCCATGAATTTTATTCACGTGAGTTCAATCGAAGTTTTATTTAAAAAAAAACTTGGACAATTTAGTCAGAATCATCTAGCCCCAATCTAAGCAGAGCTTGTGTTATGGGTAGGTACTAGATGACTTATATACTTTATACAATATATTACATAGATAGATAATTTTTATTATACGTAGAAAATACCTAGAACACTCGGGACAAATATTTGCAGATCGTACAAACATTTATCCCAAAGCGGGAATCAAACCCGCAACCTCCTGCGTAGCAGGCAAACCTTCACCCGCCGCGCCACATCGGTCGTCAAAACTGTGGGTAAAAAATTACTTGATTAAAATTTTTGATATTACATGAAAACATAATGGGAAAACAAAAAGTAAATAAACTCATTTTTTTTTTACAAAACAAAAAATTACGGCGTGACCTTTCAGAAACATGTACAAAATGGAGAATCGATTGCAAATGGGTTATTTTTGGAGCAATGTCACTTTGGTACAAATTGCCAAATGCCACTGACTTATTCGCGTGTCTTTTGATTACATTGTCATTTTAAATACTCGCTCTCAATAAAACGAATATTTTAATTAATAATGAAATTAATTTTTAGAGCGAATTCAGAACAAATACGTCTTAAGTGGCCTATGTCCAGTTGTGGACGTGTATGGGCTGATATGATGTTGATCAAGTTATTCAACATGTAAATTATACTTTTTTTTAAAGTTTAACCTCTGCACATTAATCCTTTTCACACCATGGAGTTGAGAGGTTAATCAATCGACAAACTACACTTGAGAGCAAAAAAATCGCACATTCATGATTTTTTGACATAACTAAAAAAAAAACAAAAAATATTATGTTTCTGTAATGCAGATTCATAGTCTATTTTAATACCTATCCAGTGGTATCTGATTTGTCTTTCAATCATTACATAAAAATGCTTTTGTGGATCAATAACAAAAATGCATGTTTAGTAAAAAATTCTTTATTCAAGTATTGGTGTCAAAGTTATGAAATTAAAAGATAAAATTAATTTAAAGTTTGTTATTAATATCGAGTGTTCCCTCCCCTGGCCTGAATCACTGACTCCATCCGTGTTTTCATTGATGTTACTAGACTTTTGATAAAGTCTTGAGGAATAGCCTCCCATTCCTCTGCGATCGCCTGTTGCAGCTCCTGTAGAGTCGATGGAGGAGCATCTCGGCCTCGAACTCTTCTTTTCAGCTCGTCCCATAGATGTTCGATGGGATTGAGGTCTGGGCTTCGAGCTGGCCACTCCATAACGGTCACATCCACCTCTTGAAGGTACTCGATCACTATGCCAGCAGTATGCGGTCTTGCATTATCTTGCATAAACAGAAAGTTTTCGCCGATAAACCCAGCAAAAGGTACGACGTGGCTCTCGAGTACTTCCTCAATGTATCGTATGGATGTCAATCCTCTTGATTGGCGACCAGTATTCGGTCCGGTGATGAAGGCAAGCTCGGTTTTTGCTTCCATAGACATGCCTCCCCAAAACATGATTGATCCACCGCCATAGGCGACACGTTCTGTTATGCAGCATTGGGCAAATCGTTCTCCCGATCTTCTATACACCTTCCCCCGTCCGTCGTTGCCATGCAAGCACATCCTGCACTCATCAGAGAACAGGACTGCACTCCACTGCTCTTCGGTCCAATTCAAATGGTCTCGAGCGAACTGAAGGCGGGCTTCTCGGTGGGCTGGGGTCAATTTCGGCCCGTTTGCTGGCCTGTGTGCAGTCAGGCCACCTTCTCTCAATCGTCTTCTGACTGTCCACCGGCTAACTTCTACTTCACTAACTTCTTGAAGTCGTTGGCCCAGTTGAAATGCGTTCAAACGACGATTTCTTAAAGATGTCGTTATAAGAAAGCGGTTATCACGCTCTGTTGTAGCACGGGGACGGCCCGATCCTTGTCGCCGTTTGTAGCCACCAGTCTCTTGATACCTCTGGTATACACGCCGAACGGTAAATCGGCTCAAACTCAATTGTCGAGCCACTTGACTTTGCTTAAGCCCCGATTCAACAAGGGCAACCACTTGAGCGGCTACTTCTGGTGTAGTATCCATTTTCGTGTTCCGTTTGAAGCCAATATCAATAGAGAACCTTTCACACTGTACGTTGGTATGCAAATGATGACCATTCCCTCAATATGCACTCTTTTATACCTGCGATAAATCCCGCCGCCGGCCTTACCTGGATCGAGCGACATAAGGGGGTCTATTGTTTTGTTGCTAATGAGTTGTTTTTAAAGGTAAATGTCAACCCTTTATCAGTTCTGCGAATGCCTAGATTATGCACTTTAATTTAATTTTATTTTAATTTGCTGTAAGCTCCAAATAAAAAAAAAATTGAACTTTTAAGTAAAAATGTGCGGATGTGCGATTTTATTGCTCTCAAGTGTAGTTTTATTTGCGAAAGTATGGTAGTATAATGTATAATCCTAAAATTTATGAACTTTAACTTAGGTACGTTTAGCATGCAACTATTTTACAAGCGTTTATTTAACTTGCAATGTATGTTTGTTCGGGTCAAATCTTGCAACTCAATTTTAGACCAGTTATCCTCAACCGATTGAGCTGAAATTTGGCATACTTATGTAACTTCAGTGACAGTGCAATTTCATGGTGCCATCAAGGTGGTCTGATGATGAAAACCGATAGGAACACCTAAACGAAACAAATTAACCACGTCGTGTTTGGGTTCGTTGGATTTGTCTCCCCAAGCACTTCCTAGATGATATAAAAGCTTGTATTGAAAGTTTTAAAATTATTAAAAAAAAATTGCTTCAAATTTCATTAAACGCATTTCATAACTTAAATATTTGTCTATTTTCTTGCACCCACTCTTTTGTTAAGTTAATCCATATTTTTGCTCACTAAACGAATATTCTTATATCATCGAACCCTATTCCCCGTCTAGTCCATTCAGAATTCCCTAAAAATCATACCTAAGCCTTACCTACCGTCTAGTCTGGAGGAATCTTGAGTTCAGTGCTCTGCGACCCGAACTGGACAGGCACTGCTACATAATCTGTAGCTATGACTATGACCTCATCGGGTCCTATACTCTGATGTAGAATCCAAGAAATTTCATGTCAACAAAGACATTTATTAATGAAAAGTTAACAATAACAGAAAACAATAAGGTAACAGCCATGTTATCACTAAAAACTAAAACACAAACTTCAACAACGCATAATGACAAACGTGTAGCAAAAAAAAATTATTCGAAAACGAAGGAGAGATTTGTGTACATACATTATAAACCAAAAAAAAAATCGAGTGTCTGTGCTTTGCTTCGATGATATCAATGTCATTAAATATTTTCCAACAATATTCCTTGGGTTTTGTAACCCCTTTCCCTTTTTATACATTAAATATCCGGGTTTTGGGGGTTTTTGAATCGGAGTATAGAACTGAACACGAAAATTAACGAAGTTAAAATAGAATAAAAATACTTGATAAATACAACGATAGAATAATATTTCCTAACAAGCGACGAAAGTCGGTTTCGTTAATACAAAAATTCAAAATTATTTCGTATATTTGTATTACCTACAGGACAAAATGTGCCCCCTTTCGCACTTTACGTGTTCAAAGTAATATCATCTTTATAAACCAAAGCACGGTGAAAATATTCACGAAAATATGTTATTAATATAAAAATATAATATAAAAATAATATAAATAATTCAATTCAATTCAAATCGTTTATTTCAGCACCAATAGTACCATATACACACACATAAAAATTCATACAGAGCATTTAAAATTGATGTAACTAATTTAACATTTTATAATTTATCATCAGAAAATTTAACCGGCCCAAATTACACATAAAATTTCAATTACAAACCGAGCTAAAAAAAAAATACAGTACATTTCATCAATATAAAATTAAAATTAATGTCTAAATAAAAATTGTGTAAAGTTCAATCAATTAGAATTAAAATAAATAAAAATAAAAATGCTCAAATGTAACCTACCTCACACAAAGTCATTTCCTTTCACATGAAGCTGCGACAGGCGCCACAGAATAGGGCAATCAGGTAAAATATATAATAAATAATATAATGTAAAAATGATGATGATGAAACCAAAGCACGGTGAAAATATTCACGAAAATATCTTATTGGTCAGCAGAATTTTACTAGATCTACAAACAGCTGACAACATCAATAATTTAAAAGATACATAATAACTTATTTAGGTAAAATAAATATTTATTTATGCAACAAAAAGCCTTCGATATTTCCAAACAAACTTGTTTCTAGAATAAATTAGTGATCACTTCCGGAATCGAAGGCATTGAGAACACGACTGATGGATGCGAGTCAGGACACAAGTAATGTTACTGTCAAAAGGACTTTTTAACAAATTTAACGGCGCCTATTATCTTCTTCAACACCGTAAATTAAAGTAGGTTCGAAATACTGGGCTCGTCTACCGATTTGTATCACAACTCTGCGCATGATCAACTTTTAGCTCGACTGACTGCACGACTGGTTTGAGGCTAGGGAATCTGTTTTCTTTGTCCGCGCGCGGTATTCCAACTGGTCGGGCGACTAGTCGAGGATTCTTCGGGTGACATCGACGTTTCAGTTGGGCTGTGGATCCGGGGTGTGTTTAGATGTGGTGCTTACTACGTAGGCAGGTGCGTTTCTTTCTACTATGGAAGGGATTCAATTCCAAATCGGATGTTCTTCATATAGTACAAAAGCTTAGTAGCTTAAACATAGTTCAGGACTTAATTTATAATTCATATAGGAATGTTTCAGAGCATCAATTTCAAAAAATGGTGCCATACACTTTAATTTGAAAGGTTCATGTGTAAATATACAGCATAAATGTGAAATTTTGGGAGTGTATACATATCTGTGCAACTGACTGTACATATATTTTTTTATAGCATGATGAGTTGACCAATCAAAATAATTAAAATTAATTCCTTAGTCAACTTATCCCGAGGGATGAGTTTAGAGCGGAATCAGCGGAGTACCTTTTTCAGCAATCTAAGAAAGTATTTATGAACACTTTGTTTAAAAAAAAAACAATAAAACCCCAACGTTCCTAAGCAAAAAAATTGGCAATTTTTATTCAAAGTAAAAATGTGGTTTAATTTTTTTTAAACAATTTACAAGCACAAAAAAGTCTTTGTAGCCGATGGCGCGTTCATTTGTTTTATCTATGTCCCTAGTAAATAAATTGACTGGGACTATTTTGGATAACATGGCTCGAACGCGTTTTTTTATGAAATCGATAAAAAAGCCCTACTCTTTTCGGCTCTTCCATAATGTATAATATAGACCCAAAATGAATTAGTAAGTAGGAAACATCGTGGTATGGACGTTTGGTATTCCTTTTTTGGCTTTTCCACGAAGTCTGAAACGAGGTGAAAAAATATTCGACCAAATTAGTTAGGTACCGTCTTGCACAAAATTATTAATAAATTAGAGAGTAAGGTTTTAATAGTGGATAGCGTTTTTTGCTGAGGGTTAAATAAACTTTAATATTTTTATTTCATGTTTTCATTCTGAAATATTATCTTAAGGTCACTTCTCATCTGCTATCAGTTAGAATAATCTTCTATTACTTAGAATGTAGTAAAACCTGGAAAATAGTAAAAATACCTTTTTTATTTCACGCGTTACCAACCTCCCTACTCCCACGTGCCTATCGAAATACATTATGTGTAGGGGAAATAATATAAAGTATGTACATGACATATCCACATAGAGTAGTATTAGTTACAGTCCTTTCCTTGAGATATTTCACTATATTTCTCTATATTTCTCTGACTATATTTCATGATATTAGGTTATTTTATTATAGTTACAGTAGGTATGTGTTTTTACATAAGATAATTTGTAATCATTTATCATTTTGGAAAAAATCTATCGAAACAAGTAAATAGGGCGCCATATTCCACTCAGACAGATTACGCGAAAGTAGTTCGAATTCCAAACGGTGTCGTAAGTTTACCGGCCAGTGAACTAAGACCCTCGACAAATTAGTCTATCTTCCAACTGCAATCGTGTTTGCTGACAGTAGAGGACCGGCAGGGGTCTAAAGATAATGGTGATCGGGTACCTTTCACGATCTTGAAGCGTTGCGCGTCACTTTCCCACTGTTGCCAGCTGATTGGTGTTTTGTGGCTGGTTTTGGCGCTTTTATTCAACTCAAAGCTCTCTACACTCCTGAATTCTTTGTTAAATGCGACTGATTAAAATCGAAATGATAAAGTCTAACTTAATTAGGGTAGGTTCAATCATACATATGAATGAACCTACTTATCGAACGACTGATGTAATTATTACATCATTAAAATTAAACTTAGAAATAGTTACTACTATCTATTTGTTAAATATGTTTATGTTTTATTTAGTCTATGACGTCTCACTGCTGGGTAAAGGCATCCCCCGCACACTTCCAAACCTCAAAATATATTTTTGTGTGTCATCTGATTGCTTGAATCAATAGAAAATTGATTGAAGTAAGTATGTATTATTTTTTTTTATTTGGAAAACAGCTTATTTGATAGTAATGGTTGTAAGTTAAGGGTAGCTCAAGCCTAGCAGTTTCCGCTTAAAACAATAAAAATCACAACTAACAATAGATACAAAACAATAAAACGAATTACGTATGAAACTTAAGTTATATTTTTAGCAACCCAACTATGAAACATATTACATGTTCTCACATTTGTCCCTAAAAACTGGCAAAGTTGTCCTAAACTAGCCGCCCTCCCCATATCTGAGTAACGTAATGGATTACATCAATATCGCACTATGCGGAACCCGACCGTGGAATGAACCTGCAGTTTGCTTCTATGCAGATTTGCCAAACGAGGAATTCTGCCATAACCTTCTGGAGTTTTCTCCTTATTACCGGAGATTTGTAGGAAGGTCTGAGATTATATTGTTACAATGGTTTTTTTTATATAACCTACCGATCATTGGGTACCTAGAGTACCACTTAATTTTTTTATTAAAATATATACTATACATATTGAGTTTTCCAAAATTCAGCAGAGCGTCGTCACCTGGTCGAAGCGACGCATGACTCGAGAGCTGGTGAGTATCTGGCGCAGCGCATTAGCATTGCCATACAGCGGGGCAATGCAGCCAGCGTCTTGGGGAAGCTTCCGACTGGTACCTATTGATATGGTTCAGTTGAGTTACCTTTAGATTGTTTGTAACAGTCTGCAGATAGCTTAACAGTTTCCACTGTAAATACTAGTTCTAATTTGTTTTATTCTTTAATTTTCTACACTTGTTTTGGCTATCAAGAAGTATGTACGACCGTACCGTAGTTATCCAATGTAGTATGTATTGTCAATACAGCCTGTGTTCTTGTTTAACTTGTAAATTGGTGTTATTAATAATAAAAAAAATTGCATTATATAAAATCACAATCGCCTGTGTTATGTAGGTAAATCTAAGTACACGACTTAAAACATTAAAAAAATTGTAACATGCAAAATTTTTAAAGAAAATTATGGTTACAAAATATACATTAAAAATTAAAAAAAATTAAGAAGCTTCAAGCACAAACTAAACGTCCATCAAAGAAGCCAACGTTTTCATAATAAGTTAGTAACATTCACAAAGTAAAGCATAGTGTCCACTATAGCGAACGGTAACAGCGGATGTGTCTCACCACTTTCCGGTAAGTGGTCCGTGGCATACGCTTTCCCTGAATAATGTAAAACGCGTGGCTGGAATAGTGGAAGGAATCCTGGTTTCTAATCTGGACGATTCAAATCCCGATTGAGCACTACTAAGTAAATCCTTCTAATAAAAAATTAATAATAAATATGTTTTTCTGACAACTTGAAAAAAAGGAAAACCTTAGATAGAAAACGTGAACCATTAATAATCACTTCTTTTTCTTTTTTTATTTAATTTAAATTTGAGGGTACTTAAAGATGGGTTTCCGAAAACATTATTTATATAGATCTATTTTCAGGTAAACCAACATATTATATAATATAATACATATAATAGATAAAATATAATATAAAGACAAAAATAGTCTTTTCACTTCTCTTGCTCAAAAAGTGTATCATAGTGTGTAGCTTAGCGGGCCTAAAACTCGAGTTTAATACCTCGGGCTAAAAAGTATTTTTTCTTTTTAATTTCTGTCTAAAAGCATCAGCCCGTACAAAGCATTCGTTCTCTTACATAAAAACTCTACTTTTTGGTGCTCCGTCAATCTTTTTTTTTGAAAATAGTACCGTCTTGGTGATGTTTTATGAAGGTTGATTCTTCCCTTCACGGTAGAATGCGAACTGTTTCGTTGCGGGTTAAATAGAGATTTAAAAAAAAAGATGGTATTGGCGCTAAATCTCTAGAATTTTCTTCATTCCAAATCACAAACTTTTACGTTTAACTTCCTGACTTTTACTTCCAAATTGTGAACGTGAAAAATGTCATCAAGTGATAGTGAAGATGCTAATATGCAAATGGAAGAAAAGGGCAAAGAAATAATTATGAATCTGTTGCCGACAAAATCACGTGGAATATATTTAAAGAGTTACGAAAATTTTATGAAATGGAGAGATGAGAAACTTGTGGATTCTTTTACAGAAGGGGTTTTTCTCACTTATTTTGATGAATTATCGAAAAAATTCAAATCGTCGACTCTTTGGAGCACATATTCAATGTTAAGAACCTTACAAACGAAACACGACGTCGATATTAAAAAATATGTAAATTTAACGGCTTTACTGGAGAAATTGTCCACTGGATACAAGGCAAAAAATCTAAAGTCTTGACGACACAAGAAATCGAAACATTTTTAAATAACGCTCCAAATAAACAATACTTGGTAACAAAGGTAACCTACTTATGTACTCTACTCAAACTAAATAAATAGATACCTACCTACATACCTAAATTATGTACCTAGGTTATTACGATTATTAACACACTTATTTTTTTGTTCAACAGGTTGCTTTAATTTATGGAATCAGCGGTGCATGCAGAGGAATAGAGCTTGCCAATATAACGCTAGAAGACGTAGAAACGGATACAAACCTACAAGCTGTGAGTCTGCCGAACACGAAAACAAACAAAAAGCGTAAATTTGTCATCAGTGGAGAATACCTTAGTATAGTTAAAGCCTATCAGGAGTTACGTCCCACTAATGTTTCAACGAGATGATTTTTTCTAAATTATCAAAATGGTAAATGCACAAGGCAAGTCATAGGCAAAAATAAATTTGGTAACATGCCTAAAGATATTGCCACTTATCTAAATTTACCAAATCCGGAACTCTACACGGGCCCTTGTTTCCGCAGAACATCCGCGACTCTGTTGGCGGACTCTGGTGCGAATATAACGACATTAAAACGGCACGGTGGATGGAGGTCCGATCAAGTGGCTGAAGGTTATATAGAGGACTCTATACAAAACCAGTATCACGTCACGCAGCGGATTACGGAAGGAATCAATATTCTACCAAACATTACAGAACCCCAAGCATCTACATCGCGGGATTGGATGAATATGTCAACTCAGCTGAAGCCGCACTCAGATCTTAATAATGCAAGAGTCGAGTCTCTCCAACTTTTACTCCACAACAATCAACTGAAAATATTATCACATCCCAATCACAGAGAACCGAAATAAAATTGCCCGGGAAAAACATATCACTAAACATTCAAAATTGCTCTAACTGCACATTTAATTTTAAATAAAATTTCTGAAAATTTTCTAATTTTGAATATTCGCCTCGCTACGCTCGGGAGTATAACAACCTCGTATATAATGGGATGGTTTAGTCCCTTGTAAAACAAACTACTATTATAAAAACAATGTATTTCTGTTGATCTGTTCAATTCAGCTTTAGTATCATTTGAATTTAGAATCATAATTTTATTTTTACAAGGAGATTTTTTTACCCTTTTTTTGCTTAAACCGTACTACCACGAATTGAACTGTTTTTAACCTAGTTTTAAAAAGAAGGAGGTTCTATGTTCTGCTGTATGTATGTTTTTTTAATCAATGCCCTTTATTCGCTGTTTGAACTCATATTTTACCTTATCATTTAGGTACCTACAAATTCAGCGTGTTATTGGCCGATAGTGAAATTATTATGCAAGTAGGCAATCATTCAATATCATTCTGATATGTAATCATTTGATTGTTTTGAAAAAATTATAACACGAATTCGAATAATTTTACACTGTTTTTAAATTTTACGGGTTAAATACTAATCCCTCGGGAATAAGAGTTTTATGGGATCATCCCGGGATCGTGCAGTAACGAAAGAATTTTCACCATCGGCCCATAATAGCGGAGAAAATGTCGAAAATAGTTCATACAAAATATACATAGGTACAGCCGAATATAGGCCCTCCTCCGTTTTTCGAAGTCGGCTAAAATTTTACTATTACACCCAATACCACAGACCCATTCGACTTAATTTGAAATTACTACTATCCCTACATTCGCTGAAATAGTATATTTATCGATTTACCGTCTAAACTTTTTTGTTGGTTTGTATTGTAACACAATTTAATACGAATCTCTTTTTTTTCGTTATTAGGTTATGTTGAAATAACACCCCATAAGTTTGTACCTACTTACGAGTAAATAAATTACCTACGGAAAATGCAAAGATCCTTCCTTATTTATTAAACGCTAACCACTGCGTCACCATAACCAACTCCGAACACTGTCAAATCCGATTCATAATAATAAGTAAGTAGGTAGTATAATATGTACAACGCGTAAATCGAGCGTTCTATTTGTTTGAACTCGAGTTTCGACGTAGGAGAGCATATCGTACGAATTCCATTCAACTTGCACGAATATAATGTTATATCACGTATGCTAAGCAATGGATTTCCAACCATATTTCCTTACAGATAAGACAGGATGTTAAAGAAGTGGTCAACTCATCGCATGGCGTGCTGGTATATCGAAAACGCACCGAGCTTCTATTTTTAAAATCGATGGGTGACCGAAGTGGGACATTCTGTAGCTTTTTCAATTAGGAAACAGTTACAACGTCTCGGTGTTTAGGGTTGCTGCATTTAACTCTGTGGTTAGGCGTGACGTGAAATGACAACCGTGGCAAATGTTCAGAAAACGAACAGTATTGCCGCATGCAAAATAAATTACTCAATAAAAATCTTGGTTATTTACGAAAAAAGCTATGTTTTATGGATTGATTTCATGTAATATTAAATAAGTATTACTTTCGTAAAATTATAAATCTATTTATATGAAATGACGTGTTTAAATAAAATGTTTTATGCACGTCTTTTACTTATTAACTGAAAAGTCGTTTTGTGTCTGTGTGCGTTATAATAAATTAATTTTTCACACTTGTAGCGCAAATGGACATGTTAATTTAAGCGATATTGCCATAGGTGGCAGTGTGCCAAACGCATTCTACATTAATACCTACAACAAAGCAGTTCTTGTTGCATAAATCTCTACACAGATTTTAAAAAGCTCTACTTTGGGCTCTTTGTCAAATTAAACTGGCAACATTAGGTTTGCATAGTTAAAACTGAGCAGGAATGTAGTCAGATGTGTTAAACATTTTTTAATAAAAACTATTTAAAGTGTTATTAAAATACGTCACGTTGTTCCTATGAAAACTTTAAAGGTAATTTTTATCTCATAGAAACTGATTTCTGAAATTAAGCCTTATATATTTTATTCCAGGTCGACTCTACATCTATGCCAAAATTCAGCCCGATCTGTTCAGTCGTATATATTGTATATATCGTAGTTTTACCGTGAAGAGATTACTTTCTGAGCCGAAACTTTCGAACTGTCATTGTAGGTAGAAATAAAAAAAATACTGAAAGAACTTGAAAATTAAAAAATCACTCTTTTTTATTATATTTTCAATCAATTCGTTTTACTGTCACCTATTTCAACGTAAGAAATAGCTCAGGATGAAAAAACTAGAAACTCTTTAAATTCGTTCCTCTCACAGCTATGGTATAGGTACCACTACGGTTTATGGGGTATGCCGTAATGTGCTGTAAAAGCCTGACGGAGTTTTGATACTTACTTTGGCCCTACTACGAGAATCTGTCTGTCGTGAGATGCTAACGAATTACAATCGGTAGAGTTTTTTGCATTATTTTACAACATACTACTAATATTATAAATGTCAAAGTTTGTGAGTGTAGATGTATGGATATTTGCTCCTCTTTCACGTAAAAACTACTGAACTGGTTGGTCTGAAAATTGATGTGGTTTTAGTTTGGGCCCTGGAATAACATTATAGGCTATTTTTTATCTTTATAAAACGTGGGCGAAGGCCCGGCAGCAGCACTAGCTGCTGCCGGGACGCACGTTTCAAGAGGTGTTTATAGATACTAATCTATAAACACCTCTTGATAACGCATATGCCTAACTGATAAATAAATTTTCTTTATTTCTACTATCGTTGTACCTATCTAGAGTCAATTTTTCTAGGTAATGTCTTAAATACAATAAATGTACAATTAAAAAAGGTCATATTCTTAAAATTAAACACTGACATGGAAATAAAGTGATATTTTTTATTTCGGTCGCTTCGGTGTGTAAAGAAGCGACGTCGAAACTGAAATTACCCAAACAAGTAAAATTTGAAAGGTCTCTCCATCAAAATCTATACAAAACTGCAAAATTCAATCGATCTCCAAAACGCTTGCGTTCGACATAGCATCGAGAATAGGATCCTGTCTACCTGAGCGGTTACGCAGAGACTCTATTGTCTAACTTTCGACCGTGATTGCAATCGCTTAGAATTAAAAGGAAATTGTGTTTTCGATTCTTTACGATAGGCAAGGAAAAACAGGCTAATTTTACAAAAGATCAAAAACCATGACGATGATTTTACATTGAACTGTAAATAACATAACAATTTTTTTTTACATCTCCGATTTCATCAAACATTGATCAAACATACTTTACCTTTCAAAGAAAAAATCGGACAGGCTGTATCAGGGTTGAAGTACGTTAACGTATTTTTAATATGTCAAATACGTTTAGGATTATTTATCATGTATTCCTGATAAATAAATCTACTATATAAAATCCTACGAATATTATAAATGTCAAAGTTTGTATGGATGGATGTATGGAAATTTGTTACTCTTTTACGCAAAAACTACCGAACCGATTAGGCTGAAATTTGGTATGGGTATAGTTTGGGACCTGGAATAACATATTTATTTTTTATCCCGATAAAACGCGCGCGAAGCCTTGGACAGCAGCTAGTGAGGGCAGTTTTGAAGTACGTTTAATGTACTTCAAAACGGATGCAACCCTGATACGCGATAAATATATCTCGAATCTTTTGTTATATTTTCCCCTACGTTTCTATCGCATTACAGCGATCGTGGTCACGGATCGAGTCGCCCCGCCCCGTAACAAAAGGTACACGATAAATACCCGATAAATAATTATTAATATGTTAACCAATTCTGGCGTCGTTTGGAGGCCTATGTCCAGCAGTGGAAGTGCATGGGTTGATATGATGATCTGAAAGTACTTTGTTGCACACTTAAATCCAAGATAGAAACAAAACAACTTAAAAACTAAGTGACAAGTCTTATCGCTCAAGAGGGATCTCTACCAGGCAACCGTTGTTTTACCTAAAACAATACTTGTTTATTTATTGTTGATTGTATTGACACTTGTTTAATTAATTGTTATTTATTGCAGTTTCAAGTCCCGTCGGAAGCGAAGCTTTTTGAGTCAATTTTTATCTGAGTAAAATGATTAAAGAAGATTACTAAACAGAACACACATTACTTAGAACATTAAGTATGCGATTCCTATCGACCCACATTAACTCAGAATCATGGAAAACAATAGCTAAGCGGCAGACGCACGCTCCAACGCACCGCATGGTTTCGGAGAAAGCGAACCTACGTACTACTTACCTATTACATGGGTACTTGCTCAGGTACTTGTGGCGATAGAGGATGTGAAGCATTTTCTGGCATTTTCTGCTACATCAATAAATCTGTTATTTGTTCTAACCTCAATCTAGTCAAATGCTTCTGGAATAAATGTTTGTTTTTTTGGTGGTATTTATAATAACTTTTTAATATTTTTAAAAACAAGTGTTTTATCATCGTCATCGTCATATCAGCCCGTTCACGTCCACTGCTGGACAAAGGCCCATACGACGCAACAAATAGCAGTCCTGAGCCGCCTACATCCATCGACTCCCTGCGACCGCTACGATGTCGTCGGTCCATCGAGTGGATGGTCTCCCATGTAGGGGGGGTTTTTCCATAATCACCACACTTGGCAGGCGGAATGGTGATTGCAGTGTTGGTGGTGAACAACAAGCTTCTATGTTATCTGATATCCAAAGTGCTTGGGAAGACAAATCCAACGACAAAAACTCGACGTGGTTAAATCGTTTCGTTTAGGAGTTCCTATGGACACCACATTATTTGCTGCTATAGCGGCAAGAAAAATACATATTCTGTGAAAATTTCAACTATTCACCTTTTACTGTTCATGATGAGATATATGTATATAGCCTGCTGACGAGCGGACGGATAGACTGCCTTGGTAATATCGTCCCGTTAGTACCAATCGGGTACGAAACCCTAAAAAGGGACCAAAAGCGTGCTTAATGGTGTTTAAGTTACATAGTTCCATAACGTCATCGTTGCCAATTTGTTTACGAACATGGCTGACAGTGACACCCTACCGCGCGTTTCGCTATTGCACTATTTGCTTCGAATAATGAATTTCTACTTTTCTGGTAAACTGCGTGAGATAAACGTAGTCAAGTAAAACCTACGGAAAAAATACTGGTAAATCAAGATTACTGACACTAGAAGTAAGTGGTTGACAGTAAGTACTTTGCTTACTTTTCGGTAAGAAATCATAAAATGGGACGAATGCGGAATGAAATCACCTCGGAATTTGATTTGGTCCGAAGCGAGTGGGACGAACACGGAATAACTCGAATAAAAAATACATGGATGTTTCAGACAGAAATCTTACTATACGAAAATAAATCACTTAAATTAATAATGCTGGACAATCCACACAGCATCATCTTGCAACAAGCTAAGCAGAGCTTGTGTTATGTGTTCTAGATGCCTGATATACTTAATACAATATATTACATAGATATATATTTTTTATTATAAAATAACCAGAACACCCGAAACATATATTTTCAGATCGTACAAACGTTTAGCCCAAGGGGATCCGGGAACCGGGGATCGAACCCGAATCCTCCTACGTCGCAGGCGGACCTTCGCCTGCCGCGCCACATCGGTCGTCAAAATATACTTATCCAATATCGATTATAACAAAAATCCCTCGTTCAAAAGGTGAGGTAAGACGTGAACACGATGTAAAAGAACAAACTCTACCCTCCCTCTCATCACGACATACGGACCTTATTCGCAATTCACCCCAAGGGTGGTTTTCTGATTTTTAATCGGAAGATCAGTAGCGTCATATTGAATGAATCAATGAACACTTTATCATAATAGAAATTAACAAGTATTAAAGATAATTATTTTTATGGACAATAGACCTTCGTATGACCACAATCTCACCTGATGGAAAGTGACGATGTGGCCGATGGTGTATAACGAAGGTATAGAAGCTCACTCTTGTCTTAAAGATCCAGATTGTAATTGGCAGGAAAAACAGAAGCAGGCAACGAGTTCCAATCCGTAGAGGTCCGAATGATGAAGGTGGAGGAAAACCGTTTAGTACGAGTGGATGGCTTATCCGTATATCCACCAGTTAAGGATTAAGGATTTTATATTTAAACGAAAATTAACAGTACAAAAGGCGGCCTTATCGCTGAGAGCGGTTTCTTCCAGGTAACTTTAGGATGTAGAAGAAGATATAAGAAAAATGGGGTTTATTGTGCACAGATAGTAAATAACAGAACAATACCTACATACATATTTACAATACAAAAACCACTTATTATTACCCAATATATGTATGACAACTTTAGTCAAACAAATGAACTGAAATTTAAATCGTCCCTGGCAATTAGAAAAACCCCACATTTTGGAAATAAAATTCAACTGCACACTAACAAAACTGAAAAAGTTTCTAAAATGCAATCAATCACTCAAAATCATTCGATAACAACAATAAAGTTCACATGACAACTACTGGATCGCTGTGATACGATGAAAAGTTCCTCTAAGTATCCTGTTGGGACGCTTCACGGCACTAAATGTATGGAAGGAAACGAAATTTTTGTAGTTTTCGTAAACTATGCAAAACTCTTTCTACCGTTTGAGCATAGCGTTACTTTAAGAGGAAGATATATGAAGCCATTTTGTGAAAAGATAAAATGGCGTGCTTTAAAAAACGATAAACCAACTTCAAATTCCCTTACTTTTGCACTTATTTTAAGATTTACGGGATAAATACTAATCCCCTGGGGATAACATTTTTCGGGATCATTTTCTATACAACAGTGAAAAAATTTTCAAAATCGGTCCATAAATGGCGGAGATATCGCGTAACATACATACAGACGAATTAAGAACCTCCTTGAAGTCGGCTGAAAAGGCACAGGATTTCGCGTTCATAGGAGCGGGACAGAGCAGAGCGTCGTACGCGCAAAAATCATGTTTTTTTATTACTATCTATGTATTAATGAGGACATTTATATGCAAAAATAAGCCGAAGCTTCCCTCAGTATTCTATTGTTAAATACGGAGATGATTTTACAAAAATCTTGTGATTGATAGTTTAGTAGAAATACGGTAGTAACTAAGAAAATAGTACGTTGCTGAATTATTTCTGGTATTTAAAACAGTGTTTTTTTTTCATTATTGAAAATAAGGGTAGGGGTTCTTGTATCCCATAGATTATATTATTATTTCGATGCTTTTTCGATTAAGATTATGGAGAAAAAAGTTTCCAATTGACGTCAATTCACACAAACTGGGCCTTAAGCCACGTGATGATTGCAGATTACATGAAATCGCGCGTTATTGATAAGTATGGAAGAAGCGAATACGGACCAAAAGGGGAACATACGGTAAACAACTCGCATACTACCTATTTGATAAGCTGTGGCAGGCCCTATAAAAACGATAAAGAACCCTCCCTACCTACGTTTTTGTCACTATTGAGTTTACAGCGGCCTCGGCGGCGACCGAGCTTTGAACGTACTTTTGTTAAATTAGATGTTTTATTTTAAAATAGATTAAATGCCGACTTACAATTACTAAATATTTAGGTAGGTAAGTGTTTTGTAGTGTGAAATTATGCGGGAAACATATCAATCCCTCGAAAAAAACCTATGAAAGTCCCCGAGAGACAAAAGATTTTTATTGATCATCAAAATCGGGTACATTTGGCAAAGATACGAATCAAAGATGCTTCCTACCATACTGCCTACCATGACCTATCCTTCATTTAAAAAAACATAAAGCCGCCGAATTGAGAATATCTTTTTCTGAAGTCGGTTGTTATAAAGATAAAAAAATAACTTCGCAGTTGACTTATGTATTAAAAAATATTTTTATTTTAAGAAATCAAATAGAAAAACTTCCTGCTCTACCATGAAAAATATTTTATACATTACCTAGGTAAATATCACTGTATATAATAAATAAATTATAATGTTTGTTAACCCATCGATCGATACCCTTTTCATTTAGTTAGACCTGTGGGAAAATAATAAAATAAATAAATGAATGAGTACCTACATAGTTTATAGGGGTTCATCATCAATCATCATATCAGTCCATACACGTCCACTGCTGGACGTGTATGGACATAGGCCTAGGCCATAGGACATAGGCCTCCCCCATACGACGACGACGACGCCACAAATAGCGGTCCTGAGCCGCCTCCATCCATCGACTCCCGCGACCGCTACAATGTCGTCGGTCCATCGAGTGGATGGTCTCTCATATAGTGGTTTATGAAGCTTAATTCAAAACATATTATATGTTACAATGCACTTTGTATAAAAAACCCTAATTTTTCACTTATTTTTCATTGGGTATATGGCAGTACCTATTAGAAATCTTCTATTCTAGCTTTCTAAGTACCTTACCTTACCTACCTTATCGTTAATTTTATAGCTCACCCGTATGCGTTATCTGAAGCTGGTTGCAAGTATCTAGTAGTAAAATTAACAAGGTACATTATGTAGAAAGTAAAGTAAGAATATAAAAATATAGGTAAGTATGTTATTTAACCCAATCACAGCCCAGCTCAGCCTCACAGCGGTGCGAGGACGACTACCCGCTCAACAAACATCAATGTGCGTTATGAAAACTGAATGAACTTGCAATTTTTTATTACAATTCTTTCATAATATGTTTTTTTTTTATATAATAGGTATTTTAATAGGTGATCAAATTACACTCCTTACCAATTTCAATATGTTAAATAGCGGTAACATAATTAATTACACTACGTACCGATTTCAATTATGCTAAACAGTGAATAAATATTATTGTAAGGCGCAGATAGGCTACCTATAGCTTCTTTCCTTATCATACTCTAGCTACCCACCCGGCTTGGCACCCAGTGCCGGATTAAGCCAGGGCGGGGCCTGTAGCAAATTCGGCCAAGGGGTCCTTTATTTGCTTTAGGTTCTCAATTTTATGGTATTAGAGAATAAAACCGAAAATGTGTGTGCGTGGCGCAGCTAGTAATAAATAAATAAATAAATAACGTTGGCCTATTCACACAGCATAATCTAGCCCCAAGCTAAGCAGAGCTTGTGTTATGGGTACTAGATGACTGATATACTTAACACACTCATACATAGATAGATTTTTTTTATTAAAGAGAAATACTCGAAACATTCGGACTAAATATTCGTACAAACATTTGTCTCAAGGCGGGAATCGAACCCGCAACTCCTGAGTAGCAGGTGGACCTTCGCTCGCTGCGCCACATCGGTCGTCGCAACGAGGAATGAGCATTGAGACGGATTTTAGTACACGCGCGGCGTATCGTTTCATGCTCGCTGCAAATTGTAAGTACATTACACCTAATAAATCCATCGTTGGTTTACCGTTGGCTGGGGAGTAAAGGTTTTCGCGTGGCGACCACGACGCAATGCGAAAGGGAGTGTGGGAAGACCTCACATTCGATGGACCGACGACATTGCAGCGGTCGCAGGGAGTCGTTGCAAAAATTAACCTTTCCAACTCAGCCAGTGGATGTAGTAATAGTCAACAAAGGGAAACTACTGGAATAGAGGCACCAGCATCCTGCTTCGCATCTCCAGTGCGATCAGCAATCCACCTGCCAAGTGTGGTGATAAAACCGCCCCAAATAAAGGGGCACGTCCAGTAGTGGACGCAGATTCGCTGATAAGACACATAATCTCTATGTATAAAAACACTTCTCATAATTTGTCCATTAGAAAATTGGTGCCAAATGCCAACCAATATGTTTATTATAAGCTAGTACATATTATAGTTAGTAGCTTGTTTGTGAAATTTTAGTTATGTTTTTAACCGAATTCAAAAAGAGGAGGTTCTCAATTCGTCTGTCAGTATGTTTTTTTGTATGTTACGCGATATCTCCGCAAATTATAAACCGATTTTGAAAATTCTTTTACTATTTCCATAAAATTTGTATCCCCAGGATCTATTTATCCCGCAAAACTTAAAATAAATATAAAAGTAAGGGAATTTGAAGTCTGTTTATCGTTTTTTAAAACACGCCATATTATTTGTATCTCTTTTTATACATATTTCTTTGTCGCTATGGTGCTCCACTGTAAAGGCATCGTAAATACATATATTACTAAATAAATATCAAAATCCGTTCGTTAGTTATTATCCCGTTCATACAGACATACAGTAGCAGCAGTATTATAATGTAATTAATTACGAAGTAATATAAAAGTCGTTGACACTCATCAATCCTGAGTCATAACGTGTACCACTAAGTATAATTTTAGTGCCTATTGTTTCTGTATTGTACCTTTATGAAACTCAACACTATTAATATTAAATTAGCCAATGTATTTTGTCGTATCTTTGGTTAAACCAGTATATACAATTAAATAATAATACTGGACATCGACTGGACAGTCCACGCAGCATCGTATGTATACCCTAAAAGTAAGGACAGTTTGTGTGTGTATGGGTAATCAATAACTGATATGCTCGATTCATTTAGCTAACAAAAAGGTCAATGAGCTAGTGATATGACACCTGTGGTCTCCACAAGATAGCGAGGTGCCAGTAGCGCCTACCACCTGTCACGGCGAATTACACCTATCGTGAATGCTGTATGCTAAGACAGCAGTGACTTTTTACTCTATGACAGTATGTATGATTTTTTGTAAAATTATCAAAGTCTTTAACCCTTGCTGGTGCTAATAAAAAGGTCAATGAGCTAGTGAGATGACATCTGTTGTCTCGACAAGATAGCGAGGTGCCAGTAGAGCCTTCCACCTGTCAGCGATCAGACACCGCTCGTGAATGCAGTACGTACGGCTTCACTTGAAACGTGAGATCAAATTTATTTAATGCTCTCAAAAGGATAGGTAGGTCATTGGCTGGATGTTGAATATTTCCATTCCAGTTTTCCCCATAGGGAGGATTTATGAACGTTGGACTATCTGAACCTTTATGTGATGTCATGTGAAACTCTATTGTAAGAGAAGAGACGTTCAGATTGTCTGCCGCTTTATGTTCTCTTGAGTTGATGCATTGCTGTGAATGTAGGAAAGTATTATTTTGGTTTTTATTCAGCAGATGATTATTATTACAACTTATTTTATTTAATATTATGAAATAAATTGAGCATATCAGTTATTTAGTACGCATACACACACAAACTGTCCTTACTTTTAGGGTATACGATGCTGCGTAGACTGTCCAGTCCATGTCCAGTATAATATTATTATTTAATTTTATATACTTTGTTTAAAGACTTGCTAAGTAAAGATACTTTATTGACAAAGAAAATAACAATCAAATAATATAAAGAAATTAAACTAGTATTTACAATTGAAACAATTGAGCTAACTGCAGACTGTTGCAAACAATCTACAGATAGCTAAACTGGTCCATATCAATACCAGTCGGAAGCGTCCCCAAGACGCTGGCTGCATTGCCCCGCTGTATGGCAATGCTAATGCGCTGCGCCAGATACTCACCAGCTCTCGGGTCACGCGTCGCTTCGACCAGGCGCTCAGATAATTTTTTGAAAACCCGGAGAGCCTCGGTACCCCACGGACCTAGGGTCTCGACTCCAAGGGGAGCAAATGCGTAGGCTCTGTCGAGACCTGCATATTTGCGCCTCTTGAGATCCTCGGCCAAATCTGCCGCCGAACCAGCCCTCACGGATGTCCTTGAAAGATGGGAAGGCGCAAGTGTGTCGACACATGTAGCGTCCCACACAATAGGCCTGCCCAGCTCCCAAGGGACTAAAGTCATGCCGTCGGGCCTCTTACCATCGTCACGCAACAGACCATTCGGTTCGAGAATAGCTGGTACGCTAGCTTGCTAAGTTAGAAAAGTTTGCAATCCTGGAAGATTATCTTTTGATACACGGACACTTAGATCAAAACTACCATACCACACCGATTTGTATTGCATTGAAGACTTAATAAAATCTTACGATAACCTTTTGTTTCTTAGGTAGTTAGAAGTACTCCCAAGGCATTAACCTTTTTTCAGCCTGCTTCTTCACTAGTGGTTAAATTGGGCAAGTACATCATAAGGACACATCTATCTACAGTTGAACCTCCCCCAAGCATGTAGGTTAAGTCTCGATCGCCACGCTGGTGTTCGCCGTCACGATGTTTAAAATTCACAGAAGGAAGCTGCTGCCCTTCTGTGGTATTACGACATCCACGGGGCTGACTTAGCCACGGGGTTTTGTCCACATTAATATGGACATATCTTCTTACGCATTTTTTCGGGATAAAAACTAAATAGGTGTTTATTCATGACAACAATATAGAGTTCTTCAAAAAGGATCTTCTAACACATTTAAAAAGTAGGCAACGGGCGTTTTTCTGATATTGCAAGCGTTCATGGTATAACAATAGGTATGGCATTCCGAGACACAAATGGTGATGTGGGTGACACTTGCCACGTCATTATCGCCAACGGCAAATTAGAAGACGAATCTATTTTCTGATGTTACCAGTAGCGTAAAATCGTAACACTCCGAGCTCCTTGTATGAATCTGATAAAACTACATATGTGGTTGTTAGTATTTACCAATTTATTTATCAAATTGACTCTTGTTTAACTAACGCTGTTTTGACTGATCTAACAAACATACGGTTGGCATTTTTTTATTGATTTTTCAATTGACTTCTATCACATTTGTTTCCGAACTTCTACGTTTTGTTAAAATATAGTGGCAACTGGACAGTGACGTCGCGAATGTCACTCGTGGAGTGGCCGACCTTGTTTTTTTGGATCATGAAGGCGTCCTTAGGCTCTGTTAACCGCTTTCCACTAGGCGGGCCGCTTGTGAGTTTACTACCTTGGTAGTTTAAAAAAAATACTATTCGTGATCAAGAACAGAAGAACAGTTATTTAAGAACAAATAGTGTAATAATATAATAATAAATATAATAATAATGCAATAATTTAGTCTACATTTGCCTCTCTTATGCAGAATTTCAGCCCGATTTGTTATTTAGTACAAGCGTTTAAACATCCTCAAAGCTACCTAAGGAAACATTAGATATACAATATGCCAGACCGCAAAACTTGAAGTGGAAACATTGCGGCTTGCCTTGAAACATGTTTAACTCCATAGGTCACCTTATCAAACCACTCGATTAGGTATAGCTTGATAACAGTTGACAGTTGATAACAGGTTAGTATTTCTTGTGGATTTGAAGAAGGAACTGCCATAAGTTTTTTTTTTCTTTTGTATATTATAAAATTTATAAATAAATAAATAATGCTGGACAATCCACACAGCATCATCTAGCCCCAAGCTAAGCAGAGCTTGTGGTATGGGTACTAGATGACTGATATACATAATACAATATATTACATAGATAGATATACCAGACCAGAACACCCTGAACAAATATTTGCAGATCGTACAAATATTTGTCCCGAGGCGGGAATCGAACCCGCAACCTCCTGCGTCGCAGACGGACCTTCGCCCACCGCGCCACATGGTAACTTAACCTCATTTAACTTAAGTGGTTCCAAATAGTGGAGTAACTCGTATAATGCTTGTGAAATATGTCGTTCATTTGTTGAGCGATTCTCAAAAAAAATATCAACATGTAGGGTACCTAGTTTTTTGTTTGGAAATTCTTGTACCTTATGGGATTTTTAAGTAAATTTATTTATTACTAGGTGCTGCCCGCGCCTTTGCCCGTGTTTTATCGGGATAAAAAATTGCCTATATGTTATGTCCCAAACTATACCCATACCGAATTTTAGCCTAATCAATAGTTTTTGCGTGCTAGTAACAAATATCCTCGCCAGGCGAGGCATCGTGAGGCGAATTACAACAGCCACCCAACCAGAGTAAATATGATGGCCACGACCGCTCTGACAAGAGTGAAACGAAGAAGAAGAGAACAAATATCCATACATACATCCATCCATACAAACTTTGACATTTATAATATTAGTAGGATTATTCACAAATTGACCGGCCACATCGCTTTGAGAAATAGAAGGCCTTATCCCTGATTTTTTTATCTATAAAACACCATCACAGACTGTCAAGTATCAAAGTGCTTTATTGCCTTTAGACCGTACAGGACTCTTGGACACAAATTGTCACAAAATTGAAATAACATAAGTACTAAAACTAGGAAATAAAGTAATCACTTAGATTTTCTGTTCACTTCAATCTTTTTAAGGTAAAGTAAAAAAGCGAATAAGGTTTATGAGCTGTACATATAATGAAGAAAACTTAATCTGTCTTCTAGACGGTTATGTTTCTAATGGAGACATTTGAAGGAAAATCTTCCATAACTCAGTAGAGACAAATCAGACAAAACCAACAAACACCGTTGGTTTTCTTTGATTTGTCAGGCCTTGTACAGTACAAGCCTATTTAATGGCAGTCTACCTTATATCTATACATAGATATGTCTGTTAGATTGTATCTTAATTTTAATAAGTTTGTACCATAGATAGTAAGCATTTTGGTGTAAGCAGTCATCATCATTATCATCAGCCTATACACGTCCACTGCTGGACATAGGCCTTCACCGTACGACGCCACAAATAGCGGTCCTGAGCCTCCATCCATCGACTCCCTACGACCGCTACGATGTCGTCAGTCCATCGAGTGGATGATCTCCCAGGTAGGGGGGGATTTGCCATAATCACCACGCTTGGCAGGCGGATTGGTGATCGCAGTGTTGGTGTTTAAAAATACTCAGAAGGAAGCTGCTGCCCTTCCTCTGGTAGGTTCCCTTAGTCGGCTTTTACGACATCCACGGGTTGAGTTGGAGTAAACAGTGTAAACAGTGAGCTTCTATAATTTTTTTTAAATAAATAAATTTCTAAATATCTGATACCTACGTCTTCTCACATGCAGATGCGCTATTTATTATGTAAGGGGGAAAGTCTTCTGCATATCATTAGAATGTAATGGAACAATTTCGAACTAAAACAAGCACAATCGGACATTTATCTTTAGGTACAGGTTCAGTACCGTGTTCTATCCAATCCCATTTAGATAAAGCACGGGATGTAAGAACAAAGTGAAATATTTACTTTGACATACGTAGTTCCATTGGATCCCATTTTGATCGCATGCGGATTATCCAATATTACCTGAATAAAGCTAGAAAACAGGTGATGAAAGATTATACCTTGTGATATTTCAGGGAAGTATCAATTTACAATCTGCGGAACATTGAGTGTTCGAGAACTCGCAAATTGCTTCAGTTTTATCGTCTTTCTTATCGTATCGCCGCGCCGCCGCGCGCCGCTTCCATCTTAGAGTGCTCGGGGTTTCTTTCATGATTCGAACATATTTTATTCATAGGAACTCTATTAAAAATATGGTAGAGATATTGTTCTAAGGTAGTTATGAGCTTATTAAAAAAAGTGAGGAACTAAAGTCTACTTATAAGCCTTCACACGAACAAAAACAAACTTCCTACACTACTTTTCCTAAAAAAAGGATTATGTTGCAATATTTAATTATAATTATATACATAAGTCTAGGTAGACGGTAGAGCCAACGCAGAACCCCGTTCGCATACGCAATGGGAAATTAGAAGCTTACAGCTAGGCTATATGCGTGAACCTGGCGAACCGTTAGCGCATCTACAGAATGCTTAGCCCGGCTCGCCGCCGCCGCCGGACATCGGCCGGGGTAATGACTGCCAACTGCGCTATGTGAGAATAACCGCGCGTTCTGCGTTCCCAATTCAAATCCGATTCACATTCTTTGTTCAAATTCAAAATATCGAAACTCTTTTGTTTATTCTCTTTTATTGACTCAGAGTTTTTAATCGATTCTTTTGTTTTTAATATCGAATGTAATCGATACTTTTTCGTTTTTATATGTCTGATGTACTATTTTGTATAATTAAGTTGGTTGTTTATTCCGTGTTAATAAAAGAGAAAGATACATACAATGAAGTCAGTAGACTCAACAGTAACTTACATTGGAATAAAAGAAAAGAAACCTTATTATATCATAAGCAAATCCATATCTACAACAGTTCTGCTAATGCATAAAATATAGTTCATAGTATTTACCCTCCGTTTTTCTGAGTAATGTGCTTTGGAAACCGAGTTGCTCATAAAAAGTAGATAAAATCAATTATAAACATTTGTGTAGCTTGTCAACTGCCTCTCAGTGACTGTTTATCACGATGATAAGATAACAGTCACCTATAAACTGATAAGCCAAACCAGTCTCTGTACTAACTCATTACTAGTCTAGGGCTCGACTCCGCTGTGACGATTTCTCCTCCGTAGACCGAGACACGTTCTCGGTGACCCCGTTGACCCAATCACCGCCGCTAACCCGGAGGTGACGGCAACCAATTCGCTTCCGCACACTACACAACCGACCAAAAACCGACCCCGCCGGATGCGGGGTCGAAGAATTCCCCGCTTCCGCCCTTAGGTGCATTCGTGCACCTAGGCGAAACCTCCATTACCCTCTTGTGTAGCATCTGGCGACAGCCCAAGCCGAGGCTCGCACCTAAGTGGTGGCCCTTGTGCGTGTCGCCCCAACCTAATTTTACCGGCGAGGCGCCCTCTGCGCCCGCCAAAAGCCCGGTAACGCTGTCATGGCCATCTGCGGTCAACAGCATTATAATCCATTCGAAAAAAAAAAAAAAAAAGCTGTGACGATTTCGATATGAACGATACGAGAGACCAATCTCTACTCACTTAGAATCGAGATTGGTCCGAATAATCGAGGAATTATCGGAATCATTCGCTCATAAATCGAAATCGGTGATTCGGAGTCGGGGCTCGGGCCCATGGGAAGTTACTTAACAACCATGATATTGAAATATGCAATCAAGGTTGAATTGACAGAATTTATGGAGTTGCTTTGAATGCAAACTATCAAATGTCAGTTTTAGAAATATGTTCTGAAACGGTTTTTTAACGGAATCTGAATGGTAATTTAACAGTTTATACTGAAAATCTGCCAGAAAAATAAGATACGTATATGGAACAATCAATCAAAATACCAACTTTAAGACACAGGAATTATCCTAGTGTAAAGATTGTAGCGTCATGTGTACATACATAAGTACATAATATTTAATTAAGTAACTAAAATTATATTTAAACCCTTGAGTTGAATAACATCTTCGTCTGCAGACCGACTTACTGTTAGTTTACTATAATTAATTATGCTACACATACATAATTTTATTATTTTATGTATGTCTAAACTGTTTGTGACTTAAATAAATGATTTTGTTTATAAAGTGTATTTTTACAAAAAAACTATAGTTAGTAAAATAAACATAAGACAAAGCTAGTATGGCTATAAACGCTTTAACTTGTGAACAATCTTATAAAGAAAACGATTAGACGGCAAAACTCAAAAAATCGTGACAACGCAATATAATATAGAATAAGTATGGGGGTTTATAGCTCCTTACCCCCAGGTATATCCTACTAATATTATAAATGTGAAAGTTTGTATGTATGGATGTATGGATATTTGTTTCTCTTTCACGCAAAAACTACTGAACCGATTAGGCTGAAATTTGGTGTGGGTATAGTTTGGGACCTGGAATAGTATATAGGCTATTTTTATCCCGATAAAACGCAGGCGAAGACGCGGGCAGCAGTATATTTAGATCAAATTAATCTAAACCTACGGAGAGTCTGATCAATGCCCTGTCTTATTTCTAAGACAAACAATCTTACCTGTTAATTTCAAAACTTGGTTGCTGACTGCTTGGTATCAGCATCTGAAACAAAAAAAAGTATATTATTTTATAAAACAAAGTCGGGTTTGTTCGAACTCGAGAACGGCTGGATTCAAATGATCTTTGATTTGTTGAATTTGTCTCCGTCCTTAATAGCAAAAAAGAAACTACAATACTATGTGGACGAAGCCGCGGGCACAGCTAGTATTTAATAAATGCCATGCTGACCATAACAACTAGTTCTTTAAAATTGTTATAAAGCGTCCAAGTGACCAATTTTTTTTCGATTAGATATAAAAAAATATGGAGTGTAGGGAGACCATCCACTCGATGGACTGACGACATCGTAGCGGTCGGAGGGAGTCGATGGATAGAGGCGGCTCAGGACCGCTATTTGCGGCGTCGTATGGGGGAGGCCTATGTCCAGCAATGGGCATGTGTGGGCTGATATGATGATGATAATGATGACTGCTTAGCCACTATAAAATAGAAAGATTGTATAAGGTAATTTAATAGATTACAAAATCTTAACCACAAATACCTATATATTGCTACCAGGAGATTAGAAGTGGCTAGGAATACAACCGAGATTAGGACAATTTGCAAAAGTTATTTCGAGCCCTTCACATCAAAGGAACCCTCGAGCCTACAGGATATTGGTTTATAACCGTGGGGGCCTACTAACGTAAAAACGAAACCGAAGTTCGTTGATTCGTTTTCCTGCAAATGCAATCTTTATGTCGGTGATATAAGAGTTGTATTTGCACGAAAACGAATTAGATATTTAGATTTTGATTTTCCGAGTAGGACATCTGACCGCCCTTCGTATGGGTTTATTTCATAAAAAATGGGTTTTGTCGCTCTATAGATTTCTTCCCTAACTATAATAGGGTTAAGGGACATCTATGGTATGGAAAGGCCTAATGTTGTTCGAATAATAAATAATAGATATTTTTTTAAAGATTTTTCTAACAAATGGTTACCAGAGACGCAAGTCTGTGATCGGCACGGTCTTGGTGTTTTATGCGTTGTGCATAAATGCTGGGCATTTATACGTGGGGACTATGGGCATTACACTCTGACTTATGTCAATAGAAGAAGACAGAGTGAGAATTAGCAATGCTTTATGTTAGCAGACTATTATGAATAAGGGGATTATTCTGGAACGGTCGAAGAGCTAAGTTTGTTGTAGAATGCGATGTACGAATTATTAGTTCAAAACAAAACAAATGAAAGCTCGATCTTGCCTAAAAGAGCTATCATTTGGTAGAGATTCGTAGTCAGGATATAATGACTTCATAGTTATTCTAAAATGAATGCACCGAATATGCACTGAAATATCCAACTTCGGTAAATATTAAAAACCGGATTAACAAAAAAACAAAAACTATACACGACAGAATATAAATAATGCCTATTTTGAAATTTACTCAAGTATACCTTTCTTATTAGACCAAACTTGATTTAGTTGATTGATTTTACCCCTCCTTTGACCCCCTGGTCTAAAATATCCCTAGACTGATTTGACCCTACTAAGTTACCAGCATATTTTACATGTCTCATCTATACACCTATATAATAGGGATGACGACAGTACTAAAAATCACAAAAATTATGTATTTACCGAATTATACCTGAGCCATAGATTACAGAACACGTATTATATTGTATGTTTTGATCGAGATTCATTATTATTTTGATAAAATAAAACTACAAAATACAGCAATCCGCCATGACACGTTGAACACCAATCAGAGACTACATAACTGTGACGTCATGCTGTCACAATATGTAATGTAAAGGCACAGAATAGCTGGTAAAGCTTCTCTTGAAAAAATTATGATCATTCTGTATCATCAGATGTTCGTGCATCTATGACGTCATAGACAGCCGCTACGAGTATTGTAGCGTTCTGGAGCGAAATTGAAAACGCATTTTAAAAAACTGTTTTTTTTTTAATTTGATTAATTTTGCATTCAGTAGATGTCTAAAAATATCACGGTGTTGTTTCTCAAAATCAGTCGTCATGCCTTTTAGGTACCCTAGTTATATGACACTCTGAATGAAGAGTGTCATTAACTAAATGTAGAGTGAAAAGATAATTTACTCAAAACTCAATAACAAATAATTCGATTGTAGATTAACAACCGCAATCCCTTTTAATTGTTTGAAAAACTACCCCTGGCTTCATCTTAAACACACACAGCCCTATCCAATACAAAGGAAAATAAACCTTAAGCTTTACAAGTACGGTGTTTTATTTCCTGTTCCAAGATATTAGCGTGACTTTTAACTGGTTCGAAGAAAATGAGCTTTATTTTGGTATAAATAGGGTAGTTTTTTAAAGTTGTGTTTGAATGAAGGGCAGTCGTGTAGGGGTGTAACACCGTGTACAGTGACAGAAGTTGGTCGATTAATCGTGTTTTCGCCCCTATTTGGAAGCGTGGAATTATTAAACTAAATGATAGGTATTTGTTATGATACTTTATTGAAGATTGTATACTCCGATTCAAAAACCTGGATATTTTTTGTATACAAAAGGATTCCAAAACCCAAGGAATATTGGTGGAAAATATTTAACGACATTGGTATCATCGAAGCAAAGCACAGAAGAAGCTTTCATTCATCATTTTATTGAACTCTCGTACGTTTTCGAAATCGTACAGTTTTGCTACACATACGAGTATGAGATTATGCTTTATTGAAGTTTGTGTTTTAGTTGTTAGTCATAACTTTGTTGTTACCTTGTTGTTTTCTGTTATTGTTAAGTTTTTATTCATAAATGTGTTTGTTGACATAAAGTATCTTGTATTCTAAATCGAAGTATCACTTTTAGGTTTTAGCTATCGCAATCAAATTTTTAAGTAATTTATAAATAATACAATTTACAGGAGTTATTTTTTTACAAAATAGCTTTTATGTAGCGACATTTCCGAATTTTTTTTCCTGGATAACTAAATAATTTCCAAGTATTTGACCGTGTGGCTAAATTCTAACAAAATGATATAGTTTTTGGGTGTATAATTTTATCTACATAGGTAATATACCTTTGCAGAAAATAGAAGTTGTTACTTATTGGTAGAATAATAGATATTCACTATATTTATTTTTATTTACAGAACTAGTAAACATTTTTGCAAGTTTTGAAAACCACCCGCTGGGTTCATCCGCCAGAAACAAAAAAAAAAAGAGTTTTGTACGAAAGGAACTCTATTCAAACAAAACAATCATTATCTTTATCTCATTTGGACATATGTTATTTTTAAAACTAACAATAAGTATAGATAACAATAGATAGAGCGATGGTAAACTCGATCTTCTACAAAATATAATAGACAACATTTTGTATGATATGTAGAAAGTTAGACAATTTTGGTCCCTATTTAATTGGCAGAATGTATCCACTAAAACATTCACACGGCGTATATTCCTTTAGCCAGACTCAAATATCATTATTTATTCACCAGAAGGCTACTATAATGTACCTGACCAACCTACCTATACATCCACCTATGTTAATGCGTCTATATGAATTTTAAAGGTACCTTAAGCACCTTACTTATTTTTTATTTATTTTTTATAATGCTGGGAAATTTCAAACAGCACCAACTAGCCCCAAGTTTATGAATGATGTGATGTGATGACTGATACCTCAACCTACGAATATTATAAATGTCATAATTTCTGAGTAGATGTATGTTGATGTATGTCTGAGTGGATGTATGTTATTTCTCTTTCACGCAAAAACTACTGTACTGATCAGGCTGAAATTTGGTAAGGGTATAGTTTGGGACCTGGAATACCATTATGGGCTATTTTATCCTGATAAAACGCGGGCGAAGGCGCGGGCAGCAACTAGTACAATATATTATATGGATAGATATTTTTTATTGTACATAGAAAGTACCCAGAACATCCAAGACAAATACTTGCAGATCTTACAAACATTTTTCCCAAAACGGGAACCGAACCCGCAACCTCCTGCGTCGCAGGCGGACCTTCAGGCGTGTTAGTTTCTACGGCTTATACTCGCGCTACGCTATTAATTCTTATCGCCATAATGATAGCACTTGCAATAAAACTCCCATGAAATAGAGTTTATTTACCATAGCGTCGAATGTCTACAAAAACATGCACAAAGATAATTTGGCGTGTTTTAAAAAACGATAAATCGATTTCAAATTCCTTTAATATTACACTTATTTTAAGTTTTGCGGGATAAATATTAATCCCCTGGGGATAAAAGTTTTATGGGACCCCTTCGGGATCATTATCTATACAATAGTGAAAAAAAAATCAAGATCGGCTCATAATTGGTGGAGATATCGTGTAACATACATAAAAAAAATTAATACAGACGAATTGAGAACCTCCTATTTTTGAAGTCATTAAAAAGGAAATAGCACGCGTTGAAAATTTAGAGGTCAAACTGCTGGACGTTATTTCCTTCTAACGGCTTTGTCAGTCTAACTAGAATAATCAAAGGTGTTTGTGGTTAATTGTAAAAAAACTGATAAATATTCCCGTATTAGAGAAGTTCAATACCTACCGAGAAAATTTTATTGACAAAGAAAATAACAATCAAATAATATAAACAAATTAAATAAGTATTTACAATTGAAACAATTGAGCTAACTGCAGACTGTTGCAAACAATCAACAGATAGCTCAACTGGTCCATATCAATACTAGTTGGAAGCGTCTCCAAGACGCTGGCTGCATTGCCTCGCTGTATGGCAATGCTAATGCGCTGCGCCAGATACTCACCAGCTCTCGGGTCACGCGACGCTTTGACCAGCCGCGGCGCTCTGATAATTTTTTGAAAACTCGGTACCTCACGGTCCTAGCGTATACCTACTACTAATACCTACCTACTCATAAGTTTTTTATATAAAAAGAAAAAAAAGCAAATTATATTATGTAGGACACATACACCTAAGTACATATAACTCCGCAGGCCATACGTGTAGGGTATTGAAGACCAAGTTTGGTCTGGAGAGACATATAAACTTAATTATACACCCAGTATGTATGTATTACTAGCTGCTGCCCGCATCTTCGTCCGCGTTTTATCGGGAAAAAAATAGCCTATACATTATTCCAGGTCCCAAACTATACCCATACCAAATGTCAGCCTAATCGGTTCAGTAGTTTTTGCGTGAAAGAATAACAAATATCCATACATCCATACATCCATCCATACAAAGTTTCACATTTATAATAGTAGTAGGATAGTGAATATGTTACAATACATTTTTTTTTAACGTTCATCCTACACAACACGAATCTGTGAGGCTCCCGTTGCCCGGACTCTTTAAGAGTTCGATGTTCTCAGGAGCACAACTCATAAACACACGCACACACACTCCAACACATACGCACCCACACACAAATGGTGCCTTCAGGGGACCCATCGCTTAAGGTATTGTATTTTTAACCGACTTCAAAAGAAGGAGGTTATCAATTCGTCTGTACGTTTTTTTTTTGTATGTATGTTACGCGATATCTCCGCCAATTATGGACCGATTTTGAAAATTATTTCACTATTGTATAGAAAATGATCCCAAAGAGGTCCCATAAATTTTTTCTCCCCGGGAATTAGTATTTATCCCGCAAAACTTAAAATAAGTGTAAAAGTAAGGAAATTTTAAGTCGGTTTATCGTTTTTTAAAACACGCCACATTAATCACATTATTGATTTTACTAAATTTTATATAAAGTTACCTTGATGTATTACATTATGTAAAGAACCCAAGGAAGGTGGTCCCCAAGATACAGGTTTATCCTAGTTTGGGAATCAATGATGTATTAATTTTAAGTCTTAAATATTAACCAATAAACGTTATTTATTATATTAAGGCTCATGATAGAAATGACATTTCTATCATGCGCCCTAATATAATAACTATCGCAATCGATTGGAGGACATGTATTGTATATATATGTATTTAAAAGTCTTAATAGCGAATGTTTGTATGTATGGATGTTTGTTACTCTTTCAAGCAAAAACTACTGAATGGATTGTAATGAAACTTTACAAAACCATAGGCTATGATTTATAAAGATACTAGCTGGTGCCCGTGACTTCGTCTGCGTCAGATTAGTACTTGATATTCTTCTTAGTCCACGCGGGCGTAGCTGCGGGCGGCTCAGCTAGTTTATAATAAACCTATAAAATTGTTTGCCTTGTTTATGTGCTTAACTAGGATATTATCTCGGTACGTATCTACTACAGTCGTTATCAACATACTCAAGGTACATAACCTTCTGTATACTTCCTGTCAAAGATACATATGTTTAAATTCTTATATACCTATGTAAACTTAGGTAAACTAATAATAATACTCTCAAGAGACCGCCGATGTCCTCAGGGGCTCCATAAAAACACACACACGCGCGCACAATGACCTATATTTATATAATAGCATATACGGGTACAATAAAATTAATAATTTTCATATTTTTAAGATAAATTAATTTACATTGTTCAGCTTTTTTTGACTTACCATAATGTTCTTTTTATTCTTTAATATCTGTGTATTCCCTTTTGGCCTTATTGTAATGTATTTTTTAAGTATTTTAAATAAAATTGTAACGCTGTGGTTTACCTCAATAATTTTTGTTTATTTGTATGTTTGTGTGTGCATGCGCAATTCTGCACATGTTCCTATTTATCTCCAAAACGGCTCCACCGTACTCTATATTCCAGCCAAAATTGTCGAATGTTTTTAAGACGTATTGAGCTCGATTTTGCTAGACAAGGACGAGCACACACCGCGCGGCGAGAAAGGAAGGCAAGAGCCGCAAAACGGCCGGCCAGCGCACAAATTCACCGATTTTTATTTTGAAATTTGGTTTTCTCTCAAATAATACTCTTTCGCAATAAAATTAAACCATAATCCTCTAAAGTATTCATTAGGGAACACGTAGACAAAATTTCAGTGAAATATGTTAAATACCACCAAATAAAAATGGTTTCGGCTCCCATAACTTACTAACTAGAATCATATACTTTAGATGCTCATCAAAAAGTTATAAAAAATTCAATGATTTCTTGATTTTTCTTACAGTCAAAACGTGGGTTTTGGGACTCACTTCACCTTAAACATTCTACAACGATAAAACTAAAATTTACACGCCGGACCAGTTTCGGATATAATGTTAAGCATTATTTACAGAAGGAAAGATCTTTTACTCGTACCATTGTAAACTGTGTTCGAAAAATACGGCAACAAAGTTAATTTTAGAATTTGGCTGGAGTTAAGGTAGTCATCGCTGTCACTTTAGTTCTATTAGTTTTCCTTTTTTTTCTCGTGCCATAAATATTTAATTACGAATTATGAGAGTCAACACTTGTGGTGATGGATGTTTTCAGGCTAAAAAATTACAATACGTGCTTAGAGTAAATACTCTCTAAGCACGTATTGTAATTTTCGTCACAATTTACTGAAGCTAATTTCTACAAATTATAAAAGTTTTATACCAAAATAAGTAGGCATTGAGTCATTGAGTGAGTGGAGAGGAAAAAAAATATGTACAGCTGAATTGAGGCCCTCCTTTTTTACCCGACTACCGAAGGGCGAGGGTAATGATTGAGCGACTATTAAGCGACGAATCATAATGATAAATAAATAATTCTTATGACGATTTTCACCTATTCAAATCGATCGATTTGCACTTCGCAAATCGAGCATGGCCGAATGTTGCATGTTGTTGTTGAATGTAACCTATCTAGGTTATAATATAATATTTGTTGAATTAACATTACTTAACGTGTCTGATAAAATGATTTTTTTTAAAGTGCAAACGAATTAGCTTAGCCCAGTTAATCCATCCATTGTCGCGACCATCCGAACACAATTAAGATCACGGTAATGACATATTTCTTAACCGACCTTGGAGCAAATAATTCAAATTAGGCTCTAGTTACACTGCACGAGCTGCTTTTCCAGTAACTTATTGATACTTCCAGTAAAAGACAAACGACTAAAAAATAAAACTCTATGTGGCAAACTGCTATAGTTTGAACTTGAACAATTCATTATGAATATAATCAGGTTAACTACGAACCTAGTTTGTGTTGGATTCATTCATATGCTGCATCCTACTTGTCAGACTATAGGTAGCTTAACAGGCACAGCATTAGCTCAATTTATTTTATTCTTATTTTGGTCTAGATGATGTGATTTGGATTATCCATCATTATTTATTTTTATCGAATTAAACTAGGTATTTCCATATCTCCGAATCACAGCTATTGGCGGTAGATAGGCTTTGTATAAACCCTTCACAAAGAGTCTAGTCTATTTAGCTTTAGGTACTAGAATGTATTTACTGTCGTACCAGTAACTCGCACCACGTAACTCAGCCTTTTAACGTTATATTTACCTCTTTGTTCGACAATGTATGCGCGCACTCATCCATTACTGTTTCAATAACAATAAAGTACGAGGGAAAGAAGTAAGGGCGTAATGTACACCGTATTCGCCTTACGAAATTGCCGTTGTGATTTGGGTGCCTGCCGGGGAAATGACCACGATAAACGACCTACAAAATGCTTGCTTAAAAGTGGGTCGACCTTTGACGACACGACTGTATGCACGTTGTTTTTTTTTTGTTTTATCAGCATTACTTCCTACACTCCGTAATCTATGTATGTTTTTTCTTTTTTTTTCCTTTTCTCACCAACACACCTGCCCCTACCAAGCGTGCAAACGATTAGGTAGCAGTAGTATATTTTCCTGTTCTAAGGTTATTACCTATTTATTTGAGTCAAAATTCATCGAATTTCGATGGTATTCATTATAAATTTTAGTTAAATAATGATAATTTATTCTTTGATACCTAATTATTTTGTGTTGGTGACCTGTTAAATTAATGTACATATTTAATAAAAAAAACTTTTGTCATTTTGTATTTCTTGTTGATAATTAGCTGTACGAGAACACAAGAGCAAGTAATTATCACTCAGCATGTTTTCTGTCTGCAATAATATACATGCTGTTAGGTAAGACTTTATCAATCTTTATCAGAACTGCTAACAGATAAGAAAACAAAATTGGATTCATTATTGTTTTGCTTATCAGTTTTTTCTTACAAAAGAAAATATAATTTGTATTTTTATTATTATATGTATTGATTTTTATCTCAAAGTCTTAAAGACTTCAGTCTTAAAGATGGTTTAATAATTATCAGTTAATATTATAGCCACAAACTTGTGTTTAATAATCAGATTTCAGATTTCAAAAACTTGATTTCTTTAGCCTTACTAAATAAGCATATTTATATCTAGAATAGTAGTATAGAAGCTATAAATATAGTTATTATTTTATAATAAAAAAGAAAGTGTTATTGTTTTCTCTTCACTTAATTTTTTTGTCTTTGTGGAGAAGTAATCGCATTGTTACCGTTATTTAACAATACGAAGTTAACAGCATTTTCATCGAGTTTTGTTAAAATTATATCTATTTACATATAATATGGTTTTGTAATTTAATTAAGCTACTTACATAAATCATAACAAATCAATCTTTATTTCTAGAAACAACATCTTTTGTCATAATATTGCAAAATGTTATTATGTACATATACGAATGTATTTTATTGTCATCTGCGACACAGTGTTCCACTTCTGCAGGTGAAATTGTTTCTCAAAACTGTTTCTGTTCCTTGTCTCGTACCAATAGGTTGATTTTTTTTGGTTTTTGTTTTTAAATTACTTCAAAAAAGGAGGAGGTATGATTTTTCTTCTAATTTTTGTTTGTTTTATGTTACCAGCCAGTATGCCCTTTTCATCGACGGTGAAATCGGGAAAGAGGTTGTATATCAAACATGAAGTTTTTTCGTGCTGACTCTACTAAAGGTTGGTTTTAGGCGCATCATAGATCTTAAGTCCTTATCTATAAAATTTGGCCCTTTTCTATTTTGCGTGTACACCCTAAACAATTTTACCGTACAACATGGCATCCAAAACACCAACTGACAACAGATCTACCACAAAACTCGAAACAAAAACAGCATAAAACCATAGAGCATGGAAAACTCTTTACCTAAATTATGGACGACTGATCTTGCCATGGAATAAGAAGTTTTCATACAAACCCATTTTATGGGTTTATATGAAAACTTCCCCCCGCCCCCTTTTCTATTCTCATTGACAGTGAAATCGAGAATTAGGTTGTATATGAAACACGAAACCTTATCTTCCTTATCTTTTATCACACTTGGTGTTTCTACTAGAGGTTGGATTGGTACACATTGGAACCCCTGTCCTAGCTTCGTGCGGGTGCTATAAAGCTTTAATTTGATCCCCTCTGTTATCCCCTTCCTGTCCCTACCGGGGAGACTGTGGGATTTTATTCCGACTGCGAAATACAAAGTTTCTCATTATTTTCTGTATGGAGATCCTATCGTGTACACGTAAAGATAGTGATTGTCAATATGACCTCACTTTTAGCACTGCAGGAGGGACCATTTTACTAAAATAAAATTTAAGAAATTTTTTCATTTAGTTTAGTAGGACATATTTAACCATTTTACTACATTAAAATTTAAGATATTTTTTCATTTAGTTTAGTAGGACATATTTAACCATTTTACTACAGTAAAATTTAAGATATTTTTTCATTTAGTTTAGTAGGACATATTTAACCATTTTACTACAGTAAAATTTAAGATGTTTTTTCTCTTAATTTTGATCAGTTGCATTAAAATAAATTTTGTCTCACAATAAAATTGTTAAATTTTGGTTTTGGTTAGTTAAGTTAAAAAAATATATATATCATACAATGAATAAAAAAATAAAAAGTGATTAAGTAAAGTAAATTGACTTATCTATTTCTAACAACTTCCCAGGTAATTTCACTGTTTTCAATAATGCCGAGCCGATGCAACAATATCGTTTACCTTTACAACTCTCTACAGAACATCTACAAAGTCATTAAGCTACTCTACAACGTCAAGCTATTCAATCATACCAATCAGGGTCTGTAACGGCATCGCTGTGTATGTCAATACAATTCTATGTCAATACTCGCAAACAAATAATGCAGGCCGCTCTAGTCGAACGGATTATCTGGAGAATGTCAAAGCTGAGAGATTATAAAATAAACAATTGGAATCTTTACATGAAACTTTCACAAACTTAGCAAAAACTATTACACAACCGTGGAAATCAGATTTTCGTCGATACTGAAAACAAAAAGTGATATTTTGACTTAGCGCTGTCTTGTTCTAGGGTTGCGATAAGTGCAATAATGTGCATGCGTTTCAGAGTCTTTTAATTTTTACTGTCTCATCCATGTTTTAAAATGTTACATCCATACTTTCCGTACTAATAATATTTGATCGGAGTGAGCGAAGCGAACGAAGTTCTCAGTAGCAGCTTGGGTGATTTGGCTCTAAGGTGAAATAGTTACTTCGAGCATAACTGTCCAGCCGTTGAACCGATTTGCGTGAAACTTGATAGGTGTACGAGGCATTATGAAATATGCCTGGCTGACTTAGTGAGGCTAAATCATTTTTGGAGACAAGGTAGCCAAAGGGGGTTAAATCAATCTATTAAATAAAGTTGGGTCTCATATGAAATGTATACTTGAGCACTCTTCAAGACAAGAGTGAACAGGTGTCTTCTAGACCTTCGTGATACAACGTCGGCCACATCATCACTTTCCATCAGGCGAGATTGTGGTCAAACGAAGGTTTATATACTATAAAAAAAGCTAATTCAAAATAGTTTTTTTTTCTACCGTATAATTTTTTTTAAATAATCCGAGTTTTATATGTAACGATGTCGGATATTTCAGTGCATACTCGGTGCTTGGATTCATTTTCGAAGATTTACAAAGTCATAATTATCAAATAAATATATATATATATATATATATAGTAGGTAGGATGTATGACGACCGATGTGGCGCGGTGGGCGAAAGTCCGCCTGCGACGCAGGAGGTTGCGGGTTCGATTCCCGCCTCGGAACAAATGTTTGTACGATCTGGAAATATTTGTTCAGGGTGTTCTGGTCGTTTTTCTATGTATAATAAAAAATATCTATCTATGTAATATATTTTATTATGTATATCAGTTATCTAGTGCCCATAACACAAGCTCTGCTTAGCTTGGGGCTAGATAATGCTGTGTGAATTGTCCAACATTAAATATATATATATATATATATACATATATATGTGTATCCTACCTACGAATCTCTACCAAATAAGAGCTCTTGTAAGCTAGATCGAGTTGTCATTTATTTTGTTTGTAGTTGAACTAAGAATTCGTACACCGCATTCTACAACAAACTTAGCTGACCTTTTTGACCGTTCCAGAATAAGAATAAACCAAAAACACAATAGGCACAATAATAAAAATGTAATATTTCATTTTTAAATTTTTATAAATTTTAGGGCCATTGCGTCTCGGAATATCAAACCGTCACATCAACTCCATCCGAATCATTCGAGATAGACCCCCGTTATTGGGTTTTAAGAAATCAGAAGAATGAAACTAAAATAGTCACGACGATATTGTTAGGGGCTCACTACTATTTATAAAAGCGAAAGTAACTCTGTCTGTCTGTCTGTTACCTTTTCACGCCTAAATGGCTGAACGGATTTTAATGAAATTTGACAGGGAGGTAAATAATATCCCGGGGACGGGCATCGGCTACTTGAAAAGCGCGTGCGATGCCACGGGCTGAAGCTAGTTTTATCAAAGCACAGGACTATAGCAGAGATCCGTGGTGGTTCGCACAAATTGAGGAGTTTGTGCGATTTGAGGAGTATATTTAATTATCCAGACAGAAGTAGTTAAAATGTGTCTATAAATCTCTAATAACTTGTACTTATAGACCAATTTTTAACCGACTTCAAAATAGGTGGAGGTTTATGTTCGGCTGTACGAGTACGATATTTCTTTTATATGTGTTCGTCGACTTTTCCGTTAATTATTGACGAATTTTGTTAATTCTTTCGCTTTTGTATAGAGATAGAGAGAGAATGATCCCGAGGTGGTCTCAAAATCTTTCTTCCCGAGGGATTTACTTATCCCACAAACATTAGAAACAGTGTATAATTAAGGGATTCGAAGTCAGTTCTTCGTTTTTTTAAACATCAAATTCTTATTTTGAAATACTTCTCAATTAAAATTACCTAATTAACTTCACTATTCGTTATACAAAAGGCAGAACCAACAATTTATGAATTTATTAAGTAAGAAGCACTTGAGGTAACCCGACTCTAATTAGTGACGTGTGCTTAGGTTTTCCCACAAAACAGCTTTGTTCAAACTAGATCTGTGACAATGGATTAAATAGTATATAATTAAATAGTAGTAGATAAACTATGGTTATTTATACATAGTTAATCAACAAAAGAACAAAGATTAAATTATTACTTATTATTTTACCCGCGGTTTCAGCCGCGTTAAATTAGAATTCCACATTTCTAGGGGATAAAAAGGTAGTTTTTCCCGTAAATCTCCCATGAATTTCTCATTCTCCCATGACTGGAATTTTATGTTCTACCAGGACAAAAAGTATGTATATGTGTTATGTTACTCTCCATCCTTTCCATTAACTCTATGCCAAAAATCAAGTCAATTGGTTGCTTAGTTTAGTTAGGGCGTGAAGGAAGGACAAACAAACACACTTACGCATATATTAGTACGGACATACATGTACTAAGCCGAAAGGGAGTGATTCTGGACCCCGAGAGAATCAACTTTTTTCTACGATTTTTTGAATTTAATATTTTTTACTTTTTTTGACTTTTTTCTTCATATTCATGTTTTTATTTTTAAGTATAAGTGTGTGTTCAAATATCACACCAATATTACAAATTATAGTATTTTTTTTTTTTATAATAACTGCAATAAGCTTGATCGAGCGCAGATTTAAATCTACATAAGGAAATAGTACCTATCTATAGAAGTCTCATATTAACTCATCAGTGAATGTTCACAATAACCAAAAAGTGGAGCAATGGAAGGCAAATTCAATAAATAAATAATGAGCAATGTAGTTCGCTCGGCAACGCCACATACACCGCCACAGTTTGAGTTATATAGTACTTTGTTACCTACAGTTCCTACTGCTGTCATATACCATACTAACTAGTAAGTTATCTGTGATGACACTGTAAATACTAACTAGTGAGTAATCTGTGGTTACAAGGGCTGCCGTAGCAAGAGAGAGCGGTATGGCCTCGTGACGTCACGGAGGTCGCAGAATGCTTCCTAAAAGTCTTCGACGCGTCGAGTGATCGGAACATTTTGAATGCAAGACTTTTTTGTCCTTATTTAGACTTGTTTCTTTATTTGAACTGTTTTTCTTTGTGATAACGGCTCTGTAAACACCAACATTAATTTGGTTTTAGCATTAAAAACTAGCATAAACGTAATATAGGTACCTAGTGATTGGAAATCTCTGCGTTATAATATACTAGCAACCCGGTCCGGCTTCGCACGGGTAGGTAAGCATTTTATGTCAAAGGGTTGGCAGCGTTTGCGATGAAAGCTCCCAGGCGGCTTGACCTTTTCCGAGGCTTCCAACAATTATCGTTATATTTCAACCAATTTCCACAAAACCTTGACAAATTATATACTTAAACCTTTCTCATGAATCAATCTACCGATTGGTGAAATCCGCATGGAAATCCGTTCTGTAGTTTTTGAGTTTATCGCGAACAGACAGACAGACGCGGCGGGGGACTTTGTTTTATAATGTGTGTGAATAGTGATAGTGAATAGACATGACGACTGATTTTGAGAAACTACACCGTGATATTTTTAGACATGTTCTGAATGTAAAATAAATCATATTTCTGCAAAAAAATTGCCTTCGAAGGAAAAATACAGCTTTTAAAAATACATTTTCAATTTCGCTCAAAAACGCTACAATACTCGTGGCGGCTGTCAATGACGTCATAGATGCACGAACATCTGATGATACAGAATGATCATAATATTTTCAACAGAAGCTCTACCAGCCATTCTGTTCCTTAACATCACTTATTGAGACGGGATGACGTCACAGTTATGTATTCTCTGATTGGTGTTCAACGTGTCATGGCGGATTGCTGTATTTTGTAGTTTTATTTTATCAAAATAATAATTAATCTCGATCAAAACATACAATATAATACGTGTTTTGTAATCTATGGCTCAGGTATAATTCGGTAAATACATGATTTTTGTGATTTTTAGTTAGTGTCGTCAACCCTATTATAATAGACGAGGTCTAAATTCTAAACTCCTCTCTCCAATAAATACGAAAAATAAAAGAAAATCGCGCGCGAGCTTTTAGAAATTTATCTTCCTACTCACATTCATAATTGAAAAGTTTATTGCTAGTGATGCAATGATCTGGAACGGAGACTGGATAGATATTGAAACGAGAGTATTCCTGCATCTATTCTCGGAGCACGCTCAAATCCTGCTCTATTAAATTTAATCTCTTGATAAACTGGGTAGAGCTCGTGAAAATGATAAATAATCGAAGTTTCTACGGGTTTTATTCTAAAAACTAGAAGAATAGCAACGAACTGGGAGCTACAAGAGATTTGGTAGAGATGCTATGTCGTCGTAGGTCTTTCTAAAATGAACGCACAGAGGATGCACCGAAGTGCGTTATACATATTTGTTTTATTTTGAAATACAAATTCGTTTATGTACCGAATTCTGCAACAAACTTCCTATTCTGCCGTCCTTATCAAAACTCGGTTATCGCGCCAAAAAGAGTTATATATCGTACATATTCGTGATCAGTAAAACGAGCTCTATATTTTCTTCTAAGACAGATTTTAAGTATCTGTAGCCATCCGGTTTTTTTGTAAGCATAACCGAGATTAAGGGATTTGGTAAAATAAAATCTTTAACTGCGGTTTTCTCGAAAGTAGCTTGGACCTAATTATTGCACTTTTGATAAGGACGGCACTAATTGTTTTCTATAGTTTTAGAAACAATTTTTGAAAGCAAAACAAAACCTGTGCTATTACAAGCGTCGCCCAACAAGGTCGATTGGTATACAGCGATGATAAAATATTGAACGCTTTCCACCGGTGTATCATTATGATACTTATAGACTTGAACTGAAGAGTGAGCAGCAATCATACTGACATAAACAATGACATTTGATAGAAATCGTTTCGTGGTTGAAGTTATTGTCAACAAATGCAATCAAGAAAGAGGTAATTCAATGAAACGTGATTCGTGTACTTATTGGGTAATCTGCAATCGGTTTAATACTAGATATAAGTGCACTAGCTGCTGCCCGAGCCTTCGCCCGCGTTTTATCAGGAAAAAAAATAGCCTATATGTTATTCCAGGTCCCAAACTATACCCATACCAAACAGCCTAATCGGTTCAGTAGTTTTTGCGTGAAAGATTAATAAATATCCATACATCCATACCTCCATCACTTTCACTGTAATAAGAAAAATCTAGTTATTCAAGATGCATAACTAGTAGTTCTAATTACCCCTAACAATATAATCGTCATAGTTTTAGCACTAGTAATGTTACTTCGGCTTTAGTTGAAGTCAAGACCCGAAAAAAAAAACAAATGGGAAGTTTGTTTTAGAATTCGGTACTTATACGAATTCGTTTTTCAGAATAAAACAAATGCAATGCACTTCGGTGCGTCCTCGGTGCGTTCATTAAGAAAGACCTACGACGACATAGAATCTCTACCAAAGAAGAGCCCTTGTAGCCATTTTGAAATGTACTTTGAAAAGTTCACTAGATCTTTGTTAGCTTTGCTCACTGCGATCAAATAAACAAGAAACTAAATAATTTAATTTGATGATGAAAATAACATAAAGAAAATTCGCTGCGCACCTTACGTTTAATTTCATACCTATCATCATAACCGCGAAGTTTGAATCCCCTAATATCGAGCCGCATAGAAACAGGTGCGCAATCTGTGTCACTGCGGGGTTATACAGGGTAACAAAGAGTAGCAGATTACACCACACGTAAAATAGCCGAGGATAGGCCGTAAAAACTAACTTTTTACTGGTTCTCACTAAAAGGAAGAGTTAGAATGAAAATTTACAGTATGGTTTGAATTAATACTTGCTGTTTATCTTTTGGTTGAATCTTGAAATTTATCCGCGAGACCTTACCATATTTTTATACCTGTAAGTCAAAAACTTTAATTTGGCAGAGAAATACAAGGAAGGTAAATATTACAAGCCCAAAGACATAAAAATCATGGGTTATGTAGAAAATCTGCATAACTCATTCATTTAGATTACAAAAAATCTACTTTTTATAAAGAACTAAATGTACCCCTCTATAAAATTGCACACAAGAATAATAAAGTTGGTTGTTTTTCTGATAAAAAATAAGAAAAGAAATAGAAAATTTTCCTTTGTTCTAATGATCTCAATACACTTATTACGTTATTACTTATTATTTTCCGTGTGACGTAGAAACATTGCTATTTCGGAGCCCAACCAATTAGCACTCCTCTGCGAGTTTTTGTAAGTCGAATAGTCATGGAAATTGCCAAGAGATTGGGGAATTTCTTTTGTATTCTACGAATATTTGGAATAATTTTACATTATGTTTTTTATTTTATAATCTTTGTTTATAATAGACACAAATGACATTGATTGTGTGTTCATTGCTTTTACTCTGGCCCATTAATTATTTACGGCCTGACTACATTGATCTTTGTGGACTATCGTTCTAGGCTTAGAATACATCCATTTTAGATTCTAGCTGCAACAGAAAAAAGTACTTTTTAGCTTGTTTCTCTCCATCAGATAGCTAACAGCTGTCTTACCGAGTTGAGACAAAAAATCGTAGAGAGCATCTCTTTCTATGCAAATCGGGCGAGAATAAAAACCCAGTAAGCTAGCGGACGCGTTAACCGATGTAAAACCACTACTCATGGTATTGGCATAGTATGAGAAAACAAGGTATGCTCTTCCGAGACACGATAGTCACGTGGATGTCTCCAGGCTACGTCATCGACCAATTTGAAGATGAATCTGTTACCTGGTGATACCAGTAGCGTAAATTCGTAAGGTCCCGAGCTCCTGTATGAATCTGATAAAACTACATATGTGTTTTTGTATTTACCCATTATTTATCACATTGACTTGTGTTTAACTAACGCTGTTTCGACTGATCTAACGAACATAATTGACGATTCACATTTTTTATGGATTTTTCAATTGACCCTTATCACATTTGTTTCCCAACTTATACGTTTTGTTGAAAATAAAGTGGCAACTGGACAGTGACGTCACCTTGTGTCACTCCCGGAGGAGCAGACCTTGTTTTCTTGGATTATGCCACTACTAAGAAACGTAGGGAAATATACATTGTGTAGGTATTTTATACCGATGAATAATCTTTAATTCACTACTAAGTAAATTAAATACACCTTTTATTTACTAAAATGATGAACTAACTTGACTAATAATAGAATCATAATCCTGTCTCGCCAATAGCTTATCTACGTTGCTCTGTTCGATCTTTCTCAGTTGCGCTTTTTTTTCCGTAATTGCGATACTATAATAAAGATTCTGTCTCTTCGCTTGTGAATAATAAATAAATAATCGCAACTCACTTTACGTTAATAGCAGACTATCTTCTGCCCGTAGTCTATATATTATTCCAGATCCAGGTTTTTATGTATGCAAAATTTCAGCCGGATCCATTCAGTAGTTTTGACGTTGACTTCGGCCAAGCATCATCACAATGGCATAAACTTTAGGTTCCGCGCAAACGAGCCACCGACCACAGCCACTGGTGGCCAGCGACAGCCACTTAACATACTTTTTCATATATTTAGTATAAACGCGCCGCATACGTGTAGCCGGTGGCGGCCACCCGCTTCTGACACTGTTACAAATGTGGTGGTAGCGCGCGACAGACACCGGTGGCTGTGGTCGGTGGCCCATTTGCGCGGAGCCTGAGCCTTTATAATACTAGAATAGGATACTGTATCACTACATAGTATAAAACAAACTTGCTTCCCGCTGCTGTCCCTAATTCCCTATGTATGCTTAGATCTTTAAAACAACAGAACGGATTTTGATGCGGTTTTTTTAAATAGATAGAGTGATTCAAGAGAAAAGTTTTTATGTATAATTTAGTATGTTGATACTAAATTATACATATACATTAGTTACAATTATACAATATTTATTATTTAGTACAATTATACATATAGTTGCCACCGTGCGAAGCCGGGGCGGGTCGCTAGTAAGTTAAATAAAGAAAAGCTTTTTACATTAAAATTATACCCGTAACTTTTGGTTGTATAACCTTAATTCCACGAGGCACAAAGGTCGTGAGTTCAATAGCACAATGCTGAGGTCCTTAGGCCCTCCAGAATGTACCTAAGTTCAATGCCTAGCTATGACCCTTTTACTAAAAGAAGCTATGTTACTGTAACGATTATAGGTATACAGAGAGCTGTATCGATACCTAGGTCACACGGACCCCTACTAGATTCCAGGTTTTCGTAATTATTAACATTAATTCAATAATTAATGTTAATAATTACGAAAACCTATTACGAAAACGAAAACTCAATGTTCCAATGAACATTGGGTTTGTTTCTAATTAAAAAAGTTGTTTCTACACGAGCGTTTGTTAGCTTCATATTTTTTCAAAAGATAATGGTATTTATAAAATTACTAGCGACCCGCCCCGGCTTCGCACGGGTACAACGCTGGTACTAAATTATACATATAAATAAACCGTCCTCTTGAATCACTATCATATATTAAAAAACCGCATCACAATCTATTGCGTAGTTTTAAAGATCTAAGCATACATAGGGACAGACAGACAGTTGGAAGCGACTTTGTTATGTAGTGACTTTGGATTAATCAACATAAGTACTAAGGTAAACGAGAATATATTTTTTTTCATAGAAAATACCTACAACACCCGAAACAAAACAAGAAGCCTTTACCTGGGAGAAATACAGAAACGGCTGTTATATTTAAATTTGATTAAGGATTTAAGCTTTCTAAAACGAATCAAAGCTTATAACATTACCTAATCTATGCCAATACGTACTTTCATTTTTGCAACTGACTGTACATCGACGCAGATGCAATAATAATTTTAATTTCGACGCAGAGCCAGGTCGACGCAGAGGAAACCATTTTTTTTATATCATTTGAAATTGGAATTTGTAACGTAAACCTAAATAATACATGAACAAATGGCATGTCTACACCCCCTAGTCTAGACATCGTCGGCTAATGCAGCTTTCAAATCAGATTCTAGGTATTGCTCCGCTCCGTTTTCGAGGTTCGGGAATGAAATGCTTACTGCCATGTTGTAAACCTGTTTGGAATCGATTAGATTAAATTGGTTTATCTTTAAAGTGCTATGAAAACATACAGAAATTTTCGCAAACGAAACGACGTCCTTGCCTCAAGGAAGTTAGCGATTGGCTGCTCCGAGACTGATAATGAAAAATTACGTTATTCGAAATCTACGAAATACATATTTTAAATTGTAATCTTATTTGTCTAATTTGTGTAATTTGTGTAGATATTATAATTGCCCACCTTATTAACCATAATTTAACTGTTTTATGTAGCTAAACTTAGAAATAAAACGAAAAAAGGTACAAATCGAGCTCTCTTTGAAAAATAATTACAAAAATAAGTTTTACTTCATTGGTATCGAGAATTTCTGCTATATATGTGTAATGAATATAATAAAAACCTTTAAATTTTTAATTCTAGTTTTGGATAAACTGTACTCTGCACTGTTTTGGAGAAATATCTCTTCAAATAGACAAATTTATTTTTACATTTTTTACATAGAACCAGTGTACTTAATCGATTAAAAGTGAAATATCTACATTAAGTTTTGAAAAAACTATAAACCGATTTCATGTTCCTTAATAGACAGTTTTTTAAATTTTGCGGGACAAATAGTTCCTTGTCTCTCGGGAATAAAATTTTTATGGGACCATTTCGGGATCATCCTCTGTAAAATAGGGAAAGAACAATCTAAATTCTTCCACAATTTAACTGTTTAAAAAATTCACTAACCGATGAACACAGATAAAAAACATAAATACAGTTGAACATCCTCCTCCTTTTTTGAACTCGGCTAAACATGATGATAAATTATTGTCAACAGTAAAACGATTTGAATATTTACCAAAATGGTGGAATATTTAAAATCTTTGACTTTGGAGGAAGCCTTGGAAGGTAGTCTGGTTGGGACTTTAAAGTAAAGACTTCTTTTTTAACGAACCATAGATAAATAAAATTCTGTTAAATTAATTCAATTGCAAGGCAGTGTTTCTCCTCACTCTGGCTATAAGGGGGGGGGGGGGTAAATTTATAAACTAGGTTTTAATTTTAATATAAAAAATACAAACTATCTCATAAAATAATTTGCGGCTTAGAAAATTAATAATGCTAATATAATAGATTATTTATTCTGCGTGTTAAAACTGAAAAAACCAGCTGAGCTATCTGTAGATTGTTTGCAACAGTCTGCAGTTAGCTCAATTGTTTCAATCGTAAATACTAGTTTAATTTGTTTATATTGATTGTTATTTTCTTTGTCAATAAAAAACTGAATAAAAGACCCTAAATATCTCCAACTACTATAACCTACATAATTTCGTGTACTCCATAAATATTTATTATTTGTAAGTTGTATTTATGTTTATTACTTGTATTTCTTTTAAATATTTTTTTTTAACATAGTACCTTCATAGGCCTATTCTACCTACTCCAAAAAACGGATTTAAAAGATACTTAAATGCACACCAAGGAAATAAAGTAGGCAGGTATTGCATCTACAAGCAAGAGGTTTATTTAAATAAAATCGTATAAATACAAACGACATTATAGACAGGTATATCGTATATCATTGAGTGTCACAAGTGTCGGTCAGTAAGCTTGCAACACCTTGAATTGCAGGGTTGCATCAGTGAGGTTAGGAGTTCACTTTCCACCAACCAGCAATGCAGCTGCCTGTGGTAATAAAAACGGCCAAGTGCGACTCAAATCGCACACGAAGTGTTCCGTACCTAACAATTTTGCAAAAAGATCCCTACAAAAGATGAATATCTAATGTTGCTTCGGAGTTATACATATATGTATGTAGGTATGTATGGTCATGCTTATCCCATTACATACAATTTTTTTTAGATTGATGAGGGCGGCTCAGGACCGCTATTTGTGGCGTCGTATGGCGGAGGCCCATTTTCAGCAGTAGACGTGTATGGGCTCATATGATGATGAATTTTTAAGCCATCCACGTGGTCTTTTTTCTTTCGTGGTGCACTTTGTTTGGTTTTAACTTGCCATTAATATGATTTCTTTCGTTTTTTATACTCAAATTTAACATAAACACAAAAAAAAATATTTTTTAAATTAAATAGTTTGTTTTTGCACCTTTATGATCTGGATTTATCTGAAATAATACAGAATCATCAATTAACTACAGACAAATAAAAAGTACCGTATGTATTATTCAAAAACAACTAGGTACATAATATACTCGTATATTTTTTATTATTATTATTACTTAGTAATAAATAATAGATATTTGTGGCGTCGTATGGGGGAGGCCTATGTCCAGCAGTAGACGTGTATTGGCTGATGATGATGATGAAATAATAGATCGATTAGAAACAAGTTTAAAGTACCTTATGTTTTATTTAATGACGTTACAAAAGGTATGATTAATATATAATTTAAAATATGTGATGCGTTAATACGGTTATTTAGAAAACCGTTTAGTTAAAGTCTTTATATATATTTTAAATAAAATAGAAAAATAGTGAATACAATATACTTTAAATAAAGCTTACCTTAGCTTTCAATTATTCAATAACATTATTGCGAGCCTGTGTAGTACTCGCTAAGTGAACTCGTAATGGCGTAGGGTCAGTACACTTAACGCTTGAGAAAATCATAGTGGTACACTACGTCACGACCGGGGTCGCATATAACCTCAAGCCCATAACAGATGTAGGTACTAGGATAGTAGAATAGGATAGCATAGGACCTATCCTATTAATAATATTATAAATGTCAAAGTTTGTATGGATGGATGTATGGAATATAGATATTTGTTACTCTTACACGCAAAAACTACTGAACCGATTAGCCTGAAATTTGGTACCTGGATTAACATATAGGCAATTTTATCCCGATAAAACACGGGCGAAGGCGCGGGCAGCAGCTAGTAATATACATCAATATACCGTGCTGTAAAGCAAGCAATACAAGGAATTACGGTATAGCTTTCTGACGTTATAGAAATGTAAATTATAGCTGCTTGTGTTGTCACTCGAAAATTTGTCAAGGAAATATATCGCGCTATGCCTTACTATGATTCATATTAATATATATTATAGCTACGTCTGTGATGGGCTATATCATTATTAATGAAATAAATAATGTTGGACAATACTCACAACATCATCTAGCCCTAAGCTAAGCAAGCAGAGCTTGTGTTATGGGTACTAGATGACTGATATACTTAATACAATATATTACATAGATAGATATAAAATGAAAGTCTAACTATAACCGTAGTTCATGAAGTTATAAAGAAAGAAAAGACAATAAAATTGAAAAGAACTTAAAAATCATATGTAAACTACGTCATGACCGGGATCGTATAGAACCTTGTCGTTGTTAATGAAAGTCTAACTATAACCGTAGTTCATAAACTTATGAAGATAATATGGCGTGTTATAAAAAACGATAAACAGACTTCAAATTCCCTTACTTTTACACTTATTTTAAGTTTTGCGAGATAAATACTAATCCCTTGGGGACAAAAAATTTCGGGATCATTTTCTATACAATAGTGAATGAATTTTCAAAATCGATCCATAATTGGTGGAGATATCGCGTAAAATACATACAAAAAAATGCAGACGAATTGAAGTCGGTTTAAAATAAAAGACAATCTAATAAATCACCACTTAAAAATCACAGTGGTGGGTAAACTAATTCACATAGAAACTTGTCGTTATTAATGAAAGTCCAGCTATACTCGTAGTTCATGGGCCATGGCGGTACAAAGAAAGGAAGTAAAAACAAAGTACATTTGAACTAAACTACGAAACGACGTGAAAAAGAAAAGAATATGCCATGTGCTATACTATCACATCTTTGTTAGACTCATACGAAAAACTAGAGATATAAAGAATATTATAAACTGGATGGACTGTAGTAGGCAGAAATACTAGTACTTAAAAAAAATCTACAAAAGAGGACATCATACACATTGGTATTATAAATGCTCGCATTGCAGTAGACACTACTACATAGAAGCAAGAAAGAGACGAGATAGAAATATTTGAATAACATTAGACAAGCGAAACGAAAAGCTAACCACAGCATGATAGAGCACAAAGTTTACTGTGGATTGGTATCGGCACCTCTAGGGCAGACAATACGACCACTTACAAAAAACGACGCCACTATTTGAACGGATGTATAGACCTATCATCCCCTCATACTTGTATCCATTCAACATAATTCATAGATAAAAAAGTTTAAACAAAGATATGGATTATTTGACTTTAAAGTTAAATTCGTTGGTTTGATAAGTTATGCATGAATCACGTGTTTTATAAGAAACTAAAATACCTTTGTCATCCACCGTTTCATATTTCAAATAAAAGGTTAAAAAAAGGTTATTTACTAAAGGTTACTTTAAACACTCATTTTAAACCATCGTTACAAAAATCAATGAAGTATTTTAGATACCTACTGAAACAAAAATAGGAAGTAACATTTTAAACCCAGTACCCATAAAAATAATATCTAAAGTAAATCTCTTTTCTAAATCTTTTCACTAGAAGAAGGGAAGATTTAGTGATTCAAAATTAAGTAGGTAACTAGAATTCTCGTTATATTCTTGGTTTGAGTTGAGTTATATGCAAACTAATTTCTAGTTTCTCGCGCCAATGTCCTTGGTAGATAATTTCAGACACAAAACTCTCTTTAGGTACTAGAACTCAATAGTTAACAAGTCTAGAGTCCTTTTTGTTTTTGATTTCTCCTTTGTCAATGGATCCTTGGTGTCCAAGAGAAATTGATTTCTCCAGCCAAAGAGGAGATTCTTTTAAATATCTAATTAAATGCTAATTTCTTTGTCCGTACGATCGCATACCAATTGGTTACGTCATCGGCGTCACTCGCCCTCCCCTCCCGTGCCCCTCGCTTCTCTTTCTCTTTCTCGATACCCGCTTTATCAATCACTTTGTTTAATAACTTGCTCGACGGTATTGCCTCGGTTTAATAGGCATGTACATATGTATTACTCGGTATGTTATCCGAAAAATGAGGTCAACTAAGGTTCGAAGAAACGGCCTTGCGTACTCACCAGTCACTAGACGCAAGGCCGCTATGAAAAGATTAGCCAAAATGATAAATAAACTTACTCGTTCAATATTACTCAAACTTTTTGCCTCTGACAAAGAAAGATTGAAGAAGAAAGTGATATACTCTAATATATATTCATAATAGCATACTATTATACAAAACTGATACAAATTGTATCTCGCTTACTCGAGCCCGGTAATTACAACCGTCAGTTGATGCTATATCAATTAGTGCGTGCCAGATGCCTTACAAACAACCAGTTTCGGCCCTCTTTATCGCCGGCCGCTCTGTTTATACCAACATTACCAACCTATGCGTTCTTTGAAAGTTTTAAACCTACCTGTTATACAAAGAGGTAGACAATACGGTACATATGCACACACTGACAGTCTGCCGACAGGAGCGCGCGTATTGCGTGTGTCTGCCAGCGCCGATCGACGGACACTGGCCCAACGAAACGAACGGCAGCGTCTGCCGCAGAACAAATAACTGTAATACCAGCAAGTTTCACTCCATCTACATCGCTTACGATAACCATGCTCCACGATCTATGTTCAACCATCTTTACATTGCGGTAGAGCTGATTTTAGCTGGGGAGTTGTTTAAGTGACGGAGGGTTCGCTGTGGCCTAGTGGATCGTCGTGGAAACAGCGGGTTCAAGCTCGCACGAGCCGAACAGCTGATAATGCCGGCTGGTTCAATGCACACCTGTGCGGAGCGTGGTTCCTTCGCCGTTCACAGTGCAGCCGCAGAATTTTGAGTCTACAGTAGGTAGTTACTTCTTGTTTTGGCACGCACACATGCACAGGCGGATGTAATTGTTAGCTGTTGTAGTAGTTTGAGTGAGATTTCGCCTCAAAATTTGGGGTAGAGCATTTTTAGCGTGGTCTGATGATGTTGAAAGGAAAGTTTTAAGATTATCTTTTCATAGGTAATGTTCTTTTAATATTATGTAGAGATCTATAATGTAAACAATTCCATCAAATATATAATGAATCTACCTGATTAATAAAGTCATGTGACTTATTAACGACTAAGTGCTATTTCCTATTGAAACCAGTTTAACAAAACTGACTTCTGTTTGTGATATTAATCAGGATAATGTTCAATAACACTGTCTGATTTTCTACAAAACCGTGACTTTGTTCCGTCAGGTACTAGCTCTACATAATCAGTCTGCGTTTACTCTCTCTTTCCCTCGCGTGCGCAGGCGCACATTGCCACAGATGTTATTATGTTGCTTACTGTACGAATGAACTTCGTGTGAGCGATGCACAAGCTGGGTCACTGTGATAATGTGTGTTTTACGTGACAATCACCATGTTTTGTAGACCAGCCGGATTGCAGCTGGCCTAGACAGCCGTTATAAACTAAATTGCTTACATTGCCGTGTTTTTACCTTTATCTGTGAGAAACTGAGACGCTAGTGAAGTAGTTTAACGGTAATTTATAGGAAGACAATATTAATCCAATGATGACCGGTGTGTCGCGGCGGGCGAAGGTTTGCCTACGACGCAGGAGGTTGCTGGTTCGATTCCCGCCTTGGGACAAATGTGTGTACGATCTGCAAATATTTGTTTCGAGTCTTCTGGGTACTTTCTGTGAATAATAAAAAATATCTATCTATGTACATATGTATATCAGTCATCTCATATAGTGATAGTACCTACCCATAACACAAGCTCTGCTTAACCTGGGGGATGATGTTGTGTTGATCGTCCGGCATTATTTATTAATTTATAATGAGTATTTGATACGGGAATTTTGTTATGGAACTCAATACATACATCATAAATAACATAACACAACTTTTTGGTTCAAAAATTTGGTTTTTTGGTTTTTGGTCGCACAGACCTAGAGAGATAAAAAGTTGACATGTCTTAGTATTCCTTTTATTGTGTAATGTGATTGTTGTTGACGTTCGCATATACATACATATGTATAATTATGTGAAGATTAAAGTAAAGTTTATTCATCACTGATGAATAAACTTTACTTTTATTCATCACTGATGAATAAACTTTACTTTTACATAAATATGTTTTTAAAACTGTAACATCATCGTTACTATTTTATTCCGACGGTTTAAGTTATTTTATTTATAGTGCCTATTTCCTCGCACTTGACTTTCGACTCGTCGGGTACTTGATTTCGTGGCGCAGTTGGTTAGCACTCCCGTCCGTCCGGCAAGGTCGTGGGATCAAATCCCGGGATCAAATCTTAAATTTTTAGGATATCATTAAATATCTTTTTTATTTTGAACTGACTCACTGCAGCTCAAGAACGGAAAGAAGGGAAGAGAAGGAGAGATGCCTTTGCCATGCAGTGGGTAGACGACATGAATTAAAATAAAACACTCCACTTAACTTCTGATTTTACGTTTGCGTTAAACAACTTTGTTTTAAAACAATGTTAGATAACAAATCATCCATACTGATTTTGATTATAATCCGTCCACACTTACATACAGCCGAACATCGTACTCATCCTTTTTTTGAAGTCGGTTTAACCCTTAGCTTACTTAAATAAGCTTTTTTTGCCCATTATTGTTAAAACTAGGTCTACCGGTAAATTGCTACCAGCTCAATCCATCGACGACGAGGCGTCGCGTCGTCGACCCATTGAATGCAAGTAGTCTCGTGTACACAGAAACGTGATGTAAATAATGAATACCTAGCAACATTAGCAACTAGGAATAGAATAATAACCTATTTATATGATATATTGTTTGTAGGTACTACATATGTAGGTATTGTACTGAAATCCAGTACAATACCTACATATCATCAGTGTCTTTCCAGTACAAAGCTGAGTGGAGGCCATATTATTTGCCTCAGAGTCTGCAGTGTACACAATGAACTACATAATCTTATTTCATCATCATCATCAGCCCATACACGTCCACTGCTGGACATAGGCCTCCCCCGTACGACGCCACAAATAGCGGTCCTGAGCCTCCTACATCCATCGACTCCCTGCGACCGCTACGATGTCGTCGGTCCATCCGAGTGGATGGTCTCCTATGTAGGGGGGGATTTGCAATAATCACCACGCTTGGCAGGCGGATTGGTGATCGCAGTGTTGGTGTTTAAAAATACTCAGAAGGAAGCTGCTGCCCTTCCTCTGGTAGGTTCCCTTAGTCGGCTCTTACGACATCCACGGGTTGAGTTGGAGGGGTCGATATTCGTACGCCGCGGCCCCACGGCCATAATCTTATTTACATATACCAAAACTTTTGTTTTGTGTAGTAACTTTTATGGTAAATAAAAATATTTTCTTTCTTTCTTTTTCTTTTAATCGATATTCTCAGTGCTAAAGACAGAAGTTTCCGCTATTTTATTACATTGAAAAATAAAAGGGAAGCAATTTTATTTTCAGAAACTGTACATTATACCTACATACATACCTAAATATAAATATTCGTCACTACTAAAAGTATCTCTTATTTGTTTTTCTCATAATTTAGGTTGAAAAGCAGAGTGTACCACACGGTACCAAAACGCCGAGGGTAAACAACAAATAAATTAACCTCAAGCGACGTACTTTGAATCCCTCGCTACGTTTAGGATTCTACTCTAGAATTCTAAGTTCAACTGCACTGGTGAAATAAGACCTTAATTTAAAGGTATAAGCGTAGCGAGGGATTCTAATGTAAAAAAATCGCTCTTGCCCTACATACATTATTTTGTTCCCTTGTGCTGTGACACAATCTACTATTATCGTTTCGTTAGAAACAACCGTGCGAAGCCGCGGGTAGTAAACAGTTACCTAATAGTTTTTTAACTTATGTTTCAGTTGAGCTACCTGAAGATTGTTTACAACAGTCTGTACTTTGCTCAATTGTTTGAATTACAAATTCTAGTTAAAAAAATGTCTATTCTTTGATAGGAATTTTATTAGTTAATAAGAATTTTACTTGTGATTTATTATTATTGGTTGCCTGGAATAGATCGCTTCTAAGCGATAAGGCCGCTCATCGTATTTTTTTTGTAATGTCTCTTTGTAATGTATTCTTGTTGGTGTACAATAAAGCATTTCGTATTGTATTGCATTTCATTATTCCTAGATCTGTTTCAGCTAGTCCGCTTGCTTTCTGCTATCCGCGTCGTATGACCCAGATACGGATGCTAGGCTGATGCCAAACCGTGGATTATGTTCACATTCCACAGCCTTTTACTTTTGTAAATAGTGAATGTATTTGTATTGCTTGATATTACAATACAATACTAAATACATTATAATTACACCACACATGAACGGAATAAAGTACAGATTAGCTCGATGAAAATTGGGCCGAATTATACCGTTTGCTGCCAAACAAACTTAATCTGGGTATCTTCAAGACAAGAGTAAATAGGTGTCTTCTAGACCTTCTTAATACACCGTCGGTCACATCGTCACTTTCCGTCAGGTAAGATTGTGGTCAAAAGAAGGCTAATAAAAAAATAAAAACTTAGATGAAAATTACAGCATTTGAACTCGGTTTAGCGCTTGAACTGGGTGAAATGTCGGTAAAATGCGTTAAACTAGTCAAACTGAGTTTTACTTTTTGTACTATTGAATGTACATATTTCTATCGAGTCGGAAGATCAGCGTTTGTTGTAACGAGTGTACAACCAGCTCATGCTGAGACTGGCTGCAAAAATAAATAAATAAATAAGTCTGTAGGTTCAAGTTTTTAAAAATATTTAAAAAAATATTATATTCTTTTCTATTGTTTGCTTGATATGACTATACATACAATACAATATACAGAATACTTCATGTACACAACACATAAGAAGCCTAAATAAAGTACAGATTAACTCAATGAAACTCGGTCCGGTTATACCGTTTGCTACCAAAACTAAGATCGTCAATACTAAGTTCAGCTAGATCGAGTTTAAATTCGTAATAGGTACCTATTGTGTCACATGACAACTCTTGAACAAGGTTTAGCGGTTGAACCGGATTAACTTTATTTCGGTAAAATGCACTGGGCTCGTTAAAAGCGCTAACCCGAGTTTATCTCAATTGAACGCGTTCAACTGCACTGGTGAAATAAGACCTACATTTAAAGGTATAATGCTATGCTCTTTGAAAATCACGCTGTGCAAAGTGTGCATATCCTTTTTAAATCGTGATTTGACCTTCGTTGAACCACAATCTTACCTGATGATAAGTGACGATTTAGCCGACGACGATGTATCACGAAAGTCTAGAAGACACCTATTCACTCGTCTTGAAGAGACCCAGGTGGTTTTTAAAGCATTTAAAACAACCTGGTGGTGGTGACGTGTGACCCGAGAGCAGGTGAGTATCTGGCGCAGCGCATCAGCATTGCAATACAGCGAGGCAATGAAGCCAGCGTCTTGGAGACGGTTCCAACTGGTATTGACATGGACCAGGCTCAACGCCTGGAGGTTATTTAACAGTCTGTAGTTAGCTCAATTGTTTCAATTATTAATAATACTAGTTCTCATTTGTTTCTATTATTTGATTGTAATTTTTTTTGTTAATAAAGAGATTGTGTCTTTAATAAATATTTCAAAAGATGCTGCAAATAACACGTATGTTTGAACTATTCTGTTCAACCATACGTAACTTTTGATAAAGTGACAAAATAATTGAATATTTATCTAATGAAAATATTGATCAAAACAATTGAATATAATCGAAACAATATAATTGAAATAATATTTGATTGTTTGGAAAAAACTAAATTCCGACTTCGAATACCCTAATTTTACACTGTTTTTAAGATTTTCGAGACAAATACCGATCCGGGGAATGATTTTTTTATGGGACCAGACCTCGGGATCATTCTCTACACAGTCTATATAATAGAGAAACAATTTTCAAAATATGTCTATAATTAACTGAGAAATTGACGACTATTCCTTAAAAAAAAATACAGCTGAACATAAAACCTCCTCCTTTTTATGAAGTCGGTTACAATAAATTGCAAGTCGAATATGCAAACGACCTTCACGAAGCTTTATTCAACAATTTTGCCAATAATTTTGTCATACCGGATTTGAGCCACCTAGTCTCTCTAGTGCACTCGTTATGAAATTTTGTGCCGGTCTCTTACGTGAGTGCCTGGTTGCAGACTGGCACTTTCACGACTTTACTGTTACGATATGATACCCAAAAAGGTAGAAGTAGTACCCAATTACAATCTGGGTCTCTTCAAGACAGGACTGAATAGGTATCTTCTAGACTAGACCTTCGCGATACACCGTCGGCGAGTGTTACCTAACCTCGAAAAACGTAACACAGAATACAACGTCCCCGTAAGCTTATTAATACGCTACCGGAAATTGACGATGTGGCCGTTTCGTGGTAGGGTATCACGAAACGGCCACATCGTCAATTTCCATCAAGTAAGATTGTGGTCAAACGAAGGTCACCGACATTAAAAAAAGGAGATTATAAAAAAATTGTTACAGATCGTAATGTAACATGTTACACAGCGAGCGTTCATGCAGTCAGTAGGTATCTACGGGGGAAAGAAGGTCCTCGTAAAGAGCAACGAGAAGGATTTTAGCAAGGTGGGTACTGGCCGGTGATATGACCGTTCGCAGCTAGTAACGTAACATGCTAGCTGCGAACGGTACATAATGCCCCGTAACAACGGCCAGTTACCACCTTGCTAAAATCCGTCTCGTTGCTCGTTACGAGGGCCTTCTTTCCCCCGTAGATACCTACTGACTGCATGAATGAACGCTCGCTGTGTAACACATTACTTTACGACCTGTAACACCGATCAGTCAGTACCCAGCTTTATGCATACCTCGGTATACTGAGTAGTGAGTAGGTACATTCGGTGGGTAATTTACGTTATCTATACATAGATAGGTAGGTACCTACCTACATTAGGTATAAATATATTATATTGGTTACCATGACACTGTATTTTCACCGAACTTACATAAGTATGCCAAATTTCATTTCAATCCGTTGAGTTGAGGATAACTGGTCTAAAATACTTTTGCAATATTTGTCCCACACTAACAGGGCTAGTAGAATAAAAGCTCGTAAAATTCTATTTTACAGCTGAAATCAGTTCAGCCACCTCCTATTTTGAAGTTGGTTGAAATAAACAGACAGCTACTACCATTACTGTGTGTGTTTCTTATAACCATTTTACCCAACAATCAATGAATTTTCATTGTGCTTTTTCTATGAGCACGTCGCAACATAAATGACTATGCCACCAAATTAAGTAGGCTTCTGTTGAAGCGTGAGCAATAATTATTGGAAAACGTAATTTTCCCTCTCTTTCCCACGCAATCGCTTTACTACGCCCTATCATAAGTTCTGTAAGTAAATGTAATTATTAATGCCTTACCAGTGTAAGGCAAGGTTAATCAGTATCAACAATTACTATTTCACCTTATAGATAAGTATTTTTTTTGTGCGCTATAATATTACCTAATCTGTGACTATGGTTCTTTTGCAACGACTCTACATTTTCGTATCCGTGGATAGTAACACGGAAAACAAACAAAAAAGAGGACCTAATCGTTTTGTAAGATTTAGATAATTTGGAGTTTGGAGGATAGAGTGACTTAATTATTTTATAAGAACAAAAAACTGAAAAAACGAGCGAGTTGTACAGTCGGAAAAATAAATAAATCACGCTATTCCGGTTACAAACATGGCTCATCATTCCACCAGGTAAAACTGATATTCAAATCCCGGAATTCGCTAGACTCTAACTAAACCATAGACTCATTGCGATGTTTCAGTCAAGTCGTTCGAATTTTAAAATTTCGTCCGCGCGCGCCGCCATTATTGCGGTCGGACAAGGTTGGCGCGAACGATACGAGGTCATTGTACACAGATTTGAACCTCCTAAATACCTAATAACGTGTACCTAGTTGAAGTGTATCTACATTATTAAAGTGTCACTGGATCTTTCTCGTCCCTAAAGTTCATTTACGTACGCGTTTTTTTTAAATAAAATATTGGAGAGGTCCCTTATGATCTTTTATTATATTTCGTACAAAATGAAGTACACCACCTACCTACTTTTTGAGCACCAATCAACCTTGCGCGTCATGATCATGAGTCACATTGATAGGTAGGTGTGAAATCAGTGAACAAACAACATTATAAATGTAATGATTTTAAATTTTCCACTTATATTCTGAAATAATAAATCGACTCCACCTAACGTCCAGAAGATTGTGTGTATAACTGAACAGGCATTTTGAGTCCATACATCTATGGTAAATGGGTTATCTCCACGTGGAAAGTATTTTCCGCGGGAACTAGGAACTAATAACCTCGATGGAATTTTATTTCTGAGGCAGTAAAGGGATTGACTTGTGCGCAAGTGAAGTTACTGTTTCCGACCATTATCAATTCCTAAAATAGTAGATAAGTACCAACTAGAGTTCCTTCATCTTCTCTACCGCACTGATGTAACTTGCTTAATAGCTCGTGAAAAAGCAACTAGTTCAGGGAATGAAGATTTTATATCACCTGTAAACATGCTGCTTTCTCAGAAAATGGGTCACTTTGAGGAGCAAGGTTGGCGCGAACTGAACTCGAGGTCGTTACACTGCGATTTGAAGATCTATCTCTCTCTATGCCTATAGTAAGCGACCTTATAACACGCGGTCAGGTTGGGACGGAACCTTGTCAAAATAAATATTACCTAGATGATGCCTAGTCGTCATATTTTTCATATAATCCATCAGCTTTTATGAGAAAATTTTGTGTTGTGTGTTAAAACCATGAGCTAGTTTATCTGAGGGTTTACTTTGAAACATGAAATAAGAAGTTTCGGGTGATGATACGCACGAAACAAACAACCTTAATTCCAAATCACTTCAGGCACGTCATCAGCAACTAACACCTTTCGTTTCAGATCTCAATGTATTTAATTTTCTATAATCACCATTAATATTTTAATCGTTTAATTAAGTATATTTTTAAGATAAATACTATAATATTATATTCAGTATATATCATCATCATCATCATCATCAGCCCATACCACTGCTGGACATAGGCTTCCCCCGTACGACCCCACAAATAGCGGTCCTGAGCCGCCTCCATCCATCGACTCCCTGCGACCGCTACGATGTCGTCGGTCCATCGAGTGGATGGTCGGGAGACCATCCACTCGATGATGGCCACACTGGTGATTATGGGAATGTAGGGGGGGATTTGCCATAATCACCACGCTTGGCAGGCGGATTGCTGATCGCAGTGTTGGTGTTTAAAAAAATACTCAGAAGGAAGCTGCTGCCCTTCCTCTGGTAGGTTTAAGGGAACCTTTTCGTCGGCTTTTACGACATCCACGGGTTGAGTTGGAGGGGTCGATATTCGTACGCCGCGACCCCACGGCTCAGTATATATACTATATTTATATTATATACTATATATTGTATCTGAATATAATATAGTATAATAACTTATTATACTATATTATATTCAGATACAATTGTAAATATTGTTTATTATTCGGGCATCTATATATACAATTTTCATAGTAGGTATAATAACGAAAGAACGGTTCGGCCGTTCATAGTTTCAAACAATCCGTCATCCGCCAACTTCGTTATTCCTATTTCTAAGTACCTCCTCAGTACAAAACGCTCTTTGGTAAAAGTAAGTTTTATGTTCTAAGAAGGTCCTTTTATGCCTGGTCATTACGCGCAGTATATCTTTGATATTTTTATTTGAAAAAATGGTTCATAGCCTTAATTCCTAAATCTAGGGTTTTAATTAAATACTTACTAAGTCAAATTCTGTGGTGTTTGGTATTTAGGTATTTACATGATAAGTTCAAAAACTGGTTATTACAGGACGAGCAGTTGAAGTTTAAATTTGTTACTGAAAAGAAAACTCACAATCATTACAATAAAAAAACATGATATAAAGCCTTGCTTCTGGCCAAATTTCATGATTCAACGGGAAGTGTCCAATATATAGGTTTAAAAAAATGGGTATAAACGGCTGTAACTTTTGATTGCGTTGACTTTTAGATGTTTAATTTATATCACGGCTCCAAGAAGTTACAGACCTAAGTAGGTATTTGATGTTAATTATTGGTCAGACGGACAGACGGATAACAAAGTGATCCTTTTTTCCTTTAGACCTCTAAAGGAAAAAAGGAACCCTAAAACACTAAGAGTCTTTTTCTTTCAGTATTAACATATTTTTTTAAACTTCACATGCTCGTCCTGTAAAAACAGGTTTTTGAACTTATCATGTAAATACCAAACAATTCCGTGGAATTGTTTTCTAATGTCGGTTGAGTATCTCACCGTGGTCTCGCCTTATTATTTGGCCCGCGAGGTGTGGGTTATGTTTTTGAGTGTGATTCGCGGACACTTTTTATAACCTGTAAGCATCCAAACGGCTAAAACTATTTTGATATCAAAATACCTACTTGTCTAAACTCTTATAAGGTTTTAAGCTTCATTCTAGACCCTCACATTTTGCAGAAAAAAGTAAAAAAAATGGTGACCAATTCCGGTTTTTTATAGTTTTAGTTTTCAAATTAAATTAATTATTAATTGACCTCCACATTTTTGTTTTTATGTAGGTAAATACAATGTAGATACCAGGGCCCGTACTGGCAAACGATGAAATCGAAGTTTTCGATTCGTTTTCGTGCAAACAATCGTATGCAAGCGACGTAAAGAGTTGGTTTTACTCGAAAACGAATCAGAAATTTCGTTATTCCATTTCCAAGTAGGCCGCCAGGCTACCAAAAAGGTACGTTGCGATACTGAAAAAAAGAAAAACACAACGTCGATGTTCACAAATTCACAATGCTAAGCACTATGCAACAGGACAGCACAAAATCACGTGATTATTCATTCCCATTGAAATATCCAGTCAGCATTCCGTATAAGGGACTAAATCCCGAGGCGATGATGTCATACTGACAGATGAAACGATGATTCACTGACGACCTGGCGACTAACAAATAACTAGCTGGGCACTTATTCCTTTGTTAGAGTTACCTACATAATTTAGGTCAGGTTAACGATTTATTGAAAAATCCGATATGGCCTCTGCGACTTTTTAGGGTTCCGTGCCCAAAGAACCCTATTACTAAGCCTCCGCTGACAGTCCGTCTGTCCATCCGCCCTTCACGAGACTGTATCTCATGAACCGTAAAAGGTAGACTGTTGCAATTTTCACAACATGTGTATTTCTCTGGCAAATTTAGCAACAAATACTAAAAATAAAATAAATATTAAAATGAAAGAGAGCTAGAATAAAAAAACTTTTTTGTGTATGTTGCTCTACTTTTGTCAAGGTTCTTGAACAGTAATAAGTAGTCAGTTGACATTTAGTCAGCGTATGATAATTATTGTCGCTATCAACAAATCTATCTAAATAAAACAAATTCGTGTTAGTTACACCACTTATAACTCGAGAACGGCTGAACCGATATTAATGATTTTTTATTTGTTGGATTTGTCTCCGTCCGGAATAGGATATAAATTATAAAAAATAGGGTTCCGCGTAAAAATTCAAATTCAAGTTGGGCAAAGCCGCGGGCACATCTAGTAATAAACTAAAATAAATTTAATAATTAAGAGGTCCAACCTCCATACCAAGTTGAGTACTGATCACCGAAGTTAAGCAATGTCTGGCGCAGTCAGATCGTGGATGAATAACCAGCCAGATGAATAAAACGTTGGCAATTTGCTTTTTTAGATTTAAAAAAACTGTTTTTGGTATTCGTTTTGCGATAATTATGTACGATACCAACGGAACCCACCGTGTGTGATTCGAATCACACTTGACCGGTTTTATTTAGATTTAGATTTTTGTCGCAATACGAGGTGAGTGACGAACATTTTGTTAACTTACCGAAATCGCCGAGAGCCGCTTCAATGATTCGAGCTAACAAAGAGTCCTAGATAACCACGTAGAAACTTGAGAAAAACCTAAGCTTCGCCTGTTGATCCTATGCATCCAAAGTTAGATCCAAAGGTAGAGATCGCTCGTGAGCGATAAAACCGCTAATTGTCACATTTTTTTGTATCAAATTGTTTATAAATTGTTTTGTAAAGTGTGCAATAAGCATTTTTATCTATCTATATATCTATACATATATAAAAATCAATTGCTGTTTGTTTGCATTGCTAAAACTCGAGAACGGATTTGCTGTTCGTTCGTCTCACTTAAACTCGAGACTGGCTGGACCGATTTAGCTGATTTTGGTTTTGAAATATTTGTCGTAGTCCAGAAAAGGTTTAAACGGTGAGAAAATATGGAAAAATTTCGAGGAACATAGTAAAAACAACAATTTCATTTTCCCCGCCTAACGAAGTGAGCACGGGTCAGCTAGTTTATAAATATACAAAATCTAATCGATCCTCGATTTTTCACATTTTACGGTAAAGGAAAAGGCGAAGGCCGACAAAATTACGTTCTATAACCTTATAGGAAACCATACGAGTATTTTTGCACCTCATTTATCAAAATCGCTTGAGCAGTTTTGGTGGTAATTAAGTGTAAGAATGTCCAAAGAAACACTCGAAACCAACCCATGCATCGCGGGTTAAAATATCTTCTATCATTACCAGCAGTATATTTTATATAAACTAGCTGTTCCCCGCGGTTTCACCCGCGTTAAATTCGATTTTCACATTTATAGGGGCATAAAAAGGTCTTTTTTCCCGTAAATCTCCCATGGGAATTTGATATTTTACCAGGACAAGAAGCCTATGTTACTCTCCTTTCAACTAACTCATGCAAAAAATCAAGTCGATTGGGTGCTTAGTTAGGGCGTGAAGGAAGGACAAACAAACAAACACACTAATTCGCATTTAGATAGATAGATAGATAGAAAATTCTTTATTGCACACTTATTGGCAAGCAACAGAAATAGGTACAAAAAAGACAATTTTAAAACTAAGTTACAAGTGGCGGTCTTATCGCTCGAGAGCGATCTCTACCAGACAACCGTGCTATAATTTATAATATCAGTTAGGTTTAGCAACCCGCCCCGGCTTCGCTCGTGTAGTAGAGCATATTATTATGATAGAATGGGTATTAATAAAGTATGCTATCCCTAAATAATAGATTTAAGCCATCAAGAACTTTTTTGTAACCCATAATAGAGGAATATCCCACCTTGAATTTTTTCATATATCTAAAAGGGAGGCAACGTTTTCAACGAAAGCTCCCAGGCAGCTTGACTTTTGCCGACACTTCCAACAATTATCGTAATATTTCAACCAATTTACACAAAACTTTGACAAATTATATACATAAACCTTTCTCATGAACCATTCTATCGATTGGTGAAAACCGCTTGTAAATCCGTTAATTAGTTTTAGAGTTTATTGCGAACAGACAGACAGACGCGGCGGAGGACTTTGTTTTATAATACGAGAATGTTTGTAAGTGAGAATCGGCTGCTATTTATCAGTTTAATCTCTAAAATCGTCCTTTACGTCGCTATCCGTCTGACATTCGTGTCGGGCCTCCATCTATCGAAGTGCCCTACTACTGTTTGTTGATAAACCTACCTACATTTAGGAGCATGAATTTTGTTCCTTCCAATAATTATTATTCTAGAGTCGTCGCTTGGGGGAGGCCTATGTTCAGCAGTGGACGTATACGGGCTGATGATGATGATGATGGTGAATAATTCTAAAAACAAAATAATTTTCTGTTAAGTATGTTTGGATTTTCATATCATGAATATAAAGTCGACACATTTATTAACTCGGTTTATTTCATTAGGCATAATATTTTATATCAAAAACCATGATCCTACTAATATTATAAAAGTTTGTATGGATGGATATATGGATGTATGGATATTTGTTACTCTTTCACGCAAAAACTACAGAACCGATTAGGCTGAAATTTGGTATGGGTATTGTTTGGATATAGGCAATTTTTTATCCGGATAAAACGCCGGCGAAGGTGCGGGCAGCAGCTTGTATACAAATAAACAATTTTCAATTTTCAAATGAGATGCGTACCTATTCCTTACATCATACGTTTGACAGACCAATCCTGCTTTCCGCCATCTTTGACTAGAGATGTCCATTACAGGTCAATCCGAATAATCGAGTACCTTGGAGTTTGTTAGGCACACAACAAACGCAACTCCAGTACTCGATTATTCGGATTGACCTCGTCTGTCTCCCTCGTCAATAGTAACCTACAAGTCAATACATACAACGTGTATGAAGATATGCGATGTGGGCATGTGGACGTTTCTTTGAAATAAAAAAATCAGAATTTTAGTCATATTTTTTTCAACATTTTAATTTCAAAATTGGTCTTACACAATAGATCGTAGTGCCAATAAATGTTGAATTGTTGTTAGCTTAGATTTTTCACAAAGACCTTATAACAAAACCTAAATAAACGTTTAAAAATTACGCCTCTTGAAAATCAACCATCGCGTTACGAATATTTGGTCAAAAGTAACTGAGCTGCTACAATTTCTTTGATATTTAGTTTCGAAGACCCCGCCTCGACTTATTTTCAACCTTGCAGGGTTCGAATAAGGTTAAATCTCCAGTGGAAAGAGATGATTATCCAAGCCTGTGTGGTCTACGCTCCGTCGAGTTGCTGTCTACGAGTTGAAATGTTAGGCATAAAAGCTGTTGGTGGAATATCTACGCGTTTATTAAAAAGCCACTTGGGAGCTGGGAGGCCTATATTATTTTTTTGGCATTGTCACCAAGATATTTTTGAAATTAAATTTTAGGTCGGAATATTTAGAATATTCAATCACTGGGGCTTCTCGCAAATACTATTTCTATGCGTTCTCACAAAGCGTTCTCAGATGAGTTAAGTACGTTAGATAATCCGCGCGCGACCAATCGCCACCAATCCGCAATAATCCGCATGTTATCAGGTTATCACATTGAGATAGAAACATGGAACCTTTTCAAAGTAAATTACCGCTTTTGTTTCAGTTCGTTATGGTTCTATCAAATTCTGACCGCGCGCGAATTTTACAGGAACCTCCAATAGGTATTTTTATCTATACTATAACCAAACTCGATGTGGAATGTTTGTAAACAAATCGCCCATACTTAGCCTAAAATTCCCTCTGTTGCCGTGTCTTTTTATATGCAATTTACATTAATTGTCGCCGAGATCCTTCCTTCAATAAATATTGCTTACCTACCTACAATGATTATAAAACTCGACGCCAAGCAAGTAAGTTTTAGTTTTCGACATGGACTTTGGCTAGTATTTTTCATTATTTGCAATTATCTACAGCCTCAAAGCAAAAAATCAATCAGTGAGCATATAACAACTAAACCAATTTAACCTTTTCGCAGTCAGTTCAGACGGGCTCCGGGATTAATTAGGAATGAATCGGTTCCTGCGGGATCTATCTCTCTCTTCTAAGAGAAGTGAAAAGTTTACCGCGATTCAGTAACAAAGACGATATTGTAGTGATGTACCGCAATACTCGTTCTTGTTCTGGCATTTTATTGCCAGCTTCAAATACAATTGATTTATTTTTCTTTTTTTTTATACAAAATGAAACACTCTTTTCTATTAGATATGGGTAATATTACTCGCTTGATCAATTTGACAATTATTTTTTAATAAGTCTCTTCGTAATAAATACGTACCTATTCCGTGTTATTATGTTTAAGTGTATGAAAATGAAATTAAAAATAGAAAAAAGAACATATTAGGAACTTACCTACTGGATAGCTATAACACATGGCCTATGATTTGATTTGTGAAATTGTTTATATTTCTATTTTCTTACACAGTTCAAAAATCACTTTTGTTTATTGCCGATTTCATCTTACCTTATAACCCAAATAATAACTATGCTTCATTTGCCAGATCTATCCAAACATGCACAGCTGGCAACCCCACCACCGACCGGCCCCATTCCGAAGGGAGGAGAAGGGAGAAGACAGAGGGGGGAGGCGCTAAACGGGATGCGCGCCTCCAATTTACATTTATGAAGACCCGTAACGGATTCCTGAATGTTTACTTTCGATAATTAAAAATGTCTCAGGTGTGGTGTTGCCTTTATTTAGTGTTAGAGTTTGATTGTTTTGGTGAATACATTTTGTCGGGTTAGGTTCGGGTTCGTGAAATCAGGAAGTTGATGGAGGGTTACATCATAAGTAACACTTCAGAAGTCTTCAATGGCTTTGAAATGTTTTTTGTATGGCCGTACTTTGAAATTTTTTGATTCTGACGACGAGAAAGAATAACTGCTTAAAATATTTCTTATCACCTAGTCGCGTAGCATATATTATATATACTAAAATACTTTTATACAAGAAATCGAGGGACATAAACTTAAAGTTTTATTAGCTAGAACAAAAAGCTCTACCAACAAAAATCTCTACTATATCAAATAATATGTAATTTTTCAAGATAAATATCCTCTATATAAGATTCTTAAATTTTTTATTTTAACTGAAAAAAATAAATTCTTAAAAGGCAATGTGTTAAATAGGCCGATAGCGAAATAGATTTCTGAGCCCTAACGCGCAATAAAAAGCTATAACGCGAATTAGGCGCACTGCCGTCTTATTCATTTAAGTAGATCTCCAATAACCACCACAAAACAAATTCCGCGCACAAACCCCACATTATTTTGTGAAGATTAAAGACATAGAGGGTAGGAGGGGTCATTGTGGTCGGTATGTCACACACAAATCATTTGATTTAGTATAGAATCGTACGGCTAAAGTGAAAGCGTGACGTCAAACTGTTCGCTTGGACGAACGTTACGACGACGCTCGCTACATATTGATACTGACCTTTTTGCTGATTAATTAGGAACTATACACATACATAGCTTGGGATTAGTTGGGATGTTTAGTTGCACGTTGTAAAACACTATTATTATCGCATATCTACCACGCCGCCAATTGCTGTTGTCTAGAATTAAGTTAAAAAAAACATCAACCTTCTTGAAGAGGCGTACCTATCACATCATTATACTTAAGTATGTACTTACTAGCTGTTCCCCACGGTTTCATTCAAATTCGAATTTCACGTTTCTAGGGGGATAATAAGGTATTTTTCCCGCAAATCTCCCTTGGGAATTTGAACGTTGTTTTACCAGGACAAGAAGTCTATGTTACTCTCCATCCATTCAACTAACTCTATGCCAAAAATGAAGTCGACTGGTTGCTTAGTTAGGGCGTGTAGGAAGGACAAACAAACACACTTTCTCATTTATAATATTAGTTAGGATAATAATGATGGTTTGACATACCAAACCATAGGTAACTGAATAAGTAGATAACTGAAACCATAGTATCAGTTATTTGTCCGGATATACAACAATCAAATATCAAACAAATTGTTAGATTTTGAACTGATAACCGTTGGGGAGTAAAAGTTCTACCTTCCGCGATGCAACGTGAAACGGAGTGTTGGGAGACCATGCACTCGATGGACCGACGATATGGTAAGCAGTGGAATAAGCAAGCAGGGAGTCGGTGGATGGAGACGGCTCAGGACCGCTATTTGTGGCGTCGTATGGGGGAGGCCTATGTCCAGCAGTGGACGTGTGTGGGCTGATATGATGTTGACGATGCTATATTTTAAGCCATGTGTATGTAATTTTGCGATTCATTTTCAAGCTATTTCATTAGATTCGCTCTCATTTAATGCTGATTATGTTTTTGGAAAAAATAAAAAGGTGCACATAGCTATTTTTAGCAGATTGTGTATTTATGCAAAATTTCATTGAAATCGGGGATGTAGTTTCCATATGAATAGGAAAGTACGTATGGAAATATGGATAGGTATGTATGGATATATTATGGATGTTTGTAAGAGATTAATTTTACCGGAGAAATTTAGCCCATGATCCCCCGACTCCCCAAAAAATTATGTCGGTCCCAATACCAAACACGCTGTATAATTTTAGATATTTTCTCGATACCTTTAGATTGATCAGAGAACTAAGATACTGACTGTCAAAGAAAAGTAATCTTCTATTAATTTATGGCGCTCAAACGGTTAGATTGTCTAAGCGGTCAAAATAAAATGGTATCGTCTTAAAAGCTCATATAGACTAGGGCTGATTACATTGTCTCTGGCAATGAGCAGTGGTGCCCTTCGAACCGCAGCCGCGTCTAGGGCATAAATCTGTGCCCTACGCAACGCGTATGTCGGCGAGTGATGTATGGGGCGCTATTGTTATAGCACTTATTTGTCTTCCAATGGAATTGTTTTGAATATAATATGCAGGGGTTGCGGATTCGATTACCGCTTCGACAGAAATTTTTGTACGATCTACAGATATTTGTTCCGCCGCACCGATAGGTGTCCTGATTGTTTTTAGTAATCAGTAACAATATAATTATGTAATGTACCAAATAATATAAAAGTAATTCGCAGATGTCAGAATGTTTTCCTACTTACCGATTTTAGTGCCAATTGGCACTTATCGTTATTTGGGACAATTCACACAATATATCTTTATGAATATGTGCCTATGTGTTATTCTGATGTATATGCTATATTATGGTATTTTCATTAAAATTCATTCAGTATTTTTAACGTGAAGGACTAACAAACATCCATTTATCCATACATACAAACTTTCGCGTTTATAACTTATTTATATTAGTAGGATGCTCCGTCCACGCATCTGTTTCATTTGCCTGAACCATGGTATAAGAAAACAGGTAGGTATGCTCTTCCGAGAATCGATGGTCACGTGAGTGTCGCTAGGCTACGTCATCGACGCCATCGGCGAATGAGAAGACGTCTCTGTTTCCTGGTGATACCAGTAGCGTATAATCGTAACTCCCCGAGCTCCAGTATGAATCTGATAAAACTATGTGGTTCTGTATTTACATGGTATTTACCAATTATTTATCACATTGAATCGTGTTTAACTAACGCTGTTTTGACTGACCTAACAAACATAATTGACGATTGACATATTTTTATTGATTTTTCAATTGACTCTTATCACAGTTATCACATTTGTTTCCCAACTTCTACATTTTGTTGAAATTAAGTGGCAACTGGACAGCGACGTCACCTGGCGACACTCCCGGAAGAGCATACCTTATTTTCTTATACCATGGCCTGGACGACAGGTTATGTGAGCATGAGAAATTGTTATCTTTTATTTGGTAACTCAAAGAATATATATGCCTGGATGGTGCATAGTGAGTTTATTACACAGTCCTTGATGTAATGGACTGTCTAGGGGCTCTGGCGGCGATCCAATGATGCATGTAACATCGGTAAATACATACTTTGCCTGAGAAAGTTAGTAAATTAAACTTAGATTAGATTATTATTGTGTGAAAGACTTCCTTTTAGGTAAAGATGCTTGGAAACATAGATAGAATATACTATATTGCACAAAAGCTGTACATAGGCGAGTATAATGCTAGATAGCATTCTCTACCTGCTAACCTTTGGGTAGCATGGACAACAATTTAGTAGGTAGTGCTATATTACAAAATTTACAGAATAACTAAAAACAATAATAAGTAGGTACAATTATCTTATTATGTACATATATAAGGAGTGTCAATGATTATTTATTTTTGTTATTTGAGTAATCAGGTGCATTGTTAATAATATCATCATCGTCATCAGCTCGTATACGACCACTACTGAACATATTTTCATGGCGTCGTCGTTTGGGAGAGGCCCCCTACACGACACCACGACTAGCGATCCTGAGCCATCTCCATCCAACGACTCCCTGCGACCGTTACGATGTCGTCAGTCCATCGAGTGGGAGGTGTTCCCACACTTCGTTTCGCATTACATCACGGTCGCTACTCGAGAACCTTTACTCCCCAACGGTTATCGTTTCTACAAGCTATATGGCCTGCCCATCGCCACTTAAGCCTGCTAATTCTGAGAGCTATGTCGGTAACTTTGGTTCTTCGAAGGATTTCCGTATTCTGGACTCTATTGCGTAGAGAAACTCCAAGCATAGCTCTCTCCATAGCTCGCTGGGTGACTTTCAGCTTATTCACAAGGCCTAAAGTGAGTGGCGACGTCTCAGATCCGTAAATCATCACTCGTAGTAACACACATTGGTCGTCTTGAGGCTCTGCGATATCTGTGACGAGAAAAAATTGAGAAGTTTCCCGAACGCTGCCCATCCGAGCTGGATTCGTAGACTGACCTTTTTATCGACGTTGTATTGTTAATAAATGCTTACTGAATTGAATAAATAAATTGAAATTACTCTACATACTAACTAGACTGCCAACAGGACTTTAGGACAAAAGAAACTTGCTAAGGTACCTTCCTAATAGCTGCTACGGTGACGTTCATCGATTGGTGAAAGTAAGTTACTGGTTGTTACATTTCGGATTTCAAAACTTAATTTCTTTAGGCTTACACATAGACCTAGAATTTTTTGGTTACAATATAAGCACTTACTCGTACACCAAGCTCCTTTACCTACACACGACATACACTCATTTTCAAACCTTCGCATTTTTTGGGTTCCGGACCGTACAGGGAAAAACGGAACCTTTATAAGATCACTTTGTTGTCCGTCTGTCAACACTCTTTTCTCAGAAACGAATGGAGCTATCGAGTTGAAATTAACATTAAATATCCAGATCCGTAACCTCTTGGAGCCGTGATGTTAATAAAACTTCTAAGTCAACGCAATCAAAAGTTACATATGCTTATGCCCAATTTTTTTGAAATTTCCCGTGCACACATTACCTATAGGGTACTTCCCGTTGACCTATAACCATGCAATTTGGCAAGAAGCAATGCCTTATAGCAGAACTAAAGAGAAAAATCCGAAAACCGTGAATTTATAGTTTATTCACATGAAAAATTATATTTGATTCTCACTATGGATCGAAAACCTATAGGGTACTTCCCGTTGACCTAGAATCATGAAATTTGGTAAGAAGCAAGACCTTATGTGGCTGTGTTTGTATGCCTATCTGCCTACCGTGTTTACAACCAATATTTATTTAATTATTGCTATTTTAACAGAACCCTAGTGTCTAGTTAAACCTAACTTAGGATTTAAGACACTATGTACCAAAACCATGTAATATTTTTATTAATAAACGAAAATAACAAATTATAGCACAAGTAAAGGGAAAAATTCGAAAACAGTAAATCTGTAGTATATTCCCAAAAAAAATTCTTTTTGTAAGCGATCAAAACCTATAGGGTACCTACATACATCCCGTTGACTTAAGAATCATAAAATTTAGCAAGAAACAGGGTCTTATAATTGAATCGATGATTAATAAAACAACATAAGTAACAAAAGGAAAATTTTACAGGAGAGACATAAAACTTTATACTTTATGTTTTAAAAATATTGAATTATTGCCAGGTACTCTATTTAATATTGTATGTACTAAGTAAGTCCTACAATATTTTTAATATTATTTTTAGCTGTTAATTAATTATATATATATATGTATACTTTTTTATTTTTTCTAAATTTGTTGTTTTAACACTCATCTTGTTACTTGCGTTGTTTTGACTCTCATTTTAAAATTTGTACATGTATACTATATGAATAAAACAAAGGTATTTTAATAGAAAATTTGGTATTTATTGTTTAAGATTATTAAGTACACTTATCTAGTTATCATCTCCCACTTCATCCACACTTTCTACCGTAGTAGTGGGCCACTGCAAAATTTCGTCAAAGAAATCTTTATGTGATTCTGGCACATAAGGCATCAGTTTTTTTTAAGTCATATTTTTTTTGATATTTATTGGTTTCTTTGATGTATAAGCCATTTCTGTAGGGAATTCTATTTGTCGAGATATACAGCTCTTTCTTGATATGCGCACTGTAAAATAAAACAGTTTTATTGGACTGTCAATAAACTCGTTTGTATCTTTCCAATATTTTCTCATTTGTGGATAAAGTGTGAGTATGCAGTGCGTATATTAGTGTTTTTATCTAGGGTTTTTATTCTCTTTGTAACAAAACAAAACAAGCTAATAACTAAAATAACAAAATGACAGAAAGATCGCTCCGAGGGTTCCGTAATTATTACGGAACCCTCGGAGCGCGAGTCCAACTCGCACTCGACCTTTTTATTAATGTGTGATTTTTCTCCTACTTAGCAAATCAGGCCTGGGTTTTACGAGAACAAAGAGCTCACTTTCCTAACTTAATTGATAAAATAATCATAAAATCAAAAGGTTACAGCCATAATCATGGCCCTAGAAAGAGGAAGGGCCCTTTTGTATCCGAAGCGCGTAAATAAGGGGGTTTGAAAAATTGCACCCTTGTGTAAGGGGGTTTGCAGACAAAGTCGAGCGCAACTGCCTATATCCGCGTAGGATAAAATTATATTTACTTTAGGATAGTTGTTTCGTTGTGATCATTTAAATAATTATTTATTAAAATTCAAATTAATAGAAGGTAACAGTTTATGACGACCGATGTGGCGCGGCGGGCGAAGGTCCGCCTGTGACGCAGGAGGTTGCGGGTGCGATTCCCGCCTTGGGACAAATATTTGTACGATCTGCAAATATTTGTTCCGGGTGTTCGGGTATTTTCTGCGTGATAAAAATATATATCTAAGGTCATCTAGTACCCATAACACATAACACAAGCTCTGCTTAGTTTGGGGCTAGATGATGCTGTGTGAATGGTCCAGAATTATTTATTATTTTAATAAAAAAATATATTTACATAAATCAATATGTATGTATTACATTACACGTACATACTATAGCAATTGGGGGAGGCCTATGTTCAGCAGTGGACGTGTACGGATGATGACTATAGCAATATGTAAAATTTGGCACAGATTTCGTTTTCCTTTTACGAAAATATTGTTCAATTATATTAATTGATGGAGTAGAAATCTGGCTCTTGATATTTTTCTGGTTTTCAAGAAGTTACTTAATTTTAACCTAATTCCAGGGAACAGCATTCCAGGGAATAGCGTTTCGGCAACGGATTTTATATTAACGCGTAGTATTATATACTCCGGCCAGATTTTATAGTAACGCGTAGTATTATTATACTCTTTCCAGCATAATTAATTTTCATAGCACCGAATCCCAATCTACATTTTGCATAAACCCTTGTTAACTACATCCATTAAAATAGGCGCTAACTTTGCACCATGAATTTGACCAAAAACATTAACAAACAATTGCATTCCCGATTCGCTCCAGTTTATATGCATTTTCGACTTTCTTGGCATTTTTTGTGCATTTACTAAGCAACATAAGTTGACAATAACCCGTAGTCAAGTATGCATAGAAAAAAAGGTCCGTATTAAGATAATTACCTGCCGGCCGAAACGTCCTTTGTCGGTCGCTCAGCCGAGTTCATTGATTCCCATTCTGCGCCCCTTTGCTCCTATATCACCAACCAGATTCTCTTGAACCCCGAAAACATTCCATAAGCCCTCTCATCTCTTACATTTTATTGGACGACAGCGGGGCGAGGGATTCCATCTAAGCTGGTCGGTCGATGCCAACATGTGTTTGTGGCATTGGCCTCTATGCCGCGCCATTCAAATTTGAACTCTCGAAATACGCAATGCGGGTTATTTTCCTCGGCGATTCGTCTGGAAGTTTTTCTAAATTACTTTTTGCGTAAATAATCTTGTCTGTACAAGAAAGGTTTAATTGCGATGAATTAATTTCATTATTAGGGATCATTTCATCGCCTAAACTCTATACATTTATGAGATGTTCAAATTCATTCGTTATGTACCGACCACGAGCCAATCACCCCCAGGGGGGTTATGATTAGCGTGAATTTAGCTGACGCTAGTGAATTCAGAATTCATTTTGAATGCGTAGACAAAATTATCACTTTGAATGTTGTAAATTGATCTTCAATTATTGAAATAGGTTGCTATAATACCTATATACATAGGTACTTACGTATATTATAGCTAATTACAATTTAAGTCGGAAACGTCCTACTAATAATGCCTGGGAAAAATACCTCGCAAAAATCACTCTCAGTGATAAGGCCGCCTTTTGTACTGATTATTTTTTATGTAAGTACCTAAGTAGATATAATCTTTGTTAGTTCTAGTAAAATAAAGAGTTCATTCATTCATAATATTTTAAAGGCAAAATGTTCGTGCTGTTGCGAAGACGTTTGCACTCATAAAGCTTTGGACCTGTAATAACAAGGCTAGGTACTTGTTATTCCAAAAAATGCGTACGAAGTCACGGGCAGAAGCAAGTATTATGCCTGTAAACCAATGATAATATATAAACAAATAATAAAATATCATTGCTATAAACACACATTCATAGACACTTCTTAAATAGTTCATTGCTATTTCAGCTAGAGAAACGCGTCTACTGAGATCCGAAATCTCAGTTGATATAACGTTATAATCAGTCAGTTACGAGCCTATTTAAATACCTCTAAAGTATCAGGTTCTCTCCTTTGTATTCCATTCACACAATGCTTGTTAGTTTACTTTTTCAATCAAGTTTTGAGCAGCTGACGCTTGCCGCCCGAATTCCAATGCAGTGATGATGTGAGACGACCCCAATACGAGAGGCCTTATGAACAATAAGTACTTGGTAAGTACCACAGATTACCCCCGTAATTTGGGAAGAACAATTTTTTTTTAATTCGTGGTAAAAATTAAAATCAAATAATAAAAACAAATAAGATCTTATTTAAAATTAAAACAATTGAGCTAACTGCAGACATTTTTGTGGAGTGTTATACAAATTAATAATAATAAATAATGTGATTTTTCGAAAAAACTAAAGACAGAAATAGTTTTCAAAGATTTTTAAGGTTTTGCAGGATACATACTAACACCACTAACACTAACCCCTTGAGAATCAAAATATAGGACAATTTCGGAATCATCTTCTATACAACTGTAAAAGAATCATCCAAATCAGTCCATGACGGAACAATCGATGAACATAATGTACATAAAGATAGAGGGGAAAAGACCAAGAGGGAGCTCACCACCCGCTGCTGCAGCGCTGGTCTCATCAAATCAAAGCAGTAACGGGACTCACTTTGCCTGCAGCCCTGAGACAAACCGCAAACAGATTAGTGTGGAAGCGGTTGATGGTGTCTCCGTGAAAGCGTTCCAGGACGGGCAACCTTCAGCAATGAAGATTACGACTAAGAAGAAGTGTTACGCGATATTTCCGCCAATTAAGGGCCGATTTTGAAAATTCTTTCATTATTTTATAGAAAATAATCCCGAGGTGCCAATTTTATCAGTATTTATCCCGCAAAGTTAAAAACAGTGTAAAAGTAAGGTATTCGAAGTCGATTATTATCATTATCAAGGAATTTGTTTGTTTATCGTTTTTTAAAACACGCCAAAAAATTATATGTGTGGTGTAACCTCTCTCACATACCTATGTATTTACGCCTGGGTCATTTTCTTTCGCTTGTACACGTCACCAGCTGATCCAAAGAAATAAATATAATAACCACAAGGAAGGCACTAGGCTCCTACTTAATGACATTTTTAAATAAAATTTAGATTAAAAATTGGCTTTGAATTGTTTTCTGTATGTGTATGAAGTGTTAATATACGTGATGCGATAAATAATACTTATTCAGTTTATATTATTCAGCCCAATCTTAACACTTTGTACAACGCTTATGTTGAAGATGTTTGGGTGTCTCTAACTCCTTCGTGGTAACTTTGCCACCCCTTCCTCATACTCGCGAACTTGTACCTATAACTTTATGTACATGTTCCTACAGTGTTTTTTAATTGGAACAGAATGGGGATACAGGGATCAAATCCGTAAGAAATACAGAGAAACGTCTAAAAACATGATTCGTGATTTACTTGCGAAGTTTAAGTATATATAGATAGATAATGCTTTATTCAGTAAAACTACTCATACTAAAACTAAACATATTGGTAAAAGGTAAAAGAATTGGCGGCCTTATCGCTTAAAGCGATTTCTTACAGGCAACCATAAATGATTGAAGGCTGTGGGGTCGCGGCGTACGAATATCGACCCCTCCAACTCAACCCGTGGATGTCGTAAGAGCCGACTGAGGGAACCTACCAGAGGAAGGGCAGCAGCTTCCTTCTGAGTATTTTTAAACACCAACACTGCGATCACCAATCCGGCCGCCAAGCGTGGTGATTATGGCAAATCCCCCCCTACATGGGAGATCATCCACTCGATGGACCGACGACATCTTAGCGGTCGAAGGGAGTCGATGGATGGAGGCGGCTCAGGATCGCTATTTGTGGCGTCGTACGGGGGAGGCCTATGTCCAGCAGTGGACGTGTATGGGCTGATGATGATGATATGATTGATTAGTCAAAAATTGGGCATTAACTAGAAAAGGAACAGTGTAGTGTAAGATTATAACAATAATACAACCAGTCAGTTCTTTGTTTGGGCAGGTAGCGTGTCCGGTGGCGAGCGATAAAAAAATAAAGAACAATCTGATATTGCAGTCTGACTGACCGACATCCTCTTACAAATTAGTTTTATAATATTATGTAAACACAACTTAAAGAAGCTAAGCTAAAAGATTATGTGACAAATGAAAAGTTAGATTTGATTCTGGGATATTTATTTGAAAAAATGCTCATGCTGTAACATACACCATTTTGTGACTCAACGCAAAAATACGTCTGTTTTGTTTTGTCTGTACGTTTGTACAAACTTTTATTTTTCCGCCTGTTTTGTTTTTGTATTGGTTGCTAATAAAATATTCTTATCCTTGAATAGTGCCAAATTGCTCTCAAACCTACAAATGGGATTCCTGACTCTAAATATTAACATAAATAATCTGCCTTAACTTTAATAAAATTTCGTGTAGAGACCAATATCTCCATTATTATCATTGGCCTTTTTTGCCGTTTAAGTAAGTAATATCCACAAAAAAAATTGTTTTGAAAATACCGACTGCTAATGCCTTAATTTTACTTGGTTTTAAGTTTTGCGGGATAAATACTAATCCCTAGGGAATACAATTTTTATGCAACCATCTCAAGGTCATTTTCTATACAAGAGCGAATTTGTTTTTAATTCGCTCCATGGTTGAAAAATCCTCCATATAAAAAAACATACATAGAGCCCAACATAGAACATCCTCGTCTTTTGTTCTATCGGTAAAAAAATTGTTTATGCAGGTAGGTAGGTAGTGTAGGTACTATACCTACATTTGTTAGCCATAAGTCAAGTCAAGAATATTACCACCCACTATTGTTTTGTATATTATGCATTACAAGACCGTTTATTATATCAATCAATAAAGGTAGAGAACACCACTTCTTATGTGTAAGTATATTCAACTCTTATAAATACTGGCAAATACTGGAAACAATACAAAATAATCAGTTTTAACCAAATAATTGGCAAAACTTGATTGCTCTACTTCTCCATTTCAGTAAGCAAACAACCGTTTACCGCTCTACCGCTGTATATTGGGTTAACTGCGACATTACTAACACCATCTAGCGTCAAGATTCTGAAACAGTTGTGAACTGTTTTCTATGCAAATTTATTAGTGTTTTTACTTCTGGTTTTAATTTTATTGCATCCTTTGAATACGTGCGTAAATGTTGTAATTGGTTATATTTTATAAAAGCTCTTGATCTTTTATAATTTGACGGTAAAATCTAGTATCAGGATATAAAATGTCACGTTGGTTGGAAGGTGAACTTGCAATTATTTTGTGCCTGGTAGAAGACGAATCCTGAAAAATATTAATCGTAGAAATGTAACAATCTCACAGTAACGACAATAAAAAACAAAGATTCTAGGATTAGAACATAGGAACATCAGTCAGTAGGTACTTACAACAATTTAAAATACTTTCAGTAGGTACTTACTATCTACATATCCATTTAACTTCACCGAGTGTGATTGAAGTCTACAAAACTTGTGTTTCCTAAAAGAAAAAAGTAGTCTCTACATTATAATCTACGACCTACACGAAAGAAAAAGTACTCTACTCTATACTCTACATAGGTACACACGGCTTTACATCAGTATGTCTTTCTGTAATGGGCTTCTACCATTTCACATTGGCTCTCCTTACAATCGACCGCACAGTTTGCGTCCTAAACCATTACTGGTTTTGTTTGCGTTGACTTAAGTTTTGTGGTAGAAAAGCGGCAATTAATGTTTGGTAATTTAAAAGGTATGATGTAATAAAGCGGGGCAACTACCAGCTGTGCGCGTTGATAATCATGTTCGCTTTCCTGGCATGCGCCTCGCAATACGTCAACAGGGCAACCTGGGCCAATGCCGGCCGTACCGCCAACATTGCCTTATTTTGACGTGGCGGTCAAAGGGAGACGAACCAAATTTTACTAATCTTTATTCCTTAACTTTGCTCCAATCAATATTTATTGCAATAATCATCTTTGCTTAGGTTTAATTAGTCGTAAGCTATAATGTGTGGTATTTAGGCAAATAAATAATTTTTTATTCTATTCTATTCATTCTTCCATGGTCAAAACGACAACATGGCAAAGTTTCCATAATAAGTAATCAGACGATTTCATATTATCTTGTGTTGATGCCTATTTAAGACACAAAGAAGATTCAAGCGCGTTATCTGATATTATATACGTTAGGTATAATAAAAATGGCGTGGAGTCTCTGTTTAATTGAATACCTACTAAGCGACCAATTTGAGAAGTAACTGATAAAGTCTAGAAGATATGATATACCGTGGTCGCATTAAATCATTGTGACCTACTAAATTTATTCGAGTTCTATTCGTGTTTGTGTGCGACCATCAGTTTCCGGTCACAGGTAGTCCTTACACCGTTTTGGCCAGTTGCATTAGGACTTTTACCTAATCTTGTATACGTATCTTACTCAATTCAAGAGCAAAGATTCCAATTTATGAATACGATTATTATAATCCTTATATAAATATATATAAAAATATTTGTATTTGTATATATGTATGTATTACTATGTATTTTTATAATTGTAGGATGTAGTTTTTTTTTTTAAGTAGTACCTTATTAGATGCACACAGATTTTACCCCATGTATCGTATGTAATGATCCTATCCATACCAGGTTGTCTGTACTTTTTAGCCCCATAATGCACGGGCGAAGTCGCGGGCAGCAGATAGTCTTAGAATAAAAATGTACAAGGTTCTATGAAAAAGAACGAGTATGATTTACTTAATTTCTAGATAATCACAGACAGAAATCCACTAGTGACTATATATGACACATTCACCTAGCTACCTTTTTGCCCTTATCCTGAAACTGATAAGAAAAATCAACATTGTACCTTTCTTTATTCCTGTACTTATCAATATATTTACTAAAACTTCTAACGTTGCCTATTCAAATAACATTGGAAACCACAAGGCGCTTTCTCTTTTCTAGAATACTGTAGCTGTTTAAAAGATCTTTTCTAAGGCTGCTGATTGATTAAATGGGTCTGTTTTCTGTCTGACCGTATTATAAATCTTTATCGATTAGTGCAAATAATAAAATCCTGTATTAATACAGTCAGGCGTAAAGTTATAGGGATAGGGAAACACTAAACTCGTTAAGATGCATAGAGATGCGACACTAGCGCCACTATTTATTTTTTTCTTATATTATCGTTATGTAAAAGAATTAGGTACCAAAAGTTCTCACCGCCAATTGATAATACCCAGTATAAACTATCTTTTGCGGTGGCGGTGAGAACTTTTGGTAATTCTTTTCTATAACGATAATATACGAAACCTTAATGAAGAAGTTGAAGCACTGAACCAAAACTAACAGTACCAAAAACGACTTATTTATTTGAAATGAATTTCGAGTCGGTACGTTAAATGTTAGAAAGTTATCAAAAGCTTTTATCATTTCCATTTAAAATACTTGTTTGACATTATGTTTGAGTATCCACGTCGATAATTCGTTTCGTTTTACGAGCGAGCTCGGGGCAGGGGGAGTTTATGGCGTTGGTGGACCGTCACCGTCAGAGACTAAATCGTTGAAAGGTCCTTTGACAGTGACAGTTCTTGCTTATATCACGATTTACAAAAGTGGTGTAAAGTATTCACCAAAGCGGCACAGGGCCGAGGATATGCATATAAAAATCAATACTTATTATGTATGGTGCATGGTCCAAATTGCACTGGTGTCATTAAGGAAAAAAAATGCTGGACAATCCACACACACAGCATTATCTAGCCCCAAGCTAAGCAGAGCTTGTGTTATGGGTACTAGATAACTGATATACATAATATACATATATTACATATGTATATAGATATTTTTATGATACATAGAAAACAACCAGCCAGAACACCCTAACAAATACTTGCTGATCGTACAAATATTTGTCCCGAGGCGGGAATCCAACCCGCAACCTCCTGCGTCGCAGGCGGACCTTCGCCCACCGCGCCACAGAGGTCGTCAAAAAGTAAGGTGTCTATTGTACGATATTCGACATTAAATATTGTTTTTACACATTTATCATCCCGTTTCCCAGCGTTGATAGAAACGGGTCGTGATAAAACACATTGATTTTATAAGAAAAATCTGCATTTTAGAATTTAGCCTCAAACTGTTCTAACTTTGCTCGAATAAGATCAATAGGCTATTATTAAATATGTAGCTAGTTCGGTAAACGTAAATAAGTTTTCATCTGCACGCTGTAAGATAAATAAGATAAAAGATAAAGATAAAATTTTTTTATTTACCCACAAAATTAAATCACAAGAACAACAAATAAACAGTCTAAAATTAACATAGGAGACATGTATACATAGAATTCTATTAACTAACAATTATTAAAAAAGGGGGTAAAAAGGGTCCCTATGTCAGCGTTATGCAGTATTGGGCAAGAAAGAAGTTTAATTTACATACATTCCATAACAAAACAGTGTTATTTTGAAACAAAAATATCACTTACCAAACAGGTAGTCTTGATTGCAAAACTGCAACAGACTGAAATGAGAAAAAAAATACTTGCCGCGGGCAAAAGATCGTCTCGTATTCGACCACATAAAAAGTGAACGGACGGTTATTCCTGAACGAACCATAAAGTTGCCAAGTAAATCAAAGCTATGTTTTGCTGAGTGGAACTTGGAAGTTTAGGGACTTTATGATTATTGAAAAGATAATTAATTACTCACTTAACAATAGTAATAGGTAGTTGGTCGCCAAAAAGTATTTTGAAATTAATCCTCTGGGTGCTAAATATGTTGGTAGATAGGTAAGTGGGTAAGTATGAAGTTTATAACTTAATACTTAAGTATGAAACATATTTATATTTGTAATTAAAACAAAATAAACATTTTTTACGTCCCTCATTAAGTTTTTTTCGAAAAATTTCTCAAAAATATCAAGGTTATAAAAAAAATAGGTTATGTAAAATAAATTTATAATTCAATTTATTGTGGTAGTATGTTTTTGTACGAGTTTCAAATAAAAAATATTTTATTATATTGTAAATTAAACTTAGAAATTATATAATAATTATAATATAACCTATAATATTACAGACTAAATAATTGTTGGTAATAAACGACTTATGTTAATACAATACCTCCAACATTTACAAAAGCCTAGCAAGATACTGATCTAAAGCAAACACACCTAAATAAACATCAAAGTGAGATCATATCGTATTTAAACTTTTTTTCAAGGGTGGCTCACCCCGGCTTTAACCTCTCGGAATATGAATATGTACCAGGAGAAGCCCTTCTACGCCCTTCACAGACCTATAGTTCATTATGTTTATTGTTATACCATGGCAAGGGCCATCGTTTTAATTCTTTTACGTTTACGAGATCCGTTTTGAATTTGGAATATTTTTCTATATTTCTTATAGTTTTTTTTAATTAACACGTGTTTTAATTAAAATTGTCAGAACTGTTTGATATTAAAATTTCAAATGTTAAGGATTGGCAGGAAACAGGTCCGTTCTACAGGGTGCCTCGAAACCGAACGAATGTACCTAACGTATGACAAAGGTACATGGTATGACCTAATCGAGATCATTCCAATAAATAATACAAATCACAGCAATAACAAGAGCATCCACGGATTAAAAAAGATTCCTCACATTGCTCAACACAAGCTTAACGCAGAATAACTAACAGTTACTATGAAAGGACTACATCCTCATCCACCAGTTTAAGAAGACCCTCCATTTCTTTCACATCAGCTTGTTAAAGAGCTCTGAAGGCTGGTGAAGTGGGTATACTTTGCCAGGCCTTGGTTAGATTGATTCACTGTGTGTGAGTGGGCGGCGCCAATCTTTTAACAAATTATTTTGGCCGAACAAGTTTGATAAAAAGTATGGTAGTTTATTATCTCTTTGCATTTCAAATCTGTATTTATATTATTTTGACAAGGAACAAAGGAAGGTATATTACATTTCGAGGTCAGTGTATGTATACTTATAACTACTGGCTCAGGACCGCTGCTGGACCGCTATTCGTGGCGTCATCGTTTGGGGGAAGGCCTATGTTCAGCTGTGGAACGTATACGGACGGGCTGATGATGATATATATGTAACTATTTGGCCGTAAGTTTTGTATATAAAATTAGAATAAGTATTAAGGGCTGTGGATTTTGCATTATCAATAAAATATATAATATTATACTTCTGTTTCTCATTTCCATGTTCACGGGCCATATAGTGACCCGGTCCTTTGGGAGGCATGCGTGGAGCCGAAGCCAACAGCACAGAGGCCCTTTATGAGAATTAATCTAAAGGCGAGAGCTACACATAGCGGGTATCATCCTTGGTTGCACAATATGATACACCCGAAGATGATATCCGCCAGGTGTAGAGACTATTGCAAAGGATAATGAAAATAACAAAAAAGCCATGTTATTGTGGTGAATGGATGGACTAGGTAATTGGGCTATGGGAGAAACTATGGACGCCTGCCATAAACATACTCTCAATACTGTTACAAACGGCAGACGATGGCTTGCCGAATGCTGGATGGGTTCCTCAAAGTGTAGGCGTAAATGCCGGTAAAGAAACAAAATCAGTGCAAACGACTAATGGGTGTCGAGAGGTGCGGCCACGATTTCACCATCACGAAGACACGTGAGCGGGTTTCCTCGTTATTACGCCATTAGATACTTCCACCCCCGAGTCTACATCCTAAGATGCATCTCTCGCGACTCCACTCAGACCGGCCAATGAAGGCAAGCAAGAGGTGGAATCTGGTTCTCTTGGGATACCACTCCGCAAGCGGAGACGAGAACCAGGAACTTCCCCGGGAGCACTTGGTATACCCGTGGTGTCGCTACTCACCAACAGCTCGTCACAAGCTGCCCTGCAGGTACATATTATACTTATTATTACTTACGTCAACCTCTCATAAAAACATCTAAACTTTCTCAGTCAGACAGCCCAAGGCTTGTTTCCAGGCTAATATCTTTTGAAAATAGAATTGGTTTGCCGTTCTTCCAAATAACTTCCTGAATGTATGTCAAGTTCAAAATTCAGTCACTAGAGACGTACGGTTTCGGACAGTTGTCCTCAAAAATTAAAGTCTGATTTTCATAGATTTCGTATTTTTTTCATTAATGAATTAGGGGTGCTGCACGCCCCAGGCGACCATAATACGTAACGATTTACGCGCCCAAATAAGGTGATATGTAAAAAATACAGAGATTTTCAGAAACTAATACGTATAGTTACGTACGAAATTTAGCGATTGGCTGCTCCTAGACTGATGAGAAAGTGACGACGCTTTTTTTTCTTATAGGGCCGTAGAAAGGGACCAAGATACTAGGTAAAAGCAACATAAGCGACCAATTATAAAAAAAAAATACTCCAAATCTACGAAATATTTTGAAAATCTAATCTATAATTTGTTTAATTATTATAATTGCCCACCTTATTAACCATAATGTAACTGTTTTATGTAGTTAAACTTAGAAATAAATAGAAAAAAGTTATAAATCGTCTTTGAAAAATAATTCTATAGAGAACATTTTCACCAATCATGTTTATGCTCTATAATTTTCAAATTTTAAATTGTATATTGAGTAAACTGAACTCCGTTTTCGAGAAATACATATAATCAAACAAAGAATTTATGGAAGAAACATATGTAAATTGCATTAAATTTATATTTGTATTAACATTACCAGATTTTTGGATCCTAAATAAGTCTGTGCATTAACCGATATAAATTAAGTTAGCTTTGGTTATGATGGTTTGGTTATGAATTATGTGCCATATTTATAGAATTAAGCTACCTCTAAAGTTGCATGGCGCCCTAGGGCTCCTAATACCTAGCCCCGAAGTGAAATAATTAAGACCTCTCACACTGTACGTATTAGGGTTGGAAAATAAATACTTGAATACTTCAATATCTCTTCAAAACCACTCTTTCGAAACATTTTTAATTTTTTAAATAGCACCTTATGTGTTAATCTTGAGAGATTAAAAAAAATTACGTTTCATCGGTTTACGCTCTCACTGCACAAGCAACAAGCCCGTTCAAACGCTCGTATGCTACTAATTGCACTCATTGATTACCAAGCGAGGTATACACGCTCAAGTATGAAGAACTGTAAGTCGCAAAGTTATCGGGCGAAATACAATCACTGGGGTACAATATACCCCATGCGTGCACTCCAGTGTTAAATAAAACTAGAATTAAATCGTGCAGTTACAGAAGCGTTAACCACAACACAACGTAATTAATAAATAAGACGTCTACAATAGCCCGGTTTTCAAGGTGAGGCCAGATTCATAGAACTATTGAACAACTACCTACGTTTAGACAATGAGATTCTTCGCATTGGGAATAAAATAATAATAAATGGGTTGTGTAAAGATGAACTGGCAACAATCATGTACTTAGTAGGTTAGATAAGTAAGTAGTTTATAATATCATACTATATAATATTATAAATGTCAAAATTTGTATGGATGGATGTAAGGATATTTGTTACTCATTCACGCAAAAACTGCTGAACCGGTTAGGCTGAAATCTGGTATGTGTATAGTTTGGTACCTGGAATAACATATAGGCAATTTTTTATCCCGACGGGCGAAGGCCCAGGCAGCAGCTAGTACTTAATAAGTATAATAATTAATAATCTAAGTCATGGATTAAGATTTTGCAATACCCTATTTGACAAGGTGCATGATTAGATACTTACAAAATTGTATTATTTATATTTGCAATAAAAATACAGATTTTTTTTATTTAGCCAAAATGCGCCATAACATTGTCGTGGTGTAAAGTTAATTATTTGTGTGTTTTGTTTGTGTGTACCCTGTGTGATGAACATTATGCTTAAAAAAGATCGGTAGGGTAAGTATTACTTATATATTTTAAATCAACAAATCACTCTATGCACATTTTTATCGACATGCAAGATGCGAAATATTTATGATTTTGTTATTTTATTGTGATATTGGTGTTTTGTTTTAATTTACAGAACTACCTGTAACTGTTTAGGATGTTTTTTCCGATTAAGATATACCTACACACTACACTTATAATGTGTAATAATTATTCTTTTATGATAAGGTACGCTTATAGTTACGCATATAGTTACTAGTTTTACATAATGTAACCGGAAAAGTTATATTTAAATGAACACAGGACACGGCATTGAATATTGTACGTTAATGAACTTTTAAACTTGGAACGCGGAGTTGTAGTCATCGTAAACAGATTGGATTCATAAGTTTTTGAAATAAGAACTTACTGTAGCACGGGTAGAGCAAACTAAGCCAATAAAGGATTAAATTATTTGGTTGATTTCAAATTAGGGTTGCATCATTACAATTTAAAGAACCATTTGTTTAGCTTCATAAGAACAATCCTACTTTACATTATTTAATTAATCAGTTACCAACGTGGGTTACGTGGGAATGCATTCAATTATTATGGAATTCACCTCTTTCTTTCTCTCTATAAAATGTAAAGATACATATAGTAGGTACGCAGCAAGCATAACATTTTTACGATTCTTTTAGAGAACTATTCCATCTTTACGTTTCATCTAATCTGGTAAGTTTTATAAACTGACCGCTTCATCAGAATCCACAGAATAAGCAATTGTATAATATACATACATATGTATAGTACACAACTGGGTCAGAGTTTAAAATAAAGTCATAAAAAGTAATTTCTTTGTGTGCTAGCTAGTGCGATATCGTAGTGAGTGGCAGCCCTGGAGCGTAGCGTAGTGTCCCCTTCCCGCGTTGTGCACGTGCGAGCCGACGGCACCCGAATGCGGCCGATTGGCGGCGGCCGTATATCATTTCCATTTTCAAAATGGCCTATGTTAATCTAGCTTCATTTCATATTAAACTTTATTTCTGTACAAATAGAGTTCAAAAATATGAGCTAAGTTAGGACGTTTTGCTCAATATAACAGTATGCCCTCGAGACGACCGTAGCGCATGCGAAATCACTATATCGCCTCTCTACCGCGCGTGTTACATTGCGTTTTTTCTTCAACCGCTCAAGCTTTTTGCCTTTTTTGTCTGCCAATGAGCATCAAAAGTGAGAAGCCTCCGTTTATCAAGGATGGAGTTACGGTATTTGTATATAGGTCGTTACTACTCGCCTTGCGTTGTATCTTGTTGATTTCCAAACCACTTTTGTTCGCTGCCGCTTTTTTGATAATAAGTTGACAGGTCTAGGATTACTGACTATAGGCATTATTGTTTCATGTGAAATTTTCGTTTTGTAAGATCTGAGGTGAGACCATAAATTTAATTATATCCTTGTTTCTTTTTCACTAGGAAAGTGTTCATTTACTTCCTATTTCTGGATTCATTCAACCTCATGCATGATCAAATAAACGTAAAGTTTTACTACTAAAATCTGCTACATACATACATAGGGTGTCAAACTCATAACCCTCGGCCTTCGGTAGTCGGGTAAATTTGTAATGGGTTAGTAATGGGCATAATATTAGCCGGTATCGTCATATGATAATACAAATGAAAGACAATACATACGATAATACTTAATAAGTGCTTACTCAACTTACCATGACTACTAAGTCAATGGTTTCCATGCAAACATTGCGCCAGTTTCCGAATTCAAACAATCAACGGGTTCAAAGTTTTGACATATTTTTAGGATGAATCGAATCCAAAGATTATGGATCTATTTTCACATAAATTTTAGGAGTCCTGGGTAAATTTAATAGATTGTCAATGGCAATTTAAACCTTATAATAACGCAGTTTGGGACTTGATTTAAACTGTCTATATTATGCCACAGAATAAAATTTCAAAGTTGGTGTACCCATGTATAATCTTGGTTCTCTTCTACTTTAGAACTAGAGTTGCAAGTATATACATATTTTATTAAAAGTAGAAGTAAATAGTAAGTATATAAAATTCTTAACATAAATAAATAATACTGGACAATTCACACATCATTATCTTAGCCCAAAGCTAAGCAGAGCTTGTGTTATGGGTATATAACTAATATACAATAGAATATTTTAGATAAATAGATATTTTTTATTATACATAGATAACGGCCAGAACACCCTGAACAAATATTTGCAGATCGTACGAATATTTGTCCCAAGGCGGGAATCGAAACCGCAACCTCCTGCGTCGCAGGCTGACCTTCGCCCACCGCGCCACAGAGGTCGTATTATTATATATTTATAACTTCTCTTCTAATCTACTAAAGGTAAGTAATTAGTAAGAAGTTGATGACTAGGTAGATATGCTACAATGGACCAATCACATTAAACCACTCGAAAAACGCCTCCTCACGGGTAAATGAAGAAGGGCTTAGCTTTACTTATAAATAGTTTGGAACCTGGTATTCGCGACAATAACCAGCTTTCAGGATAGGCCTAATAGTATTCTGGTACACCTTGTTCCAAACCGGTTCTTAGGGCCCGTGCACACGCAGGTGTGAAAAGACGGTTGACAATTTTGCTATGCTCTCTACGTTCTACCGAGCTAAGTTGGTACTAAGCTTAAATTTTAGGCTGGTAAATAAGTAAAATGGTAAATTCAGATGTAGCGCGGCGGGTGAAGGGCAGAGGAGGTTGTGGGTTCGATTCTCGCTTTGGAACAAATTTTTCTATGATTTGTAAATATTCGTTCCGGTAGTTCGAGGTATTTTCTATGTATAATAAAAAAATATCTACCTACATATGTTATGTATTAAGTACTAGCTGCTGCCCGCGCCTTCGCCCGCATTTTATCGGGATAAATATTATATGCTTTTTATTGACAAAGAAAAGTACAATCAAATAATATAATCAAATTAAACTAGTATGTATTTAAAATTGAATCCATTGAGCAAACTGCAGACTGAACTGCAGACTGTTGCAAACAATCTACAGGTAGCTCCATGGTTTTTGTATTGGTGTTTACAGAGCACACATCTGTTTAACTGATTCACTATTCATGTTTAATATGGTTTTAAATAGACATAGAAACTCATTTATACTCATAAAATACATTTTAAAATAACGTAAATTACAGTACAATTGCATAAAATGTTTTAAAAAAATGAGACATTGTGTACCTAAATCAGCAATGATATTAATTTTCATTACAGAAAAATAGTTACATCGTGCCCAGTCCTTCCCATCAAATTCCAATAGCCACAAAAAGAGCACGATAACATATTGTGACCACAATTAGACGAGTTTAGTTTAGCGCCATAACCATAAGGGTGGCTACTCACTGGAGCGCTCGCCGGAAATCGAACGCGGGACCTATCCACATCCGAGATCACTCACCCTCACAGAACCATGTGAAAACTCATTTTGTGAGCTATTGGCCTCGATTGTGGTGTTCTGTACTAGATACAGAATCAATAACAAACGTACAGATTTTTAACAGACTTCAAAAAGAAGAAGGTTCTCAATTCACCTGTATTTTATAATACTATGTTGCACAACACAAGGGTAAATATAAATAAACCGTAAACTACCTAATGTATGTACCTCCTGATTTACAAACGTATTTAATGTAATAAATTTAACTTTTTTTTAGGGTTAGAATGATAGTAGACACAAACGAGATTTAATCAAAAAAGTACGACAAATCCGACTCATTCATAGACGTACGCTCGTGTGCGTGTAAGCACTGAAGTTATGTTTGTCAACTCACACATAGATTCGTTTTTAACTTCAAAATCGAGAGATTTGTTGAGTGACAGTATCCCTTTGCTGTGACAGCAGGTTTTACCTCTATGAATACATTTCTCTTAACGGGATGGTGAATCAGAAGTTACCAAAAACGGTGTGAACAACCCAAGCGGAAATTCTATATACATAATAATTTTAGCTCCATCAACAATCGAAGAAGAATAAAATATCGAAATTAACTACAAATTGTCAGTCAAATCATTCATTTCAAAAATGGTCAATCACGTTAGAATGTCATGGCGAAGGACAAAGACCTGTGGTCAGAAACTCCAAAAGGAAGTGACGTCAGGCATAGCATAGCACGCGATTCGTCGACGCATGTGTTCCTCGTGTGTGATGACCTTTATTTTTAACCGACTACAATAAAGGAGGATGTTCTATGTTCGTTGGTATTTTGGTATGTATGTTTTTATGTATGTTCGCTGATTTCTCCTTCAATTGTGGACCGATTTTAATGATTACTAGCTGACCCGACAGGCGTTGTCCTGTCATTGAAGTCAAACAACTGACAGTTATTTCAAACGTGCTTACCAAAGAGTATATAACGCTGGGGCTAAGGTTACATTAAAAGTTAATAATAAAGGTAGTCGTTAAGTTTTCTTAAATTTTCAAAGTTTCTGCGCGATTTTCTTAATTTTTATTTAACCTTCTTTTCCTCCTTAATTTAATAAAATAAATCATCAAATAAAAACTGCACCTGCGTGAGCTTTAATCGGAAAATTGGCGGGAAACTCCACAGGACAGGGAAAATGCGACATCTCTGATCGGAGACCAAAACAACTTTTTTATATAATAGTCCTACGTTTGACCACAATATCACCTGATAGAAAGTGACGATGTGACACTTCAGGTCGCTGACCCATAAGAGTAACTACATATATCTATGTATGTATGTTATACAAAAAGTACATACATTGCAGGCTGCGAGACTCTGGAACGCCCTTCCTGTATCCATTCGACAAGCTAAATCCCTTCCTATTTTCAAAAGTATGGTTTATCAACATTATCTGTCCGCTTTTGTATTATTTTTGTGTTACGCTTATCATAAAATTTTTGCAGTTTCTGTTTTTATCTAAATACTTATAATGTCAAAATTATTTTGTTTATAAGTCATTAATTACGCCACCGTCAGCTCTAATGCGTACGAATCCTATCCATCCAAAGGTTGCCTGGAAGAGATCGCTGTTAGCGATAAGGCCGCCGATTGTACCACACTAGAAATAGTTACTATTAAGTTCTTGTATAAATATTTAATGTATTGATGGTGCAATAAAGAAATATTCTATTCTATTCTATTCTACAGCCAAACATAGAGCCTCCTCTTTTGTTTTCGTCGGTTAGGTATAAAAAAATAGATATGAATCAGAATTTAGCTACTAATATAGTTAAACATTCAACAGGCAGAGACTAGAAAACTCCATAGTTGTAGTTAAAATCTCTAAACATATTTTCACAATATTACAACACAACGCTCGCGTGCCTGCTTTGTTCACTTTGTACCTCCGATGAGCTTTCAATCATTGGGCGCGCAAGCTGCGCAGATAGGACCAGTAGCGCCATCTCTTAGCATATTCCCAAAACATAGACCATTTATTTTTATTTGAATTATTTAGAGAAAGTTATTAAAATTCCAATGCAACTAAAATTTTAATTCTAATGGTATTTATAAATGCGTTATGCAGGCTGTTTAATAAAAAAAACACGGTAGGTACCTACATACTTAGATGTACAGTAGAAAATACTATAGCCCGTACTATAAGCTTGCTCAATCATCTATGCTGGAGTATGAGCAACGCTTTTACGATAGAAAATCTCTACTCAGGCCTATGCCTATGTAAAGCAAGCTTAGGTATAAAGTGGGCCTTAGACCCAGTTAAATTATTACAAAACATACCTAGTAGAGTCAAATCAATCGAATTATATTATTCATACACCTATCAAATTATTATTACCTACTAGCTGCTGCCCGTGCCTTCGCCCGCGTTTTATCGGGATAAAAAATAGCCTATATGTTATTCAAGATCCCAAACTATACCCATACCAAATTTCAGCCTCATCGGTTCAGGAGTTTTTGCGTGAAAGAGTAAACAAATATCCATACATCCATCCATACAAACTTTGATATTTATAATATTAGTAAGATTCATTCGAAATTCAAAATGATTTTAGGTTAGGATTTTGGCCCATCTTGTAGAAAGAAAAGCATCATTAGCAAACTAGCGAAAGATCATTTTTAAAAAGTTCGTGACTCTACCATCAAACATCTTAGAACTAGTTTATCAATAAAAACTTAAAAGCCACTAACCTATAAGCGCGTTATCGCCCAAACAAGTTTCAAATTGAGATGATTAGTGTAAAAATATTTCCCCCATACAGCTCCAAGGGGGCATTGTCACCACCCCAAGACAATAGAACCAAAACATTACAACATAAATTCGACTCTATTTCTATCACTATAGAGGTGCCAGAAAGGCCTAGCAGAAATAATGATATTAGAAAGGGAAATTCGATCTTTTGAAATGGGAATACAGTTTGTTTTTTGTTGGACTTTCGGTTGCTCTCAGGGTGACGATCGCAAGCTTGCCAAGGTTTGTGTGTGGACGGTTAATCTTGTTGATGTAGTGTAGTAAGCAAATTATTGTGAATTTGTAATATTTCGGTAACAATTTCCATCTGTAACACACTATGCAGGTTTAAGGTAGGTAAAATTTATCCGAACAAAACTGGTTAGGTTCGAAAAGATATAATTTAGCCTAAATTAAACCTTTATTTAACCGGAAAGGTCGACTTTGCTCAAATAAGGTTGTCAAGATAATAACCAGATTACGAGCAATTTCGGGTAAAAATAAAATATATGGCTTGCCGACATTTGGGACACAAAATCTTCGGACACCGTCCGAAACGGACATGTCCGAAATGTCAGTAAATTGTTTATTAAATATTTAAAGTGTCATTTCGGAAATATTGAAAATATTTTGTGTTGTTTGTTTTTTTTTTAACTTTTGTAGTTACAAAAGTTAAAAAAACATTATATTACGTACTTACTAATAAAAAGAGCTTCATACAAAATATATAATCCTTTACCGAAATCTATTTTAGAAAACAAAGGAATGTTATATATTAAAATGTTACAAGAACGGCTCGTAACACGTAGCTTTTACCTACAGTCCAAGAGTATTTGACATGTAAATTTAAAATTATCTATTTTTCATTATAGTTATTGACATTCAATATATTTATTGACATTCAATTTTACTAGTACCAACTATTTATTTTTTAATTTAACATGACATTTATTGTATTTGAATTTAATTTAACTTGTACTACAATTAGGTACTGTTAGATTTTTATTGTATCGTCTGTTTATTGTATTTTATGTACGGTTTTATATTCATATGCCAGGAATGCGGCGAGATATCAACATATCAGCAAAGATGTAAAATCTTTGCATATCAGCCCATACACGTCCATGGCTGGACATAGGGGAGGCCTATGTTCATGTCTATGTCCATATGACGCCACAAATAGCGGTCCTGAGTCGCCTCCATCCATCGACTCCCTGTGACCGCTACGATGTCGTCGGTCCATCGAGTAGATGGTCTCCCATGTAGGGTGGGTTCTGCCATAATCACCACGCGGCGAAATATATAAGGACCAATTTATTAATAATACTTATATATAATAAAAATAATAAAAGGAGACAGAGGTACCGTATCATGTCTACTTCCAAGTTTTGTATCTAACGTAGAGAAGAGTTATCGAGGCTACGCGGAGATCGGTCGACTCGCGACGTTGACTGATTTAGAGCCTGGAAGCTGCCCTCGGTACTTGCGCAATCACTTTCAATAGACGCTTTCGCAGCTTCACACCTAATTTTATTACGCTTACGCATCTTAAGTTTTTATAGAAAATGCTTTGTTTCGTAGGATATTTCTAGAATTTAACCCTTCGGCCAAGATCACCCATCGATTGTATACAAAAGTGCCTGCGCGGTCCTGCGAATGAGGATATTAATATAATGTACTGCAAAATATTAATTACCTATTTACGATAGCACTGACTAAACTACCTGACTAGACCCAGGAAATACGACGGTCCTATTGGTCTTTCAAAACAAAAGAAATCGAGCAAGCCGAGGGTGCAACCGGTCACTTCACAGAAAAATAACCTTTGTGGTGGTAAGGCAGATCTTACGCCGATGGTACCTAACCTTACTCAATACAAAATATTTATTTCTATAACTTAATGTACGTACTGTAATATAAAAGTGTTTACTCACCTAATAAGTTCTCTGTCTAAGATTCTCTGTCTTTTGTTTCAAGGTCTTCAAATCTAAAAGTGGGACGAATTCGGAATGAAATCTTATCTGAATTTGAATTTCTGTGTTCGGACCACTTTGTGCCGAAGCCAGTAGTGGGACGAACACGGAATAACTTAATTATAACCTATATAACTTAGATAGACCGAAGTAACATTACCTAATCTGTGGCTAGACTTTGATCTCATGACAAATGGTTAACCCACCCACTGCCCAGGCACTATGTTGCAACCCGAAGAGGCGCACCACCCCGCGCCGCCGCCGCTGCCGCCGCCCGCCCTGTAGGACAATAGAACAAAAAATACGTCATGGGCAATGGAAGTGTTAGTATTCCAATTTGGTTTAAGAATTAAATTATATATTTAGACTATTTTAGACCAAAGGTACCAAAATATGTAGATACTGTAAACCACGGTAGGTAGGTCCTAACTCACGCCTAAAGCATTCAGAAAAGATTTATGATCAAAATAGCCCGTGAAGAAACCACTCTGACCGTAAACGTAAGCGTATGTGCCTTAATCTCCCAAAGGTTTAGATTGAGGAGCCCCTTAAAGTTAATTTTCCTAAAATCTTACGGTGAGTTGTTACAACCAGGATTGTTAAACCCCGGGGGCTTATTCCCGCGCTGGTTCTTTGGAAAGAAAATCTAGGAGATGGGAGGAGGCAGAGAAGGTCTGAGTTAACTGGCCTATATATTGCGTAGTATTCACTGTGTGATGTGTAGGTTCTTTGAATTTAAGCCAGTTACAACGATTGTGTTGAAAAATTTTAAAATTACTTCGAATCCCTTAATTTATAGGACCACCTTGGGGTAATTTTCTATACAATACCTAATTTTCATAATCAGTCCATAATAGACGGAGAAATTGACGAACATACATAAAGCCCAACATAGAACCACCTCCTTTTTTCAAATTCGGCTAAAAATTTATACCCGACTACCGGAGGGTTATGATTTTAGCACCCTATGTATGTATGTAGCCGATTTCTTTGTTCCCACGTAGCGCTGAAACTACTACTTCGATTTCAACAAGTGAGGTATCGATTGATTCGTCTCATTACCCCGATGGTTATAGGATATATGGTGTCCGACAAAACTGAGGGTCTTAAGAGATAGCTGGGTCTAAATTACACCTGGAACACTTCGATAGCGCGATACAATTTTGCAAGAGACGACATCTAGTTACAGTTCGAGTCTAATTTAGTTTGATGTGATGAGTGAAGGATGTCACACCCGTTGCCATGGAGACCTCTTGTTTATTTGTTACCATGGCAACGGGTCATCTAGGGATGGGCAAATGAAAAAATGTATCGATATACATATATTGTATCGATAAATGTATGGTAAAAAAAATATAGTTAAAAACTAAAACCCGACTACATAAAAGTCTTAAACAAGCGTTCACCTATTGTCCATAGCATTTTCTTTGGATACTTAGGTAGTCGGAGGCCTTTGTTACTAATTGTACCCTAGGTATATGGGGTGGGTGCCTCCGACTACCTAAGTATCAAAAGAAAATGCTATGGACAACAGGTGAACGCTTGTTAAAGACTTTTATGTAGTCGGGTTTTAGTTTTTAACTATATTTTTTTTGTTTTGTTGTTAATTAGTTACAGTCGTATAGTTAGGTAGGTGCCAAGTACCTACTTATTGTTTGAAAATGATGCTGGCTATAAACATTTTAATAACATGAAAGGATATTGTTTTTAACCGACTTCAAAAGAAGGAGGTTATCAATTCGACTGTATTTTTTTGTATGTAAGTATGTTACGCGATATCTCCGCCAATTATGGACCGATTTTGAAAATTCTTTCACTATTGTATAGAAAATCATCCCGAAGGGGTCCCATAACATTTTTATCCCCAGGAGATTAGTATTTATCCCGCAAAACTTAAAATAAGTGTAAAAGTAAGGGAAATTGAAGTCGGTTTACCGTTTTTTAAAACACGCCATATTATTTAGTGTCTTGAATTTAATTAAGTAAGCATTAATGCAATTTTTTCTATGCTAAACTAGCTCTAGATAGCCTAGCTAGCATTTTTATTTCAAACATGCCATAATTTTTCGCCCTAACGGGAACGAGAGTACGCTGCTGACACAATCTACAGACAAGTCGGGCAACTGGTTATGAATCGAGGCAAGAACGGTTCTGAACAAAATTCCCGACCAATCTGCGGATTTCTACATCCTCTTACTTTGAAATACGGATTGGACGAGCAACCAGTCCAGGGCTTCGTACACAGGACTGGATCAGTAGGGCAACCAGACGAGCATTGATACCCAACGAGCGTTTCGCACGAAATAAAATATGTTTCCCGCCACTGGCTTTTGTCGCTTTGTTAATAAGTTTTCATGATGATATTTTTACATAATTGATAAATTATAGGCTTTTTGTTAATGTTTTACCGTCTAATTAACTTGATTGCAGGTGGATTAAGAATGAATTCCTTGTTGAAGAATCTGTTTCTTTCTGCATGTGAGTTCTACGAAATTTTGCTACAAACTCCGTACTTCATAGCAATACAAAACAATATAAATTTTCCGTTAGTTACTTTCTATGTAAGCTACCTGTCACAGCTCCCAAAAAAACAAGTAAAAACAATAAAATCATAAAAAAGTAGTTGAAAGTAACGAGGTAAATGTCTTGCTCTATATTCTTTACCCTCTTTTCAAACTGAACTCTTGGTGTTTCCTTTCATTCGGAAAGAAACATAGCAAAGCCATAGAACTCCTGGAGGGCAAATTTTTTTACCTACTGTAATGCAATACATTTTTTTTTAATTAATATCGCCAAAATACAATTCAATAAAATAAGGTAAGCAATATAATAATACCTAGTATACAATGTTGACCTTAAATACTAATTAGTTATATAAATATAATTATAGGTATCTAATATAAATATAATTAATTAATTGTAAGTAATAATTAATTCATTTATTATTATAAAGAACTCTCTATGAACTATTTCTATAATCTATTTTTAAATACCGCGGTGGAAGTTGCATCCTTTTTTATCGTAAATGAACTTGTTTATGAGAAAGATTTCCGAAAAACACGACAACTTTAGATATTTTATCGCGAATAAATCTCGATCGATGTTTTTATTTTAAACTAAATTACGACACCTACGCTATGGACGTAGAAAACAGGGCTGCCTGGAAGAAATCGCTCTCAGCAATAAGGCCGCCTTTTGTATTGGTCATTTTTGTTTAGATAATAAGATCTTTAATTAATGTATTTATTTTCTAGTACAATAAAGTGTTCATTCATTCATTCATTCAAAACGAACTAAACATTTGATTAAAATTAATTTCATATAGAAGGTAGGTATTTTAAATATTTTTGTGGGTATTCAATTTGACGCGGGAACCAATCATTGCAGATAACAAAATAAGCCACTGCTTAAACACTGCTTAAATTACCCGTGCCATTAAATTTTATTAAACGAAAACTAACAAACCTAATATTATTAATTATTTTACTATAGGTACCTAGGTATTTAAAATATATTTTGTGAGCCTTCTATTTCATGTGGGAAGCAATCATTGCACACAACAAAATAAGCCACTAAAACGTAATTCGCACACATGGTTTTGGGAATCTCTAAGTTTTTCCACAAGTTTGCGGAAAGCGGGGTGGGGCGTTGCGCAGCGCGAATAATCGATATCCCATAGAATAGGGTGGACATGCCTACGGGTTAGGGCTGTTTTGGCGCCAAATTGCTGTTTAGGCGCTGTCACTGTCAAATAATGTTTGATTCGCCCTACATGCACAACGATTTAGTATATCATTAAAATTTACTTATTTGACAACTCGTTTATTTATTTAGTATATATAAATTGTGCTGACTTTTTAAGATTCATTAAAATATGATAAGTTAATTAGACACAATCGCAAGTTGTGGCCAAGTAGGCATGTACCTTCTTATATACACATTATCTTATATATACATTGACTTAACTGGAATCTTTAGACTTATCTTTAATGATTCTTTGTTGGGAACTGTTAATAACTGTTTTAACTGCTAAGCACAAATAAAATATTGTATTAACTTGAGATAAAACGTTGTTAAAATAAAATAATTATCGAGTTTTTCAAATAGTGTTAGGAACAATGAAAAATAAACAAGCTCTTTCATTTATTTTCCACCGAACAAAAAGTAACACTTAAGTCGCAGATAATAGGTACATACAGAAAGCAAGACAATGAAAAATGAGTACCTACCTACTTGGTCTGATGCACATAGCCAAGCCACTTTTCACTATGTTTTCCTCTGTCCCCAACATCTCTGTAATGTTGCCCCCTTCGATAACAAAAACATCTCTAAATAGTTCCTCTATATCCCCCATCAATCTAAAATGCACGGTGCACTGTGGGTTCATTGAACTCTACTACTTATCATACTTTCGAACAAACTCTTATATTATCTGTGCTTAGGGGATCACACCACACCATGTCAATCGTCAATGTTTGAACTTGGCCGTTTAGGTGATAGTGCTACAATTAAGAGGGCGTTTTTTGAAGGGGACCTTTAAGCAATCATTTTTAATTCTTTTAATAGTATTTATTTTTGCATTGGAAAAGTAATCAAAACTCCTAGCACACTAATATTGAGGGTAAGTTCTTACTTACCCTCAATATTAATTTAGACTAAGCAAGACTTTAGCCCTTATTCCTTAGTGAGACCAGTTATCCTAATAATATTATAAATGTCAAAGTTTGTATGGATGGATGTATGGATATTTGTTACTCTTTCACGCAAAAACTACTGAACCGATTAGGCTGAAATTTGGTATGGGTATAGTTTGGGACCTGGAATAACATATAGGGTAGTTTTTATTCCGATAAAAAGCGGGCGAAGGCGCGGGCAGCAGCTAGATTCCAAATCTACCTAACTCTCGTCCCATTTAGCTTACAAAGTTGCTATAGTCAGAAGATAAAACAATAATTGAAATCGTTTCAATATGACAATAAATATAAATAAAATTTATCCACAAACGTGTTATTTTTTATATTTATTCTTTATCTGTTTGGTATTTTTTAAAGTAAATAGGGGTTGGCCTTCGCCAAAAAGGCGCCTTTTTTATCGAATTCAGTTAAAATGAACTATGATTAAGTCAGTGTTTCAAGACTGCTATATTAAATAATTATTTACAATATTTAAATACGTAATTATTAAATATAGTTAAAAGTAGTAGAATTAAGGCTAGATTTATAGTAGGGTAGGAGGTTTTACAGTATAAAATACAGGCGCATTCGCGAATTAAAAAATAACAGCCAGCAAAGTCAGTAACATGCATCCATTCACCTCGTCTTGAGTACCTATTATAAAATCATACAAATTGGCAATCTAGCAAGCAATCTAGCGTTCGTCATACAACCTCGGAGGGAGCGTGATTATCAGTATTGTTTCGCGGTCAGGCAAAGCACGACTACGGCCTTCGCGGAACTTAAAAGCTTAAATAAAATACGTTTGATGAGTAATCTACCTATTTAACTGACTTCTTAACAAAGGATGCACAAAAAGTATGACCTTTTGTATTTCAAATGTAGCTGAAGGTCGAAGATAGATAGATGCACAAAGGATGTTAAATTGAAACCTTTGAAACATCTAAAATTAGTATAATTTTTTTCTCTAATTGCTGCCCTTGCGATACAAAATAGCCTATATGTTATTCTAGGACCCAAAGCCATACCCATGCCATGACCCATACCTAATTTCAGCCCAATCAGTTCAGTAGTTTTTGCGTGAAAGAGGAACAAACATCCATCAATACTCACAAAGGTCACAAAGTTTGACATTTATAATATTACTTAGTAAGTTATTTTTTTTTCTTTTCTTATATCAACTGGAGTAGAGTATATGTATATCGGTCGAACAACAATTTGACGGCAAAAATTTCGGAGTAAATATTAAATATCTAAAAAGCAAAATCCTAGCTGGCTTCTAGATCGTAAGTTGTAACCGAATGAGATTTTGACAATAATCATTCTCATAACAGTAGTAGATATCAAAATATGAATCAAAATTAACCTGGGTAACGAGTTTACATATATATTTAATACAATAACATGATTCACGATAAAACAAAATCTTAAGTAGGTGTAGCAATCTCGCAATCAAACCAAGACGCACTTGTAAGAAAGAATCTTCTGAATCTCAGAATAACCAAACCACAACGATTCCGACCATTAATTAAGTGATCAAAGAAAGGAACACAAATTGTATCGCCTCCCCGACATTACGTTGTAAAGTTGTAATCTATCGATCGGTCGAGTGCGAGCTCAAAAAGGAATCGGTAACACGGGAAGGGCTTCTGTGCGGACTTTGAAATCTGCTTAAAGTCCGATAATTTTAAGCGTAATCAGTTAACAATTATTTTTACGCAATAAGTACTCAAAGATTTACCTAGGTATAAATTTCTTGTTATTAAGTACAGTGTGATAAATGGCGGCGCGGGCGTGGTTATGGGTTTAGTATTTTACATCCATCCATCCAAACTTCCAGATTTATAATATTAATCTGATTTTTAGATTGTTAAGAACTCACACAGTTCTAGTTCAAAATATATCAAAAACTTGTTTCAAAATAGACTGAGTTGAATTCATTATTCAGGTAATTTTAAAATAAAAGCGATTACAAACATTTCTCTCAAAAACAAGCCTGATTCAAACCTAGCGAGATTCTAGCATAATTGTTAATTTACATCGTTTAGAAACCACTGAACAATATACGGCGGAATGTATTTTATACTCTCAATCCCTATATAGTCCACCTTAACGAAAAAAAAATAACAAAAAACTATGAAAAACAGCTTTATCCTTTACGCTTTAGAGTACAACATAAATATTGCTTTCGAGAAATGAGTTTCTGAGCAGCAAGCATAATTTTGCGGCATCATAAACTGGATTACGTCGTCCCATCTTCTAGACCTTATCTCGAGGGAAATAAGACTGGTTTTGATTAAACTGGGGTTCCCTAAATGTGGTCGATGAGCTTCGAGTTGGCCTGATGGAGTGACTCACATCACTATCGCATTCTTCGGTCGCATCCGTTTAGTTTTATTTCGTTTTTGCTTCTAATGTGGAGTAATCAGTCATTAAAATAGTTCCAGCAGGTAAAGCATGGCCCCGTTAATACATACCTACTTAGTTGTTACATTAGCATTTAAACCATATTTGACCATCTTGACTCAAATATAGAATATAAGAGTGCTTTATTTCCTTTAGAACTAACAGGATTCTTGGACACGTCACAAAATTCAAATAAAATGAGTATAATAAATTTAGCGTGTTTTAAAAAACGACTTCAATTTTCCTTACTTTTACTCTGTTATTAAGTTTTGCGGGATAAATACTAATTCCCTGGAGATAACAATTTTATGGGACCACCTCGGAATAATTTTCTATACAATAGTGAAAGAATTTTCAAAATCGGTCCATAACTGGTGGAGGTATCGCGCAATATACAAAAAAAACTTGCAGTTGAATTGAGAACCTCCTCCTTTTTTGAAGTCGTTTGAAAAGTAGAAAATAAAATGTTCACTTTGATTTTTTGAATCCTTTCAATCGTTTTAATGTACAGTAAAGAAGCAAACAAGAAACCTTTGCGTTAGGTTGTTAGTTTTCGTGTTCTACCAGGACCCTGAATCCACTAAATTAATTCCTTCATCATAACAATGGTATCGTCTTGGAAAAAACTTGGCATTTTAATAAAATTACAATCAAATAAAACAAACAAATTAGAACTAGTATTTACAATTAAAATAATTGAGCTGACTTCAGACTGTTACGAACAATCTAATGGTAGCACAACTGATCCACAATAAATAACAGTCGGATCGGAAGCGTCCCATCGTCGTCCCCAAGACGCTGCACGCTGGCTGCATTACCCCGCGCTGTATGGCAATGCTAATGCGCTGCGCCAGACACTCACCAGCTCTCGGATCACGCGTCGCTTCGACCAGATGCTCAGATTTTTTTAAGCCAGGAGAGCCTCGATACTTACTAGATTTATAAAAATATGGAAATTAATCTGAACTGAACTATTTATACACCAGTGCTTAGAATTTTATCAATGATTATATTGATTACAATCAACTCATAAGTTAACAGGTGTTGTTCAGGTTTAAACGCTTTTGAACAACCGATTACCTATCACAACAAAGCTTTGTTATAATCAAACCTCCCTATCTGTATTACATTTTGCACTTTATTTCAACGTTTTAGCGTCCTTTTTTGTTTCAACCTTCGAAAAATAGCAGTAGACCCTATTGTTGTTACGCAAAGATGTAATCTCTTATTTTATTATTTGGTACCTGGAAGGGAGTACGGGCAGTTTTCCACGGTTGATTTCAGACTCTACATATGTAGAATTTAAAGCATATTTTGCGATGACAGTTATTAAATTCAGAATCCTACAAAATGAGAACTTTATAGCTTTACCATTAGGAACTGCAAGTTTGACTGACAATGTAGTAAGTACGCGTTCTACAAATTTTTCTAGAAGTGGGTGAAGTGGTGGTGGTGTCATATCATATCAACAATTTGAAGGGGTTAAATTGTACCTACACATAACTATTTTTTATAGGAATCTATAATTCAGAATCTACATATCATATAAGGAAAAAAATATTCATGATTCATCATATAATAATAGTAGCTTCTGCCTACGGTTTCGCACGCGTTTTTGTAATAAAAAGTAAATATGTTATTCCAGGGCCAGATCTTTGTGTGACCGATTCAGTAGTTTTTGGCGTTGTCTTCGGCCAAACATCTTCACAATACGGTACAAACTTTTGGCTTTATAAAATTAGTACGATATCCTGTTTCAACGTGATAACTTCATAAGTCTTATTTAATAACCTTTTGACTTTAAGTATGCTAATCTACGCCAATAATATTTTTTAGACGTCATATTGAAGACAAATCATCAATGGCCGAGTGTAATAATACACTCGGCCATTGATGATTTTTCGACGACCGATGTGGCGCGGCGGGCGGTCTGCGACGCAGAAGATTGCGGGTTCGATTCCCGCCCTGGGACAAATTACATGACCTTTTTGCTGTTGAATTTTTGCTCCGGTTCTTCTGGGTATTTCTATGTATAATAAAAAATATCTATCTATGTAATGTATTGTATTATGTATATCAGTCATCTAGTAGGTACCCATAATACAAGCTCTGCTTAGCTTGGGGCTAGTTGATGCTGTGTGGATTGTCCAGCATTATTTATTATACATACTGCTTGCCAGAAGGGGAAGAATATGGGGGAATATGGGGGGATGGATAAATGGGGGTGGGTATGCGTGGGACACGTGGATAATCCAGTAAAATATCAAAAGTGGTTTCATGTTCAGTGGGCTTTTGCGTGGGCAGAAGGGTCTTAATGTCATGGTTTCTATTCCGATAAAATGTAGAGCAAAAACCAACGCAGTGGATTCTGGTCTAGGGAAATGAGCTAAGGGTCAGTAAAGGGCAAGTACCTCGTTTAGAAAAAAAAACAGGACGTGAATAAATAAACGAAAAAACTCTATATAACTATCTAAACAAAATAAATCACTAAATATTATAAAACAAAGTCCTCCGCCGCGTCTGTCTATCCGTCGATCTGTCTGTTTGAATGAATGAACACTTTATTGTACTAGAAAATAAATACATTAATAAAAGATCTTTTAACTGAACAAAAATGAACAGTACAAAAGGCGGCCTTATCGCTGAGAGCGATTTCTTCCAGGCAGACCTGGAAGAAATCGTTTGGTCGAAATGGTTGATGAAATCGAATGGTTTGTTTATCTGTTCACGATAAACTCATAAAATACTTAACAGATTTTCTTGCGGTTATCACCAATCGATAGAGATATTCATGAGGAAGGTTTAGCTATATAATTTGTCAAGGTTTTGTGTGAATTGATTGAAATATAAGATAATTGTTGGAAGGGTCAAAAAACGTCAAGCCGCCTGGGAGCTTTCATCGAAAACGCTGCTTAATACCCTTTAATATAGTACATATAACAAAACAATTCCAGGTGGTACATATATGGTGGAGTGGACAAAAAATTTAAGTGAAGAGAATATCAGTAAGACCTTATTTCTTATTTGATAATAATAGCTATGTTTATAGTATAAAATTTGACTTGTCTAAGTGCTTATTTTGTAAGCCTAAAGAAATAAAGTTATTGATTCTTCAAACTAATGCGAACCGAAGACAGACAAAACATGCAGGCATAATTTTGCTCTACTACCCGTGCGAAGCCGGGGCGGGTTACTATAGTTAAATAAAACAAAGTGAAGAAAGAAAAATGTAAAGAAAAAAGTATCTCCTTATGTGCAATCCTACTTCCTACTAATATTATAAAAACAAAGAATCTTTGTATAAAATATGTCAAAGTTTGTATGGATGGATGTATGGATATTTGTTACTCTTGCACGCAAATACTACTGAAACGATTAGGCTGAAATTTGGTATGAATATAGTTTGGGACATGGACTAACATATAGGCTATTATCTATCCCGATAAAACGCGGGCGAAAGCGCGGGCAGCAGCTAGCACAACATTATTAATAGATTATTTTGGAAAACTAAAAACCTACTCAAAATTCCTTAGTCATTATAATGTTTTTTTAAGTTTTGCGGGACAAATACTAGTTAGTCCCTTGGGAATATTATTTTTATGGAACCACCTCGGAATCATTCTAATAATATTATAAATGTCAAAGTTTGTATGAAAGGATGGATGTATGGATATTTGTTACTCTTTCACGCAAAAACTAATGAACCGGTTAGGCTGAAATTTGGTATAGGTATAGTTTGGGACCTGGAATAACATATAGGCTATTTTTTATCCCGATAAAATGCGGGCGAAGGCGCGAGCAGCAGCTAGCACAACATTATTAATAGATTATTTTGGAAAAACTTATTAAGCGATCAAAATCGATTTTCACGGATAGAAAGTCCCCTTAACTGTTGATTCGGTTTTCAAGATTTCAAGCTATCGTAAGTAGAGAGTGAAAAGTGCGGCATTTCATGAGGGATGGGGGAGGGAGGGGTGAGAGTGTGGTTCGGTGTAAAAGTCAGCGGTGATCAGTGCGATTAAGGATATAAGTATAAAAAGATAAATAGGAATGTAGGGATATGATTTACCTACCCACGCCTTAGCCCTTTTATCGGGATATATATTTGGCACCTGGAATAAAATGGCCTGTTATTCCAGGTCCCAAACTATACCCATACCAAATTCATATACCAACCATTCTATAGCTCTTGCTGACAGAAACTAAATTCATTATAGTAATGCAGAATCTATTGTATTTATTTATTCCACATATGGACACATTACACATTACACTTGGAAAGATCAATTTTTAAACAAAGTTGGTAAAACTAAACATAAGTTAGTACAAACAGTACATTCATCTAAGATGAAGGTAATGTATCAGTTACGAGTGGACATAAATGTGTAAAAAGATTCATCAATGGATTTTTAAGACGGATGTTAATGCACCTAGGAGAATTTTCAAGTTGTTCTAGATTGGGTTGGGGTTGATAGATAGATAGATAATGCTTTATTCAGTAAACTTAAAACTAAACATATCGGAAAAAAGTAAAAGAATTGGCGGCCTTATCGCTTTCTTCCAGGCAACCAAAATTAATAATTGGGTTGAGGCCCAATCATCAAATCACCTCATTAATTTTCGTTAAAATTTTACAGCTTATATAGGTACCTAACTAATATTTTTCAAAAACATATATTCTGCTAAATGAATAGCAAAATCCTACCATAATATTAATATTATAAATATCAAAGTTTGTAAGGATGGATGTATGGATATTTGTTACTCTTTCACGCAAAAACTACTGAACTGATTGTGCTAAAATGTGGTATGGGTATAGTTTGGGACCTGAATAACATACATATATGCTATTTTTATTCCAATAAAACATGGGCGAAGGCGCGGGCAGCAGCTAGATTATCATAATTTGAATTTTTACCGATAATTACCCTCACTATTAGGAAAAACAACTTCGTAGAGGGTCTACGGGTGGCGTAGCAAGTTCTACGACGCAGCACACTCTTATACGTCATTATAATAGGTAAGAATTTAACCCAGAAGGAATTTTTATTTTTCACTGGCTCCTGCCTGCGCCTTTGCCCGCGTTTTATCGAGATAAAAATACCCCATATGTTATTCTAGGTCCCAAAATATACCCATACCGTATAGTTTGGGATGCTGATGATGGGATGGGACGGTTTATCAGTGCTCCGTCACTCGCGCTCTGTTTTGAGTTATATACCTACCGTTTTCTTACCCACCCGGATGGGTGCTTTCTAGGGAAGCCGCGAGCCGCAACTCAAACAAATGAACGATGCGTTTTGTTCGCTCGGACATTGCCGACATTACCTACGCGCGGTCTGTTTTTATAGATATTCAAATGACGGAAAGAAGTTTAGAACTATATCTACCATAGAGAATATTCTACCGACATGACTTTTCTTTTGAGACACAATAATTCTAATATTTCAGATACTTTCCGTAATCTGAGATCACAAATTGTTCTTGATTTGTTCTCTACTTATATAATTTATCGAATTGCATAGATAGGTAGGTAAGTAGAAGGAACCTAGCCAAGCATATAATGATTTCTTAAAAATATTATGTAATTTTTATCTATATTTATTTATGTTCACTTACTTATTAAGTACCAAATTAGGTACCTACGTATTAGATTGTATGAGAGAATTAGGTAGGTATGTATAATATCCGAAGTTTGTTAAAAACTCTGTAGGGTGAACCCTATCGACTCCGTGGCGTGAGCCAAGGGGCCGGCGAGGGGACTGCTGAGGTAGGTGGGCGCGGGTGGCTTTCAGCAAGCCGCCTCGCTGACAGTCAGCAGAGCGTTAGAAACATTATTTCTACATGATTAAATCTCAAAGTTAATTGGTGAAAACGACTAAATGAGGTAGGTATGTATCTGTTACGAAGTAACATTACGTAATCTGTGGCTCTAACCAATAGGTTAATATAATAATAATGTTAATAATGTTGATAATATTTAATAAAATATTATCAACATTAATATTATCAGCAATAAATCATCAATATTATCCAACTTATGAAATATTGTCAATGTTTGTGAGAATGGATGGATGGATGTTTGTTCCTCTTTCACGTAAAAACTACCGAACTGATTGGGCTGAAATTTGGTAAGGGTGGGTTGGGACCTGGAGTAACATAAAAGTAGGCTATTTTTTACCCGTTTTGTGGGAGAAATACTAATCCCTCAGAAAAAAATTGGAATCATTCACTATACAATGGCGAAAGAATTTTCAAAATCGGCCCATTATTATAATTGACACAGAAATCGACGAACTTACTAGAAAAACATACATACAGCCGAACATAGAACATAGTTCATGTTGAAAGAACACCAACGTTTCATCCCCTAACGAGGAACTTCATCAGGTACATTGTTAAAAGCTGGCGCAATACAAAAGATACGCACGCGACAGCTTATAAAAAATATCTATATACCTTATACCTATAAAATAAACATAGGTAGTATAGTACCTTTACTTGGTCCCAGAATCCAAGATACCAAGGCAATAAGGGTTGAAAACTTCACAAACACTGCTATCTAACAATAATTAGGTACCTACTGAAAACAACAAGGCAAGGTAATCAAAGAGAAAAAATAACACTAAACAAAAACAGAAACTTCAACGAACAGCTGTTTGCTGCGATATAGACAAGGAACATAACAATGAGTAGGACGTAGGAACATATCAGGGAGTATACAATAATTAAGAACATACTCTCTGACGGGAGGATATGGAGTAGGTATCAAAGAGAATACAATACTAGAGTATATAGCTACCTACCTACCAGAGTGGTTTCTTTTTGGTACCTACCTAGAACTTCCTCTACGTTCTCTTTGGATAAATTGTCACTGAATACACCCGACCATTATAGTCTAAGAACTTGTATGTATGTATGACCTACGGCCGTTGTACGTATGTATGCGGTTCGTTCAAGAATAAGAAATCTTTATTTGTAGCATTCCTTACTTACACAATTTAAATTTAGCAACTTAAATAAGTAACAAACACCATAAAAACTGTGTTAAATTAAAAGAAAAACCACTTAAATGCTACAAAATGGCATCCGACTCCGCATATGACTAACACTATGACAAAGCACGAAACGTGTAAACTGCTTGATCTTAGGTTCAAGACTGTAGACAAATTATAATTTTTCTCAGTCAAAATCGAGAGATCAATAATTATTGAAAATGCATGAAAATGATCCATCCTAACCACAGAGAAAAGAAAATCCCTATGGTTTGCATAGGGGTGATTATTTGACAATGTCTTTCACTTTTCATTGCTTATTTTGCGTAGATTGAGGATTTTACTGATTTTGTAAGTTACGTCATAGCGGCGGATAGCTTAAATTCTTCATATGGAATTTGCTAACTCCCAATTACGTTTTTGATAGAAAACAGCATAAAAAAGAAAAAAAAATGAAAGTACCGGAAAACTAATGTTATAATCATGAGGTACCGGTCTGAATCTCCAAGCTATTCTCAAAGTTACCAATCCCTTGACAGCGATGGATCAGTGTCGACAATGAATGTAAAGGCATACCACAAGATAAGAAACGGTCTCAGGAATTCAAACCCTGCTGCCATTTTGCTCTGGGCATTCCACGAGATCCATGGCCGGACAGGAAATGGCTTAACGTCGCGGAGAGTCATCAACTTCTTGAAGAAACACTACAGAACTATTAGGCACCCAGAAAAAACAGGCAAGTCCATTGGTGCCATGTTAAAATGTGCAGTGGAGTTTGGGCTCTTGGAGAAACACGGTTCGAGATACCATCTTACACCTCGACGCCGGATGTATTAGTATAACGCGTTCACTGCCCATCCTCGGCGGTGCGACATGCTGCGCACCGCTGCTGGAAGGACCTGGAGATGGATGCGGCTTCACCCGTGAAACTGTTATGCCGTAATATCCATTTTTGCAATTATTAGTCTTTGTCTTATTACATGTTCTCGGCAAATTAAATTACCTAAATCTAAACAACCTAAACCTGTCTCGATATAAGCTTTAAATAAAACGAATAGTTCAAATAATAATAATGTAATATTTTACTTGTATTTACATGATCACATATAGTTTATCAACAACATCAAACCATTAATACTCAGTAACTGTACTTATAATGATTTCTAATTCTTAAAAAGCTTTGAATAGGTAATAACGCTGGAATGCTTACATACACCTAAGCAAACAGCCAAATACTTGATTTATTTGACCTAAACCAGTTTCAGATATTTTCAAAACAGTGACAACAATATTATTTACAATACAACAAAGCAGTACACTGTAATATCAATTTTAAATTCTCGCAGTCAAGTTAGAAGTAGAAAAGCGCAGACTATTCACTACTGTGCGCATTTTCTGTTACAAAGAAAATATATATTTATCGTTATAAACCAGTCACCATTATCATTGGGTTTCTTTTCCACAAAGGTTTCAAGGACCTTTAATGTTTCTTAAGCAAAAATGATGGTAAGTAACTCAAATGGTAAACTCTTGACATAAGGCTTCAGATGGTAAACTCTTGACATAAGGCTTCAGATGGTAAAACTCTTGACATAAGGCTTTAGATGGTAAAACTCTGACCCAATGCAGTTACGCTTAAAATTCCTTGGCTAGCAGCAAATAGATTTATCCTTGAATAGTATTGTACAAAGTTGCACTTAATTCCCATTGGGTCCTATCGTACAAGCTTACATTTAATAAGGGAGGAGTGAAACTCGACTGCATTCTACTGTAACAGGCTACGGAAGGTTTTAGAAAAGAAGGTCTTCATCACCCTCGTCTAGAAGGTTCGCTGTCGAGTCATGCACGTCGTCACCACCCATAGCTTTCTTTAACTGCAACGAGAAAAACATACAGATTAAAGAGAGAAATTGTTTTTATTTACTTTAAACATACTAAATAAATAAATAATGTTGGACAATGCACACAACATCATCTAGCCCCAAGGTAAGCAGAGCTTGTGTTATGGGCACTAGATAATTGATATACTTAATACAATATATTACATAGATAGATATTTTTTTGTATACATAGAAATTACCCAGAACACCCGAAACAAATAACTAAACAACAAGATACTAATAAAGCCTTAATTCAATAAATAAATAATGCTGGACAATTCACACAACATTATCTAGCCCTAGGCTAAGCAGAGCTTGCCGACCCCACCTAGAGTGGTATAAGGGCAGGAAGAAGAAGCTAAGCAAAGCTTGTGTTATTGGTACTACTAGATAACTGATATACTTAATACATACAATAGACTACATAGATAGATAGTTTTTACTATACATAGAAAACATCCAGAACACCTTGAACAAATATTTGCAGATCGTACAAACATTTGTCCCGAGGTGGGAATCGAACCCGCAAACTCCTGCGTTGCAGGCGGACCTTCGCCCGCCGTGCCACAGACGACGTCAATATATAAATAGGAATAAAGTAGGTCACGCGTGTAAAAAAATCGAACAGTAACAGAAAACAGCAAGCCAAGCTAAAGGAATAGAATGGTGATCGCGCAAAGTTTAAATTCGAGTTCGTAAACGGACGAAAAACTAATGAAACTATGAAAGCTTCCGAAATCAAAAATCAATTTGAATTTCTGCGATTTACTTCGATTATACCAATGTCTTAAAATGTCTTCCACAAATTTTATTTGGTTTTGTAACTGTTTACAAAACCGTTATCAACGATTCTAGCAGGGCCCGTACTCGTAACAACGTAATCGAAGTTTCTGATTATCTTTTTCGTGCAAAAGCTAATCTTATGCAGGCGACGTAAGAGTTTGTTTTGCACGAAGACAAATCAGAAACTTAAGATTTCATTTTTCCGAGTTTTTGCCTACGGCCAAACATCTTCACTTCTTCTTCTTTTATTAGCTTTGGAAACATCTTCACAAAACGGCGCAAACGTTTTTAGAATAGAATAGAATCATTTATTAACAGAAAACATGTCAATTATTACAATGCTGTCAATGTACAGGTCGCGTCATGGTTTAATAGCGCTGACCTTCATGCGCAGTCGATTTTTATATTTTTACACCTGCGCGGAACCCCCCTCCACTTTCGCCGAGCGCTATTAAACCGTGACGACACGTGTATCGGTGGTGTCAATGTAATACTACCAGTAGTTTGGACTTGTGTGAGAATATTAATATACCTACCTACTTACATAATAATAATGATTTAGAAATTAAAAATGTCTCATCTGTTTATATAGGCTTATGTACCGAATTTGTTATTTTTTATTTTCTTAGCTAGGTAAACTATCTAGCTTTCAAATGAGACTACTTTAAATAAAATACACCGTTTACTCGAACAGAAACGAAGAAAAAACCAGATGAAGTAGTTTTCATTTAAAAAAATATTAAATCGGCTTTTTTTTAAATAGCTCACATATCTTTTTTTTTTTATCGATAAATTTATGTCGTGTATCCACACAATTCGTTTGATCAAGGTTCGAAAATACACATTGTATATAAGTAGGATTCATCAAATTAAGAGAGCTATTTATTTTATGTTCGGAGTTCTTTTTTTTAGTTTATGTTAGTTTTGTATGTTATATATTTTTTTTATATTCATACACTTATCTATCCACACTCTTTTCATAAATTATCTTTATACCCATAGGTTTGCTGTAACAAACTCTTTTAGAGTTTAGCTCCCTTACTACATGTCCATTATTAGCAAATTTGTATGTATGATATAACTTGTGTGTGCAATAAGAATTTAAGAGTTGTTAGTTTTTTTATAGTAAAAAAGATTCATCATCAGCCCATACACGTCCACGGCTGGACATAGGCCTCCCCCGTACGACGCCACAAATAGCGGTCCCGAGCCGCCTCCATCCATCGACTCTCTGCGACCGCTACGATGTCGTCAGTCCATCGAGTGGATGGTCTCCCATGTAGGGGGGATTTGCCATAATCACCACGCTGGGCAGGCGGATTGGTGATCGCAGTGTTGGTGTTTTAAAATACTCAGACGGAAGCTGCTGCCCTTCCTCTGGTAGGTTCCCTTAGTCGGCTCTTACGACATCCACGGGTTGAGTTGGAGGGGTCGATATTCGTACGCCGCGGCCCCACGGCAAATAAGCGGTAAAAAAGATTACCGCTTATTAATAGCTTCTAAGCGATAAGGCCGCCCAATGTACTTTTTCATGTTGATGTCTATGTTTTTTATTTAAGTTTGTGATGTACAATAAAGAGTTTAATTAACAAATAAAATTACAATCTAATAACAGAAACAAATCAGAACTAGCATTTATAATTGAAACAATTGAGCTAACTGCAGACTATTGCAAGCAATCTACAGGTAGCTCAACTGGTCCATATCAATACCAGTCGGAAGCGTCCCCAAGACGCCGGCTGCATTGCCCCGCTGTATGGCAATGCTAAGGCGCTGCGCCAGATACTCATGCTCGGCGCTTAGATATTTTTATAAAGAGTTATCTATTGTTTTATAAGAAAAAGATAGTGTTTTACCGCTTCAGCCTTTTCCTTGTTGATCTTCTTCTTGTCCTGGATCTTCTTGAGCCGGTAGAACTCCTCTCGCTCCAACTCGTCCAATTCAGAGATGATGTAAGCCAGCGTACGCTCCAAGCGGGGGATGATAACTGGAAACACGACATAATATCTGTACGGTTTCACCATACACAAGAAAACTTGCGCACGCGTCATTTTGCACGCGCTGCACTTTACACACCTAACTTCAGTACTTGACCAACTAACTATTACGCAAGAAACACTTATCAAAGGAAGATTTGCCACCTTATCTTTGTACTTACTTAACTTCGTTATTAAACTTAACTATAACTGAATCTTTTGGTTGTTCTCATTAAGACTGTCTGCCATAAACTTCACTACATACAGTAATTATCCCCGGGCTGAGATCTAAGTTGCTCTTACCATGCTCGATAGCATTGACACGCCTGTTGGTGATCTTGATGACCTCATCTAGAGTCACGAATGAAGTCTGCAGAGAGGCTAACTCGACCAGCAGTTTGACGGCATTCTGGTAGTTCTTCTTCAGCTTAGCTAGTTGCTGGCCACCTCTGGCGAGCCCGGCCAGCTCGTATGTATCTGAACCGTCCTGGTATGACTCGAAGACAGGCAGGGTAACACCTGGAAGGTACAAGTACAAACTTTCACACAGCGGTTTTAGAAGCTTAACTTCCATCCAAAACTTTGGCCGACCCACAGCCGAAGGCGCACCCCACTGACGTTTTTCATACGAATATTTGTCCAGTACCGCATACCGCAGCGTTGTGCGTTCCGTACAAGAGACCTTAGCTTTACAAGACGACCTAGGTATTTATATTATTTTGTAAAAATATTTATGTGCCTATTATAAAAAGTATTGTACATTCTCAATCCATATTAATACCTAAATTCATAATTTCTTTGTCAAACTTTACATAAAAAGAACATATACATATTTGTCGCACTATTGCCAGGCCAAAGTTAGTTACATAAATAGTCACCATATAACCGACTTCGAAAAAAGGTTCTATGTTCGGCCGTATGAATAATTTTTTATGTAATGTCCGTCAACTTCTCCGTTATTTGGATGATTCTTTTGCAGTTGTATGGAGTATAATTCCTCTTTATTTCGTCTAAATTTATCGAGTTGAGCAAATGGTAACAAAACTAATTGCGCAAAAGGGAAGCCCCGTTGCGCAAATTTCGCAGTTACGCTATCTCAGTTTCACAACAGGGAACCCGCGCATATTATACGGGTCGTAAACAATTGACATTTAGCAATTCATTATTGTAAAAATCTAAAATTTAAGTATTAAGTTTTCTTTCTGGTCGAAGCGACGCGTGACCCGAGAGCTGGTGAGTATCTGGCGCAGCGCATTAGCATTGCCATACAGCGAGGCAATGCAGCCAGCGTCTTGGGGACGCTTCCAACTGATATTGATATGGACCAGTTGAGCTATCTGTAGATTGTTTGCAGCAGTCTGCAGTTAGCTCAATTGTTTCAATTGTAAATACTAGTCTAATTTGTTTATATTATTTGAACTAGGTTAATTACCTACATTTCATACAACATAATAAAATTCTTATCATAATGTGAATTACCAAGAATATAAATTAAATATAAGGGTTGTCACCAAAACACAGACCGGCTTTATTGACATACCAGCTTCTACCCGCGGCTTTACACGCGTTTTTTTTGAATAAAAAGCCTATACTCCGGCAAAACTCCATATACAATGTTTGTAAACATTGCCCCCATACTTAGCCTAAAAAATCACCATCTTGTTATTGGGTTTTTGACAGAGTTTGCATTACTCATCGATTTGAAGTATTTCCTAGGATGCATAATGCTGAGAATCAAACTCAATAAGAATTTTGGATTATTGTGTTGCAAGTTGTTTATAAATATTGTACCTAAGAATCTCTTTAGTATATGTTACATCAGGTCCAAATCTTTAGTGTGGAAAATTTCAGCCTGATCCATTCAGTACTCTTTGTGTTGTCTTCAGTCAAACATCTCCACAACAGCCCAAACTTTCACTTTTATAATAATAGTATCACTTAAAAGCTGGCGCTTCCCTTTTGTTTTTCGTACACGAAAGGCCTGGATTTGTGACGTCAGTGTGAACTTTTATCCACGCCGACCGACGTCACAAAAACATTTGTACTAAAAACTAAATACAATCGCGCCAGCTTTTAAAAATGTATCCATAGGAATAGAAGTTACAAGCAGTTACAAATATGAAATGAAAATTGGCGCAAATATTGTAAATACTAGTTTTTTGATTGATGCTCTCGCAGGCAGACTTAGTTCAGCGGCCTATGCAGTTCGAACAATTAGATATATTACCGATGAAGATACAGCTAGGTTAGTTGATTTCAGTTACTTTCATAGTATTATGTCTTATGGTATTTTGCTTTGGAGACAGACAGCTGACATCCAGACTATCTTTGTTCTCCAGAAAAGAGCGGTACGCGCAATTTACAGAAATACAAGAAACAAGAACAAATTACACATCCCAGCATATAGATTACGAAAGGTAGGGAAATCATTTATGGGCAATTGCGTGCGTTTCTATAATAAGCTTCCATCTGAAGCAATTGAACTCCCTATTCGTAAATTTATACAGTACATTAAACAAAATCTTATCAGGAAGGCCTTTTACTCCATAGATGATTACATCAATGATGTTAATGCTTGGCCAGATGTCGCTCCGTTCCGCACTGACAGTAGTATGTAAGAAATTCAATGTTCTGTTTAGCTTTATGGAAATTTTTGACATGTAACTAAATCGTATTAAATTTAGATTTAGAAAACATGTATTAGACACTTAAGTGATATTATAATGTGCTAGTGGTTTCTTTTTCACTTCTTCCACTAGTGGACAAAAAATTTAAGTGAAGAGAATATCAATAACACCTTATTTCTTATTTGATAATAATAACTATGTTTATAGTATATTTTTGACAAGTCAATTTGACTTGTCTAAGTGCTTATTTTGTAAGCCTAAAGAAATAAAGTTATTGATTCTGATTCTGATTCTTAATTGTTTCTATAATTTGTTTATATTTTTTTTTATTAATACACTCAATAAATAATAAAAAAAATTGTTTTCACATTTGTACTGAGGAGGTCGAAAAAGTATGTGTATCAAAGTCGAGCCGGCGTATGGATTTTGGGAACTGCAAAGTTTCAGCCAGCGGCTTTACGAGAATGTTGTAAAAACTAGTTCTAAATTGTTTCTATTATTTGATTGTAATTTTCTTTATTAATACATTAAATATGGTACAATAAATTTAATACAAATAATACAATATGTAACGGCCAGGCGGCGGCTCACCGAATATTTTTTATGGAACAATGATGATAATGTTGATGATGATAAGTGTCAAAAATAAATAAAATTGTAACTGAAAAATAGCTTACTAACTATTTGATGATGCATGAAGGCTAGTCAAATTATGTTCAGCCTTTTTTATTATACTATTCTGTTATGTATCCATGAAAACCTTTAATAGGCTTGTGGCTTTCTGTTACATATCAATTTCTTAAGTCTGTTAATTTATAAGCCTCTGGTTTTCCTTCAAATAACTAAATACAAAATTAAAAAATATAAAAATTAAAAAAAAAGTACTGATGTCAAAAAAGTATGTATGTGTATCCAAATTGATCCAGTGTATGGACTTTTGGCAACTGCACCCCAAGTTTGCAAGCCTGCGGCTTCACACACATTGTTTCTATGGAAACATTTAAATGGTTATTTCTATCTCATCAACTGTATCTATACAAAAAGTCACAGGTTCATTCACTAGTTTTGATAAGAAGAAACAAAAATTAATCCATCCAAACTTTCATATTATTTTATAATATTAACGTATTGTACAGTGACCTGCATAAATCATTAACACCCCTGGCAGGTTCTAACTCAAGTAAATCACATAAGTTTTAGTTTTTGTGTATCATTATTAAGATAAGTGATTTTATAAAGAACAGCTTGCTATCTTCACTTGACCAAATCATTCTAACTACTTAGTTTAAAATATTTCTGTATCTATCGGAACTAGCTTCAAACTTAACAAGGGGGTTATCCATTGATGCAGGTTACTGTATTTAGTATTAAAAAAAATGTTTACCAGCAACATTGTCTTTCTTCGAACGGATCTTGATTTGAGCTTTAGTGACATTTTGAAGTACCACTTGGTTGAATTCTCCAGTTGTGAACTTAGCTTCAGCAAGTGAGAAAGCAGCTTCTTTCATCACTTCACCCATGAGAGTTTTAGTCTAAAACAAACATTTGAAAAAATTATCTAATAATGGATTTTGATTCTTAAGTCGTAACCAAACTATACTTAGCATGGTGTCTACAAGTGAGCCTTATAATAGTTTGGCTCATAATAATTTGTTTTATAAAATAATTTTTACACCTATGCAGCTACATCTATAGTAGGTGGGTAAGGTACTTAGCACGGTGGGTATGGAAAAAGAACATACCTCAATGATTTTCCCCAAAATCATACGGAATCTAACTTGTAATGCATCAGCCTTTTTCTTGAGAAGACCATGGCCTTTTACTGCTCCAGCCAGACGGAACTTTATCAACATCTGAGCGCTAAAATCACAAAATATAATACAGTGCCACTACACAGTGACAAATAAAACTTTAATTTTGGGTCTCTGAATAAATCATTGTCAGCTCAACTTACCCCCGAGAAGGGAAAATCGCTAATTTTTCTTTTCCTGACATTTTTATTTAGGAATTTACAGGTTTTTTTAATCCTTTTCTAGGATTTTTAGAACCAAACCCAAATCACCTGATGACAGAAGACAAGTGATAAATTAAATTATTGTCTATGGTTAGTCTTGTGATCTCAAAATGAAGAACCCTGAAGAACCACAGAAAAGTAAACGTTAACGATTAACCATGTCGTCATCGGCGCTCGATGTCAAGAGGACCATTTCGTTCGTCCAACGTTGAGTCGTTGGACAACCAACAACCCAACGTATACAAATCATTCATTAACTTGGCGTTCGCGACCTACTGTGTGAAAATTTGTAAAAGTCGGTTTTGTGCGATAGTAAGCATCTCGCTATGAAATCGTTTCGTATTGGTGTGATGTAAATTTTTTGTGGTTTTTATTATTACTGCGTGCACTTTTTTAACTCTCAAACATACTCTATGTCTCAACCACTTCTAAATAATTTTTATTTCTAATAATTTTATTTCTTATTTTAACTATGTTCTAATGAACCACCAACATGATACACATACTTATTTAGGTATTCGCCGTAGGAGCACAGGGCACACTTGGATACGTCAATTTACAAAAATATAGTTTAAAATAAATGTTGCATAAATTAAAATTCAAAGCCATAAAACAGACTATATTATATTAAATACTGTGTACATACTAGCCTGTATGAAATGAACCTAGGTAATTTTTTTAACGAATTTCGTAAAAGAAGGTTGTTCTATGTTTGGCTTTTGGCTTTACATACGTATAAAATCTATGTTTAAAAAAAAACACAAAACATTATTGATTAGAACTGCTCTAGCTTTTTATGTTATGCCCTAAGAACGTTTATGGGGAGGACTACGTGTAAAGGTTCGTTTATAACTACCGACATGGATCGTATTAGACGTATTAGCCACGTGCCGTCGCTGACACCGACCAACACCATTTATTTACATCTAACGTAGGTAACAGAAGCGTGTCACATCACACAGATACCGTCTGGCGTCCATTGATTTATATCATAGATGAAGGATCAATAAAGATAGCCAATGCCCATACAACGTTGCGTTCCTCTGAAAAAGGTCGAAATTCTGCCTAATTCTAGATGGCGCTGATCAATAGCCCGAAAATCGTTATTTACCACGATTAAACCAAGTAAATGAATAAGAGTCGTTTGTTAATCGTAAAAAATGTTTTTAGATAAGTTTTCGAGGCTTAGCAGTTGATATTTTAACATTTTGTTTTATTAGTAGAGAATCGTCGTGTTATCCTAGTCTCCAGCGAAATATGAAAGATGGTGTGGCAATCGTAAACAAGATAACGCGTCGTGATAAGGTAGATGGCGCGCATATTAAAAGATTTTTTGGTTAGGTACATAAGTACATATGTATTTATTTGAAGTCTAGAAAATAATAAGATTGATAAAACAGGCCTTTCATACCAATTAGATACCCAAAGTATATCTGTTATTCCCCAGGTTTTCTCGTTTTATATAAAACGTAGGTATTTGCTTTAGATTTAGAATAGATTAATAACCTTATGGTTTTATTCATCTTCTTCAGTTTTATTCATCCAATCAAATCAGAAACCTGCTAGATCAAGCATTGAAAATGCAAAAACGACAACATTGTGCGGCCGATGACGATGGGGCGGGAGTGGGGCGCCGACGCACAGTGGTTCGGAATTGAAAAAAAGTGGTTATAGGGTCGAAAGTTCGAATTTTGACTTGTTCTTTGATCTTCGACTCGGTCTCACGGTTCGGTTCACTAAAAATGTTTACCGCCCAACGAACTGGGCACGGGTCAGCTAGTTTTATATAAACAATATTAAAATTAAAGGCGTGTTTCATTCAAAAATCTTGATTTATTGGGTATTTTTGCTCTAGTTTTGTCAAGGCTGTATTTAATTAAACGTAAATGGTAGACACTTCAAAATTTTAAGAGTGTGTATAATGCACGAGTGTGTGCGCAAACAGTGGAATAGAGAGTGCACCCATGGGTGTAGCCGCGGTGGGGCGCTTGCCGCACCCTGGCTCTGACCTGTAAGGAAAAAGGTACCTAAACCAAAACTAAAAAAAGAATATCTAGGTACAAACTACAATATTAAATAACCGTATACAAGGAAAAAAGAAAATAGCCAAGGCTTCTATGTTACGTAGGAATTTGGTGACAGAAAAAGTAGTGTAGTACTGTCTATCATTTAAAATGGTCGAATTTTCCATTTACACAGACTTTGTTACTATATTTCACGGTAAAAAGAAATGAATACATCAAATTATTGTATTTATAGAAAGCTAAACGATATAATATAGTATCCATTATAAGGTATTGTGCCCCCGTATGGGGAGCAGCTGCCAAAACAACGTTTTTAGAAATTGAACGTGCGCAGCGATCCTTGCTTAAAGTTATGTACTTCAAACCATATACATTCTCAACTGAAACTTTATATTTCAACAGCGAAATGTTAACCGTAAGGCAAATTTATATATTAAACACTATTTTTAGGAAGCATAAAACACTAAGTTATAACCCTACTATTTTACAAAAAAGAAGAAAACAAAGTTGCTCAAATTCCCACCACTAAAACAAAATTTGCTAGTAACCAATATGCAAAACAATCAGGTCATTTATATAATGTTATTAACAAACACCTAGATATCTATCCAAACAGATATTACGAGGTTAAAAGCTGTTTGCAGAAATGGTTACTCACAAAAAACTACACTGAGACTGAAGCCCTACTTCTATACATAAAATAGTAATTAATTTAGCCACTAAGAACTAACCGCTTTAATTTAATTAATTATAACACCCAAACTTAAACATTTATTTATCAATGTATAGATATCTATGTATTTTTTATTATAAAGACATGTTGGTGCTCCTGTTGCCTGGACTCTCATGAGACCGGTGTCCTCAAGAGTACATAACCCAGCACACAGAGGCACCCTTCGCATACACCACCACACATACACAAACATCACCACACATACACAAACATCACCACAAATACACAAACATCATCACATACAAAACACCACCCTCGCTCACACACAGACACACTACCCCACATTTAGCTTTTAAAAAACACTCCCAAACCCTGACACTTAGTAGATATTCATGTACTTCTATTATATTGAATTGTCCAGTATCGATGTTGATGCTCCTGTTGCCCGGACTCTCATGAGACCGGTGTCCTCAGGAGTACCTTAACCAGCACACAGGGGCAACCTACACATACACCACCACACACACACACAACACACATTCTCTCTTATACTCACCCCCACCACTCACATACACACACAACACACATTCTCTCTTATACTCACCCTCACCACTCACGTACAACACAATTATTTTTATACTAGGTACTCTTAAAGTATCAAATTTCAATGTACCTACCAAACCTAATACCTATTTATTTATCATTTCATTATGTAATAATTTTTATTGATACATATGTATGTACTATAATGTGACCTGTAACATAATCGTTATAAATAAAAAACTATGAACTATGAACTAATAGAAGAGCGGGGTTCTCTAACACAAGCATATTCATGCTTAAAAGAGGACCCCCATACCACCATATTATTGTAGCGTATATACTAAGTAACAGAAATAAATATATTTTAATTTAATCTATATTTTTTGGTTGTGTCTACTATATTATTATAGAACAGAACACCATTTTTTTATAATTACTACATCCGTGTATAGAAGACAACTGTTTACTTTTTTCCGTATACATACTACATACACCCTATAGGGTGTAAACTTTTTGTATGAAAAAATTAACCGGGGTAAGACCGCGGGTATAGTTGGCTAGTTACATATTATTTTACAGTTCTGCTGCCCTGATCCCATGGCTGGCTACGCCCATGAGTGCACCCTATTCCCTCACTCTCATTATCCGATGGAACGGCAGACCGACACGACCGGATAGAGGTCAGGTGCAAGACCTATGAAAAATTCGCATTCTCTACTTACAGGAAAGTAATCTTCCAGCAATGTTCTAATCTGTAAAAATCTAATATGGTTTTTGACAAAATAATCCACATTAAAAATAAATAACTTGAATGCCATGTATGTATGTCATTAAAATTAGCTACAAAAAGCATTTTAGGTCGAAACATTAGAATTCACACAGGAGAGAAGCCATTTGCAATGTGTATGATAATTTGATAAATTATACACGTGAAGAGTCACCTAAGAGAAAAGCCATTTAGGTTTCGAGCAAAAGATTTCTTTCTACTATCCGGAGAGGACGACAACGCACGGACGACAAAGGCTATGCTAGCCTCCTTTTCATCAAACTTTAATTATGTTTGTGATGCACCGTCACCGTCTTAGAGGAAGCTTATGTAGTAGCGTACCTACCTACACATTCTATGACCTGACTCCAACCGTCAATAGTAATGGTTGTTAATAAATAAAGCAGATTTAGAGCATTAAATTCAAACGATAACATTCAACATATAAGTAAATTTATTTCCCAAATTTGCCTATTTACACGGTATAGTACTTATATCCTATTCACTGTCCAGCCTGCGAAGCGACCCAAAAAAGGGCGTGCTACTTTGTGAAGGAAGATGAGTGTCATGGGCCTCTCGATCCAAATAGCGGCGCCCCGGCGGCGGCTGGGCCGCCCGCGCCACCTATTTTATTATTACGTTATCAAAAAATAGTCCAATCCAATTCATAAATTTGATAAGGACTTAAAATCTAATTTTTAACCTCGCAGACCAATAATCTATTACTGTTACGGACTAGCAATTATGTTACTAAAACTATTTTCTAAATGTTAATAAGTATATTAAGTTCTATGGTGAATAAAACTTTTTATCCTTTTCTATTCTTCTCTTTCTTTTTTGTATTGGAATTAGATTTTTATGTGACCCATTGTTTAAAGGTAGTTTGTAAGTACATGCTAAAGCTAAGTGTAGGTATCTTGTTCAATTTTGTTATATTTCTTAGATCTCTCACAAGTAATTTAATTTACATTTAACTACTGTTTGTTTAATTAGACTTGGTTTAGTTGATCAAAATATTTTGTGCACGCTGCGGCGGCGTCCCATAAGTGTGAAAACACGTGTAATAATTAGCATTCGTGTGATTTTCACGTAGGATGCCCTTTAAATAAATAAATACACAGGAATTTACAAAATCGAAATTTGGTAGTTTGTCATACCTATCATAAGCGCCTTTTCAATACCTACCTCTGGAATTGTCTTATTGAAGAGATGCGAAAACAGAGTTTGGTGGCCAAAAAGTGCAACATCGCACCTCTTCCTAAGCTATACAAAATATAGACCTAGAATTTTTTGATCTTTAGTGGCGCTAGTGTGCGTGGGTGGTAGCGCCTAATAGCCCGGCTACACGCTTAAACATTTGTGCATGCAGATTGCACAAACACAGTTTGCGCAAGCAAGATGAGCCGGCCACACGCTCCATCTTGCTTGCGCAAAATGGTTTGAGCCTAGCCACACGCTCCATCTTGCTTGCTTAAACTGTTTGTGCATGCAATCATGCATGCACAAATGTTTGAGTGTGTAGTGTAGCCGGGCTATTAGGTCGACGACCGATTTGGCGCAGTGGGCGAAGATTCCCCTGCGACGCCGGAGGTTGCGGCTTCGATTTCCACCTTGAGGTAAATGTTTGTACGATCTGCAAATATTTGTTTCGGGTGTTCTGGGTATGTCTATGACTAGACTAATAAAAAAATCTAATAATGCATTGTATTACGTTTATCAGTCATCTAGTACCCCCAACACAAGCTCTGGACTTAGCTTGGGGCTAGGTGATGCTGTGTTGATTGTCCAGCATTATTAATTTATTTTTATTTATAGTATCATCAAGGTACATACTTACCTACAGGTTGGGTCTATATCTAGTGTCATTCTAGCTATCAGCCCCGCTATGTTATTTGGTGATTGCAACTATGCCAATAAATTGACCCTAAATAGACCCTCCCGGTGCCATACGTATACATACATACAAATATGTATATAGTACTACCAATTTTTGTATTGAAATGTCGGAATCCGAAACCATGGGAGTTAGAGAAAAGCCATTTTCAATTATATTCAAAGAGTTTTAAAATATTTTAACCAAGCTGGTTTAAGTGTTTTCTTTATTTCCGGGCTTAAATCAGCCAGTCTGTGATTATGTTTGATATGGCTTTTCATATTGCACCGCTGAGCAAATCCTTTATTGCAAACTGGACATTTGAATGGGGTCTCGCCAGTATGTAATCTCATGTGCTCCTTTAAATAGTCTTCATGTAAAAAGTTTGCACCACATTCTTCACATACAACTGGTCTGATTTCTGGAAAAAGATTTAGAATCACAAAAAATTATGTAGATAAACACCTATTTACTGTACCGTACGATAACATAACAAAAAACAATACAGAAGGAAAGGCTGAGAATCAAGGAAGTACAAAGTAAAAAACTTATCCCTAACAAAATGACATCGTCATCAGCCTATACATGCCCACATCTGGACATAGGCCTCCATAATGAGCGCCATAACGGCCAGTCTTCAGCTTGCCGCATCCAGCTTCTGTCTGTATTCTTACATAGCACAAAAAATATTATGCAGTTATGCACTATAATTCTTAGGCATGTATATGTTTTTCAAAAGGATAATCGCATAATAACATTTTAATTGACGTTTTCGACATAGTTTTCCTATATATTAATGAAGCTTGAACGACCTTAACTGATGAAGTTGCTACCTAACTGGTTGTGACTGGTGTTTGTTCACCAAAGATAAAAGCAACTTCGTCAGTTAACTTGATAGGAAAACCTTTGTGAATAATTTAATTGTTCTGAAAAATCTAAAACCAGACTTAAAATTCGTGAGTCTTAAGATATTACAGTCATAGGTACATTGTTATTTTTAATGTTTCATTCCGTATAAAATATTTGACAAAACTTATCCATATCTTTTGTACTTGAGTGTACCAAGGCTCTATGCGTCTCGGTAGCAAAATTAAGAAGGTCATCAATATGTATGAAACAGTCGCTTTTTAGTGGTCATTCGAATTTGGTCGTATCACCTGGTAGAATAAGGGTGATTAGGCGAGTGGACCCTTATTTCAGTCATTCCTTTACAACTAGCTCAATACGAGACGTAGAGAGCTGAAATTTTCAGGATATAAATATCATGGAACGCACTGATTTTTTTGTTATTACCTACAATCTGGGGTTGAAAGGTTTCTTGCATTTTGACGTCAAAGTTATGACCTTATCAGTTACGTCTTAATCGATATTATTCAAAAACGCGTGTATGAACCTTCTTGAAACTTTTTATGGTTACAAAGAATAACAGCAAGAACCGAACACCGTTTACAATGAACCTCTATGTCTGTCCATTAAAGAGCTAGAATTTTTTTAAGGTTTCAATGAAAAACAAGATTACATAAAAACTGTACATATTTTTGAAAATTTTACTATTTCATAAATAAGCACTAATCAAAAGCTACTAGTGTACGTATGTTTTGTAGAAGCACATTCAATGGTTTCCGAGAAACAAGCTTTTGCAAAACGTTACCCCAGCAGGAAATTGAATATTTCAAAAACCTTAAGACGCACAAATTTTATTTTTAGGCCCACATGTATGCACAAATATAAGGTATCTGCCCATATAAGTCAAATTTGTCTAGGGTCATTCGTTTAGAATCTTCCTGCTGGAAAAACGTTACCCCAGCAGGAAACGAATTTTGCGTTTTATTCCAAAACGTGAACATGCACAATTTTTTTAACTTGACGCATATTTACAGCGTAGAACGCACTAATTATTGGCAGGCACATTATTGTGTGTGTATGTGAGTGGTGGGGGTGAGTATAAGAGAGAATGTGTGTTGTGTGTGTGTGTGGTGGTGTATGTGTAGGTTGCCCCTGTGTGCTGGTTAAGGTACTCCTGAGGACACCGGTCTCATGAGAGTCCGGGCAACAGGAGCATCAACATCGATACTGGACAATTCAATATAATAGAAGTACATGAATATCAAATAACTTCTTTGTGGAACTCACTTCATTCTAGAAGAAACTTTTCTGCTGGGGTAACGCACACTTAAAATTCTTAATATTTACATGGTTTTTTAAATTTTGTGGGACAAAATACTATCTGTTATTCCTCTCTCCAGTGAGTCACCTCTAAGCCTTTGTCTGTCAATCTTTCAACTAGGTTTGAGATACTGTGTCCCTTCAGTCTAGACTAGAGAATTCAAAAGTTGCAATTCCTCGTAACTACAAGGAACTGGAATGTTTGTTCTCTCAACTGAGAGAGCTCGTTTTCGTGATTGTCTAGCACGAGTCGATAGTTCTGAAGGATTCTTCGAAGAACATACATAAAAAAATATTCAGCAAAACATATGTAGAACTTCACTTCATTTAACTTCACTTCAAAAAGGGAGGGGCCTTTTTTGAAGTGAAGTTAAATACATCTGTGGCGCGGAGGGCGAATGTCAATGGCCTGCGACGCAAGAGGTTGCTGGTTTGATTCCCCCTCGAGAAAATTGGTTTTACGATCTGCAGATATTTGTTCTAGGTATTGGGTCTGGATTTTTTATTATAGGTACATAGAAAACATCCAGAACACCCGAAGTATGTTTAAGGTGGTTCGTCACGGGTTGGCGCGAGATTCAATTTTTTTGTAGGATTTAATTTATTCTGCTTTCTTCAATGAATAAATCTAGCGGAAAAGTAAGTTGGCGCAAATTGTAAACCATTTTCTATTTACTTATGAAAAAACGAACTTAGGCTCATTGGTAGTTTTGGAGCATTTGAAAAAATAAGAGATTTGGGTTAAAAATCAACATTTTACCAAATGCTCCCAGTATAAAATTATATCAAAGTTGGTTTTATGATGGGTTCATAGAAAATAGTTCACGATTTGCGCCAAATTACTTTTCCGGTAATTTTATTCTTTGTTAAACGCAGAAAAAATTTAAATCACAGAATAATTTGAATCTCGCGCCAACCCGCGTGATGATCACCCTTAAGTATATTGGTTGTCAAGTACCCAAAACACAAGTTATGCTTAGCTTAGGGCTAGATAATGTGGTGTGGATTGTCAAGCACTATTTATTATTGTTATTAATTCAAATGTAATTGAACATTTATCTTTTTGAAGAACACCTTAACCTAGATGAACAATGTTGTAGATTTGAATTTGAATCTTACTCAAATGTTCAGCCCTTTCATGGATGAGGAGACCCTTAGCATAAAGAAATACTTTATCACATTTGCCACAGATGTGTTTTTTTCTTCCGACATGTATATTCTGGATATGTTGCCTGAGAGTACTTCTATGACAGAATCCCTTTCCACATGCTTCACAAAATAGTTTCCTTTCAGCATGAAATGAGACCATATGCCTTTTCATATATGTTTGTGACTTGAAAGATCGATTGCATAATGGGCATTTGGTCTCAATCTTATTTTTATGCATTCTTCTATGGTTGGTCAGTTTATTCCTATCTTCAAAGACCATTCCACAGGTATCACAGAGTGAAGATGATTGAGCTTGTTTTGGTAGGGCTATTGTTTTTTCTTTATCTTTTGACTTTTTTGGTTTAGTGGATATCAAACTGAAATAAAAATAGAAAAAAATTACACTTTTATTATATATATAGACGAATGTTCAGATTGTATTAATTACTGCGTTATTATAATATCCTTTATACAATCGAATAATAGAAACAAATTAGAACTAGTATTTACAACAACAACTAGTTTTTTTAGTAAAAAAAAAATCTGCAGGTTGCCCAACTAATCCATATCAATAGCAGTGGAAGCATCCCGCTAGAACAATCTGCAAAGACGCTGGTTGCATTGCCCTGCTGTATGCTAATGCTGATGCACTGCGCCAGATACTCATCACATGTTTAAATGACCTGTTCACACCAAAAGTACTGGACAGTTAAGGCTGAAACTTTGTGCTCTAATCCTAGAACTGGATTTACATAAAACTTTTTAAACTGGATTGACATATAGGCTACTTGGAAATAGGAATGCAAAACCGTAGGCAGAAGGTAGGTAGATAACACGGACACATAATGTCTTCCTCCCTGACTCCCCACAGAATTACTTTGGCTTTTCTTATTATATTTATGGATAACAACTGTGGCCGTGGGGCCGCGGAATAGAATATCGACCCCTCCAACTCAACCCGTGGATGTCGTAAGAGCCGACTAAGGGAACCTACCAGAGGAAGGGCAGCAGCTTCCGTCTGAGTATTTTTAAACACAAACACTGCGATCACCAATCTGCCTGCCAAGCGTGGTGATTATGGCAAATCCCCCCCTACATGGGAGACCATCCACTCGATGGACCGACGACATCATGGCGGTCGCAGGGAGTCGATGGATGGAGGCGGCTCAGGACCGCTATTTGTGGCGTCGTACGGGGGAGGCCTATGTCCAGCAGTGGACGTGTATGGGCTGATGATGATGATGAACAACTGTGACAAGCACACCTTTTTTTACTAATTAAATTTATCTTTTTTCCTCTAGATCTTGTAGAGTTACCACTTTTCTTTTTAGTTTTATGAGCAGGGTGTTTTTTTATATTTATTTCCTTTAAACTTTCCAACTTAGCCTTGATTTGTGAGAGTTTCTTAATTTGCTTTTCTTTCTGTGGCTTTGGCTCGGGCGGCTCCCAGAGATCATCACTGGGATCTAGTCCTTCAAAGTCAGAAAATGGTTCATTTTTACATATTTCCACTTCAAACTCTTCGCGTTTAATTTCATCCAAGTTGTCATCACGGACTTCCTTTTTAACTACCGTGAGGCCACATTCTAGAAGCTTGCTACTTATTTTGTATTTTGTTACAAATTTGTACACTGTATCCAGTGTGGTGTTGCAGGGCTCACAGATTTTCTCCGGGTACCCTTCTACATTTTCAATCTGAAAAAAGTACTTACGATGAAATCAATAATAGTTGTAAGTAAAAGTCTATTTATTGCAATTACATGTGAAAAGATGATACATACAAAATTAATAACAATATTTCTCTTTAAGAGCCAGAGTTAAGAGCATGCACTATTTGTGAAGTTAGAAAGAACGAAAATCAATTTATTGGTTCACCAACAAAAACACATTAGAAATACACACAGGAAACTGACAAGATAAAACATATAATTCATTCTAACAAAGTGCCTCCAGCATGTGAACAAAAAGGTAACCAAAGGTGCTTAATGTTGCTCAACAGCAAGTTACATGCAGGATGTCTTAAAAATAATTTAGATCGTCGGCGCCTCTTTAACAGCCTAGTGGAGAACTTATGATACACACTACACTTACGTTTTCATTAAAACATTGAAAGAGCTTTGAGTAAATGCTGTCTTTACTATCAAAATCCTCAAAAATTGGGTAAATGGCTCCATCCACTAGACAAATCCTGCACTGGTTACTGTAGTAGTAGGTCATTATCCCACAAATTTTCCTTTGAATTTGTTTTGTTTGTACAAAAATATGAAAATAAAAACAAGATTGGGACACAAACATTAACAAATACAACCAAGCAAGCCCGTAAAAAACGTACATTCATCCAGGCCAGGCAGGGTTGCCAGATTTATTTTTGAGGGGATCGTAGCACGGACTTGAAAAAATGGTATTTTGCTAGAAATTCTAGAAAAAATATAGTATGGGTTGGTACCCGGGGCGGATTTCTCACAGGTATCTAATTTTGTCTAGTTTAACTCAAGACTACGGTAGACGCGCTATCGGAGACGGGTGGATAAGGACCACTTTGTGAGCGCTCAAATCGATGTTATTTATATACGGACCGCAGCATATGAGTCTTATAAGAACGATCCTACACGTTCTTAGATATGTTCTTCTTCTTTTAGCTTTGGCTCGTTCTTAGATAACTGACTTGACTTCTTTGTTATTGGCAATATGTGTCTGGTTTGCCACTTTTCTGCCAGTATCCAGTTCATGGAAATTTCATGGAATGGAGGCGGGATTACAACAATAATATGAGCGGTAAATTTGAAAAACACCAATTAGATTTTTACTAAGAACCCAAATGAAATAAAATTATAAACAGTTTAAAAACAAAATAAATATAGTTATTAAAAACAACACAAATATAATTAGTTATAGAAGATATTTATAATTTTAACTTATTTACATCAGAACTTTCATTTACATTTATATTAAAACCAGATAGGGAAACTAATTGTGTCAATTTAGCGGCAACGTTGGACGGTAAGTTTTCAGGGTTCGAAATAATAATATTTATTAATAATGTGAGGAGGGTGTCTATTAAACTCTCACTGTGAGGAAGAACTTGGTTGGCCTTTAAACCACAACCGTTTGGAAGAGAAGAAGGGGGGTTGGAAACTATTCCTCGATGAGAAGCTGTATCGTAGGACTTGCTAAAAGGGGCTCGAGAACGGGGAGAAGAAAATACAGTCTTAATATGAGACTGGGAAGCCTTAGGGGTAGAGGAATAGCTATGATTTGAAGACGACATATAAGGAGAGAGAGAGAACAGCTCCTGAGAGGGAGAGAAAATCTGCTGGGAGGGCGGGAATTGCTCCTGAGCAATTTCCGAATAGGAACGTGAAACCCTTGGAAATTGTGTGGCTGCCTCCTCAAATGATACAGCATTGGTAGCCATCACAGATTTAATTGATTTTTGTCTTACTAGTACGGGGCAGTGTTTACTCGTGGCAAAATGCTTCCCTGAACAATGTAAGCAAGATGCCTCGGTCTCAGATACGTCGCAGCTCTCGCCAGAGTGTTCCTGGCCACAACGAAAACAGCGGGGTTTAGATCTGCATTGGACTTGAGTATGTCCAAAGCGGCAACAGGAGTTGCATTGGATGGTGGGGAACTTATAAATTTCGACAGGAATCGAATTATAAAATAAGAAAACCCTTGTAGGTAGAATTTGTCCTTGGAAAGTGACGACCACGGTTTGGGTAGGAACCCACGAAACCTTACCATCCTCCATTTTTTTCCTATTTAATCTCCGCGCTTTTAAAACTTTAGCACCAACAGGGTTCGAAACTGATTCCGCAAATTCCTCCATTGAGAGGTCAGTCGGAACGCCTCTAATGAGACCCATACGGGTAACATTGTAGGTGGGAATGATAGCGTGTAATTTGTGCATCGAAAGTGTTGTGGAGATTATAAAATAATTAGCATCTTTGGCAGATGAGAATTCAACGCTAATTTTATTACGGCCTACTCGTTTTACCCCTCCAGGGATAATATTTTCGAATTTATTTTTTTGTAAAAATTGGCCAAACTGGGTTGTCCTTAGGGTTGTACCCGCGGTTTGGTCTGTATCAGTTCTCGAAACATGAACCACATAAGGACCCCTATGAGATGAGTTGTATGATTGGATAGCCCCAATCACAATGGATGGATCAGTATAGACAGTCTGAATAGACGGAACAGACAAATCAGGTGAAGCAACTTTTTTATTAGGCGTGTGAGTTGACTGTTGAATATCGTTTCTATCAAAAATTTTACGTTTAGTCCGATGGCATTCGGACAGAATGGGGGGAGGAACTGGTGCCGGCTTCTCAGCCGGCACCAGATCATCATCTGAATCCATTTTTGATTTGGAGTGGCCAATCACAAAGGATTTTTGTGACGCCCTTCCAAAGACTATGATAAGGTAGATAAAATTGCAGAAACTACGTTATCTACCTACCAATACCTTAGAAAAATAACACAGCACACATCTAAATCCAATTGGTTAATTCGGAAAGCAATAAATTTGAATTTTCCCTCAAAATCTCTGCAAACACAACTGGTCGTTTCCAATGGCGGGCTGACAGTCCTCGTTCTTAGATATGAGTCGGTGGTTTGATCGTCCAAGGCACAAGATGACATGATGAAACCAGACTTGAATCAGACACATATTGCCAATAACAAAGAAGTCAAGTAAATTTCACGTCATTAATTTTTTTATTTTGTTGATCACTACATACAAACAGTGTTTATTAGACAAAAGTATCCGACTTCTGCCAGCTGGTACCTATGTGCAAAGTCTTGTTATTGTCTAGGATTTGCAACCTACCTATGCTATATAACAGCAAAGTAAATAAAATTTCTCTGAGATAATATATATCCTTTATGGATAAGTGCAGAATTTGCTTGATAGATGGAGCCAGTTATAAAATTTTTGAAGATATTGAAAGTAAACATAGCATTCACTCAAAACTGTTCCAATGCTTCAATGAAAAGGTGAGTTAGCTATGATAGTATGATAGTATTTTTGCAATAAGTGCTAAAGAGCTGACTACCAAATTTATATAAGGTAAAGTCTTTCAAATCCATCATGGGACATAGACGTGGGGTGTCTATGTCCCATGATGGATTTGAAAGACTTTACCTTATACAAAAACAGTAATAGCGGTCCAACGTTGCAATGTCATAGGTCCATTGAGTTGAAGATCTCTCAACACTCCCCTGTGCATTGCATTGTGGTCACCATTCCATTTGACTTAATTTTATTAATAAATAAATTACCCAACTTGCAGATTGAGAATGTGGAAGGGTACCCGGAGAAGATCTGTGAGACCTGCAACAACACACTGGATACTGTATACGAATTTGTCACAAAATACAAAGCAAGCTGCAAGCTTCTAGAATGTGGCCTCAATGTAGTTAAAAAGGAAGTTGATATTGAAAACTCTGAAGAAACAATTAAAAAAGAAGATTATGAAATAGATATACTTAAAAATGAACCATTATCTGACTCTGATGGACTGGAACAACTTGATGACTTCACTATGCCAGAGCCACAGATTGAAAAACCAGATATATCTCTTTCACAAGTTAAAGCAAAGCTTAAAAACCTTAAAGAAATAAATATCAAAAAGAAACCAGTTCCAAAAAGCACCCTTAAAACCAACAGAGTAGCTGCATCTATTCTGGAGGCAGATTTTGATTGGAATGGAGAAAGGTGGTGGTAATATATTTTAACTCAAAGTCAATTAGCTGTAGCTGCTCATCAGCAAAATGCTAAAACCAGGTAGGTACCTCTCATTTTAACCCTTACCAAAGTATTATAGAAACAAATGGGAGAATCTGATTACCAAAAAATTTTGGATATGAGCGAAAGACTTTTTCCCAACAAGGTAGGTAAAAAGAGGCAAATCCAGTGTAAATGTGATTGTACAATGACTCAACGTATATTATACTTCCAAGTGTTTTTGTTGATGAGTAGTTCAGCTACAGGTTTTTAAGAATATTCTGGTCCATACACACTTTCAAATAATTGTAATCACATTGTTCACCAATTGATTTTCATTACAGTTTAAGACCAAGCAAACTGGAAGAACAAAAACAAGATAAAACCAATCATCCAATTAAAGCCAGAAAAAGCAGATTACCACTACCAAAAAAAGCACCAAACAAACCCACCAAAGCCAATAAGCCTTCAGAAAAGTTATGTGATATATGTGGAGTTTTTAAATCTCCAGACAAACTTAGCACACACAAAAAGAATCAGCATTTTGGCGTAGAAAGTAAATGTCCCCAATGCCCACATACATTTTCATCAGAACATAACTTAAAACGACATCTACAAAGAGTACATAATGGCAAGCCATTTGTTTGTGAAACATGTGGGAAAGGCTTTTGTTTGAAAGGATTGTTAGCCTCGCACATAAAAGTGGTTCACTTAAAAATTGTTAAAAAAAAGAGACTTTCATGTGATAAATGTGACAGAACTTTTTGTAATAAAAAGTCTCTTCTTGTTCATGACAGATCGGCACACACAGGTAAGAAATTCTAAAATAATTTTAATAATAAAAATGTTGGACAATTCACACAGGATCATCTAGCTCCAAGCTAAGCAGAGCTTGTGTTATTTGTGTTATGGGTACTAGATGACTGATAATTATACTTTATACAGTATATGAAAAAAAACAGTATATTACATAGTAATATACTGTATTTTTTTATATATTTTTTATTATACATAGAACAAATATACCCAGAACACCCGAGACAAATATTTGCAGATCGTACAAATATTTGGCCCAAGGCGGGAATTGAACCTGCAACCTCCTACATTGCAGGCGGAACTTGGCCCGTCGCGCCACATCAGTCGTCATTTTAAAACACTACTTAGTATTTATTCTTAAAATAGATTTAATAAACTCGTATCAGTACTCATAAAAAATATATCCACTGGGATACATGCCTCCCCCAGACAAGGGGGGCTTTGCCATACACCATCACACTTGGCAGTGGGATTGGTGATCACAGTAGAGGTGTTAAAAATTGACTTATGTAAAGAAAATATCTGTGTTAGGCAGTCTCGCTCTTGTAAAACTATGTTACTTACGTTAAAGTAGATCTTTAATCAAATCAAATCAAATCAATCATTTATTCATAAAAGACATGGTACAATAATAGGTGATAAATACAAGTAGATCCTCATGACTCGCCACATACCTGGCATGTGAATATTAAACTTATACTTACTGTCTTACTTTATATAAGTCTATCTTGTACATACATAGAAATACATACCAAAAATTTTGTTACCTACAAAAAAATTTTTGGTAGCTGCTAATAGTATACCTAGTCAAAAATTTCAAGTGTATATTACCCTTCCTCTGGTTCCCTTAGTCACTTCTTAGGGCATCCATGCGCTGGTTGAGTTGAAGGGGTCGATTTTACGCCACGACCGCCACGGCACGGTGTTAGTAATACTGAATAAGGATGACTAATAACATGCAGTGTGAATAAGAGAACATGTTGTTTTACAGGACTAAGGCCGGCAGTCTGTGAAGAGTGTGGTGCAAGCTTCTATCATGAAGAATATCTCAGGGAGCATCAGAGATTACACACAGGGGAGGCACCATTTAAATGTCCTATTTGTGGCCGCGGATACGCTCAAAGGGGCAACATGAGAAGCCATATGAAACATAACCATCGACTGGCTGACTTGAGTCCAGAATTGTTGAAAACCCTTAAACCAAGATGGTTTAAATACTTAAAGGCACCATAGTGTTGTACCTATTGAATGATGAGAGTTAGAGATATTTGTTGTACCTATAATGTGAAACAGAAATTTCTGAAGATAATCAGATAATCAATCAACAATCGATTTTTTTTACCACATGGTCTTGATAACTTATTGGTCCTCCAAATTGTTCCTACAGTCAAGCCTCAAGAGGACCGATAGGGCTGCAGACGAAAGGGAGAATTTAAATCTTAATTGTTTAAAGTTAGACTTTTTTCCATTGTTGTTAGTGGTATTCAGTGTTGGCAGTCAAACGCAAAAAGGTCCGATCCGAACGCAAATATGGTCCGAAATATGACAAAAAGGTTTTTGCATTTCGCACAAAAATATTCAATAGCGGAGATTCTTATCAGTCTTTCTTATGAATATTACTGTATGCTGCTTATCTATGAGAACTGCAATAAATTTCGCTTATGTTTCTCATTTTTGAATACATTTTACTACAAAGATATCTATAGGAAAACCTGAAAATAGAAAGACAAGGTATATTTAAATGACTGAGATAAAAAAAATATTATTGTAACTTAGGTACATATTAGAAATATCATTGAATTGTACCTCCCCGCAGAATTGCCATTTTTTTCATATTCCCACACTCAAATACACACTATGCACTATACATACATGGAGACAAATCATTCATTGTGTCCTTATGCGAGTAACTTCACTTACACAATAAAAACAAAATTAATTATATTTGTTACTTTCGAGCTCCAGATTCAAAACCGTTTCGAATGCCTGGCACGACGTATAAATAGAACTAAGAAACTCTCTGACCATACCCTCAAGCTCATGGAGGATAGACGGGAACTAAACTTGCAGTCTTCAGCGGGTGCGTCAGAATACCGGCGGCTCAATAGACAAATCTCAAAATCACTCAAACGCGAAGTACGCCAATACAACACCAACTGTATTAAGGAGGCTATTTAGCGGAACAAAGGCTCTAAAGTGTTCGCGAGGGATTTGTCGATTGGGCAAAGCCAACTGACGAGACTGAAGACCAATGACGGCAGGATTATCTCGTCGAAACTCGAGCTTTTGAGGGAGGTAGAGAGGTTCTATGGACAGCTGTACACGTCGGTGCAAAAACCCGTCCCTAGTTCAGCAAAAGACCCAAGAGCTAGACTTACCCGGCATTACACAGATGATATCCCGGACGTCAGCCTGTACGAAATTAGTATGGCCCTTAAACAGCTCAAGAACAACAAGGCGCCGGGGGAGGACGGAATCACCTCTGAGCTTCAGAAGGCGGGTGGACAACCGATCCTTAAGGCCCTTCAAAAGCTGTTCAATTCCGTCATCCTCGAGGGAAAAACGCCACAAGCATGGAACAGAAGCGTAGTATTACTGTTCTTCAAGAAGGGTGATAACACCCTACTGAAGAACTATAGGCCCATTTCGCTTCTGAGCCATGTTTATAAGCTATTCTCCAGGGTCATTACTAACCGTCTTGCGCGCAGGTTTGACGACTTTCAGCCCCCCGAACAAGCCGGTTTTCGGAAAGGCTTTAGTACCATAGACTACATACATTCGCTAAGGCAAGGTTATAGAGAAGACTGAAGAGTATAACATGCCCCTCCGTATAACGTTTGTGGACTATGAGAAAGCCTTCGATTCGGTCGAGACTTGGGCTGTATTACAGTCCCTCCAGAGGTGCCAAGTTGACTATCGATACATCGAAGTGCTGAAGTGCTTGTACGAAAACGCCACTATGTCAGTCCGATTACGGGACCAGAACTCAAAACCTATTCCACTACAGCGAGGAGTGAGACAGGGAGACGTCATCTCTCCGAAACTGTTCACCGCTACGCTGGAGGATGTGTTCAAGGTTCTGGATTGGAAAGGGCTAGGCATCAACATCAACGGCGAGTACATCACTCACCTTCGCTTTGCAGACGACATCGTAGTCATAGCTGAGACCATGGAGGGCCTTAGTACATGCTCGGTGACCTTGGTAGAGCCTCCGAAAGAGTTGGTCTTAGAATGAACATGGACAAGACGAAAATCATGTCAAATGTCCATGTAGTACCAACTCCCGTATTATTCGGAGGCAACACCCTCGAAGTTGTCCACCATTATGTCTACCTAGGACAAACCATCCAACTAGGAAAGTCCAACTTCGAGAAGGAGGTCAACCGCCGAATCCAGGTCGGATGGGCAGCGTTCGGGAAGCTACGTGGTGTCTTTTCGTCCCACTTACCGCAGTGTCTCAAGACGAAAGTCTTCGACCAGTGTGTATTGCCAGTGTGACATATGGCACTGAAACATGGTCCTTCACTATGGGCCTCGTCAGAAAGCTCAAGGTCGCATCGAGAGCAATGGAGAGGGCTATGCTCGGAGTCTCTCTGCGAGATCGAATCAGAAATGAGGAGATCCGCAGAAGAACCAAGGTAACAGACATATCTCTCAGAGTTGCGAAACTGAAGTGGCAGTGGGCAGGGCACATAGCTCGTAGGACCGACGGCCGCTGGTGCCACAAGGCTCTAGAGTGGCGACCACGTACCGGAAAGCGCGGTGTGGGTAGGCCCCCCACGCGATGGACGGACGACCTAGTGAAGGTCGCGGGAAATCGCTGGATGCGGGCAGCGCAAAATCGGTAATTGTGGAGATCCATAAGGGAAGCCTATGTCCAGCAGTGGCTGATATGATGATGATGTTACTTTTATAAATTTTTGCTTAATATATCAATCGTCATAATCATAATTAAATTCATCCATTATTGATACCTATAAAATAAAGGGCAAATATTTTCTATTTTTACATTGTACGTAATAACTGTACGTTGTACGTAAGTACTGTACGTTGTACGTAAGTACTGTACGTTGTACGTAAGTACTGTACGTTGTACGTAAGTACTGTACGTTGTACGTAAGTACTGTACGTTTTACTGTAAGTTGTACTAGGTAACTTAGTTAAATAGAAAGGTAGTAAACTCGGACACTTAAAGCTAAGTATTTATGGTAAATACTTAGCATAAAGTGTCCGACGTAAACTTTCGAGAGATAATAAGGTACCTACTTCAATTTCAACAGTTTAGGTATTTGAGGGTTTCAATTATAATTGATAATCCCCGAGCCCCCTACCTACCTTCAAACTAAGGATGGGAGTTATTGGATATTTTGGCTACCGATTATTAGTTGGGTATTTTGTTTCAATACCGCTAGAACCAACTGGTACCCAATAACGTTACAATACACCCAATATATTTCTAACCGATTTGGTTAGAAATACCAAATACTTGTTGCAGCTACATAACTTTACGGGTGAACGGTCCGCTAGTACCTATGCGTAGATGATAGTTAGGTAAGTATGGGTATTGAAGCGTTGGGTAGTTATGGCTCACGGTCGGTTAGGCGCGATGCTCGCTTTGCACAGTTATTCCCTAGCGGTATGCGGATTTTACAATACCATTAGATATTTTAGGACCATGCTAACACGTACTGAGTTAGTTATTGAATACCGGACTCATCTCTACTTCAAACACATACTACCTACCTTTTCAAAAAGTTTGACCTTAAACTGAAATTTCACAAAACTTGCAGCAAGTTTTTGATGCAAAAAGTCACCCTCTATTATTATAAATATGTAACCCAGTATAATATATGAAGGTAAGTTACTAAGTACTAGTACATCTATAGTATGTTCCTTGCTAGCTAGTACTCATAAAATTCATTCAAATTTCAAACGTAAGTGAAACGTGAATTAGCAAAATCTCATAGTCCACCATTCCATTCATTCACAGCAAAAAGATGAAGGGACCAACGCTCGTTAGAGTATTATTGTTCTGTGGACCAACGAACCGAAAAAGTAACCTTAAAAAAATTGTGGTCCTTGATTTGTCCTACTGGGACATACTCTAGCCTATTGGGCCATGCTTCCTGGCCTTTTTCATAAGTACTGGGTGATGTTTTTCCAAATCTTAAGGTATGCTCTGGGATATACTGAGGCCCATTGGATAGGCGTTTCGGTCCGAAAAGGTCTGCAAATACTCATGGTCCGCAAAAGGTCCGCAGAGGCAGAAAAAAGTCCGAAACGGACCAAAATGGTCGCACCGGCAACGCTGGTGGTATTGTACCTGCTAATTCTAAGTTAATTCTAACGCGTCTTAAAAAAATCAACAAGAGAAATTAGCGCTTATAACGCGATATTGGCGTTATAATTATCGTAGCGCGTTATTTACGTTTAAATTAGCGCAAATAACGCTGATAACGCATTACGTTTTAAATTATAATTCATGGTTAAGCCTGCTGAATTGAATTAATATACTTGTCAGCATGATCTGATGAAAAAAATATAGATAAAAACTAAAACCCGACTACATAAAAGTCTTAAACAAGCGTTCACCTATTGTCATTATCATTTTCTTTTGATACTTAGGTAGTTGGAGGCCTTTGTTACTAATTGTACCGTAGGTATATGGGTGGGTGCTAGGGCATGTAAAAAGCGGGTTGTTTTGAAAACCGGTTTTTCGGTTTTTATTTTTCGGTTAACCGGTTAAACCGGTTTTTCGTTTTTTTTTTACGTAAGTATCTTAGGACAAAATAAAACCATAAAATATGAATAAAAATGAACCTATTCCCACCAGCTACCAGCTAGAAAGGTATCGTCTGATGAAGTCTACTCTACGCCCAATACCCGGAGAGCTTTCAGTTGGAGCTACAGAACCGCTTTGAATGCCTCGCGGAATGCGCAACAGTGGACGGACTAAATAACGGGCTGGTGGAAACTGTCCGTGCGGTCGGGTCAGACTTCTTTAGGACCTCCCGCAGAAATAAAACACAGAGACTCTCGGGTCACACTCTGCAGTTAATGGCAGAGAGGAGTGAAATGAGGCTGCAGTCTTCAGCAGACATGTCGATATCAAACAGATCTCGAAGTCTATGCGACACGATTTGCGCTCATTCAATACTAATTGTATTGTGAGCGCAATAGAGCGGAACAAGGTCTCCAAAGTGTTTGCAAGAGATCTGTCGCTTGGGCAGAGCCAGTTGATAAAGCTGAAGACCGGTAGCGGTAGCATTATTTCCTCCAAGCCTGAGATCTTGAGAGAGCTTGAATAGTTTTATGGACAGCTCCACACCTCATCGCAATGCCCTGCAAATACCACGGCAGGCGATGCAAGAGCCCGTTTAACCAGACACTATACCGAAGATATCCCGGACGTCAGCCTGTACGAGATAAGGACGGCTCTCAAACAGCTTAAAAACAACAAGGCACTCGGTGCCTTGTTGTTTTTAAGCTGGATGAAGGAATAACGACAGAGGTCTTTCAGAGGCTGTTCAACTCCGTCGTTCTCGAGGGACAAACGCCAGAGGCGTGGAACAGGAGCGTGGTGGTACTGTTCCATAAGAAGGGTGACAAAGCTCTTCTAAAGAACTATAGGCCCATCTCACTGCTGAGCCACGTCTATAAGCTGTTTTTGAGAGTAATCACCAACTATCTCGCTCGAAGGTTTGACGACTTCCAACCGCCCAAACAAGCCGGGTTCCGAAAAGGCTTTAGTACCGTAGACCACATACATACGCTCCGGCAGATTATACAGAAAATAGAAGAATATAACCGGCCGTTATGTCTAGCGGCTACCGGCGTTTGTGGAGTACGAGACCTTTGATTCAGTCGAAACCTGGGCAGTCCTGCAGCCTCTCCAGTGGTGCCAAATCGACTACCAGTATATCCAAGTGTTGAAGTGTTTGTACAGCAAAGCCACTATGTCAATTCGTCTCCAGGACCAAGCACAAATCCGATCCCACTGCAAAAAGGGGTGAGGCAGGGAGACGTCATTTCTCTGAAACTGTTCACCTCTGCATTGGAGGATATTTCTAAGCTTTTGGACTGGGACGGGTATGGCATCAATATCAACGGCGATTACATCACTCACCTTCGGTTTGCCGACGATATAGTCACAATGGCAGAATCACTGGAAGACCTTAGCAAGATGCTCAGAGACCTCAACTCCGTTTTCCGACAAGTGGGTCTTAAAATGAACATGAGTAAGACAAATATCATGTTTAATGCTCATGTCGCAGCCTTACCGGTCTATGTAGGGAACGATTCTATCGAAGTTGTTGATCATTATGTCTACCTAGGCCAAATGGTCCAACTAGGTAAATCCAACTTCGATAAAGAGGTCAGCCGACGAATCCAACTCGGATGCTGCCCGTTCGGGACACTTCGCAATATCTTCTCGTCACAGATACCGCAGAGCCTCAAGATGAAAGTCTTTAGCCAATGTGTGTTACTAGTGATAACTTACGGATCCGAGACGTGGTCGCTCCGCAATGCAATGCGAAACAACAACAACACAAAAATGGTGTAGGAAGACCTCCCACTCGATGGACCGACGACGTCGTAGCGATCGCAGGGAGTCGTTGGATGGAGGTGGCTCAGGACCGCTATTCGTGGCATCGTTTGGGGGGTTGCCTATGTTCAGCAGTGGACGTGTACGGGCTGATGATTATGGTATTCGAAGACATTATGATAAATGAGTCATAATTTAGTAAGTTAAATTAACTTTTTGATATGGTAGTATTAAAACTCTCTCTTACTCAAATAAAGCTATAAAAATCAACAAAATAGATATCTTAAAACTTTACGATAAAAAACTACTAAGTTTTATTCCCATCTTATTTGGTAGTAATAAAACTGTCTCTTTCTCTCTTACTCAAATAAAGTTTACGTGTGTACGTCCGTTTATCCGCGGGCTACGTCTCATGAATTATAAAAGGTAGACAACAGAAATTAGGACAGGATGTGTATTGCCGCGATTTAAAAAAATATAAAAATAATATTATAACTTAACGGGCGTTAGACCCCTAACGCCCATACCAATCACCATAGTTACACGACGACGTCGAGCGAGGTCAGTACTTGTATGAGTACTTTTTTCGAATAATAAAACCGTTTTTTACAGGGTCTTTTGCGAAATAGTTATGAAAATCCCGATCTCTTTATTCAGTTGATAAATAAATGTGGTTGTCACTAACTGCAAAATAAATACATATCACATCGTTGCATCCTAAATTGGTTTCATAATAACATAAACCTAAGGGTGAGACTTATTTGCACGACGACGACATTCAGTAACGACTTTTTATGCGGTCCAAAGTTTTCCGTAGTTAGTCAAACATAGACAATCAGTGCTACTGACACAAAATACAAATAGATGGCATTCCCTTTGTTGCCCCTTGTTCACATTTATCGATGACTATGCTGTCCTACTACAATTGGTAACCTGAAATAGTTAGCTACAATTCCAGAATATCGATTTTGATACGAATTTGGTACCCTGAAATAAATATCGAAAATCGATATATTGCTTTAAAAATATCGAGTAATTATATCGACTAATTTCTGAAAAAATATCGATATTTTGATATATCGGTATTTTTTACCATCCCTAGATCTGTTTCGCTCGCTTGTCTGCACTCTGCACTGCACTGCACAGTATTGTATTCTCTTTGCTGCACTGCACCCGGTATAATGTAGGAATGCGTTAGCATCCCTAGTACATCTGTAATATATAGGAAGACCTCGAACGCGACGATGACGACGGTGAAATAGTGTAAACACTCGGCGACTGTAGACGGACTGTGAGTCTGTGAAATAAACTCTGCCAGTTAATCAGTCTCGTTGCTTGGCTGTGTTTATTTATTTTCTTGTGCCTGTGCCGTACCCAGACCAAACAAGTACCCATCCGCCTCCCGGGAGGTTACTTGATTTGAGGAGTTGCGGTAGGACGTACGTGGGCCTTATCTTAGTACCTACCTAGCAACCTTTTGGAATAATAAAAACTGGTTGCATGGTACGCAGCCCTGTTGCAATTCGTATGTACCTACAAATTTATATTAATGTAACACCAGCACTGCTTGCTGCTTACTGTTGTAATTTCTTTCTATGCTCGGCAGCTCAGCATTACTTTGAGTTATCAAAATGTCATACAAGGATAGATGCAGAGTTTGTCTGCTGGGTGGAGCTGAATATAAAATCTTCGAGAATTCTAGACATAGCATTTATTCAAAATTCTTGGAATGTTTCAAAGAAAAGGTGAGTTCTGTAAATGATTCTAGGAATCTCACTCTCTTCAAAATTATAAAGTACCTACTTCACTACAGTCAGTGCCCGCCTGAGGCAAGTTTTAGGATGGAGCTAGATCTAATTATGGCGCTTGGTTGGAGTGGAGTTTACTGAATGCAGGACTTAAACAATTTCAACGAATTTTTTTATGATTACTTAAAACATATTTCTTCTTGACCAAAGTTCAATGACCTCGTCGCTAGATGTGAAAATGTGTACCTCAATTATAAGCCAAAAGACTATGAAAATTCTTGTAATTTTTTGTGCATAATAATTAACTTAACCATATTTTTACTATGGTATCGTGAATGGAGTGACTGAAGGGCAGCATTGCTAGATTTTTTTTCATTCAGACACCGTTTTGAGTAATAAAGCAGGATTTTTTGTCAAAAGTGGGACATATTAAAAAATTAAAACGTCAAGTGTGAGGTGGAATACCGAGGGTTCCGTTATAAAAGACCTTGTTTCTTGCTAAATTTCATGATGTCAACAGGATGCAGGTTTTGATAGCATTCAAATAGAAAAAAAAATTGTGAATAAACTGCCTGTTTTAGGATTTTTCTCTTTAGTTGTGCTATAAGACCTTGCTTTTTGCCAAATTTCATGGTTCTTGATCAACGGGAAGTACCCTATAGGTTTTGTGTGCACGTGATTGGAAATTTAAAAGACTTTTGATTGCGTTGACTTAGACGTTTGAATTATATCACGGCTCCAAGAAGTGACGGTTTGGATATTTGATGTTAATTTAAACTTTGGCGTTAGCCCATGTAGCGCCGCCGCCCGTGTGCAACTAATACCGAGGCGCCCCCCTTTAGTAGATGCGTGGTCAAAATTGATATGTACCAGGGTCGTCTTAATCATGTCGGCGCCAACCTGCGAAAAAATTGCGTTATGGTCAGCGCATTACGTTATGACCATTGAGTTTCTACTGAGTCACAAATAGCCAAAAAAATTATCCACGCCATAACTACACAACACACACGCTGCGTAGTGTGCAGAGTTTTGGTTTAATTGTAATGTGACCGCAATACTCCGCGAAAAATTTATTAATATAAATTTTACACAACCTTATATTTTCGCGTAAAATTTATAATAAACGTTATAATGGAATGACAAGATTTGACCCCCACCGCTTTTCGGGCATAAATCGAAAAATATTGATCCTGTGAAAAAAATATTAGAACATATGTAAATTTAGGAAACTAGATTTTACAAAACTTTATTTCTAATAATTTTCGCGTAAAATTGAAAACAAACTTGATAATGTAATGATATGATTTGACCCCCACCTCTTTTCAGGTATAAATCGAAATATGCGATCCTACGAAAAAAAAAATATTAGAACCAGTACGAGGGAAATTTTCAGACGTAGTCGCAGTAAAAAACAAAATGAAGCACTCGATAGTCAGTCTACCCTCTGTACGTACGCTACACACTCACACATTGACATCAATAGTCAGCCCATCGTCCGCCATTACGGCTTTAGACACCAACAGATATACACAATTGTACAACATGAAAAATGCCTTCTTGTGTTGTCAAATGTTGCCGAAATCACAGTCGTCTCGTCAACAAGAAACACGGGATCACATTTTACGGGTCAATTTCCTAGTTTATCAACTTATCTCTTCGATTTGACGCACTATTATTATCAACAGAAAAACCACAATAAAATGACAAATCTCGCCAGTGCTGCCAACATGTAGACATAAAAAATTCCCGGTAAGTTGGGAAACGAATAGAATCCTCATATTTATTAACCTTAAATTATTATTGAGGTAGGTAGGTACTTTAAATAGGTATAACTTAATAATTTTGCTTGTCTATGTAATGGTGTTCAATGTTTTTTTAAAATAAATAAAATTTAACTTATGTTTTAAAATAATGTAAATATGTACTTATAACAGCTTTTACTTAAAACAAAATACGATTTTATTAATAATTTGAATCGTTTTCTATTTGTGTCAGCTAATCTACATAACGGCTGGACCCATTTTGATTAAACTTTCACTGACGGCGCGTATACATAGAACGTCCGTTTTACGGGATCCTGTATATCGGATCCGTCGCTACTGGAAGTAGGTAACCATTCACACAGCATTTACAGGATCCGTTATATCGGATCCGTTTTATCGGAGGTAATATTGACACAGCATTTACAGGATCCGGTATATCGGATCCGTTATATCGGATCCGTTTTCGGTGGTGGCGGTGCACGGTGGTGCACGTCAGTGCACGGTGGTGCAATTCGAGGCACGGCTGGTGCAAGGTAGTGTGTGTCGGTGCACGGTGGTGCATGTCGGTGCGCGGCGGTGCACGGCGGTGCAAGTTGGTGCACTGTGATGCACATCCACACACAATGATGCACAGTGGTATTCGCCAGTACATGGCGGTGCACGGTAGCGCACGTCGGTGCACGGCGGTGCATAACGGTGCACGGTGGTACTCAAGAGTGCAGAGTGCACGTCGGTGCATGGTGTTACTCTGCAGTGCATGGTGGTGCACGGCCAGTGTACAGCACGGGCACAGCACGGGCGGTGCACAACTGACTACGACACGGTTCGCGAAGCTTGCGATGCACCATCGTGCACCACCATGCATAGCCATAATGCCGTACACCGCCGTGTCCCGTCGTGCACCAACGTGCACCGACGTGCACCATCGTAAATCGACGTGCACCACCGTGCACCTGCCGTGCCCCAAATTGCACCACCATGCACTGACGTGCATCACCGTGCACCGCCGTGCACTGGCGAGTACCACCTTGCATCATTGTAAACCGCCGTGCACCGTCGTGATGCTAGCTGGTGCCTGTGACTTCATCTGCTTAGGATTAGTACTCCGAGTAGTTTATTTTCTTTCGGGGGCGTAGCCGCGGTGTGGTCAGCTAGTCACCAATAACTTAGGAATACTGTCATGTATGTGAACTAGCTCATACAACTACATACATACGCCATCACGGCTGTGTCGGGTCGTATAAAACGGATGCTGCATATTTTGTAGGTCCAGTATTTTTACGGGATCCGATATACTGTATTCTGTGTATTTTACCTAATCATTATTATTTGTTTCGAATTATATTCATAAATAATTTTTAGGACAAAGATCTTAAAAACATGAAAATAATGGGTATGTTTTTCTTCAGTTGGCAACTCTCTAAAACACTCACACTAAGTGACAGTCCGCCATTGCTGTGCATCACTTTTGATTCGATAGAATTCCGTCCGAAAATTTTACTCTTCGATGATTACAACAAAAATTGTAAGAAATTCTTAATAACTTTTGTTATTACTATTTTTGTAATGAAAATAAACGAATTGACAATAAACAAAAATTTACCCTTATAATCAAGATGGCGAATGACGCAACGGATCGAATACCACGCAAAACCAAATTTAGACTGCCAGTGACCCCCCCAAACGAATTCCGAAGGGAAATTGCTACTGAAGAATTTGTCCAGGTTTTTCCCTTTTTGAACTAATTCGACTGGGCAAATAGGTGCCTGTGTTAATCCAGGGTAGGTACCTATAAGCTATCTGCATTTTCATCCAAATCCGGGCAGCCGTTAGAGCACGAACGTTAGGGTTCCGCTTTAAGTTTAGCGGGAGATTCCGTTTTTTACCCTTTTTATTTTTTCAATGGTCTAAAAGAAATAAAACTAACACTTTTCCGGCAATTGGTAATTTACGAGATTTTGATCACAAATCTAGATTGAACAGCAAAATTTAAGAATCTCCTGCGGAACCTCGGTCGTACCTCTGTTAATGCCTCCCTACTACGAGGGGAGGTCAAAAAGTCCGCGGAATGGCAGGGAAATAGAGCTCAATTAAACCAATTATTATTTTTCCTTTTCATTATATTCTCCCTTAAGCCTAATACATTTTTCAGACCTATCAAAAAGTTTACATATAACTTCGAAAAAAAAATGTTTTATCAAGGCCTTCAAAATAGTTTTTCGTCTTTTTCGATGATGATCGAGGAGGTGGCCTCGATCGGCCAGCCCGGGCGGTCGTCTTCTTCAACTGACTCCCTGCCTTGCTTGAATAAACCATGCCACTTATAAATCATTGTTTTTCCAGGGCAAGAGTCCCCGTAAACAGATAAAATTTCTTCCAAAATTATTTGACGTGTTTTTCCTTGCTTGGTAAGGACCTTTAACAGCACGAAACTCGATTTTATCCATGTTTAACGATTTACTCGCGATTGACTTGCTAATTTAGTGATGACTTTAAGTGTAATGACTCGATTTGTCTAAAATTTGGTATTCATACCTGTATTGAGTCCCTGGAGAGTTCCAGGTAAAAAAAGTTATCGCCACCCCTTCGCAACCCTTTCGTTCCGCGGACAAATCCCCCCTCGTATGTGCCCTTTTTTGCTTTTAAACATGATATACTTGCAGATTGAAAATCTTGATGGGTACCCTGAGAATATCTGTGAGTCCTGCAATACCATACTGGATACTGTGTACAAATTTATCACAAAATACAAAACAAGCAGCGAGATACTAGAATGTGGCCTTACTGTAGTTAAAGAGGAAGTTGATATTGAAATCTCAGAAGGAGCATTTGAAATAGAAATTTTAAAAAATGAACCGTTATCTGACTACGATGACTGGGCTTTCCTGGAGCCACAGGTCCAAAGACCAGATAATTCTTTGACAGAAATCAAGGCAAAGCTCAAAAATCTCAAGGAAATTGATATCAAACAGGCACCAGTTCGAAAAAGCCCCTGCAAAACCAGTAGAGTAGTTTTATCTGTTTTGGAAGACTGGAATGGAGAAAGGTACTAAGTTGACTGAGAAGCAAACCAAAAAATATGACTACAGTGCATCAGTCATCTCTTACCCATACATAACATAAACTCTATTAATACCACTGATTTAGTGTTTTAGATGTATAGTCTAAATTAATTTATAGTGAGTGTACAATTATAATTTTTTTACTGACCGACTATTTCACTACAGGTCTGAAAACAATAAGGAAATAACCAAACAACCAATGCAAAACCTAAAGCTGTCACCACCAGTGTATGGGAAGAAAAAACTATGTGACTTATGTGGAGAGGCTTTTACAAATCTTGATACACACATAAAGAATAAGCATAACAAAAAGAACGTAAGATGCATCCTGTGTTCAGTGGTTTTGTCAGGTGAACGAGGCTTAAAACGGCATATGCAAGCAATACACAATGACAAGCCTTTTATTTGTGAAACATGTGGAAAACGCTTCGGTGTCAAAAGAGTTTTAAAGTCTCACATAGAGGGAGTTCACTTAAAAACTAAGAAAAAGATCAAATATCCATGTCACAAATGTGACAAGGTATATATTTCTAAAGTGGGTCTTATCTGCCATGATAGAAATGTTCACACTGGTAAGGGATTGTTGATATTTAAGTATTTGAAATTGGACTCCACCACATTAAAGATCCAATGTTTGTAAACAAACCGCCCTAAAATACACAGATGTTTTATGCACAATAGGCATGACGACTGATTTTGAGAAACTACACCGTGATATTTTTAGACATCTACTGAATGCAAAATAAATCATATTTCTGCAAAAAAATTGACTTCGAAGGAAAAATACAGCTTTTAAAAATGCATTTTCAATTTCGCTCAAAAACGCCACAAATGCTACAATACTCGTGGCGGCTGTCTATGACGTCATAGAGGCACGAATGATCATAATATTTTCAGAGAAGCTTTACCAGCTATTCTGTGCCTTCATGCCGTCATAGTTATTTATTCTCTGATTGGTGTTCAACGTGTCATGGCGGATTGCTGTATTTTGTAGTTTTATTTTATCAAAATAATAAATAATCGTGTTTTGTAATCTATGGCTCAGATATAATTCGGTAAATACATAATCTTTGTGATTTGTGATTTTTAGTTACTGTCGTCATCCCTATGTAAATTCTTTAGCGATTTTCTTTCCTTCAATTTTATAATAAATATTGCCAACAAGTAGGTATACATTTCGCTGAAATTCGACACAAAAAATTTGATTTTTAGTTTTTGTTCGTTGCGGTATGTTTACAAACCTTTCTGAGTTAACTAAAGTTTTTATTTTTGTTTTTATAGTGTTGAAGCTTAGGTTCAATCGCTGAAAATTCTAAGAAAAAATCTCAGAATTTATGGATAATATCCGAAAAAAACAGGACCAGGACCGCTATTTGTGGCGTCGTATGGGGTAGGCCTATGTCCAGCAGTGGACGAGTATGGGCTGATATGATGATGATGATCCCCAAAAAAACAATCGTGAGTTGGTGTTCACGATTGTTTTTTTCCTCCCAAAGGAAACTACCTACTAGAAAATGGCTGGGACTTTGATTAAATTTTAATTAATACTTCCTGCCTTACATCTAAAGAAGCAATAAAATCAAGATAGGTACCTATACCTACATAACAAAAAAACATGAGAATATCTAATAAAAACCTTGAAAATAAAGATGGACCAAAATGAGTTATTTTGATATTCAGCGCAAACGCAACCGAACCTATTTTGAGCGTGATGACCCGTTCGTCCCACCAGCTTCGTAATGGTGCTTAAACATAATGGTGGGACGAATGGGACAACAATATTTTAAAGTATTAGATGTCCCGTTCGTCCCACTGCCTACATTGGTGGGACGAACGGGACATAATTTTAATTCAGTCTATTAACCCTTTGACCGCCACGCCAAAAACACATCCCCGTGTTCTCTACGCCAAAGCACAAAGTGAACAAAAGATATTCTGAACGTCATTGGCACTGAGGGATCCTCATGTGATTTGTCATGTATAGGTGACTATGGCGGTCAAAGGGTTAATATCCCATTCGTCCCACTGGTGGGGCAAAGCTGTTGGGGCGAACGGGACATCACGATTTTGAGTGGCCTAGTCCGCTACAGTCAGTTTCTATCCATCCAAAAACCACAACAAATATGTACAAAAATCCGCGAAGTCACCTAACCAGCGCAAAAAAATAACAATAAGACCTTCGCTTTCACTTTCCCGAAAAAATCTAACGAAATCCAAAAATTGGTCTAACGAAATCCAGTAATTGTTGCAATACATTTTTGTCCGGGGCTCATCCCCGTTTGAGGTCAGATTGCCTAACAGGATAAAAAATCGCAAAACTAAAACGAAAATTGCGGCAAGCTCCGATAAAATTTATATTATCTACCTACCTATAAGCTTCTAGCGGGCTCTGGTCATTTACTCGACCGTTCTGTTTCCAGGTGAGTTTGCCAAACATTGCAAGAAAGTAAGAACGCCACAAAATATACGCGCCAAAGTCACTTTCGTCCTTTTCGCTTTAGTTCAGAGTTTGACCCCTGCTGTAGGTCACATTGGCAAACGCGAAAAAAAATTACAAAAATCGAACGACTACCAAAAAGAAAACGAGCCTCCCTCCGCTAGCAGACATATTTGACTTCTGGCTGTGGTTCGGGCACAAATTAGATAATGTTACTGGTCAGGGGCTGAACCTTCGTTTGAGGTCAATATGCAAAACACTGCAAAAAATCTAACGAAATCAGAAAAAAATTGCGACTCGCTCCACTCGCCGATAATAGCTTGTCCTTCTGTATAGTCCTGTGCTCGATATTCGTTTAAGATCACTTTGCATGTTTGTGTAAGCTGTTAAAAATTACCCAACCTTTGTATAATTATAAAAAATATTTTGTCAGGATTTAGACCAGCTGTATGCGAAGAGTGTGGGAAAAGCTTCGTCTGTGCATCCTATCTCAGGGAACATCAGAGATTACACACAGGAGAGACACCATACAAATGTCCCGTTTGTGGCCGCGGATATGCTCAAAAAGGCAATATGAGAAGCCATATGAAACATAACCACCGAATGGCTGATTTAAGCCTGGAATTGTTGAGAACTAAACCAAGTTGGTTAAAATATTTAAAGAGGTCTTAATATAGCTTTTAAACGAATTGTGAATTAAAATTTCATATTGATAGACCTATACTTAATTAAGACAATTTTGAAATATGAGTGATTTAAAAGTACTTGAGTAATAAATGTTTCATACAAAGCTCTTCTTTTATTGAAATGGAATGAAATGAAAATATTTATGGAAAAAGAAATACTTAATAACAATGGTTAACTCAATGTTAATCTAAAGTAAGGTAATATCAATCGTCAATTCACTTAAGTTTAAATTACATCGATGAGTTTGAAATTGAATTAGGCATGTAAGATCAGGAAAGGTTCGTCTTTGGGGAATTACAAATTGTTTAAAGTCATTAGGCTTGAGGCGTATTTATTGTCACTGATAAAAGTCGCAGATATAGAAAATTGGCGCTATGTCACAGCTGTCAAAGCTACCAGTGATTTTTGGCTACTCTCATACAAATAAGTAGCTTCATAATGAATAGGGTTGTCAAAAACATCACCACTACAATGCGTGACAATTTGTAACTGACAAACAGTTTATTTAACAGATAAATAATAGGTTCAATGAGGATCAGTAAAGTTATAGCAAAATCAATAGAACTAGTATTCACGTTATCCGTTATGGCATAAGAACGATAGAACTTTTTGAATTATCTAAATCGGACCATTACTTGCGAAGATATCAACGCCGTTCCTGTCGGTAAAAGCAATGTACGAGGATGCGTGTGACGTCACATAGTCCCAACCATAGAGTAGGTAGAACTTCCGTCTACGCGCCCATAGCAGATTTTGCAAGAAAAAAGTGCGTTGACAAATAGCCGCAACCAACTTAGGTTCCACACGTAAAACAGCTCTTACCATGCAATGAAAGTTATACTAAAAAAAAACTAAAAGCTTTTATGCGTGCTTGCTTAGTTCGGGGCATATTTTTTGGCATGTTTGCTGAATCTGCTCAAGAGAGAAAACAACAAGCCCTGCCTCTGCCCGAGGAAATATTTGATAATGTATTTAGTTGAACGGCTGCCTGGAGTGTAAATTTTCGTGTTTAGTAGGTAAAGTTAGGCCGAGGTTAGACGAGCTTAAATTTTTGTGTTTGAGTGGCGCAGGTAAAATGCGTACTTTACTTTCACCAGATATGATAACGAATCGTATAGTACAAGTGTTTGTGATATCTTTTGAGTAGTGGAGTGTCTGTGCCACAACTCAATGGTACGCTTCACACTCTCGCTCAGTGAGTAGTGATCCGTGCGTGCTTGTGCTGCCTTACACCAAAGAGAATACAATACTGACGCCTTACACCAGGGACGAGTAAAATATTCTACATTTCTACACTATTCATATTCTTCTAGAATATTTTACTCGTTCCTGCCTTACACCATTTATATACTCTATACTACTCTTGTTATTTTTTATATTTAATAGGTATTTATTTTCAACTTTAAATTAACAAAACTCGAATATCCTAATTCAATTTCTATATAATGTGGTTTTTTAAAGTAATAGGTATTTGATGAGCTTCTTGTGTTACAGAGCTGTGAGAATAAACGGGGGAAAGATCTAAAATGTCTAACAAAAACAAGTGTAGAGCTTGTCTGACCGAAGGTGCCAAATATCCAATATTTGAGAACATTGAAAGTGATGAAAGCATATATTCTAAGCTCTATCAATGTTTGAATGAGAATGTAAGTAACTTTGGGTATTATACCTTACAAAGCACTTTTGCTTTATATGCTATGTTTACAAACCTACTTGTTTATCTCGCAATATAAGTAATAATCCTACAATTTGTTTATGATTATCTATCTAACATTCTAACACATTACACTAATTTAGGAGAGTACCTTTTACTGCATTTAGACTCGAGGGGGTCCATTATGTATGTTCATTCCACATAATATGCTTCTATCTCTAGCCAAATTTGATTGAAATTAACCAAACTTCTTACTCTTTACAACTGTTGTGGTGTATCTCAGATACCTCCAAACAGATACGGCATTGCCATCTCCCCATGTGGTGTGGTATAGTTCTGCCTTGCTCAGTATGTTCCTACATTGGTTCACAGCAGTGGGTAGCATGGTGCGAGCGATTGCACCATCTACCTTTAGAGTCCTACAACCTAAAGGTGTCCCATAGATGTAACAACAGCAATATGATGTGTGTACCTCAGAAAGACCATCTGCAATTACATAGTGTCCAATATTTGTAACCTCGGTAAACTTGCAGTCATAGTGTCATAGTGTCTCTCATACATAGGCTCAGTGTTTTGTTATTTGAACATTTATTTTAGGTACCTTTCATCCTACTCTGTTTGTTTATAATTTTATTAAGAGTTTCCAAGCGATGTTAAATGGAAGAACAAGGAATGGCTTCAGAACAAAGAGGATTAAAATTTGATTTTTTTGGGAATAGGGCATTTGTAATATTAGGCAATTTATAATTCAGATATTTAAAAGTCAATAAATATTGGTAACAAATAATATCTGAAACTCGATGTCAAGCACAATTAACATGTTTTCTTTTTTTGTAGAATCATGAAGTCCCTAGATAGTCATCAAATATCTTTGTCAATTTTGATGATCAATATTTGATCAAATTTCTTTGAAGGAAACCTATTCCACTGGTCAAAAATCTTTGCAAAATTTCTTTGTATGTAGATGAGTTGAAATGAAATCACATCACTATTATTATAAATGCGAAAGTTTGGATGGATGTTTGTTAATTATTCTAGCCAAAACTTCTCAACAAAACAGGCTGAAATTTTGCATAGGTTTAGCTCTTGACCTGGAATAACACATAGGCTACTTTTGTACCCATAAAATATTAGTTTCTATGGGAGAGGAACAACCTTTAAATGTTTCCATAGAAACAACGCGTGCGAAGCCGCAGGCATAAACTAGTGTCAAAAACTTTGGTCAAATATTGGTGTTGCTAGTAAATTGGATGAAGTCTTCCAATTTATTTAATCAAATGTAGGTTCATCATCATATCAAGCCATACACGTCCACTGCTGGACATAGGCCTCCCCCGTACGACGCCATAAATAGCGGTCCTGAGCCGCCTCCATCCATGGATAGGTACATTGGACAAAGATATTTGAAGGATGGAATACCACCCTCACTATAGGTGCTTTTCTTCAGGGCCTCTAAGTGCAGTCCTTGGCACTGTAACAGTAGTTTTAATTTAGAAACCATAAAAGGCCGCTAAGCGGATTTCCCCCTCTGCACAGATCCATGCATGCCGTGATCTACACAGTGACCTGAATTTAAGTTGTTTTGTTGTGGATTGTTTACAATCATTTCACATCGAATTTGGCTGCAGTATAGTGTGATTTATTTCATTTCAGATTGAGGATAAAGAAGGCTACCCTAATAAGTTATGTGAATCTTGCAAGACTATTATAGACACAGTTCACAATTTCATCAATAAATTCAAAATGAGCAGCAAGATCCTTGAAACTGGGGTCATAGTTAAACAAGAAATGGATATTGACAATGAAACAGATCACCAAATTGAAATAGAAATAATTAAAGCAGAGCCAGAATCTGATAATGATGGTCTAGACCCACTAGAAGATGACTGGAAAGGAAAACCAGATGAGAAAAATGAATCCCCAAATACCCAAATAAACAAACGAGAAAAACGTCTCTTGGAAATCAGAGCAAAAATAGAAGCACTGAAACAATCAAAATTAAAAAAGGCTCCTTCTAGTACCAGCAAGGCGAAAACGAAAGCAACTGCCTCCAAAGCAAAGACTAGTGGAAAGAGGTAAGCAATATTACATGAATAACACTATATTCCGTCCACGCATTTGTTTTCATTGACCGAATTAAAGAATGCTATATTTCATAGACATTATCGGTCAGCTTGATAAATATCGAAGCCTTCGGGCTTGTCAGCCTCCCCACAGTTCACATATGACATAATTACGTTGTTAATGAGTTAACATAGTTTTTTTTAGTCTGTGTAAGTGCGCATTTAATTTCGAATGATTATAAAAATTACGAAAATGGCGCGAGCAAAAACGGGAACATAAAAGGTACATATACTTTATTGTGGATTTCCCCAGTTTATCACAATAACAACACAATGTTAGGAATTTTCAATTTATATTCTTTATTAAAAAAAAAAATGCGCCTACTTGATAATATATCCTTGTGTCTTTTGGGTGGAAAATACGAATTGGATATTACACCTGGGAGGCGAGTATATTTGACGTTAGTAACGAGAAGTGATCGTGACGTCTACTTTTTCTATAGGATTTGGTACAGCGCCTCTACCGTGCGGACAGGGAACTACGCAAATAAAAAATGAGACGGCACGATCACGTCTCGTTATCCACGTCAAATAGACTCACGCTCCCGATAACATACCATACCAAATCACGAAGGGCACATAAACGCTTATAAGATTTTATCAATTGGAAAACTTAAAAAACGGACTCCTTCACGTAAAATGTCCTTTCGATGATTCGCGATACGTAGGCCGTGTCACTTTAATCAAATCAATGAACATAAACATTGTGCTGTGTATATTCAATACTGTGAAAATCACATGGATTAAACACATGTGATTTGATTGGCTATGTTCCTGAAAAATCCAAAAAAATCTTAAATGTTTCTAGAAAAAACATTTAAAAGATTTTAGAGGCAGCTCCAGATGAACTGTATTTACTAGAAAAAGTTAAGATTTCTTGCAATACCACCTACCTATTAAATCATACGAAATAGCCGAAAGTCACAATCAAAAGATCTATTGAGCACAAGTTAAATCATCAAATAAATGTATAAAGGGAGGTATATTAAAAACTTCTCCTTTGGAACTTCTACCATCAACAATCTGCATCATTTGGTATCTAATTCATACCATTTCATCAAACTCTGAACATAGATTTTGCGTACCGATTATATTGGTCAAACGTGTTGTGTCATTCATAAATTACCTACCTACCATCTTTGTTTACTTTACTTACACATGTTTAAACAAATAAATTACCTTTATCTTATCTGTAAATTGACATCTGAAGCTTCCATATCTGCAACACTGAACTTTGCCAAAGTAAAGAAAGATTGCAGTAGAAGTATTCAATAAGTTCATATGGTGTTCAATAGACATTTTCTAATTTTACAGAATGCAATGTAGCTTTGTGTAGCCCCCAAAGGAATCTTTGATTTATCAACTTTACTAAAACAAAATAAATGATAATAATGGATTAAACTTCTGTCTTTATAATTGTTTTATTGTTTCTTTATTTAAGATAAGCGCAACGCCTTCAATCCACATTACATTACTCCATATCTGTTTCTTTGTCTAGTTCTTACCACCTTTACGCTGACGATCTCCAAATCTACCAACAAGCTCCAATTTCAGACCTTACGTCAGCTATTAACAGAATAAACGATGACCTCTCGCGAATCCTTGAGTGGAGTAAAGCGCACGGTCTTCTAGTGAATCCCGGGAAGACCCAAGTCATCATTGTAGGTAGCTCAAGGAAGTTAGCTAAAATTGATATGACGACCGTAATTCCTATCTCTTTTGACGGGGTGTCAATTCCAGTCAGCAAATCCGTCAAAAACCTGGGTCTGATTGTAGACAACGAGTTGTCCTGGGGTCCGCAATTGGCTGAACTCAGCCGAAAGATGTTCGCATCGGCCGGCTCACTACGGCGACTGCGCAATTTTCTCCCGACTTCCACTAAGGTTACACTTGCCCAGTCCCTTCTGCTTCCCATTCTCGATTACGCCGACGCTTGCTATCCGGACCTCACTGAAGACCAATTAAACAAGCTTGAGCGCCTCCAAAATTTCAGTATCCGGTTCGTATTTGGCCTTCGCAAATATTCGCGCTAAGCTCAAGTGGTTACCCATCCGACTTCGCAGGAATACTCACATACTATCTCTCTTGTACAGTATCTTGTTCTATCCTCCCAGCCCATCTTATCTCAAGGAGAGCTTTAAATTCCTCTCCGACTCTCACTCTCTCTCTTTGCGTTCCTCCGAAACCCTCGTCTTAGAAGTTCCTGCTCACTCTACTAAATTATACGAAAAATCTTTTACTGTACAAGCCATCCGTCTATGGAATGCTCTTCCTCTAGATATCAGACGTGCGAAATCACTTCCTATTTTCAAAAAACTGCTCCATCAACATTATTTATCCTTGTAACTATTCAAACAACTTTATTTTATGTGTATGTAAGTTTATATGTATTAAGTAGGTATATGTGTATTAAGTAGGTATATATTACGTTGTGTAGGTATCATTATATTATATGTATAATTCGTTAAACTTAAACACCACCGTCTATATTGTTCTTTTATGTCCAGTCCATCCCAAGGTTGCCTGGAAGAGATCGCTTAAAGCGATAAGGCCGCCCTTTGTACTTCTTTGTTTGTTAGCATTTCCCTGTTGTATTGTATTTTGTGTTTGTGTGGTACAATAAAGAGTTATCTATCTATCTATCTATCTACTGTGTAGATAGTCCATCATTATTTAATTATTATTATTACTATTTCTATGATCACGGGCCATATAGTAACCCAGTCCTTTGGGAGGCATGCGTGGGGCCGAAGCCAACGCCACAGAGGCCCTTTATGAGAATTAACACATCGTCACTTTCCATCATTGAGATTATGGTAAAACGAAGGTCTAGTGTCCATAATAAAAAAAAAAACAAAATGCGGGAGCTACACATAGTGGGTATCATCATAATAATTATTTACAAGGATCGGCCGATAGGATATAACGGGCTGTCGCCACCTGTAACTTCGATGGGAAGGACGAAGATGTCCTCGTCTTTCTTGTACAACTATTCAAATTCATAATTTAATACAATTATTGAATTATTTACTAGCCTAAAAACTCTATACTCTTTGAAAGCACCATAAAATAAAGAAACAAACTTAAAAATCTCGGGTGTCATTTTAATCTTGCGGTAGTTAGTTAGTTTGCTTGTATTACTGTGTTTATTCCAGTGACGAAGACGTAAATCTTGCACCGGAAAAAAAAGCAAATGCAGAACTAAGTTTTTTGCCAGAAAAGTCGCGTGACAAATATCTTCAACAATACGAACTATTTAATAAATGGCGACTTTCAAAAGGGTTCGAAACTCATTCCGAGGCTGTGCTGTTGTCATATTTTACGGAATTATCAGAAACAAGACAACCAAGCACTCTATGGGGTATTTTTTCAATGCTTAAATCTGTTATTAAAGGAAATCTTGACGGGCATATAGAAACATACCAGAAACTGGTAGAATTTATAAAAAAGGCTTCAGAAGGATACAAATCTAAGAAATCTAAAGTTTTCACCGCATCTGAGATTGAAACATTTCTTAAAGAGGCACCAGACAGCAAATTTCTTGGCTTAAAAGTAAGTAAATTCATTGTACTTGCCTACTGGCGTTATTGACTTTTTGAAACGAAATTATTAATTATTAATATTTAATTTTAAAGTATTGCATACTTTTTTACAGGTTGTGCTCATTATTGGAATAAATGGTGCATGCCGCTCCAACGAATTGCTGAATATTACAGTGAATGACGTCGAAAAGCATGCAGAGTTAATTTTAGTAAAATTGTATAGGACAAAGAGGAAAATGGACAGAAATTTTGTAATACGTCCTGAAGAACACGTCAAAATTATAAAGACATACATGGCATTGCGCCCCTCAAACTCAAAGACGGACAGATTCTTCTTGCAGTATTTGAATGGAAAGTGTACAAGACAACCCATGGGGATCAACAAATTAGGCGAAGTACCCCGGAAAATTGCCACTTTTTTAAAGCTTAAAGACCCTCAACTATATACGGGTCACTGCCTGAGACGAACTTCAGCCTTTCTCATACCGCTTCCGGAGAATCGCAGGATCTATTGAGAAATAAGTTGGAAGAAAATATAAAATTTGTAAGTGCATTGTATTGTAGAGTAGCTACATTAATTTTGAACAGGATCTCTTTGATCACGTTACGCTTCTATACCTCCAAAGATATTATTGAAAGTCGTGTTGCTTCATGGACTCCCCCGTACAAAGCACAAGCCAAGAAATAGACTCATAGCAAATACACATACCGTAGCAATACTCCCGGATAAAAATTTCAATAACAAAACTGCTCATAGGTAACTAAGTATACTTTTATAATGTAAATTTCTTAAGCTCATCTTGTGATTTTAATAAGTGAAATAAATATGCTTGCAAATTTAGCTTTACGTGTTTTTTCATAATTAAATGACCTACCTAATTTATCTTCTCGCTCTAAAATATGATGTTTCATACGAGGTAAAAATATTTTTAACAATACTTATGAGAAGTCATATTTCATGTTTTGGTCTTGCACCTTTCCTCTCTACCACTGGCAGGCATCGGCAACGTTTAATATAAAAAAATAGTAATAATAACACAAAAGAAAATGTTAATTCAAAAGCGTTTGTCACGACCATCTTAAATACGGCAAATAATTTAGTTGGATAGGAACTTAATTTATATGAAAACGTAAATGAGTTTTATAATTCACTTTTTTGTTTTATTGCAGTACAAAATCCGGTAAAGCAAAAAAAATTAAAGAAGAAACCTCAACACAGTTCGAATCGGAAAAAACTGAATCTGAAGTACCTATAGAAATCCTATGTGATTTATGCGGGGAAGTCTTTGATTGTAAGACAAAATTGTCTAAACATAGAATCCAAGTACATTTTCCAATGAAATGCTCACAATGCCCTAAAGTTTTTGCATCGGAACATTACTTTAATCGTCATATGAAGAGGGCACATACCGCAGAAAAAACCTTTATATGCGAATCTTGTGGACGCGCCTTTGCTTTTAAAGGAGAGTTGGCAACACATAAGAAAGTCGTTCATCTAAGATTAATTAAACCAAAAACAAGACCTGTTTGTCCAAAATGTAACCGGTCATTTTCTAATAAAAAGACCCTTCTTATACATGATAGATCAGCACATACAGGTAATGATTCTCTCTCAGCTCTCTCAGCTCAAATACCTATGTATTTAGAGAAGCCTTATTATCATTAATAGTTAACAAAAATCAATGTTGTATTTCAGGGTTAAGGCCGGCTGTATGCAAAGACTGTGGTGCCAGCTTTTTCCATGAAGACTATCTGAAACTGCATGTAAGGTTGCATACCGGAGAGACGCCGCATAAATGCCCAATTTGTGACAAAGGATTTGCCCAGAGTGGCAACATGAGGAGTCACATTTCGCATAATCACAGACTGGCTGATTTGAGCCCAGAAACAATTAAAACACTGAAACCGAATTATTTTAAATTCTTAAAAAAACCATAGTAGAGTTGCTTGAAGGCTGAGCTGACGTGAGGTGTCGCAGTAGACCGATATAGCGAATCGCTTCTCGCGTTTTAATATTTAGTATTACACTTATTTTTATATTTTCATATTAAGTATTATCACGTATGTATTAGTGTCCATGGATACCTAGTTAGATAGAGCGTTATGTACAGTGAAGTTTATGATGTTAAGTGAAATCAATGTTTACTGCTACATAAGTATTTTAAAATGAAGTTTTGCTAGTTGTTTTAAGTTAAAACAACAAATTAAGTAGTATAAAACAAATACTAATGTATTTACGAGACTTTGAACCCGTGAGGGGTGTCACCGATATATGAATGCTACTTTACCTACATAATTATGTAAAAAAAGTCTATTTTAGATGGGTAAAAGTACCAAGTTGATTGTTGCCTACCCTCCTTGTCGTTTGCATACAGTGTAAGAAAGTAATAAAAGTTTAAATAGGTACAGTAGTCTTTTTATCCAGTCCTGTTGTCATCCTTTTCAAAATAGTTGGGTGTTTACCAAAAATTTCGTCTGGTGTACCTACTCGGGAGTAATATTTATGTATCCTCTGTAATATTTGTGTTATGCAATACAAATGCTGAAATACTTAGTTACCATCCAGAATATAATTGAGAGCAGTGTCACCACTACTTAGTGGTCCCTCGAATAGAGTAAGTTTAAAAATCGGACCTTTCCTTGGGTCGGTTGTATTAAAAGGATACATTTTGTTTTATTGCAGTTTGAAATCCGGCAAAGCAAAAAGAATTAAAGAAGGAACATCGAAACAGTGTAAATCGGAAAACACGAAATCCGAAATACCTACAGAAATCCTGTGTGATTTATGTGGGGAAGTCTTTGATTGTCTGACAAAACTGACTAAACATAGAGACCAAGCACATTTTCCTATGAAATGCTCTCTATGCCCAAAAGTTTTAGCATCGGAATATTACTTAAAATGTCATATGAAGAGGGTACATACGGAAGACAAACCATTTATATGTGAATCTTGTGGACGCGGCTTTATTTTTCCAGGAGAGTTGGCCACACACAATAGAGTGGTTCATCTGAGATTAATTAAACCAAAAACAAGACCTGTTTGTCCAAAATGTAACCGGTCATTTTCTAATAAAAAGATCCTTCTTATACATGATAGATCAGCACATACAGGTAATGATTGCTCTTAGCTTAAATCCTACCTATCTTGAATAGCGTCATTATCAAAAATTGTTTATAAAAATTAATGTTGTATTTCAGGGTTAAGGCCGGCTGTATGCAAAGACTGTGGTGCCAGCTTCTTCCATGAAGACTATCTGAAACTGCATGTAAGGTTGCATACCGGAGAGACGCCACATAAATGCCCCATTTGTGACAAAGGATTTGCGCAGAGTGGCAACATGAAAAGTCACATTTCTCATAATCACAGTTTAGCTGATTTAAGTCCAGAAGCGATCGAAACACTGAAACCTAGATATTTAAAATTTTTAAAAAAGCCATAGTTATCTTATCTTACTGATATATTATATTATAAATGTCAAAGTTTGTAAGGATGGATGTATGGATGGATATATTTGTTACTCTTTCACGCAAAAACTACTGAACCGATTAGGCTGACATTTGGTATGGGTATATTTTGGGACCTGGAATAACTATAGGCTATTTTTTATCCCGATAAAACGCAGGCGAAGGCGCGGGCAGCAGCTAGTATTTCTATTATGCTGAGCTGGCGTGAAAACCATGATTGATTTCCGTTAAAATATTTTGTATAACCTACTCTTACAGAAATTAAATGTTATCCCAAAAATTTACGATTTCGGAGGGACTTGAACCCGTGACCTCAGTACGTCATTTAATTTATTTGAGATTACCCCGAGTGCGAGGGCATAGGCACTATTCTAATTCAGTATTGTGGCATATGAGTAGACAAGAACATAGGTAGAGCGGAAACGTATTCTGTTTTGCCCCGGAACGGCACAAGGTCGCAAACAAAATAATAAGTCTATCTCAGTCAGGCTGGCGGGTGTCGCCGACAGCCCGACTGAGATGGCAGAGTATTCTGTTCAACATCAAGCGCGAAGTTTCAGCTCTTACCTATATTCTTGTCTACTCATATGATTGTGGGTCTGTCTGTTGATACGTGGTTAGCTAGATCGTTATGTATTTTACCTACTTAAATAATAAACTATTTTATAATGCGTAAGTAAATGTACCAAGTGGTGTGTTGCCTACCATCCTTGTCGTTAGCACACGAAAGAAATCAATAAACGTTTTATGGTGCATAGTGTTTTTATTTCGTGCTGTCCACGGTGCTGTCCTGCTTTTCAAAATTTTAGGGCGGTCGTCAAGGTCATCCGTATCTTCTCGGGGTTTGGCTGACGACAACAGTGTCTAAGAGATCCCTACCTTCAACCTTGTGGCATACACTACACGCTCAAACATTTGTGCATGCATGACAGCACAAACCAGTTTGCGCAAGCAAGATAAGCCCGGCCACACGCTCCATCTTGCTTGCACAAACTGTGTTTGTGCATGCATGTTTGCACAAATGTTTAAGCGTGTAGTCGAGCTTTAACACGAAGCCTATGTGCCTCACGAGGCTGCTAACAAGAAGGACACGCCACCGAAGGCGGACTGCGTTTCTTGCACTATGTCGCGAAAGCTACTTATCTACAATGTCGCAAGGCAGTAAAGTAATTTTATTCATACGAGGCATTACAATTGGATTTGGATGGGTGAGATAGGGAGACGTTATTTCTCCGAAACTGTTCACCTCTGCATTAGATGATATTTTTAAGCTTTGGACTGGGACGGATATGGCATCAATATCAACGGCGATTACATCACTCACCTTCGGTTTGCCGACGATACAGTCACTATGGCAGAATCGCTGGAAGACCTTAGCAGGATGCTCAGAGACCTCAACACCGTTTCCCGACAAGTGGGTCTTAAAATGAACATGGGTAAGACAAATACCATGCCTAATGCCCATGTCGCACCCTTACCGGTCTATGTTGGAAATGTGTTGTTGAAGTTGTTGATCATTATGTCTCTAGGTAAATCCAACTTCGATAAAGAAGTCCGATAAATCCAACTCGGATGGGCAGCGGGAAACTTCACAATATCTTCTCGTCACGATACCGCATAGCCTCAAGACGAAAGTCTTTTACCGATGTGTGTTACCAGTGATGACTTACAGATCCGAGACGTGGTCGCTTACTATAGGCCCTGTGCATAAGCTCAAAGTCACCCAGCGAGCTATGAAGAGAGTTATGCTCGGAGTTTCTCTACGCGATAGGGTCCGGAATACGGAAATCCGTAGAATAACCAAAGTTACCGCTAGCATAGCTCTCAGAATTAGCAGGCTGAAGTGGCGATGGGCGCCACTTCATTCAGGAAAAGGGCACACAGAAAGTGAACCTGGATGAGCCTAGATGGTGCGACCAAAAATGAGATAGACTTCATCATGTCGACAAAAAAGCAAATAGGTATTCAATGATGTCTCTGTGATCAACGCGGTTAAGACCGGAAGCGATCACCGCATTGTGAGAGGCACATTGAATATCAACACTAAGCTTGAAAGATCTCGGCTGATGAAGTCCACGATCCGCCCAGCACAGAACCAGATCCAGAACCCCGGAAGCTTTCAGCTCGAGCTTCAAAACCGTTTCGAATGCCTGGCAAGCGTTGAATCCGTGAACGATTATAACGACGGGTTTGTGCAGACTCTCCTTACGACAGGGTCTAAGTTCTATAAGGCCCAACGTATAAATCGAACTAAGAAACTCTCTGACCATACCCTCAAGCTCATGGAGGACAGACGGGAACTAAACTTGCAGTTTTCAGCGGGTGCGTCAGAATACCTGCGTCATGAACACATCTTCCAGCGTAGCGGTGAACAGTTTCGGCGAGATCACGTTAATTTTATTTTTATATTGGGTACATTGACAACTGTTTATTATTTTAGTTTGTATAATTTTTATTTAATTTGTTATTATGTACCAACTTTAATTTGATGACCTGTAAATATGATTTTACCAATAAAATGACTATCTGACTATCTGACTATCGGTGCAAAAACCCGTCCCTAGTTCAGCAAAAGACCCAAGAGCTAGACTTACCCGGCATTACACCGATGATATCCCGGACGTGTTTTTGCACCGATAGTCATTTTATTGGTAAAATCATATTTACAGGTCATCAAATTAAAGTTGGTACATAATAACAAATTAAATAAAAATTATACAAACTAAAATAATAAACAGTTGTCAATGTACCCAATATAAAAATAAAATTAACGTGATCTCGCCGAAACTGTTCACCGCTACGCTGGCAGATGTGTTCAAGGTTCTGGATTGGAAAGGGCTAGGCATCAACATAAACGGCGAGTACATCACTCACCTTCGCTTTGCAGACGACATCGTAGTCATGGCTGAGACCATGGAGGGCCTTAGTACAATGCTCGGTGACCTCGGTAGAGCCTCCGAAAGAGTTGGTCTTAGAATGATCATGGACAAGACGAAAATCATGTCAAATGTCCATGTAGTACCAACTCCCGTATTATTCGGAGGCAACACCCTCGAAGTTGTCGACCATTATGTCTACCTAGGACAAACCATCCAACTAGGAAAGACCAACTTCGAGAAGGAGGTCAACCGCCGAATCCAGGTCGGATGAGCAGCGTTCGGGAAGCTACGTGGTGTTTTTTCGTTCCACTTACCGCAGTGTCTCAAGACGAAAGTCTTCGACCAGTGTGTATTGCCAGTGATGACATATGGCACTGAAACATGGTCCATCACTATGGGCCTCGTCAGAAAGCTCGAGGTCGCACAGAGAGCAATGGAGAGGGCTATGCTCAGAGTCTCTCTGCGAGATCGAATCAGAAATGAGGAGATCCGCAGAAGAACCAAGGTAACAGACATAGCTCGCAGAGTTGCGAAACTCAAGTGGCAGTGGGCAGGGCACATATCTCGTAGGACCGACGGCCGCTGGGGCCGCAAGGTCTAGAGTGGCGACCACGTACCGGAAAGCGCGGTGTGGGTAGACCCCCCACGCGATGGACCGACGACCTAGTGAAGGTCGCGGGAAATCGCTGGATGCGGGCAGCGCAAAATCGGTCATTGTGGAGATCCTTAGGGGAGGCCTATGTCCAGCAGTGGACGTCGATCGGCTGATATGATGATGATGATATGATGAGTGGCGATGGGCAGGCCATATAGCTCGTAGAACCGATAACCGTTGGGGAGTAAAGGTTCTCGAGTGGCGACCGCGATGCAATGCGAAACGGAAGTGTGGGAAGACCTCCCATTTGATGGACCGACGACATCATAGCGGTCGCAGGGAGTCGTTTCATTTAATAGGTTACCTACTCAATGTCACAGTACCTTGCTGTGTCAAGGTACTGTGACACATAATGCTGAGTCACATAATCATTTTGGCCGACCACTATTATACTACGCAGCTCAATTCTACTTTCTTCTTCTGGCAAATCTATTTTTGGGGTAACCAAAACCTCTTATTTGCTAATCGTTTAAATGATACTCTATTGATTCTACACATTGCAGGTAAAGGGTCTATAGTCCTCGTCCGTTGGTAGTCGGGGTAACAATTTTCTAGATCTATCCGCTCTATCATAGACAATACGTACACAGACATGGTAGAGCTGCGCCTTACCTCCTATTTACCTTGTACCACACACATGATATATAGCTGCGCCTAAAGCATTGTAAAACAATCGTCTATGCCTTGTGCATTGCACATAGATAAATTCTTAGTCCTAGGCATTGCATAAACCATTTTTCAGATAGGTTCAGGTAGGTTTTTCGCCGTTCGTCGCTCGCACCGTCCGTCGTCAGTCGTCGCGTCGGTCGTCACCCGCTGCCCTTCTCCGCCGTCCACAGTACATAAGTAGCTGTCACCTTCACCTGCCATGTTTGTCACAGTCACAGTTGTCACCACCGAGACGGAATAACGACCAACTTTGTCTATGTTTTGTTTGTATTGTCGGTGTCCTTTCCTTGGGCCTTTCTTTGTTATTTTGTTTCAGTAAAAACTTATCACCTATTGTATTCGCAATTTACTCTCTGTGTCTGACGTCTGTGTAGTTTATGTAGCTGTGATAACATAGCGAAACTCATCGCGTAATATTCGAAAATGTTGAAAACAAAAATCCACATAGCAGTTAGCGCAATCGGTGTCATTTTAGGCATTTCGGCATTCGTATGTTTTTGCATTGTGTACAGTAATGTTGAAGCAGGAATGTGGGCGTTGTTGTCTGGTAAGTGATTTAGAATTCAAGGAAATTGACCAAAAACAACCTTTTTTAAACTTCTTACTACCTATATGTAGTAGAAGAATTTTCCCTAGTACCTGGTAATAGATTCCTACTTATCCATTGTAAAATTTCTAGGTCTCCACGCTGGATTAGCCCTAATGCTCCATTGCCATTACCTGAAGGAGTCCTTGCATGTAAATTTCTCTCGTAAAGCATTGCAGTTCATCGGAGACTTTGGAATCATCGGATTTGTAGCCGGTTTTGCTCTCACTATCTTCTACATATTCTTGGAATGTTACTACCACAGTGGTAAATATAAAATCTATAATAATCAGCATGTTTGACCAGTCACCAAAACTTATCTGTGTAGGTTTTGCTATGATAAAATCAGAAGTGTTCCTAAGAAGATTTTATTAGTATAAATAAAAAAAAAGATAGATATCAAAATACAAATAACAAAGCTGGCTATCTTAATGACCTATGCCCAAATGTTGGATGATTGGCTGTTGCAATGAACTTACAATTAAACAATGGAATATTATTTAGTTAACATCAGTACATTGCTTGCTATATAGTCAAGGTTTTATAATTGCTTATCTGTGCTAGTATATGTGTACTGCATTAACTGAAGTATATTGATAAAAATATTGCACAAATAAGAGTACCTATTGCATTTTTAAGTAGGTACAGCAAGTAAACAAGGTCATCTATAAAATTAGACTTTCTAACTGGGACAGTAAGAAACTGTTATGGACCATTAGGTATCCCTTTACTATCCCATTTAAATAGATAAAATAAAACAAAATAATATTCACATTTATTAAATACTAGCTGCTTCCCACGCCTTCAGCTGCATTTTTTGTAATAAAAATAACCTATATTTTATTCCAGGTCCCAACTTTACTCATACCAAATTTCAGCCCAATCAGTTCAGTAGATTTTGCATGAAAGAGGATAGGATAGAATAAATAAAATTGCGTTTTCCTTGCAGATGTGCTACCAATTTCTACAAGTATCATAATAAGGTTAGTGTGGGCATTCATGATGATGAAATGGGGCCTTCTTCTGTACCTGACAACTAAGAAATACCTTCGAACATATGAAGATCATCAGCTCTTCTCGGAGAATCCAACGATCGAGGAAACATAAATGTATGTATTGTTCTTATTTTACCTTTTGGGAATCACTGCGATGTCTCTGATCGTCAATTCATTTATACAAATAAATAAATAAATGAAAAAACTTTACTTTTTTGGTTGGTAAGTACTTTGCGATGATGTGTAAATAAATATGTAACTAAACAAAATATTTTAATTATGAAGTTACAAAATAATTAAGTAGAAATGTTGCAGTGATAAAAATTAGGACTGATTATGTTTATTGATCAAAAATCTTTTGTTTCATGTAAGTGATAGAGTTATGTAGTTAAATGAATAATAATGCTGGACAATGCACACAGCATCATCTAGCCTCAAGATAAACAGGGATTGAAAATCTTTAGTTAACCTATAGTATAATAATTTCCTTTTGAATTCAGCAGCAGATTTTTTTTGCATTCAAAATAAAAGTTGAATTACTTATTAAAAATAAATTTAATCAAATTGACTGTTTTTATTACTCAGAAGATTACTGGTAGGACTTTTCACATTTATATCATATTAGCACAAAATCAAAATATAGTAATAAACTAATTATTAGGTAATTAATTATATTATGTACCTAATAATTAGTTTAATAATAAACACTCAAACATTATAATAAGGTTTCTTGAATGTTTCTTTAGTTTTTTCTGTGAAGGTTTTCAGTTAGTCATGAGGTTTTTGGTTTTATTTAAATATAATACCTAGGCACATGATTTACTATTGTAAGTACATAATGTTAACTAAGAAGTCTTCATACCTACCTATAACCTAAAATATTGCATGTGGTTTATATTAGCTAAACCTAATAATTAAGTAAATAAAATAACACATACGAATTTACATTTATATAACATACTTTTAGTACCTATTTAATTAATACACTATTGTTTCTATGTATACACTTAGTCATGTTGGTAGACAAGTCTAGCTAAGTCTAGTTTAACGTCTTAATTTATGTATTATTATGTAAACTCTATAATACTAAGTACCTACATAAGTATGTACTTAGTATTATAATGGATCTGTAGCCTCTTAAAGGCTAAAATATTAAATACTAGGAGTCTAAAGTACCGAAGAACTACCAAATTCGTTGTCTCACATTAATGTAATTACTATGTGACTTAAGGTATGTTTTAGTAATACAGAATATATTGATTAGTTTATATAAAAAATATCCAAAAGTTTTTCAATAAAATTGTGCCAAAATTATTCTAATAATTTTATTGAATGTTTGGGTTCTTTAGGCTATTTCTAAGATTCGATAAAATTAGGAACATATAAAGAACGCTTAACGTAGGTAAGTAACGCCATCAATATCACCTGTTATTTATTAATCATCAGATATGTTTGTAAAACAGACATTGAAGCATAAAATGTAATCCAAATATAAATCTGATATGCGCTCTGTACCAACAAAATAAAGTGCTCTATCTATGCACGTACAGCTTTGCGCTCAAAATGGAGGGAGCGTTGTAAAGAAAGAAAACATTCAGTTCATAGACGAGCGCGCGTTGCAACACACGGCCCGTTGCCGCGTTCCAAACTTAAATATACGCGCGTAAAATGTTCCTGACATAAAAAGTAAAAATAATGCAAAAAGCCTACGTGCGTTCTACCTGTTTTAGAAAATAGAAAAAAAAAACTAGTGCATTGGATGTCGAGATAGTGAGTCTTCAGTAATAACAGAGTGGTAAGTGAAACAGGATTGGCATAATACTAACGCTATGTCTTTAAATGCAGAAAAACATGTTTAGTATATTAACCCTAAGGTAATTGCTGTAACGAATGAAATAAATTGGCTTGAAAGGGAAATATAATCTCTCGTGCGAACATTGTTGGCGGGATTGTTATTTGTAATTGCAGATGTAATTGAAACGATTCGAATTTATTTCTTTAGAAATAATTTAGTTTGTGGCATACCTACCTAGGTATTAAGTATTATTCAATATATGAGATGAGGACGCAAATTACTTATAAAAAAAAACTGAGTCGTTATATATGTAGGTAAGGTACTTAAAGCTAAAAAAATATTATTAGGTAAGTACCTAGATCTATTTTTAAGTAAAATGGCTTCTTAATAAGAGTAGAATATTAAATTGAAATTCTTTTACATCATGCATCCCGGGAACATAATATGCCTCTACTTTTTATCCCGGGAAAGCGCGTGCGAAGCCACGGGTGGAATATAGTATACCATAATATTCACATTAGGTACTGTACTTAACTGTTCTTTTATACCTACTCGCTTCTAGGATCCTAGATATTTTTTGTAAACAAAGGGGTTACTAAACACAAGAAATATTGATGGAAAAGATTTTATGACACTCTTACCTTTCATCGCATCGAAACAAGTCGCAGAAGTTCGAAACAGTTCTTGGTTTCGAAAACTTTTATTAGTTTCTCCTTATTATAGTTTCTAAACTTTTTCGAAACCTTTCATTAGTCTCTCCTTCGTTTTCAAACTCGAAATTGCAACATTTTCGTGCGCGTGTCAGGCGTTGTAAAATTTAGATTTTTTGGGTACCCGAACCCGGCTGGTAGCTTGTTGTTTTCTATTATTGTTATCAGTTTTATTAGGTTTTAATTCATGATTGTCTTATTTAACATACAATATCTTGGATATGAATGATTGATGGTGAATATGAATGAACCGAGTAGGTAGTACCTACCTACTAAAACTATACTAGTTTTAAATTTACTACATTAGAATTTAGTAGGGTGAAAGATAATATCCCGGGAAAAGACACAGGACAGGACTCTACTTTTATCCCGGGTGCGAAGCGGGGCGCGGCGGGCAGCATCAAGTCTATCATATTATTGACTGTTCTTATTATTTCAAATTAGTAGGACGACAGGTACTTATTTGAGTTCCATTCCAGGGTTAATTTCCTTAGCAGAATCTAGTTTTTGTGCAGAACTGCTGGTTATTCTATGTGGTTTTTGTCCGTTTACGGAATAATCGTTCGAGTAAGATTGAATTGTATGCATATCTTACTTTTTATAGGTACGCATAATTTTATCTTGTTATTGTTAACTTTTCTTTCACCTATAAAACATAATAGGGTATAGAAAAGTAGGTACTTATTCGCCAAAATCATTCTTGTTTTGAGAAAGTTCTATTGAAACTGCTTAGTTTTATTGGCGTTCTAACTCTTCTATTTTCGGTTTCGTTCAAAACAACGATTGTTTTTTCTTAATAAAAAATATAAATTGTTTGTAAACAGCTGCCAAATAACGCTTAAAAGCACTTTCCTGCGAAAGCGATCACCTAAGCTTAAAAAAACTCGACGATGCACGTATTATATTAGTTTCGAATGAACTTATTGTTAGGCTAGGCGTTTAGAGTTTTTCCTCTGTAAGCTTGCTCGCGGTTTTACTGCGTATACGCACTAAAATCACATTTGAGAAAAACTAAATTGGAGAATGAATGAATGAACACTTTATTGTACTTAAATTAACATTAATACAAAATCTTATATTTAAATGAAAAAAAAACAGTAAAAAGGCGGCCTTATCGCTGAGCGCGATTTCTTCCAGGCAACCTAGAAAGATGCGGAATTTAATTATTTAAGATCTCTGGCTCACTACACAATACAAGCTGTAATATTTTAAATTTAATTTCGTAAATCTGTAAACAAATTGACAATGCCGCGCAATCTACTGAACTGTTATTAGAACCATAGCCTTTTAATTTACTCGTATGTTAGATAGAACATGAATAATACGACATACGTCTTAAATTATTACCATAATAGTGTCGTAAGGCCCTCCCCTTTCAACTAGCACTCGGTCAAGACGATTCAAACGTCTGTTATTTGTTATTTCACATTAAAAATGAATCTGAAATACGCTCTACCAAATGCACAAAGGTAGGTACTTAGGTACAGTAGGTACCCAATGATAAAGAAAGAGCTCTACAGGGATAGGTTTTATACGATAGTTAATAATAAATAAATAATAATAAATAATGCTGGACACACAACATTACCTAGCCCCAAACTCAGCAGAGCTTGTGTTATGGGTACTAGATAACTGATAATTAGAGATCGGATATTCGGATGCATATTTACCTAAAGTTGAGATGTTGGCTATTATGGAAAGCACTTTTTATCGAAAAATCCTGAGATGCCGGGAAATGCAAACTTTGCTTTTGCCTAAAAATCCCGGGATCCCAGGAAATTCAAATTTAAGTGACACGAATGACAATTACCCTCTTCCAACGTTATGAGCTTGCTTTTCCGGACGAAACTTGTAACAAATCTCAAATCACGCCTATTAAACCTTAGGAAATTATAACGACCAACAAGGTACCATGACAATAATCCAAAAAGGTAGTAAAATATTTTTAGCAAATTTACCACGCTTGAGTTCGAATGGCCGACTGCCAGAAGCGGCGACTCTTGTAAAAAGTCGTGAATAATTATTTTTTCAAAAACACGTTTTTTCTTTTAAATCCAAATAGGCCATCTAAAGTTTATAATTATCGTACATTTGCACATAAATATTGTTTATTTTTTTATATACCTAATTTTGCTGAATTTTACTATTTTTTTCGCGATTTTAGGCACATCTTATTAAATAAAAATCCTACAAAATCTGAATATCTTCTAGATAACTTGGTGAAGAATCCAAATATCAATAGGTATTCATACAAAATAATCAAGAAATCACGCCTAACGGTGGGTCGCGCGGGGCTTTTCTGGTAAGAGGATACGCATTTTGTAAGTGTGCGAGTGAGAAAGCCGATTATACCTGCGTAAGCGCAAGTAGTGACCCAACAAACAATACAACTACATTCGTCGCTGTCCTTGCTATGCGTTCGGGTGTGTTTCTCAAGTTTCTTCTCATTTATTTAACTACTGACTCGGCTATTGAACAACGGGTTCTGATTTGCATTGTGATTTGGATTTGATTTTACTTGAAACGACGACTTTGTGCTACGAATCCTGGATTTACCTGCTCTGCGACTTGGACCTCTTATTTCATTTAATAACAAGGTAAGAATTGTTTATATTTACAAAATTATTTAGATAGATAAAAATTAAATAAATACTTGTTAAAAGCTGGAAAACGGTAACTGTCAAATGTACGACCTGAGTAATGGTATTTTCGCCAGGTAACCTGCTCTGCTCTCTAATTGGTCAGCTGTTGCATTAAGGGACTATTGTTTCAACAAATTTGCAGTGTTTTAAAACAATGCACTGTATTGTGTTGTGATGCTGTTAAACATGTTATGTATAAAAACGGCTGATCACAATTATTTTAAACCGAAAGTAGTTTCTCTTTCGGTATTTCGACCTATCTCTTGAAACCATCAAAGCATGATATTTTTTTACTTCACAGGTTTTATACGCTATCACGATGGCAGATTTACCTCAAAGAGAAGACATAGCTCAGTCATGGATACGAAATCACCCAGAGATTTTTTACGACTCAGCAAGTGGAACGTTATGCTGTACGAAATGTGAAACGACATTAAAAGCGAAGAAAACTATTTTGAATCGGCATCTAAAATTCCAAAAACATCAAGGAGTTCAAGCAGCAGCACCAAACGATTTTTATTTCGACTTGATAAATTTTCTAATTATGTGCAATATACCGTGGTCAAAAGTTGAAAACGCCGCTGTTCGAGATTTTTTTAAAAAGTACATCTGTAAGTGTAAAAATCAAGATATAACTATTCCAAGTGAGTCTTTGTTGAGGAAGAAGTACTTTGGCAATGTTTATGAAGATAAAATGAAACATATCCACAGTCAAGTACAACACTATAAGATATGGATATCTATAGACGAAACCACCGACTTTCTGTGACGATAGGTAGTACATTTTTTAGTAAAACCATTGAATAAAACCTCACCTGGGCGAACTTACCTGTTAAATTGTAAAACTTTAGATGTGTTTAACGGTCGTACTGTAGCCGAGTTTGTGATACAATGCCTAAAAAACTTATGGGGGGACCAATTCAACCATAAAATACAGGACGTCTTAATGTTATGTAGCGACAGCGTAGCGTATATGATTCTGGCTGGCAAAATATAAAAAAAAAACATTTTACGTGTTTAGCACACGCCTTGCACAGGTTAACTGAAACCATACGTTTAAGTTACGTTGATGTAAATACTCTAATTAATAATGTCAAAAAAATCTTTTTAAAAGCTCCCAACAGAGTTCGTATTTTAAAGGAACTACATCCAAATTTACCTTTGCCTCCAGAACCAGTTATTACGAGGTGGGGAACATGGTTAGAGGCGGCATTTTATTATGCGAAACATTTGGATAAAATATCTAGTGTCGTAGATTTATTGGATGGTAACGAAGCCATATCTATTAAAAATGCCAAAGAAGAACTGGCTAAACCTAATTTGAAAAGTGATTTAGAATATTTACTTGAGTATTTCGAAGGATTACGTACTGCAATCGTAAAATTAGAAAAACGTGACCTTTCTATAATAGAAACTTTACAAATATTTGACCACGTAAGACATATTTTAAGCGAAACATCAAATAATACGTTTATCAACAAAATGAGGCAACTCATGGACAGAAACCCAGATTTTTTATATTCTTAGAGAAATAAGCGAAACTTGTAATGAAGAGAATGACTCTGGTATGTACAAATTTGCGCCACTTACTTCAGTAGATGTGGAGAGATCCTTTTCAAGCTACAAGTGGATCCTGAATTTGAGGCGAAATAGACTGACAATCGATAACCTCGAGAAAATTATAATTATATACTACAATTCTCTGAACAATCCAGAATTAAGAAATCTTAAACAGACAGAACCAGACGTAACACCATCACGTTCAACACAATGTTCGACACAAGAAGATACAGAAATGACAGATTTTAGTGACCAAACCATAGTTATAGATAGTGATTAGGTCAGTTATTGTCACGGAGTGTAGGTCTCTCCCAAATCTCTCCACATTTACTCGCGGCCACTTTAACGGTAAAATAATAATTTTACTAGTTTTTTTTTCTTAATTTAGCTATGTAAGAAGTGCATGTCATACCAACTTGTTAAGAAAACAACACAAAAACCTGAACTACATATTAATTCTTTTATGAAAATTATATGTACAACTTTTTTATTTTTCATTTCTCTTCTATGTAGAAACAAAAGACTGTTCTACTTCTATGTAAAAAAAATGTAGGATGTTCTTAACGAATAAAATAATTTAGATAAATTGATGTTTTCTTATTTTAACTGTAACATACCCACAAAGCTATGTGGTGCCGGCTTAGAATTTGCACCACCCCAACTCTTTCCGCGGGTGGTGTAAGAGGCGACTAAGGGATATCCACCGGGGGGCGGGCAGCAGCGCCTCCTGCAGAACAATTTACCACTGAACTGCGATCCCCAACCCGCATGCCCAGCGTGGACATTATGGGCATGACCTCCATTCGATAAAAGCCGATAAGGCGCTTATCAGGGGGAGGTCTGCATGCCCGCTCCGGTGGATATCTCTTAGTCGCCTCTTACGACACCCGTGGGAAGAGTTGGGGTGGAGCAAATTCTAAGCCATGGCACGAAATATGTGCACTAAGCCGAAAGGGGGTGATTCTGAACCCCGAGTGGAACCACTTTTGTTCTGAATTTCGATATTTTTTTTTGAAATTTGGAGTTCTTATGCATATTCTTATATTATTGATATTGTTATGAAATTGCAATATTTTTTGTTATAATCTCATGATAACTACGATTTATAAAGTTAAATATTACAAGAGTGAATGTTAAAGTACATAGGAATAGGAAGAAAAACTTTTATTTTTTTCAGAAAATGGTATTAAAAACACAATACAAAAACACAATTGACCCCCTCGGGGTCCAAAATCACCCCCTTTTGGCTTAGTATACATGTAACGTGGTACCCTGCATACATCCAATTATTTATGCAATCCCGGTATCCCGGTAATTTATTTTAAATAAAAGTATCCAAAGAAGCCGCTTCCATAATTTGTTAGCCAAAAATTAACTTTAGGTAAATATGCATCCGATTATCCGATCTCTACTGATAATACAATATATTAAATATATAGATAATTTTTATTATACAAGCAAAACGACCAGAACACCCTGAACAAATATCTGCAGATCGTACAAATATTTGTCCCGAGGCGGGAATCGAACCCGCCACCTCCTGCGTCGCAGTTGGACCTTCGTCCACCGCGCCACGGAGGTCGTCAAGTTCAGTTACTAAACTTATTGTAAAATAGATACAACGAAGCAATGCAAAACACAGCAAAGCTGAAGTAAAATTGAAATGGCAGTAAATCAAAATAAAATCAAAGCAAGACTATAATCCTGGGTTCTTCTCTAGGGTTGTTGTACCAAATAATAAAAAGATGGCTAATGCCCGGGCAGGCGCAGCAGCTTGCGGTCAAGACTATTCAAACCTTTTTTATTTCTTACCGGCTGAATGCTCTTCAAATCTTCATATTGAATGGCACAGATTATACAATACCTACTAGACTTTTAAGTATGTACTGGGAATAGGCATATGCAACTATTATGAGCCTGTATGATCCTGGATGATGACTGCAGGTCAAGGCCCTTTCCACCTTCCATTCTTCTTTATTGTCGGCTACTCTGCTGTAGGCGTCCAGGGCCCTATCATATCAGCCCATAGGTACACGTCCACTGCTGGACATAGGACTCCCCCATACGACGTCACAAATAGCGGTCCTGAGCCGCCTCCATCCATCGACTCCCTGCGACCGCTACGATGTCGTCGGTTCATCGAGTGGATGGTCTCCATGTAGGGGGGTTTTGCCATAATCACCACGCTTGGCAGGCGGATTGGTGATCGCAGTGTTGGTGTTGAAAAATACTCAGAAGGAAGCTGCTGCCCTTCCTCTGGTAGGTTCCCTTAGTCGGCTCTTACTGCATCCACGGGTTGAGTTGGACCGGTCGATATTCGTAAGCCGCGACCCCACGGCCTAATTCCACTAAATTGCTTCACCATAACAATGGCATCGTCTCAGAAAGACACATTTTGACATAATTTGTTTGATGAAAAAACTACAGATGGAGGGTCGCGTGTCAAGATTCAACCCATTCTATCAATCTCTCCATGCAAATAGCACCGCACGCACTATCTAGAGTTTCTTTCATCTATGGACGATTCTGCAACGATACTAAATTGTCATAGTAAAGCCATTGGTTAGCAGAATGCGGCCCTACAGGCGGCCCTAGTTCATCTTTCCATCTCCGCATAGGCCTTCCACGTGGGATTCGCTCATTAGAAATCCAGTCTGTGATGACTTTCGCCCAAAGTTCTTCTGGCATGCGACGTACGTACTAACCCGTGTCCAGCACAGTCCCATTTCAATGGGGCAGACTTCATAGCTACGACCGCTATCTGGGTCTTGGAACGCAGTGTTGAATTTACAACCAAGCTAACTCAACATAAGTTTTTAATACTTGCCTGGAAGAAATCGCTTCTGAGCGATAAGGCCCCCATTGTACATGTTCATGTTAATATCTATGTGTTTTATTTATCTTTGTGGTGTACAATAAAGAGTTTTGTAATTGTAAAAACTTACATCGAAAGCCTGCGTTTAACTTAACGAAACACTCGAAAACAAAGGATCGCTCTGTTTATTTAGACAAGGTAGATCATTTTCTTTAATTTGTTCAATTGTCTATTTACCTCCTCATCAGCACACAGTCGTTCACAGCTGAACGTGGCTCCCATATACACTGATACCCAGTCCGTATTTACTATTTAATTTACACACCGACTAGTACTTCCTAGAATACTGTCGTCGGATCTCATGATGATCCATTACGTCTACCATTTCCCCATCTAAGAAATGTGTGGCTAACACCACTTCGTTCCGGTAGACGGGCAGAGGTTGTTTAGTATTCACCACGGTACCACTCTCAGGAAGAGGAAGCGAGACCAACAGTAATGCACTGCGACGAAATTTTAATCGGATTAGGTATGTCTGAGTTTACGAAAGCTGAGCTCAATTCTTTACGATTTTTTATGGGTTTGGTATTGATTTTGGTGGACCTTTGACTTCTGTTTGGCCTATGACTGTAGGTTTATGAATGATGAAGAATCACCGTTCCTATTTTGATGGGTTGGTAAGCGGTGTAATGAAGAAGACACCCATAAGTGTCATATCTGCCTTATCAAGCTCCACCGCGGTTAGTATGAGTCTGAAATTGTCGTCAAAGGGACCATTTAGTAAAAAACTCTTCATTTCATTCTCCTGCATCCATAAGTTTATGACGCTGTTATTTTTGTCAGTTTTTATGGCTTCAGTTCGTGCCTTACCTTAGGTATATAAAGGACAGCCTATTAATCTTTAAAAGGCTCCAATTGTTTAAGAGCACGATATATCACTATGTGTTGTGTTGTGTCGTAATACGAACAATGCCCAGGTCTGGAAGGCAAGGCGTACAATGGACGAAGGTGGACCGAAGGATGTTTTGCAAGAATCGTGCCTCATCGGTTGACCCGATTGGCTTACGGACTTTCAGAGAATATAGATATTAAGGCTTGATCTTCAATCTGAAGACACGTAATGTACGTTACATTAGATCTATTCCTAGATCCAGAGAGACATGAAGCCGGGGATATACAGACCGAAACTTAGCTTAGTTTCGGTCTGCAACCAGTATATATCCCGGACCATCGCATATCTATATATATCGCGTATCGAACTGAGCTGAGCTCAAAGCTGACACTGTTTTTAACACTACATAGCTTAGTTTGCAGTCTGCACTTATGTAGCTAAGTCAAAACTGCGTTAGCTTAGCTTTCGGTCTGAAACCCGCAATATTCTGTCCCGGTTTCTATTTCTACTGAAGCGAGTGCGGAGCAGAGTTATATATTTATAAATATTTAAAAATTGTAAGGTCAAAAAAAAACACGTCAATAGATTTTAGAAAAAATTGTGCTTCATACGCGCGTCGAAGACCTTCAATTGGTACAAGAATTATTAAAAAATCTTAAAATGTGCCTGAAATACGTGAGAAAACTAAAAATCATCGTGGTCCAATAAAACAGTTTGTGGAGCACCTAAGTACCTACATCAAAATAAGAGAGAGCACGCACTTTTATTCTAAACAAACCTAGCTTGGCGAGATTTCAAAAAGTGAGAAGGGCGATTATCCTTATGCGCCAAGGCCCTTTTTATACAATTTACAGATGTTTGTTCAGTGTGTTTTGGGTGCTTTTTATAAATAAATAAATAAATAATGCTGGACAATTCACACAACATCATGTAGCCCCAAGCTAAGCAGAGCTTGTGTTATGGGTACTAGATAACTGATATCCATAATACAATATATTACATAGATAGATATTTTTTATTATACATAGAAAAACGACCAGAACACCCTGAACAAATATTTGCAGATCGTACAAATATTTGTCCCGAGGCGGGAATCGAACCCGCAACCTCCTGCGTCGTAGGCGGACCTTCGCCCACCGCGCCACATCGGTCGTCACGGTCGTTATGTATATATACACATCGGTAGTTATGTATATATGTATTAAGTATATCAGTTATCTATCGTAGTAGTAGTACTTACCTATAACACAACCTTTTTTTTACCTTTGTTTGACCACAATCTCACCTGATGGAAAGTGATGATGTGGCCGACGTTGCATCACGAAGACATCTATTCAGTCTTGCATATTCTTCTTCTCTCAGCTCTGCTTAGATTAAGGCTAGATGATGCTGTGTGAATTTTCCAGCATTTTTTATTTATTATGCAGTTCAAATTATCTAGTTCATGAGTTTAGCTAGCTAGTCTACTAAGGAGGTACCTAAATCCATTTGAAACCAACGGAGCTGATGCAAGAATTAATACCATCGCTTTTCCGATTGTTTCTTCCCTAATCGACTGTTTGATATCGAAATCGGATATCGAACCTAGTTTTACCTGTCTTATGAATCACTCACAGGTAACTGAAATGTTGAATAAGTACTAAAATAACAAAGACCTTTTGTTCCATAAAATTCTAATTACAAAAGAAAAACACTTTCCTACATACTACCTAAGCTATTTAATATAAGGATTACCACTTAGGTAGGTTACTTGTTGTTACTTGTTTCTGGACTATTTTCCGCAACTAGGCCACAGGTGGGCCCTTTTTGCGTGTCGGGTGGGGGCTGCTAGTCTAACCACCCGATGTCCTCCAGGAAAGCCAGCAGCTCGCTGACGCCGGTGCATGCCTCCCCAGGCGTCCTCGGTGTCCCGAGGTACTGCAGTCGTTGGGAAGCCACGCTATCGCACTCTACCAGCACATGCGCGGCCGTCTCCTCTGCATTCATGCACCCTCTGCATACGGGGCTGTCCGTGAAACCCAGATTAAAAAGGTGTTTGTTAACCATGCAGTGTCCTGTGACAATACCGACGATTCGTCGGAGTTTGTCACGTTTCAGATTGAGGAGTTTGCGGGAGTATTTCGGGTTTAAAGCCGGAAACGCCTCCTTCGACTGCCTGCAATCTTGAGTTCTTGCCCATTGTTGTTGGTGTAACTTGACAGTACGTTGTCGGATCCAGGAACGGACTTGACGGAATGGTAAGGGAATTATTGGTTCTGGCCCTGCCGTTTGCCACTCCGAACCTCTCCTCGCCAGTGCATCTGCTTCGTCATTTCCTCTGGATCCGCTGTGCCATTTTATCCATTGGAGAATGATTTTATTGGACTTACATGCTTGTTCTAGCAGGTTGTGGCACTGTATGGTAAGTCCCGAGTTATGTTCTCTCTTGCCTAGGGCCTGTAGTACTGCCGCGCTATCCGAGAGGATCCTGATGTTTTGGTCAGTTACCTTCCTTCGCAGTACAGCGGTCGCGGCCTGGATTATACCCACTTAGGTAGGTTTAAATAAAGTTATTTTCTCAAGAACCACGGTGGTCGAAGGTAAAGGCCTCCATAAGAGATTTCCAGGTGTCTCTATCTTTAGCTGTGTTCCAGTGTTGACCAGCAACTTGAATTATGCCATTTGCCCATCGAGCAGTTATTCTGCCTCTTGTTTCTTTTGCCTGTTCATCCTGGCCAGGTTATTATATTAGACGGTGAGCTCGTCGATTGTCATTCGATGTACTCGTAGCCCAGTCAAATTGGATCAAAAAAGGGGCGGACATGATTTTTGTTGTAGAAATTTTCCTTCGGAATTCGTTAGGCCCAGCGCCACTTTTTGTGAGTAGAGTCCTATACTCAACGATGCTCTACACTATGTAGATCCTTCTCTTAATTGGCAAAAGCTGTACAGGTTGACATAAAAGGAAAATCCAAAATATAAACCACAAAAATATTAAATCACCAACAACGGTCGGTGTCGTTTATTTATCATGTTTTTGACGTGAGGTGAAGACGGGAAATTAAATAAGGGAAATAATGTTGGGAAAAACAACGAAAAACAATTCGAGGAAAAGCTGATTGAATCTTATGTCAACCTGTACAGCTTTTGCCAATTAAGAGAAGGATCTACATAGTGTAGAGCATCGTTGAGTATAGGACTCTACTCACAAAAAGTGGCGCTGGGCCTAACGAATTCCGAAGGAAAATTTCTACAACAAAAATCATGTCCGCCCCTTTTTTGATCCAATTTGACTGGGCTACGAGTACATCGAATGACAATCGACGAGCTCACCGTCTAATATAATAACCTGGCCAGGATGAACAGGCAAAAGAAACAAGAGGCAGAATAACTGCTCGATGGGCAAATGGCATAATTCAAGTTGCTGGTCAACACTGGAACACAGCTAAAGATAGAGACACCTGGAAATCTCTTATGGAGGCCTTTACCTTCGACCACCGTGGTTCTTGAGAAAATAACTTTATTTAAACCTACCTAAGTGGGTATAATCCAGGCCGCGACCGCTGTACTGCGAAGGAAGGTAACTGACCAAAACATCAGGATCCTCTCGGATAGCGCGGCAGTACTACAGGCCCTAGGCAAGAGAGAACATAACTCGGGACTTACCATACAGTGCCACAACCTGCTAGAACAAGCATGTAAGTCCAATAAAATCATTCTCCAATGGATAAAATGGCACAGCGGATCCAGAGGAAATGACGAAGCAGATGCACTGGCGAGGAGAGGTTCGGAGTGGCAAACGGCAGGGCCAGAACCAATAATTCCCTTACCATTCCGTCAAGTCCGTTCCTGGATCCGACAACGTACTGTCAAGTTACACCAACAACAATGGGCAAGAACTCAAGATTGCAGGCAGTCGAAGGAGGCGTTTCCGGCTTTAAACCCGAAATACTCCCGCAAACTCCTCAATCTGAAACGTGACAAACTCCGACGAATCGTCGGTATTGTCACAGGACACTGCATGGTTAACAAACACCTTTTTAATCTGGGTTTCACGGACAGCCCCCTATGCAGAGGGTGCATGAATGCAGAGGAGACGGCCGCGCATGTGCTGGTAGAGTGCGATAGCGTGGCTTCCCAACGACTGCAGTACCTCGGGACACCGAGGACGCCTGGGGAGGCATGCACCGGCGTCAGCGAGCTGCTGGCTTTCCTGGAGGACATCGGGTGGTTAGACTAGCAGCCCCCACCCGACACGCAAAAAGGGCCCACCTGTGGCCTAGTTGCGGAAAATAGTCCAGAAACAAGTAACAACAAGTAACCTACCTAAGTGGTAATCCTTATATTAAATAGCTTAGGTAGTATGTAGGAAAGTGTTTTTCTTTTGTAATTAGAATTTTATGGAACAAAAGGTCTTTGTTATTTTAGTACTTATTCAACATTTCAGTTACCTGTGAGTGATTCATAAGACAGGTAAAACTAGGTTCGATATCCGATTTCGATATCAAACAGTCGATTAAGGAAGAAACAATCGGAAAAGCGATGGTATTAATTCTTGCATCAGCTCCGTTGGTTTCAAATGGATTTAGGTACCTCCTTAGTAGACTAGCTAGCTAAACTCATGAACTAGATAATTTGAACTGCATAATAAATAAAAAATGCTGGAAAATTCACACAGCATCATCTAGCCTTAATCTAAGCAGAGCTGAGAGTGAGAGTAAAGGCCTCCATAAGAGATTTCCAGGTGTCTCTATCTTTAGCTGTGTTCCAGTGTTGACCAGCAACTTGAATTATGCCATTTGCCCATCGAGCAGTTATTCTGCCTCTTGTTTCTTTTGCCTGTTCATCCTGGCCAGGTTATTATATTAGACGGTGAGCTCGTCGATTGTCATTCGATGTACTCGTAGCCCAGTCAAATTGGATCAAAAAAGGGGCGGACATGATTTTTGTTGTAGAAATTTTCCTTCGGAATTCGTTAGGCCCAGCGCCACTTTTTGTGAGTAGAGTCCTATACTCAACGATGCTCTACACTATGTAGATCCTTCTCTTAATTGGCAAAAGCTGTACAGGTTGACATAAGATTCAATCAGCTTTTCCTCGAATTGTTTTTCGTTGTTTTTCCCAACATTATTTCCCTTATTTAATTTCCCGTCTTCACCTCACGTCAAAAACATGATAAATAAACGACACCGACCGTTGTTGGTGATTTAATATTTTTGTGGTTTATATTTTGGATTTTCCTTTTTTTCAAAATACTTAGTCGACCTATGTGGCGTGGCGTGCTAAGGTCCGCCTGCGAGGCAGGAGGTAGCGGTTTCTATTCCCGCCTTGGGACAAACGTTTGTTCAGGGTGTTCTGGGTATTTTCTATGTATAGTAAAATTATCTATCTATGCATAGATAGATAATTTTATATCATAGTATCGTATTATGTAGTATATCAGTCATCTAGTACCCCTTACACAAACTCTGCTTAGCTTAAGGCTAGATGATGCTGTGTGGATTGTCCAATATTATTTATTTTATTTATTCCGTCCATACTTCTTTGGCATGACTGAATTTTTAATTTTTATTCTATATGTAAAGTAAACTACCTTAATAACAGACAGATAAAATATAGAACGTTTACTGGACAGGTTTATGTATCGTAGAAGCGAATAAGTTTCGACACTTATGGCACAAAATATAGTATAAATATATTAATTGTAATTTGATCCAAATATAAAGGGCGCAAAAGTAACTGTGCATAAGCTAGGACTAGCCAATTACTCGTAGCCACATAGACATTTCACACTTTTAAAAATAAATCGACTTGATGCCCTTTTACAATCAGAGTGTCAGAAAATCAAATGCAATCAGTACCTACCGGTATAACTTCTATATCTGATTTAATCTGTGTCGGTGTGCTTTAAAGAAATTACCAATCGTATAAAAATATAAAGTTTAATTTGATGTTAAGTGTGAATAAAATGCAACTACCTAAGGTTTTTTTACTCATACATGCGCGTGTCTTTGCCGCTATTTTGATAGATTAACGAAGTAGAATTAGAAAAGGTATAAAACAGTTTTTCTATTTATATAATTTATTTTCCGTTAGTACAATTAAAAAAAAAGAAGACCATAGAGATAAAAATTTAGTTACGCACTATTATGAAGACACGCTAGTTTAACCTCGAAAAACTAAATAAAGTATTTAGATAAATCAGAAAATGAGAGCCCGCGCGCACTAGGCAGCCATGGCTAAGCCAGCCAGTCGAATTTAACTATTTGCTCAGTGTGGCTTTTGTGTCACTGAGGCCATGGTCGCCTCTTCATGTGTTCACCCTTATAATATGACGGTGTATAGGAGCCCGTGCACTAACCAGCCACGAACTCCCATATTGCTCGACTGGCTGCTGCAGTCTGCATTCAGCAAAAAAACAAAGTTAGCAATCCTAATGGCTGTGGTCACAATACGTGAGGTCATTACTGCAATACTCATGTTAATTGAGTTTCAGCGTACTCTCTGGCGCATCGAATTTCACAAAGAAACCAGTTCAGGGTTGCCGTTAATAATAGGTACAGATTTGGCATACTCTGCTTAGCTAATGTGCAAAGCACAAAAATATGTAAATAACCGCGAAAGTTTTGTAACTACATATTTCTTCATTTTGTACCTACAATAACAAAACCTATTGCAACTAGAAGAAGAAAGAAATTTATTTATAACAACAATACAAACACTTAAAAACAAGACACGTAAAGAATACACACGTAAATAATATGTTAATAATAAAGTTTTTATAAAAGGGTCCTAACTCAGCATAATGATGGCTAGCTCCTGTAAGAGACCAAGCCAGCGCAGTCTTCCGTTAGAACGGGTTCTAAGGCTTGTTCGTGACGTCATCTGTACGGGTACAGATGACGTCACGAACAAGCCTTAAGAACGGAACGGATAGCCTTATTCCCCATACAAACGTACTTTCCGCTTCATTTGGAAACTATGTCCCCGATCTTATTGAAATTTTCCATACGTAATCAGATGAAAAATAGCAGCGGTTTAGTTTTGAAAAAACATAATGATATTTAAATGAGAGCGAAACTGATTTTGACCACCAAATCTTCAAGCGATTTTTTATGCATGATAGACATCTTTTTTATATATGTAAAGTAAAGTAGTCTGCGCTGCAAACATCCTAAATATATTCAAAATATTTTTGAAATCAATCTTTTACTCAAAATTAATCGGAAAGTGCGAAAAAATATCAAAAAATGGTGCCTACACCAAGCACACGCATGACAGCATCGTATTAGATGATTAGACGCGGTTTCTCACTCATTTCATTCTACGTGAAACAACAACAAATCTGCATGGGAAAATCCGTTTCCGTTTGGGAGAGGTTCGTAGACTTCTTAATAACTAAATGTAAAATACTTAGCCGTCTCATCCTCATCAGCACAAACGAAGAAGCTCTGAACAAACGCGTAGGCGGATTGGTGATCGCAGCGGAGGTCGATATTAAAAATACACGAAGGAAGCTGGGGCCCTTCCTTTGGTAGGTTCTCTTAGTTGGCTCTTACGACATTTGCGGGCTAATTTAGAGTGGTCGATTCTTTCGGTGCGTACGCCACGGCCGATTACGAAATCTGAAAACGTTGAGACGGTTTTGGGAGGTAGAGTCCGTTCCAGAAGGGAAGATCTTCAGTGCAGAACAGCAACGATGTGAAGAAATTAACTCGCTAAACACAGTCAAGGATGACGGCGGTCGGTATGTGGTTAATCTCCCACAGGTCTGATGATGAACAGTGCAGGTACGGAAGGTCCAGATATCTTGCTATCAAAAGATTCCAACTACTCGTTAATATTTAGTTTTTATACTGTGACTGTCCGTTGAATATATCGTCGGTTGCAAGTTTCAATTGGCGTAACCAACAAAACACGTAAAATGAGTTGAGTATACAGTTTTTTATACTCTCTAATGGTTAAAAATAACTACTCGTAGCTTTAAAAAATGTCAGTTACGCCACAGAGAGCTTAGAACTTTTCAGATTTCCTTAGATTTTTTTCGAATTTCTTATGCCGGTTTCTATCATATATAGAAACCGGGCATAAGAAGGTTTAGCTTCGCACAAATACGGAGCGCTCGGTAGAAAATCTGTATAAATATGAATATTTATACTACAGATTTGCAAGGTAAATCTTAAAATAACTATTTGATATTTTAGCTATCTATAGTGATAAAGTTCTTGTAAACAGTTCCTTTCTCCCACGCGCCTCGTCGGTCGTCACTCGTCGGCGACTCTAGATTTGTTACATTATATTCACGCTTAGTTTAGAATCTGCTATAAACGAGCCAGAAATATGTGGAATAGATTTTAAAGTCGACTATACTTTTAATCGTGCGATGATAAAGTCGGAAGACCAGCGTTGGTTGTACGCAAATACAACCAACCCATACTGAGACAGGGACCGTTTTGTGACTAGCTTTTCTTTTCTATGTTCTTTCTTTTTTATGTATGGGTCTAATCTAAGTACAAATAAAAGTTTTTATTTCTATAGGGTAAGGTTAGTAGGTCTAGTGTTTGTCTCTAGAACAGACCATAGGTTTTCTTTTGTCATGTTTTCTGACATAATACCAGCAATTTTTTTTTTATAGCTTCGTCGACCATACCCGGACTTTACCCACTTCTGGGTATTGATCTCCCGAAGTTATGTGCTGTTATGAAATCATTATTTTTTAATTGATTAACATTTAACAACTTTAGAATACCTACTCTACTCTAAGACCTACTTTCTATCTGCCGCTTGAATATAAAAGTGTATTACGTGATGTCTATCTTAAAAGAATACCTAAATGTAATTTATTTTATACTTCTTGAAAGGACCAAACATATTACGCAATACTTGAATCAGTATACTGATTCAAGTATTGCGTAATATGTTTGGTCCTAGTACCTCTTGATCTGTATTTATTTGATTTTACGTACTAAATCGTTCATAAAAAAAAATAAGAAGGTAGGTAAGTAATATTAATAAATTAGTTTTTTTTACCTGGTTGGCCCACTACTAGATAAGAGAGAACTCCAGATATCTACAAAAAATTTTTTAGGTCTTCATCATCAACGGTCACTAAGCCCCTGAATTAACGTATCATCAAAGATCATGAATAGACCTAGGAACGAATAGAGAACGTGGGAAAACTACATAATGTCGATAATTTAAATAGATAGAAACTTAATCGATCGTGATAAAAAATTATTACACCTCTCTATTTTATTTATTGTTGTGCTAATGCAGACTATACATAAATGGGTAATAGATACAATAGAAATCAATTGGTTGGTCTCCCAACACTCCAGCCACTCGATGGACCGACGACATCGTAGCGGTCGCAGCCCGCAGGGAGTCGATGGATGGAGGCGGCTCAGGACCCCTATTCGTGGCGTCGTCGTATGGGGGATGCCTATGTCTAACAGTGGACGTGTATGGGAATACACTGATAGTTAGGTACCTACAGAATAAAGTTACTTGAAGATTTCAATACCTAACTTTATTTGTTTAGGCTTACAAAATACCTAAGCACTTAGGGAAGTCTAATTTTATACCTTAAACTGCTATAAATATAGTCATTACCATGTCATTACTATCAAATAATAAATAAGGTTTTATTGATTTTTCTTCACTAAGGTACAATGTTATATACATAATGCAACTAGTTTTCAAAGTAATACTTATAAGCTAGCTTAGCTTATCTAGCAAACAAAGATGTCTTTACTAAGTAGGTACTAACTACTCGTTTCTCGTGTGGAAGAGGGTCGAAGATTCCACGTCATAAATTTCCTCTACAATGTAGCAGTTTTCTATTACCTATCCCCTAACAAACTAAGCAAGCAGAAGTGACTTAGGTCAGCCGGCACCAGGTAAAACTAATACAGAGTGGTGCTAAAGAAGTTATGGCTGCTAAAGTAAAACCTTTTTGCAATAATCTTTCTTTGTACTTATAGTCGGAATAACACTGTTGCATAATTCCTCATAGCTGATACGAAAAGCCTTATAAAAGGCACAATAGTTTAAATAATCATTAAAAGGGAAGGAGGGAAGGACGATTTAATTATATAATTGAAGGACAAATAATTATGAACTATTAGCTTCTGCTCGCAGCTTTGCGCCTTTTCCGAGGATAAAGTAGCCTATAGGTTATTCCAGGTCTCGAACTACATCAATGCAAAATTTCAGCTCGGATCTGTTCAGTAGTTTTAGCATGAAGTGGTAACCAATACCCACACTTTCGAATTTATAATATTAGTCTGAATGTGATTCGGAAGTTTGATGATTTTCAGGGTGTGTTCCCAACGAGTCACACCAGATTAGTTACAGTGACTGGTTGGGAGTTTTTTCCCATCGAGTTACACTGTAACACGTTGAGATCTTTTTTGTAAAACTAAATTGCAACGAGTAACAGTGTGACTCAATGGGAGAAAAAAATCCCAACAAGTCATACCAATTTCTTTTCCTAGATGAAAATTACTCTTTACTGATTTTTTCACATTCGACAATTCGAGTCAATTTCAGCTCAGACCGTACCTTTATTTAGGTAGATATAGTTTTAGTAGGTTAGGTACTGTTTCGAAATCGAAGCTCTATTGATTTGACATCATCCTGTAGATGGCACCAGGTATTTATAGCAGGAATAAGTAATCTTCAACAATCTCAACGGATGACTAGCCCCAGCCTGTCCGTTTATGAGTACTTTTATGGGTGGTGAACGAACCTCTGCCCATCTGCGAATAATAAACTGTGATGCATTCCCGTGCCTAGGCGGCGCAGGCGCAGCCTTAGCTAAAATTAGAAATAAGTCGTCAGTAGATATCAGCCATATAATAAGGAGAAGCTAAATTGTATCCCTTTTTACGATTTCGGCAGGACTCGGATAAACTTGAATGTTTCCCCTGTAGGTGGAGCTAACGGCGCTAGAGCTGGAGGAAGTCCAAACGATTTTCGAGACGTCGTCGTCGGGTACGTCTTGATTTCGTTGTGTAGCGGTTAGCGCAGTTCAGTATCGAGGGGAAGTTCGCGGGTTCGAGTCTCACCGAAATCGTAAATATTTGGGATATAATTTAATTTCTTTGAGATTACCCCAAGTGCGTGGGCTTAGGTACGCAATATAATAACAAAAACCTAAGAAGCTGGCTTGATTATCCACACAGGGGCATGAGTGGCCTGCCATCATATATTGTCTTGGATAGGTAAGGGACCAAACCACAAACTAGTTTATTGCTGATCCTCCTGTCCTTTTTTACCCGACTACCGGAGGGTTATGATTTTAGCACCCTATGTATGTATGTAGCCGATTTTTTTGTTCCCACGTAGCGCTGAAACTACTACTTCGATTTCAACAAGTGAGGTATCGATTGATTCGTCTCATTACCCCGATGGTTATAGGATATATGGTGTCCGACAAAACTGAGGGTCTTAAGAGATAGCTGGGTCTAAATTACACCGGAACACTTCGATAGCGCGATAAAATTTTACAAGAGACGACATCTAGTTACAGTTCGAGTCTAATTTAGTTTCATGTGATGAGTGAAGGATGACACACCCGTTGCCATGGAGACCTCTTGTTTATTTGTTACCATGGCAACGGGTCATCTAGGGATGGGCAAATGAAAAAATGTATCGATATACATATATTGTATCGATATATGTATGGTAAAAAAAAATATAGTTAAAAACTAAAACCCGACTACATAAAAGTCTTAAACAAGCGTTCACCTATTGTCCATAGCATTTTCTTTTGATACTTAGGTAGTCGGAGGCCTTTGTTACTAATTGTACCCTAGGTATATGGGGTGGGTGCCTCCGACTACGTAAAAGTATCAAAAGAAAATGCTATGGACAATAGGTGAACGCTTGTTTAAGACTTTTATGTAGTCGGGTTTTAGTTTTTAACTATATTTTTTTTAAGGGTTAACAAATATAAACACGAGAAAAAAATCTGATGAGTTTATTCACGTTAATATTTATGCTATATTTTTTTTATTTGTGACATGGATTTAATTAATTTCCAGTCTAGGACGTTTTTACTGAAAAGCGCATTATGACAGGACAAGGCTTGGAGTGTTATGCGTTTTTGGTAACTTGCGTCGAAATCTCGTTTTCTTAAGATGGTTGGTAGCATTTGTATTTTATTGCGTTTGTTCTGCATGCATATTACTCTAGGTACAGAGAGCATCACCAACTGGTAACCCTCTAGCGGTAGAAGTGTAAACGTTAAAGGGGTTACCAAATGATGCTGCCCTCCGTACCTAGTGTACCTACGATACCTGGGCATGTATATTTGTAGGTGCTTCGAGCGGTGTTTGTACCTACACTACTACTACTACATCGGTCGATGCACAGACAAAAGTACGAGCAATTGACATAGAAGTACCCGTGATATCCCGTTCGTCCCACCAGCTTCGTCCCACCAGTGGGACGAATGGGGAAGTAATAGTCTGAATTAAAATTATGTCCCGTTCGTCCCACCAATATAGGCAGTGGGACGAACGGGACATCAAAGACTAAATATATTATTCTCCCATTCGTCCAACCATTACGCTTCAACTTCAACTTCTTGGTTAATGGCTCTGCGTCTGGATTGACGCAATTCTGCCAGTGTTTGTCTCAGTCTGTCTCATGATAGCATCGCAAGTTAGGCACCGTTACGGTTAAAATGACAGCAAACGTCAAAAAACCTACATTCCTAGTGCGCATCCTTTGGTCATCGTCCTCAAATCTGCATAATACTGAGATTGACTATAACCGGATTTCAAACATAACATTTGATAACATGCCATTGAAATGGAGATACATGCGACGGCCACGCTTGAAAGCGCACTTTCGCACTTACATAACCAACGCATACTTATTACGAGGTAGTAAAGTTTACATTCCAAGAGTTTGTTACAAGGTCGGAAGGAAAAGAGGACATTAAATCCTTCTTTTTGTCGCGTAATTGCAGGCATTAGTTGGGTAATTTATACTGATTAATATAATAGTGGTAGGACGTTTACATCTGCGCCGGCGCCGGTTGAGTGACTTCTTGTGGGATTGAAATGAGCTTTTGTTAGTTTCTGCTTGAGCTGATGGTGAGTTAATTTCACACAATGGAGGGATGCTTACTTACAAAGATTTTATCATTATAAAAGCAATGCTTGCAATCACAGAAAACATTATTTATCTATGTAGCCTTTTGCGTTTATGCACTTTAAAATAATGGGTACAACACTTGCTAGTTGGTACTTATAAAAAAACCTCCCGCAAAACTTAAAATAAGTGTAAAAGTAAGGGAATTTGAAGGCGGTTTATAGTTTTTTAAAACACGCCATATTATTAATAGATAGTGTGATTCAAGAGGAAGATTTATAAGTATATATCTACCTATAATTTAGTATCAGCATTGCACCCGTGCGAAGCCGGGGAGGGTCGCTAGTCTATAATATGAGTAGGATGAATCGGGAGTCTGACACGCTCTTGATGAATTCTTGGAACATAGAATGCAATGCCATTAATTAAAACAATCCAAGCTGTTCCGAGTTTTCAAACCCGGTAGCTACGTAACGTCGTAACGGTATTCGCGGAATGCAAGGTATGCGGCATTGCCTACCCTTGGGCTTTTTGCTAGTAACCTACATGACCATGCAAGGTATGTTATGGTCCATTATTATGATTGGAGACATTGGAGTTCTATAACTCCACACATAAATCAAAATCTAACATCAAGTACATATGAATGTATGTATGTACTTGATGTTATATTTTGTTTTATGTGTGAGCAAACTTTCAGTAAGTATTTACCTATAGATGTTTTCAAGTGTATTGTTGAATTTTAAATCTTTTAAAATTTCGACTTAGTAAGAGCGAGGTACTGATTAGCGAGGCCTTAAAATGGTTTTTCTGAGACACCATCGCTAAATAAATTTAAGACTGTTAAATGTACTACCTAATCTACTGTACTGTAATTGATGTTTTAAATAAGACGATTTTTTTTTGCTCTTACGTTGCAAACGCTGCTAACTGCACCCTACGAGATGGATCAAAATAATGTAGTTCAGTATTGTACACCTTAAAAAGGTCTACAAAAAAGCCCGCCATGGTCTATATAGGGATAACCCACAATAACAATTTTTTATCCTTTACTTTACGGCCGTGCGACGCCGGGGCGGGTCGCTAGTATTTATATGCTAGCGACCCGCCCGCATATTATATAATATAGTTTGTCTAGGTATAGGTACTTTGCAATCGAAAAGTGGGGTGTCGTCTTTGATACATTCACTAGGCGCAATCACCGTCTGTAATGCGCTCACCGTTATATACCGGGATTGCACGAAGGTACATTTGATGCGCTTCTGGGAACTTGGCTTGAGAAAATGCTCTGTACGGTTGGTTACTGTTAACATTGCCCATATGGTACTCAGTTGGCACTTGACGGACTTTAGTTGTCCTTCCACAGAATGGTAATTCCGAAATCTGTGGTTTTCTACATACTCGAGGCTTTGCAATCGTTTTTCATACAAAAGTAGTCTATGTCCTTTCTTTGGACTACCTTTCCTATCATTAAATCCGTCCTGCTGTAGCGACACCTCATACATACCCGTCTAATGTAAACATAACGAGACATCAGTCTCGCATTTAACTTCAATATAAAGACATATCAATCATCAAAAGTATTTCATTCCATAAATTATCTTCGCAATTAATTATATTTGGCCCAACTCAACCAAAATGCGAAACTGCCGTCAGGGAGGCGATATTTTTTTTTAATGTCTAAGCGATTATTACCTATAGCATGAATGTTTTTCAGTAGCTACACATCATTTCACACAATTTCGTAACTGATAGAATACCTGGAAAGCTAGTCGAGCTCGTTGATGTATCATATAACAGACATCAACGAGCTCTAAATATCTAGAATTCCGGTGTTTTTGTTAGGTTTATGTGTAGTGTATCACAGTTAACTTGCAATGAAAAAGAGCGAAGTTTTTACAAATATATTTTATTACTTTGCCTAGGTAGGTAATAGGTATATGCGATTTTTCTGGATACCAGTGTAGTGATGTTCTAACGATAATTTATTTGCATATTTTAGATTTTTTACAGATGTATCTGTGTATGCAAATAAATCATCGTTAGAACTTCACTGCAATGGTATATATTCATTTAATTAGTGTCTACTTAAATATTGCTGCGGCACTGCACTGCACTGCACTGCACTGCACTGCTATTTAACAAATTGTAACTTAGAAATTTGATAAGATCCGTTAACATTTTTCGACTTCGACGGGGCTTGGACCCTCAACCCTCCTGTTCGCGATGCGCTAACCAATTTAAGGGTTATACATATGTATATGTGAATCATTTTATACGTCATCATTACGTCATGATAATTGAATTATACAATACTTCGTCACTGCATGCTCTCTGCCAACTCCAAACTCATGTATATGAACGTACTCAAATATTTTTGTACGCTCGAAAGTGTAGATTATGCTTACCTAAAACTATGTTTAAGATTTAAATTGTATAATACCACAATCACAAAGAAATAAAGGTTTCAATTGTCTCGTCGAAGTTTTTTGGGATCCTATTAAATTTCTTAGAAATTACCTCCAGTGTTGAGGTTTAGGCAATATAGTAGCCATTGCTATTCGTTTTTTCATAAGTAAAAATTTAAGGTCATTACCTTAAATTTTTACTTATGAAAAAACGAACTTATGGTTCATTGGTATTTTTGGAGCATTTGGGAAAATAAAATTTTTGGGCTTAGGTAAAATCTAAATTTTCCCAAATGCTCCCAAAATAGAATAGAACCGAAGTTGGGTTCATAGTTTACGATTAGCGGCAAATCACTTTTCCGTTAGTTTTAATCCTTGTTATATAGATAGAATGAAAATTCTTTATTGCACACTTTACGAAACAATTAACAAACAATTTGGTACGAAAATGTCACAATTAGCGGTCTAATCGCTCACGAGCAATCTCTACCAGACAACCCTGATGAACCGTAGAATGTAGAAAAAAATCAAAACAGATTTCAAATATTTGCTATCATTCTGATAGCCCGGCTACACGCTCAAACATTTGTGCATGCATGATTGCACAAACAGTTTGCGCAAGCAAAATGAGCCGGCCACACGCTCCATATTAATCTATATCAATAACACCTTATTTCTTATTTGATAATAATAACTATGTTTATAGTATAAAATTTGACTTGTCTAAGTGCTTATTTTGTAAGCCTAAAGAAATAAAGTTATTAATACTGATTCTGAACTGGTTTGAGCCCGGCCACACGCTCCATAGCTTGCACAAACTGTGTTTGTGCAATCATGGATGCACAAATCTTTGAGCGTGTAGCCGGGCTATAAGCCCTCTCTGCTAGTTAAACTTAAACTCCTCTGCAACCGGTTCAGTAGCACCCACATAATTGTAAACTGCAGTACCTAGGGTACCGAACTGCATGCTACCTAACGGCACTGCCCGAGATTGCAGTTCAGATGGGTCTAGGTTAATGCTAAGTCCGGGATGCTAGTTGGCGACTTGCCTACCTAACATAATACCTATAATAGTTTCCTTGTGCACTTAATACCTAGATGCATATTTCATGACAGTAGGTACGTTGTATAACGTAGGTATTGAATTTACATCTGTGCAGTTTATCTACCTAACTGTAATATCTAAGGTTATCTTGCTGTTTGCTCAGCTTTAAACACTGTTTACTGTTATAAAAAGGTATTTTTTCTCGTAATTCTTCCATAGGAAATTGATGTTGTACCAGGACAAAAAGTAGCAGGTATATATATATATATATATATATATATACACACATATATATATATATATATATATATATATACTCTCCATCCTGTCAACTAACTCTGTGCCAATAATATGGCGTATTTTAAAAAACGATAAACCGACTTACAATTTCCCTACTTTTACACTTATTTTAAGTTTTGCGGGATAAATACTAATCCCCTGGGGATAAAAAAATTATGGGACCCCTTTTTTCATTTTCTATACAATAGTGAAAGAATTTTAAAAATTGGTCCATAATTCGCGGAGATATCGTGTAACATACATAACAAAAAACAAGGTAGGATGAGAGTATTTTGGAGTATTAAGAGAATTTAACATTATTCATGAATGTAACATTATTCATGAAGAAAAACAAATAAAAACTATTTGTTTTTCTTTGTAACAAACAAGTTATTTTGTAAGAGATATCCTTTACACGCCTGTACGTAATAACAACGGAATTAAATCTATTCAAATTGGTGAAACCATAAAATATATAGATATTTTATGAGGACTTACAATGTTGTACGCCTTTTAAAGTCCAAAAGGAAAATTGCAAGAAAACAAATGTTTCTATGCTCGAGTGCCATAACTGTCTCGCACAAGCTATGGCTGAGTTAGTGCTCCATTGTTCTATGGGGGCACTGCAGATCATGATCTACCCCTCCTGTATAAAAGTAAAACATAGCCAACTTAAGAAAACAAACTACATAGATAAAAAACTTTCTAGCTAACGTTTTTGAGAGGATTTTTTGTAATACGTAGGTTAGGTACCTATATATAAATGATTGGGTATATTATATACTTACTCAATTAGTAGAACCTACATATTCTGTTAAAAGTTGAAATCTGTTAAGTAAAAGAATAGATCAATAACAATGAAAAAGTATGAAGTTTATAAATACCTATGTATTTATAACCTATGTTTTTACCTATTTCTAAAGTATTTCTAATGTGTTTTTGATGTGAACCGATAAACTAATTTTCTTTCTTTTTTTTTTTCTTTCTATGTATGTCGTAAGTACGATGTTCGTACGAAGCAAAGCTTGCTTTGTATTCATTTTAAAACATTCATTGAATTTTAGTCTAATGAATTCTGTTGGGCCATGTGCTTGTTCCGTCAATTAGTAGCATAAGAAAAACATCGATGCCTCTAAGTGCTTTTTGCGTTTCCTCCGAAGTATTTGCATCACAGATCAATTCGTGCAATGTGATTTTTACAAGACGATTTTCTAGTTCACCGAACATTTCCCGGACTAAGAACTACCTTGATATATTCAGGCCGTTAAACTCTGGAACTATAGACAAAAGATTATCTGAATTCGCAAGCGAACAACGGGGCCGGTTTTTAATGTGTTTTGAAAACTGTCGAAAGATCCAAGTTTCTGGCGAAAGTAAAGTATTAACATAGCTTAGATAAAGTTACTTCTTATCACGGTGATTAACAGCCGTAGGAATCACACCTTAATTCAGAAAACCACACACGCCATTAAAATATACACTGGTAGAAGAGAGATGCTCTATCTCCAAAACTAACCACTTCATCCAAGCTGGATTAGAGTTTATTTTAGAAAGAAGAGAGCGACGCATCCAGCAGAAAAAAAAGGACCGTAAAAAATAATCACATTTAATACTACGCTTACATTACTGAATGTAAGCGTTAGGAAAATTTATTACTTTCTGTAACGTTTCTGCCACACAGGCTAACATTTTTCTGATAGCTCACCCTTACAAAAAATATTACCTAGCGATTTCATTTCGCTACGTTTCGAGCACGATCTAGAGCACAGATCGTCAAAAACTATTGCTTAGTGTTTTGTTTCGCGCATACAATTGTCTAGGGCACAGATCAGGCGAGGCGATACAAACGCGAAGATTCGCAAGCCGTGGTCTCTATTCACGGTGAAGCTCAAGTGCGATCAACCTGAACCCAACGGATACTATGGCAATGGTATTATATTTTGTTAAGTTCCGTGTGCTGTAGCTATTCTATTAAAAGCTTACAAAGGGCAGCTAGGACATTCCGTTAAGTCGTAGAAGAGTGGTTGCAATTTGTTTTGTGCAGACTATTGTCTAGTCTAGAGAATAGATCGGGCGAGGCGATACAAACGCGAAAGATTCATACGTGGTCTCTATTCACAGTGAACCTTAAGTGCAATCAACCTGAACCCAGCAGATACTGCGGCCTGAGTATTGTACACGATGTTAGTTTTCTATGAAAAGCTTACAAAGGGCAGCCAGCATAGTCCGATATGTCTTAGTATAGCGGTTGCTTTTTGCTTTGTTTTGCGCAGACAATTGTCTAGCTCTAGAGCACAGATCGGCGGAGGCGATACAAACGCGGAAGATTCGCATGCCGTGGTCTCTATTCATGGTGAAGCTCAAGTGCGATCAACCTGTGGCCTGAGTATTGAATTATATCGTGATGTTGGCCGATCCACATCATATATATAGTTATATCATTCATGGTCTTGATCAATAATCACCCTAAGTTTAAAATATCTCAAGTAGACAGTACAGCACTGTATAAAGTACTAACCGTCTTTTTTTTTAACTATTAGCGATTTTATTTATGTAAATTTGCATGAACAAGTCTGTATTTAGTCAGTACTTACGGTACTTAAACAATGTTTTATAAGTTTTTACAAATAAATCTGTGGTGTTTGGTATAAACATGATAAGTTCTTAAGAATTCCTATGAACTATCATGTTTCTACCAAACACCGCAGAAATATTCTTATTCTCTCATTCTAACGCAGTTATAAACCCACATTATATAACCATAAGAATCGAATCTAAATCATAAAACGATTGAAAGAATCTGTCAGTCACCCAGCCAAAGGAATGCATTTCGTGACGTGACCCAATTATAGCTTCTATCCCATCCGTGGGACAAATTATTCTTATTCCGCTTCATCATCCATCTTTCCAATTCAGTCTCCCGTCACACAACGGACAATGATTGAATTATCTCGATTGAGACGTAACGTACCTAGTCACAAGTCATGTTCGTTACGGTCACGGTCAAGTAACGGAATTCGTGCCCTAGAAAAGGGCTTACTCGTTACTTACGTCACGGTTGCTTTTTGCTTTGTTTTGCGCAGACAATTTTCTAGCTCTAGAGCACAGATCGGCGGAGGCGATACAAACGCGGAAGATTCGCATGCCGTGGTCTCTATTCATGGTGAAGCTCAAGTGCGATCAACCTGTGGCCTGAGTATTGAATTATATCGTGATGTTGGTTTTATATGAAAAGCTTAGAAAGGGCAGCCACGACGACGACAGTCCGATATCTGTTAGTGTAGCGGTTGCATTTCGCTTTGTTTTGCGCAGACAATTGTCTAGACCGCAGATCAGACGAGGCGATACAAACGCGGAAGATTCGCAAGCCGTGGTCTCTATTCACTGTGAAGCTCAAGTGCGATCAACCTGAACCCAACAGATACTGTAGCCTGTAGCTATTCTATGAACAGCTTCCAAAGGGCAGCTAGGTCAAATTTCAAATAATAGTTTTTAAAAATGTTTTTTTTTTTAAACCTCACTGGCACAGGACTCTTGGACTTGTCATTATATTTAGCTTCTAAGAGTTCTAAGTGATAAAGCCGGCCATTATACATGTTTTTGTAATGTATTTTGTTGTTAGTTGGTGTACAATAAAGAATTTTGTATTGTATATTTTAACTGCATGATACAAATATTCTAGTAGTCAACAATACGTTACGATAGAACTCAAACTCGTCATAATTACTTATTTGTAAACGTTTTGCAAATAAAACAAACACGATACTTCAATCTTTACCTACACTTTGATCGTTTTCTAATTTGATGAAACCTAACAAGGTTGCACCAAATCACCAAACAAACAATTAACTAAAAAACCAATTAAGATCTTTTCAATGCTTAGACCATTCAAAAAGTCTTTGTCTAAGTTTCAATCCTATTGCCATCATCTATCCATTATTGTTATATAAGGGTGTCCTCAATAACGTAGATATTCCCGTACAATTCTAGACCACCTACGAGAGCTTACACTCCATCACATCTTTCACGATCACGTCGAGATAGCAGTAATGAATGGAATCTACATACAACAACGTTCTAGGTTTATGATAAGTACCTTATAAAAAGCATTTGAGCTCTGAGAACTCTGTGTCCAAGGGTAAAGTTCTGCCTGCTATTGCGACAGCAAATGGCAATATTATGTGTGCTGTATCCTATTTTATGAACAGCTTACAAAGGCCAGCAAGGACAGTCCGAGGATATGTCGTAGTATAGTGGTTGCATTTCGCTTGGTTTGCGCAGACAAAGGTTAATCTTGAAAACTTTGATTTTTAATTGTTTTTCGATCTTTTCAATGCTTAGACCATTCAAAAAGTCTTCATCTAAGTTTCAATGATATTGCCAGCATCTCTCATCCATTATTGTTCTATCAGGGTGTCCTCAATAACGTAGATATTCCCGTACAACTCTAGACCACCTAGGAGAGCCTACACTCCATCACATCTTTCACGATCACGTCGAGATAGCGTAATGAATGGGACCTACAACAACGTTCTAGGTTTTCTATTTTGATAAGTAATAAAAAGCGATGACGACTCTTTGTCCTAGGGCAAAGTTCTGCCTGAGCAAATGCATAGCTATTAGCTAATGCATAGAAGCAAGGGTTTAGGTTTGATTCCGCGGGGGAGTTTTTCACACACTTGTGTTTGAAAAGTAGGGTGACTAGTGTTTTCCTTGTAAAATTTAACCCTTTAACCGTCATAACGAGGCAGAACAAAATTAACCCCAAGTTGAAATCAGATTCAATGTATCTTAATCTGATTTCAACTTGGGGATATTTTTTTTCCCTATAAGAGAAAAATTTAAAAAAAAAATTGTGTTGTCTAATCAGTCTTCTGGATCCAATAGCTGGGCAAAGGCTTCGCTAGGAAAAAGTTACCTTCCGTCCATGTAGAAGAAAGACGCAAATTTTGTTTGCTCACAACACATGTTTTTCTCTTATACGAGTAGGGAACAAAATTAATCCAAGTTGAAATCAGATTCAATGTATCTTATCTGCCTCGTTATGACCGTTGTCCGAGTTGAGAACTTTTTAGAAACTCTCCCTCGTCATTGCTAAGGGGGTCATTAATCAAGTGATGTTTTTTTAGCAAAATTTTTAAAAACTCTTGGGATTTTTCTACACACCTTTGTGATATTTAGTTTTTTCCAAACCCCCTTTCGCCGCTTTCGTGTCTCAAGTGATTAATTGAGGACCCCTAACGGAAAACGCGTCCTACGCCATTAATCTTATTCTATACTGTTTATTATTATTGGAAAGGTATTGCAGGCTGACAACGATATATCGGTTCCTATTTCTAAAGACCTTACACAAATCAGCGAAATTCTCACGGCGGCGAGTCGTGAAGGAAACTGTGCTTTATTTCGTTTTAGCTTGTTCTGCATGGGCAGAGTAAAAACGAGTTATGACTGGTGCGAGAAAAGTACGAGTTTTTTAGTGCATGCTGAAACTGTGCTTTATTTTGTTTTAGCTCGTTCTTGCAAGGGCAGGGAAAGAACAACGTGCGAGAATAATTTTTTTGTGCATGCTAAAACTGTGCTATATTTCGTTTTAGCTCGTTCTGCATAGGCAGAGTAAGAACGAGGTATTAATGGTGCCAGGGAAGTGCGAGAATTTATTTTTAGTGCATAATTAGAACTTTTGTGGTTTCTTTTTCCACCTAACTAAATGTGAAACCAATTTTTGTTACACAAATGCTATAGGTACATCTCTCTCTATAATGTAGTCTCGCATAAAGGATTTTGAATATTGCTCTATATCTGTCAATTTGGGTTCAAATGTGACTTTCGGCCGCTATTTTGAAAAAATCCAAATGCTCTCAAAAAATATAACTAGAAGAACTTGTAAAATAAGGCTTTATTAGAATTTTTATTAGAATGAAGCCTCCCACTATGTTCCGGCATCCACTATGTTCCGGCATCCACTATGTTCCGGCATCCACTATGTTCCGGCTCATCGTGTCTCTCAATGTTCGTTCATAGTATGAACAAATCATACCTTGTTTGCATCATCTCTCTCGAAGATTTCTATATCTTACTAACACGACTCTATCCGAACTAAGCGGCATCACGACTAACGGTCCAGTACCTTGCCACAGATAAATAGTGCTGACCTTACCTTAAAGGCAAAGAACAAGTAAGTACCTAGTAAATACTGTAAACGTACAGTGTAGGTAGACCATTATTACAAACAAGTACTTTTCCTATTTGTGGACAACGGCATAATGTTATGAGGCTAACCATTGGTTTGAGCGTTGCGTTTTCTGTACTTACAATTAGTTAGTAGGTACCTTTCTACTAATTATAAGTACAACCTATTCACTTACCATATGACTTCAGCCACTTGCTTGAGGCTGACTATTGGTTTGTGTTATGCGTTTTCTGTACTTAGTTAGTAGGTATGCATCTACCTATCGATTAAGTACAACCTATTCCCTAACTATGACTTCAGCCATTTGCTTGTTCCGTTTAATGATAAAATTCCAACATTCAAATTGAATGTTAAAATCGTTCGTTTCCTGAAGAATTATTTTTCTTTCGTTGAATTCTATGGGTTGTGTCACGCACTGTATGTACTGCTACTTCCTCGGCACTGAAGAATACTAAATGATATATTCACGAAGACTATAATTTATACTTAGCTTGAGGTAGATACTAGGTTCCTTACCTAGCTGTAGCTACTATCAAAGTAATATTACAAATAAATCAATAATGCTGGACAATCCACACAGTATCATCTAGCCCCAAGCTAAGCAGAGCTTGTGTTATGGGTACTAGATAACTGATATACATAATAATAAATAGACTTATTTTTATATACATAGAAAATACCCAGAACATCAGGAACAGATAGGTGGAAATCGTACCGGCAACCTCCTGCGTCGCAGACAGGCTGTCGCCCGCCGCTCCACATCATATATATAGTTATATCATTCATGGTTTTGATCAATAATCACCCTAAGTTTAAAATATCTCAAGTAGACAGTACAGCACTGTATAAAGTACTAACCGTCTTTTTTGTAACTATTATTTATTTATGTAAATTTGCATGAACAAGTCTGTGTTTAGTCAGTACACGTATTTAAACAATGTTTTATAAGTTTTTACAAATAAATCTGTGGTGTTTGGTATAAACATGATAAGTTCTCAAGAATTCCTATGAACTATCATGTTTCTACCAAACACCGCAGAAATATTCTTTTTTTCTCATTCTAACGCAGTTATAAACCCACGTTATAAAACCATAAGAATCTAATAATAACCATAAGAATCGAATCTAAATCATAAAACGATTGAAAGAATCTGTCAGTCACCCAGCCAAAGGAATGCATTTCGTGACGTGACCCAATTATAGCTTCTATCCCATCCGTGGGACAAATTATTCTTATTCCGCTTCATCATCCATCTTTCCAATTCAGTCTCCCGTCACACAACGGACAATGATTGAATTATCTCGATTGAGACGTAACGTACCTAGTCACAAGTCATGTTCGTTACGGTCACGGTCAAGTAACGGAATTCGTGCCCTAGAAAAGGGCTTACTCGTTACTTACGTCACTGCCGTAATAGGCGGAAAGCGGTAATATAGAGATTTAATAGCCCAGCTACAAGCTCAAACATTTGTGCATGCATGATTGGGCAACCCAGTTTGCGCAAGCAAGATGAGCCCGGCTCACAGAACTCGTCGTATAAGGCCCGGCAACACGCTCCATCTTGCTTGCGCAAACTGAGTTTGTGCATGCGTGTTTGCACAAATGTTTGAGCGTGTAGCCGGGCTCTTAGATTGAAGTTATTTTGAGCTTCCAGATTTAGTTCTAAATGCGTTATGCAATTATGTGATTAATGTGTGGTTGCATGAGTCCGTTATGTTAATTGGTTTTGTTTTATGACTGAATTTCTAAAGTTACTTAAGGACGGAACGGATAGCCTATGTTTGCAACGTTTTAGTTTTTGAAAAAAAACAATGATATTTAAATGAGAGCTTAACGAATTTTGACCACCAAATCGAGTCATCTTCAAGCGATTTTTTATGCATGATAGACACCTTTATTTGAAAATCTGTCGTGCTGCAAACATCTAACATATATTCAACATTATAAATAAACAAAAATATTTTTGAAATCAATCGTATACTCAAAATTAATCGTAAAGTACGAAAAAATATCAAAAAATGGTGCCAACACCAAGCACACGCACACAGCCACATGACAGCTTCGTATTAGTTGGCTAGACGCGCTTTCTCACTCATAGTGCGCCCCATTTCATTCTACGTGAAACAACAACAAATCCGCATGGGAAAATCGGTTTCGGTCTGGGAGTGGTTCGTAGCATTCTTAAGTAGTTGCTCTTGTTATCCTAACTAATATGATAGGTATATGCCAAAGTGTGTTTGTTTTTTTGTTTTTCCTTCCTTCACGCCCTATCTAAACAACCCATGGACTTGATAATATTTTTTATATCATACTATACATACATATATTACTAGCTGTTACCCGCGGTTTCAAACGCGTTAAATTCGAATTTCACATTTCTAGGGTTTAAAAATGTCTTTATTCCCGTAAACCACCCATGGGAATTTGTTGTTTTACCGGGACAAAAGTAGTAAATCTATATTACTCTCCATCCTTTTAACTAACTCTATACCAAAAATCAAGTCGATTGGTTGCTTAGGGCGGGCGTGAAGGAAGGACAAACAAACAAACACACTTTCGCATTTATAATATTAGTTAGGATAGTAAGATATAGGTAGATGTTAATTGTTCCTACAAAAACCCACACGTTGACAGCGATTGAAATGAACTGTTTTCTATGCCCTTATTCCTGCTGACTTTCACATAACCCGAATCAAGGTGTAGGTCGAGAGAGGTCGGACACTACGCGGTCCCCATATCAATCACTACAAGAAACAATTTCAACTTTATATCCAGGACATAAGCATTATTCAAATTATTTGGAGTAGACGCGTTCGTGATAGGAATAATCATGGTAGTACGTTAGCGGAACATACAGCGTTCAACTGATTTACTGCCTATACACACTGTGACCACAAATGGCCACCACTCGGGAACAGCCATCAACAAAAATAAAAAATAAGTTAACTTTTACATACAATACTGTACATACTGTACAAGTTAGCGTTAACCGTAGAAATGTTTTGCAGTGGTTTGAAAGGCGAAAGGGACTGCTAAAATGTTACTGCCAAAAACATTAAACATCTTCAGGTTTTACAGTTTCATTTCAGTTTCATTCTGCTTACTTTGGGGTTAGGTAAAGTTTATGAATTATCCAGCATTATTTATAACTATAGATAAAAAAACACCAAACAAAGTCAAAATCGTACTAAGTCATCGACATAGCTCTCAGAATTAGTAGGCTGAAGTGGCAGTGAGCAGGTCATATAGTTCGCAGAACTGATAACCGCTGGGGAGTAAAGGTTCTCGGGTGGCGGCTACGACGTAACGCGAAACGGAGTGTTGGGTGTTCACCCAACACTCCGTTTCGCGTGGACGTTCGTCCACTCGATCGACCGACGACATCGTAGCGATCGCAGGGAGTCGATGGATGGAGGCGGCTCGGGACCGCAATTTATGGCGTCGTCGTATGGGGGAGTTCTATGTCCAGCAGTAAACGTGTAGGACCGTGGTCTTATATGATGATGATGATTTATAACTATTATTTTCTCTATTTATGGAACCATAAGTGGTTCCATAAAATCCTCAAATTCTTCTGAAATTGTCCAATCATACTGACGCAGCTGATAAAAACTACAGCCAGTCACAGCACACATCACAGCCTTTCAATGGAACAAGAAATGTTTTTCTTGCAGCGCGTTGAAATCTTTTGTATGGAACACCTGTCATCGTCGCGTCGCAGTGCGGGTTAATAGAGCGCTTTTTCAATAATTTCATTCATTTTTCCTTCCCTAGTGCCTGTTCCGTCTGCTCAGTGGAAAACTCCCATTTACTGTCGCGTTTCTTACGTTTTCTGTGCCGTGTGTAGCATAGGTACCTGGACTGCTGAGGCTCATAAACACGGAGACATATATTAATGTTTCCATGAGGTGAATGTTAATGTCATCTCGTTAATAACCTTGGCTTTAAGAGTTGTTTTATTTGATGTGTCTGATGCAGGAAGTTTAAGTAGGTTTATCTTGTGGATTGCATTTTGTTAATTACCGTGGCGTGTGTGTGAGGCCGGGAATTTTGCATTTAAATCGGACTCGGGTCCGCGGATTGTCGACTTTAAAATCCGATAGACAAGTTAAATTTTAAACTATAAATTATATTATCAATTAAGAAACAATGTGTTTATTGATTTTCGCTTCTCTTAAATTGTTTGTCCACTAGAAAAAAGTGAAAGAATTGAAAAAGACTATAAAGTTGATTTTTTGAAATCATTGATTTTTCTATGGGGACCTTCTAGTTGGAAATCGGAATCTACAATTTCCACGAAAGCAATCAGCAACAAAGGCTGCTAATATTTTTATGACCTTTTTAGGATCCCTGTATCTTATCGAGTCTTGCTTCATTGTATTGGGCATCCTCATCCCCGAAGAATGCTGCAAGTAGTGTTTTTTGGCAGCAACTTGTAATAATACTTATCATCATCATCAGCCCATACACGTCCACTGCTGGACATAGGCCTCCCCCGTACGACGCCACCAATAGCGGTCCTGAGCCGCCTCCATCCATCGTCTCCCGGCGACCGCTACGATGTCGTCGGTCCATCGAGTGGATGGTCTCCCATGTGGGGGGGATTTGCCATAATCACCACGCTTGGCAGGGGGATTGGTGATCGCAGTGTTGGTGTTTAAAAATACTCAGAAGGAAGCTGCTGCTCTTCCTCTGGTAGGTTCCCTTAGTCGGCTCTTAGGACATCCACAGGTTCAGTTGGAGGGGTCGATGGAGGGGTCGATATTCGTACGCCGCGGCCCCACGGCTAATAATACTTATACACCCCAACTAATATTAAAAGGCGAAAGTGTGTTTGTTTGTTTCTCCTTCCTTCACGCCCTAATTAAGCAACCAATCGACTTGATCTTTGGCATAGAGTTAGTTGAAAGATGGAGAGTAACATATGCACCTTTTCTCTTGGTAAAATATTAAATTCTCATGGTAGATTTACGAATTTAACGCGGGTGAAACCGCAGGGAACAGCTAGTATAATAATATATGTAATTCAACATGTAGCCTTCACAAAACAGTTAGATAACTGAGTGATAGTGAAAGCGTTCCGGTAGATTCACATGTCTGAGGAGTAACGGTCGAGGTTTGTCAAGGCTGGTGGGTTGCACCAACTCTTATGTAGATGGTTTTCAATTACCGTCGTAACATACCCACATCAAATCATCCATGACTTAAATCCATAACCCTAAGTCACCGCCAATTCAAAGTTACCGTACCTACAAAGTTACAAGTTATATGATAAGTAATACGTAAGTCATAAAAGGATATTTACAAAGAAAATACAATCAAATAATAAAAACAAATTAGAACTACATAGTATTTACAATTAAAATAATCAAGCTAGCTGCAGGCTGAAAGAAAAGAAATTAAGGGTTTGAAATTTTTACAAAAGTATTCTTGATGATGGCGAAAATTTACGTAAATAACTCTAAGATAAATAATAGATTCAGGCGTTACTTTGCGGAAATCCATTGCACAATATTAGAATGAAGAAATATTTAGTAACAATTCCGCGTATAACCTTCTCTGATAGTATTCATCAAAGTAAGTTGTCTACTAGTTTCGTCTCTCCACGAGACATCTTCAGGACACCACAATACTCGACCTTGACATTGAGATTGGTAAGCACAGCAACACCGACAGAGTCCCGCCAGTGATGTTGCCTCTCCGAGCTCCGCGCGCCAAGTGAAGCGGAGCGGAGCGGAGCGGAGCTCGGAGAGGCAACATCACTGGCGGGACTCTGTCGGGGTTGCTGTGCTTACCAATCTCAATGTCAAGGTCGAGTATTGTGGTGTCCTGAAGATGTCTCGTGGAGAGACGAAACTAGTAGACAACTTACTTTGATGAATACTATCAGAGAAGGTTATACGCGGAATTGTTACTAAATATTTCTTCATTCTAATATTGTAAATAACTCTTTCTTTTCTACTCTCCCATCTCTCTATCCTTTGATTATAAATAAGAACACAACAGTACCAAAAACTGTTTATAGAATAAAATTTGACTTTTCTAAGTGCTTATGACATCGTAACAATAGCAACAAGACAGGGCAGACGTAGAATAGAATAGAATAGAATAGAATATTTATTTATTTATAACAGTATACATATGTATGTATATAAGCTAATATTGCACCATTAAACCAGCGTTGGTTGGTATTGATGCTCACACTCGTTATATTGACTTTGCGTTTGGATAATACAAGATAAAACTCAACTGAAAACTTCAGCTAACATGAAATAGAGCAGCTAGAGATCGAGGAAGATGGAAGGAGTCGGAGGTGGCTTTTACCGCTGAAAGCGGTACTCTCATGTACATATATGTAGATATACCTAAAAGTAGTTTAGTATTTAAGTAATTGTAAAGTAATTTTGTGAGAAATAAAAGCAATTTATTTATTATTTTACTAAGTGCTTATTTTTTAGGGCTAAAGAAATAAAATTATTGAAATATGAAATCATACACAGCGATTCTTAGACTCCAGTACTCTCAAAAGTCCCAATGCATAGCGTGGACAAGCAATTAATTCAAAATGATTCTCTTTTGTTTGCCAACAGTTCTCCGTTTGTAGGCGCTCTGTATCCGAATATCGATGTACCGAAGGGTCAACACATAAGTGTACAAATGAATAGATGGATATTTTGTGCTAGTTTGTTGAGTTACTGACACCGCAACTACTGCAAGCAATGCAATTCTGCAACGGTGTTAATACCGCTGCTTGCAGTTAGGTCCGCATCTTGTGGTTAATGTTGCGGTTCTGTGTGAATGATGACAGTTACTGACTTGCGCGGTTATGGAATAAGTTATCTTATGGCGCCGTTACATGTTATGTTACTCATAGCGAGCTTGTCGACTTGGTTCTGTATAGACTGAAAACTCACGACACTTTTGTGATTACTGCTAACATGTTAGTATCTAACTAACCCACACTTTGCCATTAGTCGGCTACGAATACTGAAACCAGTAAGTACCTATCTAAGACTAAGAATTTTACATGGAACGGACGTGCTCAAAAGAAAGAACCCACTGTACAAAAAAAACAACGAGTGGATTTTCGATAATCTCAGATGACACTTTGGTTGCCCTTGGATTTATTGACAAGACTGTATCTAAATAGCATATATTTAGATAAAATATATACCTATATCTATATATATGTATATCTCTTTCACTTGTTCCACTAGTAGATAAAAAAATTAAGTGAAGAGAAAATCAATGTCACCTTATTTCTTATTTGATATATAGCTGTTTAAACAGTATTAAATTTGACATGTCCAAGTTATTTTGTAAGCCTAAATAAAGAAATAAAGTTATTGAAATCTGAAATCAGGACGGCCATGCCGAAATAGAGCCCATTGGCGTCGCCCCTGGCCAGGGGCGGCCCGCCCCTCATCCTCCCCACACACTGCTGAACCTAGGCAATGAATGCCAACATCGTCATCATATACAGCCTGCCTTCATCCGCCCCTGGATTTAACCCTCAAAACTCTTGTGCGCTCCCTACAATCTACTCTTGTCCATACGTTCCTGCGCGAGTCTAATCTAGGTTCGTCCTATATCGTCAGCCATCTCGCTGTTTAATGCCCGACATGCAAGCGTAGCGAGATATCCTTCATAACTTTCAAAATTTCGCTGTTCTCCGAAAAGGCACACAGCTTAGCTCTGCTTTTCTTAGGCTACGTGCGCACAGAGCGGATAGCTGCGTTACGGGCAGCCCGGCTGTCCGTAGCGGTTGGAATTACGCTTAACCAACCATTACGCGATGGGACGCATATCACGGCCGCAGTGAACGATCGAAGCAGTTGTTGGTCGGCAACCGAATCGCAGTGCGAATAAAAACTATTGTCTCGTAAATATTTTTGATTGTGGCCAACGATGTGGCCAACCGGATGGCTGACCGCATTTCGGCTAACAGCAAAATGCGTTCTTCCACCATGCCGTGTCGTGTGCACGTAAAAGGCTTTAAGTTTCTAATATTCCAATGGCTCTATTTCAACAAACTGTACCCTATGCAGTGTACCAGGAAACCAGCACAGAGCAGTTTATCATTATGAGGAAGCCGAAACCAGCACGATGGCGGAATGGCCCCGTTATGGTAGCCACATGGGTCCCGTTCTGCGACTAATTTTGTGGCGATAATTAGTAATTATCTAACGGTGTTTACCTTACCTTTAAACAGAATATACATATGTATATAATATATATATGTATAGTAACTGAGGTAAGTAAATCAATCTCTTTGAGTTTGTTTGAATAGGTACCTAATCAATGTAGATTAGGTATAAAAATTTCTTTGTGTTATCATTTTAGCAGTGTTTTATGTGTCTTGGCTTATGTTCTACGGTGGACTAATTAAGTTGATGATGGCGATGATGTGGTTATCTTGGAGTTTCAATAAGGTAACCTATCTATGTATTATACTAAAGTTACTAACGGGATATTTACCATGATTTGAGTTTTGAGTTCTCCAATATTTCGGCAGAGTTACAAAGTAACTCCAGTGTTGTAAATAACAATTTTATGTAGTTTCAAAAGTTTAATATATATTCTATGACTCCAGTCCTTCGACAGTCTAACACGCCCTTGTCGAATTTTTCACTTCTTCCACTAGTGGACAAAAAATTGAAGTGAAGAGAATATCAATAACACCTTATTTCTTATTTGATAATAATAATTATGTTTATAGTATAAAATTTGACTTGTCTAAGTGCTTATTTTGTAAGCCTAAAGAAATAAAGTTATTGATTATGATTCTCCAGTCTCCCAATACATAGCGTTGACAAGGAAAGCATACAAACATTGTTCTCCATTGTAAAAAAACAGTGTTTAATGCTCTTTTGTTTGTTGACGGTTCTCCACTTGTAAGGCGCGCTTAGTACCCTTGCTCTGAGTCTATAATACGAAGTACTACAGGGTTACCTCTAGGTAATTCACGGATACTGCGTGAACTGCAGGTTCTGCTCATCATCACAAACACGTTTTGGAAGACGACCAGGTTTTAATTCTTAAAATTGGATTAAAAGAAATCAAATAAGTAGGTCCTCCATTCAAAAAAATTTCATTGGAGAGGCTTTATTTAAAACTTATTTGGAACTTACCAATTGATGATGTTCTTTATTGACAAAGAAAATAACAATCAAATAATACAAATTAAACCAATATTTACAATTGAGCTAACTGCAGACTGTTGAAAACAATTTACATATAGCTCAACTGGTCCATATCAATACCAGTATTGATGATTACCAATAACCCGTAGGTATAGCCAAATTTGAGGTAGACCTGGTAATGTATGTGAACATAAAGCGTAGGTATAACTATTTGGAAGTGTTATATAACACTTCCAAATAGTTATACTTGCATTGTGACATAAAACGCATGATACTGAGAACTGACTTTGTTTTGGCGTAAACTATGCAAATAAATTCTACCTTGCCCAGAAAGAAACGTTAGATTATGTCACTGCCTGATTTATCTATTCTTTGAGAATAAATAGGTTAAACTGACATGCTAGCGCTGCAGTGACCTAGAGTAATATATTTTGAGCTTAGTTCCTTTAAATCAGTATCTCCTGATCTAAATGAGCAAAATTATTGGTCATACTTATCTACTCAAATGCCCTAATACAATACCCATTGCAATTGTATAATATTATTATATTGTGTATTTTTGAACCTTGATCAAACGAGATTTGCGGATACGTCACATATATGTATTTATCTATAAAAATCAGAAAAAAGTTAAATAAATATTAATGTTGGACAATACATACAGCATCATCTAGCCCCAAGCTAAGCGGAGCTTATGTTATGGGTACTAGATGACTGTTAAATATAATACAATATATTACATGGATATATATTTTTAACTATACACAGAAAATACCCAGAATCATCATCATCAGCCCATACACGTCCACTGCTGGACATAGGCCTCCCACGTACGACGCCACAAATAGCGGTCCTGAGCCGCCTCCATCCATCAACTCCCTGCGACCGCTACGATGTCGTCGGTCCATCGAGTGTATGATCTCCCATGTAGGGGGGGATTTGCCATAATCACCACGCTTGGCAGGCGGATTGGTGATCGCAGTGTTGGTGTTTAAAAATACTCAGAAGGAAGCTGCTGCCCTTCCTCTGGTAGGTTCCCTTAGTCGGCTTTTACGACATCCACGGGTTCAGTTGGAGGGGTCGATATTCGTACGCCGCGACCCCACGGCTACCCAGAATACCCGAGACAAATATTTGTAGATCGTACAAACATTTGTCACAAGGCAAGAATCGAACCCGCATCCTCCTGCGTCGCAGACGGACCTTCGCCCGCCGCGCCACATCGGTCGTCATATGCTGGATATCACAAAAATCAAGGCGAATAAAATAAAGTTTTTTATTATATTCGCCTTGATTTTTTTTGTTTTTGTTTTTTCTTCGTTTCTTTTTAAATTATATGGGCACCTCCAGCCCCATAAAATGTTTAGCGCAAGGTGCACAGATATTGTTACCGGGCTATATGCACCTGTAGAATTTTAAACGATTTTATTTCTTCCTCTCTATTCGATTCCTCTGATGGCTTGAACCAACATCAATAGGTATATGATAAAGATATATATAAGTAAGATAGATATTAAACATCTTATGAACGAATGAAATACAAGAATTCCATTCAACAGGAAGTCGAGGCCTCCAATCTGGATGTGACCTTAATTCCTTGTTTTTGTGGAGCCAGAGTGAAATGATTAACGCAATTAACGTGCGCAAGAGTGTTCGAATGGAACAATAAGGTGAAACTCTTCGATGAGCCGATGTTTACAACAATGGATGGGAACTGCAAACGATCACAATCTTATAGATAGGAATTGAAGAATCTTGTCTCATTAGTTTTTGTCGTTAGTTCTTTTGGGTTCGCTGTTTACTAGGTTTTGCTAGGTGACGCAGTTTTATGCGTGGTTGATAAAGTCCAGAGTGACTTGATTAATACAAAAAACGTAGGTACATACAGCTGAACATAGAATCTCCTTCTTTTTTCGTAAAGATAATGGTACTAGGTAATATAACATGTTGTTTAGAAAAATTCAAAACTGTCGTGATGGTAATATATATTTATTCCATATTAGACTAGCTGCCTGTAGCTGATGTGTCTTGGTGTTGAATTTTGTCATTGAAAGGAAGAAAATAAGTTTATTGGTCACAACAAAAAAACATTAGAAATACATAGGAAACTTACAAGAAAAAAAATAGAATTTATTTCTAACAAAGTGCCCCCAGCATGTGAACAAAAAAAAAAACATTGCGGATCGTCTTTTAGCTAATTTCATTATTAGCTCATACTTTTTTTAGTTAATATTTAGTATCTATACTACTTTTTTATGTTTTGCTGGACATATACTCCTCCTCCCTCCATCCTCTAACGATTATACAGCTGAACATAGAACTCTCTCTTTTTTTGAAGTCGGTTAAAATAGATTTGTAACTATCTTCCTACCAAATATGTCAAGCCTTGAATTTAGGACAAGACCATAACACAATCTAAGCTATAGCAAAACAGCAAATTGACCTACATGTTCCACAAGGCCCAGTGAATTAAATTGCAGTCACAAATTTAAACGGATTCGTCATTACCATTAGCCGTACGTTATTCCATTCCGTGTTCCGTTATGAAAACTGTCTCGGTTCACAATTTGGAATTTATTGTAGCTGTGCAGGTTTATGACGAATGAAAGTGTATGTTTTTGCTCTTTTGTAAAATTAATGCAGTAAAAACTTTATCGACAAAGAAAATAATCAAATAATAGAAACAAATTAGAACTAGTATTTAAAATTGAAACAATTGAGCTAACTGCAGACCGTGCAAACAATCTACAGGTAACTCAACTGGTCCATATCAATACCAGTCGGAACCGTCCATCGTATCTTGACAAGTTGACAGAGCCTACGCATTTGCTCCCCTTGGAGTCGAGACCCTAGGACGGTGGATTATCTGGGCGCCTGGTCGATGTGACGCGTGACCCGAGAGCTGATACGGATCTGGCGCAGCGCATTAGCATTGCCGTACAGCGGGGCAATGCAGCCAGCGTCTTAGGGCAGTAAAATAAACGAAATTGAAACGTATCGGTACATAACCTACCAAGGGAAACCAGTATTAAAATTCTCCTTCATGCGGATGCTACGCTTCCGGTGAATCAATCAATATTATTTTAAATTCTCAATTTTTTATTACGATTGCAATAAAATGGTGGACAGAGTGATTCATGAGAAATGTTTAGGTATAAAAATATAGTTAAAAACTAAAACCCAACTACATAAAAGTCTTAAACAAGCGTTCACTTATTGTCCTTATCATTTTCTATTGATACTTAGGTAGTCGGAGGCCTTTGTTACTAATTGTACCGTAGATATATGGGGTGGGTGCCTCCGACTACCTAAGTATCAAAATAAAATGATAAGGACAATATGTGAACGCTTGTTTAAGACTTTTATGTAGTCGGGTTTTAGTTTCTAACTATATTTTTTTATACCTTTTTGCTAATAGCTTGAGAATCGTTAATCTCACAAAAGTTTGAACCGGTCTTGGAAAGTACAAACAAAGACCTTTGCAACGATACCACCAACGAGCATATTTACTAACATTGAAATATTCGACCCTTTCTTCGACCCCTGCTATCTCGTTAGACCCCCATTTTTATCTGACGTCACGTAGCCTATAACCATCGGGCTATTAAGAGAATCATATGACACCTCATTTGTTGAAATCGGACCAGTAGTTTCAGCGCTACGTGGGAACATAAAAATCGGCTGCATACATACATACATACATAGGGTGTCAAAATCATAACCCTCTCGTAGTCGGGTAAAAATGACTGAAAATTGACAATATTTTTTTAAAGATACGTATTTGATAAATTATGCTGAATAGGAGGTTTTACTGGTGTGCATTGCACTTGCGCTTAAACCTATAGAGATATATTACGGAACTCTCATAAACTACTCTACTACCCGTGCGAAGCCGGGCAGGAGACTAGTATATAAGGAATATAATGTATCTTTTGTAATAATATATGTTTAATTAATACTTATTCCTCATTTCTTTTTGTACTTTTTTTCTTTACTTTCTGCTCTAGTTTAAATGTTTTTTTTTATATTTTAAACTGCATCATTTAGCCCCAAGCTATACAGAAATTGTGTTATTGGTACTAGATGACTGATATACAATACATTATATAATACATACATAGATTGATATTTTTATCATACATAGAAAATACCTAGAACCTAGCCCTCACCCGGGCGTGAACAAATATTAGCAGATCGTACAAATAATTATCCCAAGGCGGGAATCGAACCCGCAACCTCTGCGTCGCATTAAAATACAAATATAATGTCAAACGTACCTACTAACTATTTTACACACACCGTTACGTAGTGAATAAATCTTAAGTCTATGGTTACCACTCCTTCCATCTAGTAACTCGTAAAACACGAACGTAATTTCCGTTGTGGAAATGACATAGTAATCTGGGTTACTGACAAAACTCGATTTGAATCGATTACGGCGCGCACCTTACCAAATTGGTCATTACCACCGCACAGATAGCAATGAACTTGAGTTAGGAACTCGAGTTATTACGATTAAGATAGTTTCTCCGACGTTGTGGTACGTAACCGACGACGTAACAGAGTCAGAATCAATAACTTTATTTCTTTAGACTTACAAAATAAGCACTTAGACAAGTCAAATTTTATACTATAAACATAGTTATTATTATCAATTAAGAAATAAGGTGTTATTGATATTCTCTTCACTTCAATTTTTTGTCCACTAGTGGAAGAAGTGAAAAAGAATCCACTAGCACATTTATATATCACTTATGTGTCTAATACATGTTTATTTTACCCATCTAAATGTAAATTTAATGTGATTTAGATACATGTCAAATATTTCTATAAAGCTAAACAGAACATTGAATTTCTTACATACTACTGACAGTGCGGAACGGAGCGACATCTGGCCAAGCATTAACATCATTGATGTAATCATCTATGGAGTATAAGGCCTTCCTGATAAGATTTTGTTTAATATACTGTTTAAATTTACGAATAGGGAGTTCAGTTGCTTCAGATGGAAGCTTATTGTAGAACCGCACGCAATTGCGAATAAATTATTTCCCTACCTTTCGTAATCTATATGCTGGGATGTGTAATTTGTTCTTGTTTCTTGTATTTCTATTGTACACATCACACTTTTTCAAAAAGCTATCTCTATTTTTGTGCGTATACATTAGATTTTCATGGATGTAATGCGATATTACTGTCAATATTTAATAATATTTATTTCTTTAAATAATTCTCTCAAAGAGTCGCGTGGCTTTAATTTGTAAATTGCGCGTACCGCTCTTTTTTGGAGAACAAAGATAGTCTGGATGCCAGCTGCCTGTAACAATAATAATAATAATATACCAGCTTGTGGCGAGCTGTTGGTGAGTAGCGACACCACGGGCATACCGAGTGCTCCCGGGGAAGTTCCTGGTTCTCGTCTCCGCTTGCGGAGTGGTATCCCAAGAGAACCAGATCCCCACCTCTTGCTTGCCTTCATTGGCCGGTCTGAGTGGAGTCGCGAGAGATGCATCTTAGGATGTAGACTCGGGGGTGGGAGTGTCTAATGGCGTAATAACGAGGAAGCCCGCTCACGTTTCTTCGTGATGGTGAAATCGGGGCCGCACATCTCGACACCCCTTAGTCGTTTGCACCGATGTTGTTCCTTTACCGGCATTTACGCCAACATTTTGAGGAACCCATCCAGCATTCGGCAAGCCACCGTCTGCCGCTTGTAACAGTATTGAGAGTATGTTTATGGCAGGCGTCCATAGTTTTCCTATAGCCCAATATTCACCACAATAAAATAGCTTTTTTGTTATTTTCATTATCCTTTGCAATAGTCTCTACACCTGGCGGATATCATCTTCGGGTGTATCATATTGTGCAACCAAGGATGATACCCGCTATGTGTAGCTCTCGCCTTTAGATTAATTCTCATAAAGGGCCTCTGTGCTGTTGGCTTCGGCTCCACGCATGCCTCCCAAAGGACCGGGTCACTATATGGCCCGTGATCATGGAAATGAGAAACAGAACAATAATAAACTCTGTACGCACAAAATATATAACCATGGTATAAAATGTTTAAACAACAATAACACTGATATGTACTTCGAATGTATTTAAAAATAGACTCACGAATGTACTCACAGAGAAATGGTATTACAGCGTTAATGATTTTCTGCTTGACTTGATTTTATATACCTTACAATTAGAATGTATTATTAATTTTAAGTATAACTGATAATTAAAAAAAATGTTTGATTATATAATTATATACATTGTTTAGAAAAGACATATCACATTAATGACAAATCTGCAGTGTGCCCTCTCCTATTTGCACGCCAGTGGTGGCAAAACATGTAGGTCAGATCCTACTAATATTATAAATCTCCTAGTTTGTATGGATGGATGTATGGATATCTGTGACTCTTTCACGCAAAAACTACTGAACTGATTGGGCTGAAATTTGGTATTGGTATAGTTTGTGTAAAAATAGGTTGTGTGTTAGGTAGGAGCGAGCTCACTAGTAGGTACCCCTCTTCATTCAATACTCGTACATAAGAGGGACAATATTTAAATTTAAACTTAAAAATACCTAGCTTTTATGGAGATGTTTTCCTACACAATGACTATCGTTGGCGATGATCGTTTTCATGAAGGTGTAGAACAAAGCGATAGAACATGACTGACGCGAACGATTAAAAGCGAAGTTTCTCAGTAGGTAACCGACTTCCAAACCGATGTTATCTCTGATTGAAACCGATAACATGCACGGAATCAGGGGTCATACTTTCACTCGATATCGATGGTACAATTCAATTTGCGATATGGCTTTGTAAATATGTTTTTGAACCAGGGCATTCTGATAGTGCATGTTAGATTAGTTATCTAGCGGGAAATCTGAGATTTTTGACTTCAGCTTTGAAGTCAAAAAGCTAAAGCGTACAGCTGCTAAAAATGGAGTGTTTATTTTTAGGGTAGGTATGTAGGTACTTAGCCTAAGTACCTACATACCTACCTTAAAATAAACTATCACCCAACTAACTTTTATTTCATCATTTTGGATTATCATATCACATATGTACATAGATTTGCATGTGGTCTATCGTTAAAATCTACACACCAGTGCAGTGACAAGAAGGTTTTTTTTAAGTTTTTTATTTAATTAGGTTTTATAAATTGTTTTTTAACTTTAGCAAGCATAAAATATTATACAGGTACGTATAATTTTCTTTTACTTTCGTATAACACAAAAGAAACTGTCCGGCGCATCGCGTAGCCGAAGCGCGTTGAAGTCTTTTATATGGGAACGCCGTTATTCTCGTAGCACTTATTTTTCTGTCAAATTGAATAAAATTGTTTCGGAATGTGTATACTTAAATATTATGGTCTTCCAGAGCTATTTAGGTATGGTATGAACCTCTTTCTTACAGCATTATAAACATCTAATAAAACTTCAAATATAGGTCATTGTTGTAAACAAGCAGGCTGAAACGAGCGGCTGCGAAGCGGTTGAAATTAAAACGCATCGAAGTCGAAGTTGTATAAACGCCGCTATTTGTCTATGTTTTTTTGTGCTGTCTATGTTTGTGAACTAAATAAACTCCTATTAATATTGCCTCTCTTCTTTCCTCGTTAGACCCCTCTATATATCATTGCTTAGCATCCTTTATTTGTAAAAATAATATACTTAAATATATATTGTATAAAGTATATTTGATTATTAATTCCCCTATTATAATTTTCCTACCCTAACTCTCCTGATCCTTATCCTGTATCGTCTCGTAGTAGGTTTTTATAATAGACCGAAATGTTTCCCAAATTTTTTATCTAAAAACAAAATGAAAATGGAAAATGCTAAACTAGCGGGACCAAAAAAAAAACAAAATAAACCATCTATCTATTTCTCGTAACGCTTTGATTCAATTTTTTTCGTAAATTTATTGATAATTCGTAGTCTCTCTGAGTAGAGATAAGGATGACGAAGCTCAAACCTGGACGCCCAGGTTTGAGCTTCGTTATCCCTTAGGATCATCTCCACAAAGAGATACTCTGTTTTCTATCAAAAATGCGAAGGTAAATTATATGGGGAACACCGTCTACGCCAAAATAAGGTAGTGTTGGTGTCTGAATGAATGACGTTTGGACAGATTATTCGGCAGAGATATTTCCTGCCGCAGTTCACACGCACAACTCACGCGCAAACGGAAGAGATGGTCACACACTCATTTACAGTTTTAATTGTCAGATAATTAAAATTATGCAATGTTACTGTTTTGTGTTATTGTTTGTGTCGCCTGGGAGTCGGGACCAAGCGTCTTAACGGCACCTATTCAAATACCCACGAATAAAGGTTCTTGCAAAGATGACAATTTTTCAAATCTGGCTCTTTGATAGCCTTTGATCACCTACATTTTGCAGTTTACTAACTATATAAAATGTAGTAGGGTAAGTCCGGGGAGACGGCCGTACGGAAGAGATGGCCAATTGCAAAAACTGCAACTTATTACCGACAAATTGTGTTAGTTTCAAGGTAGTTCGCTTCGCCTCACTGCTAGCAACAAGTGTAAACGTGATTTTTCGGTGAAAAAAAATGAAAAAGTAAGTAAAATCCACTTTGTTTTTTTAACATATGTCCGATTTAGTGTAAGGGGTTGACGTATTACGTGTTTTCAAAAAAGTTCTTAAAAATATCCCGGTTTTTGTACTTTTATTGTAATACGATCACCTTTTCCCGAATTCTAACCTAAAAATTTGCAATGAGGATGACGTAATTCTTTGTAAAATTGATTTGGCCATCTCTCCCATACAATCGGGATAGATTGCCATGTTTTTTGCGGGGGAGATGGCCGTATTTTATTCTTGTTATTCGATCTGACGATGTTTTTCACAGATGCCTAACATCCACGTCCGGAAGGCAGCTAAATACTTCTCGAGGTGTTTAGAGAGAAGATGATCTAAAAAAAGCCATGGCTGAGATTGAAAATAAAACAATGGCTGTCTACAGAGCGTCTATTATCTACGATATACCTAGGAAAACATTGGAGAGAAGACTTAAATTGAATAATGACTCAAAAAGTCCTATGGGTCCAACTTCTACATTTGGCCTTGAAAATTAAAAGAGACTGTAAATCATAAAATATATGTAGGTAAAAGAATTTCCCTTGATTATTGATGATAAAAGAAGAATAACATTTTGTTTTGCGGAGCAGTTAAAATTAAAACACAGGTTCAATTCAAATTACAAAAAAACCAGGCTGGTCATGATTGGCTGCAATTGTATTTGAAAAGAAACCTAGACATTTCCATAAGAGAAGTCAGAAGGGGTTTCATACGCCAGAAGTTAAGCTATAAACAGAACAGAAGTGAATACAGACACAACTTACTGAAGACTGACTCCAATGTAAATTGTGTATGCTGTGAGGGCACAGATTAATAAACGTAAGTGAGGGCATGAAAATTGCACTGAATACATGTGCTCCAACTGCGGGAAAAATAAATTTAAGGGCATAGAAAATTTAAAAGGTAAGGGAAAGGGCAAAAAAGCTAAAGGCCATCTGATTGCCATGGGGCTCTCGCCCCATGGCAATCTCTCCCGGATACTCGGGAGAGATGGCCAATCGTGTTTTTTTTAAAGACACATAAGTCAATTTTTTGTTATTTTTGAGGCTGATTGAGATTATAATACGAGTAGAAGAATAATTAAACTTGTGTTTACAATAAAAATTATTGTTTTAATCACCATAGTTTCTGAAAAATATATCGTCAAAGTTAGTAGGGCCATCTCCCCCGGACTTACCCTATTAGTTTATTTTGGCTATTTTATTAACAGACTTCGAAAAAAGGAGCAGGGTCTATATTGGGCTGTATATATGTTTTTTATGTATCTATGTTGGTCAAATTCTCCATCAATTATGGATCTATTTTGAAATTTTATTTCGTCGTTCAATAGAGAATGATCCCGAAGTGACCCCATACAATTTTATTCCCAACGGATTTGTATTTGTAGCTTAAAAACAGTGAAAAATTAAGAAATTCGAAGTGGGTTTTAATTTTTTCACAACAATCATACATATATGTATAGTGGTGATAACGGGTCTAATTAAAGTTCCTTATCAAAGAAAATAACTAAGCCCCGTCGTAAGTGTTGTAGAACTGTGCTCTTTGCATCGTTTCCCCAATACTGGGGGCATGGATGACCCATCACGAAAGCATCTTCTCCCGTACCATGTTGCGCCATCTGCCCCGGCTCTCAGCGACATGCACCGCTTCTGACATGTTGAGGTCGAGGATGGTGCGGATCTGATCTGACCAGCGCATTAGGCTCCTTCCTCTCGGTCTCTTTCCCTCTACTTTTCCCGTGACGATGAGTTTTTGTAGGTTGTCTCCGGGCTTGCGAGCTATGTATGTGACCTAAGAACTCAGGTATTCTGCGTTGACAGATAAAGCCGTGTGTACCACTTCTTGTTTTGTCTATAAGTAACTATGTTTATTTGTGGCGTCGTTTGGAGGAGAGCAGTGGACGTATACGTGCTGATGATGATGACTATGAGCTACGTTTAATCTCAGCTATGCGAATGCGTTGCTTGTCTTTAGAACATAACAACTAAAGTAATTAACTAACCATACTAATCCGTCATAGTCTATATAAATAACACCAAAAGTAAGATAAGAAGCCCGATCAGTTTCAACTTACGCCACGAAATAGCTTAATTTCGTCTAAACAATATCATTGTTCATTTATCTTAGTAGACTATCATTTACCTCAACGGAAAGGAAACGGTTTTCTAACAATAAAGCCACTTATAATAAGTAGCGCTAAACTGTTGTTGGTTCCGCTGATGGCCGAAAAATTGTGGTTTTATTGAGAAAGTTGCATATTGTTATGTAGTATTACTTAGCTTGTTTTTGGCTAGTTTTTTCTTAGAACTAGGTACTATTTTTCTGCATAGATATCTGTATTATAGAATATACAGTTAAGATCTACGGATACAGTTAAAAGACTAGGTAATTTTTACTGTAGTTGGTAAAATGAATAGGGCTTACGAAGCAAACCTACATATTGTGGTTGATCTAATTGTCTCAAATTGCTCTAATATCCGTCGCTGAAACTTAGAGCTGGACCACAAATGTTTGCTAGATCAATAATATCTAATGATCATTTGTACGTGCAGAGTATATTATTTCTAAGGATATATTTACATATGTATATTATATATTTTTTGTCATCACAAAAATGTTTCTCGTTTATCGTACCTTACAGATTCTTAAATCAAACATTCTAGCTAGAGTCCAGGTTTATTGACAAGGATACATATTACAAAGAATATAACAAAAAAGCGTGCCCCCCGCAACCAGCGTCTGCGATCCGCTCTTATTTCTAAGTCTATATTAATTTTATAATTTTTTTGTAACGACATATACGTTTCTCTTTGTTTGTAACTTACAGTTTCTAAAATTAAGCATTCTACATAGATTCCAGGTTTATTGACAATTACTTATATTGCTAGTTTAATGTTACCTAATAGTTACGTACTTCGGCGTGACCTTAGGTTTTTTCTGTTGTAATAATAATACTTAATTTTTTTTCCCACAGCTGGGCAAGACAGGCCTCCTCCAGGCCAGCCAGACAGGCCTCCTCCAAATATTTGACCTTTGATAAATGCTCAATATTTTGATTGCCCCTATTTTGTTTTCTTTTCCATTGACTAGTGATTATATGAGAGATCATAAAAACTGTCCGTTTCCAGGGCACGCCGAGATGTGGCGTGTGGCGCTGCTAGTCTGCCTCGCGTCTCCAACTCGTGGGCTGAAGAACCGGCCCAACCAGGTGGTAGACGTGACCACGAGCTGTGACAAGGAAGCCATGGCCGTGCATCTGCTGATGGACCAGCCGTTCAAAGGACTGGTATTCAGCAAGGATTTCTCGAGAGAGTGTCGTGTTCAGGGTGAGGTTCTTTTAATTTTTATTTACATGCACATGCAAGCACCTGACTGAGTGAGGAGGCTGGCAAAAGCGAAATGTGTACCTGTGCCCAGCAGTAGGTATTCCCACCGTGGTAATTTAAAGTTATTTTATTATTATTTATTACCTAGAACGGCGAATTAAACTTATTAATTAGCTAATTACATTTGTCTACCTACAATCTTATAAAAGAAATCACAGGAAAATAAAACTTTGTTAATGTTTAAATAAATAAAAATGTTTAGATAAATAAAAAAAATCTAAGCGGCTATTAACTGATGATAAACGTTTTCCTCCCATGGCACAGTGCATGACAGACACCTTTATTCGAAAATCTGTCGCGTTGCAAACAACCTAAATATATTCAACATTATAAATAATCAAAAAAAATTGTGATATCAATCGTTTGTACAAAATTAATCGGAAAGTACGAAAAAATATCAAAAACTGTAGGTACCTAATCACTTTGTGTGTCGTTTTCAATTTCCAGCAACTTTATATTCATTTCCTCAAGTTTTCATAATTTTCTATATCAGGAAACCTTCAAACCAAGATATCCCTTCACCTACCATCCAACTCATGCGGTATACGAACGTCGCCACTGAACAGCACCCATTCCGAGCCTGATGATGAAGAGGATCTGTACTATAACGTGGAGCTGGTCGTGCAGATGGACAGGCAGCTCCAGCAGTCTTCTGATCAGGAGATTCTTGTCAGGTACGTAAATCCCAATTATGGCCCAAACTTTGTAGATAGACATTAACTCCTGTATTTCCTTATGGATGTAAGCGTGTTAAATAATTAAGGTTCGTAGTTTACCCGCTTACATTCTTAATGAATTCATCAAAATGACGATTGTTTTTAAAGTAAGACTACTGTATTATTTAACAAGCTTCAGCTTCCGACTTCGCACTCTTTGAATGTTATTCCAGGTCTAAAATTTCAGCTCGATTATGTTCAGTAGTTTTGGCATGAATACGTTTTTTTTATTTTCGATAGTGCGTGTTATATCGAACGTGACGATGTGGCCGACGCGACGGTGTATCACTAAGTTCTAGAAGAAAATTATTCACTCTTGTCTTGAAGAGTATGTAATTCTCTCCCCAGAACCTCCTAATTAACAAACATTCAATATTCCGGGAAAAATGTTCGGAGCGCCAGGCTAATGATCAATAAAATTAATAATTTTTAATATCTTTTCATCTCAATTTTCAGATGCAAATTAAAACCGAAAGCCGTCCGCATCAACAGCTCTGCGCTGGAAACGGTTATCAACTCTAAAATTCAGGAAATGAATGTTCAGGACGTCAAGAAAACCAGGTAATTTTCAGAAATTAGGTACTTGACCAAAAATATATAATATTTAATAAATAAGGTTAAGTACATTTCATACATTTATCTGAACAAAGAATAAAAAGGGACTGGAGGTTACTAAAACAGGTATAGAAATGTTATTGAAAAACTTAGGTAAGGAAGTTCAGGTCAAGGTTCTTAACCTTCCTTAGGTTCCTTCCATGTTCCTTCGTACTTTCAAATCTCTAGATACCTACAATAACTTGTCCAAAAACTTGTAGAGAAACTTGAAACTCGGAGAAAGACACGAGTTACAAAAACTACAAAACGAACAGATTGTTTTGTAGCTTCTGAAACCCGTTTTAAATACTTAGCAATCTATGTACTGTCACTTTTCCTACCACCCATGTGTGCTGTAGGTACCTATTGTATGAGCAGATTCCCCCGTATACGGGGCTATTAGTTGTTATTTATAAATAACTGGCTTTCGAATATTCTATTATTCCAGAGCTGGCCGAAACAGACAAGCTTTTGCAAGCGCGCTAGAACTGGAGCAACGGGAGTGGCTGATGGAAGCAGCCAGGGCCTGGATGGAGCTGTCTCCAGCGGTCGAAGGGAGTGAGCCTGCGACTGTTGAAGTGGGACAACAGATGCGGCTGCTGATACAGTGCACTTTGCCCGGTGAGTCTATTTCAATAGAAATAGAGTTCAATATCCTGGGACAAAGCGAGTGCCTGATGGAAGCAGCGAGGGCCTGGATGGAGCTGTCTCCAGCAGTGGGAGGGAGCGAGCTTGTGACTGTTGGAGTGGGACAGCAGATGCGGCTGCTGATACAGTGCACTTTGCCCGGTGAGTTAGTCGAATATCCTGGAGCAACGAGAATGGCTGATGGAAGCAGCCAGAACCTGGAAGATCTGGCGCCAGCAGCGTATGGGAGCGAGCCTGCGACTGTTGGAGTGGGATAGCAGATGCGGCTCCTGATACAGAGTACTTTGCCTGGTGATCCATTTAAATAGAGAAGAATATCTTACAGCAATAGGAATGAAAGAAATACATTAATGTGCGCATGCGCCTCGGAGAGGCAACATCACTAACTGCAGGACTCTGTCGTTGTTGCTTGGCAATCTCATTGTTAGTACCTACCAGCCGTACCAGGTAACATTGTCATTATCTTCTTCCAGTTGGTGTAGGCCTCCGCGTGACGAACTGCGTCGCCCACGACGGCCTCGGCGAAGCCTCGCAGAAACTACTTGACGAAGCCGGCTGCCCCATAGACGAAGCCATCTTCACCAAGCCCACCATTCACCACCACAACCACAAAAGCACTGAAATCGATTTCTCCGACTTAGAACCAGTAAACCCAATCAAAAACCTTGACGAGCGGAACGTAAAGATGTCTAAAACCAATCCAGATTACATACTAAAGAATATAATGACGTATCAGCATGCAGTGACGATATTCTCCGCGTTCAAGTTCCCGGATAGAGCGAAGTTGCATCTCACTTGTGGGATTGAGCTGTGTATAGGTCAATGCCCGCCGGTTGACTGCAAAGCGCTGCAGAAGCCCCAGCAGACGAGAGATGGATTGTTGAGAAAGGCGAGATTGGATAAGGATGCGAAGGGAATCGTAATTGATCGCTTGGAGGTGTATAACAGTATAGAGGTGCACGCGCCGAATATTGAGTTGGAGGATGAAGCTTCTATTAGAGGTGATTGTGAACCAATATATTCTATTTAGTTACTCACAAGCGAGGAATGCAGGTTCGATTCCAGCTGTAGGGTATGAAGGTATTTATGTCCTCTTTATGAGTCTAAGACTAGCCATATGCGCATAGGTGAAAGTGTAGTGCGCAATTGAAGACATATTTTACTTTAAAAACTCTTTAAGTTTCGTACTTACTTACCCTACCCATCTACGAAGAAAGCATAAAATGGTGCCTTCGAAGTAGGTACTGGTTGTTCGAAAGAATGTAGATTTAAATCCCGTCTAAAAATATTGTTTCTAAACAAGCTTTTTTTGTCTTTTTCCAGGTTCAAGAAGAATAGAATCAGAGGAAGACGAATACTCCCGAGGATTTTCCCCCGGAGACAAAACGATCTGCATGTCGCCGGGGAAAATGGCACTTGCATTCTGCGTGCTAGGCGTCATATTCCTTTGCGCTATCGCCGTAGCGTTTGTGTCACTGATTCGAGCGAGACGGCGCATAGGCAGGGAACCATTGCATACTTCTCTTTCTTTCTATACTGGAAGTAAGAGTATGTTCTCTTCAAGTGAGAGTTCAAGTTCTGGATTGAGTGGTAGCAAGCTCCTTTTGACTGATAGTCCTTATTTCGATCATCATTCGTCTTCTAGCAATAACTGGCCGTACTCAAGGGCCTTTTGAAATGATGTAATATCTGAAAAAGTAAACGAAAGAAAGATTTCATTTTCACAGAAAAAGAACCAATCCAGCGAAAGGGAAATCACTATAATAGCGACTTGTTGTACCTCGGTCGTCGATAATTCGTCGGAAACAGGTTCAAATCTCATATCTGTGGTCTTTTTGCTTTCAAAAAAGTTTTGTAAATTGCTATCTATTATAAGGATAAGTACCTACGAAGAGGCGTAGCTAGTATCATGTCTGTGCTAGGAAGACTGGTAGCACAGATAAGGTAATGTTACTACGCTGGTAGGTAGAACTACGTTTTAGGCGAGGAATAGGTAACCTCCTTTAGGAATAGGTGTACCGGCCTACTGGGTAAATCATGAGCAGAGTTTGTTCATTTTGAGGCGGTGGTTTTGAGGTCGTACAATTCAATAATTTTTGCTAATTATAAGTTTATTTATAGTAGAAGATATTTATTTCATCTACAAAATCATTAGAAAAGTAGACGAGTTTTGGGCTATAAGGTGAGGGAATTAGTTTTCATTACCACTGCCTCGACCGTTAGAAATAAATAAGTGTATTACTTAGAGCTAAGTTTTATTGATAAGATATAAATTATTGTGTTGTGATTTAACTAAATAAAGAATAAAGATGTCGGAATATTTTATACTTACCTGCTATTTTTTAATAAAAATGTAAGGACAATCAACATAATCATGTCTTTTATTTTGGCGGGTAAGGACCGGACCACGGAAGTAGGTATAACTAGCCGGACGGACTCCACCAAAGCGGAGACGAGACGTAATAGAACGTTCCCACAATATCTCGTCTCCGCTCAGCTTCAGTGGATACCACTGAGCGGAAATGTATGATATTTGTATGCGAAGAAAAATAAAGAAAGATCGAAGCGGAGTTATGAGCTGTACTTCGCAAGCAGCTGGCGACACCACGCAGCAGGGATGAGAAGAGATGTGAGCAAGCGGCGTGCAGTAGCGGCGCCGCTAGTGCATTCATCTCAATAAACATCCGACGCTCTCCGCACGCGGCACAATTCCGCTCTAGCCGGCTCACATCTCCGCTTTAGCCAGCACACATCTCCGTTCCAGTCTAGCCAACACGCATATCCGCACAGCTTCGGTGAAGACGTACCCTAGCTGAAAAACATCTCGTCTCCGCTTCGGACATCTCCTCACATCTCCGCTTTGGTGGAGTCTGTGTCTCGGCCTAGCAATCGCTTTCTCTATATTAGATTCTAGCTGCTGCCCGCGGCTTCGCACGCACTTTTCATGTCCGTCCCCGGGATACCATGTACTTCCCTGCCCATTAGATCCGTTCAGCCGTTTATGCGTGAAAAGTTTACAGACAGATGGACAGAGTTACTTTCAAAATAATATTACATTAATAAAGTAGGGTTGATGTTCTAAGCGCCACCTGTTCGAACAAAAAGAAAGCGTCACACTTTACACAAAGTTTCGTTAGATTTCCGCTAGATGCACATTCGTGCACAGGGCAGCTATCAACAAGGGCTCTGTATCGTCTCGAATAGGTTGTAAAATGTCTCCCAAAGTTTTTATTGACATAAAATACCTGTTATAAAAAAAATAACTAGCAAGAAAAAACAAGGGCCTTCCCACAGACATCCATAGATAAAATATAGAGCACGGTTAGCAAAGCGGTATGGTGTGCGCTCAATACCGACATTCGTGCGAAAAGGTGACCGATACACGATAACAACTTCGAAGACGCAGACCACGCACGAATAAGAAAACCTATGAACAAGATCTTGATTCTAGATGAATAAATTTAATCCAGACTTTTTATATTAATTGGTATTACAAAATTACAGTTGAACTACATGGCCTTTTTTATCATTTATTTACAACGTTCAATTAATACTAACGTCGTCATTCTTCTTTTTTGTCGGACTAAGAAATTGAACGTGCCATTGATACCAAAAGTCTTGGGGGCGATGACATCATCCGCTGATCAAAGAATAAAAAGCCCACAGAAGGACCGCAAGGCCGATTAGGAATCATTATATTCAATGTTTATTTTTTTATCAACTTCAAAAAAGGCGAATGTTCTATGTTGAGCTGTTTGTATGTTTTTATTAGTATTTTCGTCAATTTCATCATTTATGGACCAATTTTGAAAACTCTTACGCTATTATACCTTCATACGTATGGAGAATCATCAAGTGGTGGTCCCATAAAAGTTTTAGGATTAGTATATTTGTCCCGCAAAACTTAAAAAAAGTGTAAAATGAAGGGAATTGAAGGTGATTTTAGTTTTTTCACAACAATCCAATTTGGCAATTAGCGCTTAGAAAAGTAAAAAAAAAAACAATTTAATTTGGGTAAAAGGTATTATTTAAGAAAATATTAATTGTTATTGATTCTCTAACCAATAGGTATTCCATTCGTAATTTTTTTCGACTATATATCTGAAACGATGAAAAGGGCCGCCTTTTCAAAATTCAGTCCCACTCACGTAAATCGTAGATCCGACACAGGACATTATTGTAATATGTAAATATATTATGTCAAATTAAGTAATGCGTTGGTTAATCACAACGCAATGATTAATGCGTATTTTACTAAACACGAGTATTTTTAATTGGATATTTTTTTTTAGTTGACGATTTTATCTGCACCTTCTGCACGCATTGTTTTATCTTTGGCATGGGCGGAACGAAGTCGGATTGGATGCTTGCTTTCGCGATCGGTCTTTTGCTTCGCCCGATGCCGTGTTCGTACTCGCAGTCACGGATGATATTTCAACTAATTCTACATGAATAGCGATTATTTATAAACTTATCAACTAAGTGGACGGGTTATGAAAGAAGTTTTGAGTAGCTGTTCGAAAACTCAAGTATTTGTGTTTCGTGATCGTGCCATCGAATTGGAACGGATCACTGCGGCCCGTGTACTGTGTAAATTGTGTGTGCCGAAGAATTTGTGTGGATAACCGTGCTAAACAGCGCCACAAGACAAAAACAAAGGTAGGAACTTGTTATCTTATCCTATACTTTTGATAGGAAATTGTACCTGAACGAGGAATAGTTATTTTGGGCTTGGTTATTGGGCGAGTTAGTTACCTGTTCATGTCGCCGCTAGCCGCAGCCGCTATTGAAATTCTTTGCCTTATTGGTATTCAAAGGTGGAACTCTTCTTTCAGGTTCTATTCTAGGTACCTACTCTGCTATCTCAACTCTACCTACAACTTTGACAGCAGTAAAAAGAATAAAATGGTATTAAAAATCATAGGTAAATTCCACTGATCCTTGACAAATTACTTAATAAATGTTGCATAGCCAGTTGAAGAGCATATGAAAGAGATAGTTATTTACTGAATATGTTAATTTACTCTGAATTGATACAAATGGTAGGTAATCCTTTAGGTTGTGTGTACAACAAGTCAGACCTGGTGCCATAAAGTGAGGTAAGTAAAACTGTTTCATTTTCATGTGTTTACTGTCAATACTACTATATAATACTATGTGGCCGATGGTGTATCATGAAGGTCTAGATTCTAGAAGAAACCTAATCACTCTTGTCTTTTTGCCCATTTTATCCCAGTAATGCAAAGGCAAAGGCCTGTCCCGGATCCATACACTATATGCAATGCAATCAGGTGCAGTCTCCCACCAATCTCTTAGGAAGTCGCAAGATGCTGTAGGTCTGCTCTTGTATTTCTTTATTACAATGTTTTTATTGCTTCTTACATAAGTAATTCTTGAATTGAAAGAAACCTGAAAATGGATAATTTTTACAAAAATTAAGTAATTTTTAGTTACAAACAAACATAGAATCATTTACTTTTAAACATGCAATGAACATTTGAATATATACTGTATGCCATTGGAGCTGAGGCAGTTCATAAGCAATAATTTGGAATGGCAAAGGTCACAGAGGGTCTGACTCATCTTAGTAATGATGCTATTCTTATACCTACTTGACTAAGCAATTCTTTATTTTTGAGACTGTTTCATGTAGAATTGCGATTATAATCTTGATGATAAGGTTCATAGTTAACTCGCTTAGGATATTACATCCTACTAATATTATAAATGTCAAAGTTTGTATGAATGGATGTATGGATATTTGTTTCTATTTCAAGCAAAAACTATTGAACCGATTAGGCTGAAATTTGGTATGGGTATAGTTTTGGATCTGGAATAACATATAGGCTATTTCTTATCCCAATAAAACACGGGCGAAGGCGCGGGCAGCAGCTAGTTAGTAATAAGTTTGTAAAACTATGATGACTTCGAAATAAAAAGGAGGTTCTATATTCAGCTGTATGTTTTTTTTATAGTAAAATCTTGATGCTGCCACCAAATTGAGGATCCATAATTTGCACCTTGAAAAAATATACTTACTTAATTGTACATAGGTACATACTATGATGTACATTATGTTGTAATGTTACTTCTTCAATAGCTGATAGGCAGGCTTACATCATTTATATGTTTGAAGAAAATCACTTAATGAGTATGATATCATTGTTGACATGTTTTAAATTTACCTCATTGTGTATAATGTCCAATCTATTTAATATTGTACTATGAGAACTACAGTACCTTTTGCATGCATTGGGCTGCAACTTCAATCACACAAACTGTCACTAACATCCAAACCCTAGTGATTGATTTGTCACGATTTGTCACGATCACCCAAAAAAAAAACATTCTGTCAGTCAAATTTGTTTATGACTGTACTCGTTTTGGATAGACATAGACACTTACACTATTCCCTGCTTCCAACAGCATTTTGATGAAGCCTGATGTACATTCCAGCTTTAAAGGAAATATTCTGACAAAGTGCACTCAGTTCCTCACTACAAACAAAGTGCCTTAGGCTAGATACCACAGTGTCTTTCCTAGTGCAAAGCTTGCTGGTCTTTGATGTAGATTAGAGAAACATTTGAGTTACATTTTCCATGCATGCTCTGTCATCAGTAGAAAGGATGGGTTTAAGGTGGCCTTTTGCTTAAAAGTATGAGTCTCAAGAAGTTGCATTTAAAATTAAATTAAGTAAACACCTCTTGACACTTTGAATTAATAGTTGTACTCCTCAGCTTCCTCATTACTATATATTAGTATAATTCGAATTTTAAGCGTAAAATTAGTATAATTGTAATTTTAAGTGGGAGAACTGGCATCTGCACTGATATCTTTCATAGGAGTGTATTGATCATTGTCCCCCTGCCTAACCAGGCCCTAACCAGCCCTATGTTAGTACAAAATGTGGAGTAAAATGTCCACCAGGTTTTCTTTGTGTCAGAAATAACCATCCAAGAAATTTTGTTACCACTAACCTATCATGAAAACCCAATACTACAAAATGTCCTTTAACCATCTTACTGCAGCTGGCAACCAGCCATAGTTTGTTGTGAAAATGGGTGCCCTGTGCACAGTATGGAGCCAAAAAAAATGTAAAGAATTTGTTAGAGCTGCCTTACAGCACATTCAAATGGGACATTTTGACACTTATCTATATAAAATACGAATATACCTATATTTAAACAGTTCACTTTTTGAGATTCCCTTTTAGTAAAGAAAATACCTGTGTTAGGAATCTCATTTTTCCAACACAGTTTTTAAACTATCAAGTATAAGTCTAAAAGCCTAGAAAGAAACAATTGTTTGATCAGAACCAAAGCTTTCGAACTTTCTTGTAAAATTACTGCATCTATCGCTGTTAACTGCCACCCTGCCAGTAATCTGTATCAGCTTATATGGGAAACGAGGAAAAGTCTGAAGAGATACAAAAGATTCTCTGCAAAGATTCGTGACCCCGAAAGCATTTTAATTTTGATGCGAAATTCATGCAGGAATACTTCGTGTACGTACTCGTCGCTGAAAATACAGACTGTTTTCCTTTCATATCATGTATGCAAGATGTATTTGTAATCGGCATAAACGAATAATCCTGTATGTACATAGATAATATTGGAACCAAAGTTTGTGGCAAACTTAACCCGTTCACTGCCCAGCTTCAGCGGTGCAAGGACGAGCTCTACCTAGGCATGTACGGCAGTGAAAGTACTAATTAAATTTTGTTGCTACAACTTGGAACTATTTATTGGACTTACCTGCTATATCTATTTGTTAATCTCTATTACTAATCGTGCGAAGTATTAGAATTGGCGTAAGCCAAAGGTTGCTAAGGTAACAAAACATTTCTAAGAAGGCTTCCCATAATCTACTTAAGTTACCCCATATTGTCTGGGGTAGCGGGTATTCGTGACGCGTCTAATAATGTCGCTTTCTGGAGTAGAAGTAGGAATGGCAATGGGAACCCAGTTTTCTCGATTCTTTTACGAAAATTACCGAAAGATCTGCCTGAAATTTAAATAAGTCGAAAGCTCTCGTGTTTAAGTCATTTTCCAAATTGGTTTAAAATTGCTTCTGTTTTAGGACATAAATATACTATCCCACAAATTGATGTTTTTCTAAAACGTTCTTGACAAAAGATTGTTGTTCTCCTTTTGAAGGTCATATTTGGGCATGCTCAGCGAATATTTTGGACCGGTAACATTATTAATTCCTTGTTGCGGGGTGTATTCCGAGGGGTGGCGATTGGGGCGTGCGTGCACCGGGGTATGCGGCCCGCCGGCGCCGGGAGCTCGATCGATACATTCGCTGTTTCACTCCTCCTCCTCAGTCGATTCTGTCGGGCTCGCGACGCGCCTGTGTGCTGCGTCGCTTGTTTCCAGCTCACCTGTGCTCATTCCTATACAGTTAGCTCTAGTGAAGTGATTCTTGCTTTTGGATGTGCTGTTGAGATGAAATAGACGAGAAATCGAGTAAGTAATTCTGTTATGGTGGTCTGTAGCTTGTGATCATTAGTTTGAATCTTCAATCGTGACGAGCATGATGTCACTATTTGCACCTTTTCATCTTGTTGAGATTGTTATAGTTAGATGGAGCTGATCTGTTCCCCTTGATTGCGTAGGCTTTACGACCCACGTGTAGTCTGTCCTCTCAATGAGAATAAATATTTGGTAAAATAATATTTTGTTTGAATTCATTTCAATAGTTGCTCTGCTAAGCTTTGTTGTTTGAGTGGTTCAGTTTGCTTTAGAGCCATGCTCTAATTTCAAAACACTGACTTGATCTTCGATCCATGATAATAACGCTAGGGAAGGGAACTTTCGCTTCCGCATTACAAGTGTCTGATATGGAGCACTTGATTTAACTCCTTTCTGCCCACATACAAATCTAAACTCTCAAAGCTGGAATGAAGATTGCTATTAGATGAGTCACCCAGTGCACTAGACGGAACAATTTGTCAGTTCAGTGATCGTATTGACCTGTTCTACCTATCTTCAGTCAGTTCAGACAGTCGCCGGGTTTAGCGGAACCCCGCCCCCTGACGACATCTAGGTCATGCGCAGTGATGTACTAACTGATACTGGGCTAGGTTTATAGCCGGGGACCGGTGTAACCTAATTAAAAGAAACATCTAATTCCCCAACCTATTTATATGTACCTATCTATACACGATATTGTATAACAGAGCTTAGCTAGGTAGCATTAGGTTCTGGTATCCCTTGCAGCGTGAATTTTTAATTCAAGAACACAAGACCTAAATTGTTGAACGTCCGCAGCTATTTGCCGTGTACCCGAATCACTCCCATTCCCAAGGCTCAAAAGATTAAATAAAGTGGTGCTTCGAGCCTTCGTCCTTACTGTTTCATCTCCGTATGATATCATACTCATAATTTATGGCTAGCAGAATGATGTCATATCTTATCTCGGTGTCCTGCGCTGTTTGGTGGATAGTTTCTATCTTTTGTCTATTGTGAATGGAAAGAATGTTTCAGTTTACTTTGTGTCTACTATAGGAATGAGTCAGGCAGTCAGTCATGTTGACCATGATAATGCTAATGACAAGAGCGACCTAATGGGTGAGCTCATCGTCAAGTCTAAGCTCGTCTCTTATTCAATGACCAATATATTAATTTGTTTACATGTTTGGAACCTCGCTTATATATGTTTTTTTTCTTATAGCCTGCTTATGTCGATGAATATCGTCAGCATTGTTGATGTTTCGTCAAAAAAGTGGGCGTTTTCATCACCTTCTAAAATTTTCGAACAGGCACCAGATCATAGACACAAAAAAATTAAGTTTTTTTGCGAAGAACTGATTAGCGCACCAATATTCCGTATTATATCTCCTAAAATCATCCTAAAATATATTTATTCTGGTATTGTAAAGATTATTTTACCTACAGTTCTTATCTTTCGTACATACGGCAACATTAAAGCTATTATAAAGTAATCTGTATTGCGTAAACACGTAACTGGTTCTTAAGGTTATGTTGGTTATATTTGGTCAGTAATTGCAGCTCCATTACCTTATCAAGCAATAACTTTGGACATAGTTATCAAACCCCGGTTTGACCTGCCAATTGACCTGCAGTCATTGCGTCGCTATGACACAATAGAAAGGAATATGACTATTCTTTAACCCTCTGGCGTATAAAAATTTATTAATTTTTATTACTCTACGAATTATTACCAATCAGTAGAAAGGATTCAGTTCTATGAATAGGTATTCTGAATATATATAACTTTAAAATATCTTGTGAACTTTTTGTGGAAATTATGTTTACGTCATGGATATTTCAGTTCGGTCCTTTAATACGTACATTTTAAGTGCGCATGAAAAGAAAAATGTGATAAAGTTTGTATGTATGATGGATCAATGATTTAAAGACACGCATTTTCTTCCATGTAGAGACGCTTATTACTTAAATGTGTTTTTATCAAACTAAGATTCACTACCATTACCGATGACTACTATTGCCTTGTGTCAAGCAAATCACTTATTTACAAATCGTGAATGCGTATCGTAGTCGAACCTTGGACGTGATTGTTATACAACATGTATTTTGTTTACCGTTTTGCTAATTAATCACAACCTATTATTAGTTATTTATCAATGAGCATTTCCTAACATTCCGTTTCTTATAGATCACCATTGATGATAGATAGATATATCGATAATGCTTTATTCACCATGTGATGATGACCATAAGTATTTTGACGCGATTATTCTTCCAAATGGTCACCACGGAAGACCGGCGCTATGGAATGATTTGCTCACTAATCACACGCCGAGTTTGTTTATTTTATTTTTAAATGTTTTTTGTATTTTATGATGCAAAAATAAATATATAAGTAAATACTTATATTATTCTCTCTTTTTACATCAAATTGTTGAGACTCATTGGTGCTCATGAAACGAAAATACAAATCTATGAAATCTACACAAATAATATCCAGCTAGGTATAAAATGCTCTTAAAAAATATTGCTATTTAAGTAAACCGAATCATTGTTGTAAAGCTTTTAGAAGAGCTAATAACTGAAATTCTCAACGTATTCCCAGGAATTCAACTGTACTTTTATAGATATCTAAATTTAGACAACCTGTACGTTCTGATTCTGATTCATACATACTGAGAACTGCTGACAAAGGTGTTAGCAAAACTCGGTCGATTATTTTCTCTTACGATTAATGGAAAAAGATGTAGATGGAGAAATGTTTCTTCTATCTTTTCTATTCAAATCGTATTAAATGGATCCTAAGCCAGCATTTTGAGGGTTTTGGAGCATTGAACAGCCCTTTCACGGTAAAACCAAAGCATAGACGAAAGCTTTAATGGTGTTAACTAAGACGGCATGCCAGACGAAGCCTTTCTAATGAATATAATCAACAGTAGGCCTATTGAGGACGGGTTTTGTTTTGTTCATTGTTTGTTTACTTTCCAATCGTTCTATAAGGAATTTTTATTTAAACTCTAGCCTAGTTCAACTTCCTATCTCCAACGCGGACGAACGCGTGTGAGTTTGTACTTGAAAAATAATACTTTTTTTTTTGTTTTTTTACATAGTCTATAGATAGACCTTCGTTTGAACACAATCTCACCTCATGGAAAGTGATGATGTTGCCCACGGTGTATCACGAATGTCTAGAAGACACCTATTCATGCTGTGTGAATTGTCCAGTATTATTTAATTATTTATTTATTCACTCTTCTCTTGAAGAGACTGATTGTAATTGGCCGGAAAAACAGATGCCTTATTGGAATGGAACTCGCTTAACACTGTAAATGACAACAGATAAGTTATGCTCATGATAAAGTTACTCAGTATTAATTTAAAACAGTTGGTCAACGTTTAATATTCCGGCAATGAAGTCCTGAGTCCCGCTCTATAGGGGTTAACGACCTCGAATCCAGTCCATGTCTTGCACTCGCTCACGTAACAGCTTTCTGTACTTACATACGAATACAATATGCTCATTAGTAACGGCGAGCCTAAAGCCAATTTGAAGGATTTCAATAATTCTCTGTGCAATGGTTACGACATGACAAATCAATTTACGTTCGTCTCGGTCAGACTAGATGATTGCGGATTTACATACAATAATTTGTTTGTTGAAATCATTAACTGATAGAACAAGCTAAGTTTAGAATCAAATCAAATAACTCAAGCACGAAAAGGCACTGTATAAAGATTGCGCGGAAGCACAGCTTGGAAGTTTTATGGCGAGTGGTTGGATCGGATGTATGGTATCAGTGGAAGAACCGGTTCCAAATGTACCACTTACAGACCAGACCGCCTTATGCCCTGTCAGTATTCCCAACCAGATAGTGTTACCTACCTATAATAAGTTTTTTAGTAGCAAATGCACTGAAACACAGTTATATTGCCTCTTTCAAATAAGTACTTGAGTTGCTAATAGGTATTTAGATGTTGAATACAATTAAAAGCAAAAAGCCGTCACTTCATAATTTGCTCCTTCAAAGCAATCAAGCCCTCTTTTGAATATGACATGACATAATGATGTGTAATTTTCTCTGATTCAAGCAAGTTCAGCATCAAATCAACATTATCGTCACAAAATATTACGATCCCTGAAGAAAAATGTTGGTTTCATCAGTTACTTCGTCGCTTCTCCGATCAACCTTGTACATAGTTTTTGCGGTTTTCGAAATGCGTTGTGTCAGATTTTTTCGCCATGGCAATATTTACGGAGGTTTAACATTGCACTGTTGGTTAGTTCCACCATAAAAAACAGTTTTAATCATAGCTGGCAAGTTCTACAGGTCACAGTCGGGAGTGTAATTCGCCCGGGCTTTATTTGAACAATGCCTTCATTGTTCCCGTCGCCAACTTCGTTCTCGGAATCGTCAGCAGCCAGCTTTCAAGCGGATTTGACCTTGTTTGATGTTATCTGGGTTTCTATTCCTTGTTTCAACTAAAGAATCCTTTTATTCTTCCTGTGTCTTTGGCCACCGAACGGCACTGAATTAAAATTATCCACTCTTTATTTTGATCTCGACATTTATTTTTGTCAGTGGAAATTATATCTATAGACATGTCTGCACTTGCAAACAGTTTCGTAGCATTGCTTTCACCAGATGTTATGTTGACATTATGGAAAGTACAAACGATCAGTATTGCGCTAAGAATTCAATGTAAAATCATGGTTGTGAATTATTCATTATGTGTTGCAGTTATAAGCACGAATGGCAGTACTGTACTTCTTACCCATTTTCTTTTCTGAGAATGTGCATTATGAAATGACGCCTGCTTTGATAATTATTATCATTATCAAACTGATTAGCAGCATAGCATTCGCCTTAGTATACCTGCAGAGGATTCAGTCAGAAACTATGGATCAACAAACAGCTAGTCAGCTAAAGGTACACCAATGGGCATATTTGACTATACTGTTATTTTTAGTGCAACTGCTAAAAGATGCCCTATTTGTCCCCATTCTGACATAACAGGCGATAGTAACTCTATACTGGCTTGATTGCCGCGGGCGTAACCAGCCAACCGAGAATCCATTTGCTAAATTAATATTGATCGAGTCTACATCCAAATTACGTTTCCACTCCGAAGATTCATCGATCGATAGAGAAGTAACAAGTGTATGAAAAAAACACCATAAGTAATTCATTTATGACAGTTGGCAACATTTCAAGTATTCCTCTGGGGGAATTCAATGACCGACTGCTTATTTCAGTCGTACGTAATCTCCATGTTATATTGAGAACCATGAGAACAACGATTGTTTTTCTTGTCTTACGAAATACGTTTTATTCCCAGACATAGTACAGACTTGCGTTCATAAAACAATGAACTACCTATTCTTTAAAAATAACATGATATGCAGTCATTTCACAAGTACAGCCTTTAAGTTTTATTTAAAGCTGAGTGAAATAATGCTTACTTATTGACCTAAATTAGCTGACGACGTCATCACTTTATCAGAGCGAACATCTTGCATCAGGGTGTGGTCGTTGAGAGAGAGGAATGTCTTTGATGACCAAGTAATTGCTTAAATATTTAAAATTCTGCAACTGAATCGCTTTAGGAAACTGAACAAGTGGTCTACTCGGAAAAGAAAAATCGAAGTTTCTGAATCATTTTCGTTCAAAACCAACTCTTATGATATGACCCTTGCATACGATTAGCGTTACCACGAAAACAAAAAAAAACTTCGATTACTTTTTACGTACGCGTACGGGCCTAGATTCAGAAGAGTTTCACGATCAACGAAAGCAATCTTCATATTGTTTGCAAAGAGTTGAAGGTTGTAAGTGCATCTTAAATATCGCGTGATACTCAAGTAACGTGCATTGCATGTGTCCCTAGGACCGGTTGTAGTCGCGCAAACATCGGCTGCGGCGTCGCCGGCCTTCGCCAGTTACCGACGCCCGGTGACGTCAACCTGATTATGTCATACCAACACAGACCGTGTTTTTATATCGTCCGATCGACCTGATACTTGAATTTAAGCAGTGAGTTTACGCTGAATATCCAAATAACTTTACAAATTTTTGATCATAAAGTCTGATAAGTATGGCACTGATTTGATTACGGTCCTCTGCTTAGCTTTCCTATTGCACAAATCTTCATTAATATTATTATGTACCTCGAATTTCATTTCTGAGACGTCGTTATCGTCGTCGTGTCAAACGCTAGAATTGGCTGATGCTCATGACTTACTTACCATTTCTCCATTGCCAAGTTTATTTAACTTTATCACCACTCACGATTTCCTTCTAACTAAAGTAAAGATGATTCGTTCTGCTTGACTGTGTTCTGACGCTACAATATTTATTTAGAACAATGGGTAAGCCAGTATTATCGAGCAGAAGATACGAATCACCCTGGACTTCAACTAGCCGCGTTTGCGTCACCACAAGTCTAATGGAATCAATTACCCACCAATTGTAGGTGATGATCAATTATGTATGACCAGCAATGCTGCCAAAATCCCTGGCAGCACTTTGTAAGTAAGATAGAGTTCCTTGAAATAAGAGCGACACTAATGAAATCGATCTAAGAAGCTCTACAAGCTCCGCTGATTACAAAAACGCCTTACTGTTTTTTATCAAAACTTTTTGTCGGTTTTACTATTTCGTGGGTACTGGTATGGCTTTGATGTGGGCGTTTTTAGAACATGTGCAGGTAAGAGCAGTAGTAAGAGTATATTATATCGTATATCACACATGCCACAGGTAGAAATTGTATAGCTGTAGCTAACAAACGTACATAAAATAAGTGGTTGGCAACGAATTAGGCGCATCCTACTACAAAGTTCAGTGCCGACTCCCACACACGAGACTCATTGACTTCTGTGCCTCTCAGCAAGAGCAGTGGTGAAACCATAACATTACGTCTTGCATTCTATTTTGATACATGACCTGAGTTATTTAATAAAGGAAGCAGTGAGATAATCAAGAGTGTCATTGTTTAATCGAGGAGTTAACTTTAATAAAGAACACTGTAATAGGATAAGTAAGGCATGGAACCCAAATTAAGATTAAACAATCATAAACAAGGCATTAAAAAAATCTCTTCCATATTGGCCTCTTCCAAGAATCACAAAGTTGATCTATAAATAGTGGTTGACTTTCGTCATCATACTAATAAAACGAAATGACCTGGAAAAAGAAGTGGACTGTGTAACTTCCGGTCAGTGACTGACATTAGCCGTACCCACCCTGAAACCACACGTGAGGGTAGCAACGGAGGGTGGGTAGATTGTATATTTACTTATTGTTCTGTCCATTTTGCGTGGGTGGGTTGGGTTGGATGTCTAGGCTGAATTCACATAAATCTGATATCGAACTTTTGCGATTCTCGGTAACGGTGTCCGGAACGTCCGTGGTTGAAGACGTAGCTCATTAGTGTTCATTGTGCTGGGTCATAATGATCGAACGCATTAGCTACTTTTAGTTAAACTCAGCTCGTGACACAAGACAAGCGTCTTCAACACCATTTCAAATCTGCAGAGCAGTTGACGAATATTTGTCGGTGGTGCAGTTGTGAAATGTCAAGTATTTGATCAATGCTGTGATTTTCTATTTCCACGTTCGATGCTATGTAGACCGGATATCCCTTTTGTTTCTGTTTTGAACCATCATGTTTCGTGTCAGTGAATGCCTTTGTTTATTATTTTTAACGGGCAACTGTGGTCTGCTTTTGGGAATGTTCACATGCTCACGTGAGGGGCAGCCGTTGATTACATAATTGGGGAGGTGTGCGATACACGGCTATTTTTGTAATGGCAGGCTAAATTTGTATGTTGCATTGAAAAAAATTTAAATTCATTTCATTCATATTGCTGTTTGATTGCGATGATCTTTTATACTGCGGCTGACTCATGGCCTTGGCGTTGACCATGACATTTAATAATTCAAATACTGTTAGTATGCCTTACACTCCGATATTACCTAGCTTTAGTACCTTTGCTACTCGACAGGCATAGGCATTCTTGCAATATGTATGTTTTCAAAACGCTCTTGACAAAATTTGCTACAAACACAACTGATAAGTATGCTTATTTAACTGTTCCTAGAAAAGAAGTTGGTTATAGAAAAAAAAAATGTTTCTGGTGTAGGTAGACCTAGTCACGCGGGTTGGTTCGGGCGCGGTTCTATATTTGGGTTAATAGATTCGTCCGCACCGGCACCAGCATGGGAAGTGCCTGTTAGCTAGCAATTCGTCCGCTGCTCCAACCATTTCCAGGCTTTATTTTTCTAGACCTGCTCCATTTTCCTCTACAATCAAAGGAAATTGTTCTCTTCCACGAACTGTCTCACATTTGGTGCGCTATATTTTCTTTCAAATTTGTTACACGAATTTTATCTAGTTCTCGTATCGTCGTTAATTATCGAATAGCATTGGCTGATATAATAGTATAGATAAGCAGTGTACCTAATATCTTTCTGTACAGCATCGTACATGATAGTTACAATATCTACTCGTCAAGCAACAAACATTGAATTTCGTCATGAGCGACTAGACCACTTTTGCAGAGTTAATGCCTCTATATTTAGCAGTCTTGATGTCAGAAGCTCTCACATCGGAAACTGGAATATGTGCCACTGCAGATATCGTTACAGACGAAATCTTCTCAGTTTTTACAGATTATAATAACTAGACTTGAGTGGTTTCAATTCAATATTATATCGCTCTCTGTGAAAAGACCTTGAGGTTTGGGAAGTCAACGAAGTTTACGTTACTGTTATCGGTAAAAAGTAAGGGGATTTAAATGTTTATGTAAATCCCCACACTGAATTCTTATAGGACATAATAAATTGTAAGCAGCGAAGTGCAGTGCTGAAAGCTGATTTAAACACAAACAAAAGGCTGGAGTGGTTGAAACGCAGCTATGATTACCACTGGCATTCGTTGTACTGTGACTGTTACGGACCGTAAATACTACATCCATCCGTACATAATAACAGTTACCTTGTGCCAATCTATATTAAACTTTATTGCTGTGGACGTAAGAGCTGTGTGAAGCGACAATTTTAACGGAACTGTGAGATGGAAATCGCGTAGTTTCCTGTGGTTGTATAAGGGAGTAGTAATGATGAATGGACTTAATGATTATGCTTTTACAAATATGAAGAAGAGAGTAAAATGCAATGAATGAAAACGAGTTTCGCGTTAATACATAAAAAAAAGACTTTAATAAGTTCAAATGTTATGTTTATGATCTTTCAAATAATATTTTCTCAAAATTTCTCAAGTCTTAATAGTTATCATAATGTCAGTTGGATCCTTGAGTATAGGGGCCGAATACCACTAAATTAATCGCTTGACGATAACAATGATATCATCTAATAATGACACATTTTGGCGATTATTTACCTTTTATGAAAGAAGCTACAGATGAAGGAACGCATGTCAAACGTGCCAAGGTTGAAATTAATCTATTAATTTCTCCGTCAAATTGCACTACACCTTCTATCTAGAGTTCCTTTAATCTATATGGATGATTCTGCGACGATACCACTGTCATAGTAAAGCGATTGATTATCAGAATTCAGCCCATGGATCCAAGATTGAATAGGGAAGGTATTGGGATATCAGCTAGCCAAAGCGGTCTAAACAACTTATTATGTGACATGCATGATGCCTATACGCCACGCGATTCAATAGCCTTTCGCATGTCGTCTAGTCATTTACTAGACGTGGTAAACAAGGGGGCTAATGTCATGCTTTGTTCGTGGCTTGGATATTAACGATCCTCGTAGACGCTGCTTCAAAATACTGACGACGCTGATGATATAAACTTACAAAAAGAAAGAAAATATGCCTATCATGTAAAATAATGCTTTATATCTTGTGAAAGCTTGCAAGAACAATTAAAAAGTACTGATTGTATTGTTTTCTTTTCCCTGATACTATCAATTTGTTTTTTACGAGGTCATATAATCATGGGAGAGTAGCCGTATATAACTTTAGCGGGCTTAAAAAATTTAGCTGTACCATTTTTTCCCTAACTTATATTGTCCCACTGCTGAGCAAAGGTCTCCCCCAAACTTATCCAAGAATCGCGTTCGTTCGGCTCACCTCTCTCACTCACAAAACTACCCGCCTATCTCGGCGTCGTCACCCGTCCTCAGGCACCCTCTGTGGGACGATCCCGGTCCACCTTTCTGGATGCACGCGGGTCACGTGCCCCGCCCAGTCCCATTTGAGTCTGGCAGTCTTATCTTATCTCCAACGTCGGCAAATTCTAGTCTAGAGTATGGCGTGGTGTTCCGGATTCGAACGATCCTATTTACTTCAGGCACGCTACGCTCACGGCCCCTTGGCAGACCTTGAGTTGGGGTTTTAGAGATTCAGAAACACAATAGAATACACAAGTCGATGAGCTTCCGCTTAAATAATCTGAAAAGGTTTCCCTTCATAAGTTCTATCATCGACCAGTAGTTTTCGATCCTGCGACCAACCTCTTGGTCCTGCCTGTTTTTTTATCTACAACGTATACTCGTACGGATAAAAGTATTAAACGTGAACCTAATAATAAAATTATTATATTTTTTGCACTGATCCATTTTTTCAAAGTAATTACGGGCGAGTGTCCATAGAATAACTTTGTCCAACCATGGCTGTTAAAAGTGGGCTGTGGGTTGACTACGCCATGTCTGCCTCCAAGAGGTTAACGACCGCGCCTTGCCTATTTGATACACTTGTTTTGTTCAAGTTTTATTGCTCCTTGATTTGTGTTTTATCTAGGTTTACGTTCATTGTAGATGTAGACTCTCGAAGTCCTGGTAACATTTCTACTGCAGAATAATGGACCGATTTATGTAAAAATGATCCAATTTATATGCGGTGTTTGGTGATGTATTTCGTTATTTAATATAAATAGATTCACCATATAATATTTTATAATCATAGTGATTATAACCTTGAAACGCTGACACTTTACATAATTTTCGTAAACCGGTTCTTTGAATACATTGACTTTGTCTAGCTTTTATCAGTTAGATAATATTTTAAACCTAATTCAATATTAGCGTATTAGTTTTGTCTCTCGTTGATTGTTTGTATCTGTTAGTATTGCATCATTATCACGCACATTTTGACTTCACGCACTCGTAAGTTTCCACATTCTTTTGATAAATTCCGGTCCGGTGCTTGAATCAGCCAGTTCGATATATTCTCACCAATCAATATTGACTGAACTGTCTACAATCAATTTTATGTAAATGGGTCGAAACCGTGTGGCCGTACGTACGTGTACGGCCGATGGAAAGTGCGAAACTGTAACAAATAATGTTTAATAAATGGTTATCGATAGGTTGCTATGTGAAACATCGCTGCGATCTAAAGTCGTTGAATCATCGGCGTTCCAGTTTAGACGAGAAGTTTTTCTTTGAGTTGGAAGGTGTAGTTGTCTTAAGATACTTTATACTTTACTATTTCTTTTGCATTCAATCAAGGAAATGTTCAAACCTTGTCACAGACATCATCCGAAACGTCAGCAACAAACGAATTGGCCAACATGGCTTGACTATTTACGAGACTGTGTCACACCTTGTAATGTTTCTTTAGATAAGCAAGCCAATGGAGAATATAAGGAGCGTATCCGTTTCGATTACTCGGCTGTATAATAAACCTATTGTATAACGAACGTTGTGCCAGTGATGCGTACTACATTCTGTGGTGGCACTGAAAGAGCCTTCGTCAATGAAGTTCGACCATTATGTATGAAGGTCACAGTCATCGACGTAACCATTATGTGTGGACTGTTCAAAAAACGTTTCCAACGCAGGTGCTATACAAAGTATTGTAAAAAAACTGGCAACGCCTATCGGCGATAAATAAATTATAGTGAAATCTCATTCCTCCATCGTGCATTGGTTTAACGTTGTTTTCCGTTTCTAGACATTGTTTATTGTGTTACATACACTAAATATAATAGTGTACCACAATGTAAAATTAGAATCTATCGCATTCGCAACTCAACATTATCAAATCAGTGTTAATATTACTAAGCAGTTAATTTCGTAATAATCTGTTGCAAGTTACTTTTGCAGTGTTAATTGTCAGGAACACTAGAACGCTTTGCTTAGCGAGGACCTGTTAGAAAATTATAGCAGTGTCTTGCTTCATGTCGGACGATATAATCACAAGATTTTATCACTTTTGTTCTTGTAGTGTTGTCTATGTAAGGAAAAATACCACCACTATGGATGGATATAAGAACATCGGTGAAAGATTTATTTATACCTTATACTCTTACATGCATAACCATACTATTTATCAGCTGTGAGTCTAGTGAAATTCAATTGAAATGATATTGCTTAGGAGTGGCGAAGACTCTTCAAAAGTTTTATCTAATCTTATCACCGGCAACGTGATGTCATATCAAACAACAAAAAATATAGAAATCATTTTATGCAGTTTACCTGTGTATTTTCTGTTCGTAAAACCTAAAGGTGATCTAGAAGACGAACAATCCATGTGGTTATTTCTGTGTGAGCACAGAAATCCATGTGGTTATTTCTGTGTGAGCACAGAAATAACCACATGGATTGTTTATATTGTATAAATGTTTCAATCTGTTTTCTGGAGACAACTCTTTTATGATTTGTGCTACATAAAACGTATTCGAAAAAAAGGCGCATTGTGAACTTATTCATTTAATTCAGTGAATTTAATCTGAACTCTTCTTTGTTCCAGATTAGTTGAGAGTGGCGTGGTGACGTTCAGGTCGCAATGACGACCGATATATCGGTGTCCCGCTGGGACCCATCCATCGGCCACGGCCAGGAGATTATAGATGACTTCGAGTACGATGGCGGCAACTCGTCGTCGAGGCTATTCGAACGATCGCGCATCAAAGCGCTAGCAGGTGAGCATTACTTAGTTTTGAGGGAAACTTCAGGTTCAGTAGCTGATCAACAAACATTAAGTATCGACATACCTACACATTTGATGAATATTGGTGTTAAGTAGTAGTTAAAGCAGGAATAGTCAGGTCTGTTTCTGAATACATGAACTTTCAGTTGATTTATGTTGGCTCTCCTGGGGATCTCACCCGGACCCAATATTATTTTACTTTTTAAAACATAATCTAAATGAATGTTAAGAAAAGAGTTGTAAGTAAAGATGTTTTTTCAAGTATCAATCAGATATTGTATTGTCAGACATTAATGTTATGGGAACGGCATTCGTCAGCCATAATTATTACAACTACCAGTAGGTATGTCGCTTATCAGGATGTGGTTGGTCATCTCATAACCAAATAATTAACCACAAATTCCGCAATATCTATTTTCCTCAATTCAACATACTTCAGTCACTAAAATGTATCGTTTCAGTGTCATCTACGCTGCCTCTTGATAATGTTTTATCAGTGATGTGAGCCAAGCGATATCTAAACCAAATATGATTCTCTCAGTTATCCAATTACTACTTATGGTCTAACGTGTACACGTGCATTTTCGTCTCTTTCTAGTATTTCGTGCAGACCTGCGTGTGTGATGTTTGCATTACTGATTATAACTAATGTGATATAATAAACCGGGATAGAAAAGTTGTTGTCATTTGAACCGTCGGCGTCGAATATCCTCGTTGGATTTTGTCGCTCTAATTCTTCTGGTGTTTCGCTCGATTCTCGCCGGCCGGTGGGCAGTCGCCGCTGTGCTGGCGACATGACATCAACGGATTGTTACGAGCTGATCAAGAGGGGGATAGATATAGAAGTGCCCGGTTTGGAAGTCTATTATGACAAGGTTGTGGTGGAGCTTCGAGGTTAGTCTTGTGTTCTGTGATAGATAACTGTGACTAGTTGACAGGTGTTGTGTTAGATAAATCAACATTTATTTAGTGTTGCCTGAACTCTTGTTTTCTTTGAAACTACTGAAAATTTACCGAAATGAACACTAATCAGTGAATTAAAATTAATTTTGTTCTATGGGTGGTACATGTGTGTTAAATTTATAAATAGGTCGTAAAAAAGGATTTTCCCTATTATTATTTAAATATGGTTTTTACCATGTCATTTATCAGAGGTCCTGATTATAAGTAGCTGTTGAAATATTAATTTTCCTGCAGCTTAAATTTATAAAAATATAAAAGCCCGGTGTGTATGCACATCTAGAACTGATCTCTCCGCTCCGAAGCGTGCGAAAAGCAACCTGATCCCCGTTTCGAATTACTAGGATATCATTACAGAACTCAATATCTTGGTCTAGTATTGTTCGTGAGTTATTACAATGGCGTTGGCGGCTCAGCACGGGTGCGGGAGGACCAGGCCAGCAGTAAGGCCGGCCATCTGGTCACCGCACCGCGGTCGACCTCACTGGCTGTTAATGTGTTAACATTTATTTTACTATTTTTCAATGAAGATGTACTATGTTCATGTTTTTTTGGGGCTTTCAGGTCCGTTAATCTACCCTCAATCGAGTTACTATACAATTTTCACCAAGATCATTTAAAATTGTCTAGAAGTCCCTTGCAATTTACTTTATCCTTTATAAACGGTTATTAAAGACTAAAATTAAACATTTTAACCCCTCAGACGAACGAGAAAGCGTGCAGAAGAAAACTTTCCAAAAATGGGTGAACTCGCACCTGGTTCGCGTAGGGTGCCGTATCGGCGACCTGTACGTGGATATGCGAGATGGCAAGAACCTCATCAAGCTCCTCGAGGTTCTGTCTGGAGAAAGACTGGTAAGTGGCAATAACAACGTTTTTTGATAACGTGAGACATTTAGGGAGGGAGAGGGGATCGACTAAAATCTTACAAAATCTCACCAAGGGGAGAGGTTGAAAAATCGCCTCACGTAACAAATGGATGCCCCTAAGTAATAAAAACCTCTGAACCGCTTGGCAGCTGAACTGATCCATGGCTGAACCCAATTTCTTAAAAGAAGTCGTATAGATAATCAAACTCGTTTCGCAGAAGCAAAAAAGGGTGTTCTCTTATTAACTTATCCTGTAAAACGCTAAAAACCCAGGATCTGTTCACTAATCGGAACAATGGAATATCATCATCATCATCATCATCATCAGCCCATACACGTCCACTGCTGGACATAGGCCTCCCCCGTACGACGCCACAAATAGCGGTCCTGTCAATGGAATATATTTTTTCAAAATATCAAGTTATAAACTCGTTCGGTGATCAGAGCAACTCTTTGAACATCTGAGATCTGTAAGATTGGTACTGGTACTAAGACTAAAACTATCATGGTTATTAACACTAAAGTCATTTAGAGATATTTACCATGATTTGAGTTATTCCGTGATCATTGCGCCACATGAAACTGTGCCGAAATATTGGAACACTCAAACTTAAATCTAGGTAAATATCCCGTTGTAAATGCAATTACTTTAGGTACTAAGGTAAGATTAACGAAGGGTTTCATTTCCCAACTCATTACTCCCTCACACTATTCTGTTATTATAGTATAGTATAAGCCACTTCTTTTCACATAAGAAAAAACAATTTCAGGAGATAACCAAAAGGAAACTATGTAATGCTTTCTTCATTTCAGAATCAGAATCAATAACTTTATTTCTTTAGGCTTACAAAATAAGCACTTACACAAGTCAAATTTTATACTATAAACATAGTTATTAATATCAAATAAGAAATAAGGTGTTATTGATATTCTCTTCACTTAAATTTTTTGTCCACTATTGGAAGAAGTGAAAAAGAAACCACTAGAACATTTATAATATCACATAAGTGTCTAATACATTGTTATTTTGCCTATCTAAATCTAATTTTAATGCAATTTAGATACATGTCAATATTTCTATAAAGCTAAACAGAACATTGAATTTCTTACATACTATTGACAGTGCGGAACGGAGCGACAAGCATTAACATCATTGATGTAATCATCTATGGAGTAAAAGGCCTTCCTGATAAGATTTTGTTTAATGTACTGTTCAAATTTACGAATAGGGAGTTCAGTTGCTTCAGATGGAAGCTTATTATAAAAGCGCACGTAATTGCCCATAAATGATTTCCCTACTTTTCGTAATCTATATGCTGGGATGTGTAATTTGTTCTTGTTTCTTGTATTTCTATTGTGAACATCACACTTTTTCAAAAAGCTATCTCTATTTTTGTGCGTATACATTAGATTTTCATAGATGTATTGCGATATTACTGTCAAAATATTTATTTCTTTAAATAATTCCCTCTAAGAGTCGCGTGGCTTTAATGTATAAATTGCGCGTACAGCCCTTTTTTGAAGAACAAAGATAGCCTGGATGTCAGCTGCTTTTCCCCAAAGCAAAATACCATAGGACATAATACTATGAAAGTAACTGAAATAAACTAACCTAGCTGTATCTTCATCGGTAATATATCTAATTGTACGAACTGCATAGGCTGCTGAACTAAGTCTGCCTGCGAGAGCATCAATTTGCGGTTTCCATTGAACAGTGGAATCAATATGTAACCCTAAGAAAACAGTAGAGTCTACAAAGTGAACAATCTCATCCTTTAGCATTATCTTAGTTGGAAATTCTTTTACATTTGGTAACATGAATTTAATGCACTTTGTTTTTTTAGCATTAAGTAAGACGTTATTGGCGGTGAACCAATCTAGTACGTGTGAAAGCGAATCATTTACATCGTCATAATTACATTTATTTCTGTCAACTTTAAAAATCAGTGAAGTATTATCAGCAAATAAGACTATATCACACAGATCTTTTGCTAAAAAGGGGAGATCATTTACGTATACTAAAAATAAAAAAGGGCCTAATATTGATCCTTGCGGGACGCCTAATTAAATTTTTGAGCCCCTAGATCTTTCTTTGCCAATATCTACTTTTTGAACTCTATCAGATAAATAAAATTGCATTAGGTCCAGTGCCTTGTTTTGAATTCCATAGTGACTCAATTTTCTAATTAATGTACCATGATCTACACAATCAAAAGCCTTAGAAAGGTCACAGAATATACCAATAGCGTTTTTCGCTTTATCCCAGGCATCCAATATATGCTTTAGTAAAACTGTACCAGCATCAGATGTTGATCTAGCTTTGGTGAAGCCAAATTGATTTTTATGGAGTAGCCTATTAAGGACGATTTGTAAAGTTGACCGAGTTGTTGGTATTTGTAAAGTAAACCTTTTTTTAAATCACAAATAAGGGCTTTGTCGCACATACGATTATGGCACCCTGGAGAGTTAAACAGAACAAAAAAAAAACAAAACCTAACACCTAAAAAAATCAACCTAATTACCTAACATTACAAGTTTGTTCAGCATTCTAGCTGTGTCCAAAGTAGGCTCAGCTAGAACGCTGTTGCAGTGACCTATATCCCTAAAACTAAATGCCACAATACTATCTCTAAACGATTCGTTCCGGACACACTCCATCAGAATATGGAAGTAAACCTTTGACTTCGATAACTTTTAAATCAATAGCTAACCTTCAGCGCGCGTTTGTTGGGTCAGTGTTAAAATTAGCGAAACCATAACAAAATTCTCAATGTTTATGCCGACCACCACGAACTGAGTAGCTCTTTACTAAATCCTTTTCTTAAGTTTGGTGAATTATTGAGAAGCTATAAATAATTTCAAAGATTTATGACGCTATTATAGCGTCTATAGTTTCTATTTATCTTTTGTTTTTTTTTGGTCTTGGTAAAAAGTATAATGTGTAGAACTTGTGTAGCTGTGTGAACTTACACGACGCTTGCTGACGCTTTTTTTGTACGCGACGCTGAACGAGCGCGACGCGAACAAAAAAGCGTCAGGCACTCACCCTGATAAAGTCCCTCGTTAAAGGATGAAACTTTGGTGTTCTTCCAACACAAACTATGTCCGTAGTTAACCCGCTTACATTCTTAATGAATTATCTGTACTTACTTATTCCAATTAAGTAGACCAAGTCCATGCCATCATTGCAATGTCTTTGATGTGACATAATCGCTAAGCTTGGGTCTACAGAACACAATAATGTTTTTTCTTTGCCTTTTCCATGTTTTATTCAATTTACGCTAAAAGTTCGTGATGTTAATGGTTCATGAAAAAAGTACTTATTTGTAAATTATAATAAGCTTAGTTTCGCTTGACCTGGATTCAGCGCCATCAAAACAAGAGCTATGTAATAATAAGTAATGCAAAGCGATAATATGCAAATTCAAGAAAATGTTAGTGAAACCTGCTCATTTGCATGAGGTTTCGCAATTATTATGGAAATCTCGGAAAGATTTGCCAGCGGAAATGAACCTCTGCCTTTAAAGAGATCTCGGATTACATAAATAAAATATTTGAGACTAGCTGCTGCCCGCGCCTTCGTCCGCGTTTTATCGGAATAAAAAATAGCGTATATGTTATTCCAGGTCCCTAACTATACTCATACCAAATTTCAGCCTAATCGGTTCAGTAGTTTTTGCGTGAAAGTGCAACAAATATCTATACATCCATCCATACAAACTTTGACATTTATAATATTAGTAGGATAAGCGTCTCCGTGCGTACAACAGTCTTCCTTTTCTTTATATTTTTAACCTGGCGACTAAATAATAGAGCTTAGGAAAAGTTCAGGATTCACCTGGTCAACTCTATCCCTTGAATGCTCAGACGTAAGTCAGAATAATCTCGTATCAGACGCGATTTTTATACAGTTTTCAATGAAGATCCTTCAAAAACAAGGCTCTCTAGACGATCAGCCCCAATGTTAACTTGTAGACTGAGCACTGGAATAAATTATTAAGAGATGTTTCTTATTTTGTGAACATTATTATTAATTAAATTTTCTTTACCTATTACCCAATTATTTGTTGATATTATTCTATATTAAAAGTGTTGTAAAGTGACTGATTACATTAAACCATCCAGCCGGGCTATGATAAGCACGATTGTTCGTCGTCCGTTTTGTTGTTGTTTTGTTTCATATTCGTATAAAAAAGAGCGAGACGAAACAGTCTACAAATTTTGTCGCGGCGTGCATCTTAAGCTACCCGTAGCAGATCGAAGAAGCTCTGAACATTTACCGGCTGATCATGATTCCTTTTTATTCACTTTCCAGCCCCGCCCAACGAAAGGCAAGATGCGTATTCATTGTCTCGAAAACGTGGATAAGGCTCTCCAATTCTTGCGAGAGCAGAGAGTACATCTGGAAAACATGGGGTCTCATGACATCGTGGACGGGAACCCAAGACTCAACCTCGGTCTTATTTGGACTATCATCCTGCGCTTCCAGGTAATTTCATACTGTAAAACATGTCTATAGTTCCGGATCGTTGAAGGTAAAGCAACGACACGTTCTGGCTCGTTATACACTGCCTTACGTAAGACAACGATAAGCTCCTGGTCATTAGACACTGCATCAGGTAAAACAACGATAGGATCCTGGTCAATTAAACATGACATCAGGTAAAAAGCAGAAACCTGGGATAATGTATAATTCAAGGTCAAGCTGGAAAATTGTTTGCAGTATAACAAAATGTGGTGAATAATAGTGCCGTTTTGTTTTTAAAGGTGACACATTCTTCATTATATTTGCACCACTGAGATGTTTTGGTTTCATGACTTTCAGTTTTAGTGCAAAATCTATTTATAAGAACACTAAAGCTGATTTTTTGCACAGATCCAAGACATAACAATCGAAGAGACTGACAACAAGGAGACGAAATCCGCCAAGGATGCTCTACTACTGTGGTGTCAGATGAAGACGGCTGGCTACAATAACGTCAATGTGCGCAACTTCACCACCTCATGGCGCGATGGACTTGCCTTCAACGCGATTATACATAAGCACAGGTATAAGATCACAAAATATAGTAATATAGTTTGACGAATTAATAATGAATATAAGCTGGTTAACTACAAACCTTGTTTGTGAGTCCCTTGCTTGCGCAACAAATTCTTCAGCGCACTGCTCACAAGGACGCGGAATGCGCGCGACTAAACCACTCACCCTGAAGAAGTTTCTCGTTAAGAGTTGAAACGTTTGTGTTCTTCCAGCACAAACAAGGTTCGTAGTTAACCCGTTTACATTAATACTGAAGTTATACACAACTTTACGTATTTTTTTATTTGCCCAATACAATACTAAATATTATACTTATTCAATACTGTAATTTTAATAACCATGGTTTTTTATAAATAATTTAATCGAATTGTACAAAGTCCGCACCGCTAAAGCTTGGCAGTGAAAAAATATGTTTATTTTTTTCCAGACCGGATCTAATACAGTTCGAGAAACTGCACAGGAGCAATCCCATGCACAACTTGAACAATGCATTCAATGTCGCTGAGGAGAAGCTAGGACTCACCAAGCTTTTGGACGCCGAAGGTAAGGAAATAGCCTAATTTCGTACAACTTATCATTGAAGATGGAAATTGGTACAAACAACCTTATTAAGCTAATGCGAAAGTTGGGATGGGTGGATGTTAATTACCTCTTCACGCCAAAACGAATGAACGAATCGGGCTGAAATTTTGCATCGATGTGGTTTGATATAGAGAATAGCATAAACCTGATTTAGAATTAAAGATGGTACAAACCAGGAAACATTTTATGTTACTTAATTTCTCCATTGAAGCTTCTAAAAAATATAAAAAAATTATCTATGTGGTTGATAGCATTATTTTAGTGTTTAAAGCGAAGCCACTTTGGGGTTTCGTAAGTAATTTTATAATAAATTTAGTTAATTTAATGATACTGTGTGTGTATGAGACTATATAATTTCTTTAGCTCGTAATAGATTTCGCTGATTGTACTATCCAACATAATTTTACATATCTATCACCAGACATCGCTGTCGACCACCCTGACGAGAAGTCCATCATTACGTATGTGGTGACCTACTACCACTACTTTAGTAAGCTGAAGCAGGAGACGGTGCAAGGCAAGAGGATTGGCAAGGTCGTAGGCATCGCTATGGAGAACGACAAGATGATGCAAGAGTACGAGTCGCTTACCAGGTAACTGATCTCAGCTAATGGACGGTCACAGCTGGATATATGACTCCTTTAAGGTCGATCGTTTCGTGTTGACGCGAGATTCAAATTTCTACAAGAAATAAAACTAACAGGAAAGTAATTTGCCGCAAATCGTAAATCATTTTCTATATTCAGTTACGAAAAAAATTACTTCGATTCACTAGTAGTTTTGATGAAGCATTTGGGAAAATAAGAGATTTTGGGTAAATAAACATATTCCCAAATACTCGTAAAATACATTTAAATCGAAGTTGTTTACATCATGGAATCGGCAAATTACTTTTCCGCTAGTTTTATTCCTCTAGCTGGAAGGAATTTAAAAACACCAAACATTTGAATAACGTGACGAAACGATTGACCTTAAAGATTACCACAGTGATTGGTCCTGCGCTACCCGCATTCAGCGGATTTTGCGTCCTTCACCAGATCATAACAGCGTTCTCAGTTTTCATCTACTTCTGCTATTTTTCTACATTTTGCTAAGCCATATTTCTAACCTAATGGAAACACACCAAAGTCGCCAATTCAGCCCGGCTGGTTGAGGCTGGTACATTTCAGTGTATGAAATAAATAACGTTGGCGACTATTTTTGTCTATTTGTCGGCGGCCCGGCGACTTTGGTGTGTAGACTCCCAGAGACTAACAGATATTTACATTATTAATAAAACTCACCTTTATAAATAAAGTAAGATTCATTTCCTCTAAGATCTTTGTCTAATCAATTGTTTCTTCCACAGCGACCTCCTGCAATGGATCGAGCGAACCATCGAAGCTCTCGGCGATAGAACTTTCGCGAACTCTCTGGAAGGCGTGCGTCAACAGTTGATTCAGTTCGCCAACTATCGCACTGTTGAGAAGCCACCCAAGTAAGTGTAGAAAAAAAAACATATAAAATGACTCTTACCTTACCTCAACTGTAGATCTGTAATTTTTACCTCTTAAAGATCGCTATAGCGTTAAGCACCTATGATGTTAAGCATTCATTTACTTTCATAGAAAATTATTTGAGCAAACAATGACTGTAACGACAATGTAACTTAATGTCACCAAAAATTAAACCAAAAAACCTTCCAGATTCGTCGAAAAGGGTAATCTTGAAGTCCTACTCTTCACGCTCCAATCCCGAATGCGAGCGGCCAATCAGAAGCCGTACACGCCTAAAGAAGGCAAACTCATCCACGACATTAACCGCGCCTGGGAGCGGCTCGAGAAATCTGAGCACGAGCGGGAGTTAGCGCTGAGGGAGGAGCTGATACGACAGGAGAAACTGGAGCAGTTGGCTGCTAGGTAAGAAATACAGCATTTAGTTAGACCAATCAGAAGCCGTATACACCCCAAAAAATGGCACGGTCATCCGTGACATCATCGCCCATCTCGCTCCAGGCGTCGTGCTAGGAAAAGCCTACATACATTCAGAGTCTGAATGCGGGCAAAGGAGACTGGCATAACGCTAAATAACAATAGCACATGTTTTAGCGAGCCCAGAGAGAGCCCTTGCGAAAATACTTCCGCGCATTCCTTCAATGTTATGTAAACAGCTTGTTCTCATATAATATTTCGTGTTCTAGATTCAACCGCAAAGCACAGATGCGTGAGACCTGGCTCTCTGAGAACCAGCGTCTTGTCAGCCAGGACAACTTTGGCTTCGACCTGGCAGCTGTTGAGGCCGCCGCTAAGAAGCATGAGGCCATCGAGACTGACATCTTCGCGTATGAGGAGCGCGTGCAAGCGGTGGTGGCTGTCTGCTCGGAGCTGCAAGCTGAGAGGTACTAAATGTCATGTCATATACAATCACTGCTGAACAAGCCTCCCACCAAAAATCGGAATGGGTATTAAATCAAAACCCCTCCACGCTTGGCAGGCGGACTTGTGGTCGTAGTGAAGATGTTGATTAATAAACAAAAAAAGCTACTCCTCTTCCACTGATAGGTTCCCTTAGTCGGCTCTTACGCCATCTGCTGCGACTGAGTTGGATGATAACGCCGTGACCATACAAGTTTTATCCGCACATCCTAGTAAAAGGGCTTTTGCCGATGTTTTACAATCGCCTCAATGGTCCACTTATTTAGCCTAATGCTAACAATGCATATAATGTTCTCTAGATACCACGACATGGAACGTGTGTGCGCTCGTCGCGATAACGTGCTGCGCCTATGGGCGTATCTATTGGAACTGCTTCGAGCGCGCCGCGCCCGTCTTGAATTGTCTCTGCAGCTGCAACAGAACTTCCAGGTGAGTGCTGGAAATGAGGCAGTTTGGGAGTTTTGGCTCTTCACCGTCATGGACATAATCAGTCTTCTACAAGACAAAGTACTCCCGTAGGGGATGTTCCTACTATCGCGCAACGGAGCGGCGCGTAGCTGAATCTACAAATCATATTGTGAGTACAAATTCAAATATTATATTTATTGCGTCAAACACGGTATAGAGGTGGTATAATTAAGTCTAAATAATGCACTCATGTCTAGCTTGCTACCGCAGCAGTTACAGCTCACAATGTATGTAGGTATGTCGAGATAATCAAAATAAACCATCTCGAAATCTGGGCCACCGATCAATCAGGAGACAGAGAAGAGAGTGTGTATTATAATGTGATTTGTCGATTCCGATCCTCACCGCAATCAGGGGAATTTGATATTTCACATAAAGGGAAATGGTGATCAAACATTTGACATCATCATCATATGAACCCATACACGTCCACTGCTGGACATAGGCCTCCCCCATACGACGCCACAAATAGCGGTCCTGAGCCGCCTCCATTTGACAGCCATAATCATAAGTCCTTGTAGTCGCCTGCTGGACATAAGTCTCTTTGTTTAAGTCATTATTTGCTCTTTGTATATGTCAAACTTCTTCAATAACATTTCAGATCAAACAATGAAATCTTTTGATATCCCCAGGAAATGCTGTACATCCTGGATTCCATGGAAGAGATCAAGATGCGTCTACTGACGGACGACTACGGCAAACATCTGATGGGCGTCGAGGATCTACTGCAGAAACACGCTTTGGTCGAGGCAGATATCAACGTGCTTGGAGAACGTGTCAAGGTACGATACCGTACCTTTCACAGGGCATATTGATGAGACCAGCTTAATGTATTGGGCTAGGTCCATGTTTCTGTCCCATGTATCTAGGGAGTGGCTCAAATATGTAAAAGCCTTTACTTATTACGGTTACTTATGACACAAAGTCACGAGTTACATAGTAACTCGTGACCTTATGTGTCATAAGCAGACATTGTGAATGAAGAGGCGAAGGGCCCATTCTGTGTTGATAAATATCCTAAGATAAATGTGCTAAGACCCGTCGTCTTACGTAGGGTGTGGAAGTAGGGAAGTAATTTACCGATTAATTACAGAACCGTTGGATTTTATCACGTAAATGAATCCTAATTCCACATTCCTTCACAGGTGGTAGTCGGCCAATCGCAACGCTTCCTCGAACAAGAGGAAGGCGGCTACCGTCCCTGCGACCCCGCCATCACCGTCGAGAGAATCCAACAGCTCGAGAACGCTTACGCTGAGCTGGTCCATCTAGCGGTAGAACGCAGGAAGCGCCTTGAAGATAGCCGCAAGCTGTGGCAGTTCTACTGGGACATGGCTGATGAAGAGAACTGGATCAAGGAGAAGGAGCAGATCGTGTCTGTTGATGATATCGGACATGATCTTACTACTGGTTAGTTTAATAGAGCTGTAGGTAGCGCCTTCAAGATAGCCGCAAGTTTTGGTAGTTCTACTGGGACATAGCTGATATAGACAACTGGTACAAGTACAATATAATAGGTATTAATGGCATTTATTTACCTATTTTACCAAACGTTTCGACAGATTTACACACTAGTGGTTAAATTATACTTATAATTATGTTTTCCAATCGCGCCAGTTTACAATTATTTATTCCAGAGAACTGGATCAAGCGGATGATTGATTAGATTGTGTCTGTTGATGAGTGTAGTTATTTTTTTAGCTTTAGACATATCGTCGTAAACTAAGCCGGGTACTGTGTTGAATATACCGACTGAATATAGCAAACTACTCCATTTTAACTGATTTGCTCGAAGTTTGAAAGCTAAGTTCTTGTGTTGAAATACACGAGATATCAACTTTATCTAACTTAAGAAAGTTACGTACCGGACTTGTTTTCACATTTTTGTTTTATTAGAATTAATAGAGCTTGTATTTATTGTGTAACCATTTTTTGTTACAGTGTATCTATTGATATCTAAGCACAAGGCTTTGGAGGCAGATGTGCAAGCTCACGAGTTGCAACTGATGAGCGTCGCCGCAGTCGGCGATGAGCTTATCTCGCAAGGACACTTCGGCGCTGACAAGATTCAGGTAACGGTCTTATTCACTGCTCTACAAGGTACATTTAAGTGTACCCACTGTTAATTTCACGTACAAGCAACAGAAAGAACATTGGAGAACTTTTGTCAGGACTGGGAGACCTGGCCTGACGCAGAGCAAGAAGTTAAAGTCGAATCGTTGCAAAATTAAGCACGAAAAAATACCATTCTGTGGATCGTCCAGCATTTACTAGCATTATCTTAAAGGAGAGTAGTCGGTCCACACTGAGTAATCAAATATATGTGTTCTGGTATTTGTCAATGGTACTGAGGTCTGTTCTCTCTGTGGTCTGTCTTTTCTGCCTGTTATCTATCTGAATAAATATAAAAGAACTCTTCTTTTTCTTATATTAAAATTAATCTGTGATTACCAGGAACGTCTCCGTGACATCTTGGCGCAATGGAACCACCTTCTCGATGTGGTATCTCTGCGCAAGAACCGACTCGACGCCGCCGTGCGTTACCACCAGCTGTTTGCCGATGCTGACGACATCGACCACTGGATGTTGGACACACTTAGGTAAGAAGACAGAGATAAATAGACCAAACTGGGAAAGATCCTTACCAGTTTTTCCTTAACTTAAATAAAATACCCAATGAGTTTCGATGGTTCAATTTAAATTTAAATTCAATTTCTTTCTTTCTTTATTTATTTATAGTCAAGTAGACACACAAGTACAAGGACAGGTTTAGCTGTACTAACAAGTACAGCTAAAACCGAAACGCTCGATAGTCGGTTAATTTATGTTAGTTAATGAGGCTAATTTTAAACTTTATTTTTTAATTCCAAACTTTCCCATTTTGATCCATTTGTTGAGGCCAGAAAACCAAGCAATTAAAGAAAATTTAGGTGATCTGACATACAATTTCTAAGATGGATATAAATTTTGTTCAGATATATACAACTAAAGACATGCGTAAAAAAACTTGTGCAGGAACCAGATATTCAAATAACAGTGCAACGATTTTCTCCTTTTGATTCTCAAACATATTGTCTCAAACAGGTTGGTGTCATCCGAAGACACTGGAGTCGATGAGGCTCAGGTACAGAGTCTGTTGAAGAAGCACAAGGATGTTACAGACGAACTCAAGAACTACGCCAATGTCATTCAGCAACTGAAACAACAGGTAAACTTGGAAATTTTATCGGTATGGCCCGTCATAGCCTCTAATGATATTGACAGATTCTAAATAATTCAATGCTTAGCAAATTTAGTTTATGAGATCCAAATGGCTCTGATAAAAATAAAAAGTAAAAATTAATAAAAAAGCTAGTTTTTTGAGTTGCTACATGTTTTAGGCCAGACAACAAAAAAGATTAAAGGTACTCTATCCCATTTCTATATTTCGTAATCATCACTAGACGCTACGCCACTAAGTTAAACATTATTGCATCTGTAAGTGGAAGGTGCTTATGCTGATAAATGTTGCAAGCAAATTTAAGGTGTATAATTATGATAGTAAGACATTAGTTCAATTGATTCGGTTGTTACCACATAAAACTAAGGTCAGCTCTACACTTTTTCGCGAATTTCGTTTATGATCCATTTGGTAGGTTGATAGTCATTTGGAGATTCAGTATCATTTTTGCAACTTTTTCTCCATTAGGCCCAAGAGCTAAGCCCCGAAGACGCGAACAGCACAGAAGTCCGCGAACGTCTATCCGCCATCGACTCTCGCCACTCGGAGTTAGCCGAGCTTGCCCGATTGCGCAAACAACGCCTTCTGGACGCGTTGTCACTCTTCAAGCTTTTGGCTGAGGCGGACGCGGCCGACCAATGGATCGCCGAGAAGCATCGCATGTTGGATACCATGCTGCCTCCTAAGGACATAGACGATGTTGAGATTATGAAGCACCGGTAACTATAAATCTCTCTCGTCACACGAAGTTAGAGGATTTTCCGCGAGCAAGCAACTGCTGTTCGACGCTCTATCTCTCTTCAAGCTATTAAATGTTATGATCTTGAGATCGTGAAGCATAGGTGACTAAACGTATATGACAGTGGACGGGTGGGCGACCAGCGTGGCTTCTCAACGCTTATGAGCGCTAAACAATCAGCGTCACAGTACGCTACTCTGTATATAGAACGTGAGCGCTGATGGTGCGCGTAGTGTTGAATCATATCGAGCATTTCATTTGAACGTCGCGGAACGCGCTTTCGCGATGCGCGGTCCACTAGACACTAACTGGTTCCGTTTCTACAGATACGACGGTTTTGATAAGGAGATGAACGCGAACGCCTCTCGCGTGGCCGTTGTGAACCAACTGGCTCGCCAGCTGATCCACGTGGAACATCCTCAGGCACCTCGCATCCAGGAGCGGCAGGGCGCTCTCAACGGAGCCTGGAGCGCGCTCCGAGAGAAGGTATGTACCCACAGTGTATAGACAAGGAGATGAACGCGAACGCCTCTTACGTGGCCGTCGTGTACCATCTATCTTGCCAGCTAATCCAAACCCTCAAGTCGGTTTGAACTTTATCACTACTAGTTGTCGCCTTGACACAATAATGCGTAATTTCAGTGGTCAATACAACTCCCTAGCTAATTTATAATGTTAATTTACTGTATTTTTGTAGGCGGAAGCTAAGAAAGACGAGCTCAAATCCGCGCAAGGAGTGCAGACATTCCACATCGAATGTCGCGAGACAGTCTCCTGGATCGAGGACAAGAAGCGTATCCTGCAACAGACGGATAATCTGGAGATGGATCTCAATGGTAAACATTTATTGACAAAGAAACTTACAATCAAATATTAGAAACAAATCAGAACTATTATTTACAATTGAAACAATTGAGCTAACTGCAGACTGTTGCAAACAATCTACAGGTAGCTCAACTGGAAACGGTAAACGAGAATTATTTAAGAGTTTTGAAAGAAAAATCTTCAAATTCCTTAATATTTACATTATTATTTGCGTTTATAAAAAAAATTGGAACTGAGTATAGAATAATCTATCAAGTATGGACTTATAATGGTACAAAAACTATATAAAATCATATCTCTTTAGGTGTAATGACGCTGCAACGTCGCCTATCCGGTATGGAGCGCGATCTCGCAGCCATTCAAGCTCGCATCTCCTCCCTGGAGAGCGAAGCGAGCGCGATCGAAGGCGACCACCCCGCTGAAGCGCAACTTATCCGCGACCGCATTGAGACTATCACTGAGAACTGGGATCAACTTACTCACATGGTAAGTGTATTTTGCAGGTAGAGAGCGAAGCGAGCCGTATTCATGCTACTTTTAAGTTAGTGCAAGATGACTCTTAAAAGGATCCCAATTAGGTACACCATTGTTTGTGCATGCAAACAAAGCGGAACCAAAGCTAAATGCAAACCATATAACAGTATTACCACGTTTATAAGTCGCATATTCGTTTGCGCAGAATAGCGCCTCCTAATACCGACCAAAACCGAATGTCTTTATCAATGAAATACAGACCTTATTGCTTTATATTAAGATTTTAAATACGAAAATAACAATGACTCGTGCTATCTCGTTCACATGTATTTACCAATGAAATACAGACCTTGTTGCTTTACGTTAAGATTTTAAATACAAGAATAACAATGAATCGTGCTATCTCGTTCGCTAGTTCACTAGCCAGGCAAATACCGACTGCTGAGACTTTACGACGCAGGCAACCTGCAAAAATGGCGCGCACACAACAACCAATAGTGAACGGCTAGATATCCCGTGTACATGCTATGATTGGTTTAGATAATTGCGCGCCAATCCCAAAATAAGACTTGCGCAGAAACATCGGCGTAACTTATAAACGTGGTAGTACTGGAAGAGATCGCTCAAAGCGATAAGGCCGCCCTTTGTTCTTCATTGTTGTCAACGTTTCCTTCTGTATGTATTTTGTGTGGTACAATAAAGAGTTATCTATCTAAAGAGTTATGTACTGTACCATCTTATTTAATGAAAATAGATAATGCTTAATACGTTACAGTGTGAGTTTTTTATTGATAATAGTCGAGCTTTTGACCACCATCTCAATTAAGTAAAGATGTGGCCTAGTTATGCTTTATTTGTTTTCCTTCGGTTTTAATAAAACAATAACATTGGTGTAATGGTTTATGAAAGAGAGAAAAAAATTACCGCTATCTAATTCTAATCTAAGTGGGGGAACTGAGATCCTCACTGCCATCTCGCATGTAGTGTGTCTCGAGTGCATTGTTACTAGTATAGTATTATAAAATCTGTGATAATGTGCATATCTCCCTGCCTAAACAGGCCCTAACCAGCCCAACTCCTTGAAGTACCGGAGCAGGGCTTTTGGTGATCCACCAACATTGGTACATACAGTGTAAGGATTCCTTTGACGAAAACAACATTATGTCGGATATTTAAGGTTCTATTTATTTCCACAGCTAAAAGAGCGCGACTCGAAACTGGAAGAGGCAGGTGACTTGCATCGCTTCTTGCGTTCCGTTGACCACTTCCAGGCTTGGCTCACCAAGACGCAGACCGATGTTGCTTCAGAGGGTAAGCTTTACAATTCAATAATTACTAGTGGCTACTCGCGGCTTCTCTTATTTTTTAAATATAAAATAGCCTATGTCCTGCCCCGAGGTCATCTATCCACTAATTTTAATTAAGGTCCGTTCAGACGTTATCGTTAAACTAAAGTTTAGTGTACTAGAGTCTTGTCTGGTATACAGTCTGGGCTACTGTACTAGAGCCTAGTTTAGTGTAATAGAGTCTCGCCTAGTCTACTTGAGTCAAGTCTAGTGTACTAGAGTGTAGCTATATAGATAATTGCTTTACAAAAAATAGTTTATTGACAACAATTCTCACGGAATAGTGGCACAGGTTTCGGTTCTACAAGTCTACATGATATTTTTATACATTGCGTATTTCCTTTGTCTGTTAAGTTACTAGATAAAAGTAAACATTTAAAACCGACGGTTTCAGCAATTATAATATAGTATAACTCATAATTTGTTTTATGTTTAGATACACCATCAAGCCTCTCCGAAGCTGAGAAGCTTCTGTCCCAGCACCAAACGATCAAGGAGGAGATTGACAATTACAAGGACGAATACGCGAAGATGATGGAGTATGGAGAGAAGATTACAGCGGTAAGTTACAATATTAAAATCTTTATTCAATTATAACGAACTTATTTAATAACAAACAAACACTTTTGTACTTTAATGAGAGTGTTGAGGTCTGATCGTCGCCGGTTAGCGCCAGATTCTATTGTTTTTTGTAGTTTGTTTTTTTATTCTTTTTTCTTTAAGGAATAAAACTAGTGGAAAACTAATTTGGCGCAAATCGTAAACCATTTTATATTAACTTTTGAAAAAAAAAGTAACTTTGGCAAATTGGTAGTTTTGGAGTAGTTGGGAAAATCAGAGATTTTGGGCTAAAAATCAAAATTTTCCCAAATATGTATGTGACGATCACCCTTATACAAAATGCTTATGTCACCAATATTGAATACGTGGCTCCATAGGTCAACGCTTTTTCGAACAGTATAGATGCCTTTGTAATATTTATAATTAGTTTAATGCCCGTGAATATCTCGTATGCTATCTTTGCGTCATTTGTAATACTGTCAGTTCGTGGCTTTACCCGCGTGGTGCCTGGATAATATGTAGCAGTTGGTGTTGCTAAACTACGAGAAACATTACTGTAGTTTTGAAAAACGACCTGTGCCTCTTTAAATTTTCGCGATTTATAATCATAAATATTAGTTATTTAACGGGTATTCATCGCCCTATAAATAATTATTCATCATGATCGCAGCAACGCTATGGAAACGAAGGGGAATTATAACACAATCTACGCGATAATAACCCAATAAATAAATAATCATTAATTAAGATTTACCTCCTTAAAACATTAGTGCTAATAATTAATTGTACTTGTCAACAGGAGCCATCAACGCAAGACGATCCTCAGTACATGTTCCTCCGGGAACGCCTGAAGGCTCTTCGCGAGGGTTGGGCCGAACTTCAACAGATGTGGGAGAACCGACAGCAGCTGCTCACGCAGTCGCTCGAGCTGCAACTACTGCAGCGCGACGCCAGGCAGGCCGAGGTGCTGCTCTCTCACCAGGAGCACAGGTAGATAGACAGCAATTAAAAAACATTTAGCTTTATCAAGAATGTAGCCACAGTTTCACGTACTCCATGAACAGTCTTGTGCGAGCTCCAGAGCATCACACAGCGCGGCTTATTTCGCTGGCCGCACTGGCATGGCATGCCGATAAATTTCAGCTGCGGCTCGCTCCTCTAGGCACGCGAAGCGAGGTGTCACTGGGTTAATCGTGAGCTCTGTCAATCGTGATCACTACCGCTCGATTCGATCGATGTACTGCTAAGTAGTCGAATTAAAGCTATTAGGTGCTCACACTTGCACATTTCGAATGTAATAACTAAAAAGCTATTATGTAATTTCCTATTTTCGTTATATTCTGATTTTTTCAATGACCCCATATAAACTGATTTGAAAAAGTTTCATGTCAAAAAGCGGACCCCAATATCTCGTAATGACCATCATTAACGATTGCAGTAAATCTTTTACTTGCCCTAAGTACCTAAAGCAATGATCTCTCTCCCACAGGCTGGCTAAGACCGAGCCGCCGACCAACCTGGAGCAAGCCGAGAACATGATCAAAGAACACGAAGCCTTCCTAACCACGATGGAAGCCAACGACGACAAAATCAACTCCGTCGTACAATTCGCCAACCGTCTGGTCGAAGAACGTCATTTCGACGCCGACAAGATCCAACGCAAGGCGGAGAACATCGAAGGAAGGCGTGATTCCAACCGCGAGAAGGCCCTTCAACAAATGGAGAAGCTCCAAGACCAACTCCAGCTTCACCAGTTCTTGCAAGACTGCGATGAGCTTGGCGAATGGGTACAGGAGAAGAACGTAACCGCACAAGACGATACCTACCGCTCAGCCAAGACCATCCACTCCAAATGGACCCGCCATCAAGCTTTCGAGGCAGAAATCGCGGCTAACAAGGAACGTCTCTTCGCTGTTCAGAACGCGGCTGAAGAACTCATGAAGCAAAAACCGGAGTTCGTCGAAGTTATCTCCCCGAAGATGCACGAACTACAGGATCAGTTCGAGAACCTTCAAGTCACGACAAAGGATAAGGGCGAGAGGCTCTTCGATGCTAACAGGGAGGTCCTTCTTCACCAGACCTGTGATGACATCGACTCGTGGATGAACGAGCTCGAGAAGCAAATCGAGAACACCGATACTGGCACTGATCTTGCATCTGTCAACATTCTCATGCAGAAGCAGCAGATGATCGAGACTCAGATGGCCGTCAAGGCTAAACAGGTAAGAACTTTTGATTTTAATAATAACTGTTTGTTTCCCTGATATAAACAAAACAAAGTCAAGTCTAAGAAATAAGGGCTATTTTTAATTTATTTACGCATGAAAATGTTCGCCTGACGATTCGACAGTTCGATTGGGACAATCGAACTGATGTCACCGAAATCATCTTTCGCAGATATGCCAATGATGATAATTATGTTGTGCCCAGGAGACGGGCGATGAGATTGCTACTCAGTAAATAAATGACTAATAACGTTTGCTGCCTCATCATTCATTGTTCTTACTTACTATGTACCTTATGCTGAATAAATAATTTTAGGTCACGGAACTCGAAACCCAAGCCGAGTACCTCCAGAAGACGGTTCCCGACAAAATGGAGGAGATAATCGAGAAAAAGAAAGTCGTCGAGCAGCGTTTCGAACAGCTCAAAGCTCCGTTACTCGACAGACAACTTCAACTCGCTAAGAAAAAGGAGGCGTTCCAATTCCGTCGCGATGTCGAAGACGAGAAACTTTGGATCCATGAGAAAATGCCTCTGGCTACAAGCACCGATTATGGAAATTCTCTGTTCAACGTACAAATGCTGCAGAAGAAGAACCAGTCTCTTAAGACCGAGACTGATAACCATGAGCCTAGGATCTTGACTGTTATCTCCAACGGACAGAAGTTGATTGATGAGAGTCATGAGGCTTCGCCTGAGTTTAGAGAGCTTATTGAGGAGTTGACCGCGAGGTGGCGAGAATTGAAAGGTGAGTTTGTATTACGACTGTATACAAAACTTATTCCCTGGTATTTGTGTATTGCCTTTGTCCAGCAGTGGTACAGTGTACGCTGTAGCTTATAATAATAACCTCAATAAAAAAATATAGTTTATTTGACTCAGTATGAACTTTAGGTTCGTTTCAAAATCAAAAATTTACGGTTGATTACAGTAGTTACTATTCCTTCGTAAGTTTTCTTGCGAGTTACAGTAAATTTTTAAAATTTAGAGATTTCTCCTTTTGTCGTATACTTAGTTCTGGATTTGCGATGCCAGCGTGGATAATTGTATGAAAAAACAAAAATAAATCGTGCCGACTTTTAAAATTTGAATTTAAGTTATTCAAAAAAGCTCTGTAAAGGCTAGGACTGTCAGCTCATTTAAATTCATCTCCTGTAAATCTCTCTTTTCTAAATCTAACCATCCACAGATGCCATCGAGCAACGCAAGAACAACCTATCCCAATGGGAGAAGGCGCAGCAATACCTCTTCGACGCGAACGAAGCTGAAGCGTGGATGTCGGAACAAGAGCTGTACATGATGGTGGAGGATCGCGGGAAGGATGAGATCTCGGCTCAGAACCTCATGAAGAAACACGAGATCTTGGAGCAAGCCGTGGATGACTACGCGCAGACTATCCGCCAGTTGGGAGAGACGGTGCGTCAGTTGACTTCAGAGGAACATCCTCTAAGGTAAGTTCAACTACTGATTATTCGTGGGACGGGCTTAGACGAAAAAAATTGTTAATGCTACACTTGATTGGGGATGACATTTTGAACTAGGGATGACGTCAGCCTGGCAAATTCTAAATGAAAACAAAATCTGAACTATTTTTCGAAAGGACTAAGATGTTGTTGACTGCAGAAGGCCATGACAGCGTTACCGGACTTTACAAACCCCGAACATTTGTTTCATGTTCTATTCTTTAGATTTAGAAAATGGGAAAAATGTTGTTTTATCTGACAATGATTATTTTTATACTCGTTGATCGGAAATAATTATCATATATGTAGATAGAGAAGAGAGATATAATTAACAATATCATTGTGTACACAAAATTAAAACTTATACAACAAGAAAAAGAGCACATCTTCTAGTTTTAGGTCGTTGTTAGTTTTTTAGTCTACTCGTTTTTACAGGGTAGCTTATTACTATATTTTTTGTTCTTTCTTGCATTGATTTTACTAAATTCTTCCTTCAACAGCGAACAAATTTCTGTGAAACAATCGCAAGTGGACAAACTCTACGCTGGTTTGAAAGACTTAGCCGGCGAACGTCGTGCCAAACTCGACGAGGCGTTACGTCTATTCCAACTCTCCCGAGAGGTGGATGACCTCGAGCAGTGGATCACGGAGCGAGAGCTGGTCGCTAGCTCTCAAGAACTGGGTCAGGACTACGACCATGTCACAGTAAGTTGCAGCTTATTGTTAGCATGTTATGGCTTATATTGCCTACAACTTGCGGATCTAACACGGGGTGTTTCGTCTATTCTGTTCCAACTATCTAGAGATCTCAATAACCAAGAACAGCTAATGTTAATGTTCATATCACGGAACTTACAACCTTCCAAACCTTTCTGTCCAGAAAATACCAACCTTGTTTGACAATTTTTTTAAAATATTTGTCGCTTTTCTTTTAAAATTCAACTACCTAAAACGAAAATATGATATTTTAAAGAGATATGTTGGGTATAATTATTATCTCTTAAAAATGTAAAACTTATCATTAGGACATTTTGAACCGAATGTAATCCTTATTTATCTCCACAGCTACTCTGGGAGCGCTTCAAGGAGTTCGCCCGTGAAACCCAAGCCGTTGGTTCAGAGCGCGTCGCTACTGCAGAACGTATCGCCGATCAGATGATCGCCATGGGACATTCCGACAACGCGACCATCGCTCAATGGAAGGAGGGACTGAAAGAGACCTGGCAAGACCTCCTGGAGCTCATCGAGACTCGCACACAGGTAAACAAATAACTCACTTAGTTTATTATTAATGATGTTTTTGAATAATATTTTTTTTTTAAGATAAAGGAATGTAATCCAGGGACCAATCGATTGCGCTGCAGTTGTCCATCATACGCTTCACAAACCGCCTGCGCGAAGCGTCATTCAGATCATAGCTGCAGGGTATCGCCATCTTGGTTTTTTGTTTGCAAACTGTAAAAACGTATTGTTTTTTCAATTTTACCACATATACTAGTGAACAAAAAATCAAAGTTATCACTTTATTTCCCTGTTTTACTTATGTAATTTTAATTTTGTGACGTGTCCAAACGTCCTGTAAAGTATAAAGGAAATAAAGCACTTTGATACTTGTTACTGTAAAGTTTTGTCACAGACTTCATATAATAAAAGTCGAGAAATCGTTAATAACCTATCTTTTTTACCATAGATGCTATCAGCCTCCCGGGAGTTACACAAATACTTCCACGACTGCAAGGACACTCTCCAGCGCGTCAACGAGAAGGCTCGCGGAGTTAGCGACGAGCTCGGCCGCGACGCCATTAGCGTCGGTGCACTGCAGAGGAAGCACCACAACTTTATGCAGGACCTTACTACCCTGCAGCAACAGGTAATGACGTCACAATAGTCACTGAAAGGACACTCTCCAGCGCGTCAACGAGAAGACTAAGAGCTGGGCCGCCACGCCATCAGTTTCGGCGCGCAGCAGAGGAAACATATTTTTATTAGCAACTCCCTAATGAATGATTTTAAAGAAGTTTACGTCAAAAATGTATCGACAATTATTGCTTCGAGTATAGCCTCATGGCATCAAATATTCTTACTGCCAAAAATAAGCTTCAGCCATCCCAAAGTTTTAAAAAATATTGTAAAAGTATAGCTACCCAACCTAAGTCCTTAAAGTGTGAATTGAACAGTTAATTTAGTTAATTACACTCTAATTACTCTCAGGTGGAAGGCATAACATCCGAATGCAGCCGCCTAGGTGCCTCCTATGCCGGCGACAAAGCTGCCGAGATAACGCGGCGCGCCGCCGACGTATCTGACGCCTGGGCCGCACTCAGAGCAGCCTGCCAGGCTAGAAAGGCCAAGTTGGAAGACGCTGATGACCTATACAGATTCTTGAATCAAGTGCGCACACTCACAGTGTGGATGGACGATGTTGTTCGTCAGATGAACACTGGAGAGAAGCCTAGGTATGACTTTTTCCAAGTACCGCATAATACAAATAAGACATCATGAATATGCCATGTCAAAATTTGGAAGAAAAAGGCGTACTTGTGCAATGTCGACGAGAAGATTGCAAATTATCACAGTTCATCTACTTCGTACCTTAATTGCCAGATGTCCATTTGTAAGCTGGGATGTATAACTTACGTAGCACATACCTTTCGTAAAATATTCCTTGAAAAATGTCTTCATATTCCATACCAAAAAAATCTTGTACAGACAAAAATAATCCTTATTTACCCTTCACAGAGACGTAAGCGGAGTAGAACTGCTAATGAACAACCACCAATCTCTCAAGGCTGAGATTGACACTCGCGAAGACAACTTCTCTGCTTGCATCTCCCTCGGAAAAGAGCTACTGTCGAGGCAGCACTATGCTACCGCTGATATCAAGGAGAAGCTTCTACAGTTGACCAACCAGAGGAATGCGCTGTTAAGGAGATGGGAGGAGCGCTGGGAAAATCTGCAACTAAGTAAGTAACTCCTCCTCGCGTCGTATTTCCTCAGGTCTGAGGGTCGTGATTCCCCCGCGAAATGATCTTGTCACGGATGTGTAGTATATAACTTGGCTGTACTATAATTGGACCAACGTAATCCACACCGGGAATACAAGTGGCATGGCCGCAAACGGGAATTGTCCTATGGCAAGGAACGACTGTCGAGGTAGCATTACGCGATAGCTGATATCAAGAAGCTGAATCAGTTTATCAACCAGAGGAATGCACTGTTGATACGATGGGAGGATCGCTGCGAAAATCTGCAACTTAGTACGAAACTACGATTTGCGACACTATTTTTAAATCTGCAGGTCATATCGCGAACTATATTTGTTTGTGCCTTAGTAACTTGTACTTAAATTAAGACTGTACTTTACCTGCATGCAGCACCAAAAGTGGACCGTTATTCTTTATGGTTAAAATAAAAAAGTTAATATACCACATTTTTAGTGATGTTAAATTAGAATCGGTACCGACAGAATCGACATGCAAAAATTTTGTGCTCCTATTCAAACTTGAACACCTCAAACTTCTTTGCTTTTTGTAATTCACACCATTCCTTTCCCTCAGTCCTGGAAGTTTACCAATTCGCACGCGACGCAGCCGTGGCCGAAGCCTGGCTGATAGCCCAGGAACCGTACCTGATGTCCCAAGAACTGGGACACACCATAGATGAGGTGGAATCACTCATCAAGAAGCACGAGGCGTTTGAGAAATCAGCCGCTGCTCAGGAGGATCGGTTCAGCGCGCTTCAGAGATTGACCACTGTAAGTTCGACTTGGTATTTACAGCCACCGCCGTTTGACAATACATCGAAGTGGCAGTGAGCCGGCCATATCCTGTGAAGAACTGACTACCGTCAGGGCGATGGTGTTTTTGAGTGGAGACCGCAACTTGGCAAACGTAGGACTCCCTCCGGTAGCATGACGACCTGTGAAAGATTGCAGGCAGATACTGGATTAAGACAGGGCGCTATGACGCTCATTAGGGGAGGCCTATGTCCAGCAGTGGACTGATATGGACGGATGACGATGACGGCCAGTTTAAAATTGATCCCTGGAAGAAATAGAGGGCGTTTGAAGCGGTTTCTCACCAGGAGCATTTGTCAATGTAATACTTCAAGCATTACATCTGTGAGGGAAACCGAGCATTATCACCTCAGTCTGTGAGGCAGTATCATAACATATTTTCTCAAAACGAAAACCTTTACATGATTTGTTGAGTGTACCTGTTTTGACTTGAATTTAGTTTGGGTTTGTGTATGTTTTATTGAATGTGCTGGTGGTATTTATAATTGCACCTTGCATTACAATTCGTAAACACTTGGTCATGGTTATTAATCGTAGTTAGTCTTCAATTGCACTGTTGTTATAATGAATGTCTCGCATTAGAACCTAATAATACGCACGAAATCTTTTATTTACTTTATTTCTTTTCTTTATCTAACAGCTTCATGGTTATGGTTTTCATTTGCACATCTAATACATTTTCTTTCACTAGCTTGAACTACGCGACGGGGCACTTTGGTTGACGCGTGACGCGAGCTCGCAACCTTGGAAAAACTTTGACGAATCCAACTTCACTTTCCACCCCCCTCCTTCCAACGTGTCCAAAACCCTCCCCAATACCCACAACCCAAAAACACGCCCTGTAGCCCAAGTTGTTAAAGAAATAATAAGCGACAGCAATAAATATCAAATAACGGAGAAATTCAAAACTAAGACACTTATGAATAGTGCTAAACCTTTGCTGAAAAATAACTCATTCCTCTGGACATCGGCCTCGGCAAATAACAGTTTGTCAACGATATCAGAAACGTGTAGCGTGCCAATGACGCCGCTAAAGTCACCTTTCTCACCAGATATTTACAGCTCAGTTTTCTTCGAATTCCCTGAATCAGAAGAGAAACCAAACATCTTTCTGGCATGCGTAGATCTTATACTGTGGGAGAGGCTGTCATACTTTCAAGTTTATCCAAACGTTTCACTTCTGAAACGCAGAGAAAGTGCCTCATCTCTTACTAAATCTTTGAAGCGTATGTTTCGTAAATGGTCAAGCCGAAGCAAGTCCTCGGACAGTGAGAATAAGAGCGAGGTTGCAGTGTTATCGCTTCCCGGTTTGACTAGTAGTGATAAAGCTATAAACGACCTCGGTAAAGAGGTTAAAAGCGTTCCTTTGAATCCTTCCCTCCTACTCTTGTCTCAGACTAGGAATATCTTGCCTGAAGCTGCTTGGTACTATAATTATTTGGATAGTGTAAGTGGGGAAGTATATTTAATGCCGTGCTTTTGCATGGAAACTGCATGAAAGCCTTTTTCGTTACAGGAATCAGGGGGCCTACTCTGAAAAGGAAAATCGACGTTTCGTTTTCGTGCAAAACCAAATCTTATGTCGCTTGCATAAGATTAGCGTTTGCACGATAAATTATCAGAAACTTCGATTTCGTTTTTACGAGTACGGGCCCTGATGGAAGGTGATTTTCTGGTCAATCTTTATTGTACAGGGTGATTGGTAGCTGGGTGCAAAACTTCAAGGAGAAGCTAGAATAGATAGCTAGGACAAGTTTTGTTATAATGACAAAAACACAACTTCAATAAGATAAAATAAAAAAACAGTTCTCCTATTGTATAAACTAGCCATTATTTGAGCCAAACCAAAACTATCGTTGAAAAACAATAGTAAGACAACCATGGCTCAAATGGTTATGTATGGTCTATTTTGGCGTCTCCTTTAAGATTTGCACCGAGCACAATCACTCTGTATATCATCATAATTCATATTGTTAGGGTTTCACTAAATAATAAATTGATTAATGTAAATATTATTCCTATATTTTAAAAACATTGCTCTCGTAACTAAAACGCGAAACTACCAACCTACTAACATTATCGTTTCCAACAAAGCGCCCATACGTCGATGCCGCTTGACACTCATCGTGTGGCCTCTACGTCCTTTCCGTTCACAAACTATTCTCCTTGCAGTTCGAAGTGAAAGAGATGAAGCGTCGCCAAGAGGCCGCCGAGGCCGCTGAGCGGGAGCGCAAAGAGCGAGAGGCTGCTGAAGCCGCCGCGGCCGCTCATGACTCCGTCGACCGAGCGGACACGCCGCAGGACCAACCACAGCCGCAAGGTGAGGCTGACTACTTTAATAAGGATGTTTATAACGCCACGTCCAGCAGAACTGATCCATCTGATAGGGAAAAACTTGAATATTTTCGTTGTATATCGCAAATTTGGGCCAATCCGGCTGCTTTACTAAAATTTTCGATAAAGCGAAAATTTTCGAATTTCCTATCGAATAGAAGAGTCTTCTTCTGGTCCAGTTTTAATTAACGAAGTACGGAGCGTATTTACTACTGATAGATAGTTGATATCAGAAAATGTGTCTAATTTAACTGTCCGTAGAAAATATGAACCGTGTTTTTTTCTGAAGCTTGACTCAGAGGTCGGTCTAGGATTGTTATAGTGACGTCATGTGGCGTCAAACCAGAGACGAAAGGCGTCAAGAGTGAAGGGCCCATAGTGGGCGAAACATACAAGAGTAAATGAAGTTCATCTTGCTTGATTTTGAATGGTTATCTAGACCTGCCTATGAGTGCTAAGTTTCAGATTATTTACGATATTATGATTCGGGAAGATTGTATTGCACTGAGTAGCACTTTTTTGGGAGAATATAAACTCTTTTATTTTTCATAATAGAAACAATAAATAGATCAGAAAGGTACCGCTACTGCAAAATAGTCCACCCGATTCAAAACAAAATATCTACGTTTAAGTAAGATACCAGAAAATTTTAGAATTCATCAACAATACCTATTTGGCTACAATCAAAAACACAGAAGAATAATTTTCCAAATTAACATCAATAGGACTGCAAAGTGCACGCATGTGAATCTTCTAAGCACTATTGAATGAGGACAATACTTTCTCTAAGAATTTCCACTAATTTTCACCGTAACAGGTGAATGTTGCTTGCAGTTTGCAATAACACTGAATACAATAAAACTAGGTCTTATTTGAAAGGTGATAAAGCACATTCGCACTGCGATACAGCTCGAGAACTTTTACGGCAACGCTTTGCCGCTTTTCGTGTGTTTATACGATAATACCTTTATACGGCTTGCTCAATCTGCTGACGGAATCTTGAGGGGCTAGACAAGAACTTTCAGTGTACTTTCAATCAATGGGGGAAATCGACAATGCCCAACATTACGGAACAGATTACAGCAAATAATTTAACGTTGATGCCCGATCATAAAAAAAACTATTTGAAATAAAAAGCACAGCAGATATAACTAAAACTTTTATTATACATCCAATTATTACGTAAACCATTTACAAAGAATTAGTAAATAGGATACAAATTTCGAAATTTAGTTCTTGTAAACCATTTTTTAACATTGTCTTGTTTAATCTTGTCAACCTAAATTGGATTCCTGTTGAGCGATTGAGCACAGCATGAGAAATAAGGGCCGTTACTTACTGATGTGTTGTCCACACATGCACACGCGTAGTCGTAAGGAGAACATCCACTAAAGCGGCTGAGAAGGCCCAAGAGCGACCCCACTCCCAGCCAGGTAAAGCGAGCGCTTACAATACAAAACACCTATCACTGGTCTCCAACGGACAAAGCATAAGTTACTCGCAATCTTCCGACTCTAGGAGACGACTTCGATATGTTCATCAACAAATTTCAACTGGAAAATATAGCGAAATATCGTTTATCATCTCCCAGAGTCAAAGTCCAGAATTTCGAACGACTTACCAGTTTTGTAATTACAGGGTAGGTAAATTATAAACGGCAAAATTGGATGAGTCGCTCGAAATTCTAGGTTGCAGTTTCTAGGTTATGTTTATTGAAAACCAGTGACGGGTCCGTAGATGTGTACTACCATATTAGCATGAGCTTTGACGGTAGTAAACAGTATTTTAAACTTAGCCGGGTTACACTGCGCTCGATTAGACGCCACTGGGATGTAGTTTTTTTTTATTTCGGCTTCTAGCTTTTGTTGTAACAAGATAATCGTTTAGTTCGTAACTTTGTAGGATATTATCGAGTAGTTGGGACGAAGTAGCACTTCTTTTGCACGATTTCGAACTTTACACTATTCACTGTTACTTAGTCTAGCGTTTTAAGGTGATGGTACACTTACTTCTTCATCAGCTACTTCAAAATCATCATTTACAACGTATTCATAGTTTATTTTATAAATCTATTCATCACTTTTATTTTGGATACTTATAACCTGTTTATCTGTCAATCTGATCATCGACATTTATGTGATTTTCGACTATTTTTAAATTACGTTCATCATAAACTCATGGTGATGGTTTGATACTCAAAATTATCATTCTCACGTCTGTCTTCTATTTATTCGTTCTTTCTTTTTATAAAATTTTGCTACTGCTAGTCCGTTTCCTATGAATCCTGTCTCGTGTGTTTATAAAATCTGTTGTAACGACGCTGTCTTCTGAAAAGGTAGGTACAGCCTTACTTAGCTTTTTATTTTTATTGCTCTAACTATCATGCACTGCTTTGTTTTATAGCTGTTTTACATATTTATTGTGAGTTACGAAATGTAAATATTGATATGAACTTTATGTGGCTTCAAATAAAGACCAGTATTTATATTTCTGCTATGGGTTAATGGTTCAATATTGGGAACACTACAACACTAAACATAATGATATTTACTGTTTGATATTAAGCTTACCCATATTAAGCTTATCATTGACATTTAATAGAAATTAACCGTACCAACTATATAAGTAATAAAAACAAATTAAGAAGTAATAAATTGATCAAAATTACTGGAATGCCAATTCGTTCTCTTCTCCTTAATACATGAATAATAGCTCGAAATGTGTAATTGTAGCATGTAGACGGAAAGTTTGAGATTATGTATGCCTATTGTTTCAAAACCAAAGTTAGAAAACGAATATGTCCTCCACTAGCGCCGGGCACCAAAGTGAGTTTCAATGCCAAGACTTGCCACTTTCCCCTGTCCATTGCATATATGATATTGCCAATTTATGCCATTATGTCATTCATATCTCTCGCCAGTAACTGGTGAAAAGGTCTTGATTATTTAATAAATCATTATTACTAAGATTTATAATGAAAATTGCAACTGACAGCTAAAAGTATTCATAAAAATACACCAAAACAGTTGAGCTATTTGCTAATTATAGCTGTTGCAAACTATCTAGAACTAGCTCAACTGATCCAAATCAATACTAATCGAAAGCTGATGCGCTGCGTCAGATACTCACTAGCTATCTGTAAAACAATCTCCTAAAGGATCACCAGCTAAAATTAAAACGTCTTGCCAATGCAAAAAATACGGTGATCGAGCCCCAGGTATACGTGGTTACATACCAAGTCAGAAATGACATACCGAAACAAAAATAAGCATACAAAATCCAGCATGTACTATAAACTAGTGTGTAGTGCACGTGTAGCGTAGAGTAGATGTAATGCACGTAGTCCGCATGCAGAGACTCCGGAGGCGGCGCGGACTGAGTCGACGCTCCCCTCTCCGTCCAGGCAGACGCCCGCTAAACCCGCCCGGCTGCATAGTAAGTAGACTACTTGATGTGAGGGTGTATGGTTCAAATTTACTAGTAAACTAAAATAGATTCCAAAATAGAAAAAACCTCTTATATAACTTAATAGATAGCTTAAGTGCGGCTAACGTTGTCTGACGAAAGCCTGACTGCTATCGTCTATGCCCATTTAAAATTGACAGACGTAACAAAACAACCGTCACAGCTTTCAATCTTACCGAACATTATTTTTAAGATCTTTAGATTTTTAAGGTGGGAGCGATTTGTGATCTTTTCATAGAGGGCTTGATTCAACATGACTTCATCTTCATTTCTAGTGAGATCCGTCGTTTTTGAAATCTATGAAATTTTAGAACAACGCATATCTGTTTAAATATCATAGAATATTTTCCAAATAAATGTCAGAATTTATTTATTTATTTGACACAGAAAACGAAACACTATCAAAACATTACAAAATAGAAAGACAAAATATTAAGATATATGTAGATTGTATCATATAAGTATGATATATTTATTACACAGAACAATAAATATTGGAGATATAAATATTAATAAGTTACAATGCTAGTCTTACATTTATTAATATGTTCTGCAAATTATAGAATAAAATAAACGCAGATTTGAACCATACAACTTTCTCTATATGCTTGTAATAAATTATTAGTTGGTTGATGATTAGACGGTGATCTGCTGTGTTATGTAAAGGTATGAACTTGGTGCATGTTATCTATAACATCTGTGTTTTTGTCATTGACCCATAATCGTTTTATGTGTTAGTTTACTCAATTTTGTTATTAGCATGAATTAAAATTGCTTTTGATTTTTTGCTGCGCTGCAGTTTTGTTTACGTTGCTTTGATTTTTTTGTTTTTTGTTTCTCCCCCTCCCAAACCCTCTACCACCAATAACTAAAATTAAACTATTTTATCAATTTATCCCATCAATTAACTTTACTCTGCCATATATACACTACACACTATCTGTAATCAATCCAATTTTTTCACCAATTTATCCAATCTCACACTTTTTATAACTTGAACCTCCCACAAAATATCCTTGCACTTTCCTCTTCAAATTATCTTTACCGTAATTATTTATACCTTTCCCCGCACGTTTCCCTATACCCTGAATCCCTAAAATCACGGCAACAGCGCCCGGGTCAAGCTCGTCGCCGGCAACGCCATCTAGTTCCGGTAAGGTGAAGACACGTTCGCGAAGCAAGTCGCCGTTCCGAAGCTTCAGATGGCGCTCTGCGAAGAAACTTATCGCGGGATCACACCATAGCGATGATGAAGGTATAACTGGGTGATTTGTGGATGGAATTAAAAAACTAACAATCATTTGAAGCCAAATTTGTATTCAATCGTTTACTTAAGCCATAACATAAATAGATTAATTCTATTTATGTTAAAAGTTTTGTGTATTCCAGCCCCATTGACCATTTAGTTTTAAAACATCATGAAAAAATTTGACTCGATGATTTTAAATTATGAAACGGTCCTTTAAGTTCCTTGGATACCCTACAGTCAGTAGGTCAGTCTTTAACAAATTTACTTAGAAACCCATCCACACTCTACCCAGAACATATAAGCATAAATTTGTTGCGACGAATGCTTTGTGTGCTGTTGTGATCGTTGGCGCATGTTTTATATTAGGCGTGATTCGTGCAATAAACAGAATGAACCTTGTGTGTCTTTCATTAAGGACGATTTTCAGACATGATGGTAGTCATTTCAGATATCAAACCGATCACTGAGTTTATTACTATACTACACGTAGATTTGCAATACTAGAAAGAGTTCGCTATTATAAGCACTATTTTGATCAGGTTAAGGTGTTATTTTCCGTAGACGTATAGTGTGATGAATAGTTTTCAAGGTAATCGAAAACCCAATTAATTTCATATAGTAACTTGTAATGGTAACAATTATTTTCATTGTCAAAATTTTAGACTAGAGTCTAGTCACTTGAGATTTCCATGAAAAACAATACTGTTATTTCTAGTGTCTGTAAAAATGCTAGTTACATATAGTACAATGTTTCGGAGTATTTTTACTGTGTTTTGTATGACGCAGAGGATACACAACGAATTAGACTAGAATCCTAGGCTATTCTATTAAAAAGTTGCTCTCATTTCTAGTGTATGTAATATGCTAGATACAACAACAGTAAATGCATTTTTTGGAACAGTTCTAATGTACTTTGTGTGACACAGAGGGCGCCAGTCCTGCAGGCGACGACGAGGGCGTGGAAGGCACTTTGGTCCGCAAACACGAGTGGGAGTCCGCAGCCAAACGAGCTTCGAACAGGTACGACCACCTTTTTAAATTATAAACTTCTTGTAGACCCGTCACGCTCAGTTCGGTTACGCTGAATCGGAAGTTCGACATTTTTATTAAATCTTCACTTCTATCTCTTGTTAATCAGCCTGTACTGTACCAATGTAGAGCAAAGGCCTCTCTGTTTTGCGCTACTAAGGTCCAGTCTTTCAGGTGCGCGTGTAGCTAAACAAATACAAATTCTAAAAACACAGCCAATTTTCATTTGTTTATCACGTATTGAAAATCGCCTATACTTAGAACCGGGTTATATCAGTCTGCAAATAATGATGATGATGGATCATACCGTTGAAGAAAATCCTTCCTTCTTCGCTATCTAAATTTCTTAAAAGATCATAGGAACAAAAGTCCCATGTACAAGATAACAACATTATTTGCTCTCCACCTTTCAGATCATGGGACAAGGTGTTCGTGGTCGCAAAGGACGGACGTATGGCGTTCTACAAGGACCAGAAGCAGGCCAAGTCAGCACCGGACCAGTACTGGCGCGGCGAAGCACCTTTGGATCTCAACGGAGCTGTCGTAGAAGTGGCCGCGAATTACACCAAAAAGAAGCATGTTTTCAGACTCAGGTAAGATTCCTTCTGCTAGATTTACTACTGGTTTCGAGAACGGAAACCTCTTGTCAAGTGCTATTTTAGTTTTAAACAATGATTTGTTGACCAGTCTGCTAAATCACATTATCACACTAATATTATAAATGAGGATGGATGTATGTTTTTTTATTACTTCTTCACGCCAAAACAACTGCAAAGATCGGTCTGAAATGTTGCATAGATGTCTACGCGTTATTCCAGGTTACCTGGAATAACGCGTAGGCTACTTTTTATCCCATAAATCAGTTAACGGCCCCTCGTTATATACATATATATAACCTTTGATCGTTTCCATAGAAATAACGCGTGCTAATAGTATATAAATATAGTTTAATATAATTTACTTTTACCAACATTCATCGAACTGCGATATTTGTTAAAGTAAAATAGGTATCGTAAATCCAACGTGTCGTTCGTCGTATGGTCGTCGTTTTGCGACAAAATCAGTTAATCTTTTTCTTTTATTATAGTTTGTGTCTTTGTGTTACAAATAAAATACCATAGATACGTTTCTTTTTTTATATTTATAATATTCCTTTCCTGTTTCCAGACTGGCAGCAGGCGCAGAATTCCTCCTCCAAGCGCACGACGACGCAGAGATGTCGTGGTGGTTGGACGGGCTGCGTGCACGCACCGCCGCGCCTCAGCCGCGCTCGCACACGCTGCCAGCACCCGCCAACACCGAACCCAAGCGACGCTCGTTCTTCACGCTCAAGAAGAAGTTAGTGCTTTAATTTCTATCTTAACGTATTTTGCAACAGTTCATGGTGACGTATTGCATTCCCGTGTCGGGTAACGCTGCCCGTACTCGTAAACACAGAGCCTAACCGATGCTCCTTGTTCAGCTCATGAAGAAGTCAGTACTGCTGCTGAAATTCTATCTTAATATAAATAGTAATATGTGGGCAATGCAAAAAAGCAATGCATACTGGTCATTGTGATGATATTTTGTGAGACGCCTATGTCCCGCAATCTTTCTGCTGACCGCTTGCTCGTGCCAATATTCTGTTCAATTATTATAGTTTTTACACAAAATGTCTTGGTGAGTGATGGCTCTTAACGTAAAATCACAAAGCTCGAATATTTTTGAAGTTATCTGCTTTTAAACCGTTGCACGCCACTAATTTTTATGCATGTATTACCGAAATATTAGTACATTGTGTGCAAGATAACACTAATCTATCGAATTATTTAAATCTTGACTACATATATTGCATCACAGTGTGGAGTAATGCAAGAACGATCATTGTGGCGATTATCAAGAGAGTCATAATCCAGTTTACTTTAGGGTGATTAGATTATGAAGTGTAGAATTTCCAGTATTTTTATAAATTTAATACTGCTGGTTCACTAGAAATGAAAGCAATTTTCTAAACACAAAGCTGGGTTGATAAAAAATAGTGAGCCATTCGCAAATGCATTTATTTCTGCCCCAAGGGAAATCCGCAACACAGTCAAGAGGAGATCTGCCGAATCCGTAGGCTTTATCTTTTCGCCGTAGCCACAAGTGCATGACTACGCTTGCAACACTGCATGTGTGTATTTACTAAAAGGGATTCTTAGTGTCGTTATTTCTACTTCCGCCGGCCATTTGTGTAGTCTGTCACTGAAGGAATTCTTAAAACAAAATAACCCAGTCAATAATGTATTTTTTTTTCACAACTTCTATTTATATTCTGTGGTCTGTGTTACTTTAACGTTTAATTAATATGTAAATGTCAGAAGAAGTTCAAGTTTATAGTAAAACTTCACGGGCTATGTCATTGTTAACAACTAGTGTTATAGACTATGACCATTATAAAAGGTTTATAAAGACTCAGTTTATAATTTATAACAAATTTGTCGCACCTGCTTTTCTAACCAAAATTGCACGTTATTCTTACCATTGTCAAAACAGCGTAACTAATGAAGTTTTTTTTCCAACAGCTAAGTTTCGCCGTTGGCGACATCGAGTTTCCTCATTAGGCAGATCCTCGCCGTGCGTGTAGTGTTATATCACACGTGAGGCACGCGCGCGACCGACGGACCTTTCACGACGCTTGCTTCTGTAAGCTTAGCTAATGAAGAATTCAAGTCGACAACCAAACGATCGACCCCCAAACTATACATAAACGTTAATTTATTTATAGCTATTTTTGTTGCGTACAAAACGTTTTATGAGACTGTATTTGAGTGTGTTTCGCCTTCTCTATTTATTGATTCGGTGACAGAATGTGTTCCCACCCCGAGAGTGTAATTGTTATACTATAAACGATTCTATTGAGACATATTATTATTATAGAAGATTCTAAATGCGACGCTATTTACGATTAAATTCAGATTGAAAATATTTATAATTATTTATGTGTAAAATTAATGTGTAATATAAATTTGATTCGATTAGAGATGTATGTCGTTCCAATTCATTATTAAATTAAAGATTTTAATATAATATTTCATATGACCAATATCAATCGCATTTGATATTTTGACGTAGCTAGTTGGACTGTAACAGCATTTAAATTACTGTTGGATACCAGTGGATCGTCTCGTGACTGCTTTGCGTTTCAGAAAGACTCCATTTACGTAAGCGACGTATTAGAAATAATTTCCATTTAAAAGTGTCTTCTATCCGAAGCGTCGACTGCGCCGCCTGTATTGCCGCATAAAATTATATCAAACATTTCTCCCTAGATCGTTGTTTAATAGTAAGAGTAGATGATAGAGTGAGGTATAGCGAGCGCGGGCTGCGCAGGCGGCGCCTAGTGTAAGTACTCAGAGTTGTACGCTTTAACGCCTCATAAGTGCTTCTGAATTGTCGTGACTATTTTAAAATATTTTTAATTAGTTTTTACTGCCAATTTTCACAAATTGTTATCTTTTGTAAGCAATACGTATTATCTAAATTACACCTTAATAATAATGCTACACGTTTTAGTTTTGTTTACGTCTTATTGTATATTTGATGAGGGCTGTGGCGGTGTGCAAAGCCTGATTATTATCATATTGCTCGCATTACTGCCACTACGTATTTCTCTATTGCATGTAAACCTATGTTAAAAATATTTTATTTTTAAATTTTACTTTTTTGAGGAAAATATAATAAATGATGTTTTCAAATAAATCGCATTTTAAATAAACCCTTCTCAATCGAGGTCAAAATTGGGTCTGAAACTTCATAAAAACCCTCACATAGAAAAACAAATAATACTGTTGAGTAGGTCAAAGAATTTGTTCTGAAATATCTTATCTAGATAGGAAGATTAGAGATAAACTCTTCCCACATCTATCGGAATGTCTTTCCGATAAAAGATAAATTTTCTCACACTTCTCAGTATCATTTAAGTAAGAGTACCTACCTAACAACTGGGCTTTGAACAAAACTGTCGCGGAAGGAAGTTAAAAATCAACTGACCTAAAATCTTAACAACTGAGTAAAAATAAGTATTTAGGCATAGAAGTGAAAATGTTAGGCAAAGTATTGTTTTTCCTTTTACCGGTTCTGTTGAGAGCCACTCGTTTGTGTGAAAGTGATGGATGCGACGCGAGGTATGCGCGGATCGCAGCAGGGGACAGAACTGAAGCTCATACACGGCCGTTTCAAGTGAGAAATCTTTACAATTTGTAATAAATTAATATATGTTAATTATATATTATATAATTTATACATATGGCAGAGCTTAAGACAACCAAGCATAATTTTCCTAGTGTTGCGGGTATAAATGCAGAAAAGCGAGTACTTAGGCTAGACGCATGAGCCCCCAACTTCGCTACTGCATATGTACCTAATACCGGCCTAATACATTAATTATTGAGAATTTGACATCACCACGTTCGAAGTTTGAATCATAGCATAACGAACTTATGGAATCCATAGGTGGCACTATACCTGCGCGTAGGCACAATAGGCGAGCTTGGCTTCTGCGGCGGCTCGCTGGTGCATCAGGAGTGGGTGCTGACTGCCGCTCATTGCTGTTATCACGCGGGAAGGGAGGTCGACCATGTGCAGGTGAGGAACCTTACCGTGTTACCTGGGGCCGTTCCATCCATTTGTATTAATTTAGTTTGAAATAAAAAAAATATGTTACTTTGAACTCTTACTTCTTTAGTAACAAGGACCTTTATATCATCACTGTCTCTAAAAACGGCCTGAAGGTACTTAAATCTATTATTTACAATATCTACCAAAGTACCTCCTAAACTTTAGTAACAGGCCATCTTTGGCGCTCACTCTATCTACGACCGTTATGAGAATTGGCGTCGTTACGTCAACGTAGCAGAAATAGAGGTCCATTCGGACTACAATCATCAGCAGGCTGATACATTTTCCAACGACCTGCACGGCTATTCTAACTCAATCGAAAAGTTTCAATGACTCGAAATCTGACACAAATCGCGCGAAATTCAAATAATCCGCGCGAAATTCAAATATTTTAGCGGTTTTTAATATTTTCTGCGTTCTACAAGCAATATCAATAGCAGAAAAGTAGTTCTATGTTTTAACTAATTTCGATTCGACTCGACTTTAGGAGAAATAATTTAGTAATTTATGAGATGTATTACTCAAAATCAACATCATTACCAAAAGCCCCATTAATCGTACTTCATTGAAACATGGATTCATAGAAAATGGTCAGCGATTTATGAGAAACTACTTTTTAGGTAGTTTTATTCGTTGTAGAACGCAGAAAATATTAAAAACCGCTAAACTATTTGAATTTCGCGTGGATTTGTGTAAGATTTCGATTCACTGAAACTTTTCGATTGAGTTAGAATAGCCGTGCTGAGCCCTAATTTCACTAAATTATTCGCTTCACCATATCAATGGTATCGTCTCAAGAGTGACACGTTTTGGCATTTTACCTTTGATGAAAGAAACTACAGATGGAGGGACGCGTGTCAAGTATTAGTTTCAAGGAGAGATGGATATAATGAAACCATTCTATGCACCGCATGCACTAGCTAGCTAGACTTTCTTACATTTATTTGGCGCGGCGGCGAAGGGCCGCCTGCGACACAGGAGGTTGCGGGTTCGATTCGCCATAGGACAAATGTTTTTACGATCTGCAAATATTTATCTGGGTATTTTCTAAGTATATAATAAAAAATATTTATCTATGTAATTATATTTTACTAGCTGCTGCCCGCGCTTTTGCCCGCATTTTATCGGGATAGAAATTAGCCTATAATGTTATTCTAGGTCCCAATCTATACCAAATTTCATCCCAATCTTTTCAGTAGTTTTTGCGTAAAGGAACTAACACCCATACATCCATCCTCTCAAACTTTGACATTTGTAATATTTCTAGCAACCCGCCCCGGCTTGGTTGCAAATTATACAAAACTTCCTCTTGAATCACTATATCTATTTAAAAAAACCGCATCAAAATCCGTTGCGTAGTTTTAAAGATCTAAGTATATATAGGGACAGACAGCCGGAAGCGACTTTTATACTATGCAGTGAAGTGGGAAGCAGGATTCTGTAACGATATCATTATTATAGTAAACCTCAGACTGGCCAACATCATACAGCTTATGGAGGGTTAACTCTACATTACCTTGCGTGAGAGAGATACACCTAACATATCTCGATGTAATTTTTATTAATAGCCATGAAAACATTTTGGAAGTAAAAACCTATAGAATTGGGTTCAATCTGTTTTGTATGTGTCGGGTCTCTTTACAGTCTATTAGTCAATTATTTTATAATCCTACTAATATTATAAATGTCAAAGTTTGAATGGATGTTTGTTCCTCTTTCATGCAAAACCTACTAAAATTATTGGGCTGAAATTTGGTATGGGTATAGTTTGGGACCTGGAATAACATATAGGTTACTTACTTTTCATCCCGATAAAATGCAAGCTAAGGCGCGGACAGCAGCTAGTTTGTAACTAAACAGGAATCCCCACAGAAGTATTTATTAAAGAAACTGAATTCCCTTTCACACTAGTTCCTTACTAACTCTATCAAACAGGCCATTATCGGCGCTCATTCTCTCTACGACCGCTATGAGAACGGACACTGCATCGCCAACGTGACAGAAATAGACGTCCATCCGGACTACAACCCTGACTCCTTCGCTAACGACCTGGCTTTAGTTAGACTTGCCAACATCATACAGCTTATTGAGGGTTAACAATATACCTCGATGTAATTTTTATCGGTAGCCCTAAGAACATTTTTCAAGCACCTAAAAAATATTTTTTCAATGTTTTGTTGTGTCGGGTCTTATATCAGTCTATTAGCCAGTGAATTATAATTAATTACTAAAAGGGTACTAAAGCTAAATTCACTTAGCGATAAGTATAAAATGCATTGAGGAATCCCCACAGAAGTATTTATTATAGGAAGTTTTTAAAGAAACTGAATTCCCTTTCACAATAGTTCCTTTCTAACTCTACCTACCAACAGGCCATAATCGGCGCTCATTCTCTCTACGATCGCTATGAGAACGGACGCCGCATCGTCAACGTGGCAGAAATAGACGTCCATCCGGACTACAATCCTGACACCTTCGCCAACGACCTGGCTTTACTTAGACTTGCCAATATCATCCAGCTTACTGGTAAGAGTTGTATAATATAATAAACAATACTTAGCACTTAATTATTACAAGCTTTTATTTAAATTGAAATGTACGTATGTATGTATGTTTGTTCTGGTGGAATCTTGTAACTAAATTTTAGACGTTCGGTTATCCTCAACCGAATGAGCTGAGCTCATTCGGTTGAGGATAACCGAATGAGCTGAAAGCTCATTCGGCATTTTGGCATACTTTTGTAAGTTCGGTGACAATGCAATGACATGGTGCCATCGAGGGTCTGACGACGGAGGAAGGTGGCCATAGGAACTCCTAAACGAAACGACTTCACCACGTCCAGTTTGGGTTCGTTGGATTTGTCTTCCCAAGCACTTTGGTCCTAGATGATATAAAAGCTTTACCTATAAAAATTATTAGTTTCAAATAGCCACCTTCATTTGCTATTAGTTCTCTAACGCTTTTTGTATTAAATAATGATTAGGTAGGTACGATAGTACAAAACGAACGAAAAAAGCAGGTAATAAATAAAAATCCCAAACTAAAGCAGAGCTTGTATATAACTGATATCTTATATCTTTAAACGAGCAATTCTTGTATATATATATATATATAATCTGAATCTCAGAAACGGCTCCAACGATTTTGATGGAATTTTGTATACAGGGGGTTTCGGGGGCGATAAATCGATCTAGCTAGGATTCATTTTTAGAAAATGTAGTTTTATTCGTGTTTTCAATAATCAACTTTATCGATAGGGCACTCTCATAGACAAGATTTCGACGCTGCAAAGCCTTCATCTATCATGTATGACAGCTTTTTTTAATTTACTGCATAATCTCGGATATGACGTCACAATGGGGGAGGAAAGTTGTCAGCTAAGATGCTAAGATCAGATAGATGAACCTATAGACATAAACTCCATTATTTTTGTTCGTTGATAACCAGCCGTAACTTAAACTGAAAAATATGACTCTTCCTGACATCTATTGGAGAATAATAATAAAAAAAAATGGTCTAACGAACAACACAACAACACTAAAGCTACTCCAGCAGGTGGCGTGGTTAAGCAATACTAAGTGAATGAGTTTGGTTTGGGGTTAGACCAAGAAAATCTATTGTTTATTTATATTATTTGTGTCTTTTTAACTCACGTGTTAAATATAATTTCTAAAAAACACAATATACAAAAAAACCCTAGGTACTATGTACTTATTAGAACACATTACATAGATAGATATTTTTTAACTATACTTAGAAAACACCAAGAATACCCCGGAACAACCTGCAGATATCTGCAGGACGTAGGTACAAACATTCGGCTCGAGGCGGGAACCGAACCGGCAACCTTCTATATCGCGGGCGCAGTCAAAAACACATGGACGCATTTTGTCTGCGATAACGCAATAGGACCTTCAAATATTCTGACGTAATTAATGCATGACATAATATAAGTTTGAATTTCACCAGTAGGTACCTAGGTACATTTACGTTCACATGTAACAAGGTATAATCTGGTCATCAATTATAAAATTAATCGGATTATAACTGGTAAAAATAACTGATATGATAAATTATTAAAACGATAAAAAATGATAAAATGACAATCGTTAATAACGTTCCGGCAACCTTTTACTCAAACAAAGAAAAACCCGTTCCCAAACCTGAATATAGGTCATAATAAGTTTATTAATTTAGCTTTCCTACAGATTGAATTCAATTCGTTTCTTAAAAACCAGACATAACCAAAGACCGAGGATTTTCTTCGTACCTACATCCTTAAGTCTGTCGACATAACAGAGTTCTCCAATGCTTTACGTCTAGGATCGTGTCTAGGACACCTACTTGGCTATCAGTATAAGTATCAAAATGAAGTATAATTTAAACAGTCCGCAAATTAAAGAGGTTTTGGTCCGCAGCAAAATAGATTTGGCCAGTAGGAAAAGTGAATTGAACTGCGTTTATTGGTCGGCAAAAATGACTACAATTTAGTCATAGAAAACATCATCAAGTAATGTGACATTGAGCAGCCTATTAAATATTTCTACAGCAACATATTAGCATCAGCAAATCTTGATTAGGTTTTTATAAAGGCACGCTTTTAAAATTAATTTAGATTTGCTAGTCATAATTCTATAGGTAACTAACTAGGCATAGGCACCTACTGTAATCTTATGTACTTACGAGTCGCACTAACTAAAGCCATCCTTAACGGTTGAATGAAATTTATTATCATTTATCAGTGGGGTTTAATTTTACAACCTGACCCGTTGGCGTAGGCGCTACGAGCGTTTTCTTACACGGTAGGTAAACGTCTGTCGGTCGGCACTCATTCACTGAGCGAAGAACTGACACAATTGTTCAAAATTTAGACTTATTCTCCCACTCTTGGGGGCGTGAATAAGTTTGAATTTCTGGTAGGAATTCGGATAGTGATTCGAGTGACCTGCAGGGAGATCTGCAGGTCCAAAACTAAGTCACTCGGATAACAGAGGGGGCCAAAAACAATTCTCTTTCAGTTTATATACCTACCACCCAATATATGCATTCACTACGCAGTATTGAACCCTGCTGATCAAACAATTAATTCTGCTGACTAAAACATTAATTTGCTGATCAAACATAGCTGATGGTTTATATTTTACAGCCAATCAAATAAAATAATATGCTGTCCAAATAGTTTTTAGCAGATTTTTCTAGTTGACCAAATTTTTAGATAGAAAGATAGAAAATGTTATTGCACACTTAAAACTAGGAAATAATTTACAAATGAAACAATAACAACATAAGTGACAATTGGTGGTCCTATCGCTCAAGAGCGATCTCTGCCAGATTTAAAATGACCAATAAATTTAGGTACTTCCGTGAAAATACAGCCAATGAGAGTTGAAAATTAGTATGAGTGATACACACACGAAAACATGGAATTGACCAGCTGGTATATCTATATACGACGACCGATGTGGCGGGCGAAGGGCCGCCTGCAACACAGGAGGTTGCGGGTTCGATTCCCGCCAAGTGCCGCCAAGGGACAAAATATATATGTACGATCTGCAAATATTTATCTCGGGTGTTCTGGGTATTTTATTATAACCCTTTTCATTTTCTTGTATAAAGATAAGTTGATTCCCAATGTCTCACATGAGAAGCGGCTACTCACAGCGTCTCACATACCTATGTCAAACGAATCCGCTGCATTCAGATTTTCAGATTTCTTTAAGTTTACGAGTACTTTTTACGCTTACAAAATAAGCACTTAGACAACTCAAATTTTATACTATACACAACAGCTTTAGGGTATATATAGTAAATAGCGTCCTGAGTAATGCTGATACTAAATTATACATTAAACCTTCCTCTTGAATCACTCTATATGTACATATAATATGAAACACCGCATCAAAATCCCTTGCGTATTTTTAAAGATCTAAGCATACGTAGGGTCAGACAGACAGCAGGAAGCGATTTTGTTTTATATTACGTAGTTATTATTATCAAATAAGAAATAAGGTATTCAATTCCGAGTCCTCGTAAGACGATTCGCGTAACGTCGACTCTCATTAAAAGAGCGTCGATCACAAAAGCTATTGTCTTTTCAGAAACGGTCGACATTGTCCGCCTGCCGTACCTAAGCAGCGTGTCATTCAACTTCGCTGGTCAGGGCGGCACCGCTTCTGGTTGGGGCATTGCTGCTAATGGTAAAACATTTTGTATTAAAAAAGGAGCCTTATAGTGCCTGATCTCAGGTTGATAATGATTTGGACTCCCAGCGAAAGGATCACAAATCTTGAGCCCATCGTCTGTTGACCTATATCTCTGTCTGTCGTGTCTGTCAAAAAGCGCGCCTCTTATTGAGCCCTCTCCTGAAGAAAGATGTTGAGTGTAACGTATTTTGTAACCGGATTTATACTAGACTGTTTCTGTACTGTTCTACCTTGTACAAAGTGGTTTAAAAGGGCTAACCCAACCAAGGGGGTTTGGAAAGGTAAAATCAGCGGTGGAATATGTATGTAATGTGATGAGGCTGCCCCTCTGCCCAATCCACTATTTGACATATTCCTATAGGTAGCTTCTAGAGATGGGTTTATGTCGGGCATTTACAGGGCGTATTGAGTAAAGGGCACTTACTCAATACGTAAAACGAACGTTGGAAGAAAGTGGAGGGGGTAAGTTTGCGAAAGGGTATGCTCGCTCACGAGAGTCCGATAAATCCTAGAAATCGCCTAATGCGCAGCTTGCGTTCTTTTTACACGATGCAACCTAAACCTAGAAGTTGGTACTTTAGCGCTCGGTCTTCCCTTCAGCTTGCCGCATCTGCCAGCCAGCAGTCTTTAGCAGATCGTCATCGCACCTGGCCACATGGAGACTTACACTACGTTAAATTAGTCGTGGTCTCCACTCAATAATAAGATTATCAGAACGGTTGTCAGTCCTTTCCAAAAGTTGATTGTTAATGGCCAGACACTTCAGCTTGCTGATTTACATATTTTGAGATAAACATTGATCGAATCATTGAGATTTCATATATTAATTTGAAAAATCGAGAAAATTAAATACTTTACTGATCCATTATGAATGTAAGAACACCAAAGAGACCTAGCCAACGCTGGTTTGTTCGACGCTGATGATGATAATTGATGACTGTGTAGGTGTGACGTTCGTATCGCCGACGCTTCGCGAGAAGCTGATGACGGTCATGACGGATCCTCTCTGCAACAGTTACTACTTCAACGAGCTTCCGCCCAACACCGTATGTGCGTTCAGTTCCGGCGCCGGCACTTGTAAGGTACCTCTTTCCATCCTAATACTGTAATCAGAATTCAAATATACCATTTTTCTGAACCTGACTGAATTTAAATGACCAAAAACTCATTTACAACGAGTTATTTACGATTATTTGAGTTATGCTTATGATGTACAAAAAGCGAAGTGAACCGGCCCGCGTTCAGATGCCGCGATGCGCCGGCCGTCAGTGTTGGTGCCGTGATCGAGTTGCGTTCGATAATGAAACCGGTGGTAGTGGTAACGTTCATAGCAAAAAACATAAAATTAGGGTAGATCGGTATGTTTGCCAATAATAACTCACTCGCAGTGACTTCAGTTATTCCGTAATCTTGACGCATGAAACTGTAACTGAAATATTGGAAAGCTCAAAAACTCAAATCATGGTAAACATATTTTTATCATGAACTGAAATGGCTTAATTTTGGCTATAATATAGTAAAATAAAAATTTGTTTATGCCATAAAATCGACATACTTACAGAAAACAATTAGAGTTATGAATTTAGCAGTCAGCAGTTTATGCGATATCTAAATTTTTTTGATCCCGCCGTCGAATTGATTTGTATCAATTTTGTTGTAATTCCTGCATGACTAATGTAATTGAAAGTTAATACTAACTAATATTGTAAATGGGAAAGTGTGGTTGTTTGTTTGTCCTTCCTTCACACCCTAACTTAGCAACCAATTGACTTGATTTTTGGCATAAAGGATGTTGAAAGGATGGAGACTAACATAGGCTACTTTTTGTCCTGATAAAACATTAAATTCCCAGGAGAGATTTACGGGAAAAAATACCTTTTTATCCCTCTAGAAATCTGAAATTAACGCGGGTGAAACCACGGGGAACAGCTAGTAAATAAATAATAAGATTATTAATCGTATACCTTAACTAACTTAGGTACCCCGAAAGGTCTCGTCGAGAATAAGAATAGAATAGAATAAAATATATTTATTTTGAAAACAGAACTTAGGTACTAAAATAACTTATACACTATAGCTACTTAATTTGGAGAAGAAACATCTTCTATACCTAGGTCCTTTCACAAAATAGGCTCAGTCTCAGCATAGACATGTCTCAGAATGATCAAGCATTAACCCATTGGGTGACATTTCTATAAGGGGTACTTTTTAAAGAGTATTTTTGTGAGAACGTTATTATTAGTTGGTGTACAGGGGCGGTGCATTATGCTTTTGATTTCAGTGAAAGAATTGCTTGTTGCAGGGAGACAACGGAGGGCCTCTCACTATATCAGTGAATACAACACTAGATGAACCGGAAACTATTTTGGTAAGTAATAATTACGTTACTTTACTCTTAGAACACATCAAATCTGCATGATCACGGGTCATATAGTGACCCGGTCCTTTGAAAGGCATGCGTGGAGCCGAAGCCAACAGTACAAAGGCCCTTTATGAGAATTTTGATCTAAAGGAGTGAGTTAAACATAGCGGGCATCATCCTTGGTTGCACAATATGATACACCCGAAGATGAAAGTAATAAAAAAACCATATTATTGGAACACACCACATCATTATTACACGAATTAATAATGCGAAAGATTAGATAGATGTTACAATATTTGTTACCTCTTCACGCCAAAACCAGCATTGATAAATACCTATGGCTGAAATTATGCAATATATGGCTGAAATTATGCATAATTTCAGCCATATTTATCAATTACAATGTAAAAAATACTAGCTGACCCGTGCCCACTTCGTTGGGCGGTAAACAATTTTACTTGTTAATATTAAGCCTATGACTCTTGGAACAAATAGTACCTAGTACCACTTAAAGATAAATACACAGTTTACTAGTCGTAGTTTGGAGAGGTCGATTCTGACGCTGTCCGCGGCAAATTAATGTTTCATCTTTATGTTTAAATGGTCTTCAGATTGGTGTTGCCACGTTCGTGAGTGCAGAGGGGTGCAACGACGAACTGCCATCCGTTTTTACGAGGACCCAGCGGTACCTCTCCTGGATCAGTGAGGTCACCGGTATTGTCTTAGATTAACACAATTTTTCGTTGTTTCATTTGATTCTGATGGGCTAGTCTTGCATAGAGTTTCTGTCATAGATGAAGGATCAAAATTCGTCCATGGTTTCTGTGGAGACTTTCATTATCTAACTCTATCTAGGAAACTGGGTAAGCTCAAATGTTTCAGTGTATTTTATAAGTAAACTTACGATTTTATACTGTTTTACATTATTACAATCACATTATAACATCTATCCTTCTTATATTAATAAAAAAATATGTAATTATATATTATGTGTGATATTATCTTAGCAAAACGAAGGCGATTAGTGCACTACGTTCTGTTACTAATTTTACAAACAAAAATCAGTTTTTATTGCTAATTTCTATAGTAGGTAAAGATAAAAGTCATAGTCAAATAATCAAGGTAGGTAATGTAAAGGTTATCCTTAAGGTGGTTTCCAGACCATACTGCCGTCTTTATCAAAAGTGCAATAACTCGGTCCGAGCTACTTTCGAGAAAAACACAGAAATATTTTATTTTACCAAATCCCATAAATTGCGGTTACGCTTTTAAAAAAACTTTATTGGCTATAGATACCGAAAATCTGTATTGGAAGAAAATATAGAGCTCGTTTTACTGATCACGAATATCTTTTGATAAGGACAGCGGCAGCATAACTAGCGCCGCCACCTATTTTATCGTATTATTACGTTAAACAAAGGAATTTTCAAAAATCCCTTGGCTCCCTTGTGATACCTATCATGAGCTTTTTTTTAAGGCCACTATAATAGTTTTATTTTGTAAAGCTGTTTTAGGAAGAGATGCGAAGTTGCACTTTTTGGCCACCAAACTCGGTTTTCGCATCTCTTACTAAACTATAAAAAATAAAACGATTAAATAAGCTTATGATATGTGTCACAAACGGGCAAACGTAATAATACGATAAAATTGGTGGCGGCACTGTTTGGGTCAGGGAAGCCCCTTAAAGCAATACATAGTTTCAAACAATAATATTAAAAATACAAAATAACTTAGGTCTAAAGGACAACAAATAAGAACTTAATCTTAATATCTAATGAAATAAAAAAAATGTGTGTGCTTAAACTAGGTAAAACCCTGTTTAAGCACAACAAAATACCTACCTACATAAATACATATTAGGATTTTACATAATAATGTTACTCCTTGCATCAAAATAAAGTCTTGTGCATTGGAGACTATACTTTAGGATATACATAAAGTAAAATAACGATTTTCTTATGTAAATACTTACTAAAGTGTACTTTATATCAAAAGAGCATTAAAAATTAAATCAAAGCCCATTCGTTATCCTGCTATCACAAAATAACAATGACTTAAGTAGGAAGTTATCTAAAACCAAATTTTTATTAACATGATTTATTTTGATAACGTAGGACAGTATATAAATCGATTATTGATAACTATTTTCGGTAAAACCCTATCTATCAAAGATCGATGAGTCGCCCGCTGTAAAAAATAAGACTGGATTATTTATTTAAAAAATGCGTGCGCTGATAGTTCTTGCTTTGGCGCTGGTGGTGGTGTCAGGGCTGCAAGAAGTCCAGTTGGGATACCATGCCAGCGTGGGCATCCCTGAAGCTAGGAGGATTAAGGCTTTGGAAGACCAGGTCCTGAATCAAAGTGAGGCCGGTGATGAAAGGATTGTTGGTGGCGCCAGCGCACCTGTCAACGGACATCCTTATTTGGTAAGTTATTTTAATATTTTATGATTTTATTAAATTGCTAAGGAACTATTATTATATATAGGGTGTACCATAATGAGTGGATAACATTAAAGGTGCTTGTGCGCGGGGGCAAGGCCAAACTGAATCAAAAAAAATTACAAGAAAATCTTGATCTATGTTCGGCTGTATGTATGTATATTTTTTATGTATGTTCGTCGATATCTCCGTCATTTATGGACAGATTTGGATGATTCCTTTGTAGTTGTTTAGAAGATAAACCCTAGGTGATCCGATAAAAAAAATATCACCGAGGATACATATTTATCCCGCTAAACTTAAAAAAAACAGTTTTAAACTAAGGAATCACAATCAATAACTTTATTTCTTTAGGCTTACAAAATAAGCACTTAGACAAGTCAAATTTTATACTATAAACAGCAATAAGCATAGTTATTATTTATCAAATAAGAAAGAAGGTGTTACTGATTTTCTCATCACTTCAATAAAAAAAGAATACCAAGTAGGTTTTTAGTTTATTTAAAACAAACAAATTATTTTAAATAAACCTATAGTTTTAATATCATCTTTATTGACAAAGAAAATAACAATCAATAAATAATATACTTAAAAAAATTAAACTAGTATTTACAATTGAAACAATTGAGCTAACTGCAGACTCAGATCTGCAGACTCAGATCTCCAGATAGAATCTACAGATAGCTCAACTGGTCCATATCAATACCAGTCGGAAGCGTCTCCAAGACGCGGGCTGCATTGCATCGCTGTATGGCAATGCTAATGCGCTGCGCCCGATACTCACCAGCTCTCGGGTCACGCGTCGCTTCGACCAGGCGCTCAGAATTTTTTTGAAAACCCGGAGAGCCTCAGTACCCCACGGACCTAGGGTCTCGACTCCAAGGGGAACCAATGCGTAGGCTCTGTGTAGACCTGCATATTTGCGCCTCTTGAGATCCTCGGCCAAATCTGCCGCCGAACCAGCCCTCACGGATTTCCTTGAAAGATGGGAAGGCGCAAGTGTGTAAAAAGTTTAATTTAGTTGTTTCAGTTTTAATATTGATTTTTATGTTCCGATAAAATTTATTAATGACCGACATTAATGGAAACTTGGCAAAACGCGTTTTTCTGGATCTGAACTCGAGTGGACTATACCTAAGTGAATATCTAGCTATACAAATTAAAATCCTTTTCAGGCCGGTTTGATAATTTCTCTTCTCGGCACCACCGGTAGCTCAGCATGTGGCTCCGTACTCGTCTCCTCAAACCGATTGGTCACGGCCGCCCATTGCTGGTTCGACGGATGGAACCAAGGCACCATGTTCACTGTCGTTCTCGGCTCCCATTTCCTCTTCTCTGGTGGCACCAGGATTTCCACTACCACTGTTATTATGCACCCGCAGTACTCCCCAGCTAACCTCAACAATGATATCGCCATGATCTACCTGCCCACCAACGTTTTGTTCTCTAGTGAGTTTCAATTTGTTTTTAAATTTTCTTTGGCAACATTTTTACGTTTTTTAGGCTGCCGTACCTAAAAAGGAAAAATGGAATCCTTTATAGGATCATTTTGTTGTCCGTTTGTCCGTCTGTCTGTCCATCTGTCTGTCCGTCCGTCCGTCTGTCTGTCTGTCTGTCTGTTCGTCTGTCTATCCGTCTGTCTGTCTTTCCGTCTGTCCGTCTGCCAACCTTCTTTTCTCAGAAATGCGTGGACTTATCGAGTTGAAATTATCATCAAATACTCCAGTCCGTAACCTCTTGGAGCCGTCCAACTCGCACTTGACGTTTTTATTTTAACCGACTTCGAAAATGGGAATTTCTATGTTAGGCTGTGTGTATGTTCGTCGATTTCTTCGTCAATGACGGACCGATTATGAAAATTCTTTCGCTATTGTATAGATACAGAATGAACCCGAGGTCCCATAAAAATTGTATTCCCAAAAGAACAATAAATAGTAATAAAATAATATTAGTTCCGCAAAACTTAAAAATAATGTACAATGATGGGACTCGGAGTAAATTTTTAGTTTTTTTTTTTAAATAATCGATTTATTAGCTAATGACATCACTCATTACTGTTATGTTGTTGACAACACGTCAAAGCAGAAGTTAGAAGTTCTTTTGTTCGATCTAAACGAGAAACGTTAAATTCTACGACACAGCTAGGTTGTGGAAGGCGGTTTTTTTTTTCTTTCGTCAGCTTATTGGTAACTAAAAATAAATACAAGTGTAATTTCAATTGCAGACAGCATCCGCCCCGTCAACCTGCCATCGGGCCATGATCTCTTCGAAACTTTCGCGGGGCAGTGGGCAGTAGCCGCTGGATACGGCAAGACCGCTGATTGTAAGTCATGATATTTCTGGTTTGTTCCCAATTCTACAGATTTCGTTTACAGATTACCAACTCAACAGATTCCCAAATCAACAGCTACCCAACTCTATAGATTCGTAATTCTATAGATTCTATTTTTTTTTATTAATTGCCATTACACTTGAGAAAGTGAAGATGTGGCCTAAGATGGAGCACGCTTTCCCAAAAGGAACTTATTCACTCGGGATTTGAAGACTCCTAGATTATACTCTACCGGAAAAACAGACGCAGAAAGCTTGTTCCACTCTTTACCGGTACTTTATAATGAAAGTAGAGCGGAAAGGTCTGGTTCGGCACTGTGGTATGCCGACCAGGGTGACTTAACAGACTCTCTCATTATCAGCAGGACCTTCATTATAATCATTACTATCAGTCTGTATGTACTTACTGCCTGTATGTATGTACCTACTTATCTACACAGACATATCATTTAATTTCTTTTTTCGACTTTGTTTTATAAATAAACTAGCTGCTGCCCGCGCCTTCGCCCGCGTTTTATCGGGATAAAAAATAGCCTATATATTATTCCAGGTCCCAAACTATACCACCACCAATTCAGCCTAATCGGTTCAGTAGTTTTTGCGTGTAAGAATAACAAATATCCATACATCCAATAACCTTGACATTTACCCCCTTATTCATAATGGTCTGCTAACTTAAAACAGCTGCTAAGCCGTGTTATTTCTCACTCTGACATATGACAGTAGAAGAAGACAGAGTGAGACTTAGCAATGCTTTAAGTTAGCAGACTATTCTGAATAAGGGGGTTAGAATATTAGTAGGATAAATGCTGGACAGCCACACAGCACCACCTACCCCAAGCTAAGCAGAGCTTATATTACATGTTACGGGTACTAGATAACTATAATGTAGGTATCTACTTAATACAATAAATACATATTTTTTACTTATTCATATCCAGAACACACGAGACAAATATTTGCAGATCGTACAAACATTTGACATCAGGCGGGAATCAAACCCGCCTCCATCCATCGACTCACTGCAACCGCTACGATGTCGTCGGTCCATCGAGTGGATGGTCTCCCATGTATTAATGGGGGATTTGCCATAATTACCACGCTTGGCAGGCGACGGATTGGTGATCGCAGTGTTGGTGTTGAAAAATACTCAGAAGGAAGCCGACTAAAGGAACCTACCAGAGGAAGGGTAAATCCTCTGGTAGGTTCCTTTAGTCGGCTCTTACGACATCCACGGGTTGAGTTGGAGGGGTCGATATTCGTACGCCGCGGCCCCACGACCCATAATTATATACATACATACCCATATGTATGCGTTTTTAATCTCTGACTTCTTCCGTTTTAATACAATATTATGAATTTTCAGCGCAAGTCGGTGTATCAATAAACAGCTTCGTAAGCCAAGTTAACCTGAACGTAATTACGGTGGCCCAATGCGCGGCTGTCTTTGGGAATGTCTTCGTCCAGCCATCCACCATCTGCACGAGCGGAACGGGCGGCGTCGGCATCTGCGGTGGTGATTCTGGTGGTCCATTGGTCATCCTGAGGAACGGTGAAGCTACTTTGGTAAGGCATCATTATGGCATTTCACTTTTTTTTTATTTGCTTAGGGTGGCTTTAGTGTCATAGCGGCCATGGTAGGCCTATTGTGATCGCCACTTCGAGTGTTCACTCTTGGAAGCTGCGGCGTTTATAGTTCGCCACTTACCCTTGCAGCTGCGAGGAACTGTATGTAGGATTTTCTTCGGGGTGGTGTGTCGTAGCTCGTCTGGGCTGAGCAGGAACTTGCCCAGATGAGTTCTACGTTGGCATTTCACATGCAACGCAGTATACACGTCTAGTCACGGTTTAATAGCGCTCGGCGAAAGTGGAGGGGGGTTCTGCGCAGGTGTAAAGCGGTGTAAAAATCTAAAAATCGACTTCTGCACATCAAGGTCAGCATGACGCGACCTGTACTTAGGTGCAATTTAACCGTTTGCTGCCAAAACTAAGGTCAACCAAACAAAGTTCAGCTTGATCGAGTTCAAATTCGAAATACCAATTGTGAGACATGACTGCTCTTGAACTAGGATTAACGCTTGAACCGGATCAACTTTATGCCGGTGAAAGCACTGAACTCGTTTAAAGCGCTACACTGAGTTTATCTTATAATTGAACGGTTCAATTGCACAGATTGGACCTTAGTCCTCGCGAGCAGCGTTTCAAAGGAATTCTTACGGACGATGGTAGATCGTTTGATATTGTTGATAAAATTTATTTGAATTTTAATAGCCAGGCTCAAAATCGCAGAACAGTTCTTAACTACCCGTTTTGTTAAATTTCACTCTCTTGCGACCCGCTTGCATATACATAATCTAAAGCACAGAAAGAGGCTGCTGTATGCTTAAGTATTCGTTTTCTATTACATTACTATTTATTAAATGTTTAATACATTATCATTAGTCTGCAAATAACGTAGATACATAATAATAGAAAGTAAGTTTATATTGTGTGTCCTATTTTTCCAAAAATAAATACTTTTGTTGCATTGTTTACATACTACCTAAACTAACCGGGCTTTTTATGTTATTTTCAGATCGGTATCAGTTCCTTCGTAGCCGCCAATGGCTGTCAGCTTGGATTCCCCTCAGCCTTCGCCAGGGTTACCACTTTCGCCTCCTTCATCAACCAGAACTTGTAAAACTCGATTCAAGCCTGAAGATTCCCTATTGTACTAACTGTAAGTTTACAAGTGGATTGTGATTAGTTTTTGTCTCCTTAGACACAAAGTGATACCTAAAAGATGTTACTAAAAAGTGAAAAATATAATAAATTGTAAGTTCTTAATTTTTCACAAGACTAACGATGATGTTAACCTGCGTTCTGATTAAGTAAAATAATAAATCAATATATTTCTAAACACACACACATTTTAGTCCTTAAATTTTTACTTCTTTAAGGAAACTAAAGAATTTTTTAATTTTGATTTGCTAGTGTTAGCCAAATTACGAATAAATAAAGACAGATTATTTTTCAAGCTCCTTTATTTCAATCGGTTACCGTTCATACTTTACTAGTTTACACTGACAGCAGCCTTAACTTTTTTGATAAGTTTGCTGGCTTCTTTTTTGTCACTGGCATTGAAAGAGAGATATTTTTGTTTGCCTCAAAAAAGTGATATCGTTATTTAATTCAAAGATTTCAATCGTTGTATTTTCTTTGCATTTTGATGCTAGAATGTTAGTACACTCGAATCTCAGACCCGCTTAGTGTACCTACCCAATGAAAAAAAATAAAAATACTGTTTTGCTACAAATAGTTTTTTCCCTTATTGTGTTATGTGTGTGATTATTTATTTAATCCATCACAGTTTTATGAAGCCCCTTTTGGGCGCATATAATATTTCAGTGTGATACCGGATTTACCGGAATTATCGTGAATCTTTCATGTTATCAATTTTTTTCTTCATCTAATGAATAAAATAAGTGACACTTTTTTGGGGCAAAAAAAACACTGCTCTGTACATAATCTTAATAGGCATGCACCTATTAATAAACAGTAGGTAGGTATACCTAACTATAAAGTAACATTTTGACAGCAGTTCATTGCAGTCAGTGATCTAACAAAGACGGCACGAAAATTCTACAATATGGGCCTTTTGATATTAACCATAGAAATCTAAATAATAATTACCTATTTAGATTTATTATTAAGTAATAATTGTTTATATTTCTATGGTAAATAATGACAAAAAGTAGCCAAAAGAAACCTTCAGGCTCTATTCAGATCATTCCAATGCACAAAAAAGTGTCTCTAAGTAAAATTTTAAATGTGCGATATAAGCATCCAGTTTCACGAACTGTTTCAAAATACCAAAAATATAATTCCACAGCAACGAACTTTACATTTACCATGCAATTATTACTATTTAAGTTTAAAATAACAAATTATGACTAAGAATCTTTCGGACTAGAGATACAACTTAAATCTAAATTATCACTAGAACAATTTTCATAATTATTGGTTTATAAAATAACGAGTACCTAAATATAAGTAAGGATAAGTTTATTTTGGAAAAGCGAGCTCCATGTTAGGCCACATCTTCACTTTCTTAAGTGTGATGGTGGTCAAATGCTTTACCATCCCCAATAAAAACATATAAATGACATATAAATAAATGAGATATAACATAAATGAGAAAAATACGCGGGCGGCTTTATTCTAAACTAACTCTAAACCGTGAGTAAAAAAAACATTCATATCGATTTTAAATGTCAATTATATAAAAATGAGTAAAGCTATAGGAGATGTAATCGATTCGCTAACTGAAAGAAAGAAAGAAATCTATCAGATCTACTAGGTCCTAAATATGAGTTTCATTAGACCCTAGACTATCTTACCTATAGATGGACGAAGATGTCGTGGTTTAGTCAATCCGACGTCTATAGGTATATAGAGGAACTTTAAAAAAAGTAGTTGCCATAGACTAAGATAGATGGCGCTGTATGAAACTCAGTGTCAAAAATCTGGCAAAAATGTGTAAAATGGCCCATTTCGTTGTTACTTTTATGACAATTGACATTTACTCTTGACTTTTGTGCAGCGCCATCTGGTGTCAAAATAAAAAGCATGATTGTTTCTTTTTAAAGATTGCGTTGTAAAGCCCCTTATTGAAAACATAAAATACTACAATGTGTTTCTGTCTACAAACAAAGTAAACGAATAGATACATACATCAGGAGCATTTCCACAAAAATAGATTTATACTTAGTAATATAATAGACTGCCATACGATAAGCCAGCTTACAAAGACCAATAGCAAACATTTAAAACTATTTACAAGCCTCTTCACACGATGTTACCTTATGGTTAATATAAGAGGACAATTCCATTTCAATATTTTTTTTAAATATTTACATGTCGAATTTGAGAAAAATCTAAATTAAATCGAAGGAGAAAACGACCAAGATGTTATATAATAAACTATCGTAATGATATCACAGTTCATTTATGCAAATAATAAGAATTGAATAACATTAATCAAAATTAATTGTGTTATGGCAATAATAATATTCGACTTAAAACTACAAAAAATATAAAAGTCAGAGTAATTTTAAGCTAGCTATAGATCGATCATGAAATCATCGTCTGTCGGACAAGGTTTTATTTCAAAAGCCAGGCTAAATCCAACAAATCCGTACCAATAGGACTTACGTACCTCATTGGTATGTGATCTCGGTTACACAAACGTTAGCACTATTCTATGCTTCAAATTCATGCAATGCCACATATAGCTTGCTTACTATTATTCTGAGCATAAGCTTCAACATAATCAACATTGCAGAATCAGATACTATGAGTAATTTTAATACGAACATCGAGATTGAATGAATCTATTTTATATGTATTATTTATTACTTGGATTATGTGGATATAGGTATGTGCAGGCGCAACATCTAAACGTGAATATTTTTAATGTCCTAACTAGAAGAATTCTATCAATAACTATGTAATCAGGTGAAACAATGACCTATATTAAAAATCTTCGAAAATGTGAGTTTATGTAAAATCCCTTGAAACCAGTTTCAGTAATTCGAGTGAGGTATGTGAACCAGTGGTAGAGATTTATGAAAACTTTGATTGATACTGTATTGATGCATGAAAGAATTATATGGAAACCACAGTCTTCTAGGACTTAAGAAATTGGAACAATTTTCTGTTTCTTTAAGGTAGATAAAAGTTATCTTGAGACTATTGGTGAAATCTTCGAACATAAAGGGAAGAAACGGCCATACAAAAACTGCCCTGAATTACCCCTCCGATTTTCTAACGGGGATGTGAGATAACAGGTATGCACACAAAGGCGGGATTAGGTTAGGTTAGTACACCTACACGTATAGCACACAGGCAAACAGAGGCGGGGTTAGCGTAACCCCGCAAAAAAGAAAATGTGTTCCTACAATAATTTGTAGGTATTTCGCTGAAGGGAAGCGAGTTAGCAAATTCCTTCCCTTTATGTTCCAAAGGTAAAATAGGAACAAATCTTCTCATTTCTCGAAGCGTAGAATCCTGATTATTCGTAAGGTATAGTTTGGGTGCAAATGTTGAAATGTTGAATAGGTATACAATTAGCTAGAGATCGATATCGGCTTAGGTTGGACACAACACCTTGAGGATGTAGTCTGTAAGAAGCGTCGGCACCGTCGGGCTGTTCTCGTTTATTGCCTTCAGGACTGAAAATAAATTAAAACTTTTTTATTGGGATATATAGATTTTCAAATTGTAAGTACTTATTAACAGATTACCCTATTCATTATGAATGTAAGCGGGTTAACTACGAACCTAGTTGGTTAACGTTACATCCCTTTACACTGTAAAGGGATGAAACGTAGTTAACAGGGACTTCATCACCCACAATATCCAATTATATTTATGTAAAATACCTAACTGGTGTAATGGGTGTTTCTATTATAAAATTTGACTTGTCTAAGTGCTTATTTTGTAAGCGTAAAGAAAGTTATTGATTCAGATTCTATAATTCTAATTCTATTGATAATAGTCTAATGGCAATGTAACGGATACAGATGATTATGTTTGGAGGCGTTTTTCACGAGTGACTTTCAGTGATTTTACTTACTTTTGATGAGCACTTGAAGAGATTGGTTGTCGGGTGGGCCATTTTCAAGATGGAAGGGTATGACGGTCGTCAAATACTGCAAGACAAATAAATTGTTGAAATGAGCATTGTTTTGATTTGGATATAGTCAAAAAAACAGAATTATTACATTGATGCGTTCGTAGTCTTCTAATTTTTTCTAGTTCTTGGTACCATAGCAGGCGCGATTGTCTTTTGTTTTTAAAGGAAGGTGGTCCCCAAGTTACAAGTTTATCCTAGTTTGGGGATCAATTATGTAATAATTTTAAGTCTTAAATTTTAATCAATAAACGTTATTATTCTTTTTTCTTCTTAGTCGTGCTCTTTTGGCAGAGTGGTTAATGATGGGGAATCCTGATGAACGGCTGCCCGTGCAATGCGCCGCCGTCGTTCCCTAATGGTTGCGTTGTGGGAGGAGTCGGTCATGGTGAATTGTGTGGTGATGAGATCCGATCATCTAGTTGGAGACCAACCACGGGACTTTTTGCCCTCCATTCTGCCTTGTACCACGAGACGCTCCATCGAGTCTTCATTCCGTGCCACGTGCGTGCCCAAAGAACTTTAGTATAGTATACTGTTGGACATAGCATCCTGCCTCCAGCTTGCCGCACCTGGATGTGGCAAGCTACAGGCTTATGCTGGCATTTCCCTGCAGGCATTTGCTGGCGTCTGCGTGTATGCATATGCTGGCATATGCTTTTAGTCTCTCGCAGGACGTCATCCCACCTGGCCAGAGGGCCGGACCGTCTCTAACATGGTATAAGAAAACAAGGTATGGTCTTCCGAGACACAATGGTCGCACTTGCTTACTTCATCATCGCCATCGGGAAATGAGAAGACGAATCTGTTTCCTGGGCTACCAGTAGCGTATAATCGTAACTCCTCGAACTTCTTGTATTAGCCGTAGAAATCTGATAAAACGATGTGTTTATTTTCTATTTACCCATTTGATATTTATCACACTGACTCGTGTTTAACTAACGCTGTTTAGACTGTTCCAACAAACATAATTGACGATTGTAATTTTTATTGATTTTTCTATTGACCCTTTTCACATTTGTTTCCCAACTTCTACGTTTTGTTGAAACAAAGTGGCAATTGGACAGTGACGTCACCTAGTGTCTCTCCCGGAGGAGCAGACCTTGTTTTCTCGAACCATGGTCTCTAACATCTCTAAAATGTAAAAAAACCACCTCCATTACCTTTGTCTCAGAGTTATTGCTCATATTCGGAGACCGGGGTACAGTACGTTTCTTCTTCTCCAAGTGATACTGTCGCCGCTTATTCTGCACGGCGAGTAGGATCGAGATAAAAGTATTCTTCAGCTCTTTCTCATATTCTAATTCGTCGCGTAGAGCGAGCTCTGCAATCAGAGTTTCGGAGAACTCGCGGATGAGAGTCTCTAGTTCCATGAAGATTTCGTTTAGCTGGGAGAGGGAGAGCTGGCGAAGTTCTGTAAAATACAAAAGATGGGTTAGGATAATTGACAGATACAAATTTATAGTAGACTAGCTGCTGAAACGCTAAAACGCGGACGAAGGCGCAGGCGTTCGCCCGCGTTTTATCAGGATAAAAAATAGCCTAAGTATATGTTATTCCAGGTCCCAAACAGTCCATACATCCATACTCACAAACTTTGACATCTAACAAATATTATAAAAGTCAAAGTTTGTAAGAATGGATGGATGGAAGTTTGTTCCTCTTTCACGCAAAAACGAATAAAAATGAACTGATTAAACTAAAATTTGGTATGGGTATAGTTTGGGACCTGGAATAACATATAGGCAATTTTTTATCCCAATAAAACGCAGGCGGAGGATCTAGTTTATAATATTATAGGATGTAACACAGAAAAGTACCGAGTGCGCTGGTACTCTGAAGTACTTTTCTACACTTTTTTACCACTGGGTAAGCAGTTTGGAGAATTTGGCTTTGCAAATCGAACAATACCTGCCAATATTGTTCGAACAAACGAAGGTCAATGATGTACAGAATTGCAAGCATGAGGTAAATGGTCTCATTTGAATCTACCCAAGTAAGACTTAATTTCCTTGTGGGCATTGGACAAAAGGTACAGATCAAATTACTTTGTGAGGGCTAAAAGCTATAAAAATTATATAGCTGAGACACACCATGCGCAAGTAGACTTCCGAATAAACGAATCCGCTGTTATCAGCATGAGCCAAACTCGATGTGGAATGTTTGTAAACAAACTACCCATACACTCTGGCATACACCCATGCCCATGTCTCTCCTTCAATAAATATTGCTTACAATTATATCTGAAACTCGACGCCAAGCAAGTGAGTTTTACTTTTTTGTGTAGTAATTAGCTTAAAAACATTCCAGCTGCTAATAAGTATATAGATAAATAATAGATTCAGGCGTTACTTTGCAGAAATCCATTGCATCCGTTGCCTCTCTGAGCTCACTTGGCCAAGTAAGTTTGACTTGGCACGAGGAGCTCGGAGAGGCAACATCACTGGCTGGACTCTGTCGGTTGTGCTGACCAATCTCAATGTGAAGGTCGAGTATTGTGGTGTCCTGAAGATGTCTCGTGGAGAGACGAAACTAGTAGACAAATTACTTTGATGAATACTATCAGAGAATGGAAGGTTATACGCGGAATTGTTACTAAATATTTCTTCATTCTAATACTAGTATACATAGTAAATACAAACAAATTAATAAGTCATCTCATCACATTGACTCATACGGATTCCAGAAAACATCGTTTAATTGAACCATCCTTGCGAGCTCAAGATAAGTGCTCTATATTCGTCCCATGATGTAATTTCTTACAATTTTGTTTATAAGTATGTTTTGTACTTTGTTCATGATTCATGGACTGTAGTTACCAACAGCCTCACACATTCATGAAGCTAGGTAATGAATAGTAGCGTTCAATAAAACAAAAACGTCGTGAAAAATTTGATATACTTATATACCTATTGAAAATACTAAAAACAGAATTCGAATCCCTTAATTTTGCACTGTATTTTAGTTTTGCGGGATAAATACTAATCCCTCGTGAACAAAACTATGGCAGCATTTCGGGATCATTTATATACATATACAATAGCGAAAGAATTTTCAAAATCGGTCAGCATACATAAAAAATGAAGATGTAAGTACCTAGAGCCGAACATAGAACCTCTTCCTTTTTTCGAAATCGGTTAAAAATTTAAGCATGTTGTTTTTCCAGCTACCTATTAGTAGATGTACATAGATACCTACAGCTTTATTTCTTAACCTATATTGTCCCACAGCTGGGCAAAAGTCTCCCACAAACTTTTCCAAGAATCGCAATCATTGGCCAGGTCCCACCAATCAGCCCGGATCGCATCTAAATCGTCTCGCCAGCGTCTCATAGGCCTGCCTCTGCGTCATCGCCCGTCGCCGCGTAGTACAGCTTATGTTTTCATATTTCGAGATCGTAATTATGGAGCAAAAACTGATAATTTGCTATGAAATCAATTATGTCATTAGGTTGTTTGGACATAATGGTACCTATATTGTAACTACTGCAAAAAACCGTCTCATTAGCTTTAAGCGGCAATGTGTAATGACTGGTTTTATGGTTGAGACATACCTGCATTATGGGCCATTTAGTTGGTTAGCATAAGAAGTAAGCTCACGTAGGTAGTAAAGATAGAATATTTTAGTAACGATGATTCAAATTACAACACAGATAAAAATCGCGTAGTAAAACTTGATACTTTCCTTCTTGTCTTTTTTGTTTGATTTAACATCTTTGAGTCGTTGTATTTCGTTTATGTTGTTTTTTATCGTGAAGATCAAATTACGTGACACGTATTGATAAATACATATTGATAAGTATTATGGAGTATATCGATAAATAGAAATATTCTCTACTTACTATCTTCATACAATGGAGAGCTAAGAACTTCTTTCCCCTTCTCGAGAGCTTCATTGTACTCGATGATGTCACCTTCTGATGATGGAGTGTCCTGCATCATGTCATCTATCTCTTGGATCACCTTAAACAATATGAATTTTACGAATTAAAAACACAAATATACATTTAAAAAAGAGACATACAATTTTCTAAAACTAACCTTTAAAATTTTTTGTGCTGTCAAATGCGATAAGATTAGTTTTGGCGTGTTGTGTTTGTTTTGTTTGACATCTGAATTGATACCATTCTCTGACTTCCACCACCGTATCTACATGATACGGTGGTCTCGCATAATGTCTACGTCATGCATTAAAAACCAGGCAATTTGCTTACCATTCGGGGTCCCTCAAGGATCTATCTTAGTTCCACTTTTATTCTTCTTGTATATTTTCGACATAGAAAAGAAGACTTGTTTGTTTGACTTATTATTATCCGTACCTCATCAGCCGTCTTGACGGGACACTCGTGGTCCTGATGTAAGCCACCCAGGATGAGCGCGTGCATATCCAGATCTGATGCTACCGCTTCGTCTTCTGAGCTTGGGATCTCGTCATCTGGACTCAGCGAGTTCTGTAAAGAAAATTTACAATTAGTATTGCCGTGTCTACAAAGCAAAACGGTGTTTTCGTGTTACTTTGTGAGCATGACAGTTTTTTATTTATCAAATTTAGAACATAAATCATTTTTATAAAATTTTGGTACACGTGTTTTATTCTTGAAATAATTTTATCTTCAGTAGTTTTTATCGTCGACAATTGCAAATCTGCGACAAAGTCTACGCATTTACTCCCCTTGGGAACGAGAGACCCTAGGTCTGGGGGCAAAGAGAACCGTCGTCGTCGGGTTTTTAACAAATTGCCGAGCGTTCTGGTCGAGGCGGCGCGTGACCCAAGAGCTGGTGAGTATCTAGCGCAGCTCATCAGCATTGTTATACAGCGTGGCAATGCAGCCAGCGTCTTGGGGACGCTTCCAAATGGTATTGAAATAGACTTGTTGAGCTATCTGTAGATTGCTTGTAGGTCTGCTCATTAGTTAGCTCATTAGTAAATTGTGGTTTTTTTTTAATTATTTGATTGTAATTTTGTTCGTTAATAAGATCAAAAGCTTAAAAAAAACGATTATCTAATACAACATTAGAAGTACTATTTTACTGTAAAAACTATCATAGTTTGAAGAATTCATTATATAGATGTAAGTGGGTTAGCTAAGGATAAATTTTTGTTCTTGAAGCCCCTCGGGATCAGTTAATAAAGTTAATAAATAATGCTGGACAATCCGCACAACATTATGTAGCCCTAAGCTAAGCAGAACTGAAACGTTGGTGTTATTCCAACACAAATCTGGTTCGTCGATAACCCGCTTACATCCGTAATCAAAAGTACTGTTTAGAAAATATACTGTTTAGGCAAGAACGAACAGGTACCATTGTTATCTGTTGTGTACCTAAAAATAGTTTATATAATATTAAGATACTGCTCTCCCTTGCTATGCTACTGTACTGTTGTCTTGATAATAGGTTCTTTAAACCACTGTGCCTCTGTGAATACAGATGCTGATTTCTTCCTTTGTTCGCTTGCACAATAGCACAATAGATATGTATGAATTTTCACAGAGAGTATTTTGTTTCTCTGTGATTTTTTTACTCAGTGTAACCAGAGCATCCCGCTTTTAATGAGGCTATAATTACGTGGCTTTTGCCGTGGCACTTGTTTATCAATATTAAATTAACGGGCTTACATTATGCATCAGATCACTAGCCTGCCATAAATATAAGTCTTAATGATGGCTGCTGGTCTAAAATCAATCAGGATAGCATACATAGCTTCACAAGTCAGTTTTATGCTGAAATCTTGTGAGACAGACACTATTATAATATAAGTATTTAAGGTTGATCGTTTCGTAGTAGAGCGAGATAAAAAAATGTTTTTTTTTTGCATTCTACAAGGATTAAAACTAACGGAAAACTAATTTGCTGCAAATTGTAAACCATTTTATATGAACCCATGATAAAATCAACTTCGAATCAATCGTATTTAGCTAGCATATGGGAATAAGTTGATTATTAGCCCAAAATGTCTTATTTTCCCAAATTCTCCAAAAAACCCAGTAAATTGAATTTAGTTTTTTTCATAAGTAAATAGAAAGTTGTTTACGACTGTCGTTTTTCTCTAGTTTTATTCCTTGTCCGTCTCACAAAATTAAATCTTACTCTCCAAAAACGTGACGACCAACCTTACAACATTTAAGTTAAGTGAAAATATTGTTATTGACTACCACGTCTAGTGTAAATGGTGCGCTTTCCCTGCGTTGGCGGATAAGGACGATCATAAAGCCTCGTTCTACCGGTTTTACCCAACAAACAAATAGGTACTCATGATTATGTAACAAAAGATTTAGTTAGATGACCTATCTCATTGTCAAAGTGTCAGATCATCAGCCGTGATCTGCCTTGGTCATATTTTAATGACACCACAAAATAATTAATTCCCACAAGACAAAAGAAGGCTTATAACATTTTTTGTTGCTTTCCAACCACTGATGGCGTGGGTATGAAATTACATCAACAGTTTGTGCTTATTGAAGCTTAATTGAATTCATTACGGAGAAATAGAACCGCAGCGAATTGTTATGTTCAGCCTGCTTTGAACAGTTATTTTGTCATCTTCTACGGCTAGAGATGTCGCTAGTAACATCACTGTTCTTACCTAAGTATACATCGCAATAGCAATGCAATCAAACCGTTCTTGATCAAATTGTATATGGAGGGTATGGAGTTAAACAATTTCTTTCGTATAATGCTTGTGCAGGCTGTCAAATCAGTCATTATAAACGACCTTTTTATAGTTTTCAGATATATTAATTTACTTTCTTCTACTTACCTATCTTTTAGAAACATATAGCACTTTAAGGAAGAGAGCTTACAGGTTACAGCTTTGCTGCTTTGTTAGTAGCTATGTCTATGTCTATATTGTTTACCTTCTTATCGCTCAAGTTGAGGGTGGGGATATGCATCTTCCTGGAGAAGGACTTGGTCCAGTCGATAGGCAGAATGTTTCCGAAGTTACCCGTGATAGTCCACCACATCCTGAGAACAAAGAAAAAAATATTGAGGACAAACCATATGTAATAATAAATAACAAATAGGATAGGTGAAATAATATACTTAACTAAATGTTAAGCCGTGTAACCGATTATGGTCCTAAACTCAGGAACATTAAGGAACGTAGTAGGTTCAGCGCCGATTATATTGGGAAGGTATACTCCGATTTAAAAACCTGGATATTTTTTGTATACGAAGGTGTTACAAAACGCAAGGAATATTGGTGGAAAAGATTTAACGACATTGGTATCGAAGCAAAGCACTTAAGTTCGAAACAATTTTTGGTTTTGAAAGCTTTCATTCATCATTTTATTGATCTCTCGTTCGTTTTAGAATTCAAATTTAAACATTTTTTGCTACACATGTGAGGTGTTTTAGTTTTTAATGATAACTTTGCTTGTTACCTTAGATATTGTTTTCTGTTATTGTTATCAGTTTTTCCTAAGTTTTCATTTATAATTGTCTTTGTTGACATAAAATGTCTTGGATTCTAAATAGCAGTATAGGTGCGAACATGTTAATTGTTCATATTGTAACTCAGAATATAGCTATTATAATCTCTAAACCCTTTTTCTATAAGTTCCTATTATTCATGTAACTAAATACCCAATGGAAAAGTGCCAGATGTCACCTCTCGGGACTCTTATGATAATGAAGATAGGTAGAAGTAGTTTCCTTACCAACATAATTTATTAAAATGGTCGCTGGGATTTACGTTAGGGTTACACACAGGTCAAGCATGATTTTATAACACTTCTCTGTCTATGTAGGTATAAAGTTACAAATGAGTATAAGTATCTTTAACCTACTTATCATATATTAAATGGACAGGGACACGAGTCTAACATTTTTATTTATCTTGAACTTTGACAAATTTCTCCTTTATAATGGTTATCTATGATAGAGAATTGGAGAGCTATGCTTGGAGTTGCTCTACGTAATAGAATCCGGAATGTGGAAATCCGTAGAAGAACCAAAGTTACCGATATAGTGAAGTGGCAGTGGGCAGGTCATATAACTGCTGGGGAGTAAAGGTTCTTGAGTGGTGGCTGGTGATGATGAGGAATGGTTATCATAAGAACATACAATATAAAATATGATTACATAAACAAAACAGTTAATGCGACCTCGCCAGAAGGCCTCAAACTTGATGAGGTTAACACCGTAATTCCCACTAGTAACTGGGAAGAGCGCAATTGCGTGGTTTCCGATCCCGGAGGAGCAAGGTCACTCCCAGCTTGTTTCGAACCCGTCAATGCCATAGCCCTGGGTTTTATGGGGCTATCTCTGGGGAAGATTGTCTTTGATCAAGCTATCAAACATTTAGTAGTAAGAAAGCTTTTTGAAGAAAATGATGTTCATCTTAGAGTGAAATGCTTTGTCGGGCTATTTCTTTAATGTTTGCTCATCTCAACTGAACTTAATAAGTATAGTGAGGTAGGTACTTATCTCACCTCGTTTTTATGAATTGTGTCGATGTTTGAGTTCTATAGATGAAGTAGTAAACGTGAATTGGAGTTTATAATTTCGTAGGTATCAGAAGCTATTTAGTCAAAATTTTATGCATAAACATAAACGGGTGGTTTTTACATCAACACACATTTTCATCTCACAGTGTCTACTGCAATGATTCGAATGTGTCCGAATCATGTCAGAAAAAGTCGGAATTCATCACACGTACTGGCTGGATGCAGCTGAATGTGTGGTATGGACCACCTCTATCCAAAGTCCCGTGAGTCACCGGAGGCACAAATTGGCGCTAATTCGAGATCGCTGTGCCACCACCGTTCAATTGGGGAATGTGTCACTTCATAACGTAGTGTCTTTGAATTCTAGGCTGTTTTGAATAATGAAATATTGAACTAGGTTCATTGTATCAGCGAGTACCATAGGCACATTTTTTGGGGATTGAAGTCCCTGGTCATCATCATCATCATCATATCAGCCCATACACGTCCACTGCTGGACATAGGCCTCCTCCATACGACGCCACAAATAGCGGTCCTGAGCCCCCTCCATCCATCGACTCCCTGCGACCGCTACGATGTCGTCATGTACTCGCTGCGTCGTCGGTTCATCGTTAAAAACCCTAAATTTATTAAATTTTCTTCATCTTTGATCTTTTTTGACCGAAAACATTCTAAAATGTCCAAGCTAAATACCATGTCAGTCATACCTTACAACCAATGCTGGGGACCTCTTGTTGCCCAGACTCTTTAGAGACTGGTGTCCTCAAGGGGCCCTGCATTCGCAACTCTCCCACATACACTCATCTACACAATCACACCGTGGTAGCCCCTATTGCCTGGACTCTCAAGAGACCAGTGTCCTCAGGAGCACCCAACCTCACACACACACACACTCATACCCATACCCACTCAAACATACCACATTCTCTTGGAAAGACTGAATGCAAAATTTGTCTTGTATAAAAAATACCTAATACTTAGAGAATAATACCTACTAGAGATGAGTCCGGTATTCAATAACTAACTCAGTACCTGTTAGCATGGTCCTAAAATATCTAACGCTATTGTAAAATCCGCATACCGCTAGGGAATAACTGTGTATCATCTACGCATAGGTACTAGCGGACCGTTCACCCGTAAAGTTATGTAGCTGCAACAAGTATTTGGTATTTCTAACCAAAACGGTTAGATGGTATTTCTAACCAAATCGGTTAGATGGTATTTCTAACCAAATCGGTTAGATGGTATTTCTAACCAAATCGGTTAGATGGTATTTCTAACCAAATCGGTTAGAAATATATTGGGTAGAAATCAGGACAGGTATAGAGTATTGTAACGTTATTGGGTACCAGTTGGTACTAGCGGTATTGAAACAAAATACCCAACTAATAACCGGTAGCCAAAATATCCAATAACTCCCATCCTTAATACCTACATTTAATTTAGTAGTAGTTTAAATTACCAACAAATATGTTAGTAACTAACCTAATAATAATAACTTTTTACCATAAGCTCTACTTTAATGTCGTGTCAGGAAGCGGGCGAAGAGACTACGCCGCAGTTTTAACTTTTGTCGTCTCTTCGTTCAACCTGTAACCTGTTATGCTTGAGGAGTAATTATCAACATCTGTTTATCGATTTTTGTTGAGAAAGTATACTATTTTATGGTTTGATGGATATATCACGGCCATCGTGGTATGCATCACAGCATCACACACAATGTTTTTACAGTAATAAAATAACAGTGGTGTAAAAATAAAATTTTCATAATTGTTATTTTTGATCCTAGGTCTGATCTAGATTTCACTGCCTGTTCCCAAAACCTCTTTCGTATATAGACATATGTACGTATAGCGACAAACGTTATGTAGCAAATCACAAAAGGGTTCTTATGTCTTGGTTTGCACGCAATTACGTATTTTTACCGTCACCATTTCTCGTTATGGTCAGAGCGCCAAGCAGCAATTCTATTGTTTTCTACTTTTGACTAATTTGGTTATGCGGCCTATATAAACATCTGTTAGCCACTTTGAACTATGTTAGTTTTTTTAAGTATCTATGTGTGAGGCAAATGCTAGGCCACATACGAACGTTCTAGGTCTTAATTTAGCTCCGTGTTTAGCTTCAACATGCCGGTTTCTATTCTGGGATACGAAATTCCTTGTTCGTATTCTCTTTAATGATTTTCTTCCTTAACTCATCCTTAGCCAATTATTTATGCATTTATTGATTATTATTAACAATGTTTTTTTCAGTATTTATTTACCTTTTGAAGCTAAGTATCATTGCAAGTGATAAAATATTGTAGGTACTCAACGCCTAGTAGCCACTTAAATTTCCTATCTTTGCAATGAGGTGCTAACTTTGTATGTTAGCCTTGATTGGTAGGAAAGAACACCGGTGTTTACGCTGCAAAAATTTAAATCAGTAAATATTCCAACAAGATTCCACTTTATCGTTCAAGAAGCGAACTCAAAGGCATGACATCAATAATTTCAATAACATGAGGTCTGGCGGGATCATCAGCAGATTGCGTCACGACGACGAGCCATATGGCTGCAAGCTGATAGGACGAAGTGTTGGTAACATTTTGCACGCCTCGTTTTCTTCTTGGTATTGTTATTGGTCGTGGGATGTGATGACAAGCATTTTACAAAGTCTGTCTTTCAAATCATGGACACATTTTACGCTAAGTATTGAACTGTTTTATTTTTAATTTTACCTAGCCCTAATGAAAAGCCATACTTCAGCACCTTTCTAAATTATACTGCAGCTATTGCAATTAACAGTTGCATTCAATTCCTGCCTTCTTATGTTAATAGGTACCTTTTAGATGAGATGATTGTTATAGTAGCCAATAATAATACATTGAGGTCATAAACCTGACAGAAAGATTGTTCCACTGGCCTCAAAGCCCTAAACGAAGGTTTCACCAGCGTCGTTCCTATAAGGTGAGCACCGTTATGCACTTGGTTTGTTATTACAGTACCCAGTACTCACATCGATTAGAATGCTTTTACCAGTGCCGTAATCTTGACTTTACTCGTAGTTGTGACATCACGACGGTTTATCTTGGGGTCTTATGTGGGTTTTTAATATAAGATGTTTGTTTTAGCGGTTGGTTTTTGTAACTTTGGGTAGTCAATATTTATATTAGTGATTGTGGTTAGTGTTTTTCATTATTTAGGTTTAACGTCTTTTGATGACTCTGTCTTCTGTTATTATATAAAGGTTATTTGTTAACCTATTATTTACAAACTTTCCGATCATTTCTTTCTAGACAATAATTGGGTAAAATGTCCTCAGCCGACGTTACTAATGTTAAATTAATAATTTAGTACTAAGACCACATATACATATAAGGAAATTTAAGAGAAGAGCAGCTCTAAAGACAAAAAATATTGGGTATGCATTTCAGTAGGCAAAATAAATTAAAAGGGACAGGTTCATAAATTCTCCGCTTAGCTGACAGGATAACACTTCTTCTGAGAATCTCATAAGACTGGGTTCGGGCTCGGCATTCCACTGACCGTAAAAGGCTCTGTAGCGGCTTTGCAGACCTCGGACTGAAAAAACCTCCGAGATTTTCAAGTTTAACTGGTTTCAAATCATAAGATGAGCATTTTAAACTATTGATTGAACAATTCATCGTTTAAATACTATTAACGCAAGCTTTGCTTAGTTTGGAGCTACTGCAGCTATGTGAATTGGTCGAGCATTATTTATTTATTAGGTTGGTAAAGAACGAGGTAGGTAACCTACTCTTATCAAAAATCCTGAAGTCTTTGTAAACATATTTTAGGTACGTATCAAAATAATTTACCCAAGTGCAAAACAGTCTCCGATATGCTGATAAGAAACCAGATTGAGGTTAAGTTCATACAAACAATTTTATCATTGAAGTCAAAGGGGAAATATTTATCAACCCATTACATATTTTATCCATTTAAATGTTAATACAATGGATAATTTGTAATAACTGCAGGGCTAATAACTGTGCCGAAACTATTGAGGACGACACTGATCGAAAGAAAAAATAAACAAAATAGGTACGTTAGATACTATAAAGAACCCTCAGACAAAATAAGATCGGAACTTTACAGGTTTTTGATGCACAGGTAAACATAATATTGTGTTGACATTATGATAGAGTTGGTAATAAATAAAACCTATTGTCAGGTAATCCCCCAAGTAGCAATATTTCAACGTCTGCCCTTTGATAATGGCAAAACTCAGAACGGTTTCTTTACAAATAAGGAGGACGCACACGTGATCACAAAAGATAAAAGGGCTGATTGTTTGGTTAGGTTACTTCACTAATCATCAGTTTGTAGTAACTATTATAGTAGGAGTAAAGAAAATACTTAATGTACGTTCATTATTACTAAGGAGATGAACAGAAGTAAAATTAAAGCGCAAGAAAAGACTGTAAATATCACAGCAAAAATAAAAGATGCGTTATTGATCGGTTCATTCTAGCGCGATGGCAACCAAAGCCTGCTACCCTACTAACCCCGCCTTTCTGGCGCCACCACAATTCGTATAGATAGTGGGTACATTACATACTTAGACTCGTAAGATAATATAATAGCTAGAACGAGGAAAGAAAGATAAAGGCTTATACAATTGTTGTTCTAAAATTGCAAGCATGGAATTTGCAAAATTTGTGCAAAGCCGAATCTTTATTATTCGACAAAGCAGTAAACCAAACATAAAACAGACGATGTTTCGGCGTGAACAATGACGTAGTACATTTAGACTTGACTGAGGCATAAAACTTTTATGTGAATTCAGGTTTGTTTAAAGGATGTCAAGGAATGAGAATTCGGGTCAAAAATCTGGAAATATAGAGAATATATATATATATATATATATATACCTACAAGGTGAAAAAAAATACAGGAAGAGCCAATTGAAGTGAAAAAATATTACCTGTACCTAACAAAGCGTATTATGAACTGAAATTAAACGATCGTAAAGATATGAGCCTCCTCCTAGTCCTCAGGAATGAGCAACAGATTAGTTTTTAGATAACTCTGCCTACACAGATTGGCATCGAGATACCTAAGTAATAAAAGTTAACACCATCGACGGACACCATGATGACTCCTTAGAAGTACCTACCTAACTGGCTTAAGGGGAAAGGTTGGTTGAACTTTAAAGTTTTTGTAAAATTTTTACACAGGAAAAAATAACTGTCACATGATGACGCTGTGGCGTCTCGTGTGGGGATTCAAATTTAGAATTTTATATCAGTCGTGCCTGCCAGTGCTTCGAGTGGATTTTGCTTTTTTTTCGTTTCGTCGCACGATGTCGCCAACCGAAGAGAGTGAATGGGGCCGACGTGAATAGCGCTCCGAATGTAACAATCCGCCTAGAAATTATGATTTTTGCCGGAACGGAGCCAAGAAAAATCTTTAACGTTTATTTAAAAGTCTCTCGTCAAGCAATTACTCATATCCCATTGGAGTAGTACCTACCGAAAAACCAGCAGGCAAGCGGCAAAAAAGAAGTTTATAAAATGCCCGGTCAGCCATCATCAAATTGATGACTCCAAGCGCAGTATGGGGCCTAAAATAGCTACCCGGTGTTTGTATATTTTTTTAGAAAGCAGGTGTGAAGCACAGATCCGGACAGCAGGTAGTGGACTCACCTTATTGCCCACTTCCTTTATAAAAAAGGCTAAAAATAAAAGGCTGGGCGTAACCGTAATGGCCTGGTGTAAAGCTATCGACGAAAAACATGGAATTTTCGATTTTAGTTATAATCGGAACGATTAAAACGTTGAAAGGTTTAAAGTCAAAACAGAAAAAGTTTCACGGCGGGTGGTTCCATGATTTTTCTTGTGGTGTTTATATTAGAGTAGTTAATTTCTATAGAAGCGGTAAGCTCGGCAGTTTGGGCGCCTGAATGGGCACTTTAGGTCTGATTAATGATCCAACATTCCTTTACTAGGACTGTTCGACGAGAGAAAGGTGTCTCTTTCGAGGATCTTCGGATCTTATTAATAAGGATGATGCATCAGAAACGTCACAGAAGGAAACTGATCGGAAATTCCGGTACCTAAGAGTAGACTCTAAAGAAACCTAAGTTAAAGCCTACGAAGAAAATTGAGCAATAACAATCTCATTGGAAGATTGATATTGAAACCTAATACAAAACCATACACCGATCAATGTATATCATATCTACATAGCTGTATGCACTTAATGTTATAGAAAAAAGATGGCTTATTTCCTAAAATATTAGGTACACATAAAATACATATTTATTTCGCTAAGAAGTTCAATGTAATAAAATTTTGTTCTTGTTCGTGTTTCATAAGCTCACCCGGGGTTTCTGCTGGTAATGGGCACCTGTTTAAGCTAATTAGTATTCTCCGACATGGAAAGTAAAAGTGTGGTTAGCATAGGCAGGCCTGCACCAGACGAGACAAGAGTAGCGCATTAGCATTATGGCCTTTGTAGAGCCGACAGTCGACCAGACCACTTTAGTTTACTCTACCGACTCTACAGCAGTCCGGGGAGGTACCTTTGCTAGGTACCGCCGGATACCCAACTGGATAATGGTTAAAGAAAGACAGGTGTTATTCAAGTGTCTCCAAAGATAGTGGAGTGAAGATATCGGTAAACTTTTAGAATATGTCAGGAAGATTTAAACTTTTTAGTTTAATTCTCCCAGGAATTTCTGGACGCTTTTGGCTCATCCCCTTTTGGAGATTTATGTATTTTTTTTTGCATATACAGGAAAAATAACTTGCATGGTTGGATTCTGTTTGTTTAGTTTATAGACGTCTCTAACATTGCCATCAGTTTGACCTCAAATGTTTGTTCACACAACTCATCGATGATTGCATCCTCGCCTCCAGCCTACATATTGACTTGACACTACAACTTAAAAAAACTCCTACGCAAGGTTGGTTTTTATCTGAAATCAATATTTAGTAAGTAGGTATGCAAGTAAGCATTGGTGACCTAGGTTTACGTTTTAAAAATTATTAGGTAAGTCGTCAACTTGTTCCAATTTGAATCATAAAAGATAGATAGATAGATAGAAAATTCTTTATTGCACACTTATTGGTAAGAAACAGAAATACAAAAAAGACAATTTTAAAACTAAGTTACAAGTGGCGGTCTTATCGCTCGAGAGCGATCTCTACCAGACAACCGTGGAACTTAGAATATTAATAATAATTTAACTCGGAACATAATAATATTGACAGGAAGAAAGTTTGGACATTTAGACGGTCGGTCACACTAAAAACGGAATTCATCTTCGTGTCGTCTATAGACACGCTAGTGCTTGACGTAGGTAAAACAATATTCACATCTTAATGATATGTCTATGTAACACTATGAAATAATTTTTGGTAAGAATCCTCGTAATCCGAATATACTCATACCTAAAGAGCCACTCGAATTTATGCTAGAATCGTTCTATGTCGATGCTTATCTAAGTAATTCTCTAGAACCCTCACTAATGCGTGAAAATTATAGTGTTAAAAGGGTTATGTAATTGGAAACCACTGATAATCGTATTTCCGTTTCATGTCTAACATCAGCACTTATTGTTCTCTATACAGAAGGACGAGCCCGAGCCCTAGTTACATAAGTGGCCTGATTGGATGTAGGTCGTACGAATAATGCGTAGCTGTGCCATAGCAATGTCTGGTGCTTCAGGGCCAAAGATAACTACTGAAACAAGGCAAAATAAATATGTAAGTCGTCGGTTAAAAGAAGTAATTTGAATGGGGACAACACTAACGGAAGGTGACGTTGATGGCAGTGTCGAAGACGCAAAGCATGCTTGGATTGGATATGAGAAGCACAAGGCCTACCAAGGGTAGTGGATGAGCTCAGGGCTAAAAAATTATGAAAGGGAAAATCATTCTATCAAAACTTGCATCTACTTAAGAACTAGCTTTTTTAATTGTGGACAATTGAAATCGTTCTGATTGATAGTCGTTAAATTGCTCTCTAAATTTGGTGCTTACGACACATTGTCATCTTAGAGTGCTGTGCTGACAAGCAGAACCGCAGCGTCATCTTAATTGGAACTTGTCATTTTTAAATCAATTGTTGTAGGTTTGACGATATAATGATTATTATTGATGGAGCACAGTTAAGCAAGTTCTCTTATTCTTCTGCCTGATACATGCATAATAAGGATGACTGATTTAGCGCGAGGGCAGGCGAAGGTGCGGCTGCGACGCAGAAGGTGGCGGGTGCGATTCTCGCCTTGGGACAAATTGTTGTACGATCTGCAAATATTTTTTCCGGTGTTCTGTTTATTTTCTATGGTGTTGTGATAATAATAGTTAACACCATAATAACACAATCTAGTATAATAGTACCCATAACACAAGCTTTGCTTAGCTTGCTTGGGGCTCGGCTAGATGATGATGTGTGGATTGTCCAGAACTATTTATTTAACTGGTTTTATGAATTCCTAATCACTTCTGTAGGATTATTTAGAAATCTTTCGTTCGAACCCAACTATCGTGATTCTAAATATATAACATAAGCATGCATGAAAATACCGATACTGAATTCTCTGGGTAATGAAACAGCTTAATGTTAAGGTTAAACGGTTGATGGGTCGATATTGCTGCCGAAGGATACATTTTATAAAAAGGTCGCTACGAACGAACCTAATGTTTTTAGAAAGCGATTTATAATTATTTGAGTCTTGCCTGTTTCAGTCTTGAAAATAGAGGATCCACTATATGTATATAATATGTATGGTATAGGTACCTTATTTATACCTACCTACTTAACGGCAATCTTGTTCAATTAAAGAACACTTGCGAACGCTTGTTCGTAGGACCAATCAGCTGCTTTGTTTATAAGTCTGATGCTATTGATATTCATCAGTTGAAATGAGCATGATGATCGTATATATGATGTTGATGCGCACACGCAAGTTATATGAATGTCTTTGAAACGAACATGTTAACTGATAGATCTTCTGTGGTGCTGTGTAGGAGTACCGCCCTTGATGGTACCTCATGTCGTGAGGCCTGCAGTGATGCAATTAGCTATTCATTAAAATAAAAAGTTTATTGATACGGAAAGATCAACTCTCCAATTTTTACATTACACAATAGTTTGACTCAAACAATAGGTAACGGTTTTCATCCCGTTTGGTTTAGTAGGCCCATAACGACATGAAGGTCTCTGTAATATTTTTGCAAAACATCCAAATCATAAACTTACAGTAGATCCTGCTGGATACTTATTAAGAATTTTACAGTTTACTCAACAAAAGCTCCTCTAAAGGAACAAGAAGAATAAAAAGTCTCAATAGCTCTTGAGAATAGCGAGATTCACACGATAAACAAGATTTAATTTCTTTTTTACTAGCTCATTTACTAATTCATAAGTTTCGCTTTGATTAGTATTTAATGCATGTTACTTAATGAGTTTTTACAAATAGAATGTCATTGATGTTAATGAAGTTTTTCGACGTTTCTTCGACTAGAAAGATGTAAATTTGCAGATTCCTAGCAATTCTTGTTACTGTATTTTAAACACAAGTAACATGAACGCAATTTATCGAGGTACTAGGTGTACTATGTATGTAATAGTATCTGGTAGGTATTTAGAACTAGGAAGTGCTTTATCGCATTATTTTATTATAAGAGTCGCGGGACCGATGTCGACTAGAAATATGCCGATTCCTATCAATTTTTGTTACTGTATTAAACACAAGTAACATGAACGCAATTTATCGAGGTACTGGGTGTACTATATATCTGGTAGCTATGTAGAACTAGCAAGTGCTTTATCGCATTATTTTATTATAAGAGTCGCGGGACCGATGTCGACTAGAAATATGCCGATTCATATCAATTATTGTTACTGTATTATAAACACAAGTAACATGAACGCAATTTATGGAGGTACTAGGTGTACTATGTATGTAATAGTATCTGGTAGGTATGTAGAACTAGAAAGTGCTTTATCGCATTATTTTATTATACGAGTCGCGGGACCGATGAACTTTGAGCTTTGTCGCCCACCCTCGTTTTACCCTAGTAACCTATTTAGTGGACAAGCTTGAATGCGGTAGGTTTATTTAGTTAGTTACAGACAGATAGCTGTATCAAGTCTCTCATTTTGCAATATTTGAGAAAAAAATCAGGTAGGTTAATAATTTTCTGCTCCGTATTCTCTCAAATGACTGCTTTATTCAAAGTTTTGTTCATTTTGATTTGAAGTATAGATTTATGGGGAAAGGCGATGGTCATTCTGCTAAGTATTCACTGAGCATGTTTGCTCTCTAAGCATCTCATTACACTCCTTTCTAAATTGTGTCCATCACGTGTTGTATTGATGGTTTCTACTACATATTACATAGGTAGACATGAACTGACCACACGCCATAAATGAGGCTTAACATAATTAAATTGACATTATAGAAAGCTGTAATCCGAGATCTTAAAGAATTCAAATAAATACAAATAGGTACTCCCGGGTAAATCAACCAAAGTTGCCTACCAACAAAAAGCGTTAAAATCTTAAATATCGAACTCCGATTGCGATTTCTCGTGACACGAATTTATTGTGGTATCGAACTTTCATGAACCATAAAGCTCTTGAAATATGCAGCCTAATTTACGAAGAAATAAACACCGAGCAATCTCATTCCGAACATCAAGCTCCATTAAATAGTAAGTAATTCGTTACCAGTGGAGCGGATCGGAACGTAAACGAATTAACCGCAGATCAATTGCGATTATCTGGACCTTTGATCTTAGCCAAGACACCTCGAATTGTTATTGCACCGGAATGTTATTGTCTTCAGTTGAAAGAACTCTAGATACTTTGTAGACAAAAAAATGAAAGTTGCGTCACCAAAACAAAAGGCAGAGCAATAAATAATGGTCTTAGGCATCGAAACAAAAGTAGTCAAAAAAAATCTAAACAAAACCAGCTTTAAATGAACTAACTCGTAACGAATTATACTGCGATTGTTGTGATGTAATGCTTATTGATAACGCTTCTCTAGCCTAGAGCAAAGTCTTAGCAAATTTTATTATAATTTTTTTTCCGAGTTAGATCAACGTAAGACTATTCTAGAAAAAAGAACATCAGGTACAACGACTTAGTACAGTCATGGGAGGCCTATTACAATCTGTGCGTGTATGACGGCATACGACACTTTCTTGGCTTCTTCACACAGGATTTGCATTATTCTCCTCATCGCAAGATTTTATTATGCAATTTACTTTGGCTTGCGAAGAACTGTTAGTATATCTGCTGCGTTTACGCTGTCAGCAATTATTGATTATTCGATCATGCCAACTGAATCACTTTTGTCAAACGCACCTTGAAGATGCTCAATTTCTTTTGAATTATTTTCATTTTCTGACTCAAGTGTATGATTTGTTATAAATATTGCGCAAAACCCTTGTAGCCCTATAAATAAACTGTACCTGACCTTATCGCTGTTACATAAATATCACGCTCTGCTTTCTCGTTCATTTCACTAACCTGCTTATTTACATTTTGCAAAACTGTGTTTTTATATTCTTGAACAATGCAATCATTTCACAAAAATATTTGAATTGCTCAATTAGAACGCTGGACAATCATCAGAATCATCTGAGCTTGTGTTAATGTTACCTAGGTCATATTCGATAAAATTATAAAGGTATGTAATACATTACACAACTTAGATTTTATATATAGAAAACATGCAGAACACCCGGAAAAACTATCTTCCGTAACCTTTCTTCCGAGGCGGGGAACAAACCCAAAAAGCAACCTCCTGCATCCCAGTCGCAGGCAGACCTTCACCCGCGCGACAGAGGACGTCAATAAAAAAATAACAATGAATCTAGACCCTGTTAAACTGAGTTTGTTGCGAATGCTGCTTATTATGTAAGGTTTTATAACGTTTTCTCAATATATGTACTTACATAGGCATACATAGGGCGGTAGGGCAGCCAGGATTTGCTCCGGTCAAACCGGTTGATGGAGAATGTTCAGATCCAGTTTGGACGATCGCGCCGACCTGACTTTCTTTGCCTTCTCGGATATATGGTTCGATATAATAACCCCTTTTATAGTTTATACTGATTGACCGAAAAGTTTGCCATCTAAACTTTTATCGGTTTCAGTAACCACATCGGTAGGTACATAGGTGCCAAGTGCCTACTGTCATCTTGTGTAAAATAAAGGTTACCTATGTTAGCATAATTTAGTCGTCGTTTGTTAAGTTACGTAGGTGCCTAATTCTTCCATGGGCACCTATACCTATAGAATTAATCAAGCTCTAGGGAGTTGGCTGGTAAAACGATTTCACTTAACGCGATATTATATAGAAAGATTTAAAACTACAAAAGGGTTCAGTCGTTTCATAACTTCGTTGTTTTACCAACAGAATGTTTTTCATTGCTGAAATATTTCAACAACGTTATGCTTTCTTAGATTCGTTTCGTTGATACAATCGTCACGAATAAAGTTACAATGTTTCGTCAGAAGGCATAATTTATTGCTTCCAATCACGATGGTGTCTATTCCGAGGTTTCTTTGATAGAATAAAACGTTCCTATTAAAATTCCGGGTGGCGTGTTGACATTAATACCGATCGCCCCACGGGAATACCGGACTATTTCAGGAAAGCCAAGATTAGCGAACTCACAGTCACTTCATATGAGTTGGGTGGGATTTCAACAACCTTTGAACTTCTTCTTATACTGTCTTTGATACTTACAGGAAAAACGAAAGAAAGCACAATAATCCACACATTAACTACATTTTGACCCAAATGAAAAAATACGTAACGGCAGTAAAAAGGCAGAATAAATGTGAAAAATTTGTGAATTAAAAAAAAACGTAGCGTATCCAATGGAATTACCCCGATATTAATTCATACCTATAGGTACCTATCGTTTTAAATCATATGGTCCTCGGAATAAAAGACATGCACCAGTGTAAGACCCGAAAGATCACGTGCGTGACCAAGCTAAACTATTGAGGATAAACGCTGTTTTCATAAATACAAGGGGCATTAGCATGGCGTGATAAGTTACTATAAAACTTTGACGAGCTCGTAAATCATCAGAGTAAAGCTTGGTACCCATCAGTCTTTGTCATTGACCTATTGGGAATCCCTGCGAGCATGCGCAAAGGGTCGGGAGTGGGGAGGGAAGGGAAGTCTTTACAAGATGTCTCGTCAGGCATGATGTTGGGACCGTCCTTGAAATTATATTTTAGCAAGGTTATGCTTGGTATTAGATACCTACTTATTCTACTAGACAAGACAAAATATTTAGGTATATTAGGGATACCCAGGCTGGACTTACCTTGTCCATAAAAAAACCAAACACAAACCATCCACATTTGCTCAGACGCGACTAAAATTGGTTACTCATGCTCACTCTCAGTCATACAGGCAATGAGTTACAGTTTTAGTCATACATACAGTACGCAAACAATCCTGCCGGATGACGTGAATCTCGCGAAAATAATAGTGGAGCCAGTTTGTATTTATAAACAACATCTGAAGTCTGAACGTGTGAAGTAATCCACTGAATGAGAAATCTTTAAATTCGTTGCTATTCATACTAGTACAGGAGATGATAAAGATGGGCATGACATGATGAAAAAAGACAGAGTAGATCCAAAGAGAAATAGGGAAGTTTTAAACAACGACTGCAAAATATAACTTTTAGTTACTAGATGTTGATTACTTTATCATATGGTGGTTACGGTTAACCAAGTTTCTAATGTGATCATCACATAGCTAGACCATAACAGTAAAGATATAACGGTGTGCGAAGACCTAAGACATCATGGGAAAGTGGGGATAGCGCAAAAACCGACGTGTGCTGTTCGATGTGTCACAGAAACATCAATCAAGTCACAGAAAGTTAATAAAATGATAGAAATGAACACAAATGTTGAGAAAGAACTTGTAAAAGTTTATCTTTATTAAGAGAGAAAATTACATTTAAAATATAAGAAATTACAACTGCCAACATAATATGTAGTAGGTACATATTTAACATTTCAGCAGTTTCTTGCTTGAACATACGAACTAATATTATTTTAGTACTATTAATATACTAAGATTTTCGTAAATGAATGATTATCTTGAAAGGTCCTACTCGAATTTATAAGGAAGTAAAATGTTTATGAGAACCTACTAAGTATAAGAGAGGTTCAGTATCTCCTACTTTCATCATCCCATATAAACAATACGCTTCTCATCATGTAAATCGATAAAGATTTTAAAATATTTACAATACCGATCAACAGCAGGGCAGATGCAGGGTAAATAAACTTCAACAATTTGAATTCCCGATAAAAGGTAAGACAAATTAGTAAAATGAGGTACGCACTGTATTTATATACATAAGTTAAATGTACGTAGATATGTGTAGCCTAGCCACATACGCCTACAGCGGGTGAAGCTATTTTAAATTGATGGAAGGTCAGCAGCATACTTGTATAACTATTACAATATCAGTGTTGTAATGTAGGCGTTAGCATGTAGAGATTTGTGTCAAGAGAAGTAGTACTTTTCAAGATCTAGCTCGAAGGACCACAAACTTGGAAAGGCACTATTACTACCATCGTGATGATCTTGCTAATAAAAATAGTCATATTCTTACTGAGAGGTTGGCTTTTGAATACGCCATTCCACATTTATTTACAGAATAAAGAAACTAAAAAAGTGTATATAAGAGCTAGGTACTATAATGTTGACACAAAACAACAGATGAAAGAGTAAATATATTCTTATAGCAGAAATAAAGTATCGGTTATGTTTATGCTGAATTGTATTAGGTATTGAATATCACGTTGGCGAATTCAAGGAAACATCGACATATGGCTGTCTGGGATGCGTCAGCAGTCGCCTGTAGGTAATGACAATTTGAAATGTGACGTTTATCGTGAAGCAAACGATTAGTTATGCATTGTAGCTTATTGAATGAAGTTATCCATAAGGGGAAATTAATGACGAACTTACTAGCTGTTGCTTTTGTACCTATTCTTTCATTGTGAATATGTTATTTTATTACCTATAACATTATTATTAGGTACGATATGTAAAATGCGCTCGAGATACAACTGCAAAAAAATCTGCATCTGATGACATGGCTGGTGCCAAGGTAAAATTAGCATTGATGATCTAGAGATCTAGATCTAGAGTAGTGAGACAAACAAAACACATTATTGGCCTTCTTCTGTCAATTTTAGTAAAGTTAAAATCAGTGAACGGATTAATGTTGACGATAATGCCAACTATGCCAACATGCCAAGCCAAGAAGAGAGATCAAGAAGACAATGACTGTAATCAGTGGTAAACAATAAAATAAGTCTTCCTAAGCATGTGCTGTGCAGTTTTGAAAGTCAAATGAGAGGAAATGACACAATAGGCGATCTTATCAGATTCACAAAAAAATCTGCCATTATAATTTTATTCATTGAAGTTTTTCTATAGGACACTGATGGTTCTAGTGATACTACCGTTGCACCTGATCCACTCGACCGAGTAATTGTTGGCCTACGCCTTGATTCTGTACCTGCTTTGTTTTGGACGGAAGTGGAGCGCACAAGGGCTCGTAGTCACGTTTTATTTTTGCAGACATCGAACAGGTTTATTGAGAACTGGAGACTTTAACACCGAGTTTATTTGACGGTTAATAAAGTAGGGTGGAATAACTGAAACTCTAGTTTCTATCTTCGAAACTACCCGGATAAGTAGTTACTTACCCTTGTCCGGGTTTGAATATAATTTCACTCATAAGTAGATTAGCTACATTAACTTTAATTGGTACAGAAAAGTGACCCTTCTACCTGATATCGAAGCTGCAGAAAATAGCTACCTAGTCAACAATATTCGTAAAAGATCAACAGCCTCAACCACCTTGTTCAACGATGCGTCAGCCAGCAGTTCATTTGTCTTTACTTACAGATTGACGATTTTCCCATGCCATTGTTGTTGCGGGATTGATTGATAGTGGTTCACTTGTTGTCTATTAAGGTGATTTTTGTGATTAATGACTGAATCCTAACGAACAGGTACAAAGCCAAATTATTTCAGATAAACCTTAGTTAGATAAAAAATAGTACCTACTAATTACTCGTGATGATGGAGAAAAGGCAACTCTACTTGAACAACCTAATATAATATAATACCTATAATTGTAATATATAATATCAGTCAAGATGTAGAAGCGTGAGAAACAGTAGACCACCAATGTGTTTATAATTCATACCGACTTTCTAATGAATTACAGTCATAATAAACAGGATTTCACAGTTTGTAACTTGAATCAAGCAAAACCGACAAAAATCGTTATTGATGTGTTTATTGCAAGTTGTTATGTGGGTAGCAGTTGCAAATCGTAGGTCATTTGCCTAAAGCCCGCATGCGTGGGTCTTCTTGAGAGCCTTGTAAAAACCACTGTTGCGATTGTTTAAAGTCAAGAGACCCTATTTGAGAATATAAGGCGATAGCCAGTTGCATGAGGACGAGTAAGGTTGTGGTGATCTAACTCTAGCCTTTTTTGAAATGTATTTGAAAGCTCTAACGTATAAGGGTAGGTAAACGTGTGAAAATGTCACGTTGGTAGGCATGTTATGTATGAGCTTTTTGTATTTATTAGCAGATATTACGTACCTACGTGGAATACATAACGTTGATGCAGATCACGACTTTAAGCCAGAGCGGCGTGATTATTAAATGCAAATTGCGAGCGGTCCGTGTATTCAGTATGCTAATTTTGATATGGGCATAGTGGATCTAGAGCACGCTTCCTCAGAGGCAGAGGAAGACCTGATAAAGCATGCAAATTGATACGGCACTTCGAGCGACATTACTTTAGCGTGACCTCTTGCTAAGTTTATTCTTGACATGCACCCTCAAGAGATATTTAAGATCGGTGGATAGATAAAGAACAGACAGACAACAAAATAATTTTGGTTCGTAAATTCAAAGATATTAAGTAAGTACGCACATAAAATATTGTAAGTAAGCACGCAAGTGGAATCCAGAGATTAGCACCAAATAGTTTTGGTTTGTTCTGAAGTATTACCTTGCGGTTACGAAATTGGTTTCATGCACTTAATTAATGGTAGCAAGTCGCAACTGTGAGGTCACAGGTTATTTAAACTACGCAATTTATTGTGATAGTACCTTCTGGGTCAATTAATGTTGCGTAAGTCTCTGTGATCCCTTCTTGTTATTCTTGATCCTACAAAGGTTGTGGCTTTTGGGTAGCTATCTAAATAACTCCTTTCAGAAGGATTGGGTAATATACCAGCTCATTCACATTCAAAATGCGTGATACGGAGACGGACGTGCGTCGTGTGCCGGCCGATGATAAAGTAGGAAATATTCACAGGGAATATAAATTGTTATGTGCAGAATATAAACAATTAGATGTTTGTATTGCTCCATATTAATCATTGTCGTGAGAGCTATCGCCAATTTAAAACGTGTGAGAAGAATTAGCTGAATATAATTTATTTATAGCTTCTGTAACCTGACTTTAAAGCATAGTACAGAACAATACAAAATACTTTCTAGCGTTACCTACTTAGATAATAAAACCTGTTAGGTACCTACATGTGCACCTACCTATTATATGATTGACATAGGCTGCTTACCGATCCATTTCAATCCATATTTAGAGGCACATGATGGTAGCGACGCGCGAAGGTGATACATTTTTACACATTCCTATACTGTCATAAATATAGGACAAAGGTTAGAAGCTCTAAAGAATGTCCTTGATATTGATAAATAATTATTTATCTGATTGAAATAGGAAACTTGTTCCCCGACTGCGCAATGAGGGTAAGGTATTACATAAAATGGTGACTCTCTTTCTCTACTAGTTACTATAATAATATAACTTCACTAGCTGCCCGCGCCTTCGCCCGCGTTTTATCGGGTTAAAAAATAGCCTATATGTTATTCCAGTTCCCAAACTATACCCATACCAAATTTCAGCCTTATCGTTCAGTAGTTTTTACGTGAAAGAGTAACAATATCCATACATCCATCCATACAAGATATTATAATAATAGTAGGAAGTAGGATAGGATAGTAGGATTGTTTTGAAAAAACCATAAACCGACTTCGAATCCCTTAGTTTTAAACTGTTTTTATTTTTTTTTATTTTTTTGCGGGATAAGTGTTATTCCCTCGTGAATAAAATGGGACCACCTCAGGATCATCCTCTATACAACTGCAAAAGAATTATCCGAATCGGTCCATATAAATGACGCAGAAATCGACAAACGTATTTAAAAAAAACCAAACGCGTGCATGCAGCCGAACATAGAACCTCCTTCTTTTTTCGATCGAGTCGAACAAAAACTACACGAGACTTTATCAAGTTCCAAATTAATCGATCAAAGATACAAACTAAGCAGGTAGCTAGTTACTTATACAAAGTTTTAGTAAGTCATCATTTTCGAAGGTGCACTCTTTGGGAGAGAACAGTTAGCAAATTTTTGAATGAATAGCAATGATGCCCTGCTAGCCGAATTTTGACCACGGCGGTCAATATCAAAGAACGAAGGTAGACTAGCGAGGTGCGCAGGATTATTATTATACCTAGTGCAAGTGTGTGCGCAAACACAGGTGCACTCTCTATTCCCTTACTCTCATAATCCAATAGCAATGAGCCAACTGCGAACTGCATCATCCAAAAAACCTACAGGACTACCAGGACTTCCTCCCTTAGTTTTTCGTCGGTTAAATATTGCAGAGTACCTAATTGGTCATCGGAACTAGCAAAAAACATTTTTTAATAAATTGAGGGGTAATTTGATATTTTGAACATGGTGTCCTCCACAGGGCAAGGTGGTTAGAGACCATCTGCTCCAATCTCGCTCGGTTCAATCCTGTTCAATCAATGCAAGCACCTGTCGACCACATGTGCAGATTTTTAAGCTTAGACTAATGACGATAAAGTTGTATTGTATACTTAAAAGTAAAAATATACCTACGGGTGCGATCTATAAAAGAGAAAAAATAGGTAGGCAATATACATATTTTGGTCTGATAAAAGATTTGTTTATTTGTATGTAGTTATTTGTCACTATCAATGAGTATACGAACAACCGGCTGCGTCTATATAGTCGATTTTTTATAGTCAATAGACCTTCGATTGTTCACAAGAAAAGTGATGATGTGACCGACAATGTACCACGAAGCCTCACGAAGGTCCAGAAGACACCGATTCACAGTTATTTGGAAGAGAACCTCGTTTAAATTGTGACTTAATTTTCGTCGTTTTTGCAATTTGTAATTACTTGCTTGATGGAGGATGAAATTCATAGTTATAATAGGTACTTACACTACGTACGTGTAAGTACCTATTATAACTATGAATTTCATCGACATGATGGCAGGAGTGCAAAAAGTTTTCCGATTTTTCATTTACAATCCCAATTTCTAGACATATAGGTCACCTGGACAGATTCCAAAAGAATTTAACGTGTGTGCGAGTTTTTCTCTTTGCAAGACCATGATGAATAACATATTGTATCAGTGCGTTAAGATCCTAAAGGTAGACATCTTTTAGAGACTTCCTTCAGATTATAAGTCAAATACCATATATGTATAAGAAACCAGGTATCTTTATGAAAGCTTACAATTTATATATAGGTACTTGCGTTACGATGAAATTACCGCAAGGGAAAACTAAGATATCAGTGAAGCACCTATTTTTTAATTATGTAGAAGGCCAATGGGTCAAAAGCCGAGTCATAGGAAAATACTATCATGAATGACGAATAAGAATACGATGACCATGGTTCTGGACTATACGAGTAGAGTAACCAACGAACCTGACCACAGCATAACTAGCATAATTAATATAATTTCGATTCCACAATCATTGACGCAAATTGTTTTCGACGTAAAGTTTATTCTGCTGGGAAATGTAGAATGGTGTGGTAGACCTCAATAGCACTAAGGCTTGCTATGTTGTCATTATTTTGTGGAACAAAGGGGTGGAGTGTGGGGTGAGATGCGTCATCAGCCACCCTCCGTAACGCACCCCTGCAACCCTTGGCAGCGGCGATCGATACTCCAGTCGCCACCGCCATGCGCAAGGTCCGCCCTTTTTGTTTATACCTAGCATATCTCTTTACCATGAATACTATACTAATATTTGCAAAGATAAGGGTTTCCTTTTCAGAGAACTGATGAGCTCAGTTCAGTCAGCAAAACAATGGAAATAGTTTGTTGTTTTTTTATAAAGAGAGGTGTAAATGACCAAAGTACCATGTACCACCAATGATATCATTATAAAATTAGCATGCTCCAATTAACAATAATTAGGTATGTGCTAGAATACTCACTGGCACTCGTTCATTATCTCCTCCTGGGTGCGAACCTGAACAGGCGCTAATTTTTCCACACTTTCTTCGTAATTCCCAAAGCATTTGGTGATCTTCTCATCGAACGTGTTCACCAGATCTTCAAGGGACCCAGAGAAAGTCTCCGTGAAATTATCACCCTCTGCATTTTGCAAATTGTCCTGTTTACACTTCACCGGTTTCGGTTCCTCATTATCGTTTAATTTGTTGGAATCGGTCTGTATTTTAGCCATTTCACTTTTGATAGTATTTATCTTCTTGATGTGTATGTCATTGCCGTTGATTGTTTTTTGCGGATACTCCGCGGTGGAGAGGCAGTCGTCAGCATCTTCGATTTGCGCGAGCGGTGCTTCGAACTGGAGTTCGGCCATTCTCTTAGCTACTTCTCGCATGACCATGCGTCCTCCCGCGTAGCGATACGCGAGAATACTAGCGAGCGAGTGAGTGAGTCGAGTTGAGTTGAGTACCTACCGTAGCGATTGTGCTCGTCGCTCGGGCGCGGCGGCGTGGGCGGCAGCGCGACGACGACGACGACGTCAGCAGCGTGTCTCGGGTAGCGACCGCGAGACTGAAAATTCTGCTGTATTTTGACTCTGGAGTATTGGACTATCTGGTGTTGAATAGGTATTTTTTTTTATGGTAAGCTAATACAATAAAATGGTATGGATGGAAAGACTAAAAAGGTGGTACCTAGGTACCTACCTATTTCAATGTATATTATATCGCCCGCCGCCGCCGCATTAATGGGTCGAAGAATCAGTCCGTTTGTAGAATAGTGTAGGTAGTGTTGACCTAGGCGCCGCCGCCATGTTGATTGAAAACGGTGCAGTTCAGATAATTCCCTTTGTTGAATAACCAACACGGTCAATGCCATTTTACAAACGGACTGATTCTTCTATGCGGCGGCGGTGAAATATTGTGCTTACGTCTGCTACAAAACTACGAAATTTATACAGTTTAGTACCTACTTCGTAGAACAACGCAGAAAATAATAAAAACAAGAAGTGCAAGAAATTATTTAAAATTGGCGCCACTTGTATTGCAAGACGTTGGCAAGACGTTTGACTTCTTGATTGATGACAACCTAAGATGGCAACATGGTCGTGGAAATCATAGAGTCCGAGGTGGAAATCCATAGAGTAGGAAAAGGGAGCAAGTCATTTCGGTCTTATATCTATGTATGACCATAGTTGTCATGTATCTTTGTCTATCCCACGGAGCCAAGCAATGAGTAAAAGAGATAGCTGGTGTACGTATAGCTATGCTGCACTGTCAGTGTGAATCGTGTCAGGTGCTGACACGGTAGTTTGCTCTAATGTTGTGGTCAGACTGATGAACTTTATTGACTCACGTTTTACTCAAAACTTTGTTGAAAATGTGTCGTGTTCCGGTGTGTATAGTCCTTCAAGAAGGACAAAAGGTGGAGTAAAATTCTTGGATTTGTCATGACATGCGTAAGTTTTTCGCTCAGTATAAATTCTAAAGTAATTATGTTTATTACTAGAAATCTGTAGTAACAACACTTTAACAATCTAGTTCATGTGTTCCAGTGAGTTTAGCATACAAATAATGTCCAAAAGCACGAATAATTAGCCGAGATAATTTTTGCATCTGTGCTAGTGATGGGCTTACCGTCAAATTTAGTTTTCGGGTTAGTCCGCATTCTTCCCACTGGTTTCGGCTGAAACTGGCCCGAATCAGGATAATGAAATTGTATGCTAATTTCATTCCTGATTTCAACATTTCTTACAGGAAAGTAGTATCTTTCACACTCTTCTCGTGCATGTAGTATTGGTTTATCATTATTGTTTCCGTAGGATTTAACTAATTTATACAACTCAAAATACGAGGAAAAAAGAAATAATACAAGATATTAACTTAAATAACCTGGAATTGTTTTCACGCGGTTTTTTTCGGAAGTTTTCGTTGCTAAAGTTACGTAATTTGATTTTAGTTATAAGATAAATTTTTCGTAGGGTTTTCGTTTACTAAGGCACGAACAGTATACAATATGTTTAAAATTAACAGTAGATATATCTATGTATACATCATTCAAAATGCAACGTTAAATCAATGCGGGCAAAGCCGCGCGCATTTAGCTATATAATAATATTGTAAGGTGTTATCTTATTTATTTTCCTTTTTATATATATTGCAAAATTTTATTCTTAGTCTTACAAAATGACATCGACATCGATGTAAAATTTTGGGCAAACACAACATATATACAATTATAAGTCTTATCACGTTGATAGGCCTTCTTTGACCACCTCACCTAATGGAAAGTGACGATTTGGCTGACGGTGTATCAGGAAGGTCTAGAATGGTGGGTATACACGTACGTAGGTACATGCTCAATGAGCATGTTTCATCCGAGCATGGCTATCTATAAACATGCTCGACCCTGCGTCTACACGTAAAAGCTTGCTCGAAGAACATGTTTAGTGTGCGTTGAAACTCTTTGAGCATCGGACGGTTCGTTGTTGTGTTTAGTGGGCATCGCCTGCTACGTTTACTGTCGGGGAAAAATTTAACCAATTAATTTAATTACAATAAGCCTCTAATGTCCCATTGTCGGGCAAATCTTACCATGAATTAGGACTCTGAGCCAGTTGGGTCCACGTTCTATCGAAGGTGTCTAGTTCATCGCGCCATCGTTTCTTTAGTCTACCGCGATGCCTTACGCTGTATTATTTGCTGAATTAAAAAATTATGTATTAATTAAAATTATTGATTAAATAAATTAATAATTTAATTAATTCATAAATTTTTCCAGAAAATCTCGAGAAAATGAACGAAAGTCGGACATTATAGCTGTGCACTAACATTCACAAAAATATCAATCACGCACGACTAACATGCTCGACCTCGTTGCTACACGTACCAACATTTTTGCTTCGAAAGAGCAAGAATTATGAACGTTTGAATCTTGTTCGAATGGAACATTTTGGTTGGCTTCGAGAATTTGTCTTGAGTCTTGCATGTTCCACACGTTCGTACTTGCTCGAGATCGAGCAAGTTTATCGAAGTTTATCACCGGAAGACACCTATTCACTCTTGTTTTAAAGAGACCCAGGTTATAACTGGCCGAAAAAATAGGAGCAGAAAAGGTGGATTAATTCGGCTTGCAAAATACATAGATACATAAACTATAGGTAATCACTTTTAATATTTTTTTATTGCGTTCACGCAGAAGTTGGTAAATAAGGATTAGCAAGAAATTTCAGATTTTATAGCGGCAGTTGCCCAAAATGACAAAGAAACTAAGGCAACGGAAAGCGGAGCGAATCCTAATCCCTTTTTTAGATTTTTGCATCGCGTGAGTGGAGCAAAACATGGTCAAAAAACATGTTTTCGTGGAGCTCCCTTTAATTTTAATATTTATTTTGATAATATGTTATTATATTGGTAAATGGAATACACACAAAAAATGCAGGTGTCTACCTTTTACGAATCATGAGATACAATAAAGCTCGATAGATCGACAGAGAGACAGACAGCGGGGGAAATATGGGACGAATCAGGAATGAAATCTGCACAAAAATTTATTTTCATGATTCGGACTAGTTTGGGCCGAAACCACTTCGGCTTGATAGCGAAGTCACATCCCTAGTCACGCACACTATTACAAATCTGCAACAGCACACTAACAAAAAACGGACATGCGTAGAACTGTGTCTGGCTACCGTCCTCTAACTAATACTTCATCAGAGTGGAAATCTTATTCTTTCGTTCATTTGACAAGCCCAAGATAGTTCTGACATTTATGTCACTGTCAGTTGTCATTTCAAATTGTGTCCTATGTCTTGGTGCTGCCAACATGAATCCTTTGAAGCTTTATCTAACAAAATATGCGGTTATCTAACGATATTCATCAAGCAAAATGTCCATTGTTATGGATCAGTTGAGCTACCTTTAGATTATAAAACTTTTGAAACTACCATGGTTATTTACAACACTAAAGTTAACGGGATATTTACCATGTTTTGAGTTTTGAGTTTTGAGTGTTAATATTCGTAGCAAAAGACAAAGAAAGAGGGTAGGTAGATCGATATATCTGCTAATAAAAACTAACTCGCAGTGACTTCAGTTGTTCCGTGATCATGGCGCATGTAACTGTGCCGAAATATTGGAGAACTCAAAACTCAAATCATGGTAAATATCCCGTTAACTTTAGTACCTATAGATTGTTTGTTGTTGTCTGCAGTTAATTAATCGTTTTAATTGTAAATACTAGTTCTAATATGTTTCTTTCTACATAAGAACTGGATGTAACACATGAAACAACATTAAAAAAATACGTATAAATAAATAAAAAACCCTATTATTCGTCATAGTCTTATTTTTCAGTACCTAAAATATTCATTTATGGTAACTTTTTTATTCTTGCATTCGGAGGAAAGTGATAATGCTCGCGACACAGCTAACTATTGCACCTAATAACCTTTTCACACAATTTCATGTTCTTTTATTCCATTAGAGATATTTTTATAATTATGTTTATGTAATTTTCTTAGTTAATAACGACATCTAAATTGAAAAAAATGACCAGTGGATATACTTTTTGGTTTGTTGATACGGCCGGCTACACTATTCAAGTACCGAGTACCTATTGTGGTCTTGGGTTATAATAGGCAAAATCAGATACCTGTGACTTACGTTACTGTGACTTCAAAACATCAGTAATAATGAAAACCTGTGACAAAATACTAGCTAGTATTTCTACCAATCTCGTACAAATTCATTGTTTTACTGATTGAATAATATTTTTATTGTAGTGATGACTAAGTAAGTAGTAGCATGTTGATTAACCGAATTAATTTAAACGGTATTTTGTTCAACAAAGTAATTTGCGGTATATACACGTTTCAAATATCCAAGTTTAAAATACTAGGTGTGTCTCTGCGACTTAGTGATATTATCAAAAAGATAATATAGAAACGCTATTATATAATTGAAGCAATTTATTGCGTAAGTACCTAATAAAATAATAACGATTAATATCGTGCACTCGTGACACTGGTACTACCTGTGTGACAGTCACAGATATATTTAGATCCTGTCACTGTGACATACCGCTTTCTATATCTGTGACTTTTATTAGTGACGATAAATAAATACGCCTCAAGCCTACTACACAGTGAGTGTCGTCGTGACGAGTGAGTGAGAGATGTGTTCTACCCCTGTAAATTACAATGTACAAAAAATATCACATTACTCTCTAATATTATCGCTTTTTTTAAAAAAGGCCGTTGGCAGCTCTATTTATTTCTATTTTTGATAGAATGAAATAAAGCAGAGTAATTTTTGACACACTGACAAAATATTTGTTGTCAATGAAAGTCACACAAAAAATGTAAATTGCCAAATTAAATTATGTGTACAGAACATGAACATTCGAATTACTTCTAAAAGATACCCCCTGGGTTGTCTAAATCGTTATGTATCTATACACAAAAACCCATTATTTCAATGTTATAAGATCTTCTGTGAAAACTTTCAGGTAAGTAAGTAGTCTCAGATCAAACAGAATTCTGATTCAGATCAACTTACATTCATACTCATTGATTGCTTCAAAAGCTGTCAAAGCAGTAGGTAGTTATTGTAGGTATACATACTCATTGTTACATTGATTTAAAAATCTAATTTTTGCTATTTTCTTACAGCACTCTAAAAAATCATTATGAAGTACTCAACTTGCGAAAAAACTGTACAGACAAAGAAATAAAAGAGGCATTCATACAAATGAGCAAAGAGGTAAGTAGGTGCTGAGTGCCCTAGCTACCTATTGACTATCAGATCACAGCCATTACCAGTCCACTGATGGACATGTGGCCTCGCTTGATAACAGCCTCATTAGGCCTTGTAACTAGAGGGCAATGTCATAATCCCCACACTGGGCATGCAGGTTCTGGATCGAAACGGTGAATGTGTTTTGAGGTGGTGCTATTACCTGCCCCATGTGAATTAATGCCCCCCTAATCTTGATTAATGCTTGGGTACTAATCAAGATTAGGGGTGCTTCTTTCTGCCAAGCATTGTGTTATGATTTGAAATGTATGATTGCTCATGGTATTACAGGCACATTAGTTCTGCTTGTACGTTTCAGTATCACCCAGACATAAACAAAGATGAAAAAGCACAAGAAAAATTTGTAAGGATAGTAGAAGCATACAATGTTCTGGGAAAGCCTGCCAGTCGGGCAATATATGATTCAGCATCACACACCAACAGTAGAGGTCCATCTCCCTATGTCTACAGATATCCTGCACATAATGTTTATAAGTAAGATTTTAGTATAACTACCTCTGGTACCACTGGCATTTTAATTTCTCAGATCACATAAGCAGTTAGGTCAGTTCTGGGCACCTGGTCTATATGACAGAATATGGCAATTCTGCAGATTAATGTGGTAACTAGAATGCAGAAATGTAGAGAGAGGTACAGAATATTTATTTATTTAATTGAAAAATCTACGGACTTAACTAACTTAAAACAATTTACGTAATATCACGTATAGTGTCAATATAATTAACAACATGTGAACACAAAGTAAACAACAGCCCAAACAACAATGATATATGAAATATATTAGTATGTTTTTCTCTGAGATAGGCTTTGCAAATTAAGAAAAAAAACACTTGCATAATCCTGGTTATAATGCTGTTTGTGTATTGTATCTGTTTCTACAATTACTTTATTGGATTTTTTGTATTTTTGTTGGAAACTGATCACTGTATCAGTGGATACAACTTGGCGGGATCAGTTGCTAATATAATCTGGACCCGGGATCCGTGGACACAAACCCGTAAATTCCTTTGTGATATTTCATTATTTACTTACTTTATTGCATCCATAGTAAATTATAGGTTCATATATAAATATTTTACTGTTCTAACACTCTTAGTTGCTAGCATAAATTAATCTAAATATTAGGGCAGAGACAGATAATTAAAATATCTAGAATTAGCATAATATTAAGTTGCTATAGAAATGAAAGTGTTAATAATAAATATCATCTTCGGGTGTATCATATTGTGTAACCGAGGATGATGCCCGCTATGTGTAGCTCTCGCCTTTAGATTCATTCTCATAAGGGGCCTCTGTGCTGTTGGCTCTAGCTCCAAACATGCCTCTCAAAGGACTATATGGGCTGTGGTCATGGAAACAATACCAAAAAAAAACAGCATTATCTATCCAGCCCCAAGTTAATTTGTGTTCATGATAATGATTGTTACCTGCTCTATTTCAGCATAAGGAAAAACCCAGCCTACAGCAACTTCTACTACCAGAGGAATACTAAGACCAACACAAACAGAAAGCAAGAGCAGGCTAGCCATAGTGATCAATACACGGGGTTTGGTGTATTGACTAGACTGCCTAATCGCTATATTATTTGTATATGTTTTGGTGTCGCATTCGTTGGTGTATTGATCCAGTTAGTAGTGATCAGGTAATGAGCTATTATTTGTGTTTATTAACCTAATGTGGAGTGTAGTTTCTCAATGACTACACTACCTTGGGACACCAAGAACGCCTAGGGAGGCATGTTCCTGTGTCAGTGAGCTGCTGGGTTTCCTGGAGGGGATCAGGTGGTTAGACTAAAAGCATCCCACCTGACACAGAAAAAGGTAGGCCCTTTCTGTGTGGTCTTGTTGCGGAAACCAGTCCAGATACAAGTATCAGTAACCTAATACTGAGTCCAAACATAAAAACAGTAGCCTTACCATGGATTATAAGTTATAACTTATAACGTAACACATAACGTATCACGTTATCAGCGTTATTCGCGCTAATTTCAACGTAAATAATTCGCCACGTTATTTATAACGCGTTATAAGTGCAAATTTTCTTTATTCTCCGCGTTATAAAAAACGTGGCGCGTTATTTACGTTATAATTATCGCGAATAACGCTGATAACGTGTTACGTTATATGTTATAATAATCCATGGTAAGTCTGCAGGCTTAAAGCAGTAGATACAATAAAGTGTTCATTAATTCATTAAATGGCATCGTCTCAGATTGACACATTTTGGTATTATACCTTTGATGAAAGAAACTACAGATGCGTCCATCTTCTGCACTTTTGACGCGTGTCAAAGTTGTAACCAAACAATCAATCTCTAAAAAACTAGCATTGCTCGCACTATCTAGACTTTCTTTCATCTACGGACGATTCTGCGACGTTGTCATAGTAAAGCGATTGGTTAGCATAATATTCGCTGTACTCCCTGGATGGGACCTCAGACCGACACGAAAAGAGAGAGGTCAGGCGCAGGACCAACGGCTTAACATGTTCGCTAACCAGTCTTACCTATGCAACATCATTGCATGCTTATAGTGTGAGTAGGTATCAACCAAACAAAACCCCAAAATTGGAGGTGTCAACTCTGCTTCGTTTTTGAGAAATTGCCAGTCGAATTTGGGAGGCTGCTCATGTACTGGAGAGTTTCTCGCGTCACCGCGACGACGATGCGGTGGCTAGCCTAGCGGCTTATAAGCATAGAAAATGGCCCTTTCGTCTCCCCTTATGGCTTTTTCCCTAATGTTATGTTACACAGGTCTAGAACTCCATCTATGCATTTAAGTCTGATTCATTCAAAAGGTTTTGAGGAGTGAAGAGTAGAATATCCTATCACTTTTTTAGGCACTAAAATTTTAATAGGTACCTTACCTATTCATTGTTAGTGAGTGACGTTGCGCTCGCAGCATCAGAATCGACCACTCCGACTCTGCTCGTACATGTCGTAAGAGCAGACTAAGGTAAAAAATCATTTAATTGCTAAATCCTTATCCACATTACACAAAGGTTATCAGATAGAGAATGCTTTCTAGCATCGTGCTCGACTATGTACAACTTTTGGGCAATAAAAGTTAATATTACAAATGTCAAAGTATGGATGTTTGTTTCTCTTCCACGCAAAAACTACTGAACTGATTGGGCTGAAATTTGATATGGGTATAGTTTGAGACCTGGAATATTCATCTTCCACTAGTGGACAAAAAAAATAAGTGAAGAGAATATCAATAACACCTTATTTCTTATTTGATAATAATAACTATATTTATAATATAAAATTTGACTTGTCTAAGTGCTTATTTTGTAAAAAGAAATAAAGTTATTGATTCTGATTTTGAATAACATATAGGATATTTTTTGTCCCGATAAAACGCAGGCGAAGGCGCGGGCTCCTGCTAGTATTCTATCTATCTATCTATCTATAGGGAATCTACCAAAGAAGGGCGGCAGCTCTCTTCTGTGTATTATTCAATACCTCCACTGCGATTACCAATTTGTTTGCCAAGCATGGTGCTTCTGGCAAAAACCCCTTGTACCCTGGGGGAGGGATGTCCAGTAGTGGACTTTTATGTGCTGATGAAGAATAATAGTGTGATAGTAAAGATAAATAAATAAAATAAGAAAGGTTTTATTTCAGACAATACTTACCCCCTTATTCATATTGGTCTGCATAACTTAAAACAACTGCTAAGCAGTGTTATTTCTCACTCTGACATATGTCAAAAGAAAAAGACAGAGTGAGAATAATTCTCACTTAGACTAACCCCATTATTCATAAAAAGCTGCTGCCCGCGGTTTTGCACGCGCTTTTCATGTACTCTATGTCCGTCCCCGGAATACCATCTACCTCCCTGCCAAATTGTGTTAAGATCCGTTCAGCTGTTTAGGCGGAAAAGAAAAGGCGGAAAAGGTAACAGACAGACAGACAGATACACAGAGTAACTTTCAAATTTATAATACATTAGTAGGATAGTGGTAATTATTTATTAGCAATACCTACTTGAAATTTTATGCATAAGGGGGTTAGTCTGAGTGACAATTATCACTCTGTCTTCTTCTGTTGACATAAGTCAGAGTGAGAAATAACACTGCTTAGCAGCTGTTTTAAGTAAGCATTGCTAATATTAGCAATGCTTTAAATTTGCAGACTATTATCAGTAAGGGGGTTAGTCTACAGGTTTACGACAAAATTCGATAAAATAACATTTTAAAAGACACAAATAACAGAAAAGAAATAATACAGAACTGTGACAGAAACCAGCTGAGCTGAGGATAATCAATCCGGGTAATATTTTCTTTCATTGATCACCCGCATCAAAGTACCTCCAGAGATGATAGTCTCTGCCACAGTCCTCAGGATGCTGTTGCGACTGTCCCGTATTCTGTGAAACAGGGACGCAGTTTTCATTGATAATGATTTACAGCCTGATTTTAACATTTCAGAAATATGTATAAAACTCAGCGAGCAAAAGCTCTGGAGAGATCCCGAATACTGGCAGAGGAATTACAACGAATACGCAACTCCGCTATCGATAATGGAAATGAGGTTTGTTCCTTGTATAGCAATTTTAAGGGCTGTTCTGTTCAGCATGGCTATTCTGATATTACGTTTCCGAATCTTTGACAGTTTCGCGGGAAATTCGAATATTTTAGTGGTGCTTAATATGTTTTGCGTTCGGCAAGGAATGAAACTGCCAGGAAAGTAGTTTTCCGCGAATCACAGACCATTTTCTATGAACCCAATTTCCACATTGTATATTGAACAGGCCTTTGTGCAGGATGTTTGATAATGGGACCGACAACATTTTTTGGGGAGTTGGGAGAGTCATGCATGAACTACATGTCTTCGATAGAATCAATGTCTTAAGTGTCCCAATTGCTGAATATGATTTTTTAAAAGTTTTTTAGTAAATTCCCCAGGATGCCGCTTTTGAATTGTCATATCTGTCTATATTGTCCTGTGCTGTGATCTTCGGACTCCAAAAAATTATATCGGCCGCAATACCAAACACCTGTATAAATAAATAATGCTGGACAATTCACACTGCATTATCTAGCCCCAAGCTAAGCAGAGTTTGTGTTTAGGGTAGATAACTGATATATGTATCTACCTATATATATGTAATACAATGCATTACAAAGATGATATATTTCTGTATGTGTGGTGTTCTGGGCTTTTGGCCGCCCCGCGCCAAAGAGGCCTTCACTGCAATAAACGCAACAACTTATCAAAAAAAATTAAATTTATTAGGTACAGCGTTAGCTGATCCCCCTGGCAGGCTCCAAGTCTAGTAATTAGGTACATCAGTGTTGATTTTATATTATTAATCTTGTTTTTATATAAAACGGCTTCCTATCTTCATTTTACCGGAAGATTCTTGTTTCAAAGTAGTATATTCATAGAAAATGACTTCAAACTTAACAAGGGGGTCAGCTAACAACGAACGCAACTGTATTAATGTTAATCAAAAATTAAATAAAAAATAGGAGCCATTGAAAAATAAATTATGACTATGGAAAGCATAGAATCACTGCCAAATGAGAGATCTTGTGAGATGGTTAAGATTCTTTAAAAAAACTATACACGTTAATAAAAAAGTATTACTTTCTTAATTCCCTCACGCGATTTTCATTTTAACCCCCATATTGCCCTTCTTATGAAAAGTGCTATAACTAGTGCGGTAACTCGCACTAGTTATTGCACTTTTCATAAGGAGGGCAGCATTGGACCCCCTTTCCTCAAAAAGCCCTCGATGGAATTGGTCTTACAAAGTTACCAGTACATGTCACAAGTCTACACCTATCCACGTAAATCGGATAACCGGTTGCGATGCGTTTGTACAGTTATACTCGAAGTGACTATACAGCCAAATCACCCAAACTGCCACTTATCAAGAAATAAAATAATGGTTGAAAATCCACACATCAAGCCTCAAGCTAAGTGTAGCAATAATTAAATAAATTAAAATAAAAAATTTGTTAATTCAGACGTAATTGTCCTTATGTACATAAATACAAACCAAACATTACAATTAAATTCAAGGATAAAATAAAATCAAAATTAGAATTAAAGTTCGAATAAAATAAAATTAAAGTCACAGTTTAAAATTCTGGCGCCATCCAACAAAATCCCAACCCAAATCTAATTAAAAAAGTTTTTTCATAAATTGATTTAGTTAATTTGTTCCAGCTTCAAACCCGCTTACTTTTGGAAAAGATCGTGGCTGCAGCAAACCCGACGGTCACCACAGCATCTCTTGGGCAAGCATTGGCCAGCGAAAAAAAGTGATAACATTACCTTACTTGTAGTAGAAAATATTATATTGTCAAGTAGGTGGTTTCTTGTTGATTATTATGTACGATTCTTAGTTTAGATTTCTCATCAGTTGGTCGTTTATCTGTACAGTATCCGCTTTAGATACTTTCAAACATAGCTTTCAAACTTTGCTCAATTTCAAGAAATTGTTAGCGTTGTTTTTCTCTAGGTACTCTACTTTGACAGAAGAAATTCAGCTATTTAACGCGAAGGGGTTAGTGAGTGTAGTAACACCAAAGATCCTAGGAGCCTACGTAGTAGCACAAATCATATTCCATCTTTGACAGTTCGTGGATTGCCATTTTTTGGTAAAATTATTGACGAAATAATTTAGTTAGTGATGTGACAAAATCATGAGCTATCAAGCAATCACAACTTTTGTTAGAATCAGAATCAATAATTTTATTTCTTTATGTTTACAAAATAAGCACTTACTGATTGTAGTTTGCCGTAAAAGCAATTATCGCATCTAGTTCATCTCGACTAGTCACATCATCATTATCAGCCCATACACGTCCACTGCTGGACATAGGCCTCCCCCGTACGACGCCACAAATAGCGGTCCTGAGCCGCCTCCATCCATCATCGACTAGTCACAGGAGTTGTTATTTGATGCAACGTCATTTTGCACAACTTCACCGTTTTTGCATATAGTTATTAAATTGCATAGAGATGGAATAATTAATTCTATTTTAGTATATGAACGTTCGTAGGAACGTTTCATATACGCGCGTTATTACTACGCGTATTATATTTGCTACAATTGTCGAAAAACAATTATTTCTATTGACGAGATTGGTTGATTGGCGATTTATTCCTACTACGGATTGATTCATACAAGCACTATACCCCGTCCAGTCACTTATTTGCTGTTTGGTATATGGACGACTATGAAGTTCCCTAATTGTTGATATGTGAGTGAATGAAGACTGAATGACACAATGAAGTATTTCAAAGACACTTCTTCGTCGCTACACTCTTGACAGAGTGGTCGTGGTCGTTATATCAGGGAGAGTGGCACGCTTCACAATCCGGCGCCATTCTTCCCGCACCGCCGCTTTCCTGGGGCATTCATGTAGAGGTCCCTTCAGCGCAGCTTTGATTTGGTCCGTTCAGCGCATAGGAGATCTACCGCGAGCTCTTGTGCCGTCAACTTTCCCTTGTACCACAAGTCGTGAGAGACGCGTCTCCTCGGCGCGAAACATGTCCGAAGAAAGTGAGAATGCGACCTGGGACGATGGAAGAAAGACGCTGCTTGACACGGAGTTCACTAAGTATGGAGACGTTGGTTCGGAATTCTGTCAATGATATTCCAAGCATTTTTCTCCAGCACCACATTTCTAGAGCGTCTATCTTCTTTTTCTCAGTTTCCCTCAGTGTCCACGTACCAGCGTAGAAATATGGGAAACATTAATGCCTTGACTAGTCGCATTTTTGTGGCTTTTGTAATGTTTATTTTTCTCCATATTTTCCTATCCATAGCCGACCTCGTGATAGCCTCGTAATAGCAGAGACACTTACATATACAGATAGGGATGCGAATCTGTCTAATCGAAAAATGTGGGAAAGTTTCGATTATTATCGAGCCAACATAGTATGTAACGAAGATATATTCTAGATAGTTTTTTTAAAAAGCATTGAAAATAGTATAAAAATTATAGTTTACCATAGTAACTCAATCTGTCTTTCTTTTTATCTCGGAAAAACGCGTGTAAAGCCGCGGGCAAAAGCAAGTACATACCAAATAAATTAACAAAAATACTAGTTTATTAAATATTCTGATTCAAAATTAAAGTCATTGGGACACCTTCATACACAAAATCGATAATCATAAAAAATGGAATCGGTAAAACATTAGGACATGACTATTTTATTGTCAGTCGAACTACCAAACAGCAAATGAGAGAGTGGAATACATACATTATACAGATAGTAGCAACAATATTTCGAGTTTTGGCGCATGCTTCGTCACGTGTGGAAAATGATTAAGTGCACTCATTGAAACTCCTACTAGGTATCTCCTTATAGTAGTCGTAGTCCTTTTAAAAAAGGGATTTTTTCGAACCAAATGATAATACTTCTAGGTTCTTAGGACCATGTAAATATTTAGTCGTTGTTGTGTTCTGTAAATATATCGACTATAGTGACGGGATCGTAGATATAATAAATAATGCTGGACAATCCACACAGCATCATGTAGCCCCAAGCTCATCTACCTCAATATGAAACATCTAGTACACAATTATATAGTTTAAACTTAGTTGAATTTTATTTAGATGTAGTTTTGACGATTTGCAAATGTTTTGTAAATTTTATAAGTGTTAACTGAAAATAAATAATTTATTTTTGTAAAGTTTACAAATTATTTGTGCATATTTCTATTATTAAACTTGCTATTATTTTTTTCCTACAACCAGCATCCTCTACGTGTTTACTAAGCCCACCCCGTAGTCAAGGTTTGTAACAATCATGATTTTAAATCTAGTTATAGGAAACCTTGATCGGATTTTTGCTATTACAGTACGTAAGTCTCAAAAATTTCTTATAAATTTCCCCCAGTATGAGACACTACGGATAATTTAATACAATCTGGATCTCATCAAGACAAGAGTGAATCTCTTCCAGAAAGAGGTATCTTGTAGACCTTTGTGATACACCGTTGACCACATCGACACTTTCCATCAAGTGAGATTGTGAACAAACGAAGGTGAATTGTCCAAAAAAAAAACAAGATTTTTTAAATGTGTAGTTATAGGTTTTTTGGATATCATTTAAATTTCTCAAAAATTTCTTGGAAATTACCTCCAGTATAAGACACTATGGATAATTTCCAAGAAATTTTTAGGATTATCATTCATTCATTATCTTTTCGGACTGGATGAGGCAAGCTGAAAACGGTGCTATACCTACTATGATGCTCATTAGGGGAGGCCTATGTCCAACAATGGACTAGGATGCTGATTGTGATAATGAAACCTAGATGGAGAATTTGCTGATGTTTGGGATGGCTGGACTTCCAGCTAGATAGACACTGAAGAATTAAGTCTTTTCTAATATTTTTTTAACTTAGATCAGCGGCGAATACACGAATCGATGATAGCACGAATTACATATATAGTGGGAATTTCGATGCGGGGTATACATAAAATTATCATCGCCTACTGTTTCATTTTAACTGAAAATTTGGCAATCCAAAATATACTCGAATAAATAGCTTTTTTTTTCTGGATTCTGCCTGATAGTTTCTAATGGAGTTAAACTTTTCAGGGACGACTCAGAATCAAAACGATAGCTCAGTTCAATTTGGAATTTCAATGGTGTCAAACGGAAAATCATCCATACAAAATTGTGAGGCTGCTATCCAATTTTCGACCTAATGCCCCAATAAATAAGCCTGGGTACTAAAAGACCTGGGTATTAATAGAGTTAAAAACTTTTCAGAGACGGCTTAGCAACATTGCTCACAGAGTTTGGAATTTTAAGGATGCCGGAATGGCATAATAATGCTGCAGAACAACCAAAGGTAAACTAATATCTATATTTAACTTGGATAAGTCACGTAAATAACAATTGGGATTGAAAAATTACCACTTGTCATGCTGTCCATATGTGGACAGCACAGCAAGTGGTGAGTCTATAAGTAATTGTCAATGCCAATCTTTATCCGCGCGACTTATACGTAATCCACACAGCATCATTTAGCCTCGAAGTAACCAGAGCTTGTGCTATATGTACTAGATCCATATGATGAAGTTTAAAAGCTTCGATCACAAATCGAGTAGGTATACTTAAACCAGAGACAGATGGTTTAAACAGTTGTTGAAACCGTAAACGACTGTTTAACAATATTTTGCTGTTCACCTAGTATCTACACACAAGTACACGTGTACCTAAAAATACATTAATTATTTACGGTAGGTTGTAAGAATCGACCCCTTTCTATTATCAATGTTTTATTATTTACATGCTGTCTTAAAATAAATTAACAAATCCAACATGAACTCTGCAGGTTTACCCGATCAAATACACAACATAAAAAAATTATGCAGCCGTTAAGGCGGATTCATTATTGTCTAATATAATTTACGCGTTGATGCATCCTCTAGGTAGGCTTATTAAGTTTAGCAAATCAAAATAAATTTTATGGCATGCCAAATTTTGTAAATCCGGATATCGATTTGCTGCTGCTTTACATATTAGTCTGACCAAAGTCACAATACTTGCTGACCAAATTAGTTATTTTGTGCGACTACTTAGATGCAGCTCAATTCAGTTTTTCTGCGGACCGAAATTTCTTTAATTTGCTGACCGTTTAATTTAATTGATACCCTTTTTAATAAATTTACTCACAGCGATCGCTAGTCCGCCTGGTGGTGTTTATCGAAAAACCCTCTTGGTTTCCCAAACAAAGGTTTTTTCCACAAACAGATACCACAGGAACGGTCCGCAGTGGACATTGTGCTGATGAGAAGGCAGGAGGTATCTATGTTTAGCTAACCAAATAATTGTTTTCAGGAATACAATCTGAAACTGACGTTTGAAACTTGGTGATGAAATAAACGGTTTTGTCTGTGACTATCCGAAATACAGCAGAGCCTCGATAGTCCGAACCCCAGCTAATCCGAACGCCTGTATAATCTGAACGCCTCTACTATAATCCGAACGACCCCTTTAGCTCTGCGCAATCACTGTTTGTCACTCTCGCAGTGCCTTGTATACATTTTACATTGCTACACGTATTGTTTTGCAGATGAAGTCGATATTATGTCTCTTCTAATAAAAATGCTTTGCAAAAATTGAAGATAAAGCGTTTTCTATGTCGCTAAATTACTAACCTCGTTTAAGCACTATATTAGAATTTTATAAAATAGTGTGATTTGAAAAATTATGCTTTAATTTTATAACTTTTTTGCAATATAAAAATATATTCGCAATCATTAAAAAATCTTGTAGGTAATTTTTAGAAATACGACTAAAAATATCTGCATACTATAATCCGAACGCTCCGTACATCCGAACAGGGTATACATTTTGGGTGTTCGGATTATCGTGGCCCTGCTGTAATAAGTACGATTATAGGTATGTAAGGATATTTTTGGGTTCATGAAGTACATACATAATAAACTATTTTAGTATACATGATATTTTTATTCACACAGGTAAGTCACATAAATGTTGCACTTAGAATACATAATATGGTAGTTTTGAAAAAAATTAAAACTGACTCCGAATCCCATAGTTCTAAACTGTTTAAAAAAATCGGAATAAATACTAATCCCTCGGGAATAACATTTTTAGGGGACCACCTCAGGATCATCTTCTATAGGTACATCTGCAACATACCTACATAAAAAAACATATGTACATACAGCCTCCTCCTTTTTTCTAAGCCTGTTAAAAGAGACATGAGACAATGGTGTCGATTCTGTTGATTCACAAACAATTTTAGCACATTAACATTAATTAGTTACAGTAACATTTGTTATTGTCCATTTTATTTCGATTGTAAAGGAAGGGACGGCAATATTATAGTCGTCAAATTGGTTTAGATTAGTTTTACACCAACAAAGTCGACACCTATTCTGAAAGTCTTTATTCAGATTCGAAACGAGGCCTCGTGCATAAGCACAGAGTCGCTCAGCGAGTAATGGAAAGAGCTGGGCTCGGAGTCTCCTACGCGATAGAATCCGGAATAAAGGAATCCGCAGAACAACCAAAGAACCTAACAGATATAGCTCTCGATGCGCAGGCCATACAGGTCGCAGAACTGATAACCGTTGGGGACTAATGGTTTGAGTAGCGACGACGATGGAGTGTGGGAGATCGATGGATCGACGAAATTATAGCGGTCGCAGAGAGTTGATAGATGAAGCCGGCTCAGGATCGCCATTCGTGGCTTCCTTTGGGGGAGGCCTGTATTCAGCAGTGGACGTTAAAGGGCTAATCATGAGGTCTTTATTCCAAAGAACAACATTGCTTGCAAATGCAATTGTATGTACAATAATACTCTGAATTATTTTTTATTTTTCTTCAATAAGCCACGTTTTAATTACTTTTCAAACAAAGTCTTGATATAAACTCTATCATCTACATGTGGTGCTTCAGGCACGATCAGCGGCTGTCCGTCTAACATCAACTCAGAGTAAAGCGCTTTGTAAAAGCAGGTGAAGCCAAGTCGCTCGGCTGACTTGGCTGAGAAAGCGCTTGAAGTGTCCATCCTGAATATCCTGAGGCCACGTGCTATCATGGCTTTTCTGGAATGAGAAAGAAGCTTTTATAAATATATTATGAATGGCTAGGGAACATTTATTTGAAAGAGTCCGGCCACGTCCGGCTATTATATTTTGAGACAGGAAATATTCAAAGATTTATATCGTTAGATAGGCCCTTACCGTAGTGAGACCGCGCCCGTGTTAGTGCCATATGAAATGAGATAGCTCGCTCATTTGGAATCAGTGTACCTACATCTAAACACAGTGTCAGCCGGACGTGCTATAACATTGCCATTTTTTGTTGAAAAGTGTCACAAAATGCCATCGTGCGCATTTCGTATATACAACAATAATTCTAAATATACAAATAAAGACAAAAGCGTTACATTTCACTCTTAGATTGCGATATAATTAAATAACTAATATTTTTCTTTCCGTTTTATAAATCTTTGTTTCTGCTGTTGCGTTCTGACCGCACTAAAAAGTAACATTACCAGCTAATCTGTGGTACTACCCATGTATTGCACACTTTTTAGACTTTTCGATTTCAGGGCATGATAGGACCTTTATTTTTGCACAAAAGTGTGTGCAGTATGATTGCACACAATATGGTTATAGTAACAGTTAGATACGTGGTTAAGTTTACTGGCAAAAACACAATTTTTAACTACTCCTTAGTGTGCGGGCGTCGGCATTTCGTAACGCACACATTCAAAGACAACGGACCACGGTTTTTGGTGCTAGGGCATATCTAACGATATAAATCTTTGGAAATATTTGCAAATAGGTAGGCAGGTATAAAAGGTGGATTTTTTTGTAAGTCAGGCCGACAAAATCTTACGTGGCAAGTAGAATTCTAGACCGCTAGCACTTGAGGTTAGAAAGCGTAAATTAGGTTTACATACTCCGTCGCAGCCACCAGCTGATTCATGATTCCTTTTCGCCGCCAAGCAGGATGCGTGGCTGCCACCTTCACTTCAACACAACTCTTGTCTTCTGGAAACTTCTCCCACAGTCTGGCACCTGACGCTCTCTTTGCTAGGATGTATAGAATCTTCTGGAACTTTTTATTTTTGCAGCGCTCCGCTTGGCTTAGGAGGTCGTTGCCGTTATCGTCCTGAAAATGTCATGTTTCTTACATGTATTTACTTGGGGAGATTTTGGCAAACAACACAACCAGCAGTTGTTGGTTAAACAGAATTCAGCTCATGCAGGTAGGTACCTAAAGTCAAGAGTCCTGGTTATTTAAGATTCAAAATATGAACAAAATATTTACAAAATCGTCTCTCAACTCTAGGCCATGCTAAGAGAGGCGTTTGTTTTCTTCTCTGAATGGACAAACGAGTTCTTGCCAACGCCAACGGTTAGTACGTTAGGTAGCTTACTGGGTTTTAGTCTCGCTCAATTTGCATATTGTAGAAAGATATGCCTAAGTAGGTACCTAAGATTTTTGTCTTGCCTCGGACAACTTACGGGTGGACAGCTGACCGAGGACCTAGAAGCTGAAATGAACGCCTTGGATGTATTCCAGGCCCAAAAAGATAGCCCAGAAAAATCAATGTAGACAGGCCAGCAGCCATTAGAGCGGATTTTCACTGCTATAAAATAAATTATTATTTATTATTATGTGTTACTCGTTTCTATGCTCTCGGGCTATGACCCCAGTGGCACGGTCTTCTGGGAGGCATGCGAGGGGCCGAAGCCAAAAGCAGAGAGGCTCTTTAAGAGAATTATTACTACATATTACCTACATAACCCCGACCTGTAAAATGCAAATGATGTCGGGCTCTAAAGACGGATGTAGTCATTATTATTTTTAATGAGTAAGTACCTAAGTATCGTTGAAACCAATTCGGCCTTCTCGGTCATGTTAGACATGGTTTGTTATTGGATTGAATGGTCGTGCCGTCATGACGAGGCAACCAAAAGCTTATGGTATGTTGATGAATAATTCCAGTCTGTCGAGGCTCTTTTTAACGTTAATTTAACCTTATCTATTGTATCCAGTTCGTCATAATGCGCTATTACATTTTGTTGTTTGCTTAATCGTAAATTTCTTTCCCATTTTCAAAATATTTAATTCTAGTAAATTCAAGCCTTAGATACTCGTTTTCCTCAGTCCCTCAACTTATGGTTTCCCTTAGTCATCTCTTTCACTCCCTACCTCCTTTAACGGGCAGACTCCGCTGATGGTGACACCGACAATATTCCCCTCGCCATCCACTGCTTTGAAAGACAGACCTTCGTGCATTGCCGTCATACAGTATTCGTCTAGTTCTGTACACCTTTCTGTCTCACATAGAGCTACCGCTTGGTTCAAAGGCTCGTCTACGTAGAATGTTCTAGAAGCGTTTAAAAAAAATGATATTGTTATGAAATATTGGGCGAATTTGTATCTAAAGGGGGGTAAGTACTGATCGGCGTTACGAGGCATACCTAATGTACCATTCGCAGCGAGTATGATAAGTTACGCCGCGCCGTGTGCTAAAATCCGTCTTGTTGCTCGTTGCGAGCGCCTTCTTTCCCCGTACTGACTGAACGAACGCTCGCTGTTTAACACGTTACATTACGCCTCGTAACGCCGATCAGTACCCACCTTTAGAGATTACCACAAAAATAAGAGTTCAAGAATGTTTCTAGTTGTCTGTACCCAGTATTGGGTGAGGTTTCAACAATGATATTTGGATAAGGTAGAGTCATCATTACCATTATCCGCAGCCGGATTTTACGCCTGGGTGTAAGGCTTCCGAAGGTAGAGTACCGAGTACCTAGCTAGTGTTAATCTATGGCCTGTAGTAATCTAGGTAAGCCATTTGGAAATTAATTGCAGCTTTGTAGATATCGTTCTGTTGTCCTATAATAATTTTAACATTGTTTATTTACTTGAGAACTCTACGTTAGTTCTACTCAACACTTGAACATGAAACAAACCGTTGCATAGGTACCAGGGTTGTTGCTGATGCCCTTTTTTGACACATCAGCGGATGCTGATGCTGATGCTGATTTTTGGTCTTGACATCAGCGGATGCTGATGCTGATTTTGGCCAAGTGCGTGTCGGACTCCCAAACCGAGTATTCTGCACTTATTGACTATGGATGATTCTACCAATCGACATCGAGTCTTGAAAACCTATTCACTTTTTACCCGACTCTCATCGGAGGGGGGTTATGAGTCTGGCACCCTAGGTATTTATGTTTGTATGTAGCTGATTTGTATGTTTCCACCTAGCGCTGAAACGACTTGTCCGATTTCAACAAATGAGGTATCAATTGATTTGTCTCAGCTATATGACGTCAGACGTTATTGGGGGTCTAACGAGTTCGCGGGATGGGGCAAAAATTCTAATGTGAATAAAAATGCTCCTGCGGGTCATCATTGCAAAGGCCTTTGTTTTTTCTGTCCAAAACTCATTTTCAAAGCTAAATAAGTTTTTACTATTCTCAAGCAATCAGCAAAAGTTCGAAAAAAATATATTTAAAAACTAAAACCCGTGTTATTAAATGTAAAAAGTCTTAAACAAGCGTTCACCGTTTGTCCTTATTATTGCTTTTGATACTTAGGTAGTCGGAGGCAATTAGATACCAGGGCCACAGCAGAAACAAAGGCCGACTACCTAAATATAAAAAAATAAGGCCAATCGGTTAACGCTTGCTTAAGTCTTTTTACGTAGTCGGGTTGTAGTTTTTAGCTATATTTTTTTTAAGGTAAAGTATCCAAAGGGTGCTAACGGGACCCTAGTACAAAGCCTCCGCTGTCTGTCTATTTGTCCATCTATCAGGGCTTTATCGAATCTTGAATTAGGCTCATGATTCGTAAAAGGTACAATTGCAATTTTCAGTGCCGCTATAACAAGATTTATTAAAATAAATAATAAAATTTAAGGGCTCAACAAAAGACATGTTTTTGGCCATTTTTTGCTTGACGTCAACATTTGCTGTATCTGTTGAACCGTTTTACGGTAGACAGTTGAAATTTGCACACAATATGTATAACCAAAATAGAAATTAAATAAAAAAGCGGAAAATGTCCACACTAAGTTGAATTTTTATCACGAAACTTAAGCAACGTCAGGCGGAGTTAGTACCCATCCAAGTACTGACGCGTTAAGGCTTTTTGTTTTTTTGATGCATCACAAATTATTTTTAACGAACACACTGTGGATTTCGTAAAAGGCGACTAAAGAAACCTATTTGAGGAAGGGCAGCCGCTTCATCGGTGTGTAAAATAAATTAAGAACATAATATTTCCTTGGTTTCTCTTTTTTTATTTTGTGAAAGTGGAAAACGTAGCATAATTTTTAAATTCTGTACGATGTTACGTAACCCTTTGGGTCCGAGTCTACTCATACTTAGCCAGTTTTATTTCATTACATTGAATAACAAATTATCAAAATTTCGGATGGTTTCCTTTTTATGCTGCGAGACTTTGTTCTTGTCAAACTTCATAATTTGTAGTAAATGGGAAAACCTTCGGTTTTGTTTTCCTTTTTCAGGTTTCCATAAACGATCATAAATTGACCACTAACCTAACACTGACCACTTTATTGCATGAAACATGTTATAATACAGGGTTTAGGCTTATAGTTCGTTCCACATAATTTACTGATTAATTCGTCTTGCAAAATAGATACAAAAACTATACTTATTTTTCATATTATTTTTAGTATTTGTTATTGCGTTCACGCAGAACTTAAAAGTTAACGATGGGCAAGAAATTTCAGGTTTTATAACGGCAGTTGCAGAAAATAACAAAGAATGTAAGGCAACGGAAAGCGGAGCGAACCCTAAATTTTTAGAGGCATTTGTATTCAGCAAAAGAACAAAGAACCAACAAAAATAATGCAGCGAGGGGAGCGATCTAAGGATTATTCTAAAATTGTAGGTAGTAGACGTCTGAGACCTTATGTTTTATTTAATTTTATTTTATTGAGGAGGCCTCTCTTTTTATGGAATACCAGGCTGCAGCCCTAATCGCCTTCCCTGAATCAAGTTATCTAATAGACTTTAGAATGTAATTTAATTTAAATCTCGGTATTGCTTACAAATAAAGCCCTTAAAATCTCCCTCTTCTGAATACGAAAACCTAATGGTCTTGGCAACTTTCGACGTCATCAAATTGAAATTATAAATAAATATATATCTTACTAGCTCGCGGTTTCACTCGCGTTAAATTCGAATTTCACATTTCTAGAGGAATTAAAAGGTCTTTTTCCCGTTCAGTAGTTTTTCGAGAATTGAGACCCTCCTTTTTTGAAGTGGGATAAAAGTATTATAACCTATTCCAGGACATTTTTACCTGTGTGCCAAATTTGAAGCAATTCCAAAATATTCCTGATATTCCTGTATTCGAAAATTCCCGTAAATCTCACATGGGAATTTGATGTTTTACCGAGACAAAGAGCCTATGTTACTCTCTATTATTTATTAATAAACTAACTCTATGCCAAAAATCAAGTCGATTTGTTGCTTAGTTAGAGCGTGAAGGAAGGACAAACAAACAATTAAACACACTTTCGCATACCGCCGGGAACAGCTAATATTAAAATAAATATTTTTGACGTAGAGGAAAAATATAACAAAAGGTAGCGATCATGGTATAAGAAAAGAAGGTATGCTCTTCCGAGACACGATGGTCACGTGGGTGTCTCTTGCTTACGTCATCATTGCCATCGGCGAACGAGAAGACGAATCTGTTTCCTGGTGATACCAGCAGCACAAAATTGTAACTCCCCGAACTCCTTGTATTATCTGCATAAATCTAATAAAACTATGTGGTTTTGTATTTACCAATAATTTATCACATTGACTCGTGTTTAACTAACACTGTTTTGCCTGATCTGACAAATATAGTTAAAGATTATAATTTTTTATTGATGTTTGAATTGACCCTTATCACATTTGTTTCCAAACTTCTACGTTCTGTCGATACAAAGTGGCAACTGGACAGTGACGTAAGCAAGACACGCGAGACACTCCCTGAGGATCAGACCTTGTTATCTTGGATCATCGTAGCGATAAAGACCCGATAAATAATCTTTTATAAACATTGCTGAATCTAAAATACTTCGGACCCCACTACTAACACAAGATACGTTCCTACAATAATAAATACGAATACAAACGAGTACTGAAACCTGTAGGTATTTCACCTAACACGCAATGTGTTATAAGTGTAAGGAAAACATGACAACACTTCCTCGGGTCATGTCGCGACTCGAACATCAGCATCAAAAATCAGCATCGATCAATGCGGATGCTGACGCTGATCTTCAAAATGATGCTGATGATCAGCGGATGCTGATGCTGATATTCGCAACAACCCTGGTTTACCTACACATTTTACGAATAATCACACGAACTACCCAAACTAAGTAGATAGGTAACTATTAAGGCTAGCGTCGACAGGCCGGCATCGGACGCGCTGTAGGTACTGGCGGCCGCAGTAAACTGATTTTAGTATTCTTTGTATGGTTTGCCAAATAAGTGCGTCCACTGATCCGCACCGTACGGACGGAGCGGATGCAACGGGCTGTAGGTAATACCAGCGATCCGTTTAGAGCGGATGATGGACGTCATTAGGATTGCCGATCAGTGACGTCATTAGACGCACTCGCACTCCCACGTTTCCCACTCCACCCGCCTTTTCTAGTAGAAGGGGCTACGCCGCCGGGTCGCCATGCGCCATTCTAATTTGTACAAAATTCGTCCCCTTCGAAAATCCGAATGTCAATGTTGAAAATTTGTTTGTATTATGGCGCGGAGGCAATCCGGTTGCTGCGGTTACAGTGGATGCACCACCCGGCATTACGCTCAAAAATCCTTCTGATGCGACTAGCATGGAGTGTCCGATGCCGGCAGGTCGATGCTAGCCTTTATGTAAATACCTACTAAAACGTAATTCAAATAACTCGTAGTAAAAATGCAAACCAGTATTGGTACCTACCGTTCTAACAGCCTCATGATGTCATCCGCGTCGTCTCTCTGCACCGGTTGTATTGTATACTGTGACATTACTCCTATTAAAAAAACTTTATTAACAAGGATATTCACTATTAAAGAATATAACTAGTAATAAACAAACTTGAGTTCGTCACAATTATTGATAGCGCCCATGACTATAAGCGACTGTAACCTTATCTCTAAGATTTTTGTATATTTTTCTTGCCAGCATAAAATCTCAGATTTTTATAATGGACAACAGAAAAAATTTGGTTAGAATGTAGATGTTCTTCATTTTATCTCATCTCCAAGATATCCTTACTGTAGGTATTGTTTCAATTTGTAAACTGTGTATTATGTTGGTACCTACCAATACCATTGCAATGATGGTACCATGATTGATGATGATATCATGATGGTAACGGTGGTCACGGTGATGATGACTACCAACTTATGCGCCTAGATAAATATTTGTTCCAGCGAAAGTGAACAGGGTAAATTAAAGGCCTTTCCGAATCTATTTCTGGGTAAGGAAGGACCTGTACAAAGATTATCATATTGATAATTCTACTAACAATAATAAAGCAAATGAATGTATTTAGTCAAACTAAAAGTTCAAAACACTTACCTTATCTCTACTTTATCTCAATGCGCAGGTCTCTATTAATATATAGAGCCAAACTACATCCAAAATAGTCAATTTCCTTCTAGTGACTGTAGTAAGATCAATACAAAAACGATCGATCCAAAATCAATGTTATTCGTTTCGTTTCGCGCACACAACTGACAGGACAGTGTTTTGAATGCGCACGCGCGTAGGTATTACAATAATAACGGTGAAAGATAAAACATACTAAAGTGCTTGCCTACTATTTAAGGCGAATCATTCGTTACTATAAACAAAATGGATAAGCGTATCAAATGTCATACAATTGAATACACTCTGTATCATTACATTAATTTTATAAATGCGAAAGTTTAAATGGATGGATGTATAGATGGCTGGATGTATAGATCGTAAGTATGTTTGTTACTTCTTCACGACAAAACTACTGGACGGATTGGACTGAAGACTGAAACTTTTCATACATGTAGGTCTAGAATAACACAGGCTAATTTATCCCATAAATAAGTTCCTATAGGACATTAACAGTTTCAATATAAACAGCGCGTGTGAAGCCATAGCCAGAAAGTGGTTTGAATATGATTTTATAAAGCAGTCATCATGGTTTAATAGCCCTGACCTTGATGCGCAGTAGTCGATTTTTAGATTTTTGTACCGTTGTACACCTGCGCAGAACCCCCCTCCACTTTTGCCGAGCGCTATTAAACCGTGACAAGACGTATACCTTGCAATGTTTTCCACTTTTTAGACAAGACAAAGTAGTAACTTAGCTAGAGCGTTATTTAAAAACAAAACAGTAGTGATGAATGCTCTAGCTACATAGCTCGTAAGCTAAATCATTTTATCCAACGTTCGGCCTTATGTGTCTTTTCTATTTTGTACAATTATCAATGTGTTTTAAAGTTATAAACCAGGTTTATGACTTTAATACCCATTGTTTTATCTAAACCGTTCTGATGCTAAGAAATATCCTTAAGTAGGTATAAGATCTTAATTGAAAATGAAATGTGGCAACGAAGTTAGCCTCTGCGTTGGTCTTAATGATGCTCTACATTTTTAACACGTGTTTTTAGGATTTTATCATTGCTAGTTAATATTTACACGTACTTTACCTACTCGAGCTTGTCCTCTTGTTTTATTTCATTTATTTCTTCTGTAAGTATTGCATATACATACACTTGAAGTCGTTATTTTCTAAATTAAAATAGGACTGACTATTAAGTACCTACATAAATATCTACTTAAGTTATTAATACAATTGGAAAAAAGATTAATACAATAAAAAAACATTAAGTGAAGAGAAAATCAATAACACCTTATTTCTTATTAATTAATATTACTACACATAAAACTGTTTAAATACTGTATATAAAACTGTTTATAGTAAAAACAAGTCTAAGTTCTTATTTGTAAGCCTCAATAAATAAAGTTATAGAAATCTAAAATCCGTACGCATTAAGAAAAACAGACCGACAGAAAATACAAAAAATAAGAGTTGGCTGTAAAGGGGCCTATTATTTTTTGTGTCCTCTTGAAGAAGGTAATTTGTTACAAAACTTGATAAACAAAGTTTTTTTCCGAATTTTTGTTTCAAGTTGAATGATTTTTGGAAAACAATGATACAATCGTAAGCGTTGAAACATTTTATTTCTTAAATAATACTTTAAGACAAATTTTAATATTAATGGTCAAAATATACAAATATATTAAAAATATTAAATTAATAAATTATACAAATAACAAAAAATAATAAAACACCATTCAAAAATAATTAGGTACGTGAAGGATGAAAGAAGGTATAAAAATCTCCAGGACTAATCGAAGCTTCTGTTTTTTTTTGCATCCGTTATCAGTTCTCATGATAAGGAAAATTTTTATGCCTGCCATGTTTACCTATAATCTTAAAATTTCCTACACAGTTTACTACTTAAATCTAAAATAGCTCTCTAGCTAAATAAGTAAGTAAGCTCCTAAATTACAAGTATACTTATCTACAAGGAACTACATTTAGCTGCTAGAGAAAAATAAGACGCCTGACGACTTAGTTGACGCAATGTTCGTAACTACATTTGAATTGCTGTTATAAATCTAACAGGCCACATTCATCGTAACTACAGTAGAAATTGTTAAAAATCTAGCAGGGCTTATAGCAGCATAGAGTTACTTATCTAACAGACATAATGCATCGATTACATATAATTTTTGGAATATAATTTTTTGTAGACATAGTGCAGTTGCTAAGTTTTTCTCTACGATATTATTTTAAGGACTAAGGTATTATTTTACTACCTCTGAATGTAGTAGAAAACTGGTTTGATTCGAAAGGGATTAATTACCAATTTGATGTCAATGTTTACTTGCTATTTTCTCTTCTAACAACATTTGTATACTTTTAGTGCAACCTCTTGTACCAACTATAGGTAACTTATGGTGTAGAGTAAATTTTACCAACAGTAATTATTGTTTAAAAAACGTGATAATTATAATGATTTTATCTGAAACATTATTGTCTAATTTTTAAAGTCTCTAAGTCGTTTCGACTCTAGGCGATAGATACTATTCGTGCATAAAATAACTAAATCTAACTGTGACTGTAATACTACTAATAAATCACGTGGGTCAGGTAATTGATGATTTCTGGTTCTGAGCATCTGAAAAAAAAAACGGAAATTTAAGTAAGAAAAAACAACATTCTACCTAAGTATAGTAGTTATTTCCCAACAATTTTATAAGTTCTTTATTCTCTAATTCAATCATTGCCCGCCAAATATACGACCATGTCAGTTTTTTTTATAGAAAGTGTTCTCTAGTTTATTTTTCTGCGTAATATTCTGCGTAATATCTGCGTAAGTATTTACAGGGCGGGCGGGCCGTAAATACTTATGCTATCGAAGCAAAGCAACATTACACAATCGTCGCAGTATCCAGAAAATCGTATTTACCTAAATTAGGTAATTAGGTACAGACAATATTAAATATTGTCTGTACGTCTGTCCTATACTAACACTTGTAGTGGGATATTTAATTTACCATGATTTAATAATTATTTTGTTATTGCTTTTAAAAGCATATGAGCCGTGAGCGACTAACTTAACATATATTGTTTAGATATATTTCACGAGTAAGAAATGAGTTAGGGATGAACTGATGAATGACAGCGAATGGAGGAAAAAACCGTTAGCCAATCCCGCATTACCGAAGATGCGGGGTGGCCAACTGTTTTCTTCCACCATTCGACATCATTCGTCACCCTCACAATCACAGTAATCATTCACTCACTAAATATGTGTTAATTTAAACAATTTTTAATGTTACCAACTCACCTCTAAGCTAACTCCTTGAGGTAAACTCTAGCTTCAAGATGGGGTTCCTTAGGCTGCGGCGCGAACGGTAAATCCGAGTAGAGTGTTCCGTACACTTGCTTGCAGTTGAGTCGCTCGGCCGCGGCCGCTGAGAAGGCCGATGTTGTGTCCATTCGCATAGCGCTTGCGCCTATGGATTTTGCTAAGCGTCTGAAAGAGACAGAAGGGAAATTAAGTTTTGAGAGCGCAACAGAGGTGACGTGCTTCAAAAAATTTTTATATTGATGATGAAATTAAATTTTGCTTTTAATTTGACAAAAGTTTAAACACATTCATTTAAACTTTTATCGATTTTGACCATAGTTTGCACAAAAAACAATATACATATTTCACGGGTATTCCAGTTCAGAATTTCCCGGGATTTCCCGAATTTTTTGGCCGGTTTGAGAAACGGATAATAATAAACCAAACCCTACTGGAAAAACCTACACCTACGCTCCAAGTCCATCCGGTGGATGTATAGCTTAAGCTTAGCACGTACTATGATTAAACGCGAGCGGTTTTGGAATACCTGAAAATGAGAAACTGCGTACAAAAACGCACTGCGGCTGGCGCCGTCATTTTGCCAATTATTTTTTCGGTACTAACATGTGTTTCTGGCGAACAGAGTGTCTATATACTATATATATATATATATATATATATAGTGTGTTTATACTATCCTCTTCGCTCGCCCAGTTGCATGAGATTGAAAAAAAAACCGAATGCGGTTAACCGCTCTATGCGTGCGCCACCATACTTTTGCTATAGGACACAAAAAATCGCGCGTTTACAAACCTCGAATAAATGTAGTAAGTTACGTTTTTAAAATCAGTCACCGAAAAATTTCGATAATGCGTGCGTTTGTAAAGAAAGCTATTTGTAATATTTATTTGCGGTGACCTACGATTGAACGGTTGCATTTAATCGCAGTGCATGCTAGGCCTAACTCCTTTAACACCTTGACTGCCACCGTCGCACACGGTTATGTACGATAGCTCCTTGCACAGCGACGATGCGCCCGGCGGCGGCGGCGGCGCGGCGCCTTTCCGTCACATTGCTGATGCTTTGCAGTGAACGCGTTAAAATAAGAAACAACTGAAGCACGTGGGTACCTAAACATCGAAGTAAACATAATGTATGGAAAACCTTCGGCGTACCAACTATGAGAAACAAATAACACCTACCTACACCAATTCTTTTCATTTCAAGAAACTTTCTTCATGAACACAGTCTTGAAATCAATATTAGCAACAAAGTAACCTTCGCTGCGGATCAGAACTGATCTTGGTACCCTCAGGCATCAATTAGCATATTCCAATTGAATAATTAAATATGTCAATGCTAGTTAATTGTTACAATCCATACCTATTATAGTAGTACATGAGCGCGACTTTACTTGGCTTGTAGAGGAACCTTGGGAATTACTAAAAATCCTTTGAAATTGATGTGGTTCAAGTAGTTGACAATCAGCTGATAATGTTAGGGATAAGGTAACTGTACCTTTTCGTTAATTATCACACTAATAATATTAACTAGTATCTGCTCGCGGTATCGCCCGCGTTTTTTTTATAGAATCGTTCAAAGGTTATTTCTATCTCATGAAAACTCTGCCGTCTATTAATTATAAAGTCGTTTACCCTCGTATTGCCATTTTTATCTTTTTAGTGGAAATGGATACAGTTCGAAATTCTTTATCTTTTCGTTTTCGCCATTCCAAAATTCCAAGTAGTTAGAAAAAGTTTGTAGGCAGTTAAGTGACATATTTTTGACTGAATCCACAATACATCGCTAAAACGTGAGTAAAAATATTTTAACTGCTCAGTGAAATAAGAGTTTTTCATTAAATCTATCTTTATAAAACAAAGTCGTGTCGTGTAAGTCCCAAAGATTTTTGACGTGTCGGGTACTTGCCTCCGTGGCGCAGTTGGTTAGCGCATCCTCGTATTCAGGGGAGGGTCGCGGGTTCAAGTCCTGCGGGAGTCGTAAATTTTTGGGATATTATTAAATTCTTAAAGTCGTGTTAGTTACACCACTTATAACTGCAGAACGGCTGAACCAATTTGAATGATTTTTGATTTGTTGGATTGGTCTCCGTCCGAAATAGCATATAGCAAAATTAGGGTACCACACAAAAATTTTATTCAACGAGTCGAATCCGCGGGTACTTCTAGTAGGATATAAAATAAGTGACACAAATAAATTTCAACCGATGTGTTCAAACGTTTTTCGCCGATTTCTCGAAAACTATTTTTCATGCTTAATGACTTTCTAGTTTACAGACGGCAGAACTGATTTATGAAATAAAAAGTAACCTATGTATGTTTGATTACAGGTCTGTCTCTACAAAATCCAATCCGATCCGTTTTTTTATTCCATAATACCTACCGCTTAGCCGCAAATTATCGCTACCTACCTATTATTTACTTGAAATCTCATCATCATCTTCATCATTTACATCCTTTATTGGTCCACTGCTGGACGCAGGCCTCCCCCTTATAAGTGCCTTTTTGGCTAACAAATTTCTAGATAAATCACGTTTTATCTGTAAACTCCAAAAGAAACTACGAAAACCAAGAAAACACGTTATATATACTCGTATACTATCCATCCAGTTGTCTGGTAGAGATCGCTCTTGAGCGATAAGACCGCCACTTATCACTTAGTTTTTAAGTTGTTATGTTATATTGTCTCTACCTTCGATTAAGTGTGCAAAAAAGTATTTTCTATCTATCAACAGCCTTTACCAGTCCCCTGCTCCAGTTTACCAGTCTGCTGGATGTGGACCTCCCCTGATAATGACCTTATTCGCTCTTATCAGGGGTTGATAAGAGGTTAATAATAGGCAAAGTGAAAAAAATGTAAATATCAGGAAAATGTTATTAACAAAGAAAATTACAATCAAATAATATAAACAAATTAGGACTAGTAATGGACTAGTATTTACAAATAAAACAGTTGAGGTAACTGCAGACTGTTGCAAACAATCTAAAGGTAGCTCAACTGGTCCATATCATTACCAGTCGGAAGCGTCCCTAAGACGCTGGCTGCATTGCCTCGCTAGGCAATGCTAATGCGCTGGGCCAGATAATTTATCACAATATTAACTAATACATTTTTATTTATTTAAAAAGAACATTATCCATTGTATTTGTGATTAAAATCTTTGTCAGTTGTCAATAATTTCATTAAACTTTGTGTTGGGTATGTAATTCAGCAATAATTAACCACAGCAATGTAGGTAGGTCCTAATTGAATAATTATACAACAAATCAACGCAATTGCTATTAAATTATTCAATATCAAAATTTTAATACAAAAATGCTATATTTAGAGCTTGTTAGGAATAATAAAATGTAAAACAAATCCTTGTGAATAAGGTACGAAGTAATTTACGATTAAATATGAACATTATAAATCAATATATAACTCTGATAATTTGAACAAATGATTTTTTTTTATGAATTTTTATAAGCGTTTATTTTGCAATGTATGTTTGTTCGGGTGGAATCTTACAACTCTATTTTAGACCGATTGAGCAAGTTTGGCATACTTATGTAAGTTCGGTGACAATGCAATGTCATGGTACCATCGAGCTGGTCTGATGATGGAAACCGAAGGTGGCCATAGGAACTCCTTAACGAAACGACTTAACCACGTCGAGTTTGGGTTCTTTGGATTTGTCTTCCCAAGCACTTTGGTCCTAGATGATATAAAAGCTTGTATTTAAAAGTTTTTTGAAATATTAAAAATTGATTTTAATATTACTAATATTATAAGTATTATAAGTTTGTATGGGTGGATGTATGGATGTATGGATATTTGTTACTCTTTCACGCAAAAACTACTGAACCGATTAAGAATGGGTTATTACGAAATTTGGTATGGGTATAGTTTGGGACCTGGAATAACATATTATAGGCTATACCGATAAAACGCGGGGGACGGCGTGGATGCTAGTAAGTTATATTTTGTACCCTTGCCTTGTGGAGATGTTTTCCCAAGACAAAACAAAAATTGGTTGGACCGGGCTGAAATGTTCCAAAATAATTCGTGCCAAGCAGGCAGAAGCTAGTTAATATATTAACAGGGTTCCTCTTGCAGTGAGATGAACGAGGTTAATGAACAGGTTTAAAATTTGACTTGTCTATGTGCTTATTTTGTAAGCCTAAAGAAATAAAGTTATTGATTCTGATTCTGGTTAGATGAACAACTTTAGGACATCGCGCATCGGCCATTAGGACATCCCTAATTTAAACCGACTTTGAAAAAAGAGGGTTCTATATTTAGCTGTTTACGAGTATTTATATTCATCGATTTCTCCGTCATTTAAGGAACGGTTTGGATGATTATTTAGGTTTTTGCGTCCGAGGTGTTTCCCGAGGGATTTTAATTTATCCCGCAAAACTTTAAATGCGGTTTAAAACTAAGAGATTTGACGGCGTTTTTTTTAAACAATCAATTGATTGACCCCGACATTTATACACCGCTATTTGTGGCGTCGTATGGGGGAGGCCTATGTCCAGTAATGGACGTGTATGGCCTATCCTATTAGATGTTTTAAAAATAGGCATTTGCATACCTATCCTATATATAAATAAATATATATATATATCCTATATATATATATAAATAAATAATACTAGACAATCAACACAGCATCATCTAGCCCCAATCAAAGCAGAGCTTGTACGAGTATAACTAGATGACTGATATACATAATACAATACATAGATAGATATTTTTTATTATGCATAGAACACCTGAAACAAATATTTGCGTATCGTACAAACATTTGTCCCAAGGCGGGAATCAAACCCGCAACTTCCTGCGTTGCAAGCGGAACTTCGCCCGCCGCGCTGGACAATAGTCCAGCATTCTTTATTTACCTTATTTTCACTCAAAAGAAAATAAAAACTTTCATGATCCCGAAATAATTCCTTACAAGGGAAGCTACATAGTAACCTACTAGTAATCTTGCATTTTTAATTATGTTGCTAATAAAAAAGCCTGACACAAGTTTTGCTTCCTAGTTACGAGTAGGTTTCTGCTTCCAAGCCCATTGTTTAGATAATTCTTATAATCACTGATTCGTCATACCATGTCAAACAAAGTTTTATTACTTTGTGATTAGCTACTAGATAATTGCTCTTAGGAATTACCTATACTTGGAGACGGAAAGGATTGTTTTTCTTGGGAAAAATCAAAGATCTATTGGTATCATAAATAATATTAGTAATGAAATCAAAATTGTTGTTTTTTTTTTCACTATAAAAGTTAATGATAGTTATGGTAATTGATATCACTACATGTATTTTAAATCTCGCTAAAAATACATTTTTTACTATAGAAAATACAATAGGTAACATATAAAACTAATCTACAGTAAAAAATGTATCAAAACGGTGGATCACCGGCCGCGAAGCTAGGCTCAAGCGGCCGGTGACTAGGGCTGCAGAGAGAGGAACTTCCTGACAATACGCGCAGAGTCCATAAGTAATTTATATTATTGTTATGAATATATTTTAACTGCTAATTAAAATTTTGTATCTAGGCTGATACATTTAGATATGATGTTTAGAATTTAATATAATGTCTAGAATTTAATATAATGTTTAGAATTTAATATAATGTTTAGAATTTAATATAATGTTTAGAATTTAATATAATGTTTAGAATTTAATATAATGTTTAGAATTTACTATAATGTTTAGAATTTAATATATTGTTTAGAATTTAATATAATGTTTAGAATTTAATATAATGTTTAGAATTTAATATAATGTTTAGAATTTAATATAATGTCTAGAACTTAATATATTGTTTAGAATTTAATATAATGTTTAGAATTTAATATAATGTTTAGAATTTAATATAATGTTTATAATTTAATATAATGTTTAGAATTTAATATAATGTTTAGAATTTAATATAATGTTTAGAATTTAATATAATGCTTATAATTTAATTTGTTTAGAATTTTATATAATGCTTATAATTTAATTCCACAGCTCCAACCAACAACAGTTCGTCTTTCACGGAAAACAAATAAGTTCAAACCGATTCATTGTGATTTTTCTTTCATGCGAAATCTAAATCTTTGCAATTTTGGGCAAACGATGGGGGCCTTAAGCGTCTTATAGACTTTCCAGGAAAAATCACATAATTTCTAGAATTTATAGACGTCTCTCTTCAGAGAAGATTAAACAAAAATTGCTCAGATCCCACCGTGACAAATGCAACAGTCTTTGACATCCTTGATGCTTCATACAAATTGTTATGTCATAGTAATGAATGTAAGTAATTTGTATAATATGTTATGTGACATAACAATTGGACAATGCACGCATCTTCATTAGTTCATTGTTAGGAATGTTGTGAGATTATTAAACCTTTGATGGACATTTCAAGTTTATAAGCGGTTTTAAAGTCCTACTAATAGATATGTAGATAGAAAATAAAAATTACAAACAATTTGAAACAAAAAAGAAATGTGACTATTGGCGGTTTTATCGAGCGATCTCTACCAGACAACCTTGATACCTAATAGTGGTATGGTTTCGTCCTACCATACCCTACCGTATGGTCAATACAATGGCCTATGGTGGGTTAATTTGATTATCTAATTATTATTATTTTACTATACAATAAATAATCAAGAAGTCCAAGCAATAGAGCTAGTTGTTCTGCAGTCTATTACTACTCGTTTCGAGAATCCAATATATTTTTGGAAATACAGACATATGTTGGTATGAAAACTTACAAAAACCTTTCAAATTAACAATAACAGAAAACAACAAGATAAGCAAGGTAACTTCGGAATTAAAAAAAAAAAGCCTTTATTCACTGACCAATTTACAGTAGGTAGGTACATTTACATGGTGTTATTTATATAATCGTAGGTACACATAAAACTAGTACAACAAATTTTTTTCAACAACCAGTTTGCTGGTCAGGTTGTCTTTCGACATAGTCCCCTAGTTTCTTCCACTCATCTCTGTCACGAGCTAATCTTCTCCATCCCTTTGATAGGTCATCTTACCATCTTTTAATTTGACGTCCCTTTCGTCTTTTTCCATTTCTAGGAAACCACTCCATAATTTCTTTCGTCCACTTTTCTCTATTCGTTCTCATAATGTGGCCAGTCCAGTTCCATTTGAGTTTTTTATTTTTAGAGTCACATCGCTTACTTTTGTCCTCTTGGCGTGACTCTGCAACTCTGCGTCTTGTTTGACACACAGTAAAAGTGACAGCGACATTCAAGTGTCACCAAACTTCAAGCAAACACCTAAATACGCGCCAGTATTTCCACTGTACAAAGAAAAAAGTTCTGAAAATGGAGGAACAATTCCAAATGCTTTTCGACAAAATGAAAATAGAAATGGAAAAACAAACAAATATGATATTTGATAAAATGAATAAAAAATTAGAACCATTGATAGAGGATAACAAAATTATGAAGAACAAAATAGAAATTCTGGAAAAGAAAATTGCATATTTAGAGAAGGAAAAGAAAATGAATAACATCTTTTTTTTTTGGTTTGGAAGAAAACGAAAAATCTCCTTTGGACCTGTTCCAAAGAGTGCAGGAAATTATTAAACGAGAATTGAAGATCTCCTTAGAATCAAGTGATGTATCAAAGATCCACCGTCTCGGTTTCATCAAAGAAAATAACATAAGACCTATTATTATCGTTGTTGCAAATAGCTGGAAGAAAAGCGAGATCCTAAAAAGGAAAAAGAATCTAAAAGGGGTATTTTACATCACCGAAGATTTTCTGAAGGAAGTACCAGAAAAGCGAAGAGAATTAATACCTAAGCTAATAGAAGAACGCGCGAAAGCACATTTTGCGTACATATAATATGATCAATTAATAGTTAAAGAGGGATATCTAAATAAAGAAAACAGGAAAAGGGACCTATCAACTTCGCCTGCAAATCAGAACCAGGCCAAGAAGTTAGTAAGTAACCCATCAGCAATAAAAGAAAACAGAAAGAATGCTTTCGATATGATGAGACCTAAAGCAAACTCTTTTTCTATGATAAAACCAAACCAAACTAAGTAGCAACTAAATATCGGCAACCAGAGGCGGAACGACCCCAACCCGGCTGGTCCCCGTGGGGTTGTTAGACCACCACCATGACCACCATGACCACCAATGAAATATACCTTGCGACGTTAAACGTCAGAACGCTAATGACAAATAATAGATTAGAAGAATTGGAAGCAGCAATAAGATCTATAAAAAGGGATGTTATTGGTCTTTGCGAAGTAAGAAGGACAGGAGAAGAGATACGAGAATACGTTATACATTTTTTACTTCTATGGTGAAAACCAAGGTATATATGGAACGGGTTTCTTAATAAAAAAATATCTAAAAGACAAAATAATCAGTTTCCAAGGAATATCAGAAAGGATTGCAATTCTCAATATACAATTGCCTAAATTTAAACAACCGTCAGCGATTATCCAAGTTTATGCACCTACAGAACAAGATACAAAGATAGCGAAAGATAAATTCTATAAAGACCTGACAAAAGTAATGCAATATAATAACAAAAACATAATACTGATGGGAGACTTAAATGCCAACATAGGCAGAAAATCAAACATAGATGAATTTGTCTTGGGAAACTACAGCAGTGGAGAAAGAAATGATAACGAACAGCGGCTTATAGACTTTTCATTTGCAAATAATCTGAAAATAATGAACAGCTTCTTTAAATAAGGAAAGACAAGAAAATGGACATGGATGTCTCCAAATAGCAGAGGTAGAAATGAAATTGATTTCATATTGGCAAGAGAAAATAGGATATTTAGTGACGTCCATGTTATGAACAAGCTAAATTTTAACACAGACCATAGAATGGTAAGAGGAGTTTTACATTGTGAGACTAAAAAATCAAGAAAACATATAATTTTGTCTACTAAATATATGAATGCATCGCCTATACTACAAAATTACTTAAACGAATTAAGAAATGTAGTAAAAAAAATATAAAGACACAAAACAGTGCAGGAGAAGTATAATTATCTGGAGAAGGCACTGATAAACACCAAATACTTACAGATTAAAAAAGACAGGAAAAATATACTAGAAGAAACGATAAAATTAATGAACGAGAGGAACACAATGTTAGAGAAACGAAAATAAAACCCTGAAAATATTGCAGAAATTAGGAAAAACATCCAAGCATCAATAAGAAAACACAGGAAAGCACAAAGATTGAAAGTATTAAGAGAACAGATAGAGAAAACAGGTGGAATTAAAAGAGGTCTAAAGCAACTAAAAGAATACACACAATGGATACCTAACATGAAAAACCAAAATAAGAAGAAATTAACAGCAAAAAGATCGTCAATAGCTAAAGTAGCGACAGAATTCTACAAGAGACTATACACGGAAATAGACGAAACAATATCTCCAGACACAGGAAAGGATACATATGAAGAAGAAATGCCTTGCATACTAGAATCTGAAGTTATAAGAGCCATAAAAACAGAAAAAAGTGACAAAGCACCTGGAGACGACAAAATTACGAACGAAATACTCAAAGACACTCTTAACGTTATATCAAAACCTATCACAAGTCTTTTCAACGAAATATTGTCTACTGAAAAAATACCAATTCAATGGACGAAGTCTACTATTGTCTCGTTATATAAAAAGGGCGATAAAAATGAAATAAATAACTACAGACCCATAAGTCTTATGTCCAATTTATACAAAGTGTTTTCAAAAGTAATACTTGGCCGAATAACGCAGCATCTAGAAGAAAACCAACCAATAGAACAAGCGGGATTTCGCGCCGATTATTCTACCATCGACCATATCCACGTGGTTAAACAGATAATCGAAAAACACAACGAATATGGTCAACAATACAATATGGCTTTCATCGAGTACAATAAAGCTTTTGATTCTCTGACACATAACTACATTTGGAAGACGCTAGAAAACCAGGGCGTAAAAAGCAAATATATTAGAATCATAAGAGAAATATACAAAAACTCCACAGCAAAAGTCCAACTTGAACAACAAGGTGAAGAATTTGGTATCCAACGGGGAGTCAGGCAGGGTGATCCACTTTCACGAAAACTTATGCTTTTTAAAAGATATGTTTATTTATGTATTTATTTAAATACATTTATTTATGTATTTATTTAAATACATAAATAAACATATCTTTACTGACAAAGAAAATATAATAACATACAATCACATAATATACACAAATTAAACTAGTATTTACAATTCAAAAAATTGAGTTTACTGCAGACGGTTGAAAACAATCTACAGATAGCTCAACTGGTCCATATCAATACCAGTCGGAAGAGTCCCCAAGATGCTAGCTGCATTGCCTCGCTGTATGGCAATGCTAATGCGCTAAATAAACATAATTTTATATTATTATTATTTATTTGGGAAACAAAAAGCTTACAATTAAGCAACAATAGAAAGATAAATTAGAACAAATAAAGCTAAAGACAGTTTCCACTCATAGTTTGAAAAAATAACTGTACAAGGGATACTCTATGGGACTAGGTAATAATTGATGAAAAAAAAAACTTCTAAACAAATAAAGGTATTATAAATTAATGTTAGGGTTTATTACTTACAAACTGCGCGTTGTTGTTCTCTTATGTACTATTTATGACACTATTTGTTATGCTCTTCATTAATCTACATCTTAGATTATCTGGTGACGTTGGAATAATAATAACATTGTTTCTACACGTGTTGCACCTTTATCTTATAATAAATAAAATAAATAATGCTGGACAATCCACACAGCATTATCTAGCCTCAAGCCAAGCAGAGCTTGTGTTATGGGTACTAGATAACTGATATATATAATACAATATATTACATAGATAGATATTTTTTATTATACATAGAAAAACGACCAGAACACCCTGAACAAATATTTGTTTAGATCGTACAAATATTTGTCCCGAGGCGGGAATCGAACTCGCAACCTCCTGCGTCGCAGGCGGACCTTCGCCCACCGCGCCACATCGGTCGTCACGTTTTTACAAAAGATGTTCCTCATTTCCGGTTGTTAGACCCTGAGTGACTAGGTATGAGTATATTAGGTGCTGGCCATCACTTTAATCTTACTAATATTATTTTGAAAGTAACTTTGTCTATCCGTCTGTCTGTTACCTTTTAACGCCTAAACGGCTGAACGGATCGTAATGAAATTTGGCAGGGAGGTAGATGGTATCCCGAGGACGGGACATAAGGTACATGAAAAGCGCGTGTGAACCCGCGGGCAGCAGCTATTATAATATATGTAAATGTTTGTAAGGAGACGATTGTTATTGTTACCTACTTCTTCACGCATAAAACCGAATGGTTCGGTCTGAAATTTTGGTGACCAGGAATGACGCTAGTCTCATAATATTTATATACTAGGCACGCCTTCGCCCGCGTTTTATAGGAATCAAAAATAGCCTACATAAATGTTATTTCAGGTCCTAAACTATACCCATACCATTTCAGATCAAACAGTTCAGTAGTTTTTGCGTATAAGAGGAGAACAAACCTCCATCCATCCATTGTTACAAACTAACACAACGTTTATAAGTAGGATCTATTGATAGAAATTGAATGAATGATAGATAACGTTATTGTAATGGAAATTAATATTATTAAAATCTTATAAATAAATAAAAATTCACGGCGGCCTTATCGCTGAGAGCGATTCCTCGGGAAACTTGAGATTTGGCAAGGAGCTAACAGAGATTTACCTATCGATGAACGCCACTATACATACGAGAACCATAGACTTAGATTTTTGTTTATGTTACACTAGCTGCTGCCCGCGCCTTCGCACGCGTTTTATCGGTATAAAAAATAGCCTATATGTTATTCCAGGTCCCAAACTATACCCACACCAAATTTCAGCTTAATCGGTTCTGTAGTTAAAGAATAACAAATCTCTATACATCGATCCATACAAACTTTGACATTTATCATAGTAAGTGATGTTGGAATAAAATTATTTAAAAAAGTTATAGGGCAAAAGTTACCTAAAACCAATGATAAACAGTTCATATTAAACGAACAGAGAGGTTAGACCTGTTTTTTTTAACAATCAACTTTGCAAACATAACCTACTAGGCACAATGTTTGCATAAGCCAAAAAGTATGTTTTCCCTCTTCCGGGTTTACGACTTAAACTCTACTTGATTGGGTTTTTTTGCCGTGTCTACAATTTTTTACATAACCTATTTGATCTATTTGTGGGTTGCTATTAATTTTTCAACAAAAAAATATTCGTGTCATTAATGCAGTACAATTCCTTTGTGTTAGCATGTTAGGTACATTTTTATAGACAGCAAGTTAAAGTCGCAGCCACTTCAAAAAAATTGGTACATGTGCCTATGACAGCATGATACCTTGGAGAGTTTCTAAAGGGTGGCGATAGAAACGTAGTGTTGGAAGACCATCGAGTCGATGCGCGATGGCCCGACGACATTCTAGCATAACTTGGTGTTGTCAATCAATGTATTGTATTGTATTCTAGCAACCCCTGCTAGTCTTCAGGCCATCGCAGGAATTATGAGAGTGTACTAGTGTTTGTGCACAACTTTTTACCTACACTTTATTATGGACTGAGTAAGTGATTGAAGTTTTACCAACTGCAGAATCAGAATCAATAACTTTATTTCTTTCAAATTTTGTACTATAAACATAGTTATTATTATCTAATAAGAAATAATGTGTTATTGATATTCTCTTCACAGAATTTTTTTGTCCACTAGTGGAAGAAGTGAAAAAGAAACCACTAGCACATTATAATATCACTTATGTGTCTAATACATGTTTATTTTGCCTATCTAAATCTAAATTTAATACGATTTAGTTACATGTCAAATATTTCTATAAAGCACACATGGCAAGTCTCCGTAGAAACTATTCACTACTACACGCCATCAGTGCACCTCTTCTATCTGTTTTGCCACACGTCACTCTCCTACATTTTGAATGAAAGAACATTGGAAAGGTGTCGAGACGACACGCCACGATTGCGACGCGGGCGCGCCGCGGGCGCGGGGCTCTTTCATACAAAATGTAGGAGAGTGACGTGGTGCAAAACAGATAGAAGAGGTGCACTGATGGCACTCCCGCGCCCGCACCGTTTCTGTCTGGCCTGCGTCTAAGATACGGCGTTTTTGCACGAAAACGGATCAGAAAATTCGATTTTCGTTTTTACGAGTACAGGATACGGATAGATACTTACTCGGACTCTTCACAAAGCACCCTCATCAGCCCGCGTCCCCGCCACCCGGTGTGAGTAGACGCGATCCTGATTTCCAGCACCGTATGGCAGTCAGCTGGCAGCTTCTCCCAGATGCGAGCTTCTCTATCCAAGTGCCCCAGGACTTTGAGGATCCGCCGGAACTTGGGGTTGGGGCAGTCTTCCGATTTGTCAGTGTAGTCCGCTTCCTGGCGATGTAAAGAAAGAGATCGGTTAGGCATACACGAACGTACCAAAGTATTTTTTTATTTGATTGAAGATGTTAACCATATTTTAAGCATTTGGCCACCATCTTACTAAAGTAAGTGAAGATGTGGCATAAGATGGAACACGCTTGCAAGTTCATAATGCAAATACGTACAAAATCTATCTTGTACAAGTACATATGGGAAGATACCTTTTTAGTTTATCGTGTTGCATTGAAATTTTCATTCCATAATTTATAGGTATTTTAAAAAGGTACAAAAAGGTAGAGGCGTTCATCGTTGGGTGTCAAGTTCTGTCTTGTAATTACTTCAGTTTTAGTTATATATTATTGAAGCTGTTATTTTTATAAGTATATAATATGGCGTGTTTTAAAAATCCATAAATCGACTTCAAATTCCCTTACTTTTGCACTTATTTTAAGTTTTGCGGGATATATACTAATCCCTGGGGAATGGGGATAACAATTTTATGGGATAATTTTCTATACAAGAATTTTGAAAATCGGTCCATAATTGGCGGAGATATAGCATAATATACTTACATTAAAAAAACATACAGACGAATTGAGTACCTCCTCCTTTTGAAGTCTGTTAAAAACAGCTTGCTATAATCAGTTTACCGAAAAATTCTGGTAATTAAATAGTTCTTTACTCACTGAAATTGACGAACGTAACAGAGTCAGCTATCAATGAACGCTTCTGTACGGTACCTATACGATAACTTCTACTGATTCGTGAAAACCACTCTCCAGCTTGATAGGTATCTAAGACTTCCACAACCTTTTCCTAAACCTTACTCCTAAACTGATTTTAAATGGCAAAAACTATTCAGCGCTTAGTCATTATTCTCCCAATCAAGATGATTAGACAAATCGCTTTTTCACGTCCTCTGCGTTGCTTTAGTACTGGAAGGATTCAGAAACCACTCATGCATAAAGATGGGATTACCGTGTACAGTCAGCTACACGTTATGGGTACTTGTAAAGTAAAATAAAAAGATTTAGCTGGACTGAAATGCAGGGGATCGGGATCTCTGGTGTCGGAGGCCACGTCAGTAAGATATTTCTTTCACTCGTGCAGGACGCGATACGGTTTAATTGCGATGACCTTGGTTCGCAGAAGTCAATTGTTAGATTTTTACACCTGCACTGTACGCTTTAGTACGAGTAAAAGGAATATCTTACTGGCGCATGGCGGTTCTTCTCCACATTTATCATTCGTACCGCTAAGGATAAGAACTCTCTGCTTGCCTCCATTTTTCCGATCAACTACAAACTGGGTATCTTCAAGTGAAAATGTGTCTTTTAGACTTTCGTGATACATCTTCGGCCACATTGTCATTCTCATCTGGTTAGATTGCGGTCGCAAACTAAAGTCCATTCACGATAAGAAAATAAAAAAATATTAGTATTTAAGAAAAGATGAAGCTATTGCATAAGTATACTGAAACTACTGAAATAATAATTACAGAAAGGCAGAATTCACCATATTATGTGTACCTATACCTACTGCTTCTATTACAGCCAGTGGTCCCATTCAGCTAGTCTCGGTGACTGGACCACCAATTTTTCATTTTTTATTATTAAATAATTAATATTAAATAATTATGAAATAATTTATATTAAAAATGATTTAATAATTAATCCAGTCAACGGCTGTCCCGTTGACTGGACCACCACTGACTACCACGTGAATAATTATGTATAATAATTATTATAAAATAATGATTTAATATTAATTATTTAATCATTTTTAATATAAATTATTTCATAATTATTTAATATTAATGATTTAATAATTAATAATAAAAAATTGGTGGTCCAGTCACCGAAACAAGCTGAATGGGACCACCCTTAAAAACTTATCGGAATAATTATTGTTTGTTGCATTGTGCGAAGTTGTTAAAGAGAGAGAGGGCGAATCGTAGAGATCTGTTGTGATCCAGATATAAACTGCAATTAACTGGAATAACTGCTGGATCGTAGATATTGTTGCAATTCTTTGTTCAGCAATAAAACAGCCGTACCTACCTACACCGTTGACTGTAGTTGAGATGTCTTTTTTCCGTTGCTTCTCAACCAACCGTTACACGTTCCCTTTTACCCTTGGACTGTGCTCTAATTGTTTCGCTGGATCCGACTGGTTTGTGATCGAATATCGTTTTTACAGCTATTGAATTGTGTGTGGAAAAACCAATCGGAATTTTCCGATAAGCAGAGGTGAAATAAATCAGAAGGTACAAAGACACACTTTTAGTTATGTTGGTAGAGTACCTACACTATCTTTGTCCAACGGCAACATTACATATTTTATTAATTACTAGCGACCCGCCCCGGCTTCGCACGGGTGCAATGCTGATACTAAATTATACATAAAAACCTTCCTCTTGAATCACTCTATCTATTTAAAAAACAGCATCAAAATTCGTTACGTAGTTTTTAAGATCTAAGCATACATAGGGACAGAGAGATAGCGGGAAGCGACTTTGTTTTATACGATTAGAATAAGAATAGAATAAGGAATAGAATATCTTTATTTTGAAAACAGAACTTAGGTAGGTACTACAATTACTTATAGACTATAATTAATTTAGAGAAGAAACATCGTCTGTACCTAGGTCCTATTAGGGTATTGGTTTGATTTATACAATGATTCATAAGCTCAGAGTAGCTGAGCAGACTATGTAGAGAGCTATGCTTAGAGTTTCTCTACGTAATATAATAGGAAATACCGAAATGCGTTGAAAACCCAAAGTCACCGACATAGCTCTCAGAATTAGTAAGCTGAAGTGGCAGTGGGCAGGTCATATAAATCGCAGAACTTATAACCGCTGGGGCGTAAAGGTTTTCGAGCGGCCGCCACGATGCAATGCGAAATGGAATTTCGGGAGACCATACACTCGATGGACCGACGACATCGTAGCGGTCGCAGCTTAGGGAGTCGATGGATGGAGGCGGCTCAAGACCGCTATTTGTGGCGTCCACGTGGACGTGTATGGGCTGATATGATGATGATGAAACAAATATAGATAGTTGACCAGCCTGTCAAATCATTGATCATAATCTCTGGTAATCGATCGACTTTTTAGGATAATTCAAGACCGCTAATTAGGAAATTTCATGGTCAAGCGCCGGTGATATTATTATTCAAATAATCAGCGTAGGAAAAACTGGTGTCAATTCAGTTGTTGTTAAAACTTAACTAAACTAAGACAGTATAACTAATAAAAATGTTTATGGTGTCAATTCACATGTCGAAAAACTCAACAAAACTATTTTGTCTTGACAAAAAATTATCCCATCCTATTTATTTGGAACTAATCTTTATGTTTACATATGGAAACATTAATGTTAATTTCTTAAATATTGGCATTTTTCGAAGCATCTTAGCCGCCCCGCTTTGCGCTGCGGCCAGGATTCTGTATAAAATGGTGTATGATATTTTATAAGATACAGATTGAATGTACTAACAGGGCTGACGTAGTCAGTGTTTGTCTAAAAATCCTTTAAAATATAAGTAAAACTTATATTTTAAAGGATATAAATCCTACTTATTTCGATTGACCGGAAAGGGACGGCCCAAGTTTAATTCTGTCAAATAAGTTTTGTTTAATTTTGGTGACATATTCCAAATTGACACCAATGTCTCTTTATAACAATCAAAATAAAAAGAACGGACATTCTTTTTCTCAGCGTTTTGTCTAGTTTGGTGACATATTCTGAATTCACAACAATGTCTCTTTTATAACGATCGAAATAAAAAACGGGCATACTTTTTTTCGCCAAAATTAAAAGAAGAAAAAGAAAAGAACGGTCTTATTTTTTGTGTTGTCAAATTAGTGCAGTTTAGCTTTGCAAATATTTGAATCGACCCAGTAAATTGGTAACCATTGAATGTTTTGTATTGGCAAACTTGGTACCTATGTATTGTAATTATAAGCTATATAGCTTCCGGATGATAGCAATGATTTTGTCCTGATAGCCGAATTCTGCCAGTTTTAACGGAGACAAGCCATGTGCGCAGAACATGGCTTGTCTCCACCAGGACCAATGCGTAGGGCATGGCTTGTCTCCAGGACTAACTGTACAAACACAGGTGCATTGCAAAGAGTCCACATAATCATAATCAGATCCAGAGAGTATATTGTCATAATCCTATGGGACGGCAAACCCACACGACTGAAGAGGTCGGGCGCAGAACCAACTAGGCACGGGGGTCACACCGCCAACTTCCTGACTCCGGACTGCTACTGTGATTTTTTCAGGGATTGTTCTAGTAAGCTATTGGTTCCGACACGTAGCGTTGGTACATAAGCAGCTACTTATAAACCACCACCACCACTTATACTGCCCCTAGACTAAGTATGTTTATTATATAATATTGTTCGATAACTTCATGTCAAATGTGAGGCAAATCGTTGTAACCGCAGACACTAAACAAACCTTCTCTGTATTAGGTCTGTGTTCACCAAAAGATGATCGGACAATTAGGCAGCCACGTCGGTTAGTTTTGACGTTAAATGTATGAAAACTTGTGTCAAAAATAATAAACCGATTTATTTTTTAAATTTAAAGAATAAAGAAATTTAAAGATCTGTTTGTGAACTCGGGTCTTAGAGTGTCTGAATAATTATAAGAATAAATTATGTTTGATTAATAAAGAAATACAATACAATGCAATACAATACCAATATATAATACAATACTTCTTCTAGGTACTACTTATAAAACACTTTCAGATGCTTGCTTACAAATTATACTACATACTCGTAGTATAAAACAAAGTCGCTTCCTGCTGTCTGTCCCTATGTATGCTTAGATCTTTAAAAGTACGCAACGGATTTTGATGCGATTTTTTTTTAATAGATAGTGTGATTCAAGAGGAAGGTTTATATGTATAATTTAGTATCAGCATTGCACCCGTGCGAAGCCGTGGCGGGTCGCTAGTGTATTATTAAGAGAAACCCTAGTGTCTAGATATTGCTTCCTTAGGATTTACTCATACTCATATATTTATTCGCCGTAGGAGCACAAGGCACACGTGGTAATGATAGGTATCTATTGAGGCAAAACAAATAAAGCAATACAAAAACAAACAAAATAATTCGTATATCTGACGTAAATGGGCATCGTCCAAAATAAAATAAATTTAAGACGACATGAACTGAAAAGTGTAAGATAGTAGTTCAATAAATATATATGTATATATATATATATATATATATATGTATATATATCTATCTAAACTTATACGGATATTAATAAGCTATGCGCAGCAGGAATGGCGAACAATAATTATACAGTTAATATCCTGTGGTCATTGTTTCTTACTAACAACACCTGCAAGGAAGTAAACTGTCTAGTAAAATATCTAACCCGTTTGTAGAGCGAAGAAGTCTAGTTTTTTGCAATAGGTTTCAGGACTATAAAGGTAAGTAAGTATTAAATTTGTAAAATAATTTAATCCTACTAATATTCTACTAATATTATAAACGTCAAAGTTGTATGGATGAATGTATGGATATTTGTTACTGTACTCTTTCACGCAAAAACTACTGAACCGGTTCGGCTGAAATTTGGTATGGGTATAGTTTGGGACTAGCTGAACATAAAGGTAATTTTTTATCCCGATAAAAAAGGGCGAAGGCGCGGACAGCAGATAGTAATAAATAAATGAGTAATGTAATGAATGATGGATAAACCACACAGCATCATCTACTGTGTGATGGGTAGGTACTTGATAACTGATATATATACATACATAGATAACTTTTATCATACGTAGAAATACCCAGAACACCCGGAACAAATATTTGCAGTTCGTATAAACATTTGTCCCAAGGCGGGAATCGAACCCGCAGGCGGACCTTTGTCGCCGCGCCACATCGGTCGTCAATTAATGAATGTCTTAGTTAAACCAAAGATAATCGTTTGGTACTTATAGGAACTAATGAACGACCTTTTTGTGGTTAATTTAATGTTATATTAAACTGGTATTCCACAGCATATTAAATAAGTTTATTATACTACGCAAAACATACGGCCAAAAAAGAATTAAAAAGCATGTACCTACTAGTTTTTCGTTCCCGTTTTACAAATAAAGGCTATCTGAATGTTATCAAGTCCGAAGTACCTACCTATTAAGTACAACTGCTCCTTTGGTAGCCAGGTAAAAATAATAAAAAATAATGCTGGACAATCCACACAGCATCATCTAGCTCCAAGCTAAGCAGAGCTTATGTTATGGGTACTAGAGGACTGATATACTTAATAGAATACTTTACATAGATATATATTTTTAGTACCCATAGAAAATACTCAGAACACCCGTAACGAATATTTGTAGGTCTTACAATTTTTTTCTCAAGGGGGGAATCGAACCCGCGAACTCCTGCGTCGCAGGTGGATCTTCGCCCGCCGCGCCACATCCATCGACAATAGTTCCTGTATCACTATAAATCAAAGCTCTGTGCTTTATTTCCTTAAGACCTTACAGCACTCATGGAAATTCAATAAGTTTTCCATATCGTTGCAATATCCTATAGAATCCTATCCTATAGAATTTCACATCGCTCCAATTATCTTCAGTATTGATGCTCGTAATGCTCGTGATAAGAATATCAATGAACACCTGGTAATCAGAGTTTTCACGTGGCATAGAAGCGTGTATTGAATACCTTATTAACTTGTTACGACCTTCTTTGATATATGTATGTTTTTTTACCTTCCTATTATTTATATTGATAACTAGCAAACCAGGCTTCGCATAGGTAGTAGAGTATGATATCTCAAAGGCATAAGGCAGCGTTTTTTATGAAAGCTCCCAGGCGGCTTGACTTTTTCCGACAATTATCGTTATATTTCAACCAATTTACACAAAATCTTGATAAATTATATAATATAACCTTCCTCATGAATTACTCTATCAATTGGTGAAAACCGTAAAAAATCCGGTTAGTAGTTTTTGAGTTTATCGCGAACAGACAGACAGACAGACTGAAAGAGAATTTTTTCGACTATAGCTTAAAATCGGTTTCTCAGGCAAGATAGATAGATAGAAAATTCTTTATTGCACACTTATTGATAGATACAGAAATAAAAAAAAAAAACAATTTTAAAACTAAGTTACAAGTGGCGGTCTTATCGCTCGAGAGCGATCTCTACCAGACAACCGCAAGATCGACCTTAAAAACATAATAATATAATAATAAATAACATCACACATCACACCTTAGTCTACAAATTCTCACCTCTCGTCTCGCGACCCCATTGACCACGATCCCTACAAAGTCTCCGTCTTCATCCACCGCGGCCACAGACACCAGATCCTCAAGAGTGGCTGCTGCATACTCCTCCAGCTCTTCGCATCTTGACTCGGGCGTCTCTAGCAGATTCACTGCCAGGTTCATCGGCTCGTCGCGGAAGAAGAATCTATGAAATATTGGAAAAAAATCTATCAAAGCTAGTCTCCATAGTGTAGTTGGTATGGGCTTTTTTTTTCAATTAGGTCGCTTGTGTGCTTATAGTTCGAGGGTAAGTGACTTAGCACTTTTAAAGTGCAAGTTAAGTCTTATTTTTACCTTCTGTAATTTCATGGCATATGATTTTGTGGGCACTGCCCACCATGGGTGGTGCATGTGAATTGCATTTAGTAAGAGAATGTTTTGCGCGGAATTTTTAATATACTTTACATAGGTACACAGGTACACATAGGTAAATCTCTAATCTATGGTACACATAGGTAAATAGGCTGTGCATACCTTCTAAGAAACTTGAGCACCAAGTCTTTATCATCAGGCGTGACTCTGCAGAGGCGGTAGGCAGGCTGGCTCATCGCTCGCGGTCGCAAGCTGAGCTCCGCCAGTTGGGCGGGCAGCTCGTCTCCGAGCTGAAGGCAAACAGATTTAAAATTAGTTTCTGAAGAACATTTGCCTGTAGTCATAATTATATTATTGCTGGACAATTCGGTGTAGCGTTGAATCGCCCATAATTTCCGCCCATTAAGCGTATATATAGAATAAGCACTTGTTGCTGTTTTCGAGGGAGTGGATTTCAATACTTGAATGAAATATAGAATTCAAGTAGTTATCATAAAAAAAGTATGATTCGATAACAAAAGTTTAGCTTATTCATAGATCTATTAGATTAACTACTTAAACGGAAAACCTAGGTACCTACTGACTTATAGATGTAGGTACCAGGAATTGAACCAAGGGCTAAGAGTTACGGTTAGGTCCGGCTGTGTCGCCTTGCTCGGCAATTATGTTATGTTAAGTTGTTTTCATTGTTAAAACACGATAAGGCCTTTTTCACAACACCGCAAATCGATTTTTAACAATAGCAGAAAAGAGAAGCAAACCTAAGCATAGTGAAGAAGAAGAGAAGCATAGTGCTGTAATTTCAATAAACCATTTCCAATTCCTACTGCCAGCTTATTAGTTGGGTAGATTAACGACTAGCGACCACTAGGAAATTTTATTGCCAAGGGATAAGTTTTTATACTTACAGTTTTGAAAATAAGGGATTCGAAGTCGATATTAAGTTTTTTTTTCAATACAATCAAATTATTTGTTTATAAATCGCCCTTAATTGATACAATTTAGTCAGTTGTCAATGGACGCAAATTTCATAATCATACGTAATTCTTAAACAATCCCTACAGTTGAGCCAATGTTTGACCTAAATAGGACAATAAACAAAAAATTCTGAGATATCTCAGATTTGTGTGTGGTGTCGCCCACGGGTGAGATGACCACATTTTAAATTGGTTAGTTCATCTTGCCCATTTATTATTATCACTAAAGGGGCGTGTGTTTAATACAGAAGGGGTTAATGATAAAAACATTTGTCTGAAAGATTCGTGGCGTGACTGCGCCTTTAATCACGTTTCATGACATTAAATCATGGATTTCAAAAATAAATAGTACAAAACTAAGCGTAGATGAATAGTTTATGATTTAATTTGCTACGCTATGCAGTCACGAATAGCATTTATCGACGTTTACGTTGATTTGATTTATTGAATATGCATATAAATGCTTTTAAGCTGTTATTATTTATACTATTGTTATATGCAGATCAGATTGCTGTTGGATTTTAAAAGAAAACTTAGATTATTACCAAAGGCTTTTTTTACGCTTAGAATTGGCTCTGTAATTTCAGCATAGACGACCTCTGAGGCGCAGAGTGTGCAGGTACACCTGTGACGTAGAAGGTTGCGGATTCGATTCCCGCCTCGGGAAATATCTTTGTAATAATAATGTATTGTATGTAGTATATCAGTTATTTAGTACTCGTAACAAAAGCTCAGCTTAACTTGGGGAGATGACGCAGATGGTGCTGTGTGAATTATTCAGCAATATAAAGTATATTAATCCATAGTAACTATATATATATTGTATTGTACCAAACATAACGTTAATACATAGCTTCAAAAAATATCAGACAGTACTTCGAGATCCCGTAACATAATGTTCCTCCATCCGTTCAGGGCAATGTAATCACTATCACTACATATTATAAAACAATGTCCTCCGCTGCGTCTGTCTGTCTGTCTGTTTGCGATAAACTCAAAAACTACTTAACGGATTTTCGTGGGATTTGTGGGAAAACCTATGAGAAAGGTTTATGTATATAATTTTTCAAGGTTTTGTGTAAATTGGTTGATTTATAACGACAATAGTTGGAAGTGTTGGAAAAAGTTAAGCCGCCTGTTCACGAACAAATGTTCTACTACCCGTGCGAAGCCGGGGCGGGTTGCTAGTTATAAAATAAAGCATAGGTACATAAGTAAGGTACTAAAATTTCAGACTTAAAATCATAAAGTTTAAAATTTTATACTTTAGCAGTTAAAAAACATGAATGAACGTGGAATACACGTGATAAAAGACAATGACTGTAATTTTCCATTAGCTGGTTGAACCATTACCCACCTAGGTACTTACATAAGTACTAACTACACTTAGTTACGGGAAAAAAATGCATTTATTTACTGGTCACACTATAATCAGCTGAATCAGTTAGAACCTATTAAGTATAAATTCTAATAGCTAGTGATTCGAACGATTTAATAGATCTAGATTTATTAGTGCTGTGAGTAGGGAATCCAATCCCGCATCAAATCTCAATCCCGCAGGCATGTGGGATCGACGACATCGATCGCGTGGATCCGCGAGATTTACGGGACTGAAAAACTATAAAAACGATAAAATCTGTATTTCTGTTTAAATATTATGATTGTTTCAATGCTAACACAAACACAGATTATATGCTGACATGGTAGTGTCACATTTCAGCAAAGGAAAATATTTTTTTTTGCTATAAACTATGAAACTACCATGTTAGCAGATAATCTAACGTTTACGTTAATATTAAAACACTGGCCAGTCTATTGTGGGAATCCCGACTTCTTCCAGGTACTGTCTAGTCGCACGAGCGGTGTGGCAGCGGGCATTGTCGTGCATTAGCAGGAAATTTTCGCCAATAAACCCGGCGTAAGGGAGTACATATTATATTAAATATTTTAAACTGAAATCAGATTTTATAGTTTTTTCCATGACAGGGACACAAAAGGGTCGGTAAAAAAGTTGATTCACCCAGGTAAAGTTTATTCTAAGTAAAATAACTTGACTTTTGCTCGAAGATGGAAAAACTAAAAAAAAAACTAAAAATTATTAAATTTATTTCATTAAAATTGTTGCACTTAAAAACAATCTATGCCTGAATTACTTGAAATTTTTGCGATTGTTCTCAAGTAGATAAAAAAACAGCTTACCTATTTGAAATGCTGTAATGTTTTCTGAATATTATGAATAAACTATTTGTGTACTTTTTTGCAACTATTATGTAGCTTATCCAACTTCCGCAATCCAACATCTTGGCAATATTAAATGTTGGATACCGGAAGCAAAAGAGTGGAAGTGTACAATAAAAAGTATGTCACGAATCAAAGCACGCGGCAGGTTTGTCCCGGAAGTTTATTATTTATCCGCAAGCTTTCCATATTAGGAACTATCGATCTAAAATAGGGTAAACTAGTTGAAATGCTGTGATGTTTATGAATATTAATAATAAACGATTTATGGGCTTTTGAAATTTTTATAAAGTTTATCCAATTTCCGCTAGCATCTTAGCAAAATTAAATGTTGAATACCGTAAGCAAAAGAGTAGAAGTGTACACAAAAAGTACTACGATAAAAAGTATGTCACGAATCAAAAGACTCGCAGCAGCAGGAAGTCTTTTATTTATCCGCAAGTTTTCCATATTAGGAACTATGGATCTAAAATAGGGTAAAATACGGTTTTTCAATACCTAGGAATTTCCGTTTGTTTGACATGTTAGATAGATTTATTAGAGAACTAGCAATGCGCCCTCCAAATAAAAAGTATGTCACGAATCAAAAGAGTCGCAGCAGGAAGTCTTTTATTTATCCGCAAGCTTTCCATATTAGGAACTATGGATCTAAAATAGGGTAAATTATGGTTTATCAATACCTAGGAACTTCCGCACGTTTGACATGTCAGATTTATTAGAGAACTAGCAGTCCGCCGCGGCGTCGCACGGGTAGTAGAGCATATTATTATGCCAGCATGTTTTATAACCTACTAGCTGCTGCCCGCGGCTTCGTACGCGCTTTTCATGTATCCTATGTCCGTCCCCGGGATACCATCTCCCTGCCAAATTTTATTAAGATCCGTTCAGCCGGTTAGGCGTGAAAAGGTAACAGACAGACAGATAGAGAGAGTTACTTTAAAATTTATAATATTAGTAGGATTTATAATATACTCGTATGCCATCGCGGACATTTTTAGATCTATTAAAGAGGAACATCCCACTATGAATTGTTTTGTTATATATAAAAGGCAGCGCTTTCAATGAAAGCCCTTAGGCGCATTGACATTTTCCGACACGTCCAACAATTATCGTTATATTTCAACCAATTTACACAAAACCTTGACAAATTATATATTTCCACCGTCCTCATGAAACACTCTATGGATTGGTGAAAACCGTATGAAAATCCGTTCGGTAGTTATTGAGTTTATCGCGAACAGACAGACAGACGCGGTGGAAGACTGTTTTGGAATATGCTGTGATAAACGGTCTAAGGAAGGACTTAATTCAATACAAGGCTCTAGGTTAGTCGGTAACCTAACCATTATAATTTATAGCATCTAGGTAATTACTCTTTAATCTTTCCATTCCAGCTTTGGCTCACGGCTTCTTGCGTTGCGTTTTTCCATGATAAAAAGAAACCTCTACGTTATTCCATATATACATATGTATGTAGAGCTGTAATGTGGTTCGTTGGACAAGTAAATGATACGTCAGATGTTGGTTAATTACTGAATGTTTATTTTATAAAAGCAAGGGTTCATATACAACATACATCATCATCATCAGCCCATACACGTCCACAGCTGGACATAGGCCTCCCCAACAACATACATATTTAGCTCTAATTTTACTATAAATTAATTCCTCATCTTAGTAATTTGATATGCTTGGTAAAATGTATTTCTATTTTCTTTAGCCAAAGCTTCTTTCTTATCTGAAATGGATTATAAAAATGTAAATTCTATTTTTTTACCTCTAAGTAGGTATCCGTCATATTCGCAAAATTGCAACCAGATTCGTTCAGTAGCTTTCGCGTTGTTAGCTCATAAACATACCCGTACATAATCCCGTGGTCACAAACTAGTTAAGAAGAGTATGAAATAATAAATAAAAGCGTTACGTTTTTGAAAGTATGCGGCAGTTGAGAAAATATGTTAGGAAACGAATACAAAATAAATAACGGAGAGTGGAGACAGCAGCAGCTTTTTTGAAATTGCTGAGGCATGTTCAGCAAGATAATGAGCTAAGAACAATTATATGATGTTTTTGTCAATTAACAACCTAATATGGGGACAATATACTTCAATACAAAGCATTAATCACTCACTAGCCGAACCCGGAAATGCACGGATATTGCTAACAACCGAACCGGAAGAAGATACCATTGTATGAGCGAGTAAGCAGTAATTTTTTTATTGCGGTATTTATAAATGCGAAAGAGAAACACATGTTTTTGTAGTTGTATAGAAAATATTTCGTAACTTTACCGTCCGTTGGTCCGTCTGAAAAATCACCTAAAAGAAACCTTTTGTGGCGTGGAACCTAGAAGGAACCTTGCTGAGCTAAAAAACACCTAAGAGGTTCCTTTTGGAACCTACCTAGTATGGAGTGTCATAATCATAAACTTCAAAATAATGATCGGTCGGTTATTCTGTATCGGTGTATTTTTGTCGGTCAACGGCCAATCTTGGTACATTTGCGTACCAAGATCGAGTTGTCTTGGTACTTGGTACGGGACACTAAAAACTGGTACGTGTACCAAGAAATTGGTACATCTGACATCGTTGGCTTGAGGCTAGATGATGTTGTGTGCACTGTCCAACATTATTTATTTATTTATTTAATTCTATTTTTAAACTGTTTATTGATTTTTCTTACATAGGGGTGAGGGTGTAACTCATCTCATTAACAAAATCGCATCGTCTATACGAACCATCAATAATATAAATATTTTTAAAAATACTTTGACGAAGTTATTAACTGAAAAATCATACTACACTGTAAATGAATTTCTAGATGACAAACTACATTAATTTATAATATTATATTTCTTTCAATTTACTGACATTATCAAATTGACATCTCTTTATAAACTTTATGACATACAATTTTGACATCTAGCAATAACCATTGATAATATGAAATAATAATACGATGAAATATCCATCTTCATCTTCTGTTTGTTTACGTTTGCATTACTATTGTGTTTGGTTGTTGTTTATTATTCGTTTGCTGTTTTGTCCCAGTTAAATTCCTCTGGAACTATGTGTAAGTCTGTGTGTTAAATTTATAACTTAATTAGGTACCTATTAATGTGTAACGGAGATGAACAAATGTATTTTGCACGCACTTTGAGGCAGAATGTAGTGAGCTAACTTAATATCTGAGACCGTACCTACATTTCAGCAAATAAAGTATTATGATTATGATCATCAGACACAACATTTGGCGAAAATTTGGAAAGAATGGGCGTGGGAACCGCTCACCCTTCCTTAGCCGGCTATGCCCTATTGTCTCGGAATTTCAAACCGTCATAACTACGGATCCACTCGAGACAGACGAATGAAATTTAACGGTCATGACGTTATTGTTAGGTGCTACCTACTAGTTAATAAATGAATGAATAATTAGCTGAACAAAATTTTTCGTATCGCGATACGATGATCTCCTTTCAACGATATATCGTTGAAAGGAGATCAGCTGATGTTGACGACTTGCATTAGTAGCCTAATAGCCCGGCTACACGCTCAAACATTTGTGCATGCATGATAGCACAAACACAGTTTGCGCAAGCAAGATGGAGCGTGTGGCCGGGCTCATTTTAATTGTGAAAACTGGTTTGTGCAAACAACATGCACAAATGTTTGACCTTGTAGCCGGGCTATAAGATTGCGTGTGCAATGTTCTACGAAGTCAAAACAATGTGTATATCATCGTACATGGAAACTAGAGATAAAATCTTCTTTTAATCTGCTAAGTATCTAATTAAACATGAGCAAGTAGATGCGTACAGTCAGCTGCAAATGTATGTAATTACATACAGCCAAAGTTTTTACTTGACGAAACATTGTATTGTATGTATATGATAGTAAGTTTAAGATTATTGTATATTTAAGGAAGTAAATTCGTTGAAACTGGTGTACTACATAAATTATTTATTTTATGACTACAAGCACATAAACCTACAATGGAAAAAATATGTAATTTTATTTAAGAGTTTTATTGTGAGTTAGGTCAGAGTCTAGCTAATAAATGTGAACTTGTGAATAGGTAAACATATTTTTACAACTGACTGTACCTATCATTGGTAATAAACCTGGAAGTAACGATAATATAATTATGTTAGTCTTATGATTTAATTTATTATCCATGAGATAAATATGGCATTGTTTGTTAGAGATATTTGCTATTCTGATAACCAAGGTTGTTATTTATTGTATTCCTGTATTGTGTTTCAAAGAATTACGACTACAAGTGCTAAAGATCGAAAGGTATAAACAAATAACGCTGGACATTTTCACATACAATCCTTATTGGCCTTATTGGCATTTCAAAGCGAACTTTAAAAAAAAGTGGTTGCCATAGGTTATGTTATTATGATAGATGGCGTTGTATGAAACTCAGCGTCAAAAATCTGCCAAAAAATGAGTAAAATGGCATCTAGTGTCAAAATAAAAAGCGTGATTGTATTTTTTTTTATTGCATTGAAATGCCCTCATTCCACTAAATTATTAATCGCTTCACAATAACAATTGTATCGTCTCAGAATGACATTTTGGCCGTATTCCTTTGATGTAAGAAACAGCAGCCAGCGTCTTGGGGACGCTTCCGACTGGTATTGATATGGACCAGTTGAGTTACCTGTAGATTGTTTGCAACAGTCTGCAGTTAGCTCAATTGTTTGGATTGTAAATACTAGTTCTAATTTGTTTCTATTATTTGATTGTAGTTTTCATCATGAAAGAAACTGCAGATGGAGGGACGTGTCTGTGTCAAAAGTGTCAAGGTTGAATTGAAACCATTCTATGAATCTCTCAGTGCAAATAAAACCGCGCATATCCTATCTAGAGTTTCTTTTACGGATGATTCTGCAACGATACTATTGTCAGAGAAAAGCTATAAATTATTGATTAGCTGAATTCTGGCCTCTCGCAACTAACATCTCAACGGACTCGCTCCTCTACACGACGAGACGAATGCAAAACTTATGTGGCGACCCCTGCCCGGATGCTCCTGGGAGCCCCTCAAAACTCCCAAGAAGACCAGAACAGCCAACAGGCTAACGAACAGGTCTTGAGAAGCCTGCAAGACCCTCTGAGTGATAGCACATGACTTGAGAAAAGCCTTTCTCGACGTAGAAACCGGAATGAAGAACACCTACGAAACGAACTACTTGAGTCGAATGTTGAAGAGAACATGATGACAATCTGGCCAAAGTCAAGTTACAATGTTTGCAAACATGGCCCCTATACTTGAACAAAATCACTTTCTTGCAGTGGATTTTTTTATACTTTCGATTTAATCTCTTTTCTACAATGCTTAGTACTGACGACATACACATTTTTGATTTTTACAATACAATAAAAAATGCTTTATTTATTTTATTTATTTATTTCTTTTAGGGAAACCATCCGCACACTATACTTAAGTGGGTAATGCAATAGAAATTACTTATATACCTACACCAAAAATAACACATTCATAAGAGATGTTACAAAAGACATGCACAATGGACTGCCTTATCGCTTAGAAAAGATCTCTTTCAGCTTGAACCTTGTCGCGAATTTTGGATTTTTGTGTGATGAGTTGTTTACAAACATTATTTCTTGAGAATAGCTTGAATAACTAGGTACACAACTTTTTAAAATCAAACCTAGAAAACACTTCAGAACATGCAAACATTTCGGCATCTTGCGACGGGAATCGAACCAAGCACAACCATCTGATTATGATCAAGTCCTCCTAGCTGACTTTTGACCACGGTGTCCAATCTCAACGCAAACTAGTCATGTGTGCAGGACATATTAAAGTGCACAAGTGTGTGCGCAAACACTATCTCTATTCCTTTAATCTAATTATCCGACGTGACGGCAGACTGACGGGACCGTGGAGAGGTTTAGACAAACTTCTGTGATAAAGTGGGCCAGTCGTCCATTCGGGTTCGTACTACGTCGTCAATATTAGTCACTAGGTCTTTTAAAAAGAGGTTGTTTAAATTGTCGGCAGTAAATATCAGTGAAGGTAATTCTTGTAGATCATTGAACTGAGGACCTTGGTATTGGTCGTGGACGAGGTCCGCTCTCTGGCATTGAGAGGAAAGAATTCAATGCGTTTTAATGCAATTTTGTCGGTCTAGGTTAAGGTTGCATATTTCATTGCATCATCTCAACTTGGAAGTTGGATGTAGATTGAAACGTACACGTGTTGTGTACCGGAACCGACTTTATAACAAAGTGTGGGAAATGGAATGTGTTTTTTTTGTTCCATAGGTTTTTTTATAAATATGGACATAGGCCACCCTCAAAGATTGCCGTAATGACATTGTGTCTACGTTGTTGATGGGGTGGGTTTTCCAAGGGTTAGTTTCGACTACGCATTTCGGTGGTGAGTGTTCTACAAGGCTGAAAGCCCCCTGTCGTCCCTTACTCATCTCTTTGGATACGGTATGCCTGGGAGTAGTTGGGTCGATAGAATTCTTAGCCAACACCGGCGGCAGCCCGACAATATTTTCCCCAGTGTAAATTAAAATAATAAACCTTTGATAGTTTTTTTTTAACCAAGAACTTGAAGTACTGTTTGCCATGTATAGTCTCATAGAACCTACAGGAATGGTAATTCGGTCAATAAATTAGTATTGCCATTCAACGTGCCAATTCTACAAGCATTCTGGGCACTGCCTTCTGGTGACTGATTGGTTTTTAAGAAATTTATATTAGGTAGGTTAGGTAGGAGTATGGGTATTTGAATTGTAGCTATAAATTAGGAACCGGCTTAGCATAAATAAATAATACTGGACAATTCACACAGCATCATCTAGCCCCAAGTTAAGCAGAGCTTGTGTTCTGGGTACCAGATGACTGATATACTGAATGCAATGCTACCCAATAACACAACGCTGAACTTCCGCCTTCCTTCGTGAATTAAAAGGTATCAATAAATACCATGTGGTTTTGTTTTCTTGCTTGAACGAGTTCGCGTGAGCCTGTCATGTCAAGAGACAAGAAAAAATGAATTATTGTAGACTTCGCACCTTGATCTTCAGCGTTGCTTATTGCAATCTATGAGACCTTGGCCGTGACTTGCGGATACCAAAATCGATTCTGTGTAAAAACACAGGATCTCCTGTTTTTAGTAACCGCCTATTTAAATAATTAGTTCTGGAAGTCAAAAATAGAACTGTAATTTTAGATTAGTTGCTTGGCAATTGTTATAGAATCGGAAGAGATCGATAGGTTTTAAAAACGCAATTGTCGTTGTATCTGAGCCATCTTTTGCTAAACTTACTTCCTACTTATTAAAAGTTTGTGAGTGAAGAATGGTTAAAAATTAAAACTGATTATTTTGTATTTATATAACAACCACATAACATTAGCGAGGAAGTAAACAGGCCTGATTTCTAAAACGAAGTATTGTATAGATCACAGAAAAAGAGCGTGCACAGCCGCGTGCCGAAGCAAGTCCTAATGAACAAAAGCTTGGTTGCTTTGGTTCCTTCTTTTTCTATACAACCAAGTTGGCAAACATTCATTTAGCCAGCCTGATGGCAAGAGGTTACCGTAGGCTATGAACGTCTGCAACATCAGGGACGCGGGCGTTGCCGACCTTTCTAAGTGTCATAAAAGGTATTTTATGACACTTAGAAAGGTCGGCAACGACCGCGACTATAACATGTTATAGTCGTGAGGGAAAACCTCGGCAGGAAGATAATTCTACAACTTGTGTTCGCGGGAGGAAATTTCACATGAACTTTACAGTTCGCAAATGTAAACGTCCGCACGTCCAACGTTTGACAACATACCGCTCATTTTTTCCATTATACTGATGACGCACTTCATTCCTTCCTTTCATAAAATCAGTAGAGGAAGCTACGATGATACCACAAAGGACTACGATGATACCACAAAGAACTACGGTGATGATATGAACCATTTCTTAACCTTTTTATTGCCCATGACTCGCATCCTCAAGTAGAGCTCGTCATCACAGCGCAGCGGTGCGCCACCGCTCCGCCCCCTGGGGGTTGCATTGCTGAGGGTGGGCAGTGAATGGGTTAAAAGTTGAATATAGTTCGCTTGTTCTTTCTGGCCGGGTTTCCACCAAGGGTAATGAGCAGCAAAGGGCAGGCAGGCTCCGTAATAGGTTCATATTTCCACTAGCACAGAGTTTGGTCTGTTGATTTCTACCGCAAAAGGAAAATGAGAGATGAGTGAGCGGAGCGTCATTTCAACGCTTTCTGCTCGCTCAGTCGTTTCCACTCCGCTAGTGATGGAAACCGGACGTAAGACTTATGATTTAATATTCTGAAAATGTACACAACGTACAAAATAGACTCGGTATTGGTGTTGCACGTGGAATTAGATAAGATAAGACAGCTCACGAATTAGCAACCGGAACCTGAACTGATCTTAAATTCCCAGTGAGACATTCTCACTCTATTTAAGTCGGTTAATACGGATCATTGGGTTTTTTTACGTAATGGCTTAGAATTTTAATTAGAATACAATTAATGTAATTAGCATACATAACCTGCACTAAGATCCTGTACCTTATGCGTGAGTATTTTAAATACGGAACTAAAAGTTCTAGTTGACTATGGAGATAAATTCAACGCCAACTAGAACAAACAGTTTTACACACTTTATAAATGAACTTAAATAATAACTTATAACCATTTATGCGTCCTCGCATATAAAAAGCTAAAAGACTGCTTGCTAGATACGACAGGCATTGAAAGTCTCTACAATAATCACCATCAACTGAACATAGGCAACGAATAGCAGTCCTGCGTCTCCTCCATCCTTCGAAAGTCTTGTCATGTTTTTTCCAGGGGTTCGTAAATACTCTCTTAGGATATTTACGAGCCCGGGGGGCCTGGCCGGGCCGCCTGGCCTTGTTTACTTCGCTCAAGGCTCCCTAGAACACTTGGGGTGCCTTACAGCCCAGATCATGTTCATTGAGACTTTCCGACACCTATACTAAATGTTTACTTCAGCTTTTCATTTTGCCAAACTGTTTTAAATTCTTCATGAACCTTGAACTTGCATAAAACTCAAGAAAAAATATTTGAATTTTTTTGATAATAGCTGGTGTATTTAATTATATAGTATGTCAAATCTTAAGAACGGAACGGATAGCCTTATTCCCCATACAAACGTACTTTCCGCTTCATTGGGAAACTATGTCCCCGATCTTATTGAAATTTTCCATACGTAATCGGATGAGAAATAACTATGTTTGGAGTGGTTTAGTTTTTGAAAAACAATGATATTTAAATGAGAGCGAAACTAATTTTGACCACCAAATCGAGTCAATCTTCAAGCAATTTTTAATGCATGATAGACACCTTCATTCTAAAATCTGTCGCACTGCAAACATCCATAATATATTCAACATTATAAATAACCAAAAATATTTTTGAAATCAATCGTTTACTCATAATTAATCGGAAAGTAGTACAGCCACATGACAGCTTCGTATTAGATGGTTAGACGCGCTTTCTCACTCATAGCGCGCCCCATTTCATTCTACGTGAAACAACAACAAATCCGCATGGGAAAATCCGTTTTTGTTTGGGAGAGGTTCGTAGCCACCTTAAGGGACCTTTGGGGGGTTTTACAGGTTGCAAGTTAGCTTGGAGTATTATTTTTATTCATCGTTCAAGCTATAAAAATATGATGTGCGTGACCTTAAGTATCTATGTACATACATAAAAAGATCACTTTACGTGCATTCGATCCTTATACACAATGCAATGTGTCATCTCTTGTTTTTGAAGGTTGCACTACGATGCTCTTCTTAAGTGATGTTAATTGGTAACTACATCTTTCTTTGTTAAACGCCATTGACTGTAGTTAGTTATAAATAGTATTTAGTAGTATTTGTAGTAAACATGATCATTTGTAATCAGGTATCTTGTGATCGCGTTACAGCGATCGTGGTCACGGGGCGAATTATCCTAACAGAATCAGAATCAATAACTTTATTTCTTTAGGCTTACAAAATAAGCACTTAGACAAGTAAAATTTTATACTATAACCATAGTTATTATTATCAAATAAGAAATAAGGTGTTATTGATATTCTCTTCACTTCAATTTTTTGTCCACTAGTGGAAGAAGTAACTAGTCCTAACCAATATTATAAATGCGAAAGTGTGTTTGTTTGTTTGTCCTTTCTTCACGTCCTAACTCGCCCGACTTGATTTTTGGCATAGAGTTAATTGATAGGCTGGTGAGTAACATAGGCCACTTTTTGTCCTGGTAATACATCAAATTGCCATGGGAGATTTTCAGGAATATTCGTATATTTATACGAAAATTCGAATTTAACGCCGGTGAAACCACGGCGAACAGCTACTTAGTCTTTAAAATGTTTTAAATTTTTTAGGGTAATATTATGACTACACTAGCTGTTGAGTGACTTACAAAGTTGTTATCTAACTCTTTGACAAATTAAATTTAAATTAATTCAGTCATTTAGTCGTTAAAAGATAACAAATAGACAGACGGATAATATTGCATTTAAATAGTAGCAAAGATTGCTTGGCGTCTGAAACAATTTTATAATCATGCTGAGAAATTGACGATTTACTTTATTTGTTATCTAGTTTTTATAATATCTGCTGTGTAAACTACAATTCACTCCCGAATATTAATATACGAAACCAAGCAAACACCTATTTACCATCGGAGCGACAGACAGCCCTCTCTGCAGAGGATGCCTCAGTGACGACGAAACAGCCGCCCACGTAGTCCTGGAATGCGAGGGAGTAACAGCACAACGAACAGAAATCCTCAACTTGCCGAGGTCACTCCGCGAAGTCTGTGAAGATGCCAGGAAGATTCTGCGCTTCTGGACGGAGTTAGGCTGGCTTTGCTAGCAAATCAACGCATAATGGACCAAATCGAGTCCAAATGCGGACAAGCGAGTACCCATACCTAAACCTAAACCTAAGCTAAGGGACCGATTCTACGGGCGACAGTATCCCGGGCGATAGTCTAATCGCCGCCGTGTGTAGGGACTAGGGACATCCAACTTTTTAGCTATTTAGAGCTTATTTTATGCCTGATTTATAAACAATTTCAAAAAACGAGTTGTCGTTTACTGCTACCCATTTTTTTTTAATTTACCTCTATTTGTGTCGTCGTGGGGGAGGCCTATGTCAAGCAGTGGACGTGTATGGGCTAATATGATGATGATAATGACTAGAAACACCAGAGTTTTACAGATGTTCCAAAAACTACTTAGGTTCATAAAAAACTGAACATAAGGCGTCCAATCATACTTAGATATGCTTAGGATATGTACCTATTAATTAATCCGCGGACTGATGATGATGATGAATTAATCCGCTACTGTAGTTTAATTGCCATCTTTATTGGTCATGTTGGTCGTAAAATAGTATAGGAGTACTTATTCTTCCATTAACTAGCTGAATTAGTAACTAGATGTGGACTGCGGATCTAAAAACCAAGTCGTTCCTTCCCTCCTTGGGAAGGAAGTTTGAAGTGTAATAATAATAATATGGCGTGTTTTAAAAAACGATACACCGACTTAAAATTTTCTTACATTTACACTTATTTTAAGTTTTGCGGGATAAATACTAATCTCCTGGGGATAAAAATTTTTTTGGGGCCCCCTCGGGATCATTTCCTATACAATGCTTAGTAAAAGAATTTTCAAAATCGGTCCATAAATTGGCGAATATATCGCGTAATATACATACAAAAAAAAAATCATACAGACGAATTGAAAACCTCCTCCTTTTGAAGTCGGTTAAAAATTGCATTCGATAACAAAGTGACGTAATTTTTCTCTATTCTACCCTAGACAACAATTCCCGTGCTCCCCTAGCACGGTAAAAATTGTCAATAGCTAAATCGCTGTACGATTTGTACGAGAAGCGCTTGAAGTTCGACTCGCAAGAGCGCGAAATTCAAATATTTTGCCGGGTTTCAATGTTCTCGTTCTAGAAGGAAAATGCCAAAGGAGTTTGCTGACAGTTTCAAACCTTTTTCTTTGGGTTGTTTCTTTTTTTTATGTTTTTAGAAACTTGGATTAAATGGATCATTTGAAAGAGTTTATTACAATTAGAATTAAATATTTTGGGGGTTGGTTAATCTAATTTTATACCTGTCGTAGAAAATATGTATTAAAAACCGAAATTGAATTTTTCGCCGGTGGAACGCTGCGAGGCGCGAGGAGAAAAAAATATGCTTCTTTCTAATTTCTAAAATCTACAAGTAATTTAAGTTTGCGACCATTGTAGGTAAGCTATTTGTTATGAAAACATGCTAAATCAATCTTTGTTTTAAATACAGAATTATTATTAAAATCAACATCAATGTCGATGGACTCCAATCTAACAATAGATTCAAAATTTGTGTTACCGTGGGTTTATAGCAAATGGAATGAAAATGAATGAACAATATGGGAAAAACTACTAACCTATCTGGTTGATTAATTTTAGAACATAGAATATTAAAAACCCCATTTTGAATTTCGTGCGAGACGTAGCACCTTAAGTCGATAGAGACGACCGATGTAAAGCGGCGGGCGAAGTTCCGTCTGCGACGCAGGAGGTTGGGTTCGATTCCCGCCTTGAGAAAAATGTTTGTTCGATCTGCAAATATTTGTTGGGGTATTTTTTATGTAATAATAAAAATATCCTTCTGTGTATGCATTGTCTATGTATATCAGTCATCTAGTCTGGTACACATATCATAAGCTCTACTTAGCTTGGGGCTAGATGATGCTGTGTGGATTGTCCAACATTATTTATATCTAAAAAAGTAACTTTCGAAAGCTCATAAATCTCTTTTTAATCACATAACAAAGTTTTTGAAAGATTGAACCTGTTCAGGTATTATATCGTAGGCTATTTTTATTTGTTTTTGTATGATTGACATTAATATCTAGCCTATGTAGAGGCCAGTTGTTTTTCCCGCAGCTTTGCTTGTGTAACCAAATGGTTCTTGAAGAAGCAGGTAGGTCTTGCTAGATAAGACTATACTGGGCTAGGATAGGCTAAGGCCTATCCTGGCAGTATAAAGAAAGCTCCAGGAACAGCAGTTTTAAGATAAGCTTACTATTAAATTGATTATATGTGTACAAAAAATGTGTTGAACAAAAATTCCAGGTTTCCAGGTACGACGTATATAATGAAGGTTTGTCAAAATAATTCATTTTATGAACTTCTTACCGTATATTTATCGATCCTGGCATTATCTTGTTCAAAATGTCCCTCCTTCAGGTTTACAATACTCCTTGCACTAGAAACAGCCATATTGAATTATCAAAAAAAAAACAATAAGTTCTGTCACTTTTTCCGCGTAAGGGTTGACCGGCTCTCCCGCGCTTCGGTTGGATCGCGGCAAGATTCCAAGTTTGAATGGTTGCGAAATGGCGCGCTTCTTTATATAAAAGCTAGCAGTGGCAGTTAGTTGGGTCAGCTTAGATCTATGGTTGTTGCGCCCCCGCGCTCCTGTACCCTTTCATTTCAGCAATTATTGCCAGCTAAGTTGGATTCTAAACGACTACTATCGAAATAAATATTCTATCTTCCATACTGAAATAAAGAAGAAGAAGAAGAATAAAGAATTTATTTATAGCCACACACATGATGTGCAAAGAAAGAGAATACAAAAATATACTTTATATTATACTATCTTCATCTATATACTTTAAGAATAAATATAATTTAGAGTGTTTGGGAGAAATTGAGAACTAAGAAAGAATAACCATCGCTATGGCTATTAAGGCGAATCATACAACACCTCATTTGTTGAAATCGGGCTATTCCATTATGTAGTTGATTTTTGTTATATAGCCTATAACAAAAATCAACTACATACATAGATAGGGCCATACATAGGCAGCCTCATAACCCTCGTCCTTTGATAGTTGAGTAAAAAGAAAGCAAAATAGCAGCTTTCCTTTATCTGTAATGTGTCGTGTTCCGTGGCCAAATAAATCTATTTTCTTTCATTTCTTTCTTTCTTTCAAAATATTCTTCTTATTTAATGACAAATTAAGAAAAAGTACCTGAGTACATGAAACTTGTGTAAAGGTCACGATCAATAGTTATTTACTATCTAAAAAAGAGAAATTGTGAACATTTCAAGAATGTGATTAAAAGATATTAAAAAAAAAATTGCATCCGAAGTCTCTGTGCATTTCGACTCCTACGTCACTTGACCTCGTGTCACAATTGGTTAGCGCATTCCACTGAGGGAGGGTTGCGGATTCAATAAAAATTTTTTTTAGAATTTTATTGAATTTCTTAGAAATTACCCCCAGTGTGTGAGGCATACGAACTATATAATAGCAAACACCTTATATCAAAAATGCTTTAATTATACTACCTCAGAAGAAGAAAATTATAAAACACTATCCCTAACCATTTTTAACAGAGCATCTGTTACAATCTGTTAGTTTCTTTGCTCAACAGATGAAGGCCATGGTCTACCTTACAAACCGTACATCCCAACCTTCTACCTAACGGAAGGAAGAAGGAAAAATTCCTCACCAAACCACATAAATTTCTTATGACAAACTTGATCCTGAAAGCAAGTTACGATATAAAAAAATATATATACATATATACAATATAATATATATAAATATAAATATATTATAATAAATATTGAAGTAAATAAAAACAATGGCCAGATCTAGCGAAAACTGGTATAGTTGGCAACATTGATAGATATTTGTAAGTGAACGTAGAGCCGGCCTACTTAGGCCGCATTCAGATCATGTTAGATCGGTCAGGATCATTTGCTTCATTATTGATTTAAGAGCAGTAGCATTGATTTTAAACAATTTGTATTAGGTACAATTTGCTAATACAGCGGCACGAGTTTATTCTATAGGTATCTACATATTGCTGTCGCGTTTGCTTGTTGTTATTTGCAAGAAATGTTATTTGACATGAAGAAAACATTATCCTCTATAAGTATTGGGTTCTTAACCCAGAAAACATATTTTAAGTAAATACCTGCATTTTATATTTGGCTATTGCCTGTAAAGCAGCTATAAATTTTAGTAAGGAAGTAATCATCATCAGCCCATACACGTCCACTGCCGGACACAGGCCTCCCCCGTACGACGCCACAAATAGCGGTCCTGAGCCGCCTCCATCCATCGACTCCCTGCGACCGCTACGATGTCGTCGGTCCATCAAGTGGATGGTCTCCCATGTAGGGGGGGATTTGCCATAATCACCACGCTTGGCAGGCGGATTGGTGATCGCAGTGTTGGTGTTTAAAAAATACCCAGAAGGAAGCTGCTACCCTTCCTCTGGTAGGTTCCCTTAGTCGGCTTTTACGACATCCACGGGTTGAGTTGGAGGGGTCGATATTCGTACGCCGCGGCCCCACGGCTTTACGCCGCGGCCCCACGGCCACGGCTAAGGAAGTAATAGGTACTTTTATTAAAATTAACCCTGGTGAAGGGAAAGTGTCAAAAAATCGTTGCTAGGCTCATTTCAGGGGTCTATTTGGCTTAAAGATACGCGACTGCGAATTATCTGACTATTCGAATGATCGACAACTACAAATTTCCTTATTCGACTTGAAAATTAGTAATATAATAATCTTCAAAGTCGAATGACAACTAATAATTAGTAATTACTAATGCCTCTACGAATGGGTCATTCATGGCTCCGATTCGACTTTGTTAGTCGAACGGTTATAATCCAACCAATCCACGTCGAATAACGAATGAAATGAAAACTGACTCGGGCAGTCGACGAATGGAACGACGCGCGATTACTAACCAAATTATTTACTAATTTGCTCTAGTCAGTCGAATCGTTCGAATGATTTGTCAAGTCGAATAATTCGAATAAAATCATTCACAGTTGCGCATCTTGAATTTGGCTGAACATAGGCCTCCCCCAAACGACGCCACTAATAGGGGCCCTGAGCCGCCTCCATCCAACGACTCTCTGCGACCACTACAATGTGCTTGTTACCAGGAGTAAGAGTCGTCGGTATTGGGATTGATAGCTCAATCTCTTATAATTTAAGTTTACTTGAATAAATATTTGGTTTTTTTGTACTCTATGCCGGAGATTCCTAGCACCCCCTGCCCCGCCGTTACTGTGACCAGGAATAGTGCAGCTGCCGGGGACTGGGTGCCGTTTTATATGTGTTGCAATATTATTGGGGGGGTTTGCCATAATCACCACGCTTGGCAGGCGGATTGGTGAACGCAGTAAAGGTGGTGGTTAATACACAGTAGGAAGCTGCTGCCCTTCCTCTGGTGTTCTATTAGTCGGCATGTACGACATCCACGGACTGAGTTAGAGGGGTCGATATTTACATTCATTCATACTGAATTGATAAACGCCTTCACTGCCGAGCTCCACGGTAAATTAGTATTCATTAACACCATATCATATTGTATTCATCATATTGCGGGCTCCACGAATCAACAAGAACATTTTTTTTTTTTTACAAAATGCTAAGTACTATGAAGAATGTGTGTAGGTACCAAAAAAAGACTTGCAACACGTGACTCCTATTTCAGTCATTAAAATCTCGCTTTCATCCGTGTTGCATTGCTCTAGTGGCTTCGCCTTCAAGCTTCAAATGAAAAACATAGAGTTAAGACACATGGATAACCTTTTTGTTCATTACTAGTTTCTGCACGCGGCTTTGCACGCGCTTTTCAAGTAGCCTACCCGACCCCGGGAGAATATTTACCTCCCTTCCAAATTTCATTTAAATCTGTTCAGCCGTTTAGGCGTAAAAAGGTAACAGATAGAGCTATTTTTGCTTTACGCTTCCTATTATTATGAACGGGTTAGCTACAATCCTTAAGACTAGAACCGTAATCACTGAGCGGGTTAGCTATGATCCTTGAGACTATAACTGTACTCACTGAGCGGACCAACTACGATCCTTGAAACTAGAACCGGACTGACTGATCGGGCCAACTACGATCCTTGAAACTAGAACCGGACTCGCTGAGTGGGTTAACTACGATCCTTGAGATTAGAACCGTACTACTCACTCTACACTAGTTCGTAGTTAACCCGCTCACATTCATAATGAATTTGTCAAACTATGATAGTTTTTTAGTAAAACTTTTTTATTGTTTTGTATAACCTTCATCATGTTTACATCATAGGACTATACAAACACAGTGTTTTGAAGCTTCCTAAAGCTCTTTGTAAAAACGGGTAAAACGTTACGGGTAGCGCAGGAAGACCATTTATTATGGAGCTCTCTTAGGGTAACCCTATGTCCAACAGTGGATTCTACAAACAAGCTTAATGATGACAGGAAAATGCTTCGTTGATGTTATGATGACAGCAGATATAACTACAGTGATGATACAAAGAAGCTACGATTATGCTACGAAGAGGCTATGATAAACCTAGGAAAACTATACGACAATGCTACGAAGACGCTACGACAATGCTTCGAAGAAGCTACAACGATGCTACGAAGAGGCTACGATAACCCTACGATGAAGATACGACAATACTACGAAGGCGCTACGAAAATGCTACGAAGAAGCTACAACGATGCTACGAAGAGTTTACAACGATGCTACGATAGTGCTACGTAAAAGCTACAGTGTTTTAATAATATTTTTTTAAAGGTACGAACTTTAATTTGACTGCAATCCCAACTGTTGTAAGTGACGATGTAGCCGACGATATCACGAAGGTCTAGAAGACACCTATTCACTGTTGTCTTGAAGAGAGTTGTAGTAGTGCTGTAGTTTGCAGGGAAAAGAGAATCCGACAGTGAGTTCCAAACCTTATCGGTACGAACTAAAGGTAGAGGAGAACCGCTTAGTACCCTACGTGTGGATGGAAGAAAACGGTAATGCGATGTACGTCTGCTTCTCCTTCAGTGGAAGGGAAATTACGAATATCTTTGGGTAGAATGATGCCTTGCTAGCTTAGAACTCCTTGTTTTAATCAAACAAGCTGGCGGATGATTAAATTTGGAAGGAAATCTCCATTGAATTATTTCATATTGTATTATTTGAATTATTGGACGTTAAAAGGATAAACTTTTGAACAATTCAGTAGTTAATAAGACCAGCTTTGTAATACAGTTGACTCAATAAATTATTCTTTTTCTTATTATATCTACATCGTCTAGGGATATTTCATATTTTCTCAATTTACTCAAAATTTGTTATAAATAACATGCAACATGTATATATTTTTGAAAAGCCCGTTTAGTAGACTAGACCTTCGAATACAATAGAAATATTTTTATTGTGTAAATAAAATTTTATTCAATAAAAAACAAAATATGAAAATATTTTAAATGTAGGATGTCGTGTTTTAAAAAAAAAGCAAAATTATGCGAAATTTCCTGTTTTTTGCAATTATACGAAAAATCAGTAGTCAGTAAAACCACCCAAGACGTTACAAACGGTCCTGCAACGGGTTTTCATGCTTTGAATCAAGTTATCAAAGTCTTGCTGCGGGATATTGTCCCAGGTCCTGCTAAGATACAAAAAAAGTTGCTCTTCAGTCGCGATGTTTGCAGGAAAATGGTGCAGCCAGCTGGTCACCACTCGCGCTGTGTGCGGACGGGCATTGTCGTGCATGAGCGTGAATTCTTGGCCCATTTGTAGTCGATGGGGGTAGACTATTGGTACTAGCACCTGGTTACGGTATTTTTCAGCGGTCATGGTGTTTCTGATCAAACGAGATGTGTTCTTCCACCAATACGTATTCCCGCCCAAACCATAACTGTCCCACCGCGGTATGGATGGACTTCCTGAGGGTGTTGCAGATGGCTCTCACGACCAGGAACTCACCATACACGTACTCTTCTTGAATCGGGATGGAAACCGAATCGGGACTCATCGGTAAACAGCACCGCAGACCACTGGTTCTCTTCCCAGAGCAAATGTTCACGAGCCTACTCTAATCTTCGTCCACGATTTCCTCGGCGTAGTGCTGGAGTACGAAGCGGTCTGCAAGCATGAAGGTTGGCTTCATACAGTCTTCTCCTCACAGTTTGGTCACTCACAAGGAACTGGTGCTCTGACTGGAGCCTTTGAACCAACTGCATTGCCGTAACATTTGGTTGTCTTCTAAACTTGCAAAAATCGGTCTTTTCGCTGGGTGGTTATGCGCTTCCCACCTGGGTGTCTTTCAGCCACTTCACCGGTAGCACGATAACGTGACCATAACCTTCAGATCACGTTTTGTTTTGTTTCAATCTCCTCAGCAACACTCAGCTGAGTAGCCCCAGCTTGGAGCATACCTACTGCCCTTAACATTTTATCTCTAGTTAAATGGCGCCGCCGCATGATGCATTTAGTAGTATAAAATCGAAATTAATTAATAACGTGTTTTAAAACTTCAATTTGACACAAAAAATTATCATAAACTATGGAAGATAAATTGTAACTTTCGACCTTCGCTATAGCAATGCCGCGCAAATCTTTTGTTTTTGATTCATTTGTTCAAATTCAAATTTGGAATCATTCAAAAAGGCCTAAAAATAAGGTTTCTTCAAAAGATTTTAAAACCGGCCAGTATTTTTAGAGTTCAAGAACTTTATACAAAATATCCCTAGACGATGTTGATGTGCGATAAAAGGTTAGTCATATTATTGGTTATCCATTTTTTTCTTAACTGCATGCAATTCTGTTTTTTCATTCCTATTCATCAAGGAACGTGTATGCTCTGTTGAGCGCTGAAAAAACAACCCCCTCCCCTTCTCTCACGCCTTTAGGGTTCCGTAGACACCTAACCGGATACTAGATCAGCTTCAGACTTTCACACTATCACACTGAGAATTATTAATAAGTACAAGCTGCTGCCCGCACCTTCGCCCGCGTTTTATGGGGATAAAATATAGGTCCCAAACTAAACTCATACCAAAAAGCCTAATTGGTTCAGTAGTTTTTGCGTTAAAGAGTAACAAATATCCATACATCCACACATCCATCCATACAAACTTTGACATTTATAATATTAGTAGGATTGTGAAAATTTCATGATGCTGTCTTCCAGGCCGAATATCCCACAAGGCTGGCCCGGCGCGGCTAGTCTCTACGTAAACAAACAATGTACGCAGGATTTATACATATATAGAAAGTTGGCATAAGTTTGGATGGATAGATGAATGGATGTTTGTTACCTCTTGTCAAAATGACGGAATAGATCAAGCTGCTTTGTATTAATGAAGTTCAAGTTGCTTTGCATTAATGAAGTTCAAGCTGCTTTGCATTAGGAAGAAATGAAGAAAATAACATAATAGGCTACTTACTTTTAACCAGGAAAATTTACTAATATAAATTTATCATCTATACACTAGCCAAACTCAGTGTAGAATGTTTGTAAACAAACGACAACACAAATAAGCAAAACTCACTTGCTTGGCGTCGAGTTTCAGATATGTACCTTATCGATATATATTGAAGGAAGGATCTCAAATCGACAAGTAATGTAAATTGCGTATAAAAAGACGTGGCAACCGAGTGAATTTCAGGTTAGATATGGACGGTTAGTTTACAAACATTCTATATCGAGTTTGATTAGTACATCGTCTACTGATAGATGATGATGAGGACCTACGGAACCTCTGCCATGTTTTCAAAACTTTGTAGTATTTAGGTATATGCTTAGTGTACATGTATGTATATGTTTACCTACGTCATGGCAGGCTTTCATGCTTCAAATATGCAACCTTTTGATGATAATTGGTGCACAGCACAGAGTTATAAAAGTACTAGCTGCTGCCCGCGCCTTCGCCTTCGTTTTATCGGGATAAAGAATAGGTCCTTTGTATGAGTTTAGTTTGTAAACTCATACAAATTTCAGCCTAATTGGTTCAGTAGTTTTTGCGTGAAAGAGTAAACAATATCCATACATCCATCCATACAAACTTTGACATTTATAATATTAGTAGGAAGGAAGATCAGATACCTACCTACTATAAATTAATTATAGCTATAAAATAATAGACTATAGGATAAAATAACTCACATATTAATATATTAATCATGTCATTATAATAATAATTATGGACCTAGGGCTTTTAATTTCTAATATAAAAATCTATATCGGATATCATAATGTAGCTCGAAGTGTACAATTATAAGGTGAAAACAATGAATAATTTTTAAACAATGAATATAATTCTCAAAAACTTTATATTCATTTTTAAACTTTATATGAATTTCTTTAAAGTGGCCATAAAGCACTGAAATACCTATAGATTTCGAATTTTCTACTTTTTATGATGGATTATGCACCGAGTGTGTAAAGCAGTGTCTTACGTCACGGGTGTCATTTAATCCCGTGTGCACCTCGCGAGGGAGTTACTTCTGAGTGCGAGAGGGATTTAATCATGCCCAAGACGAAGACAGCTTTACACAAGAGTAGAGTAATCAACTTTTCACACTTTTCTCATTCTCAAAAGAGGGTAGTTCGAATTTTGAAGAAGATCTCATAGCACGGATCTCCTTGGTAAAAAAAATCACATATACCAAGACACGTACTAAGAGATCCCATTCAAATTGTTTGAATTTGGTAACACCTCCACCTTTTTAAGCTAGCAGGGCTGCAATCACATCACTTGCTTTCGGTTTGGGCTACAGAAGTATAAAGTGTGTTTTACGATCATAGAGTATGAAAAATCATTATCATCGACGCGACGACGGCGAAAATATTTATTTATTTATTTTGAATTCATACAAAACAAAGAACACATAAGCCATCACCAGACGGGAACCCCCCAATTACAGGTAGTACCTACAACTGCCACATAAAAAGTAATTTAGTTGACAAGGTTACTTAGAAGCTAATAAAGGATTGAAAAAACAAAATATATAAAGAGAGAGAGAAGAAAATAATAATAATGATGACATGGTTACCTTGAGTGAGAAAAAGTGTTGTACCTACTGTTCTTGTTTGCAAAAAATGCAGTTGACAAGTGCTATTAATAAAGTAGAAGGTATTATTTACTCAAACTCAATATAAAATATATGTAAAGATTGCACCCATACTTAAACTAAAAATCACTTTATGCCGTTGATTTTTTAACAGAAGTTGCATTACTTGTCGATTTAAGTTAATCTCAAGAGTTAGTCTCGCTCACTTCCGACCACAAACAATTGAATCGCTCGAGCCGAAGTGAAAATACAAATTAAATCAATATTAATTTCTAGTATCACTTCCGCCCACTGGTCGTTTTATTAGCTCTTTTCTAGAATGCGTATTGCTGACAATTACTTTTTAAAGCCGATGCCAAAAAGAGAAATTTGGATTTTTCTGCTGTAAATTGTTTACAAACATTCCACATTGAGATTGACTCGAGTATAGTTTGTCAAATTATGAACACTAGTCTTGAATTTAGAGGAGATTTATGATACGTTTGATAAGCAGTCGACATTGAAGCTTATGCTTGCTCATTTAGAAGGTTTTTTGCAATCTAGTCTCTGACCAATCTACATAAGGAAGTAAATGGTTTATTGTGTAATGTGATGCGGATATGATCGAAACAATCAATATATTTAATACCAACCAGAGAGTGCAAAAAATATCAGTTCAGTTATATGCAGCGCTCACTGCTGTTAAATGAATGCTTATAAAATTCAATCTATAATGAAAAAGAAAATAACAATCAAATAATATAAAGAAATTAAACTAGTATTTACAATTGAAACGATTGAGCTAACTGCAGACTGTTGCAAACAATCTACAGATAGCTCAACTGGTCCATATCAATACCAGTCGGATCTATAATTAGGTACAGGTGAATTGTTTGAAATCAACTGAGATATCTTGTTTTGAAATTAGTTAGTATATTAGTAGTTAATATTAAAAACTTTTAAATACAAGCTTTTATCATCTAGGACCAAAGTGCTTGGGAAGGGAAGACAAGTCCAACGAACCTAAACTCGACGTTTCGATTCGGAGTTCCTAAGATCAACTTACGGTTTCCATCATCAGACCAGCCCCATGATGACATTACATTGTCACCGAACTTACATAAATATGCCAAATTTCAGCTCAATTGGTTTAGGATAACTGGTCTAAAATTGAGTTGCAAGATTCCACCCGAACAAACATACATACATACATTAAATAAAAGCTTTTGAAAAGGAAAAAGTCAGTTGAAAGTTATGTAGTAAGTAATGAGTAAAAAAAATTTAAAAAAAAAATGTTAGTAATTTTCAGATTTGCTTTATCGATTTCTAGTTTTGTGGATCGGTATGTACTAGTTTTGTGGATCGGAATGTACTTATGTTGAGAACATTGGATTTACCTGTAATCGGAGCGCGATCAGAATGGGACGTTACCTTGTCATAGTATTTTGTTACATATTTCTATAGCACAAGTATCTGACTAAGTAAATGTACCCAATTAATGTTGCCATATAAATAATTTTGTGTATTACATACTTTTTCTATTATATAACTATCAATTATAAATACAAAAGAAATAGAGAACACCCAATACTAGTACTAATTTATTTCTCCTTATTGTAATTTTCTTTGTTAATACAGATTCTATTTTCTATATAAAAATTCTAACAATTAAAGTAAAATGCAGCGCGTGCAAAATGCCGTGTTCTACATGTTTGCTTATGTATGGTGAAAGCGTACAATATATTATGTATATCAGTCATCTAGTACCCATAACACAAGCTCTGCTTAACTTGGGGCTGTGTGGATTGTCCTTCATTATTTATTTAACTTCCAGTAGAAGAGTTATATCAGTCAGAATAACAATATGTGTACTTAGGTATGCAATTATTATAAAAATTAGTGGTAAGACACGTAAAGATTGTAATCAAATTGTTAGTTTATTTTTAGAACCTGTTAAATTCTTCTAATTTGTGAACAACTCACGTTTTAAGGAAATCAAAAATCTAGTGTTCTGCTTATATCATTAATCTTAATCGCTGGGGGTATCATAAAATAATATATCTATTTATAGCTTCATTCTCTACCTATTACATTGGGTATAAAAAGATCTATATTATATACTAGCTGTTTCTCGCGGTTTCACCCGCATTCAATTCGTATTTCACATTTCTAGTGGGATAAAATAGTCAATATTCCTGTAACTCTCCCTTGGGAAATTGATGTTTTTCCGGACGAAATATGTTACTTTCCATCCTTTCAACTAACTCCATGCCAAAAATCAAGTCGATTGATTGGTTGCTTGGTTAGAGCGTGAAGGAAGGACAAACAAACAAACACACTTTCGCATTTATAATATTAAGTTAGGATTGATAAACATTTATTCCCAAAAGTACCTAGTCAGGTGAGTGAACTGCCTGGCGCACAGCACAGTTCTACAGAAGAGGGGACCTATCACAGTGCAATGGAGGGCCTCGTCCTTTACCTACTCTTTGGCCTCGCTATATATAAAACTACCCATGTGATCATAATGGTCCGGTGCCAGTTAATTAAATTGCTATATCCACAAAACACTGAGGGGAGGTGATTCCGAACAGTGGCGGCGTAGCGTGAGCTGGTACCCGAGGCGTACCGACTACCCTCAACTCCTAACAATAATAAGTACCTACCTAATAGCCCGGCTACACGCTCAAACATTTGTGCAAACACGCATGCACAAACACAATTTGTGCAAGCAAGATGGAGCGTGTGGCCGGGCTCATCTTGCTTGCGCAAACTGGTTTGTGCAATCATGCATGCACAAATGTTTGAGCGTGTAGCCGGGCTATAAGACATCGGCAATCGGAGCGAGCCACAGTAATATTTGAGTTTGAAGAGGTAGGGCTAGCGCCAAAGACTTAAGCTAAGACGACAACGAGCGAAGATAGGCTTAACATTTTCCTGAGTTTTTCGGCGATTAACATAAACGTAAGCATTAGAAAAAAGTTATAACGGCGGCGAGCGAAATTTTTATGATCTGGCTGTGCGTGTGAGTTTCCATTGTCAACTCTTCGGGTTCTATATTCTAGGCACCCCGAGAGGTGCAAAGATGGCACCCCTCGGAACTTGGTACCCGGGGCGTACTACCCCTTACGCCGCTAGTGATTCCGAACCGTGCGTTCTAGTCAAAGCGATCTAGAGCTCACAATCAGTCACATTTACTAGCGACATCTAGATATGTTCGTGACGAAACTTTTCTACGGAAGCTGAAAGAACTATCGAAATTAAATTGTTACCGATTTTGTAATCTGACTACATACGGAACTCTAAATGCCGACACCCAAACTAGGTCGATGACATTAAATTAAATAATTTCATTCAGAACTGAAGTCAAAATATTCGTAGATCTCGGACCAGTTTGTGACTCATGTCCATTTTGGAAATATAAAGTTGAGGCAGGTCATGTATAATGTGCCACCAACAAAGTACAGGGACGAAATCAGAACGTCATCAATCACACTAACAAGCGACAATTTGTATGTACATATGTACTATGTGTTTGTACACATTACAACAGCCACCCAACCAGAGTATTTATGATGGCCACGACCGCTCTGACAAGAGTGTAACGAAGAAGAAGAGAAGTATATTAAAAATAGCTGTTTGATAGTAATCGTAACGAAATCGTAACTGATTGGTAGTAATTGCAAATAATTATAATATATGACGATTTATAAGTCTGAGGTAATTGAAGGTGATGTGATAAATTACCTAGTTTGGTATGAAGAACTTTGGTAGGTAGGTACCTATCCGATGAAGTATTAAGCCGGAAATACATATAACATATGCCTGTAGCAGGCACACTTCACTTGCATGACAAGTCCTTGCACAAGCCACCTGTCATGTGTATACACTGAAAGCTTGCCTAGATTGTAGATCAGGAAATCTACGTTTATAGACAATAATCTTTAAAATAGGTATTATTAGCTGGCAATGTTTGGTAGTGAGTCTGGTAGAAAAAGGGGGCAATCCAGTTTGAGTAATGGCCTTGTATTGAGATAAGTTGATTGTTATATTTTGTTGATGTTAATATCAATTATAATAGCATAAGTAAAAGTGATATCTTGTTTTATTTCAGTGGCAAGAATAAGCGGCGATGAGTTTTCAATACTAACTGGCATGCCTGTATCTGGCAAGCAAGGAATTAGATATACTCTTTAGGCGTAGCTCTACGTCTGTGGATTTACTGTCATGCAATATAAAGGGGACGCGGGGGGCTGCAAAACCGGCACGTGTGCACGCGACAGCTACAGGCATGCCAGTATTGCCAGTAGGTGATAAGTTGTCGCCGTTGGTGCACGTTTTTTTCTGACACGTGTCGGCTTGAAACGTGAACTAGAATGAAAAGTGTGTCAGCTGCAGTCATGTTTATACGTCTTGGAAATAAAAGCATGCAGGAACGCTAATTGCATCCCAGTTGAACTTGCAAATGAATTCACTTTGTGCCAGTAATATGCACATGCCGTTAACTGGCATGCCCGCTACTGTACCGTTTTACTCAGGTATTTACGGCTTTATAGTTTATTTGGTACTAAATAATATGGCGTGTTTAAAAAAAAAAACTATAAACCGGCTTCAAATTCCCTTACTTGTACACTTATTTTAAGTTTCGCGGGAAAAATACTCATCCCCTGGGGATACAAATTTTATGGGAACGTGTCCGGATTGTTTTCTATACAATAGTGAAAGAATTTTCAAAATCGGTCCATAATTGGCGGAAATATCGCGTAACATACATACAAAAAAAACATACAGACGAATTGATAACCTCCTTCTTTTGAAGTCGGTTAAAAATGGGTTTATGCCGCCGGGCATTTACATGGCGTATTGAGTAAATGCCCAATATAATCTTTATATGTCCTTTTATGAATGGGCATTTATCGGGCATAAATTGGAGATTTACCCAATACGCCCCTAGATGCCCAATAATTATACTATGTCCTTTTATGCCCGATGAATGGGCATTTATGGGGCATAAATTAGGCATTTACTCAATACACCCTGTAAATGCCCGGCATAAACCCATCTCTAATTTGTACAGTAACGGTCAGGCAAGAAACAAAAGCGAGCCTCGACGATTTCATTCGTAGACTAGACGCTACGGCAATATTTTCGGATGACAAAATAATCATCATCATGACGTCTTAGCTGAAATTTGGGGACATCCTCCTACCCTTTCGGTCACGGCGGTGCGGCGGTCAGTCCCAACGGAGCTAGCCAGCCAGCCATGTTCGCAAGATATTATAGTGCACAAGTGTGTGCGCAATAAAGATGCACTCTCTATGCTCTCATTTTTATAATCCGATGAGACGGCATGGCAGGCTTAACCTGCTTTTTGAGGCACGGGAGTGTAACACCGATAAGCTTTAGGTACGATCATCACCATGACACAGGGTATCGCCATCCATTCTAATAATTATAAATTCGAAAGTTTGTTCTGTCTGTTACCCTAAACGGCTGAACGGATTTCAATGAAATTTGACAAAGAGGTAGACAATATACCAGAGACGGACATAGGCTACTTTTCATCCCGGTAAAAGGCGTGCAAAACCGCGGGCAGAAGATATAGTAACCACATAAGTTAACAATGGACTGTAAATAAGAAATAATATTTTCTTAAAGTAGTACGATACAAGAACAATGCTACTTTATCATAGTTTGATCTGCGACCGGCTAACCTTGCGTCTACTAGGAATGCCTGTGGCGAAATAGACGGGGCCATTTACCGAAAATGTCTTGTAGGAACTTTGAAAGTGGTTCAAATATGTATGTATGTATATTCACTTGTGTCAGCTCGGTAGTTTCTCGATATGACAGGTTTCTGTAAGTGCCGGCAAAGTCAATCTCTATTCTACAATGCTACTTGTCATATTATAAATTATAAAGGATATTTGACGACCGATGTGGCGCGGCGGGCGAAGGTCCGCCTGCGATGCAGAAGGTGGCGGTTCCAAGTCCTGCCTTGGATCAAATGTTTGTACGATCTGTAAATATTTGTTCTAGGTGTTCTGTTCTATTTTTATGTTAATAAATTATTACCTAAAAAAGTTTTAAATACAAGCTTTTATATCATCTAGGACCAAAGTGCTTGGGAAGACAAATCCAACGAACCCAAACTCGACGTGGTTATGTCGTTTCGTTTAGGAGTTCCTATGGCCACCTTCGGTCTCCATCATCAGACCAGCTCGATGATACCATGATATTGCATTGCCACCGAACTTACAAAAGTATACCACAGCTGAATCGGTTAAGGATACAAGTAGCGGCACGTAAGTCTAGCGCTGAGCGATACGCGGAGGGGATAGCTGCGCATGGGAAATGTACTGCTAGCCCCGCCTAGGTACCTTATTTTTTACTTCTGCGCAATAACGATCAGCGCTAAAGTTACGTGCCGCTACTTGTAACTGGTATAGAACTGCATTGCAAGATAAATAAAAGCTTGTCAAAAATATGATAATTCATTAAATTTTTTATTTTTTTGAAAACAATCAAATAATATAAACAAATTAAACTAGTATTTACCATTGAAACAATTGAGCTAACTGCAGACTGTTGCAAACAATATACAGATAGCTCAACTGGTTCATCATCATCATCATCAGCCCATACACGTCCACTGCTGGACATAGGCCTCCCCCGTACGACGCCACAAATAGGGGTCCTGAGCCGCGTCCATCCATCGACTCCCTGCGACCGTTACGATGTCGTCGGTCCATCGTGTGGATGGTCTCCCATGTAGGGGGGATTTGCCATAATCACCACGCTTGGCAGGCGGATTGGTGATCGCAGTGTTGATGTTTAAAAATACTCAGAAGGAAGCTGCTGCCCCTCCTCTGGTAGGTTCCCTTAGTCGGCTCTTATGACATCCACGGGTTGAGTTGGAGGGGTCTATATTCGTCGGCCGCGGCCCCACGGCCAGCTCAACTGGTTACTTTAATTTAAATATGTTTTGATGAATTTAATAAAATGTGAATTTAATCAGTGGGGCAGTGGTGCGGTCTAGATCTACAACAACCTTTAGAACGGAAGCGTTAGAGCTTGATCGTGCAAAGCGCGTGATTGTCAAGTTCACGAACTCTTTGACATTGTTGCGCCGCGCGCCGTGTCTTGGATACCATTGACATGTCTGCAATTCTTCAGAGTTGTTACGGAAGGTGGTACGCTTAGCGATAACTTTAAATTAATTATCAATAGGTACATATTTTAAAACAAAGTCCATTGCCGCATCTGTCTGTCTGTTCGCGATAAACTCAAAAACTACTGATCGGATTTTTATGCGGTTTTCACCAATAGATAGAGTAATTAATGAGGAAGGTTTAGGTATATAACTTGTCAAGGTTTTATGAAAATTGGTTGAAATTTAACGATCTACCCGTGCGAAGAAACCCACCTCAGTTGCAAGTTATTTATAAGTACGATTTTATATTCTGCGGCCAAGCGAAAAAGTAGATTGCCGCAAATCGTACTAAACCATTTTCCGAAATGTGGACTTTTAGTAATGGATCTCTCCTTACACTCATTATTGTGTTCCAAAAGTATCAAAGTTTGTTTAATCATGGGTTATTATTTGCTGCAAATTATTATATTATTTTATAGTAAAACAATATAAGAATTTGCAATGAAATTTCGCACTTTCGTAAAGCGTATCTTCTGAAGCCTTCCTGAAGCCTATCCAACATTTAGCCTGCAAACAGGTTTTTACTTTATATTTTTTCTGTGGTTTCGTTCCCGTTGCTATGGAAAGAGCTTCTCTACGAAGAAACTAGGATTTGTTTCTCGTAACGTAACGGCTTGTTCGGTCAAGAGAAAGATTGTGAAGACAAGAAACTCTCTTCTCTAGTCTAGGGTAGAGTAGAGATGAAAAGCCCGTGCTAGGGGGCTGACACACGTATTATTCGATACCTTATTTTATGATTTTGTACTCTTTGTAATTCCGTCCTATTTTAGTCATTTTACATAATTTTTTTATAAATATTAATTTATTTATTTTATTTATTTATAAATTATATATTTTTTTATAAATTATATATTTTTTATAAATTTAATTTATTGCTTAATTCATAGGTTGCGTTTCAGTGGGCAGCGACAGCCTTCTGACAGCTTTCGAAGGAAGCGACATATTTTGAAAAAGGAACATGGTGGGTAAGTAAGTGATCTGATCACTTTATCTTCTAGTTTACATACGTACTCGTATGTAATTTGAATTTTGGGAAGTGTCCAAGAGTCTTGTTAAGTCTAAGGGAAACAAAGCACTTTGATATTTTTATGTATTATTGTCGTTGACTGTACATAGCTATAGCAGCTGCCTTCCGATAATGTTTATATTATTGGCTTTAGGAGGCCTTGCCTAATAAATAAGTAAACGAGTTAGCTCTAGGTAGGTAGGTAACACCTATGTTTGGTGAAAGTGAATGTCTTCAAGGAGAGTATAGCTTTGTGTTTTGGCTGAAAAACAGCGCTATCGCTCAGCACAAGCTGAGCCAAAATCTATTTCGGCACAGGGTCATAGGGGCCAAACTAGATCTGACGCCCACCATTTTGTAACCTAGCATATAAACCTCCATGTTCTATGTTTTGCTTGTTTTGTATTTAAGTACAGTAAGCGTCAAATTGATATGAGCGTCTAGAGTAGTCAAAATGATCTGAAAAACATAAAAGCAATTTGATGGTACGCAGTTCGAATAATCATATTGTTGTAAGCACCTACGGTGTTCAAAATATCTTACTATCCATAGTTTCATATTTATAATGAGCAGTCAGGGTGTTCAAAATTATCTTAGGAAACCAAGCTCTCAAAGGTATGTAGTATGCAGACTCTTTTGAGTGAATACTTGAAATGTCATAGATACTTGAAATATCATCTTTGAGAGCTTTGTTTGCTAAGATAATTATGAACACCCTGACTGCTCATATATGTAAATATGAAACAATGAATAATAATATATTTTGAACACCTTGGGTGCTTACAACAATACGATGATTCGAACTGCGTATATAAAATTTATTTTATGTTTGTCAGATAATTTTGACTACTCTAAACGCTCATATGAATTTGACGCTGACTGTACCCACTTCATATGTATGTCGAAATAAACAATATTCTATTCTTTGTCAGAGAATAAAAAATACTATAATATTGACTCACTAGTACTAATAATGACATCCTCTGTGGTGCGGTAGGCGAATGTCCGCCTGTGTCGCAGGAGGTTACGGGTTTGATTCCCACCTCGGGACAAATGTTTGTACAATCTGCAGATGGTTTAGGGTTTTCTGGGTGTATTCTATCCTACTTCCTTCTAATATTTTAAACGTCAAAGTTTGTAAGGTTCGATGTATGGATATTTGTAACTCTTTCACGCAAAAAATACTGAACTGGTATGGGTATAGTTTGAGACCTGTAATATAACATATAGGCAATTTTTTATCCCGATAAAAAGCCGGCGAAGGCGCGGGCAGCAGCTAGTGTACAATAAATAATATCTATCTGTGTAATGGATTGTATTATGTATATCAGTCATGTATATTATACACTATGAATATGTAGTATACTTAGTTCCCATAACACAAGGTCTACTTACCTTGGGGCTATGATGCTGTGGGGATTGCCCAGCATTATTTATTTAATAACTGGGGTGCCCACGGCTACGCCCGCGTGGCCTAAGAAGAATATTCCACCATGCATTGTATTGTTATTACCCGACTACGAGAGGGTTATGATTTTGACACCCTATGTATGTATATATGTAGCCGATTTTTATGTTCCCTCGTAGCGCTGAAACTACTGGTCCGATATCAACAAATGAGGTGTCATATGATTCGTCTTAATAGCCCGATGGTTATAGGCTATGTGACGTCAGATAAAAATGATAAAAATCTAACGAGATAGCGGGGGTCGAAGAAAGGGTCGAAATTTTCAATGTTAGTAAATATGCTCGTGTGTGGTATCGTTGCAAAGGTCTTTGTTTGTACTTTCCAAAACCGTTTTCAAACTTTTGTGAGATTAACGATTCTCAAACTATTAGCAAAAAGGTATAAAAAGATATAGGAGGCACCCACCTCATATACCTAGGGTACAATTAGTAACAAAGGCCTCCGACTACCTAAGTATCAAAAGAAAATGATAAGGACAATAGGTGAACGCTTGTTTAAGACTTTTATGTAGTCGGGTTTTAGTTTTTTAACTATATTTTTTTATATCACAAAGGGATTAGGCGGCGTTTACGTTGAAACCGCCCAGGCGCTAGGCGGCTTGACCTTTTGCGACACTTCCAACAATTATTAAAAATATATACATTTTACACAAGGTGGCCTTATCGCTGAGAGCAATTTCTCCTAGGCAATCTTTTGAAACATGTAGGTCACAGGCAGATGGCGTAACTAGGTATACACCTAACCGAAGGGAAAGCCAACCTTCGTCTTTCTTCTCATAGAAAATAGCTTAAGACGAAATGTTTAGTAGGTAAGTACCTACCTACCTACTTTTTTCTTTACTTTATAATAATTTTAAGTATCATACTGAGAGGATATTACATTATATGAAGAAATTAAAGGAATAAATCTTATTAAATTTACCTATACTTCAGAGATTAAGTAGGTAAACTATATATCTTTTAAGTCTAATCTATTTATATACTTGAATAAAGTCGTCATCTCTATTAAAAACATAAATTGCAATTAGTACCTACTGCCGGTAAGCAATGTCACAAGAATTTGTTGTAATTAATTTACTACAATTAATTACGATAAATTCTTGTGATAAAGTTTCTAGTTGTGGCATGAATTTTTATTACGTTTGATGAATGCTTGGAAAAATATATTCTAGTACCCAGTAGAACATATTTTTTCCTCTACGACATCGGACGGATGGAAGGGCATCAGCTTCCTGTTATGTGTACGAGGTCCCATATCCGCCTATTGGCGTAGTGATTTTGGCAAAACATCGCACGCTTTCCCAAAAGGAATTTATTCACTCGGGATTGAAAGACTCCTAGATCAACTTTTTTTGGTTAGGTACCATTTCGTTTGGGTTTCGCGCGGTACGCGGTATTCCGTCGAGTAGGTATTTTGTATTATATCAGTATTTTGACCGTAGGATTACATATAACTATTTTTTTATGTCTTTTAAATTCAATCATCAATTTATTTGTGAGAGTAAACATGGTTTTTATCTATCTACTACTATCTACTATTTTAAGAACGTTGGAAACTGATTTAGTTTAAAACTGTATTGCAGCTTCCAGTGTCCAACGTTAGGCTAAAACATAAAAGGTACCTACACATTTACGTATTGGGTTTCTGGGTACCGAATACCCACGTAGCTCTGTATGTACAGACAGAAGCATTAATTGGTAACCCCCTCACAGAATATGTCATAGTGGCATTCAGTAGCACGCAGGTTCAAACCCTTGAACATAAAAATATTGAGTTTAGTTTACATTATTCTCGTTAATTTGGCTTTTTTACGTGTTTTGTTTTTTATTATAAAGTTTATTCAATTATTTCAATAAAATACTAATATATTTTCAATACCTACATTTCTATTATCACGAGTAACGATACTAAAATTTAAGACTCACATGTAACTATGGTGTAGTGGTTAGTGTAACCGAGTTTCTCTCACTACATACCGTAATACCCGTCATCGATCCCTTGCAGAGGATATCTTTTTGTTTATGTAACTGCCAACTTTTTTTAATTTTACTAATGTAATGTCATGTATTCATGTGAATAGTGAAGTTATTGTATATTAGTCTGAATTTAAAGTAATTATAAAATAAAACATAATTTTAGGTATATGTACATACATTTATTATTTTTAAATTTTTGACTAGACAACAACACAAAGCCTACTTACAAATAGCTCCCTATCCTGATAAATAATATTCCATTTTCGATTTGCTCGAGAATACACATGTTTTCATTTCATTAGATTTTTGTTTACTTATCTAATCCAATGAATTAAACAATTTGGATCTCCTGTAAATCGAGGAATACTATATATCAGGTAGGTTTGAAAATAAATGAGGTCAAATGGTATTTTTTCAGTAGTGATAAATTATCGTCTTATATGTATATCTAGTCTAGTCTATTATCTTTCAACCGTCGGTATCCGATCTAAAAGTTTTTTCATCGGTGAAAATAACTATAATACTGTGCCAGTCAAAAGTCTAGAAACTCTTCAGCAAAGCGCACTCTTGCCCTGCGGTGGAGTTCAGATAGTTCTATTTTTTTTTGCTGCTCGATAATTGTGTATTTCAGCTGCGTGCAAATGTCTTCTAACTGTCGATGTTGATATCGAATATCGTTGAGCAGTTGAACGAGTGGGTGCAAATGGCGTACTAGTATGAATGTCGACAATAACATTGTGGCGGCTACACTGATTTGTATAAGTGTATACAACAGGAGTGCCTGTTGTTTTTCTGCCAATTTTTTTTACATTCACATACCCTTCGGATTGATATCTACGCAACCATAGGCGTACGGTTTTAATCTGTAAGATAACAAATCAATACTTAGGTATTTAATTATATATAAAGAAGTTAAACATAACAAGGTTTTACTAAAATGGTAGGTATTTACTTCGTTATGATTATGACACATAAGTATAATAAGCAGATAACTTACCGTAATTCCAAGCTGACGAGCAATTAATCCTTATTACATTTGCTGTTCGAAAAGAACTGCGATCTTGGTTCTAACAAAATTACTTATATGCACCATTTCCTTCAATATTCTTCAATTCTTTTAGAATTAAAACCAGTAGGTAAGTCAAGACTCGAATCGAGAATGGCCAGTAACCTTTTCTTTGTTCACTAAGATTATATTCAGATCTACCCGCAAAAATTCTTTTTTTTTTCTTATCCAGTGTAAAGAAATACACCGTACAGAAAATCCGCTCTCGAACACTAATAACCTAAAATTTCAAAGCTTTGTTCACTAGTTCATTGGTTTAGTTGGTTGGTGCATTCACTTGTTATGTGAGCGATTGGATGCCTGGTTCGATTCCCAATTGTTGATACAATTTTTGTTTCTTAGAATTTGAGTAAAATATTTGTAAATCGTGCAGTGATATGCAATGTAAACTTTAGCTATTTGGGGGGTTACCAATTAATAGTTCTGTCTGTACATAGGTACCTTACTCCGATTTTAGCATCCAATATATTTTATGTCAACAAAGACATTTATGAATGAAAACTTTACAAAAACTGATATATAACAATAACAGAAAACAACAAGGTAACAGCAAAGCTATCACTAAAAACCAAAACACAAACTGCAACGACTATTTTTAAGAACAGAAAGTCTTAACAGGCCTAAAATGAGGTACAAAAAAATACCAAAACCACACTCACATGAAACTGAAGAATCCAGCAACACCTGCGTCCACGCACCGTAAAGGGATGACTACCTTTAGCTCCGATTTAGCTCGATCTACCTAGTTCGATCTGGGATCTAAGAGGACTGAGGATTCAACAGTGTGGTGTAGGTATTGTAATTTAAAAGATTACAGGAAGAGGCCCAATTTGTTAGTTGCCGAAGTGGCAGGGGAGCGACACCAAATGACATAGGTGTCGGTGTATGAACGAAATTGGGTGTTAGTTCTCACAGAGGTACATACGCCTTGTTCGCTATAAGACATATTCTCTTTATGGCAGATTAGCATTAGGACAGATTCGCTCAAAGGCAGAAATTGTAAGTCAATCGCAGATTTGATAAGAGTTTTCTATTTTTAACGAACTAAAATATGAAAATGACTCGCATCTACACGGAGGATGTGGGTTTTTTTAAATACGTAGGTAGGTACCTAGATAAATGTTTCTGGGAACAGGCACATAAGTAGATGAATTAATAAAGACATTAATAAATAAATACCTTATGCTGGAATATCCAAACATTTTAGGTCAAAGGTATAGCATATAGGCACAATTAAGCAGACATATTACCTATCATCATAATATCAGCACATACACGTCCACAGCTGGACATAGGCCTCCGCCATACGACGCCACAAATGATTTCTTTTTATACAGTATGTGTATAAAAAAATGCTCGAATATCCAAACAAAGTAAGCAGCGAGCTTGTGTTATGAGTACCTACCAGATAACTTATCATATTTAGTACTGCGCCACAGTGGTTGTCAAATTTTCGGACCTGTGGATAAGAATCATCATATAAGAATAATCACAGAAAGAGGATGCCTTAGAATCAAAGGCTTCTGGACTCAAGCGAGTCACATCCATTGATTCCCAGTAGACCTAGAAGAGTTGAGTTTTGAGAAATGCGCTTAACGAACTCATTTCATTCGAAGTGGAACGACAACAAATCCGCATGGGCCGGCCGCTGAGAATGGGAATGTTCGTAGCCTAGGCATTCTCGGATGGGTTGGAGTAGAGTATCAAGATTATGATTAACGATATGGTTGCATGAATGAATCTCACTTTCGATGTATTTTTTGACATCCGACCAGTAAATAAGAATCGAATCATACCTATCAATAAAACCCACTTAAGAATCAAATAATTGACGAAACGTTGAACATTGACCCTTTCAATACCAGCATTCACAGGGCAAGGCGATGCATGAGTCTCATCTTTTTTTGCACAATATTGTTATACTCTTAATTTTTTTATATATTATTTTGTTTTTAAGTAATTTTAATACATTAGTAAGTACGCAATTGTCGACGAAAGAAATTTTAGTGTTCACACTTATAGTTTAGTATGATTCTATTAGCGAATGCCTATTATTAGCTTTCTGTGTCTATTTTAATTTTCTAATTCTACTGTAATTAGTTAAGCTGATGGCAATCCGAATTAAATAAATAACAGACATGTAAAGAAAGCTTTTATAAATGACCCCAAATCTGAGAACGAGAAAAAAATTCATAAAATGGGCACCTAACAAGTAACAAGGCCAGGAGCAATTGGCCAGTTCCTTCAATTTTGGGAGATCATTAGATTTGCTGCAAAATACAGTCAACGACGAGAATAGCCGACCAAGGCGATCTTTCAAATGCGTTTTCAGAAGTACCTATGTAGGTATACAAAAAGTTTACGATATTATCTAGCTCACATCAAGCCCCAAGGTAAGCAGAGCTTGTGATATGGGTACTAGATGACTGATATACTTAAAACAATAGGTACATTGCATGGATATATATATTTTTTCCAAGTATGCATAGAAATTATCCACAGAACCCATTAAAAAAAATTAAAAGTTCCCATTCTCCCCAGTCTTTAGCGTTGACTTTGTTTACAACAGAAATGCCTATTCTTTCTTATAGTTTCCTGTCAAAAATCCGCTTTGGTTGTCAACTGAAAACTTATTGATAACAATGTGATATGATAGCTCATGAAGCTCTACTATAGAGCTTCATGAGCTATCATAAAACCGTCAGAACACCAATGTAAAGCCCCCACACTGGAAATCCATCTAATATTAATACAGGTCAACGTGTCTCATATCTACATATATGTATATCTATAGTTAATAGATCGAAATAAAATTTCGCGTAAAAATACGAAATATTACTTTTTACTTTTTTTCCGGGATCAATGCGTTGATATCCGCGAGCCAAGCTAGTAATTAAATAAAACCAGACCTATTAAACTCATAAAATCACTTTAATCTATTAAAATACCTATAAGTAAACCTAGAACTAAACTAATCAGACAGGATACTTCCATTTCGTCGGAACATCCGCGTGATAGAAGTTGCAATCGAACTTGTTTGCGCAGGCTTTGCCGTATCTACACGGCTTAGGGTGGAAAAAATGGCAGGCGGGGTTGCTGCATGAAGGGTAGAACTTGCACATTGCTGGGAGGGCTGTTGCGGATATCGTTTTGAAGTTTGCTGACGGTACCACGTGGGATGCTGGAACAAAGATTTTTTAATTTAGGATATTTTTGACCTCGTTTAGACAACAATTTCTTGCGGACGCCTCCGTTTGATATTTATTTGGATGAATTGAAATCTATATATGTAGTTAGTTTCCAATACTTTGTAAATAGCTCAAGTGTTTCATTTGTAATGATTCATTGTTTTGCAATACTGTGACAGCTACAACCTGAGAACTGGCAGAAAACTGCACATACCAAAGTGCAGACTTCTCTTATTGAATGATTTTTCTCTAATCATAAAGATAATCATCATTACGTCAGCCCATACACGTCCACTGCTGGACATAGGGCCCCATACGACGCCACAAATAGCGGTCCCGAGCCCCATCCATTTTGCAATATCAAAAGTACTCCATTGGTTTAGCGTCAATAATCTTTTGCGAAACGAAACCAAAACGTATTAGATTTATTCTACCTAATGTAAAACAAGTAGAAACGTTAGAAATTATAGATAGTACCGTATTCTTAGGAATAACATTAGATAATAAAGTGCAATGATGGCCCACATATACATATGTAGATAAGCTATAACGAGAAGTATGTACATAGTTCTGCAGCGTATGTGTCAATCGGTCATCTTATCTTGCTTGCGCAAACTGCATGCACAAATGTTTGAGCGTGTAGCCGGGCTTCTAGACTTGTCTATTTCAGCTACTTATATAGTATAATGTCCTATGGATTTTTTATGAAAACTTGTCGTACACTCCTCATAGAAATATCAATAGGTTTCCTCATAATTGGCGTGTTTTAAAAAAAACTATAAAGAAACTTCAAATTCCTGACAAAAAAAACACAGTCGAATTCAGAACCTCCTCCTTTTTTGAGTCAGTTAATAATCATAAAAATCGACTCCGAATGCCTGTGTAAAACCTTACACTGTTTTTAAGTTTTGCGGGATAAATACTAATCCCCTGGGAATACAATTTTTATGTGACTACCTCGGGATCATTGTCTATCTATACAATAGTGAAAGAATTTCAAAATCGGTCCATAATTGGCGGAAATATCGCGTAACAAAAAAGTCCAAGAGTCCTGTAAGGTCTAAAGGAAATAAATCACTTTAAGATTTGATATTTCAAGTGATTGTAGTGAATATGAGTGATATTTAGTAAGTTTAAAAGCAAGAGAAGAATCTCACCAATAACAGGCACAGGAGAGAGTGGCGCCGCTGCCGCCGCCGCCGCCGCCGCGGTGTGCGAATAAGGACAGTTGCGGCGCGTGCAAGCGGCCGCGAAGCGACACCGCGGGTGTTGGAACGCACACGACGAGCCGTAGCGGCATTGGGGGAAGGCGCGGCACCAGACTGGTTTGCGTTCTGTTGTCGCCACTGTTCAAACAAATTTATATTATTTATCATACTTTACTGGTTTTAGATTATAGGTGATATTTTTTGTAAGTACTACCTAAAAATATTGTGATTAAAGTTAAAAATAATTTTTTTTTCTTTCTGGCGCAGCGCTTTGACATACAGCAGCGGGGCAGCCAGCGTTTTGGGGACGCTTCCGACTGGTATTGGACCAGTTGAGCTACATGTAGATTGTCTGCAGTTAGCTCATTTGTTTCAATTGTAAATACTAGATCTAATTTGTTTCTATTATTTGATTATAATTTTCATTGTAAATACTAGATCTAATTCGTTTCTATTACTTATTTGATTGTAATTTTCTTTGTTAAATTTGCTTTTCTTTCTTTTATGATAACTAGCTTCATCCGCGTCGCTTACGTTTTATTTAGATTGGATATAGCAAAGCCTGTGAGACTATGTTACTACTTAAGTGCGGCAGTGTTCTTTTTAATCTGATCAGATTCAGATTAAAAATATCTTATCGGATTAAACTCTTGATCTTAATCGACGAAGCTGCTGAATGACCGATCATGTTTCACAGAAAGCCCTCCAGAAATGGTATCTAATGCGTGGAGCATTACCATTATTAACAAAACATATAGTTAACAGCCTTATTTTTTTTTATTTTTCTTTATATTTATATTTTAATGGAGTTTTGTCACATCTTTTTAATAAGACAAGCAAAACACAAACTCAACAACGTAGAAATAATATAAATGTTTGCCTAAAAAAAAAAATTAGCTTAGTATAGCGTAAATGAGGATGAACTCAGTCTTATTTAAAGTCCCCAACTGAACGGATGACAAGAGAGAATTACCTTTACCCAAAAGTGAGTGCAAACAAGCGAAAACGATGATTTAATACTTACAAGGTGGCAGAGAATCATATTTATGTGTGCTAGTGTTGGTAGTTACTATAACATGGTTATCACTACCAGCGCTCTCTGTCCTTGTTCTTTCTACAGCTACCTCTTTCTTTTCCATGCTGAACACAATCGGCGACGATTTCCTTCTTTTAGTCGGTTGTTCTTGGGAAACTTCAGCCTTTCTTTTCTCTATCTTATTTTGTATTTCAAGTATTTTATCAGGAATCTCAGGAGTTTTAGCCTTTTCTATGATAACTTGTGTGTCGCTTTCTTCGCTTGTGTCGCTTATGCGTTTCTTTTGTGGGGAGGATTCTGGAGAATTTGCTGTATTTGGTGATGAACCATCCTTTGCTTCCGAAGCTTCAACTATAGGCTCTTTGTCATCTTTTCTAGTAACAATTTGTTTGGTTTCTTGGTTTTCAGTTGCTGTAGGTTCTTCATCGCCATCGTTAAGAAGACCTTCTGTTCTGAGTTTCTTAGCTAAGAACGCGTTGGGATGAACACCATCCATTGTGACTATGAATTTGGTGTTCTTGTCTTTGTCTACTGTTGGGTTGTGGATGTTTCTGTAAAAATATGGAATTTTTTATTAAAATGGTTTCATCGCGACCAAATATAGAAGAAATTTATTCAATTCAATTCGTTTATTTCAGATTAAAATACAATGCATATTTCAGCCATAGCTTAATTAATTAGGAACATCTTAAATTAAAGGGTACACAATCTGAACTGGTTTACAAACGCAAATAATAATAATTAACAGCTAATGTAATTTTATAATTAGATTAGCTGTTCCCCACGGTTTCACCCGCGTTAAATTCGAATTCCACATTTCTAGGGGGGATAAAATGGTGTTTTTTCCCGTGCACCTCCCACTCATCACACTTTCGCATTTTAAATATTTGTTAGGATTCAGCTTTAATGTGATGCCTATAATCAACAAGACTTCTGCCAGGATTCAAGCAGCTCAATTTGGCCCATAAGATGTCATAGTTCACGAGGTCAAAAGCACTGCTAAGATCCAGGAATGACGCGTAGACGGAGGTGTTCTGTGAGGTGTAGTAATTCACCGTGCTTATTATGGCCGAATCCGTCGAATGATAAAACTTGGCCAATACAATAATACACAAGGTTCTTTTTAAACAAGAACTTTGCGTAAAAGCTACGGCCAGATGTCAGATTACCTTATAAAAAGTAGAAAAAAGTTATTCAAACTTACAATGCCTCAATGATGAATGTATCATTCTTCTTAGTTGAAGTCCTGTGCTCGCTTTTTGATACCAATGGCGCGTAGTCTGTATTTTCAAACTGTTTGGTTATTGACTTCGGCATGTATTCATTTTCCGTGTCACTGCAAAATCTGGAAAATTAATTGTACAATTTTAATAACGTTATTTTGATCATGGCGTTATTTTATGATAAGTTGGGTATGGAAAAACTTTATAGCTACAAAATAAGCTAAAATAATATTTTAGATTGTAACCAACTACAAAGTACGCTTATAATTTCGCCAGTACCAAATACATACCTCAAGCCGGAACACTACAATCGGTCGCAGCATCACTTTCCTTTACAGTCTATCTCCTTTTGGACTTTTCCAGAATATTCTAGGACTTACTTAGAATCCTCGCTTTCTGGATCCCCGAGACTGATAGCGTCTTGCACGTCGTTATCATCATTGTCCCCGGACACTTGTATAACTATCTTCTGAGGCTCAGCGCGACGCATGGGAAGCACTAGCGCGCGCTTGATTGATGGCTCTGGGTCTATCTTAGGTGGTATCTGTAAAAGGAGGAAAAAAATGTGTATTTGATGACTTTTAAGGCATTTTAAGGGCACAGAAGATATTATACTGACAGACACATCGTATTGCCTTCGTACCAAATTATATTTATGAATATGGCGCTTTATTGGACCTGATATGAATGCTCAAGATCACACTGAAAGAAATGTCATCTATTGCTTTCAGTGCGATCTTGAGCTGAGCTTAAGAGAAGATCCGCAGAGGAATTTAGGTAACCGGCATAGTTCTCAGAATTGCGAAGCTCAAATGGCAGTGGCCAGGGCACATAGCTCATAGGATCAACGGCCGATGGGGCCACAAGGCGCTTGAGTAGCGATCACGTCCCCGAAGGCGCAGTGTAGGCATGCGGAAATGAGGTGGACCGAAAACCTTCGATGAGAAACTCCAGCGGTTTCCCATCAAGGACGCAGGCAGCGCAGGGTCGCAAGTCGCAGGGCATTAAGGCAATCTTTAAAGGAACCTATGTCCAGCAGTTGATGTAGTTCGGCTGATATGATGATAACCTAACACACACTTGGGAGGGTTGCGTTTCTATACTGACACTCTGGACAGAACTAGTGTATAACTTACAGTGAGCAAGGTCTTATGTGCATTAGTGACGGCGCGCAGCAACAAGCTACAGGCCTGCCTGCGCATGTGCAGCCGAGGCCTTACGCGCACCACGCTGGCGCAGCTCACATGAGGGTTGCGGTTTTGTACAGACACTTTGGACAGAACTAGTAACTTACCGTGAGCAAACTCTTATGTGCATCAGCGACGGCGCGCAGCAACAAGCTAGAGGCCTGCCCAGGCATGCGTGGCCGAGGCCTCACGCGCACCACGCTGGCGCAGCTCACACGAGGGTTGCGGTTCTCCAGTACTGATACTCTGGAAGTAAACGATAGAGTTGCCATTTAAAATCGTGGCCATGGCGGTCGCAGAAAAATCCACCCCTCCAACTCAGATTGTGCACGTCAAACTGCCCAAACATTACATGCTCAAAATGCCCTCAAAATGGATGGATTTGTTAGTCTTTCACCACAAGACCAAAAGAACCAGACGGATAAAGTAAAAAAATTCTACTTACGATATACTCATGGTTTGGTTTAAAAATATTGTTATTTATTAAAATCATAATATTCTAAATGCGAAAGTGTGTTTGTTTAATGGTCCTTCCTTCACGTCCTAACTAAGCAACCAATCAACTTGATATTTTGCATTGAGGTAGTTGAAAGGATGGAGAGAACCATCAACAACTTCTTTTTGTCCTAGTAAAACGGGGTAAAGTAAAATGGGGGATTTACAGGAAAACTGACCTCCCCCCCGCCCCCCCCCCACACATGTGAAATTCGAATTTAACCGCGGGGAACAGCTAGTATTAAATAAATACACAAATAAAGATTGTGACTAAAATCTTTAACCAAGGATCAAGAACTCAAATTCTATTTGAAGGACAGTAAATATAGAGATTAAGAAGACTTACTTAGAAGTGAGCCTTTTACTGGGAGGCTCGATTTTTTCTCCCTGTTCTTCAGTAGAATGCTTTCTTTGTGGCGAATATTTTCTATGAGGAGAGTGCTTTCTGTTTGTCTCCGGAGGATCACCGAGACGACTCTTAGCGGACTTAAATGGCCGAAACTCAGGCTCTCTTTCTGGCGTGTACCTGAAAAATTTTAATTTTGTACCACAGTTTTCCATTAAATGAAAATTTTGCATTATATGTGTGGTGTAGTCTTGTAAAATAAGAAATTGAACACACAGTGCAAACACCCAGGCACAAAATCGAGGAACAAATTGGCTTACAGTTTATTTCTATGTTCCATGGGCTTCGGCACCCAATAAAACCCTGTTTCAATGAACACTGCACATTTATTATAATTAGAATATTTTAGACGCATTCACTGTCAGGCTTCAGCTAGCGACCCAGAGGGGAATCAAAATGCATTATTATAATAATAAATACTTAAAATAATCAATAACATAAGACATCTCTTACTACCTCAAATGCTTAATTTAACAACCTTTCGGGACTTTCAGATTTTTTGTGTTTTTCCCTCTTTTCCTTTACTTTCTCCCTTTCTTCTGGAACTTTCATTGTTTCTTCTCGGACCCCCAGTCTCTCCCTTACAGGACGTTTAGGGAGTTTAAGTTCTATGGAGGGTAATACTTCAGGTTCTTTTGGAGTTATGGGAATTCTGATTGGAGATTTTAGGATTGGTTCAGGATCTTTAATGAGGGATTCGACCCTAACTGGGGATTTTGGCTCTTCTGGTATAGGAGGGGTTTCTGTTGTTTGTTGTGAGATTTCCTGAAACAAAATAATGGTAATTAATATTTATCTTTTACATACTTTACATGTTTACACCATTGATGGCAAGTTATGGAAGTAATAAGTAGATTTCATTTGGTAGGTACTCAAATATGTAGATTGTGAAAGAAAATTACCTGAAATACATCTTCAGCAAAGTCATTCATAAGTTCTTCCGCCTCAGTTCTAATATTCAGAAAATCCTCATCATCTGACATAGAATCAAGCTGCTCAGCCAATTTCTGCTTTAGCCCCTGTATTTTAGCTTCAATTTCATTTAATTGTTCCTCCCTAGGGGCATCATTCACAGCATCAGAGGTCTTATCAGGCTCTTGTGTCTTATCAGGCTCTTGTGTCTTATTAGGAGCTTGTGTCTTATCAGCTTCTTGTGAGTTCTCATCAGGTATGGATAGAACATCTTCAGTTGGTGTTGGTTCAGAGAGAATAGTAGCTGGATCTATTATAGGAACTATTGGCCGTTTTACAATCTCTGGTTTTTCAACATTGATAAACATTTTCACTTCTGGTTTAGTTTCTTTGGGAGTCTCTTTTGGAGTTTCAATTAAGATACCATGGTTTTTGAGAATCTGTCCCGCAAATACATCAGTTATCGAAGGTTCTGATTCCTTCTCAATGTTCATAAGTAGTGGGGGTATGTTTGGACGTAAGATCTCATCATGCTTACTCTTCTTTTTCTTATGAGCTTTCTTCACCTTCTTTTTGAGATGGACTTTTAACTTTTCTTTTTCCTTCTTTTTAGCCTTCTTCAAATCACTTTTTTTGGATTTATCTTTTATTTTCTTTTCTTTGGATTTTTTATCTTTTGACTTTTCTTTGTCTTTACTTTTCTCGTGTTCAGGTGGCTCTAAAACAAATACATTTTATAAATATTATAAATGGAAAAGTTTCATTAAATGTATGCATGTAGTAGTTAGACCAAAACTATGTTATGTTCTTGACACCAAAACTACTACTAATTTTGCATTTACATACTTATGTATGTATGTAAGTAGGTCAATACACTTGGAGTATCATATGGGACTTTTACCCTATAAATCAGTTACCATGGGATAGATATAACCTAGAACCCATACAACAATAATTATATTGTTGAATTAAAATAATATATCTATAGGCTTTTTTATCTCTGAAACATGTGTGAAGCCACAGGTGGGAGTTATTTATACTACATCTAAGCAGTAATAGGCCAAAATTAGTGCTTTGGTATTTCACAGTTTGCAATAATTGCTTTTAGCTTATCAGAAAAACCTATAAAAATATACTTACTATTGCTATTATGAAGTAAGTCTAAGAATCAATGTAGTACTTCATAATTTTCAGTTGTTAGGCTGCTATTTCGACTTCTAATGCCTAAGGGCATTCTTTTTTATTCTATCATGCTGATAGAACATTTTTGCAAAGTCTGAATGCTTAAAATATACTCAACAGAACTAAATTTTGACTTACTCATTGGTGTAGCAACAGTGACCTCTTGCAATTTCTTCAGGACCTGATGCAGCCAGTTCACAAACAGCTCTGTGTTGTCTCCGAGGAACAGCTGCAGGTCATCTTCCATTTGAGCCCGGGTCCGCTTGTTCGCTACCATCACCATCACATAGTCTGGCAGCTCATCATCTGCACAGAATTACAGAACTTTACTTTAACATATCTATAACTTACAACATTATTTTTTAACAGCTGGCATCACCTTTGTTTTTCATATTTTGGAACCCTGGATTTGTGATTTTTGAGTCTGACTCAAAATAAACAAATAATATTGTACCAGCTTTTAAAAATTTATATTTACCTACAGGATATTCTTCTGAATTATGTGAACACTATTACAATAGATTTAACTCTTCATCTCTCATAGTGAATGATGTTCAAAAATAACAATTATTACCAAGACATTGTTTAATGTATTCACTACCACGCCTCACTGGTGCGACCAGCAGAGGAGTGCAGCAAAGAAGGTGACTGCACCTTTGTGATTGTTGTGATATCTTTGGGAGTGTGTGAGATAAATAAACAAAATATAGGTTTGGTAAGATACAATGAACTTCTAACTTTTATAAAATTATCAGTTAGCATAATGTTCTTTTCTGTCAGTGATCTTAGCCAGAATACAACACAAACACAGTGAAGCAGACAGTCAAAAGATTTGATAGAATAACACCAAACTACTACTGGGTTAATGATTATTTTGATGACTTACCAACGTAACAGCCCAATTCAGTCAGCTTGGCTTTGATTGCTGACTGAAAACAACATCATAACACCATAAGTCAATAATCCAGCATCAAAAGAACCAATGAAAAAGCCACATGCTGAAAATAGTCAAAAGCTTAGTTTTATCCAAAGATTAATTGGAATTCATCGTGAGATTTCGTAATATAGTTTATTAATTGAATACATACTGTTCGTAATTATTGTAATAAATTCGTTTATTTACCCGCATTTTCTGGCCGATCTCGCTGCCGACTACATCCATGTTGGCGTTTGTTTACACTGAACTTTTATGAAAAATACGATAACACTTGAAAGGATTATTTAATTATTTTTTGAAAAAGCCTATTCATTACTTCAAATATCTCATAATTAATGCAATTCGAATCGAAAAACGAAAGCGATACATTTTTTATCATCGATCGCGATCCCACACACTTTGACATTGACTGATTCGATTTGATTTGATATTATTATGACATAACAATGACAGACATCGTAAGGCGAGTTTTGTCTATGGCTCTGTTTCCAATTTCCGGTTTAAAAAAACCGATTTCTTGATTGCACTTACAAAAAAAAAACGGAAAAGGTTCCGTTTTTTTTGTCACATTGATTCTTAGACCAAGGGGCAGCTTCTTTCTGTGTTTATTTTAACACCTCCGCTGCAATAAACAATCTGCCTGCCAAGCGTGGTGAATAGTGATTGTGGCAATCGGTCTCCCTTTGTTTGGGTTGGGTGGCATGTTCAGCAGTGGAGTTTTTATGTAAGCTGATATAATTATACCTAAGTATAGAAGATTTATTTGTATTTTTTTGTACGCACTAATCGAAAAAAACAATCCATTTTATCCTACTAATATTATAAATGTCAATCAAAGTTTGTATGGATGTATGGATATTTGTTACTCTTTCACGCAAAAACTACTGAATCCATTAGGCTGAAATTTGGTATGGGTATAGATTGGGACATGGAATAACATATAGGCTACTTATTATCCCGATAAAAACGAGGGCGAAGGCGCGGGCAGCAGCTAGTACAACATAAAGTGCGGTCAGGGGCGCTTTAGTGGGTGTGCAGAGTGTGTGGTACACACGAGTGCCCTGCCCCAAGGTGCATCGAGCGCTGACGATACGACGACTATCCGGTGCTCGGTGCCCCAATAAAGCCTGTGGCTGTTTCAAAGATGATACGACTGTGAATGATTTCAATCGAATTATTCGTCTTGACAAATCATTCGAACGATTCGAATGACTGCAGCAAATTAGTGACTAATTTGGTGAGAATGTTTTAAAATTCACATTGGATTGCAAGATTTTCTAAAGCACGTGTATGAATGCCGCATCTTGTGTTTTGTCGCTAAAAAGTATCAGCGCTGGTCCTAGGGAAATTTGGGGAATTAGCGGAAAAAAAATCCGCGAATCCCCCACGTGGGGGACGGTTTCGGGGGATTAGCGGAATAATCCGTATTTTGATTCAAAAGTAATAGTTTGAGGGGCTCTGTGGTGGTAACTTCTGAGAGGCGCAAGCTGCGCAACTGGGTGTTGTAGGCGACGACCTACGATCATCGATCGCCAAAAAGTCTCAAATTTGCAGATCGATCCGCTCGCCGTTTGTTTTTGGGTTTGTAAATTTTTCTGGCAAACAGTTTAAATGTCTCAAAACTTTTCGCTCGCTTACTCCGTTGCTGGTATATCAATGCTGTTATCACCAAAAAAAAAAAACAGAACAACCGCAAAAAGATTCGCGGTTCGTCCTTTTATTTCCTTGACTTTTTTTATCTTAGGCTTGCTTTGGTCGGAGTTACTTTTGTTACTATTTAGAGTTTATGCTAGAGCCGCCCCTGGGTGCGGCCCCGTTAGTTACTATCTATTATTAGGTAGCTAAAGAGGCTTACAATTAGTTAATGATGATTGATGGGGGTCTTCTTGTAAGTACAGATGACGGAACACGAACTAGTACCTAATTAATAAGACAGGTATTGGTAGGTATTTAACATAAAACAAACACATTATTTATAGCTACTTATTTATTAAAATGATTTAAATAATACACAATTCCTCACAATAAAATTGTCACTTCATTTAAAAATTCTATACAACAATACAAATTATTTACCTATAAAAATCTTTGGTTTTAATGTTTAAGGTCTAGTAATTAGTAAGCATACCTATAATTGGAATGTTCGTACAGAAATGTTGGTTTTACATAATAATATTAAAATCGTGGGTATTTAATATTTATTGTAGGCATAGAGTGTCATTGTAGGTAGCTAGGTAGGTACCTACATAGAATAAAAAATGACGAACCTATCCAAATAGGTAAGTACCTTCCTATCTACGCTGCAGATCTAATTGAATATTTTTTTTACATGGTTTTATCTGTACATCGTTTTATGACTTTGGAAGACATTTTGAAAAAAATACCTATAGGTGAGTACTGACCGGCGGCGTTACGGGGTGTAATGTAACGTGTTATACAACGAGTGTTCGTGCAGGTAGGTACTACGGGGAAAGAAGGCTTTCGCAATGAGCAAGGAGACGGATTTTAGCACACTGCGCGGCATAACGTATCATGCTCGTTGCGAATGGTACCTTACGCCCCGTAACACCGGTCAGTACCCACCTTAACGCTTAACCTAGGTTTAAAAAATACGAGGCACCTTTTACATAATTTACCTCCATAAAACTAGCGTTTCTAGCCAGCTTATCGTTCATTATTAGGACGGACAGTTTTGTTATTAAGTGCATTTTTATAATACTATTCAGTAACCTATTATTGCTAGAAATACCTAGAGTACCGGTACCACCGCACCGGTAGGCTTGTTGGTAAAGTGCCAAGTAGGCGCGAATACGTGCTAGATCTTTATGTTAGTCCTGTCATGATCATGACACTAATTTATTTAGCTATAGGTAGCTACTAAAATACAGTTTATAAACTCTACTAACAAATGCAGTATACAATCTTGTTAAATATTTGGCATAGGTTAGTCTTTTAATTTTAATATCTTTGGCGTCATAATAAAGAACGACATGCGGCTAAACGATCGTCTGCCTGTCATTTCCCAACTGAAACCTTGTGATCTTGATACTTTGTTGAGACCCATCCCTAAAGAGTTCCTTTTTCGGACCGAAAGAGGTTAAATTCCGAGTTGAATGGAACGTTCCCAGATTTGAATTTCGAGAGTCCAACGGGCCGGTGAGAGAGTTCGTTCGATTGGCTTGGATGGTGGGCCCGAGAGTCTGCGAGCGGTGGTCTAACTTCCTCCAGCGCCCGGGATCTGGGACCCCCGAGGGTCGGCTCTGGACTCCCCCAGAGAGACCTGGCTCAGAGCTGTTCGCGTGTTGCTGAAGCTGTATCCGTGACGCTCGTTCCATTTCTCTAAAAGGAATAGGGACTAATCAATTGTTGTTTAGACATGTTGAATCGACATAGTTACAGTTACCAGGTCTACAAAAAAATACGCACATCACAACACACATATCTACTACGGACAACATAAATTAAATAAGCATAATTTTAGCTGAGAGCTAGGAATATCACATCCTGGCAAGTCTGTATATAGGACCTACATACACATACAAACAGGGACTTCAAGTTCATGCACATCTAAACTGGCCAAAGAAACCAACCAGAGCCTTCTTCACGCGCAACTCTATGAGTGACTTGCTTTAAAAGTTCAACAGTAACAGCTTAAAAAGCGTGCTCAATTTCTGTTATTAGTTTTTTCTTAAAGGTCTATAATTTATTTTTGTTCTATTTTCAAATTGTGTATACAACAACCACAACCACACTACAACACAGAAACCCATCACCAAACACATCGCACCTTCACGTTCTGTCATACGAGGCCTGTGTCCGGTCTCTGATTGGCGGAGACGCCGGGGAGGGATACGCACCGCTGGTGAGCCCTGACAGCCGCGCTAGGGGGCAGCATAGGGCTGCTGCGTAAGCCGCGCGGTACTGCGCGTTCATAATCACGTAGATTATGGGGTTTACGCACGCGCTCGCGTAGAGGAGCAAGTAGCCAGCTATGTGGAACACTGTGGAGACAAGAGAATAGTTAAAAGTGTAAGAGAATCGTGGTGTGGATAGGATTCCTACCGTGATAAAAAATCAGGAACTCTTTCAGGGAAGTTCCTTTCTTTGGTAGACCTTCATTAATCAACATTATAGCCCTGGATAACCCACTGCTGGGACCTTCTTTCGCTTTAGCGGGACTTCTATGTCCTTTGCTTCTCGCATCCATTAGGCAAATAAAATACCTATGCCCTGCGCCTGCAACCTTCCACAATAATCTGATAAAATTAACACCTAATTAGGTAGGTATCTACCATAAAAACTTTTCTCAAATTACATTTGAACTTATAGCACGTAAATGCAGTGAATTTAAGGAAAACTATCCTATAACTAAAGTACGAATGAAATCATTTAAATTATGTAAATCAACCTACTTGGATAATGTACATGATTATCAGCGACCTTCGCTATCGTAATCGGCAGGTAGCACACCAGGAACGATAGGAATATAGCGAGCACCATCTTGGTTATTCGCCATTCGTTCCTCCTGGCTTTGGTCTCTCTATTGTCCTTGATGGTAGACCGCTTGTCAGCTGTGCTGTTGTTGAGGGACCCAGGACTCGCGTGCTGGGATCTTTGGTGCTCGCGCATTCGCACTTCGGAGCTGGAATGAAAAGGGTCAGAATCAGATAATGACATGTTGGAAACGTTTTTTGGGATGGTAACGGTTTCAGAGCCCATGACGCATATTCCGAAGAACATCAGAATGTAGCAGCTTCAATTTTATTTATTTAACCAATACTAAATCCAGTTTATTTGGATGCCTTCGTTCTTATATTACCTCCCTGCCTATACTTTCCTTAGACAGTAGATATAGAATTAGACGAAACTGTTTCTTGTTACTTACCTCTATTTTTCTTAATTGATGGTAAAATTAGGGCAAGAAAAACTAAACGATAAAGGTTGCATTACCTGTGCACCACCCAGAATATCCTGGCGTAGCAGATGAAGATAAGCATCGCTGGTACAATGAAGGCGATAACGAACAACGCTGCCTTCGCTGACCGGCCATTGCTGTCCGGCATAATCGAGCACGTGCCGAGCTCGGGATCGTAATCAAATTTACCTGGAATTGTAATATATTAATTGTAATCACTGGAATAAAGCACAATTACAAAGGAGGAAAACGGTTTCGATTCGCAGAACTTGTGATTGTGATGTCCTGGATCTCTATGGCAATGTCTAAAGGAAATCTAACAGTTTGAATTTCTATCTTGAGCCCTGAGCTTTAGTAAGATAGTTTGAGTTGAATGTGGTGAAAAAATTCTAAGTCTATGCTTAGACCAATGAAACCTAAATCAATCGTAGTCGGTAATTATGAAAACTTTTCAAGGTTATGGATAGATCATCCGCTCGAAAAATGTGGATCGCGGCTGATCAAGGCGTCAGGTAAATTCATTTTATTATTTAATTTTGTACGTGAATCGTACATGAATAAAAACATATGCCTGCCTCAGAATTAAACTCAATTCATCGTTTATTTATGCACGCGTATTGCGTGAATTGCGAAGAGATCCTTTGTTACGATAGGCATTGTTAAAACTAAATATTAATTTTTATTGCAAACAATTTTGTTTCAATTGTAAATACTAGTTTAATTTCTTTATATTATTTGATTGTTATTTTCTTTGTCAATAAAGATTTTTATTGCATTTGTTCTAAATATAAAGACAATTATTGTTTCATTAAAAACGTAAGGATCATAATTTTTTATTATTCTTACCCCAAACTCCAACGAACGTTGGGATCTGCATGCCATACGAGAACATCCAAGAGAAGGCTATCATGAAGGCAATGTTCAACTTTCGGTAGACCCTCGCGTACCAGCTATGGTGAGCTATCATGATATACCTGAAACAAAGGAAACTTAGAGTTTGAAATACATAAGGAACTAAAACTCTAATTGCAAGACTCGTCTCCCATCCCATGGCATAGTGGAGACAAGCCATCTTCTCTATTGTATAATAAATTTAACACTGGTGCTCTTTTGTTTTTCGTTTGTCGATGGTTCTCATTCTCATTGGTTCTCTCATTCTCATTTTTAAAGACACTGTATCATTTTCCTATGAGAAATTAAAGAAAGAGGAACATATACGTCTACAACCCAGAGCACGTAAAAATCATAGCTACAAAAAAAAAAATATGCACATTACGGTGATATTCAAACAAATAACAAAAGAGCTCTTTTCCGAGAAAAATGTTGCCTCCCATAGACAAAGGATCTGTAAGTAAAGTAAAGCTCAACTAAGTTAATGGCCCAGTTTTCTATTTGTTTAAATTTAAAGATCTTTTGAAAAGAAGATTGAAGAGTTTTGTGGACAACAATACCTAGTTTATAGTTTTCCGTGGTGCCCACTCCTTTTGTCCTGTCAGAAGGTATCTAGGGATTCACGTTTTACGTCTTCAATACTTTACGCTTTAATAAACACGGAATTTTTACTCTTGAATTTTTACTCTCTAAATATCGAGTCATTCCAATGCTTTAAGTCTTTAATGTCAAAAGATTGACTAACTTGAGCTACTTTTTCTTAGCCTGAAGTTTTACCTTCTTCGGAAGATTCAGATAGAAAAACACCATATATAAAACCAACATTGCTTGTTTATATCAAACGTTGTGGATTTCGAAGTTGACAGTCAGTGAGCCTTATCTGTCCTTTAGGTCTTTGCTCAGGCTCCTTCTCAAAAACCTTGAGCCCAATAAATGGAAGTGAAAATGAGATTTTGCGAGACTTCACTGGATCGGCAATCACTAACACATGGCTGGAATTGCGTATGGAATCCAGTGAAGCGTATAAATGGGTTCGTAACTAAATTTATGTTACCTTTCGTCACTTGTTATGTGCCAAATCGTGATTTAACTTCGCTTGGAATTCCATAACGAGGCGCGGCAAAATCTTGGGAAATGTTTATTGCTTTGGGAGCGACTGAGCGACCGTCCTATTTCTCATTATTTCATTTATTCCTAGGGTTCATATTTCGCTCACATTTTCATGATTCATTATTTTTTGAGACCATGAAGGTCTAGTAACAAAAAAAGAAGTTCATAGACCTTACCTTAAAAGCTAGGATTAAGTAGCTTTCCGTAAAATTACATGAAATATTACGCCATTTCCACAAAATAAATGTTATTCAGGATAAAAATAAATTGGTTATTGCTTTTTATATTGCCTTCCTATTTTGAGCTTATTTTATGGGGATTGTTTATCAATGTTATTGAAAGGCTTATCGTGGCCAATTTCGCGCGCGTAAAAAGCTTTACGCTGAAAAAACAGGGTCGTAGGTACAGCCTATTAAGAAAGTAAATTTTAATGTTGCATGCAATACCTTGGTTGGAAACTAAGTAAAATGCGAGCAGTAGCACGTAGAACGAGTTATAGAAACAACGCGAAGTTAATTTTTGCATTATGGCGACATATTTGACTGTAGTCAAGCCTCACTATGATATCCGCCAGGCCGAATTTTCGGCCCGGCGGCTATTCATAACGGAATGTAGTCATGACTCCGCTAACGTGAAAATTGATTTGGCGAAATGGAAACTCCCTGAATAAACTCAATATAAATTATATGGTTTGTCCTCTTCTTAAATCTTTGTGAACTGAACTGTGTGGTGCCGGCTTAGAATTAGAACCACTGCAATCCTCTCGCCAGCGTCGTAAGAGGCGACTAAGTGATATCTACCTAGGGGCGGGCATCAGTCTCCTGCAGAACAGATCTACCACAGAACTGTGATCCCCAACCCGCATGCCAGGTGTTGGGTTTATGGTCTTACTCTCAAATCATAAGAGCCAACAAGGCGCTCATCAGGGGAGGCCTATGAGATGATGTGAACTGAACTTTCAGGTTCTGTTGCCTTTACTCACCGGTTGGAAGTGATGAGTCCGATGCTCAGTAATGACACTCCCACATTTCCATAGCGCAGAAACGGGACCAATTTGCACAGGGCGCCCCCGTAGGACCACGTCCAAGTCCAGAAGCCACAAGAAAGAAGGATATGTACTTAGGTACCCAGCTGAAGCGTAACGCTAAGGCTTTTACTCACCGGTTCAAAGTGATGAGTGCGATGCTCAGTAATGACACTCCTACATTTCCGTAGCGCAGAAACGGGACCAATTTGCACAGGGCGCCCCCGTGGGACCACGTTCGCGTCCAGAAGCCGGATATGGCGAATGGGAGCACCATCGCGCAGAATAGGAAGTCTGCACAACACAGGCTGGAATAGGAATTGAATTACGGTTAATGGTTTGCTTTATCAAATTAGTATAAGCAAATTAAACGATAACATAAAGAACATAATAGTTTTTTAACTAAAATATAAAGTGATTTCGATTCTTTTGGCTTCAATCGTTAGAAACTAGGGTACTCGGATTAAAGACTTTTTTTGTAAACAAAGATTTAAGAAAATCAAAAATTTATTAAATGGATAATATTTTGAGACAAAGACAACTTGTAAAACTTATTGGAACATTTGCTACGAAATTTTCTTGATCCGAGAGAGTTATGAGAGAGTGCCGGCGGCACCTAGGTACCTACATTATTTGTGGTAGGTACTGGCATGGTACAAGTAACGATTTTTTTTATTTTAGTTTCACTATAAGCGGAAGAACAAAAAATTAGATTAGAGCTCTTGATAACTTGGTGTCAGTAAAAAGTTCAGATAAAAAGTTGCCTTAAACTTTGTTAATTTGGAAGTGTCATATTTCCTACGTAATAAAAAAATATTTCTCTAGACAAAGCCTTTTTTAAAAATATGCGATTACATCCTATAAACCTTTCTAGCTACACGTTATATTTTCTAATAATTTTTCGGCCCCGTTTCATTTTTCCAATGACAAACTCAAATTCACACATCAGTAACCTGACCAGACATCGATTATTTGGAAATGGGAGCGAACAAAAGGAATTATTCTGCTGATGATTAATACTGTTATGGAAGTAAGGCACAGCGCGGCTTTTGTTGTGGCACCTTGTGGTATAACTAATATTATCAATATGCTACAAGGTGCTTTTCAGGGTAAGCATAACTTGGAGTTATCAAATCCAGCGTGAATAAGTTCCTTCTGGGAAAGCGTGCTCTATCTTAGGCCACATCCCACTATCTCCCTTCCACTCCAGGTCAAGAAGAAGGACGGAACGATACCATCCTTATCTGGCGGATATACCTTCCTCTCGTACTAAGCTGTATTCCTCCACCTTCAACATTCGCACCGCAAAGGAATGGAACTCGCTGCCTGCTTATGTTTTTCCGGCCAATTGCAATCTGGGTCTCTTCTAAACCTTCGTGATACACCGTCGGCTACATCGTCAGTTTCCATCAGGTGAGATAGTGGTAAAACGATATCGTCTATAAAAATATCGACTATAAAAAAAAAACTTCAGGTCTTAAACGCTTAACCATCACTACTAAAAAAATTCCAGCAGTGGACCAGTACTTATAGGTTGATGATGTGATGATCGTGAAATGTTCAAACTGAAGAAACCGATCGTACTGGCTGTTGGGTATTGCATCAGCATTGTCATACAAGGAGCCAATGCAGCCAGCGTTATGAGGACGCTTCTGATTGTTAATGATTTGGATCAGTTAACCTATCTCTACTCTCTAGATTGATTTCATCAGTCTGCACATAAATAAATAGAAAATAAAATAAATAAATAATGCTGGACAATCCTCACAGCATAACTAGGTCGAAGCTAAGCAGAGCTTGTGTTATGGGTGACTGAAATACATCATAAAATACATTACTTAAATATATTTTTTTATTAAATATAGGAATACCCATAACACCCGTAACAAATTAAAGCAGATCGTAAAAAAATTGTCCCAAGGCGGGTATCGAACCCACAACCCCCTGATTCGCAGGCATACCTTCACCCGCCGCGCCGCATTAGTCGTCGATGAGAAATAGACTGTTTCATTTTGTAAATACATACTCCATCCTTGGCTTTACCTACATTAGTCCAGTGGAATTGTGAAGTGGTAAGAGCTGTGAGCTGGTCCATGAAAAATTGTTTTATTTTTATATACCAAAGTAACTAATGGTTCTAGTCAAATAAACTAAATTTCTTTTTCCAGGCTATTTTCTATGCTACAAACAGTGCTTGTGTCTGTGCATGTGACTGTGACTGTAGAGACCTAGGACACTATAATAACAATAAATTTAATACCTATTGTTCTGTAATATTGCGTAAAAGTACAGTCAGCAATGAATAATGGTCGCTTGATAAACCGGTGGCATGTATGATATTGACCTATGGTTATTAATAAATAAATAAATAATGCTGGACAGTCACCACAGCATTTTTTAAAATTTTATAGGTATGCGTTTGGCCACTATTTCACTTGATGTTAGGTGATGATACAGCCGTGGATGTAGCACGCTTGCATATTCTATATTACGCTACTAGATCACTGTTAAACTTAAAACAATACATAGATAGATATTTTTATTATACTAGAAACCTGCCCTAGCTTCGCATCGGTAGTAGAGTATATTATTTTGATAGAATGGTTGTAGTAAGCTTTCCTTTAAATATATACTTATTTATGTACGTATATGCTACTGCGGACTTTTTTGTAGAGCTATGAAAGAGGAATATCACACCTTGAATTGTTTTGTTATCTTTAAAAGGGATTAGGCAGCGTTTTCGATGAAAGCTCCTACTAGGCTAGGCTACTTGACTTTTCCGACACTTCCAACAGTTCTAGACACATAATTATCGTAAATATCTTAACACGTCAAGGTGCTCAAACAACTATTGTTACCCTTTGGTAACTATAGATTTTAGCAGAGGCATTTTTCTACTAGTAGAAAAATTCCTCTGCAAAAATACCATGGTATCATTTAACATGCCATAAACTAGTTATGTTTATAGCCATAGGTAGACACTAGGTATACATACAAGAAAATTTTCTTCTTTGTTAGGGAAATGAATTGTCGAACCCGTAATTTCGGCAGGTTGTGTAAATCTAGCGGTGTTTTGAATGAGATTTCAGCGCTGAAATTGGTTTGGGGTACAGTCAGGGACTTTATGTAAGTAAACATACCTAAATATTATATTGGGCTGTGCAAACGACAGCGCAATGCTATTAGATATTTGGACAGGACAGTCAAGGGTCCTTAGTTAGGATAGTTTGTATAAGTAATTTAGTTAAGTAGAAAAACTATGCAAAGAAGTAAAATAAAATGTATTGCATCAAATATAAAGATGGCGACAAAACTTTTGCAACTACCATGGTTATTCACAACACAAAAGTCATTTATAAAATATCATCATCATCATCATCATCAGCCAATACACGTCCACTGCTGGACATAGGCCTCCCCCGTACGACGCCACAAAAGCGGTCCTGAGCCGCCTCCATCCATCGACTCCCTGCGACCGCTACGATGTCGTCGGTCCGACGAGTGGATGTAGGTCCCATGTAGGGGGGGATTTGCCATAATCACCACGCTTGGCAGGCGGATTGGTGATCGCAGTGTTGGTGTTTAAATAAAATATATAATGGGATATTTAGCATGATATACACTGAGTGGTAGTCATGATCCAAGAAAATAGGGTCTGCTCTTCCGGGAGTGACTCAAGATGACGTCACTGTCCAGTTGCCACTTTATTTCAACAAAATGTAGAAGTTGGGAAACAAATGTGATAAGGGTCAATTGAAGAATCAATAAAAAATAACAATAGTCAATTATATTTCTTAGATCAGTCAAAGAAGCGTTAGTTAAACACGAGTCAATGTGATAAATAATAGGTAAATACAAAACCACATAGTTTTATCAGATTTACAGGTAATACATAGAGTTCGGGGAGTTACGCTGCGAACGATTGTTACCAGACCGTTTTTTACAGATTTTTAGCTACTGAAAAAATCGTTTACTGGATCCTGAATACTGTCAGGTACTCGCTCCTACAACTACATACGCCATCACCAGAAAATAAACGAATCCAGTAAAACGGATGCTGTGTATATGAGCCCTTAGATGAACGGATTGGATGCATGGTACTTCTTCACGCCAAAACTACTGAACGGATCGAGTTAACATTTTGCATACTGATTTCTATGCGTGAAATAAAACATAGGCTATGTTTTATCCCATAAATCAGGTCACATGAGATAGCAATAACTTTTAAACGTTTTCATACAAACAAAGCGTGGAAAGTCGTGGGCAGAAAATAGTAGTAAATAAATCAATTGTAATGGTAAATATATATTTGGAAGATAAAAAGTTTTCAGTTACGATTCTAGTTTTTCTTTTATTTCAGACCACACAAAAAAGGCTCTGTCGCTGCGCGACCACACAGCCTAGTTAGTTAAGAGAGTGGTAGAGCTATGAAAAATAAAATTGACATAGCTCTACAAGTACGTTTATCTTTAATTTGGCTGACTGTACTTATCCTGTTTGCTCAGGTTAACTTCTGTTAATGCTAATGACAGGGTTTTACATAATCTACGTGAGGGCGAGAAAATGTGGGAATAAAATTATTGGGAATGAAATGAAAATCGTAGGTATGACCGTTTCATAAATTGAGCACGTGTATTTTTATATGTACAAGAGGACAAGATATTTGCAATGCTATTTAAATTTGGGCTTAGAGCGTGTTACCGCCAGACCTTCGCACTTCGTTATTTTATAAAAGCCGAGAGTTTGTCTGCGTATGACCCCGGTGCGTATACACAGGTAGGAACGATTGCCGATTATGAAGTTTGGGTCATCATGGCTTTGGTATATGTACATCGACTTACGAATTTGCTTTTGTACCGAAAATTCGTTATAGTATAAACCTCAATATTTTTATATATTTTCTCCGTGATAGTATTATATATCAAATACTTCCATTGCCAGAAACTTTGTATAGTGTCTTTCCCCGGCCTATAAATATAAGTAAGGCCTATGTATATAAGTAAATATATATATATATAAATTTATATATGTAGTTTATTTTAGGCATAATATTTATTATGAGTATTTTTATTTATTAAATCTATACTAGCACACAGATCCGCTAGTACTATCCAACAATCCTATCCATCCACGGTTGTCTGGTAGAGATCGCTCTCGAGCGATAAGACCGCCACTTGTAACTTAGTTTTAAAATTGTCTTTTTTTGTATTTCTGTTTCTTATCAATAAGTGTGCAATAAAGAATTTTCTATCTATTTATCTATCTATAAAATGAAGGTGAAATGGCTTTTAGGCCATCATGGAAACTAGTATCCAGGAAAACACCGATCATGTGTGGATTTAAATACATAAATAATGCTGGACAATTCACACAGCACTATCTAGCCCCAAGCTAAGCAGAGCTTGAGCTATGAGTACTAGATAACTGATACACATAATACAATATATTACATAGATAGATATTTTTTATTATACATAGAAAAACGACCAGAACACCCGAACAAATATTTACAGATCGTACAAATATTTGTCAAATGTGGGAATCGAACCCGCAACCTCCTGCGTCGCAGGTGGACCGTCGCACATCGCGCCACATCGGTCGTCAATTTCTGTGGGACTTTCTGGAGACGTTAAATTTTCCCAAAATAGTTTCAAAAATTGTGTGATAAGAAAATTTCGTTATTACTTTAGCTAATTAATCATTAATTGAGGAACCTATTCCAGGTAGTCTAGTCTTCGAACCATATTAGATGCAGCGATTTTCGATACCATCTTTGATTTTCAGAAAATCCATTAGCGTTGCCATTTTCATACATTCTGCCTGAGTCATTGGCATTTATTACTGCATTATCCCGTAGGTAGGGTGAAGAGTTTATTATGAATATAGGTGGAATATCACCCGCATTTAGTCGACATCTTCAGGGTGACTGCGGTTCGAGATGCACGCGTTCCACGTCCCTGCGCTGCCCTGGAGAGCTCGTTGCGCACGATTCGCGGGTGCCGCAGGGTGGGTGAAGTGTTATAGAACTGTGCTCTGTTATCATACCTGATAATAAAAGCTGCCGCCACATTCCTGACCTTGGGGCACTTGAGTAGAGCCACCACCGTGAGCAAGTTTCCGAAGAGCCCCACCACCATTATCATGCCAGTGATTACTGCCGCGAACGTAAGAAGGCCGGGTGAAAATCTGCAAATAAAAACACAGCGTGGTTAGGCTAACTGGATCATCTGACACGTATTTTTATCATGATCTCCGTCAGATCTAGTTTTAAGTTGCAATTGTAGGTTTATACGCATTGATTGAAATGTGACCCGCTAAAAGCCATAAATGATAAATTTTCCGCCGCTTCTGTCTGGCTTGCGCCTTAGATACCGAAGGCGATGGGTTCAAAGCCTGACACGTGGAATATTAATGTAATTGCGAAAAGTGGGTATTTAACCATTCTACACTTTAGTATCAGCCCGGTACTCTATGATAATGCACTAGACAGAAGCTCAAACAGGTAGGTACATACCTACTTAGGTCCTAGATTAAAAAAAATATAAAAATAAGTAATGCTCGACATTCCTCACAGGATCATCTAGCCCTAAGCTAAGCAGAGCTTGTGTTATGGGTATTTAATACTACATGCATGACTGATATACTAGTATACGTTACATAGAAAATTTCTTGTTTTAACATAGAATAAACCAAGAACACTATGAACAAGTATAGCAGACCGTACAGACATTTGTCAAATGCGGGAATCGAACCCGCAACCTCCTATGTCGCAGGCGGACCTTCGCCCGCCGCGCCACATCGGTCGTCGAGAAATAGTCGTAACTATAATTGCATTTTCATTTATTAAAATTAGATGCCAATAGCGACGGTTAACATTCTTCAGAAAGTTACTGTCCAATTCTTGTCCTAAGATTATGCTTCCTATGATGTGGCCGATGGGCCACATCATCACTTTCCATCAGGTGAGATTGTAGTCAAACGAAGGTCTATATACAATATTAAAAAAAAAGTTCCCGCGTATCGGTCGCGTACGTGTGCAAGTGGCACCTTGCACACGTACGCGACCGAGACGCGGCGCACCAAGCGCTGCCGTTGCAACGTCCGCCGGCCGCGCGGCTGACGCTCCCGCTTCACGTCCCACGTCTCGCGTGTTTGACGCGCAAGTTTGGATGAAGCTTTAATTCGTCATCATATTTATGATATTGTAATGAAAGTATTTTGGAAAAGAATAGCTGCAGGTGAATCGAATGGACAGCTAAAATTAAAACCACAACACATATTCCATTACGCATTGTACAAAGAGCTCTGAACAAAGTGCACAGAACACAAAAGCTTTCCGGTACCTAGTTATTTTATTCATGGTATGCATTTCTCCATTTTCTGAAAGGAAACCTGTCGCGAAGTAAACAGACATTATTTCAGCTGCTTGGAACTGAGTCTGTATTTTCCTTGCACTTAATGATTTAAGTATTTAAAGCTATTTAGTAGTTTCTAATAACTATTTATCTTAGTTTCTTAAAATTTTCCGGCATTTCCGCAAATGTTTGTTGCTTTGGCGAGAGTTATCGTACATAGTAAGTATTGTACCAGGTCGCGTAGTAAATTACGATTTCTACAAATATTAAAACATTACAGCAATAATGTACATAAAACCAACTGAAACACAGTAAAAATGGAGATACCTTTTTTACTAGAAGTGGAAAAATAACAAATAAAAGTAGGTACCTTACCTACGTGAACCTTATAACAAAATATGAAAATTTGGTATTGCAAATAATGTTAGAAAGTTTTTGTGAAGACCTGGCCCTTAAAAGTTCATGGGTCATTCAAAGACTCCTAGTACCTAATGTTTTATTTTCAACAGTCATGGAACTTTGTATGAAAGGAGCGGAAATCCTATGAAATATTTCTTACTCGCATTAAAGCTGAATAGGTCCTAAGTACGCCTCGCTTTTGTGCGGGTACTTCAATAATGGCTGTTATTTTCTTTACTTTCTGTCGCGTTACATGAGCTTTTTTAACCAATTTAGAAAAAAAGAGAAGGTTCCATGTTCGGCTGAATGTCCTACATATGCTTCTTTATGTACCTATGTTCCTCGAATTCTCCGTCAATTATTGTCAGAATTTGAAAATTCTTTTCGCTGTTTTATAAAGTATGATCCCCAGGTGGTCACCAATCTTATGTAACGTATACTCCGGCCAAAGTCAAGATACAATGTTTGTAAACATGGCCTCAATTATTTTTTGTTGATTTAGGACAAAACTTACATAACTTGTCGATTTAAAGTCTTTCTTACAATGATTTTCAATTTCGACACCAAAAAGAGAATTTTGTATTTTTGTGTTTTAAGTTGTTTACAAACATTGGATCTTAAGAATGGCTTGAGTATACGATAATTAATTAACTAACTTACTTGGATAGTTCACTCTGCTCTGCACTAGCTGTTATCCCATCAGTGAAGTTCATTATGTCCTCCGCCATATCTGAAACAAAGGTTTTCCTTTATTAGATAGAACCTTATCTTTCTCCCTAAATCATGTCTCGTAGTAATTTGATTCTTATCTTGTTGGTAACTGGGACTATTATGCGTAGACTAGGTAGTTAGTAACTAATCATTGAAGTTTAATTTATAGCTCAGCCTAGACTAAAATAATAGGTATACTATGGCGTCGTCCTAATAGGGGATGCGATGGCGGCAGCGCGCGATGAAATCGCATCGTTCAGTCGTTTTGTTATGGTTTGTTTACAAACATTTTACATCTAGTTTGGCTAGTGTATAGATTGACTATGCTAATATTAGTAAAATGCAAAATATAAATAAAAGTAAAACCTACATTAAGTCACAGATTTTATAATTAGATACCAATCTGTGGTTATCAGCCCAATTAAGGAGGTAGAGCCACTAACTAGCCTTGACTTCCACTGCAATTTTGAACCTTATGTCTCAGGACAAAAAATTCGCTAATTGACTATGTAGCTGGTTAATACCTACTTTAGGAAGCACGTCACCACTTGAGGTTAGCCGGGCAATTTTGTATGACCTGGATCCGTATTCGCTGTAACGCGTGTCTTGATAACGTGCTCAAGGTACAGTTAACTTTACAATAAAAACACATAATATTGGTTTTTATTAAAGACTTCAGAAGTCTCTATACTCTCTGCTTTTATGCGCGTCCAGGCGACGAAGATACATGCAGCCGAACATAGAACCTCCTCCTTTTTTGAAGTCGGTTAAAAAAGAGCGTGTTTTCATAGCGAATATCGTCCCGCGCAGACAAAACTTCGTCGCCGGCGTATCATTTTAATAATTAGAATGAGTCATACATATTTCTATTTACCGCTCCCATCTTTGTATTGTGGTGTCTATTGTATTGCTTATTCTATAAAACATGCTCAAGACAAGGCTCTCTGTCAGAACTTATTAAAATACTTTTTGGACGACTATAAGAAAAACTATAAGTATCTTTCCTTATTCCTTCCTAGTCTTCTTTTTAATGATATAAAAAATGTCCCATAACATTTTTTAAAGCGTCAGGTTAAATAAAATGTGTGGGAAACTTGACGCTTAAGGACATTATGTTCTTGAACATTTTTATTAATATAAGTGTCATATATCCAAATATATAACTTTAGTTAAGAGCCGCAGTTTTGAAAAAAAAACTTGTTATAGCCCGGCTACACGCTCAAACATTATTGCATTCAGATTGCATAAACACAGTTTGCGCAAGCAAGATAAGCCGGCCACACGCTCCATCTTCCTTGCGCACACCAGCTTGCGCAAAAATCTTCAAACCCCTTTAAGTAAGTAGGTTCTTAAATATGTTTGGTACTAAATGTCATAATTACCACTCCAGACGTAGTTATATAGGTGTCTTGTCTATAGGTATTAGAGACAGTCTGAATTGATAATGGTAATGACCCGACTGTATTTTTAATCAAATCATAAAGACGTGATCTTATTCTTCAGAGCTCTTATTAAAATAATAATGAACTAATATTGTTTTTCATTAGAGACTAATACCAACAACCTAGACGGCGCAGACTATAATACTTAGAATAATATTTTGTAAAAAACATTGTTAATAGTAATGTTTTTCTTTTGAATTATTTAGGGTCGAAATAAATGAATAAATATTGATGGACAATCCACACAGTTTCATCTAGCCCAAAGCGAAACAGAGATTATGTTATGGGTACTAGATGACTGATATGTTTATATGTTATATTTGATACAGTAGATACATAGATAGATATTATAATAATTTAATTACTATAAATAAAGCTTTTTATAGTAAAGTGCTTATTTAGTAATGAAGACATAAAGTTATTGAAATCTGAATAACTGAAATCATGGCGCCTTCCATTAACAATAAATTACCCAAAAAAGCCATTTTGGAACGTAAATGTAATTATAGGTAGGTACTGTAAGTGACTTTATGGCAAACAAACATTTTTTCAAGGTACGTACTAGGTATCAATAAGTTTTATCAGTAATAATATGTTTGTTTTAATTTTTTATGTATTTCTTGGTTGTAAGTGTTGTTATTATTTTAATTTATTTGCCATTGATTTAACTGCTTATTTGACATTGTACGAAAATATTACACGCAGCACCAGTAGAAATACATTGTTTCTCATACCTCATACCTTATAGCCCGGCTACACGCTCAAACATTTGTGCATGCAGATTGCACAAACACAGTTTGCGCAATCTGCATGTAAAATGAGCCGGCCACACGCTCCATCTTGCTTGCGCAAACTGGTTTGAGCCCGGCCACACGCTCCATCTTGCTAGCGCAAACTGTGTTTCTGCACAAATGTTTGAGCGTGTAGATAAAATATTACTTTACTGAAATCTTACAGCTTTACCACCCACGGATGAGAAAAGTAATCACACACTTTAATCTGTTCCCAGATTTTCTTGTCTACAAACGAAAAACAATTTTTTACATAATTACATAAATTGTATTTTATTGCCATCTCAGGCGCAGCTGTTGTGCGATTTAAATTATTGACACGCTCTATTCCGCGTATCAACTTTATATGACATCAACGAATGTTTTGATAACTCGCCTACTCTATCTCTACTCTCTCTATCTCTATCACTGTATGTTTAGACACTGAGGAGTGAGAGAGACATAGAACACACTGGATCTTCTCAATTTAAAATTGGTCGACTTAGTCAAAACTAAAATGAATTCTGGTGGTTAACCGACACTTGATCTTAATTAAATTTGATATATGGTTTATACTTGTCATTTGTTCTATCATAAGCATCATAATATTGCCTATTTTTGTCCAAAGCTGGACATAGGCTGGACATAGGCCCCCAATGAGCGCTATAGTCACCTGTCTTCAGATTGCCGTACTCACTATCTGCCTGCAGTCTTTCGCAGATCGTCATCCCCTATGGCGAGAGGGCGTCCTACACTACGTTTACCGAGTCTTGGTCTCCACGCGAACACGTTTCAATAATCAATTTGTTCTATATTTAAATAATGTCATACCAACTTGTGGGAATATGAAAGAATAAGGTATGTTAGTACATTCTAAAGACGTAGAGCTAGCTATCTGGTCCCTCTATAGCAATTTATTAGTAAAAATATGTAATTATCATGATTTTATCTCAGAGGTCAATTTTATTTAGCAGAGAATTGATGTGCTGAGTCATTTGTGACTTTTCCGCCATCTTGCTCACTATGCCATGGACGCCGGAAAGGGAAAACTCCGAAATATGCAATCTCCTAAAATTGACCTCTAGAGATGGTAATTTCTATTAATAAGTTCGAAAATGAGAAGTGAGAACTCATTAGCACTTGAGAACAGACGATTGAAGTTTCAATTTAGATCACTTAGCAAGTTTCATTTCAACAATGAAGAAAGTAATAATATTATAGTTCAACTTTGAAATATTTGCTTTATGCGTTTACTTTTACACTTCGTACCCTGATGCCTTGTATTATTATAATAAAATGGTACATTGTTCATCAAGGCAAGAAAGTGCCCGATTTGTACAGTGTGTATCATTTGAGGCCTTAAAACACAAGAGATAGGATGCAATGCACAATACACTCTTATGCGAGATGTCCGTGCATCCCAGTTCCCCTAATAGAATTAGACACGACGTAGGAATGGCACTTTCTCTCGAGTGACACGTAGTGCTTTATGCTACACCTAAAACGAAAATTATCATTTTAGAATCTTCAAAATCACTCGAGTAAATTCAAATGACTTTAAATATACACTCGCGTGATTTGAAGTTGCTGACGACTCGGACAAAATTTAGTAGGACACAGTGTCCCAACTAGCGAGAACAGATATGTACTCGCTGGTCCCAACATACGCTTTTGATATTGATATTTTTTTTACTTTCGATTCGGACACCATGAAATCAGTTGGTTCTTTCTTGAATTATTGTTTCGAAAACGGAAGAGGCTGGTCTCATATTTATTTATTTATTTGGTAATAGACGAGCAGTCTGTGGCTAATGTGTCTATATCACACAGTCTTGAATTTAATCATCGCCTCGCGGTGATAAGTTTTTTATCTTAAAAAAAAAATATCCCCGCAGGGAAATTGCCCTTTTGCGGGATAAAAATTATCCAGGACATAGCTACCCTGATATTAATTTCATCCTGATCCGTTCAGCTGTTTTAGCGTCAAGGTGTACCAAACATACAAACATTCGCCTTTATATTATTAGTGTGCTCACTTGTGGAAAAAGTATAATTACATTGTCTGAACGTGATTTTCCGCATAGGTCCCACTTTGGTCCGAGGCGAGTGGGACGAACACCGAATAACTAGATTCGAAGTTGTAGGTTTGAAAACCTTCATTAAAATAGAACATTTCAAACATTTAAAAAGAAAAAGTCTCCTTCACTAAAGTTTAGTTTAGTGACTAAACTATGAGCTTCACCCGGATCTTGACCTTAAAAACTTTGTCGTCATACAACACTGCACCATTGGTTTCTTATTTCGGTTTTCTTTCCTGTATCTTTTCAAAGTTTATCGATAAAAGTAATAAGAAAGCTCTTTGGGATAAGATTTACCAGGACTCGAACAAAAAGTTAGGAAAAATAACCGACATTATTTGTACAAAAGTTGACTCTGTAAGACCCTAACAAATGACATAATACGAGTACATCATCAGCCCGTACACGTCCACTGCTGAACATAGGCCTCCCCCCAAACGACGCCACGAACAGCGGTCCTGAGCCGCCTCCATTCAACGACTCCCTGCGACCGCTACGATGTCGTCAGTCCATCGAGTGGGAGGTCTTCCCACACTCCGATTCGCATTGCATCGCGGTCACCACTCGAGAACCTTTACTCCCAACGGTTATCGGTTCTACGAGTACATTACCATTCAAATAATTAGGAGGCATAGAAAATACCAAACAATTTACAAGAAAACACAATTTTATTGTTTTGAAAAAAACGAAAAATAGAAATTTAATCTCTTTTTCCAATGTTTTTAAGTTTTGCAGGATAAATACTAATCCCTCGTGTAGGTATAAATTAATTCATGAGACCACCTCGGGGATCATTTTCCAGACGATAGCAAAATAATTTTCAAAGTCAGTCCATACCTGACGAAGAAATCAACAAATATACATAAAAACATACATACATACCTACAGCCGAACATAGAACCACTTCCTTTTTTCAAAGTCGGTTAAATAATCATAAAATAATCACTACATTATAAAACAAAGTCCTCCGCCGCGTCTGTCGGTCTGTATGTTCGCCATAAACTCAAAAACTATTGAACGAATTTTCATGCGGTTTTCACCAATCGATAGAATGATTCATGACATCCCTCATGAATGAATCATTTTATCGATTGGTGAAAACAAAAGTTTTTATATAATTTGTATAAGTTCGCGATCGCATATATCTATCTTTTAAGGATAGCTTACTATACACGTTGTATCATACATAATATCACATAATATGCAATACTACCCGCGCGAATAGAATAGACTAGAATAGAATAGAATCATTTTTTCACAGAAAACATCTCAAATATTACCATGCTGTCAAAGTATCAGTGGTATCAATGCAATACTACCAGTAGTTTGGACTGGTGTGTGAATATTAATATACCTACCAACTTACATAATAATAATGATTTAGAAATTGAATTACAAATGTCATGTCTGTTTAAAATTAAAATATTGGTCCACGCTGTGAAAAAAATGAGTTATTAACCATTTATTGAGTCTATTTTTAAACAATGCAATTGGCAAGTCCTTAAATTCTTTTGGTAATATTAAATATCTTAATTGCCATGCAAAACGAATTTCGTCAAAAAGTTTAGAACGGTGATTTGGCAGACTTTTGAAGCTGGGACGGGTTGCTATATAGTTAGTGATAATTAGCGGTCTTATCACAGAGGTGCGTTCTCTTCCAGATCAGACAATTTGAAATTTATAGGATCGTTAAATTGTACATGGGGTTCTGACAAAAATATATGAGTGTATATAATAATCAAATGGAACAAACATTTCTTGGGCTTCAATAACTGACTATGTAGGCGTTTGGCTTGGGCTATAAATTATACCAAGCATCATAATCTTACAACCTTAACCCAATGAAATTAACGGCTATTTTCGTCCAGCAATAAGTATGTCTTGAATGGTGCACCGACAATTAACCAATTGACAGCAGTAAGTGGACAAACCTCATTGTCTTTAATAGAGGAAGCGCCAGCCTACGCCAGAGCATTGAAACCGACAAAAGTAAAAACTAACTTTAATTCAATAAATGACGAGAATATGTCCAAAACAAGGGAGGAAATAACTTAGATTAACATAAAACGCCACCGTATAATGTTCTTTTATGTCTAGTTCATCCCAAAGTTGCCTGGAAGAGATCGCTCAAAGCGATAAGGCTGCCCTTTGTACTTAATTGATTGTCTGCATTTCCTTCTGTATTTTATTTTGTGTTTGTGTGGTACAATAGAGTTATCTATCTAAAATTTAAAGTGAGTGGTAGAAATGAAGAGAGGTCAAATAGCCCTACTAATATTACAAAATTTCAAAGTTTATGAGTAAGTATGGATGTTTGTTCATCTTTCATGCCAAAATTACTGAACTGATTGGGCTGAAATTTGGAATGGGTATAGTGTGGGACCTCGAATAACATACATTATAGACAATTTTTTTATCCCGATAAAAGGCGGGCGAAGGCACTGGCAGCAGCTAGTGCGATAATAATGTACGTAGAGAGTGTAGTGCCGTTCAGGAAATTAAAAACAAATCGTGTTCAGCGATTATCGTTGTTAACTGTACCTACTTATACCCCGTCCACGCATTTATTTTCTTTGACTGAATGAAGTAACGCAATATAACATAGACTCTGTTTTTTCGAAATAGTGCTGCGAATCTGTCGACTCGAAAAATATCGGGATTAATGAGAGCTTATATATCCATCGAGCTGACAGATTACGGGTCTATGAAATCGATTGCCGCTAAGTACAGTATCGAATCTGAAAATGGACACTTTATAGGACGGCCGCTTGAAGTTTTTTTCGTAATATCTTTTTATTTATAAGCGCTACTTCAACAGTAATTTATGAGTAACGGCTTTAATTTAAACTAGGTAAATTATCCTAACTAATATTATAAATACGAAAGTTTGTTTGTTCATCCTTCCTTCACGCCCTAACTAAGATACTAATCGACTTGATTTTTGGCATAGAGTTAGTTGAAAGGATGGGGAATAAGTACTTTTTGTCCCGCTAAAACATCAATTTTCCATGGGAGATTTACAGGAAAAATACCTTTTTATCTCTCTAGAAATGTGAAATTCGTATTTAACGCGGGTGAAACCGCGGCAAACAGCTTGGGTAATAAACAGGCAGAAGGAAATACTCACCTGATTTCGAGATTTTTCAGTTTCGATAGTTTACGTCGTAAGAACTGGCCCAAAACTATCTTAACTAGCCAGCACGATAGTTTACGTCGTAAATTAATATTGTATCCTTTCATTCAGTTAAAGAAAATAAATGCGTGGACGCGTTCATACTGACGGGCTTTGGTTACTGATAAGGTGGTACTTCGACTGTACCGTACAGATATATATTTATATATTTTGACGACCTCTGTGACGCGGCGGGCGAAGGTCCGCCTGCAACGCAGGAGGTTGCGGTTTCGATTCCCACCTCGCGAAAAATGCTTGTATGATCTGCAAATATTTGTTCAGGGTGTTTTGGATGTTTTCTATGTATAATAAAAAATATCTATCTATCTATTATATTATGTATATCAGTTATCTAGTACCCATAACACAAGCTCTGCTTAGCTTGGGGCTAGATAATGCTATGTTAATTGTCCAGCATTATTTATTTATAGGTTTTCTGCGTCAATTTCTTCAACAAATGAAACAGATATTTAAAAAAAATAGACTGCCAGTTGTTTAATGTCTAAGTTCTAATCTGAGCCTTTATATAGACAATCATCGGTCGTTGGCAGCACAATCCCACTCACCGCCACCTACACTTTATTACGACAGTGTTCAATTGTAAGCAAATTCCTAAAGACGTTTACGAAATAGCTGTTTTCATAACGAGGACCCTACCGCACCGAGAGGCCACGGCGATATCGCGGGTCTTTAGTCAACATAGGCCGCTGCTCGAACTTATCCCGGGGGATCAGTTGACGATGAATATTTTGCATCGGGCAACTGATCCCATCGACAAATTTTATGATTTGTTTAGACACGTAAAAGTATTTGGAAATTCGATTTACGCTGGCAACTTAAACTTTCCAAACGTCTCATTCTGTATTGTGTAGCAGCTTATTCAGTTGTTACGGTTTTTTTTGTTTGTTCCTCTTTTTTCCTCCGATATGGATGGATCGGATACATTTTAGGCTAACATTTTGCTTACTTTGGTTACGGTTTGGCAACGTCGTCTGCCTTACAATGGTTTGAATACGTCGCCAGTGACGTCGGCGTGGCGTCCTGGTGAGAAGGCTCCTTAGTCTTTAATGTTTGCGGAATTTATGTAAAACACAAGTGTTATGTTTGATGAATTCATGAGTCATATCACATAAGCACCTGTTTATTTGCTACAAGAAGGCTTTAAGACCGACAATGACTCACCAAAGTTAAAGAAACAGTCAAATTGCGGGGCCCCGGAGACTTGAATGTTGACTTGTAATAAGTAAGGCGTTTGAAAATTATTAATGACTAGTTGCTGTCCGCGCCTTCGCCCGTGTTTTATCGGGATAAAAAATAGCCTATATGTTATTCCCGGTTCCAAACTATACCCATACCAAATTTCAGACTAATCGGTTCAGTAGTTTTTGCGTAAAAGAGTAACAAATATCCATCCATACAAACTTTGACATCCATAATATTACTAGCTGTTGCCCGCACCTTCGCCCGCGTTTTATCGGGATAAAAAATATTCTTTATGTTATTCCAGATCCCAAACTATACCCATACCAAATTTCAGCCTAATCGGTTCAGTAGTTTTTGCGTGAAAGAGTAACAAATATCCATACATCCATCCATAAAAACTTTCAAATTGATAATATTAGGAAGGATAAATGTCAAAGTTTGTATGGATGGAAATTTTTTCTTCTTTCTTGCAAAAACTACTGAACCGATTAGGCTGACATTTGGTATGGGTATAGTTTAGGACCTGGAATAACATATAGGCTATTTTTTATCCCTATAAAATGCGGCCGAAGGCGCGGACATCAGCTTGTAATATTATATAGTAGGATAGAGTTGAAAAACAGCTAAAGAAACATACTACAAAATTAAGTAGGTATGCAGAACCAATCAATAAGGAAACTGAGTATACTACCGGCTACTATGTAAATGAAACAACGTGACATTTACTATAATGACTCATCAAACTACCTGAGAAGAGAACGTATCAGTTGATCACTGAGTCAGCAGTGAATCAACAATTTAGCAAATACTTTACCTCTGACACGACTTGACTTAATAATCGTAAGGAAAATCGTGTGAAATTTAAGGTGGTGTATGCCTCAAAATATCGCCGCCGCCTTTTCTTTCTTATAATTATGTCAATCAAAGGAATTTTCAAATATCGAATGTATAATTTATAATACCTACCATAAGCTTTTTTTAATGCCCATGATACTTACCTACGACCACCCTATTGTTCTTGTTGCTAGTTAACTTTACTTGGTTTCGTAAAATAGTTTCCTATTCCTACTACAACCCGCTTTATTTGCGTGAAAAATAATTAAGTTGGCCTTTTTGCTATAAATCTTTACCTCTAATTTTATTTATATTCTATAAAATGTAATGCTCAACTAAAACTTGCATGAAGCCCAAATAAGATAGTGTTTTAAAAGGTTCAATAACCGATGTATGATACTTACCTATTCTTTCCTTTAAATAAGTTTGAAAAAGATAGATAGACAATGCTTTATTGCTCACATAACAAAACAATTTACAAACAATTTGATACAAAATAGAAATGTGACAATTGGCGGTCTTATCGCTCACGAGCGATCTCTACCAGATAACCTTACCTATTCTTTCCTTTAAATAAATTTGAAAAAGCGTACAGCGCTTATAAACGTACACAGCTTACATTTATGTTCAATATTGTCTAGGATTAATGTACACTGGATTTGTATTACTTTTATATATTAAGTTCATTAATAAAGATATTTTAAAATTGAAAATTGAATGGCCATGATATATGTATTTTTCTTTTATTTCCTTTGTAAATAGTAGCGAAGTTGCTCTTGGTAGCCACCGAACTGTTGTTTTATTATACGAAACGAAACTATTTCAGAGGTAGTAAAAAAAGCTTAGGATAAGTATCACTAACAGTACATTATATAGATATTTGAAAATAATTGTGCTTAACGTACTTAATTATAAGTTAAAATAGGTGGTGGCGCTAGTGTGCGGCAAACAAACACCTTAAACAAGAAGTTGAGTTGAAAGTTATAGCCAGCTTACTAAAATCATGAGTGTTAGATTTGGGCTTCCCGATGCGCAATTGTTTACAGTCCCTGCTAATGGTCTCCTTCTAAGATTACTCCTGATTACGCTGTTATACATAGTTGTCAGTGATTCCAAACTCAAATAATATGGCGTGTTTTAAAAAACGATACACCAACTTCAAATTCCCTTACTTTTACACTTATTTTAAGTTTTGCGGGATAAATACTAATTCCCTGGGGATAAAAATTTTATGGGACCCCTTCGGAATCATTTTCTATACAATAGTGAAAGAATTTCCAAAATCAGTCCATAACTGGCGGAGATATCGCGTAACATACATAAAAAAAAACTTTCAGACAAATTGATTGATTGAGACCTTCTCTTTTTGAAGTCGGTTAAAAACAATAAAGTAATTACTGAATTACTAATCGGACGCAGATCAAATGATGAGAAATAGAACACGAGATGCGGTAAGGAATAATTAATTTACCTATAGGTAATTAATACTGAGTCTATTACAATCGACAGAGTTCACTCAGTTCAACAGATAGTTTGCCAAACGAGTAATCGCGGTAAGATAAGGGGAAATACGATTACCCATATCTTAGAAATACGCGTAGAGAACGCAAAACTAAATGAAACAAGTTAGTTTCATAATAGTTGGGCTGAGTGCTTTCCGATGGTATTCCATTAATCTAATCTGATAGCTTATTGGTACTATTTAAAAGCCTACGCATTTGCTCCCCTTGGAGTCGAGACCTTAGGTCCGTGGGGTACCGAGGCTCTCCGGGTTTTCAAAAAATTATCTGAGCGCCTGGTCGAAGCGACGCGTGACCTATCTGGGAGCTGGTGAGTATCTGGCGCAGCGCATTAGCATTGCCATACAGCGAGGCAATGCAGCCAGCGTCTTAGGGACGCTTCCGACTGGTATTGATATGGACCAGTTGAGCTATGTGTAGATTGTTTGCAACAGTCTGCAGTTAGCTCAATTGTTTTAATTGTAAATACTAGTTTAATTTGTTTACATTATTTGATTATTATTTTCTTTCTCTTTAAAACTATAGATTGTAGTGTATTTGAAAAAAGGAATCTGTGTCAATTTATAATGAGAGAGACATGCTATAGCCACAGGTTAGGTAATGTTCTATGGCGCATAAAATTTTCTTGTAATTCTTTATTGTTCACAGTAATACATTGTATCAACTTATCTAATAAGATTATGTACATAGGCGAGCTTAACCCTGAAAAAGAATTTTCTTCCAGCAAACCTTAGAGTTATAGGAGAGGCGATTGAACAGGTAGAGGAAATTTCCGTCTGATATTATTGAACAATGGGCCGATGTTGTCCTCCTCAAATTACGGCCACGGTGGTCAACAAAGTCATGTGCGCACGACATATACGTATTATAGTGTACAAGTGTGTGCGCAAATAAAGGTGCACTATCTATTTCCTCACTCTCATAATCCAGTGGAACGGCAGACTGACACGACCGGGGACAGGTCAGGCTCAGGGCCAACAGCTCAACGTTATTTCCGAGGCACCGAGAGTGTGAGGGCGTAACCGAGGGCTTAACACCGCCAACGCCCTGACTCCGGGATGGGCCAAGGAATATGCCACGTGCCCCCTAAATTCGATAAGTCAAATTTGTACTCATCAGATTGCCAACGTTTCCGCCATAATCCTCCAGTTTTTTCCTTAATTTCTCAATGACAAAGAGCAAAGTCTGTTCCTAAATCCAACAATGTTCCCAGCCCATCGGCTTTCTTTGACTCGAGTCGTTTTCACACTACGTTACCCTTGCTGATCCTAATTTGGACCTCCAAGATCCGTTTCCACGCTTTTTAACTCGACATATTGCCTCCCTTTCAAGCCATTTTCCAAATGTAATGCGTCACTGAAGCTCATGTCTTTCTGTTCAAATACCAACTTTATAACTGAAGCTATGTGGTTGTTTGTTGTATGGACTGTGAGCTGCAATTTTCACATCATCTAGTGCCGAGTTAGTGTTCCATGACGGTGATTGGGAATTTAAGCATTATTGTTAGCTGGGTAGAGCTGCTATTACGGTGGTTACAAGGTCGCTATTGATGGAATCGAAGAATGGTATGAGCATGATTCTAAAGAGGGGGTTTATTGATGTGGAAACGTTAGCACACGTTAGGTTTGTAAACGATCTTGCTCACATTAAAAACAAGAGCAATCAGTACGGTACTCTTTCTTTTGTTTGTTCTGGGATGCAGAGCATTTGAAATTGCTGCAAGGAAGGGTATCACGAGGCAAACGGACGCGAGACAACACCCCACTGCCCACTGTGTGTGGGCACGCCGAATAGTAAATCTGCGGGGTTGTGAGCGTCAACGTGGTAGGATATGGCTCAACTGATATTGGTTAGGAAAGACAAGAGATCAGTTGTCCCAGGGATGGAAGCACATACCTTGATTGCGGGAGCACCAGATCCAATATCGTTAACACTCGCGGCGCGCGCGCGGCACTGTCAGCTAGGGAAACACTTGGGAGTTCCCCCAGGAGCTGCGGGAAGACAAGTTTCGGACTAGGCCGACGTGGTTCGGCCGAGGCTAGATTGCAACTGTTGGTAGCCATCTTGGATGGCATTATGCGGGTGTTGTGCGTCCCGCTTACTCTTCAGCGGTATTCTATGTGCTAGTAAGGGAAGGCGGATAGGAAGTTGATGTCACAAATACGTTTGATTCTACGCAGATGAATAACGATCATATAGTTGAATATGCGCGCAACCATTCCCCCGGGCTAGAAGGGACCCCTTCTAAACAACGAAATAAAGAATACGATGCGGGTATACCGCTAAAAGCCAAGACGCACGCGGTTGTAATTAAAGATGCGGTTGAAACTAAAGACGCGGTTGATACTAAAGGTACGGTTACTACTACAGATGCGGTTGGAACTAGAGACGCGGATACTACTAAGGATGTAAATTGTCACTGAGGACGCGGTTGCTACTAACAATGTGGTTGTCACTAAGGACGCGGTTGCTACAAACGAATTGTGCGGGTGCTACTAAAGATCTAGTTGTCACTGGGGACGCGGTTGCTACTAACGAATTATGCGGGTGCTACTAAAGATGCGATTCCTATTAAAGGTGCCGGTGCTACTAAAGATCTAGTTGTCACTGGGGACGCGGTTGCTACTAACGAATTATGCGGGTGCTACTAAAGATGCGATTGCTATTAAGGATGCGATTCCTATTAAAGGTGCGGGTGCCACTAAAGATGCGGTTACTACTATAGAGATGCGGGTTGAAACGAATGATGTGGTTACTACTATAGAGATGCGGGTTAAAACGAATGATGTGGTTACTACTATAGAGATGCGGGTTGAAACGAAGGATGCTAAGGCGCGATATTATCTACTGGTAGAAGTTATTGATTAGGTAGCGGGCAGAGACGAACAACTGGACGCAGATATGACCCAGTGGCCGTCCGAACACGAACTATCCGTGTGACGCCGTTTGAACCAGGAAACACCTCGTCCACGACACCGAGAGGCCAGTGAAGGGGGGGAGAATTTTCGGTTAAAAGGATCACGACGGTTCCTACGGTTATAGGGTCCGTAGTCGTGTTCCACTTGCGACGCGATTGCAAAGTATGGAGATAGTCAGTCCTCCATCGTTTCCAAAAAGATTGGACTAGCTTGTCTAAAAGATTATGCCTAGCTAGCGTATTAGTGTTCTCGTCAATTTCTAAAGCGGGCAAGAATTTGAGAGGGGTAAGAGTTAAGAAGTGTGCAGGAGTCAAAGCGAGCGGTTCTGCAGGATCGCTGGAAAGCGTTCGACAAAGCGGGCGGGTGTTCATCACAGACTCTACTTGAGCGAGGATAGTGCTCATCTCTTCGAATGATAAAATCTGTTCGCCTATGACACGATACAGATGTGATTTTAGGGTTTTAACATTGGCTTCCCAATTTCCGCCGAAATGACTTGCGGCTGGGGCGTTAAGCGACCATTCGATGCGGTTTTCCGCCAAGACGTGACCGAATTCAGTATTATGGTGAGTGGATTTCAAAAACTCCTGAAGTTCTGAAAGAACACGCTTAGCGCCAATGTAGTTGGTTCCATTGTCGGAATAAATTCGTCCTACGGGACCACGGCGCGATAGGAACCGCTTTAAAGCTCCCATGAAGCATGCAGTGGTCAGATCTCCTGCTAATTCTATATGTATTGCGCGGGTTGTCATACAGACGAATAGGCATACGTAGGCCTTGGTGGCCCGGATACCACGACCACGGGTGAGTGTTATCCTAAACGGGCCGCAATAGTCAGTTCCTGTGTGCACGAACGCCTTCGCTGTCTCTACAACACGGCAGGAGCGATGATCAGCCATTTCAGGGAATGAAGCTTTAGGACGAAGTCGAAAGCATGGGAGACATTTATGTATTCTATATCGAATGATATTGCGTGCGGAAAGTATCCAGTATCTTTGGCGTAAGAGCGACATGAGCAGGTCTGGGCCTGCATGGCAGTTTACCTTGTGGTAATAATCGACTATCAAATCTAATATGTGAGCCTTGCGGGGTAACAGAATAGGATGCTTTTGAGAAAAGTCTAAGTTAGAATTCGAAAGGCGACCTCCAACTCTAAGAATATCATCCCTTACAAATGGTTTTAGGCAACGAAGCGGACGGTTATATTGTTTACCTGCCTTCAAGTTAGCGAATTCGGCAGCGAAATGGAATCTTTGAAGTTCACGAAGTATGAGCGACTCCGAGAATTCAAGATCCGATGCGGATATGCGCCCACGCGAGGGTATCAAGTTAGAGAATCTACTAATGTAAACTACACAACGAAGTAGTTTTGACCATGACGAAAAGCGGTTTGCTAACGAAATCAATAGCGGTTCTTGAGGCGGTACAGTGACCAATAGCGTTTGTTTCCTTTCTTCAGGAACCTCCGAAACAGTCGTGGGATTAAATGCCACAATGGGCCATTGCGAAATATCTAAGTGGGCCCAAGGAGGGCCATGAAACCACAACGGGTGTTGGATGATTTGCGAAGGCATAAGGCCACGAGACAAACAATCAGCGGGGTTTTCAGTGCCGGGCACATGATACAAATTTTGCGGCGATAATTCATTTTGAATTTTAGTTATTCGGTTGGCAACAAAGGTCTGCCAACGATGCGGAGAAGAATGTACCCAACAGAGTGCGACAGTTGAGTCGGAGAATGCGAAAATATTTCTTATAGCGATGCGGGTTTGACATGACGAAACGATAACCTTTATGAGGCGTGCTAGGACGAGAATGGCGCAAAGCTCGAGGCGAGCTAGCGAGACGACCTTCTGAGGCGAAACCTTTGACTTAGCGCTTATTAAGCTTAAGGTGCAACCCTCGGCGTTTTCAATGTGGAAGTATACGACGCCTCCATATGCCTTTTCACTCGCGTCTGCGAATCCTAAGAGGGTAACTACACTGGTTGAGACGATTCCTACGTGGCGTGGAATCCTTATTTCAGCGAGTAAAGGAAGTTCTTCCCTAAAGCGGAACCATAGTTGAGCAATGTCGTTCGGCGGAGTGTCATCCCAACCACAATCACACAACCATAGCTGTTTGATCAACAATTTAGCGTATAAGACGACGGGTGCGACGAATCCCATTACGTCCCATATTTTAGCGACACAAGACAAAATATTGCGTTTAGTACAAGTACGCATAGGCGGGGTTATTGCTAGACAGAAATGATCATTAGCGGGTGACCAACATAGGCCAAGAACCTTATGTTGATCTGCTTCATCAAACTCTTTGATAGATGAGAGCTGATGTGACAGTGGGATGGAGTCGAGTACTACCTTAGAGTTACTCGTCCACTTGACAAGTTCGAATTGGCCGGACTTCATGAGGCTTATCATTGCCGCCGCTGTGGAAACTCCCTCTTCCTCAGATTCAACGGAATAGACAAAGTCGTCCATGTATAAGCCGGTGTCGATCATGTCTTTAGCGGTGGGGTGTGAGTCACCTTCGTCTATAGCGAGTTGTTTTATTGTGCGGAGCGCGTGAAACGGACTGGAGCGAAGCCCGAAAACAACGCGGTTAAATTCGAAAACCTGGATAGGTTCATGCGGGGAAAATCTATACAGAATGCGCTGAAAGCGGCGGTCAGATTCTCTAACTCCAATAGCGAGAAACATTTGTCGAATATCTGATGAAAGTGCGATCGAAAACAAGCGAAAGTTTACTATAATGTTGAAAAGATTCCCTTGAAGGTTCTGTCCACTATATAGAAGATCATTAAGAGAGACTTGTGAACTGGTTTTACAACTGCCATCTAACACGACGCGTAGTTTAGATGTAACCTTGTCTTCTTTAATGACTCCGTGGTGTGGGATGATGTATGATTGAGTTTGCGAAGTATCGGTGTCAATGGGCGCGGGAGAAAGATAGCCCCTTTCTAAATATTCACGAATCACACCATCGTAGGCTTCCTTCAAAGTAGGCGAGGTCTGCATCTTCTTCTCCAAGCAAAGAAAGCGACGTTCAGCAGCTTGCCGTGAATCACCGAGCGAAACTTTATCACCTTTGAAAGGGAGCGATACTACATAGCGACCGTCATCATCGCGAGAGGTTGTACGAGTATAAATCTCCTCACACAAACGATCATCTGGACTAAGTACCGGCGGGACGTCCACCTCCTCCAACTCCCAGAACTTGCGAACGGCAGAGTCCAAGGTGGGTGAGGTACAGCAGTACGAAAGCGATTGGTAGCTACCTACTTGAGCAGGAGCGTTACCAATGACAACATAGCCAAGGACAGTCTCCAAGGCTAGCGGGGAATGAAGCGAAGGGCTTCCTTGAACCTTGCGGTTTAGTAGTAGATGCGGGAAAATCGAAGCACCTATGAGCATTTGAATCGAACCAGGGACGGAGTAGGTATCGTCCGCCAAAGGCAGATTATCAAAATTGTACAAGTCAGAAATTCTGACCGAAACCGCGGGCAAATGTTCTGTTATTTTGTCAACTACCAGCGATTCCATATCGTAATGAACGCGACGATCCAAGCGGGAGAAAAACCTAACATTTACTGAACCCTGAATTGACTTACTAGAACCTCCTATTCCCTTCACGAAAGAAGGTTTATGTTTCAGGTTCAATCCCAAGCGGGTACAACAATCGGAAGTAATAAAATTACTTTGCGAAGCGCTATCTAACAAAGCGCGTACGACAACTTCATTACCATGCGAATCAACCACGATAATGCGAGCAGTAGGTAGCACGACGGTGCGATGGACAAAGCTACTATCAGCTGATAACGCACACAGAGCCACGTTATCACTATGCCAGGAGCGAGCGGGGAGCGCGCACGTCTCATTCGAGGCGGGCGGCTGCGACGAGAGCGGCGGCGGCGGCGGCGCGGGCGCCGTCGTTAGCGGAGGTATACTATTCTGCGGTTTATTACCAAAACACAACAATGTATGATGCTTAGAGTTGCACTTCTTGCATCTTGACTTGGAAGCACAATTTGCCATGCGATGTCTATTGCTGAGACAATTCAAGCACAAACGCTTGGTCTTTACAAATGCGAAACGTTCGTGCTCGTCTAACTTATGAAATGCCTGACATTTGTAAATAATGTCATGCTGGTTATCGCACAGTGAGCACAACGAAGAGCCTGAGTCAGCACTGGCTGTCGTATTGACGTATGTTTGCGTAGATGGACCATGGGGTTTACGCTTAGAAGTTTCTTGTTTTGATTGTGCGGGCGAAGTTCGTTGCAATACTTTGACATGATTTCGCAAGAACATTGTCAAACTATCGAACGATGGTATCTGGGTACCAAGTTGCTCAAACTCGAATGAGCGTGCAGTTTCTACGTCTAATTTCTTAAGTGCGATGTATAAAAACACGAAGTCGGCGAGATTATCTATTCCTAAGTTCTTCAATGCAGCGACCGATGTCGAAAATTTGTCAAGGAATAATTCCAGATTAGAAGCGGAACTCGATGAAATTGATTTCAACTCAAATATTTGGTCTAAATATGATACGGCCATGAGGCGCTTGTCTTCATACTTGTCTTTGAGCCAATCGAAAATGAGTGAGTAGTTATCAGCCACCAAATTTATGCCCACGCATGCTGACCGGGCGCGGCCGGTCAGTTTACCTAGAAGGTAGTATAATTTCTCTGAATCGGTCAGAGAAGCGTTGTTATGTACCGAATGTCGAAAGCTCGTATAGAATAGAGGCCAATCTTTTAAATCACCATCAAAGCTAGGGATTTCTATTGGCGGTAGTCGAGGGGACCTATGTGGTGTTGCAGCTGCAGTAGAGGGTCTGACCTCCCTGTCGACAGCCAGCAGCTTTCTAGCAGCGCGGCGTACACAACCTAACAGGTCCTCGAACGATGATAGTACCTGAAAGTTGATTGCGGTCTCGGGATCGAGTTTCAGTTCTAATTCGCATATTTTATCTACTACCTTTTCGAAGTCGCAGTGTAACATGTCAACACATTCGTAATCACAAAGAAACGACTCCTTGTCGGTGGGAGAACCAGAATCCAGTTTCCTTGCGCGATCGCATATGGCTTGCATACGGGCAAATATTCGGTCTCTCTTAGCGAGGAGTACGTTTAGCTGCGATTCTGTGATAGAATCCACGGTAGGTGCCATGTTGAATGAGTTGAACAACTAAAGCTAGGTACCTACTTGTAAGGTATGTACCTACTTGTATGGTATGTAACGGACACGAAATATGTTTGAATGCGGAGATAGCAAATAAATCTGGAATGCGTAAACAACAGTGTGCAGTGTAGGTAATTTGCCAGCGCAGCTAATGCGTATGGTTAGAATACCAAACAATAAACGAGTTTGGGAATAAAGTATACGTATCTATTCAGCGAGCGGGTTGTGTCTAATAAATGCGAGCGGAATAGGTATTCTGGATAGTGATTATACTTGCTACTTAATGCAATGGACGGTTTTCAACTAAATGAAGTTGATAAATATGCGATGCGATGATTAGCTTAGAGCTTACTGCGTAATACCTACGTACCAGTTGCGTCTCTGCTAATTGAGTTTGTTTATCGACTTACGAATAGGCTTTATTTATTAGGTATAAAATTGCAAGTGAAAGATAAGCGGGTCTACAAAACAGAATGATGCGTAAGCACAGTAAATAGGTTACTTACTACGGCGTACCTAACTTAATGGGTAATGCGAAAGATTACTAACGAAATAAGCGGTTGTAATTCTAAGTGGTAATGCGTACGATAGGTTACCTAGGGCGTACCTATCGTGAACGAATGTGAACGAATGCGGAAAATACAAAGTTTAGGTTTGGGTTTGCGGGGTTGACTAAATATTATAACTAAATAGGTTCGATGTGATTCCTATTTGAGCTTATAATTTGCGCGATGCGTTGCAAAGTTGACGAATAATTATAGGAATTATTGTCTTCGAAACTTGAATGCAAAGATAACAACAAAATGGCGGTCTATGCCGTGTGGCGTGTGCCGTGCGAACGAACGACGAAAATGGTTTGCGGCGCAGATTCAACTATTTAGCGAGATACACAAAGCAAGTAGGTATATCCGGCTCGAAGGACCAGAAAATGGGCACGCCGAATAGTAAATCTGCGGGGTTGTGAGCGTCAACGTGGTAGGATATGGCTCAACTGATATTGGTTAGGAAAGACAAGAGATCAGTTGTCCCAGGGATGGAAGCACATACCTTGATTGCGGGAGCACCAGATCCAATATCGTTAACACTCGCGGCGCGCGCGCGGCACTGTCAGCTAGGGAAACACTTGGGAGTTCCCCCAGGAGCTGCGGGAAGACAAGTTTCGGACTAGGCCGACGTGGTTCGGCCGAGGCTAGATTGCAACTGTTGGTAGCCATCTTGGATGGCATTATGCGGGTGTTGTGCGTCCCGCTTACTCTTCAGCGGTATTCTATGTGCTAGTAAGGGAAGGCGGATAGGAAGTTGATGTCACAAATACGTTTGATTCTACGCAGATGAATAACGATCATATAGTTGAATATGCGCGCAACCAGTGGGTATTCAAAACATTTCGAATAAAATTCCTAAAAACACCATTGCAAAGACGGCAAAGATTTCAACACCGGTCAGATTTCAACTTATACGAATTCGTCATGCAATAATGTTATGTTAAATTGAAAGCGGATCAAACCAATGATGACGAATTTTACTGAGGTATATTTTGATACATTAGGCAGTTGAATTTGATGTTGTAAAAAAATTGTCGGCTATTATATGAATGGAATGGTTATTGAGTGTCTTATGTAGGTAGGTTTTTATAGTCAAACAAACTTTTCTTTCTTTGATAAGTTATCGAAAATATTATAGTTCGTTCACATGTCGGTCAGGTCATAGCGAACGAACGTCTTTTATTTTATCTGATAAAATCAACGATACAGCCAAGGTCCTAATTCCACTGAATTAAGCCCTTCACAGACGTAGCTATAATATAATATAGTAATATACCGTGCTATAAAGCAAACAATACAAGCAATGATAGTATAGCTTGGTGACGTCATAGAAATATAAATTATAGCTGCGTGTGCGGTCTCTCGAAAATTTGTGTAGAAAATATATCACACTATGTATGCCTTGCTACGAGTATGATTCATATTACTATATACATATTATAGCTACGTCTGTGATGGGTTTTAATCGCTTCAACAATGGTATTGTCTCAGGATGACACATTTTGTCATTTTACCTTTGATGAATGAAACTACAGATAGGGGACGCGTGTTAAAAATTACAAGATTGAAACCATTCTATGAATCTCTCCGTGCAAATAGCACCGCACGCACGCACTATCTAGAGTTTCTTTTATCTGTGGACGATTCTGTGACGATACCATTGTCATAGTAAAAAGATTGGTTATTCGGCCCCTGTCTGTAAACGAGAAACGACTGTAGCCAGATAATGGATGTGTCAGGCTGGGGGCGCTATGTTGCTCATTACGGGATACGGGAGGTTTATGTCCGTCAGTGTAGTAACTTAATTTTTGACCGATTTTAAAATGTATTAATGTAAGGAAAATAATCCTGAAAGGATCCCATAATTTTTTTATCCTCAGGGGATTAGTATTTATCCCACAAAATTTAAAAACAGTATAAAAGTAAGGGAATTCGAAGACGGTACATCGTTTTTTAAAACACGCCATATGCACGCCGCACGCACGCACTATCTAGAGTTTCTTTTACCTATGGACGATTCTGTGTCGATACCGTTGTCATAGTATATATTTTTATATGGGCCGTAGTTTTTAAGTTTTTTACATCCTATACTTGACTACCTATGTTGCCTGAAATAAATGATTTATTATTATTATTATAGTCAAAATATTGATTACTCGCACAGACATCGTAGAGCTACTTCCCTATTAGAATTCCGCGGTTATTCGGCCCCTGTCTGTAAACGAGTGAAGGATTGTAGCTAGATGCTGGATGTGTCAAGCTGAAGACAGGGCGCTATGGTGCTCATTACGGGAGGCCTATGTTCGTCATTTAAATAACTTATTTTACGTTAATAATATAATTTTATTGTTTTGAAATAACTAAAAACCTACTTCGAATCCCTTAGTTTTAATTTAAATTATTTTTTAAGTTTTGCGGGATAAATGAAAGACCTTTAAAATATAAGAATTAAATAAATACTATTATCCCCGAGGTAATAGTATTATAAAAGAACCATTCAAATCAGTCCATAAATGACGGACTTAGATAAAAACGTGTAGGTAGGTAGGTACCTACTCTTACCCTAAGTTTAAAATTTAGTTTATATGCTTATGTGTACTTTTGTAATATTTGACGTTTCTTTCTTCTTTTTAAATTGTTTGTGTGTTTTTCATACCTAAAAATATGTACCAATGTTATTGATAAGTATATTTTACTGATACCTACTTACTAAAATGTCTATGTTTGTTTTTTGTCCTGTGCTGTCTATGTTTGTGAACCAAATAAACCATCTATCTATCTAAAAAAAACATACATACATCAGAACATTGAACCTCATACTTTTCTCTAAGTCGGTTAATAAATATTGAAGTGGGCAAAAATGTTAATATGTGACGTGTCCAATAGTAATGTTTAAAGGAGTCTTGTATGTAAGTTCTAAAGGAAATAAACAATTTTGAGTTTTCAATGGACATGGCTGATGAATCTTATGAAATACGACATTATTACGTATGTAATGGAAAACAAACATGAAATACCAGGATGCCCGGATACATGGAAAACATACATAAATGCCAGGAAATATGGGAAAAGAATATTATTGCTTCTTCTTCTTCTCTATCTCTGAAAATTAGCGCCGCTAATAGCTTTGGCTTGTAGCGGCATAATGCTACGACAGGGACCTTTTTGGCCCCTAACATTGTTCCAATCTATTTTCTAAGCATGCATAAGTTACCTGTACTTTCCTATATCTGTAATGTGTCGTGTTATGTTACCTATGTATGGCCAAATAAATCGATTTTCTATGTCCTTTATATCAATTTAAATTTAAAATCCCTAAATAAAATTAAATCATGTCAACGTGTTTCCAATACGACAACGACTCTACGACGAGAGACACTTTGCATAATATCCACAGGGGTATCCATTAAGGAAAACCATTTTCAGATCACGATTTACTTTGAAATTGTTTTTTCTTAATCGAGTTCCTAGGTAAAATTCTTGAAATTGCTCTGACTTCTAATGATAGTTATTTAGAAGACTATGGTAGATATACTCAAGCATGACACTAGGAGGTAGAGGATTGGATCATTGGGCATTGGCGTTGGGTAGGCCGTTGGGCAAAATAGTTTCCTAGGACATTTTTTAATAAAAAACATTGCATAAATATGGCTCGAGTTTTTAGATGGTGCCAGAACGTAAACGTGGTTTAAAATTTTTTGGTTCGTTAACGTTAACCTACTTACGTTCCTCAAAACCTACATACTATCATTATCCTATTGCTTTACCTCGAAAGAAAGGATATGAGAATTTAACCACACTTCGTTATTCCTTATTCATGATTTTGCTCGCCCCATTATGCTCAAGTCGCAGGACTCTATACCTTGATTAGGTACTTCGCCGAACCTAACGGGTTTGCTTATCAAACTAGGCCTAGATCTCAGTACTCACGGGATTCTCGTGGTGAAAAATTCAAATTACATAAAAAAAAAAAAAATTTTTTTGGTTCCTCTAAACTGAAAACACGATTAAGAAAAAAAATTGCGATATAAAAAAATCTTGAAAGTATACTGTTTTGCACATAATTTGGTCTAGATCTCAGGAACCCTACGTCTATTGAAATTAATTTTGTTTTGATTCGTAGGTTATTGCTAGTTATTTGGTTCCTCTAAGCCAGTTTTTTCACAAGATGTTTACTTTTCTTGTTAATAACCAAAAACTTGATTTTTGCGCTTACGCAAAAACGTCTGTCTCACTCCTATGAATGTGAAATCCTATGCCTATCCTTTTCACAAAATGGCGTGCATTGCGCCCTCTTAACCTTACGTCGTCGTAGAGAACGGCATGCTGACCATTTTGTTCAAAGTTGACATGCTTGACCGCCTATCGTTCTTTCATGTCCAGTCCATCTAAGGTTGCTTGGGAGAGATCACTCATAGCGATAAGGCTGCTCTTTATACTTCCTATTATATCTATTCTCTATTCTAACCATTTCTGTACCAATAGGTATCTGGTATGTGTCTATTAATAATCGGACGACGAATATACGTCATCTTATTGTAGGTAAGTACTGAGTATAAGTTTGGTCATAATTCAGTATAATCATTAATATCATACGTCCACTGTTGAACATAGGCCTCATTCAAATGCTCAACACAAATAGCTAAACTGAGGTGCTTTCATCCCTGAAATCCCCTTCAATTTAATATACTTGTTAATACTATCTACAGTAATTACTTACACTGCGTATAATAATATAAACAATAATTTAGTTAGTGAAATTATTCACTAATTTCTGATGCCATGACGACGTTTAGAAAGCCCTATTAACGACTTAAATTAAGTAGTATTGCAATAACTTAAATCAAAGCGTTTCCTCATAGCAGAGAATAAAATAATAATACTAGGTACCTTCATAGTGTCCTGTCCTTCCCTTTTTAGAAGTTAGGTCTGGCGTATCAATAAAACACTCGCGCAAATGACAAAAGGAATTCTCTTGCGCGCGTGGCGATGCATTAAAAGTGTTAAGATGCCTGTCGACTAGTGTCGCCTGCGCATTTTAACAGATTTAGAAAAAAGGAGTTTCTATGTTCGGATATATGGTTTTTTTTATGTAGTTTCGACGATTTCTCCGTGAATGGTGAATTTAGATGATTCTTTTGGTTTTCTATAGAAATTATTTTAGGGCATTTGATATAAGTATTATTCCCGAAGGTATACTTTATATACTATTTATTGTGTGTATTGATATAGTCCAAAAAGCATGTATGTACTTCTAACTACTCTACTTTAGATATTGCTACAAGCGTAAACGTCAACCGCTGTTAGTGACTGACCTTAAGTCTCAGGTGGTCACGCATTTGCATAATCCGATATGGATTTTCCTTTCCTCTTCGATTATGTATGCACCACGTAGATATCACGCACCAAGAAAAACATCTAATACCTAGTATATAGGGGAAACATATGTATTGTTCAAAATAACAAAGACTTCTATAGTTTGACTGTTTTGAATACTTTGTACTTAAAACCGACTATACAGGGCGTCCCACGGCCATGCCTCATGGAGGAAAAGTATCTTAAATATTGTACATAGAACATTTTACTGAAAGAAGACTTCATTTTGATTTTAAAAAATAATTTAAATTGTATTCAAAGATTGTTGAATAATTGCCTGTCTGAACAGGGAAACGAACCCGCCATATTGAAAAAAAAAAAACACGTAATTTTACTATACCTACCGATTTAAAGGCTCAATGATAAGGATTTTTTTTATTGGTATCGTAAAATTACTAGTTTTTTTTATTTGGTGGGTTCGACTCCCGGTTCGGACAAGCAATTATTCAAAAATCTTTGTATGCAGCTTAAATTGTTTTTAAAATCAAAATGAAGTCTTCTTGCAGTAAAAATTTCTATTTACAATAATTAAGGTACTTTCTCTCCATGTGTCATGCCCGTCGGACAGCCTGTATTACAGCTTTTTTAACTTTTGTGGATTAAATACTACTCCATCCGGAGTAAAATTATGAAACTATCTTGGAATCATTCTCTTTACATCAGCACAATAATGATCTAAATCGGTCCACAATTATTGAAGAAATAATCTATGAACATACATGTCATTTATTTGAATATAAACAATAGAAATTAGGAATAAGTAAGTAGTTGTGGGTTGAAAGAGGAACTAAAACTGCTGTTTTGGGTCGAACGGGGCAAAATACCTATTGGGTAGAAAAATCTTGGGTTGAACGGGGAAGCACTCATAAAAACATACAGAATAAAGAATCTCCTCCTTTTTTGAAGTCGTTTAAAATTGATCTTCTTGTGTGTCTTTAAGTGTGCCAAAATGTTATGTTTTTCTAGTAGATAAATTAATGTATTGAAAAAAAAGTTTTACCGATACAATCTTTATATACATATATTTCACTACCTACCTACATTATATTCATATCATAATATACATAAGATGAAAGGAAAGTACCAGAACCTACCAGAGGATGGGCAGCAGCTTCCTTCTGAGTATTTTTTCAAACACCAACACTGCGATCACCATTCCAGGCGGATTGGCAGAAGGAAGCTGGCAGGCGCCAAGCGTGGTGATTTTCGTCGCAGGGAGTCGATGGATGGAGGCGGCTCAGGACCGCTATTTGTGGCGTCGTACGGGGGAGGCCTATGTCCAGCAGTGGACGTGTATGGGCTGATGATGATGAAAGGAAAGTAGAAAGGGAGGTTTTGCCCTGCTGTGGGACTACTCAGAGTAGAAATACCTAATAATATTCATGTTTTTGCTTCAGCTCTACATCTATTAGAAGAATAAAACCGTGGACGAAAGTAAGTACATTTTGCACGACGATGTAAATAATTAAGGCCAGGTTGAAATGAACAAACTGCAAATGATGCCCGAGTTCAGAGAGGTTTAGGAATTGCAATTAAGCTCTACATTGTTCTACAATATTCCTGTATGGTTCAGCTTCCTGCTACCTTTTAAATAAGTTATGTGAGCAAAAACGCGGACAGAAGTTAGTATTGCGTTCATCATTATCATTGATTCACATCGTTTATTCTCTTTATTCTCATAAATCATACGAATAAAAAATGTGCAAATATGAGGCTATGACTAAATTTTTGGCGTCATTACTCCGCCTCCCCCAGTATTCTTCATTTTCCTTTGTCGCTGGTTTATAACTCCTTTACTTTTTAACCGACTTCGAAAAAAGGAGGAGGTTCTATGTTCGGCTTTACATTTGTTTTTATGTATGTCCGTCGTTTTTCCATCATTTATGAATAGATTTAGATGATTCTTTAGCATATAAAAGATGATTCAGAGGAGGTCCCATAAAAATTGTATTCCCGAGGGATTAGCATTTATCCCGCGAGAGTAAACTCGGTTTTTTGTTTTTTTCAAAATGATCAAATTATTATGACCTAACTTCAGACCGCGCCTTCGTACGCATGCTTTCGGTATAATAAGTAACCTACATTATCTAAGTTAGGCTATATTCTAAATGTACGCCTAATTTTATCTTGATCTCTTCGACAGTTCTGGGGGTCATCATCATCATCATATCAGCCGATCGACGTCCACTGCTGGACATAGGCCTCCCCTAAGGATCTCCACAATGACCGATTTTGCGCTGCCCGCATCCAGCGATTTCCCGCGACCTTCACTAGGTCGTCGGTCCATCCCGTGAGGGGCCTACCGACACTGCGCTTTCCGGGGTTCTTGGTAACAAAATAAAATCCAAATTCTTTAGTGAGAATTCCAAGACTTTCGCCTTTTATATTAGTAGGCTTTCGTAAGCAAAGCAGGACTGAATAATAAGAATATAATAAGTTCCTGTAATGAATGCTAGGTGTATCAATAGTATGAATGCTTCATACTATTGATACACCTAACTTTTAACAAAGAATTACGTAAACGGAACCACTGATGGAACTCAGTATTTCCTTTGCTAAAGTGAATAATTCCAGACTTAACTAGAACCTAGAAAATATGCCCCAATTTAGAGATTCGTGTTCTAGGAATCGCAATTAATATCGGCGTACCTTTGAGAATATGCTTCTAGCGGCCTGCCATAGCAGGTATGAGAACTCAATCCTTCTAACTTAAATACTGAGGTCTACTACAGCGTTTTCAAATTAGCAGAGAAATTAAACAATTTTCAATTAATTTTAACAGTAAAGGTAAAATATACATAGGTCTAAAGTTAAACATAGGTAGTACCTATACGAAATATTGCAAAACAAATTGGTTCCCCGTTTTGAAGGCATGTTGAAGATAAAACAATATTAGGGAAAAAGCAATTCGTTCAGAGAGTTAATGAATATATTTAAGCTAAAGTCAAATTGGATGTACAATGTTTTTAAACAAACCTCCCTTACTTAACCTGAAATTCACTCTGATGCCACCTCTTTTTACGAAATTACATTATTTATCGATTTAAGATTTAGATTCAGACTTAAGATTTTTCTTCAATAAATATTTCTTTTTGTGTCCTGGTTTGTTTGCAGAAAAATCACGTAGAGTTTGGCTAATGTATAAAGAACCTAAAATTATTATATTATGTATATCAGTCATCTAGTACCCATAACACAAGCTCTGCTTAGCTTGGGGCTAGGCGATGCTCTGTGGATTATTCAGCGATTTTGATTTATTATTTATATACGCGGCGCAAGCTTACATTAAAATGCTGATGCTGTAAAATCGTCTATTTCTCATATATAGAAGTGATTTATAAACATTTCTCTATTTTGTACAACTTCAGATTGTCGCCAATGGTCAGCTTCCTATCCGTTCCCTTTCTCAGCGCTCCAGTTGATCACAATTCATGTTCTGCAATTAAACCTAATTGATACCATTTGATGCGTACGAGGGGTCATTACGACCTCTCTATTCAAAGCTTTCTGTCATTTGCCTCGTTGCGCTCTAAATTAGCTGTATGAAAAGGACCAGTCAGCCAGTACGTAGGTAATTGGCATGCATATTGGAAAACGAGCAATAGGAATACCAATAGCAATAGATAGTACCTATCTACCTACATATTGTTAACCGACTTCAAAATGATCCAAATCGATATTCTATGACCAAATCGAGTCCAAATGCAGACAGAGGAGTACTTCCACCTATTACGTCTTCTCTATAAATCTAAAATATAGTTGACCTAAAACAGGGTGGTCGGAAAAGGGTCTTACTCTCAAAAGTCCTATCATGGTCGTAACCTTTCCGATCCATCTGGGACACCGGACGCGACAATAATAGCGGACAGAATATCACTATTCTATTTTAGTTTTCAATATCTAAGTAAACACTACGAGGGTAAGTTAAAACGAGTGCTTGACAACTGTTAAACATCTGGAGGGCAATTCTGGCAATATATCGAGAATTATGGCAAGAACTGTCAAAATATCGAGTGATAAACTAGCGTATTCTCAAAATCTGCGATTCAATATCTAGCGAAGGTGTTTCTTTGAAAAGTTGCTCGTTATGTCTCGCTATACTCGGGAATACGCAAAGGCAACTTACCATAGATGTAAGCACGTTTCAAGTAGCAATTTGTACACTTTTCATTAAAAATCTGTCGAAAAATCGCGATTTGAGACCTGAATCAGAGTTAGCTAGTACCTCATCTCCCCTTTTTTACTTAGATCGATGATGTCAGTGGCATTTGAGTATATACCTACAACCTACATATTAACCACGACAAGTAAACAAAACGGTAACAAAGCTTTCTTGGTGTTGTTACTGCACTATCATATTTTAAATACAGACTTGTGTGAAAACTTTGTCTTTGGTATACTACAGTGCACACCTTCATGGTAAAAAACGATAAAATGCCCCATCAATACAAATTGAATGTTATCAGTTAGCTTCTTGGTAAAAACATTACTTGATTAGACGATCCAAAATGAGAAATTGACTCTCAACTCCCAATATCAAGAGAGTAGGTGTTCCTTTACTTACGTCAAACGTATTGATCAGCACAACACATCCACTTCTGAACATGCCCATTAACATCTGCTTTTTTGATTTCGTCCCTCCTATCCTCCCTTTCAAGCTTAAATCATAACATTTTAAATTGTTACTCTAAGTATGTATTTTACTATTATTTTATCTTAAGTTATATTTTAGTTTAGTAAGTTAGATGTGTAGTATTAAGTGGTTTGTCCTGTAAATTTGTTTGAATTAGTAAATTTATCAGAAGATTCTCGTGCTGACTGTACCTCAACTTATGCATGGATGCGAGTGGGAACAAATGTATGTAAGAAAATATTTTTAAAAATTATTCTTGAAGTGCTCGTTGGATACGTTTGGGAACTAATGTATGAAGGAGTTCGTTTCCGAGAACAATAGGTTTGGATGCAATGGGAAGTAGTCAATATAAATACTTACAAAATTTTGTTTTGGGGCTTATTTGAGATCAGTAAAACCTATGGCACCTCAAGGTAAGGTTTCCGGTAGCGCGTCTTCTCGGACTGAATGGCAATTTTAAAGCAAAAAATAGAAACAATAATGAAAGTAAAATATCTGGTAATTTATGGACTGACGTAATTGTTTTGGCAATCTCATTTATGAGTCGTTTCAAAGCCATTATGACACATAAATTTTGAGGAAGTCATTTTGATATTCTGTAATTTTCCTCGAGTCTAATGAATTAGCGTTCTGTAGATTTTTATTATTAATACTGACGATAAAATTGTTTAAATTTTCGCTAACTTCAGCTACACTATTTTTTTTTGACGGAATACCCTGGAATATTAAAAATAATAGTAATATTTTTCATGGACCCGTTGGTAAATAAAAGACAATAGAATCATGGACCTCTGGGAATAAGCCGTACAAAGTGATCAAACAGGTCACTTTGAATTCATTTTGTTTATTTTTTAACATTTTGGTCAGAAGGTAAAATATTTATTATTATTATCCGTTGACACATAAAATTGGTATAAAATGGGTAAAGTGGGATCAAGGGATTTTTTTATACCTACTTAATTACTTTTTTGTGTTTATTTTTTATTGATATATTCTTGCTTGGCATAATAAGTAGATCTATAAAGTTTATAAATAAGATAACATTTGTCGTAATTAGTCACACGTCCTATCTTGGGTCGTGGCCTTGAATGAAGAATGTCTTTGTGCACAATAAATTAGTTATGTAACATTAATTTATGTTTCGCTATATTGATACCTACTGATAAAACTAAAAAAAAATGGAATCTTTCCGTCTTTACTTGACTTTTTATCAAAGTCATTATATGTTCGCATACATATGTTCGCGCCGCGCACGCACAGGCCGGGCTTTAATTCAAATACTGGTTGCTGAGTAACAGACCCACTTCAGGCCAAAGATGTAAATTGTTAGATATGCCCTAACACCAAAAACGGTGGCATAGTCTTTGAAGTGTGTAGACGTGCGCGCCGCGCCGGCACGCGCCGCTGTTTTCTCACGCCGCCGCCGCCGTCTCTATCAGTCGCGTCGCGACGCGACTGATAGAGACGGCGGCGGCGGCGGACCGACGCGTCGGTGCGACGACCAGCAACCAGACCGGAGAATCTGTTCAAAACTCTCCAATAAACATATCATTTATCCCTGCGGTACTTAAGAATGTAGTCTCCTAAAAGGTTTTCTGTGATTGCGGTTGCTAGAAGAAGTAGAAATCTTCAGCGCACCACTGCTATGTTTCTGAGAGAGTTTTGATAAAACAGATTATCTATACAGTTTGGTCGCTGGTCGGCGCGCTGACTGATCGACTACACATAGGGCAGCGGCGGCGCGGCAGTGGATAGTCTCGAAAAAATTCGTACATCGCTTTCTACAACAAACTTAGCGAACCTCTTTGACCGTTCATCCAGGAGAAAGCAAAAAACAATAAGAAACCCATTTTTAAATGGTTTATTGATTTTTTATTATTTTTGCGCCTTACGTCTTGCAATGGCAATTTCAAACCGTCATAATATGTAGCTCCGGAACAGTAAATTTATTGTAAACTATGAGGGTGACATGATCAATCTGATCAAACCCTCTTTAATGAATAAATATATTAAAAAAAACTCGAAACAGACGATTCAAACTAAAACTGTCACGACGTTATGGTTAGGGGCTAACTACTATTTAATTTTAAATACCTACATAAGAGACAAAAAAAACCACGCCGGCGCGGCGGCGCCGCCACGCTGACCGTGGAGGTCGGGTCGCACGTCTAAGTCTGTGTACCACAGATTAGCTGGTAGTTTTACTTTGTTCATAGTCCGGTCGCAACGCTACAGCAGCGGTAGTAAAAATAATAGTTATTTAATTATATCGCAATCCTAAGAGTGAAATGTTACGCCTTTGGATTTATTTGTATTTTAACAATTTATTGTTGCATTTGCGAAATGCACGCGATGGCATTTTGAGACACTTTTCACTACGGTAAGGGCCTATCTAACGATTTACATCTTTGCTTCAGGCGAAGCTTATGATCAGATGTGCGAATCCCGTAAAATCTTTAAAAGCCGCCTGAAATGGTGTCAGAAAAACCAGGACCAGCTAATAATGGATAAGATTGCGAAAGAACGTGCAGATAAAGATTTTAAGACCTTCTGGAAATGCACAGGTAATTTGAATATTAGGCCTGGCCCCCCCGTGAGCGTGGAGGGACAAAGTGATCAAAGAGAGATTGCGCAGATGTTCATGGAACACTTTAAAGTGCACTCCCCTCTCGGCCCTTCCTCTGGGGTGATCGATGCTGAGTTCTTTCGAGGAGACGAACCTCTTTTACATGTGTCCGCGGACCAGGTCCGCACTACAATTAATGGGATGACGCGAGGTAAGTCTCCCGGATACGACGGGTTCAGCATCGAGCATCTCAAATACGCGGGAACCACTTGCCCGGTCTCCTTTCCATGTTCTTCTCAATGTGTCGTAGTCATGCATACTTACCAGCCGACCTTATGAAGATTATAGTAGTGCCCATTGTGAAGAACAGGACAGGGGACATATCGGACAAAGAGAACTACCGACCAATCTCTCTGGCCACTATAATAGCCAAGGTGTTGGACAGTATGCTTGATTCTACTCTACGAAACTACCTTAAGCTACATGACGCACAGTTCGGGTTTAGACCCCGACTTTCCACAGAAAGCGCAATATTAGCACTCAAGCATACTGTCCAATACTACACAAGTCGCAGGACGCGGGTGTACGCCTGTTTCCTCGACCTCTCCAAGGCATTTGATCTCGTCTCGTACGACGTGCTGTGGGGAAAGTTGAGGGACAGGGGTGTACCGCCGGACCTGTTAAAAATGTTTCGTTTTTGGTACGGACACCAAACGAATGTCATCAAGTGGTCCAATGCTCTCTCTGACACATATGGGTTGGAGTGCGGGGTAAGGCAGGGGGGGGGGGGGGTAAGCTCAACCACGCTCTTCAACCTATATGTAAATGATCTGATTGTTGAGCTCGGCGGCATGCGTGTCGGTTGCCATGTTGATGGTGTTTGTATAAACAACATTAGCTACGCAGACGACATGGTGCTGCTGGGCCCGACAGCGAGATCTGTCAAAGAGATGATGAAACTCTGTGCTGACTACGCTGTATCTCATGGTCTCCGCTACAATACAAAGAAGTGTGAATACATTGTCTTTAAGGCCGCCGGTAATAACCTTAAAGAATTCCCAGAATTAACCCTTAATGGCATGAACATCAATAGAGTTACATCTTTTAAATATCTTGGCCATTATGTTACCGACGACCTTAAAGACAATGCTGACATTGAAAGAGAACGTAGGGCTCTGGCGGTAAGAGGTAATATGTTGATCCGTAGGTTTTCCCGGTGTACAGAAGAAGTAAAGTTAACGCTTTTTAAAGCATACTGCCAAAGTTTCTACACCGGGAACCTATGGGTTAACTACCCTAAACGACCGCTAGAGGCCCTACGTATACAGTATAATAATATTTTTAGGATGGTGTTGGGACTGCCCCGTTTTTGCTGTGCATCAGGGATGTTTGCAGAGTACGAGACGGATGGATTTGCTGCCATTCTCAGGAAAAAGACCACATCCCTGAGGCGCAGAGTGCGCGACGGCCCCAACACCATCCTTCAAACTATAGCTGGTAGAATCACCTCTCCCATGTGGCACTGTTTTGTGAGGAGAGTAATGTACTAAATGTTTAGTGTAGTTTAGTTTTTAGTAACTTGTAAAATAACTAACCTTAATTATAAGTGCCCGTCTATTTACTAACAAATTATGTATTCTGTTGTCCGAAATAAAATATTTTTATTTTTATTTTATTTTATTTTATTTATTATTTTATTTTATTTATTATTTTATTATATCGATGCATGAAATGAGAAACAGGCGGAAAAAGGGAATATATGTAGTATGTATTTCCCATAGCATTTTTAAGGACAGTTAAAATTTTCACAGAGTGAGATTTTATAGGCGCTAAAACAAGAAAAAATATAAATCGAGTTAAAAATTAAAAGGGGTCTTCATACAAGAGACGTTACGCAGAAAGCTCGCATCGATTAGCGGTGTCGTCGACGCCAGTGTTCAAAACGCAGATCGCATCGCATGCCGCCACCGCCGCGAGCTCCCTGCACTCCCGCGGCGTCGTCGCAGCGTGCTCGCTGCGTCATCAAGGCGTGCTCGCTACGCAATGGACTCGCTCGCAAATTGCAAAGATAGTACGGAACCCTTCATGTGCAAATCGGACTCGCACCTCGCCGGCTTTATTAATGTTTACATACGAAAGCTAGACCTACATGATATTGTGAAAATGATAAATTAAATAGTGTCAATCGTGACTTAAATATTGACTTAATATTCTTATCTTTTTCTGCGTCAGAGAATCATAGTGTTAATCGTGTTCAAACTGAAAATGAATGATAATGAAACACATGTAAATACTAGTACATATTTGTTTATCGGAGATATAGACATGATTATCTCATTTTGACGACCTCTGTGGCGCGGTGGGCGAAGGTCCGCCTGCGACACAGGAGGTTGCGGGTTCGATTCCCGCCTCGGGACAAATATTTGTACGATCTGCAGATATTTGTTCAGGGTATTCTGGTCGTTTTCTATGTATAGTAATAAAAAAAATATCTATATATGTAATTATTGTATTGTGTATATATCAGTTATCTAGTACCCATAACACAAGCTCTGCTTAGCTTGGGGCTAGATAATGTTGTGTGAATTGTTCAGCATTATCATTATCATTATCATTAGATGGCATCATTGCGCTCGACAGTCCACTTGGACATATAAATGGGTCCACTTGCAGTAAATTTTCTTTTTCAAACAAAACTAAAAAAAAACTAAGAGTTCCTTTTTATTTCTTCATTTCCAATTGACGCGTACCTACTATATTTTGTCCACAGCTTCGCATGCGTTTTTCTTGACGACAAACTATGTTATTCTAAATTATGATATACCATCATTCATATGTAATCCACAGTTTCACACACATATCGTTTGAGCATTTACTACATACAATAAGTAGCTGGCAATACTGAAGGCATGATCCGGTTGTACATGAATTTGATTAGGAAAAGGTGTTAAATAAATTAGCATGTAAAGTAAAACAAATACATGCAAGTAAATACTTCCTTTACGTTTTCTATTTACATAACAAGGTGATGTTTACTACATAACTATTACCTGAATGCGTAAACACGTAGTATTTTCAAGGTGAAGTTGGTCACAATCTCGACAAAGTCAATGTAGAAATTTACTTAACGCAACGAAAACAAAGAAAAGATAAGCTTATCTCCAGAGGAAATCCTGATGGTTCGAACTTGAATGAAATAGCAGTTCACTGAAGAATATTGGAACATAAAAAAATATCAATGAAAAAAATTTGATTTGAGTGGTATTTTAATTGGTAAATAAAGAAAATACAAAAATATGACATGTCGTTTGTGAAGACACGACGGAAGCGCTTAGCACGATTATACCTGATGCACGCAAAATACGTGCATCAAGTACAGTGATCGACATAAAACGCATAACAGGGTCGGGTTAACTTTTCAAAAGCGTAAACAGACGCAGTGTCGAAGCATTCGTTTTCGGTAATTGATGGTCAGCAAATTCAGCAATTTGAAGTTTATGTCTTCTGCAGTGTGTTTGTATTAAAATTATTGTCCAGTGATAAAATAATAAATAGTCATTAAAAGTCTTTTATGAAATAATACAAAGAAAATAATAAATAAATAATGCTGGACAATTCACACAGCATTATCTAGCCCCAAGCTAAGCAGAGATTGTGTTATGGGTATTAGATAACTGATACACATAATATTACATAGATAGATATTTTTTATTATACATAGAAAAACGACCAGAACACCCTGAACAAATATTTGCAGATCGTACAAATATTTGTCCCGAACTCCCGAGGCGGGAATCGAACCCGCAACCTCCTGCGTCGCAGGCGGACCTTCGCCCACCGCGCCACATCGGTCGTCAAATAATCTTATTTTAAAATTACAAAAAAATATGCGAGCGCGTTGAAGTCTTTTATGAAGCGCTCTGAAATTGTATTACCGACAACAGGCAAAAAACATATCAACTTAAAAATTAATGAGTTTTAATGTTTATTAGATACATTAATGTTAAAACTAAGCGACCTAAATGCATAGAACAGCAAATAATGGATAACTCTACATGCTTCGTAACTAATGATACTCGCTGATTACTTGGCTAAGTTCCGGAATTCTCTTTGTTTTGCATTAGTTTTGCAGGTGCAAATAAGGATAATGATAATTATATGCATGCTTGTGGTACGACGCATCGTAGAAAGGTACAGCAGTTACTAAAAACCGCTGAATAGAGAGACAACTAGAAACAAATTCTAAAAACCTTTCCTTCCTACTTTCGATGGTTATGTATAGGAGTTTTAAAAGATTCTCACTGGTCAGCGATTCCTGGCGTTGACTCTTTCTCTCCTTATCAACGATTCAAATTATTTTCCATAATGGATGGGGAACAAATATTTGTATGATCTATGAACTGCAAATGTTTGTTTCTGTGTTTATCGTATTGTATTTCAGTTAACTTGTACTCAGTTCCCATAACACCGGCTCATCTTAATGTAGCTTTTCTAAATATAAATGTTTTATGTCATGTTTGTTATTAATGTTGATAATAGCGACTTCAATAGCAAGGTTGAAATATTAACATAGTTCAGTCAAGTTATTCTGTGGTTAAGTTGCGTGCGTCACGTGGGTGCGTATTGCTGCATCGCTTTGCGGATGTTTGACAAATAACTGACACGCTTCGTAGGGCACGATGAAATGGCTATTGACATTGGCAGTGAGGTTATAGGATCCTTTTTATACGATCTAATGTACACCATTCAGATTTTTCCTATACTAGAAAACGCCTTTTGAAGTCTCGGGAGCATAAAATGCCAGAAAATCCCACCCCTCCCCTTCAGAAAACGCAATCACTAAATAAATGTAGCCTGGAAAATAAGCTAAATAATTTTGATTGATGGTTTTTGTCGTTGAGCACATAATTACTATTGAGGCGGCAATTCCTAATTTATCCTTGTTGTCTTATTAACATTAAAATCTTTTAAACTTTAACATAATATTGTTTCTATTCTATACTCGTTTTTATTTTACCTAATAATTAAATAGGTTTGCACCTATCCATTTCTGCTATACAGTAAATCATTAGGATTTACCAACTTCATCATCAACCCATACACGTCCACTGCTGGACATAGTCCTCGCCCGTACGACGCCACAAATAGCGGTCCTGAGCCGCCTCCATCCATCGACTCCCTGCGACCGCTACGATGTCGTCGGTCCATCGAGTGGATGGTCTCCCATGTAGGGGGGATTTGCCATAATCACCACGCTTGGCAGGCATTGGTGATCACAGTGTTGGTGTTTAAAAATACTAAGAAGGAAGCTGCTGCCCTTCCTCTGGTAGGTAGGCCCTTAGTCGGCTCTTACGACATCCATGGGTTGAGTTGGAGGGGTCGATATTCGTACGCCGCGGCCCCACGGCCACCAACTTAACGACTTTAAAATTAGTCTCCTATTTTAAACCTGTAGGATCACTGTAGGTATGAAAGTCTTCAACCCATAGAAATACTTTATTTCTGGAGTTGGGTTCCCTGTTTTATGACACACCACGTCCTGTCCTGCCATGCCGGTTGTCTATTCAGCGCGAGTATAGACTTATATGTGCTTTATTTGTTAATCTATTTCTGTCGCGCAGTTTGTTAATCTCAAAATAAACCATATTGGATTGTTTTTGTCAACCCTAAACAACCACTGATGTTAGAGCTACCGGGGAAATTGAATGATAACTCTAACGCTGTTTGATCGCAATGTTCTAAATATTTATTAAACTAAGGTTAAAATTAAAGGTTTAATTAATACGGAAGAACATACATACATCACGTATTATACGTAGGTAGACATTCCTAAGCTAATGTAGGAATGTCGCTTAACTAGATAGGTATTAGATTAAAGAATTATTATTGCATTATGCGATAGATACCTACAATGATGCATTTGTACCAAATATTAGACTGGGACCAAACTCAATATTTTAAGAATGTTTGTAACCATTCCTATCTTTAAACTAAAAATGACTCTCTTCCTGTTGTTTTTTTCATAAAAACTGCACATATTGTCGATTTCAGATCTTTCCTGCAAGACATACCTATTGCCAATTAGGTACATCCCAAAGTCGATGCCAAAATGATGTACAAAAGTTCTATATTGAGAACGGCTCACACCTCCAAAAAAACAATTTTACCTTCGCCGTTTATGTACTTACTTTGTAGACTCTTGGCGTAACAGATTGATTAAAATTTACTTCAAGGCTAGGCACAGTTTCTGGCATTAAATCGTATACGAATAAGTCGTTAGTAATAGGTACCAAAGTAAATGTATGCACATAAGTATTATTAGAATCTAGGTAGGTACCTACCTACATACTTTAAAAATGTAGGTGATCGCATTGCATTACGTTGATTGAACTTAGTAAATACCTAGGTACATATTCTTTAAATATTTTCAAATGACCAGTTAATTCCTAAACATAGACATGACTACTTAGCTTCATATTATATCAATACATAGGAAATCATTCATAACAATTGGTACAGTCAGACCTACAAATTCAAATTAATTGTATTATTCATATTGTAGGTACTCGAGTAGGTACGTTATTTTTTTTTCAAATTACACAAAACCTTAGACAGTCTAACCTGCTGTCAAGCTCAAAAGACAAACTAAAACATAAATCTTTTTGATAAAAGATAATTTAAGTTTACAAAATATTGATAGGTTTTTAAACAGGTTTAAATTGGTAAAAAGTAGACACTTATGCAATAAATAAGAGGGTAGATTGAACATGGAAAATATCTGATCACGAACACCTATGCTAAAATTATTGAAGTACCTACCTATAATAATAGGTATAAGATATTTTCCCTCCTTTACATATGTATAAAATACACAATCATAAAGGCTTACCAATTTTTTGCGAGAATAAAGGCCAAGTCCAATTGCTATCCTTCAATCAAACAAATATCGTTTCGCTTCCTTCAAAAATGAAGTCAGAAAATAATAAAAAACTGTCACTGTTATAATTCTCAACACGTAGCTCACAGTTTCTTTCATCACATCGGATTATTTCACTCACGATACTAACATTTATTAGTTTTCACGGTTATTTTGCGTGTGTTCGCCGCCACGCCATGTGTCACACTGACATTACAATACTGACTGGCATAGCGAGACGGTAGCGCACAATGCCCAAGCGCATGACAATAAAGTTGTACACTCCACGATCCAAACTGACTCTTATATTAAACAAAATAGGGTATCTACGCGAATATTGTCGGCATCATTGAGTAAACGGGACAGAGTGAGTCATTCAATTGAAAGTATTAAAACTCCACAGCTGCGTCATTCATGTCTACAAAACCTGCTTTGGCTGTTATTACGTCAAGATAAGGCTTTATTTGCTATTGCCTATCTGGCGCTTTATTTATCAGTGATTTTTGGACTATATTGATGGTAAATGATGGTGAGTATTAATATTATCGTTATATATATAGCCTATGCTATATGTAATAGGTAATGCTGATATATAGGTAGATAAGATTTTGTGGGGCTTATGTTAAGCTTTATGCTGAAGGCAATAATATTTTGAACAACATATTGAACAACGATAACAGTGTCTGAGGGTATTTATTTAGTGTCCGGTAAAGGACAAAAGTATTGAACAAAGCATTGTTAATATTTAACTGACTGTAAAAAGGGGAGGTTCTGTGTTCGAGTGTAGTATGTTTTTAAAATGTCGTAAGCGCTCCTCTAAATATAAAAACGCCTTGGGAAGATCGACCTGTAAAGTCAAATTACCTTATCTGTGGCTGTACCTCTAAAGGAAAAAAGGAACCCTAATAGGATCACTTTGTTGTCCGTCTGTCCGTCCGTCTGTCAACCCACTTTTCAAAGGAACACGCGGAGCTATCGAGTTGAAAAAAAAAATAGTTAAAAAATTAGAACCCGACTACATAAATAGTCTTAAACAAGCGTTCACCGATTGTCCTTATTATTTTATTTGGATACTTAGGTAGTTGGAGGCCTTTGTCCCTGCTGTAGCCCTGATATCTGATGGCCTCCAACTACCTAAGAATCAAAATAAAATAATAAGGACAATCGGTGACTACGACTAGGGTATTGAGACGAATCAATTGATACCTACCTCATTTATTGAAATCGGACTATTCATATACAAGCGATAAGGCCGCCTTTTTTACTGTTCATTTTTGTTTAGATATAAGATCTTTTATTAATGGATTTTTGTTCTAGTACAATAAAGTGTTCATTCATTCATACAATCAAAAGTTACAGCCATTTACGCCCGATTTTTTTGTAATTTAAGAAGCAAGGTCTTATAGCAAAACTTAAGGAAAAAATCCTAAAACTGTGAATTTGTAGTTTATTCACATAAAAAAATATATTTGATTCTCAACATGGACCGAAAGAATGAACCTACCAGAGGAAGGGCAGCAGCTTCCTTCTGAGTATTTTTAAACACCAACACTGCGATCACCAATCCGCCTGCCAAGCGTGGTGATTATGGCAAATCCCCCCTACATGGGAGACCATCCACTCGATGGATCGACGACATCGTAGCGGTCGCAGGGAGTTGATGGGTGGAGGCGGCTCAGGACCGCTATTTGTGGCGTCGTACGGGGGAGGCCTATGTCCAGCAGTGGACGTGTATGGGCTGATGATGATGATGATGGACCGAAAGTCTATAGGGTAGGTAAGGTACATACCGTTGACCAAGAGTCATGAAATTCGGCAAAAAGCAAGACCTTATAGCACAACTAAAGGGAAAAATCCGAAAACCGTAAATTGTGTAGTTTATTCACATAAAAAATAATTTTTGTTTCTCGCCATGGACCGAAAACCTTTAGGATACTTCCCGTTGACCTAGAATCATGAAATTTTGCAAGAAGCAAAGCCTTATAGCACAATTAAGGAATTATTAAAAAGTCGTGACTTTGTAGTTTATTTATACACATAAAAATAATATTTGATACTCACCATGGACCAAAAACCTATAGGGCACTTCCCGTTGACCTAGAATCATGAAATTTTGCAAGAAGCAAGGCCTAAGAGCACAAGTAAATGGAAAAATCGGAAATCTGTAAATTTTTTGTAAATTAACAAACACATTTTTTTTTGTTTTTGCAAGTGACCTTATCCTATATAGTACATTCAACCCCATGAAATTTGGCAAGAAACAAGGTGTTATAATTACGGGACCCTCGGTGTGCGTTTGTCGTTTTTATTATTTTTACTGAATCTACATAGACGCAATAAAGGTAATATAGTAAATTGTCCCGAGTAAAACACTCTACTTTTCACTTCGATTACGAGAAAATAAAACAATTCAAAATTAGACAAGGTTCAGAAATTTTATTAAAAATTAAATGTGCAGTTAGAGCAATTTTGAATGTTTAGTGATATGTTTTTCCCGGGCAATTTTATTACGGTTCTCTGTGATTGGGATGTGATAATATTTTGAGTTGATTGTTGTGGAGTAAAAGTTGGAGAGACTCGACTCATGCTTGAGTTTCCTGCATTATTAAGATACGAGTGCGGCTTCAGCTGAGTTGACATATTCATCCAATCCCGCGATGTATATGCTTGGGGTTCTGTAATGTTTGGTAGAATATTGATTCCTTCCGTAATCCGCTGCGTGACGTGATACTTGTTTTGTATAGAGTCCTCTATATAACCTTCAGCCACTTGATCGGACCTCCATCCACCGTGCCGTTTTAATGTCGTTATATTCGCACCAGAGTCCGCCAACAGAGTCGCGGATGTTCTGCGGAAACAATGCCCCGTGTAGAGTTCTGGATTTGGTAAATTTAGATAAGTGGCAATATCTTTAGGCATGTTACCAAATTTATTTTTGCCTATGACTTGCCTTGTGCATTTATCATTTTGATAATTTAGAAAAAATCTTCTCGTTGAAACATTAGTGGGACGTAACTCCTGATAGGCTTTAACTATATTAAGGTATTCTCCACTGATGACAAATTTACGCTCTTTGTTTGTTTTCGTGTTCGGCAGACTCACAGCTTGTAGGTATCCGTTTCTACGTCTTCTAGCGTTATATTGGCAAGCTCTATTCCTCTGCATGCTCCGCTGATTCCATAAATTAAAGCAACCTGTTAAACAAAAAAATAAGTGTGTTAATAATCGTAATATCCTAGGTACATAATTTAGGTATGTAGGTTTGAGTAGAGTGCATAAGTAACCTACTTATGTACTCTACTCAAACTAAATAAATAGATTTGAGTAGAGTACATAAGTAACCTACTTATGTACTCTACTCAAACGAAATAAGTAGATATCTACCTACATACCTAAATTATGTACCTAGGTTATTACGATTATTAACACACTTATTGCGGTTCTATTTTCAAAAGAAAAGATTGACGGAGCACCAAGAAGTCGTGTTTTTATGTAAGAGAACGAATGCTTTGTACGGGCTGATGATTTTAGACAAAAATTAAAAAGAAAAAATACTTTTTAGCCCGAGGTATTAAACTCGATTTTTAGGCCCGCTAAGCTACACTATTATGATACACTTTGAGCAAGAGAAGTGAAATATCATTTATTAGTTCTCTTACGCAATTGAGTATAATTATAAAAAGCAACATTAACCTGCATTAGGTTTGTACAAAAACTATCACGTTAGCTATAAGTTAATATAATTATTGGGTTTAAGTAATGGTGGTAAATTAGCCAGATTAGAATACTATACGATTACAAAGGTCATCCCTACCTACATAATCGCTTAGAAATTAGTTCTTGTTTCATAAAAAAATGTATGAATTATTTAAATACTACCTAGTGAGGCATAAAGCTTGATTTAAAGGCCAATTAGGCCAATCCCTAATGACCAACCATGCAGAGGTAAGTGAGAACCTAATTTGTGTAAAACCATTTAAATTTTATTTCAATGCTTAGGATTGCGTGAAACCCATGAATTTTCCCAGGCACGTAAAGGTTTGAAATTCCTTTGTAATAATAAATATTGGCTACGGTCTAAAAATTTTTATAAGACGGAAAAAACACAATTCTCTTTTTGTTCTCTCTCATAAAGATAGATTCTCATAAAGACTGATTCTCAAAATGGCAGAAAAGTTACAGGTGCACTAACCATTGTTGAACATTAGTCTCACTTGTCCTTTCCCTTCTCTTATCGCATTCACTGCCCAGCCTCCCGCGCTGCCTGACGCATGGGACAATTCCACTGTGGGCAAGTACCTACAAATCGAGTAGTTAACACTTTCAGGCCCAAGACGCAAATGTGAAACCCCCTAACACGGGGATTGTTGTCTAGGGTTGAATAGTGAAAAATTATATCACTTTGTCATCGAATGCGTAAATTATTTGAAATTGATTCCCTCAACCAGGACGAGGGAAAATTCTCGGACGTAGTCGCAGTAACAAATAAAATGAAGCACTAGATAGTCTGTCCACCCTCTGTACGTACAGTACACACTCACACATTGACATCAATATTATAGTATGTCCATTGTCCGCCATTACGGCTTTAGACACCAACAGATTTACACCATTGTAATAGTAGATTGTTACACAAGGGTTGTAAGGGAGCTATTACAGAACAAGATCCAATTTGGCGCCAGTGCGAGCTCAGCTCGCAACAATTGCAACAATTTCGCGCCCTTGCGAGCGCTCGCAAAGGGCGCTAATGGATCGAGTGCACCCGAGAACATAGTTCGAGGGTGTAATAGCTACTTGCAACCGAGGTAAGCATTCTACTTTACATCATAATGGCGAGGCAAATAAAACATTTATATACTTCATCATCATCATCATCATCATCAGCCTATACACGTCCAGTGCTGGACATAGGCCTCCCCCGTACGACGCCACAAATAGCGGTCCTGAGCCGCCTCCATCCATATATATACTTAGGTATAACAAAATGTAATTTTTATTAGAAAAATTAATTATTTAATAAAAGATTTACACATCAGATTTACACATCGTACAACATCTTCTGCTTCGAGATGACAGAAATCAGGCGTGCAGACCAGTTCTTCATCTGATGAAGTACTTGACATACTTAACTACCCCTTTAAACGTGTTTATTACAGTTTTAACTTTTAACTTTAGTTTATTACAGTCGCACAAATGAAATCAAATGAAAGGCCGCCATTTCCACAGTTTTTTTTTCAGTAAAAAGTTTTCTTATCATTTTATAAGAAAAGAGATTGTTTCACCAAGGAGTTTTGCATAGCTTGAACTGTAAAGTCTTTACAATTCAAACAAAGTGTGACGTAAAGAGATTTGAAAACGGAATTCCTATAAAAAATGTACTGTGTTGCAAATACCATCTTACACAGTCTCTTTGCTTAGTTTGTAAAACCTTCTTGCCGAGCATTATGATGTAAAAAATTAAAAATGTCTTCTTGTGTCATCAAATGTTGCCGAAATCACAGTCAGTAGTCGTTTCGTCAACAAGAAAAACGGGATCACATTTCACAGGTCAATTTCCTAGTTCATCAACTTATCTCTTTGATATGACGCAAAATTATTATCAACAGAAAAATCACAATAAAATCACAAATCTCGCCAGTCCTGCCAACATGTACACATGTAAATTTCCCGGTAAGTTGGGAAAAAATTTGAATCCTCTATTTTATTAACCTCAAATTATTATTGAGGTAGGTAGGTACTTTAAATAGGTATTACTTAATAATTTTGGTTGTCTATGTAATGGTGTCTAATGTTTTTTTTTTAATAAATAAAATGTAACTTATGTTTGTAAGTAATGTAAATATAACAGCTTTTACTTATAACAAAATACTATTATATTGATAACTTGAATCGTTTTTTATTTGTGTGAGCTAATCTACATAACGGCTGAACCCATTTTGATAAAACTTTCACTGACGCTCATGCTACGCAGGTAGCTGATATTATTATAGCGAGAATAATGCGCCATAGAGGTCGTGTTAATAAAACGATGAGTGTGTATGTTTGCATTTTGTTTTCATTATTAGTAACGTTTTATTGATCTTCCCAGTAACAATCTTAACTAATCATAAGTTATTATTTCAAATTGCATTAATAAATAATTTTTAGGACAAGGATCTTAAAAACATGAAAATAATCGGTTATTTTTTTCTTCAGTTGGCAACTCTATAAAACACACACTAAGTGAGTCCACCATTGCTGTGCTTCACTTTTGATTCGATAGGATTACGCATGTACGCAATTTATGGGGATGCTATGTCATTATTGTCTATTCTACCCTAGAGAATAACCCCCATGCTAGGGGGCAGTTGGGCATTTGCTGCTTGGAATATGTAAGTGTACTCTATCCATTTACTATTACTTATTTACTACTCATTTTGTAGGCCTACAATGGAATTGTCCCAATGTTTCCGTAACCAATGAAACAAACGCTTGGTTACAGAGAACTATGGATGAAGTACCTAATGAGGATCTCGTATTCGGACTCTGAACACAGGCATTGAAGCGGGATTTACTGGTTTCAAATGAAATTACACTGAAACACCGATGGTAGAAATTGGGCAAGTACTTCATCATCATCATATCAGTTCACACGTCCACTGCTGGATATAGACCGCCTCCATACGACGCCACTAGTAGCGACACTGAGCTGCCTCCATGCATCAGCTCCCTGCAACCGCTACGATGTCTTTGGTCAGTATAAGTAATATATTCTAACTACACATAATATTAATGTATCGGGGAATACACTTCGTCTCCTGTATTTTTCATTTTCCTGCGACATACGCCGGATACTGACCGGGGTGTTATGATATGTTACGTCTCGTGTGCTAAAATACGTCTAGTTGCTCGTTGCGAGGGTCTTTTTTCCCCTGATTGCACGTAAGCTCACTGTGCAACACGTTACATTACGCTACGCCCCGTATCGCCGCCGCCGGTCAGTACTAGCTGCCGACTCACAGTGTAAAATTAACCTCAATTTTGTTTCATCTCAGTATTATAACGAAAACCAATAGTTTTTATCATCATAAGCACTAGAGTAAAACTCTGGCATCGATAGACCATGTAGTTTTTTTTATAAAAAATTGGCAAAGTTACCCTTAATCCCTATCAAGAAATATACAAAAAAAATTAAAGAAAAAAACGGGGCTACTAATTTAAGTTTTTTGTAAATAGCCTTAGGCCCGAAAAATCCGGATATATCATAAAATTATAGTAACTTCTAAATAACGCTGAGTTAGATTATGGTTTTAATACTATAGATAAAGGTTGGTTTAATCAATCGTTTAGTTTAGAAATTACGATCTAATACGGCATTAATGTGGAGAAAAATAAATAAAAGGAAAAATGATAAAAGTATTATTATGTAATAATCTATTCACAGTAGAAAGTCAAAACTTGTTTGATCGTCTGTTATTATGTGTATAACTATTGTATATACATAAAACTTAAATAAGTAGCCCCGTTTTTTTTCTTATTTTTTTGTATATTTCATGATGCACACTATATATCTTTAGGCATAGGGTAACTTTGTCAATTTTTTATAAAAAAACTACATAGACTATCGGTGCCAGAGTTTTACTCTAGTGCTTATGACGATAAAAACTATTGGTTTTCGTTATAATACTGAGATGAAACAAAGTTAGGGTTAATTTTACACTGTGCGTCTAAACCTAAAATGGATTCCACAAATAAACATAAAAATAATAGGTGTTTTACCTTCTCTGATTGCCCAGCATGTCAAATTATGGGATGGAGGGTGATGCATGCGAATGCATTTTCATGCATCTTATCAGAGAAGGTTGTACTTACGCGGATTTCTTACTAAATATTTTTCATTCTAATATTTTGCAATGGATTTTCGCTAATAACGCCAGAATCTATCTTTATATATCTTATTTATGTATATAAAAACCTCGTGTCACAGTGTTTGTATAACCAAACTCCTCCGAGATGTTTATGATTTTTTTGTATATATTTGCTACGTCTCTCAGACGTACCAATACCAATAGGTCATTAACTATGTTTTATACCATTAAGTGATAAAGGCCCAGCTCAAATTATTTTTTTGGCCTGAAGTTTTTCGTTTTTTTTTATGATTTGGCATTAAAAAAGAATGTTTTCCTCTGAGTCGACCTGGCTCTGCGTCGAAAATAATGTTTTGTTATGCAAATAAAATATTATGCTAATTAGTGACTCTGCGTCGATGTACAGTCAATTGCAAAAATGAAAGTACGTATTGGTTTGAAAATCATTGTTTTAATAGTATTTAGTAGTTATGGTATCCCTAATCAACAATACCCTCAATTTTGACCTTTCTAACACCAACCCCTATTTTTTAATAGCGATATTAGTTAGTAGTGTAACAATCATCAACCCTCAGTGGTCGATGGCATAATAACGTTTGCCGTGTCAGCTAGTCCTACTTCCTACTTCCTATCCTACTAATATTATAAATGTGAAAGTTTGTATGGATGGATGTATAGATGTATGGATATCTGTTAACTCTTTCACGCAAAAACTACTGAATCGATTCGGCTGAAATTTGGTATGGGTATAGTTTGGGACCTGGAATATGGCCTATATGTTAGGCCATATTTATTCCAATAAAACGCGAGGGGAGGCGCGGGCAGCAGCTAGTATATTATAAATGTCAAACTTTGTATGGATGGATGGATGGATGTATGGATATTTGTTACTCTTTCACGAAAAAAGTACTGAACCGATTAGGCTGGGTATGAGTATAGTTTGGGACCTGGTAAATAAGCTATTTTTATCCCGATAAAACGCGAACGAAGGCGCGGGAAGCAGCTAGTTATTTATATAGAAATACTTATTTATATAGGTAGATAAACGCAGCTGGGACAGTAGTTAAGTCGAACTTGCTACATATTTATTTAAATGGAAAATGCGGCGTAGCGTAGCGCGTAGCATATTAAAACAGTCTTAGTTTCTCGTAAGGCTCCAAGTGGAAGTTGGAACACTTGTTCAAACATGAATCGATAATTATTAGGCCGATGTCACGGATAATCTAATACTAAGGGAGCCGAAGGAATCGAATGAATCAAATGAATTCTGACAGTTTGTCCGACTTACAAACAAGTGTGAGGTAGGAAATTCAAAGTGTAAATTATGAACCCGACTCAGTCCTTGTTTTATAACTCTTTACAGGATGTAGCATCCAAAATAAATATATGTATGTATGTATGTAGCTAAGATCCATATAAGAATCTAGACGAATATTTTTGTTTGATATCTCATTTATTAAAATAGCTTCAGCCGTTTGGAAGGTTCGAGGTTATAAAGAGTATCATATATACAACATACATAGAAATACTCATCCTATCCTATTATATATAAAAATATTATATAAAACTACTGAACCGATTAGGCTGAAATTTTGTATGGGTATAGTTACCTGGGAACATATAGGCTATTTTTTATTCCGATAAAACGCTATAAAGAACTTGAAACTTGTTACTTGCACCGTACATAATACAAAGGTTCAAGTACCTACCAATTTTATTTTCACAACCCACATTCACATAACTCTGTAATAAAACACTAATGTGACGTGAATACCGGAAATAGGAATCAGGACAGCCTGACGCAAATCTTGCACTGAATAACAACAACCTAGAAAATCTGTCCCCAAATCTCGAGCAACCCAAGCTTGGGTCATTAAAACGTCATTTCTTCCATTTCAAAAGAAACAGGAACTGATATCGGGGACGCGTATTTTGTTCTACTTAATGCCCAGACCGTAGAATTTTCCGAAAACAAAGAAATAAAGCCATGGAATGGGGAAGGGCTTCTTCGTGAAGGTTTTCTACGCTTTTGTTTCAGTGCCCTTTATCAACGTGGTGTTTTCGCTTTTGTTTTTGAAATAATTAAACATATCTTTATAAGGTTTGTTCAGTGTGCCACTGTAAGAAAGATTTTTATTAAAAAGTAATGAAATTTTACCAACCTTTTCTCCAGGCCTCAAAATTTACCTATGTAGATCTTTATGCGAATACTGCAAAACCTCTCCTGACAAACAAATTTTATGATTTGAATGTTCTAACATACCTATAGATAAAATTACTCGTAGTTAGTACAGTACCCAACCTAGGCATGCTAAATTTGTATTTTTTTAATGTTTAGTAATTATTTAATTCCGAGGAAGGTGTTTATGAAGAATTGACTTTGAAAAATTGACCGGAAATTAAATTCACATCGGGTAAAACTGTTTGACATTAAATATTAAGATTTCTTTATTTGAAGATTCTTTATTTTTGTTGTGAATTAATGTCTAGAAAAAACAAAAGACATTGTTTCTGCTAATAAAAGCAAATGTAGGTCACACTCGGAATCAAATTAAGAAAATCGTCGAGACATTTCCTCGGCCATAATTTTGTGCGATAATATTTTTATGAGTTCGTATTTATGTCTTTCCTTTATAGCGTGAATATCAAAACTGCAATATTGTTTATTAAATTTGCAATATTCTACCGCGATACACTGATTTAATGTGAAGCCTGCATAATATAACATGTGAAGGCTTCAGAAGGGCAATTCTGGCAATATACATATCTACTCGATAAATATGACAATTTATATATATGTATGTATATAATATCGTATTTATATTTCGCTTATTCATTGTAGTTCAGGCACATGTACTATGTTATCCCATAAAAAATATAAGATTAAGTACCTAGTCTTAGGATTTGTTATCTTTTATATATATCTTTTAGCCCTAAGTTATTTTTGAATACATTTTTTTTATTATTCAAGCTGGATTTGAGTACTCCGACAAAAACACACAGGTAAAGTGGGTATTAAGCAGCTCACTCAATTAAAAAGATAAAAAACACCATTGCAGCTCTACCTACCAAATCCCAGGACCTGTATAGCTCGTGCGTGCGCGTCACCTTGGCAGAAGTGTTACACGCCATTTGCTCAGCCCCCCCTCGGAATAATGAGGATGTTGCAGGGGCCGTCAGGATGATCATAACTTGTGAGGACTATTGATGTCAATATTATAAAGGGGAGCTGATTCAAACTGCATGTTGCGTAACAGGGGAATTAACTTTTTTATCGTGAATTGACCACAATATCACCTGATTGTATATGATGATGAGATGATGTGGCCAAAGATGTAAAGTATCCTAGGTACCTATAGGTACCGTAGTGTAGTGTATCTGTACTTTTGTATTGGTGGAATGAAGTTACTACTTTAAATGGATAAGTCCAGCTCAAAACATGGAAATAATCTAATTCTTATTTCATTGCACAAAAATATTACAATAAACATAAAACTAGAGAGATAGATAGATAATCCTTAAATTCAAAGCCTTAAAAATAAGCGGGTCTCAATTAAACGAATCCAGGAGGCAATGGAATTGGCAGCCTTATCGCTTTCAGGCAAACGAGGTGTAAATAGAAGATTAGGATGGCGGAAATATACGATGACCGTCACTTTGGTTATTACATCTTTGTCCATCAGTCTCTTATTCTTCAGTTTTCATTATTTATTGCATTCATACATAAATCAGGTCTTAATGATAAGGTGAGTTTATATAATAACAGTATGTACCCATTTAGGGTGTTGCAATGGAAGACTGGCCAGGTATCATGCCTTTATACCTAAGATGCGCTTACTTAATATTTATCTACTAGGTACCTACACTATGTAAATATGACGTGTCGCTAAAAGTATCGTTAAAAAAGTCGTCAAGTTCGTAAAAACATTTTTTAAGAGCATCTCTTTTAGTTTGGTTTCGAACATGTTATTGTTTTCTTACTGTCTCTTTCCTAAAAGTTACTAGCTTCTGACCGCGCTTTTACACGCGAAAAAAAGAATCCGGGATAAAAAGTAGGCTATGTATGTCCTTCTTCAGGATACTCACATCATATGACTTTTATGAAGTTCCATTCAGTAGTTTAGGCGTGAAGAGGTAACAAACAGACAGATCTACTTTCGCATTTATAATATTTGTACATATAATCAAACGAAGTGAGCGAAGCGAAAGAATTTATCAGTGGCTGCTTGGGTGATTTAACTGTATGGTGAAACTCGGAGTATTTATTTACTTCCTTTCAGCAGTTTAGGCGTGAAGAGGTAACAAACAGACTTTCGCATTTATGTGTATAATATTTGTATAATTATTCGGACTGAGCGAAGCGAACGAATCTCTCAGTGGCTGCTTGGGTGATTTAACTGTATGGTGAAACTCTGTATTTTCTGTATGCTAAGTGTGAACTGCCATACTGTTTACTACAAAGTTTGCGTAACTTTATTTTCTATGGAATTTCTATTTTTAAAACTTCCCGCTTGGAGCGCTGTTCAATTCAATAGAAAATAAAGTTACGCAAACTTTGTAGTAAACAGTATGGCAGTTCACACTCAGCATACTGGACTATCGGTGATTTCACCAACCGTTGTCTGTCAAACCATTGATCCGGTTTGCGTCAAATTTGATAGTTGTACAGATGAGAAATGTGAAATAATATGCTGGTAACTTAAGAGCATCACAGACTAGCTAAAGTATAAAGTAATATGAATCATAGTAAGGCATAGCGCGATATATTTTCTTTACAAATTTTCGAGTGCCCGCACAAGCAGCTATAATTTATATTTATATGACGTCACCAAGATATACGTAATTGCTTGTATTGCTTGCTTTAAAGCATAGTATATTACTATATATTATCGCTACGTCTGTAATGGGCTTTATCGTAAGTGCGGCCAAATCTGACGAGGGGTTTTTGAGCCAAGGGGGTCCAAAGGAGGGTAAAATCAATTAATTAAATGAAGTTTAGTCTCATATGAAAGATATACCTACTCGAGTACATTTCAAAATAGTTATTATTATTTTTCTAGCGTATATAGTTTACTAAATAACCCGAGTTTTAATATCTACTGAAGTCGGATATTTCGGTGCATTCTCGGTGCATTCATTTTAGAAGACCTACGAATCTCTACCAAATGAGAGCTCTTGTAGGCTAGATAAATAAATAAATAATGTTGGACAACCCACACAACTATGATAACATCGAGTTATTGTTTTGTTTCGTACAACGAATTCGTACTCCGCATTCTACGACAAACTAAGCTATTTGACCGTTCCAGATTATGGAGAAAGCAAAAAACAATAGGAATTACATTTTTAAACTTTTAATTAATTTTTCTTATAAATTGCGCTATTACCTCTTGGTATACTAACCGTCATAACTGGAGAAACACTCGAGACAGAATCCTGTTATTGGACTCGAAATAATGAAACTAAAGCGGACACGACGAGATTGTTAGAGGCTGATGATTACTAATATTAGTATAGAATGGATAACAAATAATTTAGCCTAGCTTTTGTCGATTATCTACCTACCTATGCATGAAAGTCATCATCATCATATGAGCCCATACACGTCCACTGCTGGATATAGGCCTCCCCCATACGACGCGACGCCACAAATAGCGGTCCTGAGCCGCCTCCATCCATCGACCCCCTGCGACCGCTACGATGTCGTCGGTCCATCGAGTGGATGGTCTCCCATGTAGGGGGGGTTTTGCCATAATCACCAGGCTTGGCAGGCGGATTGGTGTTGAAAAATACTCAGAAGGAAGCTGCTGCCCTTCCTCTGGTAGGTTTAGAGCCGGAATATTAAGGATGATTCTCAAGAAAATTATCAAAAACTGTCAAATTCCTATTAGGTACTCTTTTTAAAACAACATACAATAAAACGTTAGATATTAGTTCCTTTCCTATTCAATCGTAAAAATACTTTTGTCGTATAAAAAGGTTCTCAATTTTCGCTCCGACGAGAAAATTGCATTTCCCACAAACAATATCCTTTGAAAAGAGCAAGGTCTTAGTTCCGCCAACTCGTAATTAAACATTTTAATTAATGAAACACCAAGACTGAGCTTACCTAGGAACTTTCAGGTGAAGAGAGTTCATTTGCCAAATGTTGAGGCGAATTGACGCTTCAACTTCGAGTAAGAAATATTGTGGTGCGATGGTACCTACCTACTAAGTATCATGCCTAAGTAAAATAAAAACGCCAAGTGCGAGTTGGACTCGCGCGCCGGGGGTTCCGAAATTATAAGACCTTGTTTCTTGCCAAATATCATGCTTCTAGGTCAACGGGATGTAGGTACAGGTATAGGTTTTGGTCGGTTGCAATAACCAAAAATATAATTTTTGTGAATAGACTTCGGATTTTTACGGTTTTGGGATTTTTCACTTTACTTGTGCTATAAGGCTTTGCTTCTTGCCGAATTTCATGATTCTAGGTCAACGAGAAGTACCCTATAGGTTTTGAGTGCATTTGATGTCCATACACATTTTAAAAAAATTGAGCATAAACGGCTGTAACTTTTGATTGCGTTGTCTTAGAAGGTGAGTGCTCAGCGTTTCTGAGAAAACAGGGTTGACAGACGGACAGACAGACAGACGGACAGGCGGACAGACGGACAGACGGACAACAAAGTGATCCTATAAGGGTACCGTTTTTCTTTTTTATTTACGGAACCCTAAAAACGTAAACATTAGAGCTCATTCACACAAGGACGATTAGTTTTTTCGACGATTCGACTTTTTTCACGATTTGTTATTATTTTTGACGGAGGAAATGCTTTTCACATGCCTGTGTTCACACGTATCACGAATCGTGAAAAATGACGGATAAATCTTAAATCACGTACCGCCTTTTAAAAATCACGAATTTTTTTTTTTTGTAACGCATTCGCTGATGCGTGCTTTGTCGAATCGTGATAAAATACGATTCCGTATGCAATGTGAATGGACATCCGTCATGACTCATGACGTATCGTGTTTTCTCACGAATCGTGAAAAAACACGAAACGTCACACATGTGTCGTGTGAATGAGCTCTTACACACTTTATCAAAAGTGAAGACAATGCTTTGAATCTCTTTTTTAAGAATTTGCACCCCAAAAATCAAGACTCAGGCGGGACTCGAAGCCACAATCTTTCTACTGTGTACGGGAACGAGTTGCCATTTTTACCACCGAGTAAGTGTAAGGACCTTAAACAAAATCGTCTTTTAAATTTCGTCATTTTACATATAATTATTATTTATTGAAATGTACCATAAAGCTATTAAGTTTTTCAATAAACAATCTGGAAAACCCACAATTTATTGAAAACAATATTAAGGTACCTACCTCTAAGTTCCTCATCAAGACATCTAAAAATTAATTTTATTACTCGATACTATAATTGATACGGTTAATATAGTCGAGTTTTTAATAAAGATAATAATTTCCTGCGGTTATATTCTAAACTAGCTGCTGCCCGCGCCTTCGCCCGCGTTTTATCGGGATGAAAAATAGCCTATTATGTTATTCCATGTCCCAAACCCATACCAAATTTCAGCCTAATCGCTCCAGTAGTTTTTGCGTGAAAGAGTAACAAATATCCATACATCCATCCATTCAAACTTTGACATTTATAATATTAGTAGGATTGTTTGCTTGAAATAAAGAATTTGAAATGCCTCATATCAATAATTTAATTTTACTTTCATCAATTCGTATGAAATAAGTTTTATATACCTACTCGTAGAAAAATAAATCACAGTAATTTGCTCTAAAATAATGCTCCTAAAAAATTTTTCACGAAGTCTGACCTCATCTTGTTGACATGCGAAGACACGAACTGCTGGATTTGACCTGAATCCACTCAACCGATTCCGCGGCTCACGAGCTGTGAAATTACCCAAATTCTGTTAATCCCAACTTTTACATCGAAACCCAGATCTGTCAGACCTCCATCGCTGAGCGTATAAAACTTTTTAGATCAATCAATTATCTGAACCTACTAGTTTTTTGACCTGTCGTCGGTAAGGTAAATCGAGGATATTTATAAAATATATGTCACGTAAAAGTTTTCCATTTTACCAGTAACTTAATTTTTATGAATATCAATTCCAATTTGCAGCAACCCCACTACCAGTTATCAATATCACTAGTTCTATGCAATTAATGGTAACTACGTAATTAGTAGTTATTTCTTAAAGTCTCTACTACATATGTATACTCTAATGGTAGAGATGGTTAGAGAGAGCTATTATTTATCTCTGTAGGTAAAATCTGTGCATTAGGTAAATAATGGCTGTGTGTGTCTACCATTAGATTATAGTAAACTAGCGCCGCCGCGTTACATTTATCTAGTTGCCAGTACGTAGTACCCACCATTTAGTTATTATGTGCCCCCACAAGCCCAGTTTAGTGCAGGCACGGTGCAGGCTAGATAATGCTGTGTCAATCATTCAGCATTTATTTTTACTTGATTACCGAAGGACGAGGGTTATGATTTTGACACCCTATGTATGTATGTACATACATTTGTATATTTGTATGTACTCGTATGTAGCCGATTTTTATGTTCACACGTAGCGCTGAAACTGCTGGTCCGATTTCAACAAATGAGGTGTCATATGATTCGTCTGTATAACCAGATGGTTATAGGCTATACGACGTCAGATAAAAATGGGGTCTAACGAGATAGCGGGGGTCTAAGTAAGGGTTGAAAATCCCAATGTTAGTAAATAAGGTCGTGTTTGTATCGTATCGTTGTAAAGGTCTTTGTTTGTTCTTTCCGAAACAGTTTATGAAACTTTTGTGAGGTAAATTATTCTCAAGCTATCAGCAAAAAGGGGTAAAAAAAAATAATTAAAAACTGAAACCTGACTACATAAAAGTCTTAAACAAGCGTTCACCTATTTGTCCTTATCATTTTCTTTTGATACTTATGTAGTCGGAAGCCTTTGTTCCTACTTGTAGGCAAGGTACCCTAGGAATATGGGGAGGTTCCTTACCTACGAGTACATAGGTACCTAATAGATAACATCCTATTGTAAGACCTACCAAGTATACACAAAAAATTTCATAAAAATTGGTCAAGCCAGAGGAGTTTGGTTACAATGTGACACGAGATTTTTTTTATAATTAATCAATTTTTAACTTTTTAACAAAGTCGCCAACGAACTTAGACAATCAGCTAACCCACCAGGACAAAGCCGACGACTGTTGGATTAAGAGCCTATTCCTTTTTCCATTAACCACAGTCTACGCCTTTGTTAGGCTTTTGTTTGGGAAATCTTTGCCCAGCAGTGGAATCCCATGGGCTCTTGATAAAGTAGTTTATATTGAGCAAAAAATATAGATTTTTTTACTGAAATAAATATTTTACTCACCAGTGGCTTCGTATGGGGGAGGCGTATGTCCAGCAGTAGACGGGTATGGGCTGATATGATGATGAATTACTCACCTACATCGATACCTAATCATTAGACTATTTTCACATAAGTATGTCACCATATCAGCCTACGTCCACTGTTGGACATAGGCCTATAAGTGTGTACATACTTATCAAATAAATACCTTCTCCATAAATTATGTTCCTAAGCATTATTGCTGCATATTGGTGCTTACCCAGCAGCAAGAACAAATATTTCATACTTTCGAAAGTTTATTGGTTTTCTAAGTGTTCCGAATCAATTAACCTAAATCTTGTACCTAATTGTTTAGGGTCGAGCTGCTTCACAAAACACCGTTTTTCAAAAGCTTTTAGGATTTTTCGTGGTCGTAATTTTTCTTGCTTTCTGCTTATTCAATTAGACCTACCTGCCTGAGGCTTTCGCAGTTTATATCTTGGAAAAAGTGAAGGGATAAAACGTATTTACGTAATAATAATTTTAAACGCTTTGTTCTCATTATTGAGGAAAGTTTTGAAGCTAAGAATGGTCGTAACAATAGCTACGAGGTTCAAATCACTTTTCTGGAATTTGATAGATAATTTTTTTCTCTGTTCAACACAGACAACAAAATAATGCATGGTCGTATATTCTTTTTTATCCACGCGGGCGTAGCTGCGGGTTGGTAAGCTATTTTACAATAATTAGACCAAAATAGTAATTTTGTGTTAAGTAGCCATATTTGAAATTTGCTTATTATTTTCCCTTTTCACACAATAATTCTACTAAGTTCAAGCATGTAGATTGTTTTAGTACCTGAATAGGGCAAATAAATACGAAACATGTAATCTACGTACCTGTTTAAATACCTAATACCTCCGCAAAACCATTTTTCACCAAATAAATCTTTCGACTTACAGGTGTGAATTTTTATCGCCCCAAACTTGTAAACGCCTGTAATAAATATTCGGGCAACGAGCACGGCCGACGTTGTACAGAAGTTGCGCCACCAATCTTATCAGGCCGACATAAGCTCTCCCAAACGTTTGGGGTAAACTTTCTACGACAAATAGATGGATTCGTAGGTATAAGTTTTTTCTCTACTATCTTCTGCTAGGTAGGAATAGGAACCTAGATACTTGGTAGGTATGTTTACCTATCCTCAGATGGGAACACCAATAAGTTTATGGAGGGTGTTTATGTAGATGGATGACAAAAAGTTTTAACTTATCATCCTATACTTTTAGGCAGGTAGGTAAAATAAATCCTGCCCTCTTTAAGTATCTTGGCACCTTTACGACTGAACTAAAAAACATTTCAGGTCAGTCTTTCATTGTCGAAAAGAAATAAACATAAAGCGATAAGGGTCGAGGTATGCCTACTCTAAGATTGTGAGTTTTAGGATGTCAGCTGCATTTTTACAACCTGTCGTAATTTTTGACGACACGAAGCGCTATAAAGAATTAGCATGTTATCAAAAAAATCGGGTCGGTAACATATAATATAAAAGTAGTTACAGTAGCGAAGTACCGATGCTTGCTGTAAAAGTGGTTTAAAATCTTATTATAAAATACTAGCTGATGCCTGCGCCTTCGCCCGCGTTTTATCGGGATATAAAATAGTCTATATATTATTCCAGGTCCAAAACTATACCCATACCAAATTTCAGCCTAATCGGTTCAGTAGTTTTTGCGTGAAAGAGTAACAAATATCCATACATCCACACATCCATCCATACAAATTTTGACATTTATAATGTTAGTAGGATAATACTAAAAACACTAAAGAAAGATGATATTGTCATTGAAAGATTTTAATATAAACGACAATTTTATTACGAAACAGTGAGAAACAAGACAGACTTAACTACTGTACTTCGTCAAAATGAAGCCCTTTTGTGATTCAAAAAAATCTCCGTAGAATTTGGAAGCCTGTGTAAAAAATAATGATGCCGGTTGTTAGGGAGGTGAACCAATGGAGACTGATGTTGAAGCAGCCGTTAGCTTCGCAAACTCCGTACCTAAAATAATTTCATAAACTGAAAAAACACTAACTGCTGCCCGCGCTTTCGCCCGCGTTTTATAGGGATAAAAGTAATCTATATGTTATTTCAGGTCCCAAACTACACCTACCCATACCAAATTTCAGGCTATCAGTTCAGTAGTTTTGCCTGAAAGAGGAACAAACATCCATACATACATTATCACAAAATTCAACACGTTTAATATTATACCTAGCAGGAAGTAGGATTATTTGCAGCAAATATAGTAACAAAAGAATAACAAATAAACTTAGCTAAGTTAGACAAGGTAAAAACTCTAGAAAAAGAAATCCTCTATTACTTTGTGCGTTTTAACACCCTTTTCAGTAGTTATAAGGTAGGTAGGTACATAATATACTGTGTATTGGACATTATATTTTTGGACTAGTGAGGTGTGATTCTAATACCTTCATCATGATCATCAGACCATACTAGTTCAATAATGACCATACTTAGTTCAGGCATACTTAGTTCAGCTTGTCGCAACCAGTATCTGCCAGTAATCCGTCGGAGATCGTCGTCGCATCTGGTCACTGGGCATCCTACACTACACTCACAGAGTCACAGTCTCCAAGAACACACAGACTTACTTGATTATTAAGAATTCCAAGAACATGCACATCACAAACATAATAGAATCTCCAACGATTTCTACCGTGGCGACGATCATTGAACGTATACTTTCTTCTATGATCTTGTAGACGACCATCATGATGGCCACCACAAGGATGCCGAGGGCGTCCATTTGTTGAACAATTCATCTCAGAGCAGCTCAGAGCGTGCTCGTATAGTTACGTCAACAATGTTGGACAGTGGTAAAACTTGCAGCAATTTCCAAATGAGCTAAGATCCTCGAATTGATTCACCTTCGTATTGGAAATGGCTATTATACACCAATTTTTTTCAGTCATAGCTATGATTTAACTATTGGTAATTATGAGAGTGCTAATAATAGGCTCAGAATCAGATTTTGTACTGCGTTCTTCATTAGCGCCAATATTTTAGAGCTGATGCTGGTAATTTTGGGTGATTTTTTACCAAAGATTTGAATAAATAAGTAAAAAAAAGGTAAAAATAGGAACATCCTACGCAAATGCAAATAAAACAGAATTATCTTTTATTGTATCCTCTTTACAGAATTAGACTTAGAAGTTCTGATGCGCAGAATCCAAAGCAGAATCTTCTTCTTCTTCTTTTAGCTTTGGCTCTGCATCTGGATTGATGCAATTCTGCCAGTGTCATTCAAAGCAAATGTATGTTTACTCTGTGCGCAGAGTGCAGAAGTACGGCGTGTTTGTGAGACTTTGATATTCGTTTTTCCAAGGAGTCTCGTTCCTCCTCGGTCAGTAGTCGCCATAGTCGCCTTTTAAGGGCGTTCGATTTACATTGGGATAGTTAAATATTTTTCTGTTTTTTTTTTTCGGCAATCATGTTCTTTCATATGCTTCCTACTTTTGCAGAACAGAGACATTATATTCTTGACTAGCGACCCGCCCCGGCTTTGCGCGGGTGCAAATTATACATATAAACCTTTCTCTTGAATTACTCCATGTATTAAAAAAACCGCATCAAAATCTGTTGCGTACTTTTAAAGATCTAGCATATTATAGGGACAGACAGTGGGAACTCACTTTATTTTATACTATGTAGTGATTTCAAGAATAGATTGAAATGCTTCGCTTCGTTACTGTAATGTTTTCGGAAATGTTTTTTTTTCGGTATCAGAGAACATAAATATTTCTCTTAAATAGTTTTTATTTAATCAATTAATCACATGATTAAGTGCCACAGTTGCTACTAAAAATAATAATAAATAAATAAAAAATAACTACTATAATAATAATAAATCATTTATTTCAGGCAACATAGGTAGTCAAGTATAGGATGTAAAAAAACTTAAAAACTACGGCCCATATAAAAATATATACCTTAGTCTTACAACTAATGATTAAATTGTACCTCGTGTTGATGGAAATAACTGAAGTGCTTAAAAAAAAGAAATCAAGGCAAAAATGACTAAAAATTGAGTGAATTGTGCACTGCTTATTTCAATTACCTACGTACTCGTGGCTAATAATGTGTGCAACATTTTGAATAAATAATTGGGGTATAATAGAAAAGTAAATCAAACAGTTCAATTGGTTTCAATTTTGCTAATTACATGCCGTTGGTAATCCTCTCTAATTTGTGTGTTGATTGGCCCAGTAAAATAAACCATAAATGACGACCGATGTGGTTCGGCGGACAAAGGACCACCTGCAACGCAGGAGGTTGCGGGCTCGATTCCTGCCATGGGATAAATGTTTGTACATTCTACAAATATTTGTTCCAGGTGTTCTTGGTATTTTCTATATATAAAAATAATCTTTATGCTAAGTACTTTATTATTTACATCGGTCATCTTGTACCATATTCCAGGTCCCAAAATATGCCCATACCAATTTTCAGCCCAATCAGTTTAGTAGTTTTTCTATGAAAGAGGAACAATCATCCATACATCCATCCACCCATTCTTACAACCTTTGACATTTATAATATTAGTTGATAACCGACGTCAATGAGACAAAGTTCATAAAGCAACAAGTCTCTCTTTTTTTTTAAACATTTTGTGCAATTGCTTTTCTAAGTTACAGCACATATGTATGTATAAAAAATACAATATCAAAAATTATTTTAGAATAATTAGTTATTGCTTTTCTCGTATTATAAGTTACTATGTTATTTTAAAATGTATTTTATGTCTGTTTTGTACTGCAGCAGCAAATAAATGAGTGTCTATGTCTACAAGAAAGAGATTTAAAGAAGATTTGATGACGTCGTAACCACTTTATTAAACGCGAAAGGAATCCCACGATCATCGTCTGGCATTCCTAGCAATCCCCTAAACCTATTCAGTTCTAATATAAATAACTTTGAGTAAGGGATTCGATTAATGTCCTATTTCGTATATTAAATGCACTGTTTGCATGTCTTTGGGATTTGTGTAGACTATAAAAACGCAAGATTTTCTAAGATTTATTGAATGTGTAGGTTCCAAATTTGTATGTTGAACGAAACGTTTTTCTTTATGTGCTTATTTACTGAGCTAAAGGTGCGTCCAGATTTAGGAACAGAACATGCTACAAATCTTACCTAGTTATTTAAAATGTTTTATAACGTGCAGTTTTTTTCCTAATTTTTAAGAGACTGAGTCATTGGAATGACTAAGTCAGTCCCGTATTTTCACAAACTACTACTTAAAACTTAATTATATCTAAAACTAACCTAAATAATTTTACAGCCGCATCACTCATTGGTGTGGCTAAAATAAGTTATATAACTTAAGTTATATGTATGTATATCGGTGGGTTAGATTGTCTTAGATCAATGGTGAGCGAAATTCTGGCTTCGGTCAACGAATTACATTGCCATTCAAAGTGGTAATGCAGTCATTATGATTCCGGGTACTCAGCCTTCGGGTGACTGCTTAAGTTTTTAGGAAATTGATATTATATAGGTGTAAATCTATACTTATAATAAAACTGTAACAGGTCCAATTCTGTACACTGAAAATATTTTGAAAAAAAAATTTGGAGGGTTTTGGCTATTATCGATACTGATGCCAATTTCTTTTTCCCATTATGTCTGTCGGTCTGTCTGTATCTTGGCCGCGCATGATTCTGAAACTACTGAATGTATTGAAATGAAACTTGGCAGGATTTGAGTTCATACTACGAGGAAGGACATAGGATACTTTTTATCCCGGATTTCAATAGGGTTCCCTTGGGAGAGGGGATGAAAGTACAGTTTCTTGGCTGCGCATAACGCCGAAACTACTGAATGTATTCAAATGAAACTTGGCAGGATTTGAGTTCATAATATAAGAAAGGGTATAAAATACTTCTTATCCCGAAATTCAGTAGGGTTCTCTTGGGAGAGGGGATCGAAGTAAAATTTCTTGGCCGCACATAGCGCCGAAAATCCTCAATGAGTTCAAATTAAACTTGGTACCAGGGACTCTTTTTGGCTACCGTTGTAACGGTTAATCAGCGCAAATGGATTTCAGTACAGGTTAATATTAACAACTAAAAATGTTTACCGCCCAACGAAGGGGGCACGGGTCAGCTAGTACTAGTTATAATATGTCGTTTTCATTGATTGAACCTATTTTTTTTTAGTAAATATATCACGAAAAACATCACTACATACTAATGTAATGTAGAGATGTATAAAATAAAGTCCTCCGCCGCGTCTGTCTGTCTGTTCGCAATAAACTCAATGAATACTAAACGGATTTTCATGCGTTTTTATCACTCGATAGAATGATTCACGACAAAGGTTTAAGTAAATAATTTGTCATGGTTTTGTGTAGATGCTTGACATATAACGATAAATTGTTAAAAGTGTCAGAAAAAGTCAAGACGCCTGATGCTTTTAAAAAAGTCCGCATTGCCATATACATATCTACATGTATTTTAAGTATAGCTAAACCCATTCTATCACAATAATATCTACTACCCGTGCGAGGCCGGGGCGGAACGATACAAAATGTTACTTAATCTAGACGTACCCTAAGTTTCGATAAAATCGGATGAAAATATGCATGAAATAAACGATTTCTCTAAATCTAGAATGGACCTTGGAACATTGAACTACAGTAGGAAATCACTTGGTCGAGTTCGTGTTTGGTTTTTGTATTATTCTCGACGCTAAGTTTAGTAAACACAGATGTCGTTTAAAAACTAAGAAGACTTTAAAGAGTTCTTTTTTCTTACATTTTGGACTAACTCTTCACGTATGTCGCTCCTCCGTTATAATTAATATAGCTTATTCTTATTCTAATTTAGTTTATTCTAATACCTATCAAATAATATAAACAAATTAAACTAGTATTTACGCTTGAAACAGTTGAGCTTACTGCAGACTGTTGCAAACAATCTACAGTTAGCTCAACTGGTCCATATCAATACCAGTCGGAAGCGTCCCTAAGACGCTGGCTGCATTGCCACGCTGTATGGCAATGCTAATGCGCTGCGTCAGATTCCAATAACTTAAATTGGTAACCTAATTGTTATTTTATTGACTTTAATTTTGAATTTTATTTAATTTATGTATGTGTGATATGGATTATTGAATTATCTGAAATAATTAATACAATAAGCTATTTCAATTTATCTTTAAAGTCTACAACAGTATATGTACTGTTCAGTAAAGTATTTTCACTTTCTTTAATCTCTCGCAAAGAAATTGTTTGACGACCACACATAGATTAACAGCTACATTTACTAGAAACTTAATATTAAATGTATTTATAATCTACTGGGTGTTGCTCCACTTCGTCTGTAAGAAGTGATTTTAGATATCGCCCACATTAATATGAGACACCAGGAAAATATTAAACTTCTTAACGCATTTAAGGCAGATGGGTTACAAGGTAAACTCAGTTGAGTAACTCAGAGCAGGTATTTTCATTTTTGGAGGTACATTACCCAACAAGCAAAATGCGGTTTTATAACTATCCTAGAACCACGACCACGACGATATTTCACTGAAATACTGTATTTACATAAAAATTATACGGAACCCAAAAATAAAATGTTTTTTACGTTATCATGTTAGAAAAGGATCTCTAGATAATATTGATGGATTCTTAATGGCCTGTGTAAATCGAGCCGTGAACAAGTCGCCAAGAAATACTCTTTTATTTTCTTGCTAAGCAATATTATAAGATACTTATGACGCAGGGCATGGTAGGAGATTGTAATTATGTACCTTATGTTTTACACGTAAAAATTGCGAATTGGGCTCAGTCTGTAGCTATAGATTCTGCCAAAAAGTTGTGTTGCTATAATAATAATCCTACTAATATTATAAATTTCAAAGTTTGTAAGTATTGATATATGTATGTTCCTCTTTTACGTAAAACCTACTAAACTGATTGGGTTGAAATTTGGTATGGGTATAGTTTGGGACTTGAATAACATAATGGTTATATTTTTCCCGATAAAACGCGGGCTAAGGCGCAGGCAGCAGCTAGTATCTAATAATAACATATTCGGGTGTCTCATATTGTGCAACCAAGGATGATGCCCACTATGTGCCCCCTCATCTCTGTGCTGTTGGCTTCGGCCCCACGCATTTATATGGCCCGTGGTCATGGAAATGAGAAACAAATAATAATATTAAATCATTTATTTCAGGCATCATAAGAACAGTTATGGAATGGTAAAAAACTTATTCTAGGCCCATTTAAAAAAAAAGACTTAACATGCATACGAGGTTCCTCACAAAAGGTGGCCAGAACCCTGAGTTCGGATACTCGATACTAACGAGTTGTTATGCGTCGTCGAGAGGTTCTATTTTTGTTACAGTGTTGTCTTATGCCTGTTTTAATCATGAAACTCGAAATTGATGTAAATATTTGTACGGGATTTGGTACAGCGTCTCTATCGTGCGTGGATGAAACAACGCAAGTTATAACGACTCGATGACGACTGCTATAGTATAGTTGAACTTACAATTATTAGTGGTCAGAAGTCGTAGCCCCCTATAAGGTGTAGCACCGCGTAGGACATTTCGTAGACCCCTTTTTATCAGGAATTGGCAACTTGACTAAGGTTAGACCACAGTTCGTTTCAAAAGGTAACCTTTTTTAGATAAAAATATTCATCCAAGTTCTTGTATTAGACGTGTTTCGGCCACGGCGTGGCCATTTTCGACAAAGACATGTGCCGGGACATATTATAGTGCGCAGGTGTGTGCGCACGCACAGGTGCACTCTCTAATCTCTTGTAATCCAATGGGACGATCGAACCGACACGAACGGGTAGAGGTGTGGCGCAGGACCAGCGGCTAAATTTTCGTAGGCGGTAGACGTATGGTACGACTGAGGTGCTACGCCATAGAGGGGCTACGACTCGTAGGCCCCCTACGGCGTAGCATCTCGTAGCACATTTCGTAACAGGGTTTTGACCCTTTGAATTTTCTTTGGCTTGTTTCCAAACAAGATTAACTTGGGCAATTAGCGAAACTTAGTGACTGTTTTCAACTCCATTAATTTGTGATTCAAGAAACTTGAGGTGGAAGTAATGCTTCCGAGGGTATTACTTACAGGTTTACATCTGACAAATGGTTTTCTCTAGCTAGACTGATTCGAACGGAATTGGATGTTACACCAAACAGGATAATTTGAAAAATAAATGTGCAATGTCTTATATCTAGTTACTCATAACCACCCGATAGCCCACAATATCGCTTCATGCCCTATATTTTTATATTGTATGTAGCTCGATTTTGTATTAAGAAAGACAGACATTCATCCCCTCTTGCACAAGTATTTTTAATGTATGTTCAATATTTAATTTTACGTTTTATTTATTTGGTGGCATCTTTATGCAAGATGCCCTTATTTGTAACAACAATAAGTGATGAATTGAAAACTATGAAAACTCGACTCGGTCGCCGTTTTTCAGTTTTTCGCAAAATGACCTCATTATTTTACAAAGATCTACAAATGTGGTACTAAGGACCAGATGATTATTTTAATACCTCATTAATTAAAATCGCTTCAGCCGATTGAATACTTTTGAGGTAAGAGTATACATATAATATGATAAAGAGTATCAGATAACCTCATACACGCACTCGAAAACATACAATCGAAGGTAAAAAGAGGAAACAAGACACACTTCTAGGGTTCCTACATAGAGCTTATAGAGTATCCGATGCTAAGCTTAATCTTAGCATGATCGAACCATCAGAATATTGACCCCAGGTTTTAATATTACGACCATGAACTGCACCTTAGAGCAGGGGTCATTTTAAACGGCCGAGAGGTGACCCATGTTCAATAATTCATGAAGAGGACAAGGGTTGGCAGACGCTATTCAGTTTCCGCAGTTATTAATTGTTGTATTATACAGGATCGTGTGGGAGTCACTGAAGTATGTAGGTATGTACTTCAGACTTTCAGCATTATAATTTATCACTAGAAGAGCAGCTTAGATTGCTTAGCCACGTGTTTCAAACGAATACAAGTTTTCGAAAGTCAGTAGTATAATATGCTGAGATAGGGGACCCATTATGTGACCATTGGTGCTTGTGATTTGTGTTTAGGCTACTATGTAGATGGTAGTTTTATCTAGAATAGATTTTCGATTGACCACAACCATCATCTCATCTGATGGTTAGCGACGACGTAGCTGACGTTGTATCACGAAGGTCTAGAAATCACTATTTCACTCTTTTCTTAAAGAGAACCAGATTAAAGCTGATCACATAAATCAAACATGCAAACTTCTACGTCCCAGGGGACGCATCCACCCTACGCTACAGAGACCGTTAAACAGAGATAACTATTTTTGAGGAAGGTTTAACGCCAAGGCTCAATGCCCAATTGTATTCCAATCGAACAGTTTGATAGTTGGATCCGATAGGTATCATCCGATAGGTCTTTTGATTGGCAGCTCATTCTCTCACACGACAGACATCGACGGTAATGGACGTTCATTCTCTGGATCATGGGTCAGGGTTATTGTACTGTTTTATGGCCTCGTTCAGAGACACGCGGGATCCGCGCGATTTTCAATCGCGCTGTTTGTATCCCGGCTTGACTAACCGCGCGGTTACGTCTGATAGATTGTCTAGATAAGACCCGCGCAGTTCCCACGCGATTCTAAAATCGCACGGTACCCGTCGTGTCTGTCGATAAATTTGCGATTAATTTCCGCGAAGTAAGACCTGAATTTATGATTTATTTAAACCACACCTATTACCTACAAAAATACATATGTAATGTGAAATATTAAAATCGCGGGAGTAGATAGCTCCAATGCTCCTAGGGTTTCCCATTAATTTCGATTACAAGTATCAATCATCATCATCATATCAGCCCATAAACATCCACAGCTGGACATAGGCCTCCTCCATACGACGCCACAAATAACGGTCCTGAGCCAACTCCATCCATCCAAGTCAATACAATACAAATATTCTTTATTGCACCCAAAAAATTAAAATAATGAACAGAGAACACTAAAAAAATACGCTAAGAGCGATCTCTTCCAGGCAACCTTAGGATGGACAAGAAGTGACCGAAAAAGTCAAATGGTCCGATTGCAATTATAAATACTATAATCAAATTTGTTTATATAATTTGATTGTAAATTTCTTTGTTATGTTATAACTAATGCTTGGACGATAAACTTACAAATTCAATAATTTTGTGGTTTTAGTATGTTTGTCCTAATAATATTGAAATCGTTCGTCAACAAGAGTATTCCTCGAAGGACTGATCCCATAATCCCACGATCCGTGAAACGTGGGTCCCGCTGATATTTCAGTATTTCTTGAAACCACAAAATGGATTGGTTTAGCCCAAGCTGTATAAAACTAGCTATCATGTTATTATAGAAATCGCTCACCGAATAAGAAATCATTCACTTGTTCTTTCAGTATTGCGAGGGTGCCTTTACGTCATAATTGAATCGAGTTATAAAAGGTCTCACTAAATTTTACATGAATCTAGAAAATACCTACGGCCTGCTCTTACTAATCTAATATTATACGTACATGGAGATTTTTTTTATTAAGGTGTGAACATACATATTACCTACTAATGATCTCTAAAACTACAGAATGGAACTAACTCCCCTTATGTAGTTTTAGGACTCTAGATTTGGACATATTTTCATGCAGGTATTTTCTATGTCTATAACGCTGCAGGCAAAAGCTAGTCTTTTGTTCTTCTTTGCTTTGATGTTTTTGTGCCTAAGTATTTGTTGCACCAGCGAAAATTGTATTTTCACTGATAGAAAAATTAACAAAAACTCAAAGTGAAAAACATCATAGTTATTTACTTTGAATTTTCTGACGAATCCAAGAGTCTTGTAAGGTCCAATCGAATCTAAAGTAAATAAAGCACTTTGAGATTAAGTGAATTGAGTGGTTTTTTGACAAAATAAACGTATAAACCAGTAAGAAATATGAATTTCTGAATCAAAAAACCCGTTGCGTCACTTTTGGCAAGCATTGCAAATACAGCTTTGTTGCAAATGTGGGAAAGCAAATAGTATAAATTTACATAAAATTCGGTTCATTTGGCACGAAGTTCTGCAGTGCTGCCAATTGGATAAAGTTGAGGGAAGGACCGCAGGTCAGCCCAGGTCAAGTGGCTTTAGGCCCATTGCAGCCATTTCGATGTACCTTTACGAAAAGGAAATGGGTTTTTGTAAGTGCTCAGCAGATGCTAAGTAGCGGGATCATCACGAGTTCAGAAGTACAGGTTGGAAGCCTAAGTTCGCTTTAATAATATCGTCTGAGGAGGTAAATAACCACGCAAGTAATTTATTGCACTCTTGGCTTTTAACGTAGCTCGTGCCTTCACCTCTTTTGTTGAAAAACTGTTTTCAGAGTCCTTAGTATGGGTTACAACTACAAGATAACTGAGAAGGAGCATGGTAATACAAGGAGCTCGGGGAGTTACGATTTCACGCTACTGGCAGCACCAGGTAACAAATTCGTCTTCTCATTCGCCGATGGCGATGATGACGTAAGCAAGGGACACCCACGTGACCATCGTGTCTCAGAAGACCATACCTTATATAATTATACATGAAAAAAGTTATCGTTTCCTTCTAAACATTTGGCGCTTTTACGAGAAACTACTTGTCGTAGTTTATCAGCGATTCAATAGTTTAGTACGATCTCGGACAATGTTTACGAATGATTTTGAGATATTTGATAGAGGCTTTTATTTATTTATTTATAGATTATATTTATTTCTAACTAGCTGCTGCTCGCGGCTTTGCACGTGCTTTTTCTGTACCCTTTGTCCGTCCCCGGGATACCATCTACCTCCATGCCAAATTTCATTAAGATCCGTTCAGCCGTTTAGGCGTGAAAAGGTAACACAGACAGTCGGATAGAGAGACAGAGTTACTTTCAAATTTATAATAACAAGTAGGATTATTTATTGTACGTGTAAGCGAGATAGATGTTGTCAATCGAGCTGACAAAAACTTTTTTCGTAAGTATTCGTATTTTGCACACTCATACTAAACATTTAGAAGACTTACAGCCCCTTTTATAAAAGCACTTACAACTTTAATGATAGTTTCAAATTCATATTTGCGAATGTATGCACAATGTCTACTCTCCGTCTGGTTTGATACAATCTGTGAGTAGGTATTTTCTAGAGTCTAGAAAATCAGCCACATCGTCACTTTCCATCAGGTGAGATTGCGGTCAACGAAGGTCTATAATGACTGTAAAAAAACACAATCTTATTAATTTACCTCGTATACATTCATCAAAATGATTTTGGAAAGTTTAGTTCAGAAAATTTTGTCACCAACTGCGAAGTTTTTTCTTGAAGGATGGTAGTTATTGGATAAAAATATATAATTTCTTTTCTACAAATCAAATACCTACATGAATCATGAATAAACATACCTATTACCTACATAGATAAAAGAAAATGTAGCTTCTACATATGTACGTACTGTTGAAATTTTTTATTCGTTTCACAGTCACGTGTAACTGAAACGATAAGGATTTATGAAAATAAATAAATAATGTTGGACAATCCACACAGCATCATCTAGCCCCAAGCTAAGCAGAGCTTGTATTATGGGTACTAGATGACTGATATACTTAATACAATAAATATATGTATTACATACATAGATAGATATTTTTTATTATACATAGATAATACCCAGAACACCCGAAACAAATATTTGTAGATCGTACAAACATTTGTCCCAAGAACAACATGTGTCAAATGAATGTGTCCTATTCAGGCCAGAACTAACCTTTTTGTCGCGCGCGCCTCATTCTGACCCATTCAATCATCTGAAGTGGTCTTTAAATGTGGGTACACTATACACTGTGATAAATTGCAGAAGCCTACATTACGTCTCTTTCGTGATAAAACTGGGCGGCAGAATGATAAAATTGAGGATTCGCACTCTTTATGTAACGTATAATTATTCAGAAATCTGGTACATTTTCGGACATCTGGTACAATCTTAGTTGACCTGGAGCGATGAAACGCAAAGTTCAAGACAGGACAGGATGGCGATTGACTGTGGACGCCCTCTTTCCATCTTGGGATCCTAGGACGATAAGGTTGTTGGTTACGCGTGCAAAATATAATCGAGTATTAATTGTTTTCTAAATATTTTGTAAAGCAAACCAGAAATTTTGCGCTCATGGTAAGCTATTTGTTACGAACCCACGAAAAAACAAACTACGTATAAATAATAGTTTTTTAGTTTATTGACATTAAGACAATTATTACTAAAATTAACATTTATGTTGATAGAATCCAAAACTAAAATTTATTCGAAGTTTGTTTCATTGTCGAGTATGAATCTTTTCTCAAAATGAAGTTCAACAATGTGCGTAAAACTCTTTATCTGCTATGTAAATTACGTGTACTGGAAAAAAGTAAAAACCCGATAGCGACTGGGACAAAAGTTGTCCCAGTTGTACTGTACATGCCTAACAACTGCACAAGATAACTGAGTACAATGCGTTTTTATCCACTCGTGTACAGGTAACGATTTTTTGTGAAGTTAAACAGCTTATTATACCATTGTTGTACAAATTAATAAGACCCCTTAGAGCGTTTATACATTATCCGATCCGATATCGGTATCGGCGTCCGATACCGATATGACCTGTCTTTCACACTGTCCGTCCCGATATCGGATATCGGAGGTACATATCTTATACATTTTACTTGCCCCGATATCGGTATCGGCGTCCGAACGCAAGCCCTTTAGGCTGTCTGGATTTTTACAGGATACATGACTTAGAATATGGGACCTTCAACGTTTTCAATTCTTGTGATAAACATACTAGCATAATAAGAATACCAACATAATAAGTAGATTCTCCGAAATCGTCAAATGCTTATGAGGGTCAAGTGTTTAGATAATGTATGTAAAGGGTGTTGCCACACCAATCGATCGATCGTCGATCGATAGTATCGATCGACGTTGATCCACGTCAATCGATTGATGTGGTAGCTTTGGTTGATTAACGGTCACTGGTCGAGTCACCAATTGATCGATCGTCGATCGATACCATCGATCGACGATCGATCGATTGGTGTGGTATAAACTATCGATCGAAGTCGATTAATCCATTCCACGATCGATCGATGCTACCGATCAATGCTACCGATCGATGCCATCGATTGACGATCGATCTGTTGGTGTGGTAACACCCTAATAAATATTATAAGCATAGTTGAAGTAGGGAAAGATGTCAATCTGGGATTTCTCTACCTTTTTATTGCTACCAGGAAACCAGCGCCTAATGACCTGCCATTTTAAGGGACAAAGGTAGGTAAGGTACCTACACCTGACACGAATTTCTGTATGCTTACCTTATATTTTTTGCTCAATTGGCCCGTAAAATTTTTGCGCTTAAGGTGGTTTAACACGGGTTGGCGCGAGATTCATTTTTTTTTTTGTTGTTTTTAATTTATTCTGCTTTCTTCAAGGAATAAATCTAGCGTATAAATTGGCGCAAATTGTAAATCATTTTCTATTTATGTATGAAAAAACGAATTTTGACTCCTTGGTAGTTTTGAAGCATTTGCGAAATTAAGAGATTTTTGGCTATAAATCAACATTTTCACAAATGCTCTCAAAATAAAATCATATCGAAGTTGGTTTTGTGATGGATTCATAGAAAACAGTTCACGATTTGCGCCAAATTACTTTTCCGTTAATTTTATTCTTTGTAAAACACTGAAAAAATTAAAAATCACAAAATAATATGAATCTCGCGCCAACCCGTGACGATCACCCTTAGTTTTGGACATGGGTGATATAAAAGTTCCCTTTAATCAACCAAAAGGTTAAACCGTAAAATACGTGCCTTCCTACGTTGGCTTATATAGAATCATATACGCATACATGTTACATGGGCTTATGTCACGTAAATTATCTTTGATTTTATAGGTCACTGGAATTCCAATGTAGGATTTAAATGTCTCTTCATCATATCAGCCCATACACGGCACATAGGCCTCCCCTATGTGCCGTGTATGGGCTATTTGTGGCCGTACGACGCCACAAATAGCGGTCCTGACCGCCTCCGTCCATCGACTCCCTGCTAACGCTACGATGTCGTCGGTCCATCGAGTGGATGGTCTCCCACTAGGGGGATTTGCCATAATCACCACGGATTGGTGATCGCAGTGTTGCTGTTGAAAAATACTCAGAAGGAAGCTGCTGCCCTTCCTTTGGAGGGTTTCCTTAGTCGGCTCTTACTACATCCACGGGTTGAGTTGGGGGGGTCGTTATTCGTACGCCGCGGCCCCACGGCCTCAAAAAATGTCTCTTACAAAAGAAATATACTCGACTTTTTGACTTGTGGAATACAGAGCAACATAATGAAAGTGCAACAAAACAGAAAGGAACAAGATATAATTAACAATATAAATTGCTTCATGATCATATCAGTCCATACCCGTCCACTGCTGGACCTAGGCCGACCCCATACGCCGCTAGAAATAGCGGCCTGAGCTGCCAAAAATTGCTTAACACTTGAAAAAATGGTTACCATTTATCAACAACTTGAATTACTCCTGAAACCTTTTTGAACGTTTACTCTGTTCAGCGATATTCTTCATTGATTATGCTTTCGCTACATTCGACGTGACTATACTCTGGTTTAAAATCCAAGGTATTTTGTGTAAACAAATATATTTATGTTTTCAACTTAGCAAAAACTAGTCACTATAACAGAAAACAGCAGGGTAAGAGCAAAGTTACAACTAAAAAACAAAACAAAAACATCAACAACGCAGCCATAACCAAGAATTTTGTTTCGCACTTCTGCGATTTGTTCTGTTGTTACCAGTGTCGTAAAACACCCGTTTCTTTTTCTACCAAATTATTTTTACAAAAAATATCTTGGATTCTAGAATCAAGTATAAACTTGACACATACTGACTTCTATCCACCATCTATCAGGCTTCTACGGTTATTTTCCGTCTTGTCAACTCAAGCCAGTTTTATAGGCATAAGTTTATCCTTAAAAAAACAAGTTTATACCCTGATGTTATCCATTAATTGCCTATAAAATTGGGCCATCCATCAGGCGTTTGCAGAAGATTCAGAGGCACAAATCCTGCCGTCTTGGCTTTAGTCACACTGAATATACAATTATTAGTTTTTAGGGTCGGAACCCTAAAAACTAATAATTTTATATTCTAATATTATATATAAGGTACGGATACCTTAAAAGGAAAAGGAACCCTTATAGGATCACTTTGTTGTCCGTCTGACCGTCCGTCCGTCCGTCTGTAACCACTCTTTTCTCAGGAAAGCGTGGAGCCACCGAGTAGCATTAACATAGAAGCCGAAAATATATCCAACTAACTTCCAAGTCAACGCAATCAAAAGTTACAGCTGTTTTTTCTTTTAATTTCCAACGGAATCGCATGCATACAAAACCTATAGCGTAGTTCCTATTGACCTAGAATCATGAAATTTGGCAAAAAGCAAGGCTTTGTAGCACAACAAAAATATAACATCCCAAAAGTGTGAATTTTTAGTTGATTCACATAAAAAATGATATTTGATTCTCATCATGGACTGAAAATATCTATAGGGTAGTAGACATTTTGAGTTCTTGTTTTTCTCGCATGTTTTTGTAATACTTTTAGTAGGTACAGTCAGAATAAACAATGCTTGAAGCACAGACATGATACTAGTCGAAGTCACGAGGCTTTAGGCGCTCAGCACGCTATATGTCAGTGTGAATGTAGCTTTAACGAAGCCTATGACCATTCTAGCAGTGTTGCCAGATCACCATGTGAATTTCCCCCAGAAAAATTAGCTTTTTGTGAAAAAAACCCCCAGAATACTTTTTATAGGAGAAAAAATAAGGATATTTTAATTTTTATCGAAACGAACGAACTTTGCGCGTGCGTGGCTGTTGGCGCTAGTGTAAACAAAAAAGGATTTTGTTACAAAACGATTCGACGAGTTCCGTATACAACCACATGAACCACACGTGCAAAGTTATCTTGCTTGCACGAACTCTTACGATGAATTAACAATTGAATTTAAGTAGGTAGTATTGTTAGGACGAGAATACACACGTTATGTAGGTTGCTACTAAAGTAGTGATGCGAATTATTTTATGTTCGTGGTTGAATGATTGAGATACTTAAGAAAACCTCAATATTTTCACCAGTTTTTGTACTCCCGAAAATTCCCCCAACAAACCTTTCCCCTCGAATCGCCCCCAAAGTAGAAAAAACCCCCAAATTTGCAAGGAATCCCCCCATCTGGCAACAGTGATTCTAGGCAACAACCTCCCTCCATGCCTTTTCACAGCAAGAAGTGAGACTCAACTTCTTCTTGGTTTATGGCTCTGCGTCTGATCAATTCATGTTTCAATTCCGTTTGCAATCCGAACTTTAGTGAGTAAGAAAAAGTGGTTGCCATAGACATAGAAGATAGAAGGCGCTGTATGAAACATAGTGTCAAAAATCTGCCAAAAAATATTTGTAAAATAGCACCAGTTTCTTGACTGCAGCGCCATCTAGTGTCAAAATAAAAAGCAGGATTGTTATTTTTAAAGGTTGCATTAAAAAGCCCTTATTCTACCAATGTCCGTAATGAGTGAGACTCTCCGCCACCTTATTTATATTTCAGTTTGGTGTAACTTGCTCTTCCTAATCCCACTTGGGTAGTAGAGCTAAGCGAACCATTCAACTAATCGATCCCATTAGAATCCAGTTCAGTGTAACAACTCGGAACGACTGATCCTTTCTTCTGTAGTGATGACATGCCTTAGCGATTCATTTTACGTACTCTGTAAATAGGTTCAGAGGGAGTCAACCTTTTTAGATTAGCATAGCAATTGTCTAAATAACAACTGAATAAGAATAAGAGCGTGAAAAATACTGCCTGCTTACTACACTCAAAATGTGCCTGCGTCTTCGAGCACGCATTTATGTTTCGTAGCCAGAAAAAACTGTAGTATTTCTCTCTTCCTCTTCTCACGCAGCATTAGAAACTAGACCTACGCATAATACTACGCCTTATGCATAATGATTTAGCGGCCCACTAGAGGCTGATTAGAGCATTGTTATCAAAAAACGTTATTCATAATGCAATCGTTTGCGGCGAGTTAGCAGCTGGTTAGCAAACCCAGATCCCTTCTTTACGTGAGCGAGAGCGAGCGTAGCGACCGTTAATATTGCCCAATTCAAACACTTGTATGTTTTGTGTGTTGTTTTTTACCCTTGAGTATAACTGAATATATTACCTACTAAAATAATAAATATTATTGCATATACAAATTTTTAATAACTTCTGCCCGTGGCTTCGCGAGCGTCACGATCTTTACATATGCAAAATTCCACCCGATCTATTCACAAGTTTTGGCGTTGTCTTCGGCCAAACATTTTCACAAAGACACGGCACAACGACACACTTTCGCCTACATAATATTAGTAGGACCATTATTTTTTTATATTTTATGTATTATTTTTAGAGTTTCTAACCTGACGGATGAAACGGTACTCTATTACTAAGCCTCCGCTGTTTTTCTGTCCGACTGAATCACTGTGTCTGAATCACTATCACAGGTTTAGCAGTGAGTTAGTTAAAATGTTCGCTAAGGTAAGCCAACGATTGCTATCTTTTTCTATTCATAATAGTCTGCTAAACTATCGCTTACTAAAATAGGTAAGCATAGACCACAGAAATATAGGAAGTCTATGCTCCAAATGCAAACCTCATTGGTATATTACACGTTCAATAATAATTATAATCCATAGTTTCCCCCATAGCCCAATTACCCAGTCCATCCATTCACCACAATAACATGGCTTTTTTGTTATTTTCATTTTCCTTTGCAATAGTCTCTACACCTGGCGGATATCATCTTCGGGTGTATCATATTTTGCAACCAAGGATGATATCCGCTATGTGTAGCTCTCGCCTTAAGATTAATTCTCATAAAGGGCCTCTGTGCTGTTGGCTTTGGCTCCACGCATGCCTCCCAAAGGACCGGGTCACTATATAGCCCGTGATCATGGAAATGAGAAACAAAATAATAATAATAATAGTTTTGATATATTTTTTACTGTAGATTAGTTTTTTATATGTTACCTATTGTATTTTCTATAGCAAAAATGTATTTTTAGTGAGATTTAAAATAAATGAAGTGAAATAATAATAATTATAATTCACCTGCAGGGCAGCTTGTGGCGAGCTGTTGGTGAGTAGCGACACCACGGGTATACCGAGTGCTCCCGGGGAAGTTCCTGGTTCTCGTCTCCGCTTACGGAGTGGTACCCCAAGAGAACCAGATCCCCACCTCTTGCTTACCTTCATTGGCCGGTCTGACTGGGGTCGCGAGAGATGCATCTTAGGATGTAGACTCGGGGGTGGAAGTGTCTAATGGCGTAATAACGAGGAAGACCGCTCACGTGTCTTCGTGATGGTGAAATCGGGGCCGCACCTCTCGACACCCCTTAGTTGTTTGCACCGATGTTGTTCCTTTACCGGCATTTACGCCAAAATTTTGAGGAACCCATCCAGCATTCGGCAAGCCACCGTCTACCGCTTGTAACAGTATTGACAGTATGTTTATGGCAGGCGTCCATAGTTTCCCCCATAGCCCATTTACCCAGTCCATCCATTCACCACAATAACATGGCTTTTTTGTTATTTTCATTTTCCTTTGCAATAGTCTCTACACCTGGCGGATATCATCTTTGGGTGTATCATATTGTGCAACCAAGGATGATACCCGTTATGTGTAGCTCTCGCCTTTAGATTAATTCTCATAAAGGGCCTCTGTGCTGTTGGCTTCGGCTCCACGCATGCCTCCCAAAGGACCGGGTCACTATATGGCCCGTGATTATGGAAATTATAATTCAATTTATTTATTCAGATAATTATAAAATCCATTTTGTTAGTAGGCTTACAACTAGAGGTTAGTACTTAAAACTAATAATTGATTTTGTTCTTTTGAGCATACTATACATTATAGGACAGTCAAATTTTTCAGCTATCGCGTTTAGAATGCTGTTGCTGCTCCCGCGGGTTCTGCTGAGTAGTGAGGCTGACTTCTTTCGCCAGATGGCATCGAAGGTGTCGGTGCGTGCCTGGGCGAACATGGCCGAGGCACTGCAGAATCGCGGTAGTCGCAACAGCAACCTAAACGCGTTGTTATATTGGACTCGCAAAGCATTGTAAGCCTTTTGAGTATAGTTGACCCACAGACTCGCTGAGTAAAATGAAGTACAGTATGCTCTGAATAAGGTAACTTTCGCTGCATCTGTACATCGTGCAAATCTGCGGGCCAGCATATTTGCCCTGACTGACAATGCTCTGCGTTCCCTCTCCATATCATCGTCGTCCTTCAGATCTTCAGTCACCAAGTGTCCTAGATATTTAAAGTTAGACACTCTTCTGAGAGGCACGCCATTTAGTGTAACAGATGGAATAAATGGTGCCGGCTTTAAAGACCATGAACTCCGACTTCTTAACATTGTACATGTAAGTCCATGTGACGCAGCATAGGACTCACACCCAGCGAGAAGCTTTCGGAGAGCACTGATTGAGGGAGCCAGCAGCTCCATGTCATCGGCATAGCTATAAGGTTGTTCACACATACCCCATCAACGTGGCAGCCCACAGGCATGCTGCTGAGTCGCTCAATCAGCGCGTTCACATACAGGCAGAAGAGGGAGGGTGAGCTCAACCCCCCCTACCGTACCCCGCACTCCTGCCCATATGCGTCCGAGAGCTCGCCCGCCCACCTCACTCGGTTCTGCTGGTGGAGGTACCAATACCTGAACAGTGATACCAGCTCGGGCGGAAGTCCCGTGTCGTTCAACTTGTGCTAGAGTACAATATAAGATAGAATAATATCGGCGTGTCACGATAATATTGATGGTATAATAAGCCGTATCGCAGTATCGCGATATTATCTAGAAATCTTGCGATCCGCGATATGATACGCGATAATATTGAAATCAGAATCAGAATCAATAACTTTATTTCTTTAGGCTTACAAAATAAGCACTTAGACAAGTCAAATTGTATACTATAAACATAGTTATTATTATCAAATAAGAAATAAGGTGTTATTGATATTCTCTTCACTTCAATTTTTTGTCCACTAGTGGAAGAAGTGAATAAGAAACCACTAGCACATTATAATATCACTTATGTGTCTAATATATGTTTATTTTGCCTATCTAAATATAAATTTAATGCAATTTAGATACATGTCAATATTTCTTTAAAGCTAAACAGAACATTGAATTTCTTACATACCTACTACTGACAGTGCGGAACGGAGCGACATCTGGCAAATGTAAGCGCCTGGCGATATTCATCTGTCAAAACTAACTAGCAGCGTTGCCAGTGCGGATCTTTTTGGTCTGTTTTGGACTTTTTTATACCTATGCGAACCTTTAGCGGACCGTAACTCTGCGGATTTCTTCGGACCAAAACGCTTAACGACTGTATAGCACTTTATTTATGCATAGTTTGCACTGTAGTAGCAGATAATATTATAATAATACTAACTTAGTAGCTACAGTGAGATATATGCCGTCGTATTTTAGTTAGTCTCTCAATGAAAGATAGTTTGATTAACTCTGTATTTTACCTATTGTAAATGATTTTGTATGGTGAATCATAGCTGAAGCTATGGAATCTAATCATGCCACAAGCATTCGTTTCAAGTTACCACGACGCAATTTCTCGGACGGCGTAGCGTGGGTTAGTAAATGGGGCGGATTTCTACCCACTTTTAATGATCTGTCTGTGTTTGTGAGCTTTCGTTGTCATCCCTTCGGGTTTGGGGTGCCAGGGCACCCCAAGAAGTGCCAGCATGGCACCCCTCGGAGCTTGGTTCCCGAGGCGGAACCGCGCGGGTCTTATTTATACTAGTTTTTTTGTAATCGTTCAGACGTACCCGCGCGGTTAGTCAAGCCGGGATACAAACCATGCGATTTGAATTCGCGCGATTACCGCGTATCTAAACGGGCCCTAAGATCGTAGACTGAACATAGTAGTAAGCATAAATCCTCCATCTTCGCCTAAGATCAAGCAGCCTACTTATACATACTATACTACCACTTTGGCAGAACCAATGATATTATTGTGAAGTTTATGACACTTCAAACTGACACTGGCAGAGTCCTAGCGAAAGAAAAGCAAGCGGCATCATTAAAAAAGAAGTTGAATTGTTTACTATTTGGAGTGGAATAACTTGACGGTAAATTGGAATGGAAATAATAACAAACAGCTGATTGATTTCGGCCATTTTTTCACACTCTAGAACACGTAAAGTAGGGGTCTGGGTTTGCTAAAGTTAGCGAGCTGCTAACTATGAATAATGTTTTTTGTTAACAAAGCACAAGTGAGCCTTTAGTGGTTCGCGATGTAAGCAATCATTGGCTTATCTTAGCGAACAGTTTAAGTCAATACTAAACCTACGATAGCGATTTATTATGCATATGGTATGGTATGGTATGGGTACTCCCTTGTCCGCATTTGGACTCAACTTGGTCCATTATGCGTTGATTTGCTAGCAAAGCCAGCCTAACTCCGTCCAGAAGCGCAGAATCTTCCTGGGATCTTCACAGGCTTCGCGGAGTGACCTCGGCAAGTTGAGGATTTCTGTTCGTTGTGCTGTTACTCCCTCGCATTCCAGGACTACGTGGGCGGCTGTTTCGTCGTCACTGAGGCATCCTCTGCAGAGAGGACTGTCCGTCGCTCCGATGGTAAATAGGTGTTTGTTCAGTGGGCAGTGTCCTGTTAGTGTTCCCACCAGGATTCGCAGGTCTGTTCTGTTTAAGTTCAGTAGGCGTTTAGTTAACTTCGGTGATGTTGATGGGAGCGCCGCTCTAGCTTGTCTACATTCTGGCAGGTGCTTCCATCGTTCGTTATGCGTCTCTCTAGTTCTCAGCCTAGTCCATGTCTGGAATAGTGAAAAAGGCAAGGGTAGAAAAGGGGATGGGCCTTCTGTGATTGTTTCCGATCCCCTCCGTGCCAGCTCATCTGCGGCGTCATTTCCTAGAGATCCGCTATGTCCCTTGATCCATTGAAGGATGATCCTGTTCTTGGTGGATATCCTTTCTAGAGCTGAGTGACATTCGTACACGAGCTTGGAGTTACAGCTGTTTCCTTCCAGAGCCCTGAGTATAGCAGCACTGTCAGAGAGAATGCGTACACATTGGTCATTAATACCTCTCTTCAGCACGGCTGTAGCTGCATGGGTTATTGCTACGCATTCACATTGGAATATGGAGCTGTGTTTACCTAGTGTTATTGATATATTAATGTTGAGGTCCATTGAGTGGATCCCAGCGCCAGTACCTATATTGGTTTTGGAACCATCTGTATAAATTCTGACTTCATGGGTTCCTGATTCATCTTTTTGGTCCTCGTGTAGTTGTATCTGGTAGTGTTTGTTTGTTATCAGTTTACTGGGCATTTGGTCACAGGGGGCGGCCATGATAGGTTCATATGCTATTGCCCTGTCCATGATCTGTGCGTGTGGGCTACTTGTGACTTCCCAGAGACCCATATTGTGTAGTCTTAGCGCCGAAATTGTAGCTTCTTGTTGTATGCACAGGTCTAATGGTGCTAGATCTAGGATTACGTCTAAAGCAGCTCCGGGAGTGGTTCTCATGCAGCCTGTTATCGCTGAGCATGCCATTCTTTGGAAGCGCTGCAGTCTTGTTATTACGGTGCTCAGCTCCGTTCTGGTCCACCAAACTATCGCTGCGTACGTTATTGTAGGTCTTACGATAGCAGTGTATAGCCACATGGTTATTTTCGGTGAAAGTCCCCAGGTTTTGCCTAGCATTCTGCTACATTGGTAGAATGTGGCAGTAGCGCGTTGGAGTTTGTAGTCTAGGTGTTTGTTCCACAGCATCTTGCTGTCTAGTATGACTCCTAGATACTTGACTTCTGTTTTTAGCATTATCTCTGTGTTAAACAGTTCTGGGAGTTTTAGGTTTCCCAGATGCCGCTTGTTTGTGAACATTATTAGTTCCGTTTTTGTTGGATTATTATGCATAAGGCCGTAAGTCTCAACAGCCTAATAACCAATAAAACATTTATAAACCTCCCCTAATGAGCACCATGGGGCTCTTTATAATCACATCACACTAATTCCCACTAATATTATAGCACCAACAAAGAAAATCAAATAATATAAACAAATTGAAACTAGTATTTACAACTAAAATAATTGAGCTAACTGCAGAGTGTTGCAAACAATCTACAGGTAGCTCAACTGGTCCATATGAATATCAGTGGTAAGCGTCCCCAAGATGCTGCTGGCTGCATAGCCCCGCTGTATGGCTATGCTAATGCGCTGCTCCAGGTACTCACCAGCTCTCGGGTCACACGTCACTTCGACCAGGCGCTCAGATAATTTTTTGAAAATCCGGAGATATTCGGTACCCCACGTACCTAGGGTCTTGACTCCAAGGGGAGCAAATGCAACTACACTAACCAACTGCGCCATGATATACAGAACCCGACGAGATGAAAATCTTTGGGACTTCCTGCGTACTCTAGCGCTATTAGCTCTACCTACAGCTCAAAGTTACATTTAGATCGTTTGACCAGAGGTTGAGTTGTCACCGTTGCTCAATTCTAAGATTACCCCGAGTGCGACGACGGTTCACGGATTTTAATAACAAAAACCTTAGATGGATGTTTGTTAATCTTCAAGTCGAAATTACTGCACAGATTGAGCTGAGCTGCTTTGGATAGGCGTAGTTTCAAATCTGAAATCAAACATAGCCATTTTTTATCCCGTAATATGAGATCTCATGAAATAGAAATAACTTTTATACTTTTCCATAGGAACAACGAGTCGAAACGCGAAGCCTCGAGCAGAAAAGAAACTAATAATATAACTATAATTTGTAATTAATAATACCTATATAGTATAACATGCAACTCAACCTGTGGATGTCGTAAGAGCCGACTAAGGGAACCTACCAGAGGAAAGGCAGCTTCTTTCTGAATATTATTCAACACCTACACTACGATCACCAATTCGCCTGCCAAGCGTGGTGATTATGGCAAATTCCCCCCCTACATGGGAGACCATCCACTCGATGAACCGACGATATTGTAGCGGTCGCAGGGAGTCGATGAATGGAGGCGGTTCAAGACCGCTATTTGTGGCGTCGTATGGGGGAGACCTATGTCCATCAGTGGACGTATATCGGCTGATATGATGATGATGATGATGATATTATAAGCGACGCGTGACCCGAGAGCTAGTGAGTATCTGGCGCAGTGCATTAGCATTGCCATAAAGCGGGGCAATGCAGCCAGCTACAGCGTCTTGGAAACGCTTCCGACTGGTATTGGTACGGATCAGTTGAGCTAACTGTAGATTGTTTGCAACAGTCTGCAGTTAGCTCAATTGTAAAAATTAGTTTAATTTGTTTATATTATTTGACTGTTATTTTCTTAGTCAATAAAGTATAATACTTTCTACTGTTCTTTTATGCATAAGGACTAGGCCACGATTGTACAAGTTAAATTTTACTAACAGAATAATTTATTAATTAAATGGCAAGCGGGATATCAAATCCGGGCCGAGAAGTCCTATTTATTACAGGGGCGTTTGATATAGCACCTTTGTATTGAATTGAAATCCATAAAACACTGTTTTCCGAGAGAAAATAGGTCGTTTAAGGCAATGTTTACCGAGATGAAAGAACAAATAAATACAAGCTATTAAAATTTATTAAATAGTACTATGGATATTGATAGGTTTTTGCTTTTATAGTGCGTAAGCCTCACACTGAGGATAATTTCTAAGACATTTTTTACTCGTACAACCTTCTCTGATAGTATTCATCAAAGTAAGTTGTCTACTAGTTTCGTCTCTCCACGAGACATCTTCAGGACACCACAATACTCGACCTTCACATTGAGATTGGTCAGCACAGCAACACCGACAGAGTCCCGCCAGTGATGTTGCCTCTCCGAGCTCTACGAGCGCCAAACGCAAGGTCGAGTATTGTGGTGTCCTGAAGATCGTGGAGAGACGAAACTAGTAGACGACTAACTTCTTTGATGACTATCAGAGAAGGTTGTACGCGGAATTGTTACTAAATATTTTTCATTCAAATCTTACCCGCCTCAAAACTAAAAGACCCGCTAGTACATTAATCATTTTTATCAAAAAAAAAAATGAGAACGAATATTTTTGAACGAATTTATGACAGAACGAACGAAGTGAGAAAATGTGACAGGTTCGCTATTCCTATGTTCCACGTTACTATAGCCATTTCCCAACCACTACCCAGTCTGTAAAGTACAATAAATGCTATCCACTCACTCGTTTCTGTAACAAGAATTGAAACAATTTGATTACTATTATTTTATAGACTGAATTTTTTTATGGCATATAGCTTTTATCGCAACGTGGGTCCTCGCTCGTTCTGTCTATATCGAACTTATTATTAACTAGCTGTCCCGACAGACGTTGTTCTGTCATTCAATTTAAACTTCAAGTGACAGTTATTTCAAACGTGCTGCAAAGAGTATCTATATAACGCTGGGGCTAAGGTTATGTTAAAAAAGTTTAAAATGAAGGCAGTCGTAAAGATTTCTTAAATTTTCTGCGTTTCTGCACTTGGTTGTCTGGTAGAGATCGCTCGTGAGCGATAAGACCGCCAATTGTCACACTTCTTTTTTGTATCAAACTGTTTTGATAAGTGTGCAATAAAGTATCTTCTTTCTATAGATCTGTCTTTCACATTCTACGAACTAATATAAAACATTTAAAAAAGATGAATGAAATCGGTAAAGCCGTTCTCAAGTTATAGCCGAATCAAAAGAAATAGGGTTTCATTGTTATATATAGGTATAAATAATGTACCTTGGGCTTTAGAATCTAAATTTACTCAGGTACCTAATACATACAAGTCTACTCTACTATACTTAGGAATTTTATGGTTGTTTGAGGTAATAGAAAATTGTTTAGACTGCATTTACTCTAGATATAATATTTGTAAAAATAACTATAATACAATATCAAAAAAAAATATTTATTGTACACCAGAAAAACAACATTATAAAGAGATGTTACATAGGACAACTAAGTTTACATCATAAAAGTTAATTTTAAAACAAGTTATTTATTACGGGATATATAACATGATTTGCCCTCCAATCCAATATTTCAGGATATTTAAAATTGAAATTGAAAATTGTTTATTTGTATATAATATGTTTGTTACATGCTAGACAGTTGTTAGGACATCCTTTTATGTACCTATATAAAAATGCTTGTGCCAGGATGTCCTGCTCTTCCATACAAAACTTGAATTTAACAAATAAACTAACAATAAATTGAGTTTCAACAGTTTCAGTTTCACAGTTTCATAAGTTTTCATATTTCCATATACCAAGTGAACTTCCGTGAAACCATCTCCACATATTCTATGCTTACCATAACAAAGCTTTGCAATAATAGGTAAACAGGGTCGTAAAGTTAATATCAAGGATTTTATTCCTTTTGGTTCGATTCGCTCAAAACGCCCGCGTATCGACGCGGGCGAAGCCGCGGGGTGCAGCTAGTATGGATTATGTATAACATACATACCCCATGACACACCTTTGCAATATTGCGGAATCCTACTAATATTATAAATCTCAAAGTTTGTGAGTGGATGTTTGTTCCTCTTTCACGCAAAAACTACTGAACTGATTGGGCTTTTCAATATTACGGAATAATAAACAATATTGTTAGGTTCAATACCGATACTGCCAAACAACGTAACATTGACCTGACCTAAATAATCGATCCCGGGTATGAGGGCTTATTGCCAAACTTTGCGAAAAGTTTAACCAGCAATTTCATCCGCTGAAACGCTAAACTACCTGCACAATCATTATTGGCACTAAAAGCTTATGAACCACCTCGTTTATGGGCTGGATTAGATTTAGAGTTATCTCAAGTAGGGACAGATTATTATCACAACACAATTTTGTCAAAATCTCGAAATATTATATTAACTTACGGAATAACCGTTTTTTTATAAACATATATGACAGTGGAGGTGTAAATAATACATACATATTTACGAAGATTGACGCTGCTGGCGTTTTTCTCTGTGGTAAGTTTTTTAGTGGGTTTTTATGACATGCACGGGCTGAGTTAGAGGAATCGATTTGTACATCGCGACCGCTACGGCCTCCTTTTTCTTATTTTTGGTATTGGGAAATTCATTCAGAAGAATAAACATAAAAATATTGCCTGCTCAATAATGCAGTATGAAATCGTAATCTCTTAGTTTGCCCATCTAATAAATTATTTCTTATATCATGTAGCATATCGTTAGAAAGGGTAAAAACTGAAAAACTTTTTAAAATAAAACTAAATTCAATATGAGTTTTAGATTTTTTTTAGTGAATTTAAAATTTGTCACGATCAAGGAATTTAACTAAGTTACGTTAGTATATATATTCCTTGGTCATGATTTATAACTTTGACACAGATTTTTTACTAAGAATGCTCGCAACTTTTTTTAAAGTGTGTTTTATAATATAATAATTTATCTATACTTATAATAAAACTGTAACAGGTCCAATTCTGTACATTGAAAACATTTTGAAATTTTTTTTAGGGCACTCTATTATCGACACGGATGCCAAAAATGTAATTTTTTTCCATCATGTCTGTCTGTCTGTATCTTGGCCGCGCATAGCTCCGAAAGTACTGAACGTATTGAAATGAAACTTGGCAGGATTTGAGTTCATACTACGAGGAAGGACATAGGATACTTTTTATCCCGGATTTCAATAGGGTTCCCTTGGGAGAGGGGATGAAATTTAAATTTGTTGGCTGCGCATAGCGCCGGAACTACTGAATGTATTCAAATGAAACTTGGCAGGATTTGAGACCAAACTATGATTGTAGGACATAGGATACTATTTATTCCAGATTTCAATAGGGTTCCTTTGGGAGAGGGGATGAAAGTTAAATTTGTTGGCTGCGTATAGCGCCGGAACTACTGAATGTATTCAAATGAAACATGGCAGGTTTTGAGACCAAACTATGATGTAGGATATAGGATACTTTTTATCCCAGATTTCAATAGGGTTCCCTTGCGAGAGGGGATGAAAGTAAAATTTGTTGTATGCTGCGCATAGCGCCGGAACTACTAAATGTATTCAAATGATACTTGGCATGATTTAAGTTCATACTACGAGGAAGGTCATGTAATACTTTTTATCCTGGAATTCGTTAAGGTTCCCTTGGCAGTGGAGATGAAGGTCTTGTAATACTTTTTATCCTGGAATTCGTTGGGAGTGGGGATGGAAGTGACATTTCTCGGCCTAAAATAGTGCAAAAACTACTGAATGGATTCGAATGATACTTTCGAGGTTTGTTTTACCGTTTTCTGGTGGACACTTAAGCAAAATTAAAACGAAGCGTTTGGTATACATCCAGAACTAATGAGAGAAGACTGCGCGCTGAGAATTATGTAGATCTGCGAGACGCCATGAATCAAGATAGAAATTGTGAAGATTTAGGACGACTGGTGATTCTTCCTTCCAGTTTTAGAACTGGACAATAGATGTGTAGTGCCCTATTCTCCAGTATGTACTATCAAAAGCTTTTGAAGCGCATATTATACCTAGGTAATTGTGGAGCTGTGTGACGTCCAGTCAATAAAATCTAGGTATATTTAAATCTATACTATACTACACTAATAAAAATAAGTAAGGTTTGTGTGGTTGTAGATCTCTGAATCTACTGAGCCAATTTTGAAAATTCTTTTACCTATTGAATTTGTTTAAACACGCATCGTTTAAACCACGTTATTTGCGAGTTTTATAGACTACTAAAAATGTTTACCGCCCAACGAAGTGGGCACGGGTCAGCTAGTTTATAATAAATGTGTATTGGAACATACAATACCAGTCAATTTGTGGCGTTACAACTACAAACATATCCGATATGATGATTTAAAGGCAAACATCTTTAAAAAAAATATATTTTTATCTCAGCAGCCGTGCCAGGTTCTCATGACCCCCAAAACATATTGCCCAAAAAAAATATTATATTGTAAAATTATTACGGTACCAAAACCAAACACCTTGTATAAACTTACAAATTTTACTTTTTTTGTAATATTAGTAAGTTAAAGATAAGTAATCTATGGGTGAGTCGAGGTAAACGTATGTATTTCACAGTTATGGTAGGGAAATTAGATCAGACGCGGGACGTGAGGAGAAACTTGAGAGCCTACGCCACAGCTGTCGTATCAAAAGGGGTTTGCAATTTATTTAATGTTAGGGTTTTTCAGTTGTAACTTGTTCTTTATTTCGTGACTAACGGTCGATGTTGTAAAATTTATTGCATTTTTGAGTCTCATTTGTTGATGGTAGCATTTTTTGTTTGTAGGTCAATAGTGTATTTAGATATATCTTTAAACTTTTAACATAGAACACTCTATTTGCGCATCACTCTATTTCGCATTATTTTCGCACTGGTCCAAATCTTAGTACTTTTGTTTCGGACGGTACGAATTACCAATACAGATAGAAATGGCTACAGTGGACGTACATATATTTGACGACCGATGTGGCGCAGCGCGGGCGAAAGTCCGCTGCGACACAGGACGCAACGTCCTGTGTCGCAGCGGACCTTCGCCCGCGTTCGATTCTCGCCTTGGGAAAAATATTTGTACGATCTACAAATATTTATCTCTGGTGTTCTGGGTATTTTCTGTGTATTATAAAAAATATATATCTATGTAATATAATGAACCTATTAAGTATATAAGCCGTGGGGTCGCGGCGTACGAATATTGACCCCTCCAACTCAACCCGTGGATGTCGTAAAAGCCGACTAAGGGAACCTACCAGAGGAAGGGCAGCAGCTTCCTTCTGAGTATTTTTAAACACCAACACTGCGATCACCAATCCGCCTGCCAAGCCTGGTGATTATGGCAAATCCCCCCCTACATGGGAGACCATCCACTCGATGGACCGACGACATCGTGGCGGTCGCGGGGGGTCGATGGATGGAGGCGGCTCAGGACCGCTATTTGTGGCGTCGTACGGTGGAGGCCTATGTCCAGCAGTGGACGTGTATGGGCTGATGATGATGATGATGATGATGATTAAGTATATCAGTCATCCTTAAGACAAGCTCTGCTTAACTTGGGGCTACATGATGCTATGTGAATTGTCCAGCATTATTATTATTTATATATTTATTATTATTAAATAGCTACAGTGTACGTATTATTATTAAAATAACTGTAAGTAAAATGTTCAAATAAAATGTTTACTTTGTCGATAACGAGAGGCCTAAAAAGCTGAAGTTCGAAGAAGACTTTACTCGAGAGAATTGCTAGAGGAAAACTTTATAAATTCCGCAAGTAAAGTCATAAACTTAACAAGCTTATAAAAGTACAACCACCTTATTCATAATGGTCCGATTACTTAAAACAGTTGCTAAGCAGCGTTATTTCTCACTCTGACTTATGTCAATAGAATAAAACAGAGCGAGAAAAAACAATGCTCTAAGTTAGCCTAAACATTCACTGCAAAAAAATACATTCGTTCGATATAGCTTGGCTACGGGCGTAGCAATTGCTACGAGAATTCAATTGTTAATATTTTTTTCTTCCATATCCAACACATTTCTGCAATATTGATGAATAGAAACATAATGTTTTCTTTGATGAATGGATTTGCTTGATTGTACTTGTGATTCTTATATATAGCGAGAAATATTCTCAATAGCAGTCCGGATTCACGAAGTTGGTGGTGTTACACCCCCTTGCCACGGAAAGCACGGTAAGACGTTGGTCCTGCGCATTACCTCTCACAGGTCGTAACGGTCTGCCGTCCCATCGGATTATGAGAGTGTGGACCTGTGTTTGCGTACACAGTGCTCTAGAAATAGATATATAGAAAATGCTTTCTTATACACTTAAATCAATAGAAACAATACAACAAAACAACTTAAAACTAAGTAACAAGTAGCGGACTTATCGCTCAAGAGCGGTCTTTACCAGACCACTTGGATGTATACTAGTACACTATACTACGATTTGCGTATATGGTTATTCTCCTTTGAGACTGGCCGCCGTGGCCAAAAATATGTCGTTAATACAATGACAATGTAATGAAAATTATAAATCTTTACCGTCATTATGCCTGTGACTGTTCTTTCTACTCCAAAAGTCGAGGGCATCAAAAGACTTCGTTAGAAAATTGAATTATCGGAACTAATGGATAGAAATGTTTCTGGCAGGAAGGTAGACTTACTCCGAAATTGTGGGAAAGTTTTTTGGAAGGAAAGTTAGGTCAAAGTCTGATCAGTCGCGTAGGTGTGTTATCTTCCCTTGGGTATCCAAATGAGAAGCGGTAAGGCCCGGACTCCACCAAAGCAGAGATGAGAAGAGGAGATATGTTAAAGATTATTTATCGGGTATTTATCACGAAAATGTACCTACGTGATAAATACCCTACGTTTCCATCGCGCCGCAAAATATAAAATACCGGGAAAATCCCGAGAAAATATGACAAAAGGTACGCTATATATACCCTATAAATAATCCTATTATCCTATCCTACTAATATTATAAATATCAAAGTTTGTAAGGATGGATGGATGGATGGATGTATGGATATTTGTTACTCTTTCACGCAAAAACTAATGAATCGATTAGGCTGAAATTTGGTATGGGTATAACATATAGGACCAGGAATAACATATAGGCTATTTTTTATCCCGATAAAACGCGGGCGAAGATGCGGGCAACAGCTAGTTTAATAATGTTAACCAATCGCAAGAGTTTTAAAAGTTTTAAGAAGAGATGTGTTTTAAACAACCAAATGATGGTAGTTATTTACACATCTCGGATCGAAGCGGAGATGTGAGTTGTGCCTCGCCGAGATTTAATTGGGCGACCACGGTACAAAGCATAGAGGTACAATTGTGCCTCGCGAGCTGGTGATGGCAAGCAGCGGAGACGAGAAGAGATTTGTGTCATACCAACCAATCTCAACGAACATCCAACGCTCGCTGCACGCAGCTCAGTTCTGCTCTAGCCAGCACACATCGCCGCTGCAGTCCAGTCAGTACACATCTCCGCACAGCTTCGGTGGATACACCCTAGGTGAAAAACGTATCTACTCGTTTCCGCTTTGGACATCTTTGCACATCTCCACTTTGCCAGTCCATGCCCAAGTAAGATCTTCTACTGAGAATTTGGTAAAACCAATCGTGGATTTGTTTTGGAAAACTTTAATAATCGTAAACACCCCAAAACAAAGAAGAAGAAGAGTTCGTATACATTAACAGTCAATTTTGATATTTGCTGTCAAAGTTGATATTCGCGTCTACCAAGGCGTCTACTTAATTCCTATGAGCGATCAGTTCTTTGAACGGCCACTTCCTCAAATGAACCAACCTGAACGACCTTCAAAAAAAGAATCTCCTTGAAAAAAAAGGTCGTTCAGGGTGGGGGAACTGGCCTTTCATGAGAAGTAGCCGTTCTTGAACAAGTGGGTACAACTATTAGATCGCTGTCATACTACTAAAAATAGTTTTCTCTATCCGTCAGGACAACGAAAAATAGTTTGCGTTATCTATGCACCACTCATACTAAGGACTCTGTATGTACTTTAGATATGTTATTACCTACATTGTACTCTGGAAATATTATTAAATATATACGGAAATCCGTAGAAGAACCAAAGTTACCGACATAGCTCTTAGATTTAGCAGGCTTCCGATAACTGTTGGGGAGTAAAGGTTCTCGAGTGGCGACCGCGATGCAATGCGAAACGGAGTGTGGGAAGGCCTCCCATTCGATGGACTGACAACATCGTAGCGGTCGCAGGGAGTCGTTGGATGGAGGCGGCTCAGGACTGCTATTCGTGGCGTCGTTTGGGGGAGGTCCAGGGTTGGCATGATTAAAACAAATGGTTTTAAAACACATGTTTAAAACAATGTTTAAAACAGTTTGATTTTAAACCGTGTTTTTTATCACACGTTTAAAAACACAGATTAAAACAAGTTTTAAACATTGTATAAAACGATGAGAAAAAAACAAGCTTTAAAACTACTTTTCATTGCGAATGAATGATATAAAATGAAAGTAATATTTTTTTGATAAGTTATTTATTCAGTCAAACAAAGATCTAAGTACCTACCAAGTACCAGGATTTATATGGGTAATGGGATAAGATAACACGTATTTTTGAAACATGCATTAGATAGTATAGAATATTAAAAATTTCAATTTAAAATCAATCAAAAACAAAATTATAACAAACAAAATTACCTATATTTAATAAACATTATAAAATCAAAATTGTTTGTCAGTCAGGAGAGTAAGACAATATGACAAGATCAAGATAACAATTATTTTTTTCTTTTCCTTATTAAGGTATTTAAAAACTGTAACAAGTTTTGCAGCTTTCTCTGTACCCAGTTTATTTCGTACGTCAGAATGAATAAATCCAAATGTTGAAAACAGTCTTCCAATTCCAGCACTTGAAGCTACAGCAGTGTGAAGCTGAGCCACTAAGTTCATTGTTTGACCATTAATTTGTTTTTTTAATGACTGCCACCATTCGAGAGGTCCGACCTGATTTACTACATGATCTTCAAATAGAAAGTTATGAAAGGGATCTGTCATTGCCCTGTATTTAACAACATAGGGCATCGCCTCTTTGTGATAAGCTTCTATAAATAATAAAGCCTCAGAAATATCTTCACTCGTGAGTTTTTCACCCCTGTACTTAGGATGTAGTAAGTTTGCTGCAAAATGAGCTGGAGACATTGCCATTTCATAACGAGCTTTGAACTTCCTTAAATCATCCAATGAATACTCGGTCTCACGCAGTCGTACATTCTCTCCCTCAAAACATATTTTTAAGCTCTATCCATGCTTCAGTCACTTCGCCAATACAGCAGGATGTCTTTTGGGAGATGTCAAGTGTAACTGCGATGTTTTCCAGTTTTTTGTAGAGAGCCTGGACTTGTTGCTTCAGCGCCATGTCATTTACTTTCAATGAAATTGACAGATCTATAGCAGTTGAATGATTTAAGCATATATCTGACATTATATGCCAATTTTCTAATAACACTTTTAAGCAGTCAGCCATTGTGTTCCACCGTACCTGTTGTGGTATAACAATTGCTTTTCCACCAGCTTCTTTATATTTGGCAGATGCAAAGTGAGTGTATTTGAAGTACCGCATTATCGACTTAACTTTATCAGTAATATCTTCTGCATTCAAATCCTTTGCTAGAAGGTTTAATATGTGTGATGAACAGCCGTATGTAAGTATATCCTCGTGAGAAGCTAGTTCTTCCTGTTGGGCTAAATCTCGTCTCATACGGCTCATATTTGCTGCGTTGTCTGTCACTACACTTCGCACCGTACATTTGTAAGTTTCACATTGTTTTATTGCCGCAGTAGTAACTTTAACCAAGTAGTCAGCTGTATGGCTTTCGGCTCCTGTGTCTATTGTATCAATTAAATGAGATGAGTCTGTCAACACATCGGTAACACAGACACAAACTATCGAGTCCTGCCTGACATTACTCCACCCATCAATTGCCAGATTAACAACTTTGTTTTTCAATTCATTTTTTACGGCTTCTTGAGTCGAGTTGTAGACTTCGTCGAGTAGCTTGCTAGCAATTTGTTTGCGGTTTGGAGGTTTATATCCTGGGCGTAAAATTTCCATTAATTTCAGTAACTCTGGGTGTTCTACGTGGTTAAAAGGCGTGTTAGTAGCAAACATATAACGAGATAATTGTAAATCAATTTTCTTCTTATCTTCTTGACTTGTAGCAATAATAAATCTTTTCATTGAAATGTTCACGCTCGCGCTGCTGCTGGTACTGGCATTTTTAGATTGAAGAGTAGTAACAGAAGATGTGGGTGTAGCAGAAGAATTATCTGAAGATCGGGAAGAACCAGCATCACTCAACAACTCCTCCTCCACGTCCCTGTCCGCGTCAAGATTTGCGTCAGTGTTAGAACCGGTGGTGGTGCTACATTGCTGGAAGTGTGCCTCCATTCTTTTCACAAGTCCAACTAGTTCTTTCTTACATTTTCTGCAACGCACCCTATTGGTCTTCAGTGTGGTATTTTCTTGGGGGATCGATGTGAATTGTTCCCAAATTGCATGCTTTTTGCGTCCTGGAGTTGTCATTTTTATGAGGTGTTATCAGTCGCAGAATTAATAATGAAATGGAATGTGAGAAAGAAAGGCACTCGTATTTATAGAATTCATATTAAGTAATTCCCCGCCGGTAAAGTCCCGTTAGGAAAGTCCCTAATGGATGGCTGTCGAATGGAATAGTGGTTATTTTATTCCCCTCATTTAAATATAAATATTAGGGATGGGCCTAACTTCGGCATTCTTCCGAAATTCGGTTGAAATGCCGAACATTCGGTATAAGAAAAGAGTGAAATAGTTCCACAATTTTGATTTTAAGATTAATAAAACATAAAAAAAAACAAATCTGTCATACTCACTCATACCTGATTAAATAAATAAGCCTTTTACATAATTTAAAATCATGGTAATTTATTTATTAATCAAGTAACTAACTGTCATTATCAGTTTCCTTTTTCGACATTTCAATCTTAAGTTTTAGAATTAAAAAATCAAATTCAATAAGTTCTTATTAAATTAGGAAGTCTTATGATTTGAATCAAATAAACTTTTTGAAAATTCAATATATTAATTACTTATAGGTATATTTTATTGTTGTTTGTTAGTTGTTACCATATAAGTGCAGAATAAAAACCGAACTTCGGCATTTTTGATTTTTACCGAATGTTCGGCCGAAATTCGTATTCGGTTCAAACCACATTCGGCCCATCACTAATTAATAAATATTGGGGGTGCCCCTATTCATAGAATAGAATTTATAGTTTATAGGTATTTCCCCGCCGGTATAGTCCTGCTAGGAAACACTCAGGGTGAATGTAAATCGTTTAGTAGTGATTAGAGATACGCAACATAAAATAAATGTTTATCCATTGATCGTTTTTTGTCAATATTTATTTTACTATAGAAAATTTGAAAAGTCAAAAGATCTAGTCTGGAAATGAAACATTATAGGTCGAATTAATTTAAAATAATGCCCTAAACTAAAAAGGACAAAAAAAAACAAAACAAACACTTGTTTAAAACAATTTGAACTGTTTGTTTTATAAAATTTAAAAAAAACTGTTTTTTTTCCAACCCTGGGGAGGTCTATGTTCAGCAGTGGACGTGTACGGGTTGATGATGATGATGATGATTGTACCCTGGATTGAACTTGGGACCAAAGGGTAAAAACTCGCTGCTTTGCTTGGGACGTTGTTGTGTTGATTTTGCGGAACAATAACATGAGCATTCCTCAAAACGATAACTATTAGGACGATGTGGGTTTAAATTCAAGGTTAATCATAATAACTATTTAATATTCCAAGCCCATCGTTAAATGGGACAAAATTTTCAACGACAAAATGGGGAAAGATATGTAGATTAAGAACACTGAATTTTCAACTCTAATGCTTGGACTGAAGGTGGCAATTAAAATTAGTTTTAAGATCAATTTGAATTGAACAAGATTTGAATTGGTAAATATGAAATTAATTGGTACTGAAAGCATAATTATTCGATTTGCCAGTCAAATTCATTGCGAAATTCCTAAGTTTATTGAAGTTCAAACAACCAGTAAGAAATTATGTTACAGTAATAACTTAATACCCTTTTTCTAGAAACCAACACATTTTCTGTAAACAATGACATTAATGAATTAAAAGTGAAAACAAAGCAAATCTAATAGCGATAACATCAAATAATTAAGTAGCACGCATTGTAACGCCTATAAATATCTAGGCTAGGAAAGATGATGTATCAAAGATCTTTATTACCTTGAGGCCTTGACGTTGCGGGACTCTTGGACACGTCACAATACTCAAATGACGAACATTAGCTAGGGTAAGAATAAAACCAAATAACCACTAAAAACAAAATCAAAAACTTCAACAACGAATTATTTATGACTAAACAAACTTACCTCTACGCAAGGAATTTATATACTTACTAACGTAACTGGAAGGATCACTGATACAAAAAACGCGGTCTGAAAGAGACTGAGTACTAAGGTGGTGTGTCTCTTTCTATAAGGACGACCATAATTTATGAACGAAACAGGACAAGACAGGGAATATTCATGATTATTTTTTACTGCTTATTCTTTTTAAATATCCTTTTAAAACAAGAAACAATTAAAAACGTCACCATATTGGAACCATGACGTGGGACGTCAACAGGCAGTTTCTTTTGTATGAGAATATAGCTCTGAGATATGAAACTTTGTTTGAAATGACAGAAAATGTTCGGCGGAGCCTCTAAGGGCGGAGCAACCGGCTGAAGTCGCAGAAACGCAATTTCAAAAAGCATGACACTGTCTACTGTGACTAGCAGGAGTGTGCTGTCTGCTTTTTGAAATTGCTGTTAAAGTGGCCATTAAAACAACACTTTTTAGAACCAAAATAATATTATTGCAATACCAATTTTTTTATACAATCAATCATATTACTATTTATTCAGTTAATTACAATCATAGTATAGAAACAAAATAAAACTAGTATTTACAATTGAAACAATTGACCTACCTACCTGCAGACTGTTGGAAACAATCTAGAGTTATTTAGCTCAACTGATCCTTAAGGCAATGCTGATGCATTCATGCAATCAATCATACATGACTAAGCAATATAGTCTTGTGCAATTTGTGGCGTAATGTTGCACGAGTTCCGATAATTTTTACCCGACTACCGAAGGACGAGGGTTATGAGTTTGACACCCTATGTAGCCGATTTTTATGTTCCCACTTAGCGCTGAAACTACTGGTCCCATTTTAACAAATGAGGTGTCGTATGATTTGTCTTATAGCCCGATGGTTATAGGCTACGTGACGTCAGATAAAATGGGGATCTTACGAGATAGCGGGGTCTAAGTAAGGGTCGAAAATCCAAAAGTTAGTAAATATGCTCGGTGTGGTATCGTAGCAAAGGTCTTTGTTTGTACATTCCGGAAACGTTTTTCAAACTTTTTTGAAGCTAACGATTCTCAGGCTATCAGCAAAAACGTGTAAAAAATATATTTAAATAAAAAAACTAAAAGCGTTTACCTATTGTTCTTATCATTTTCTTTTGATACTTAAGTAGTCGGAGGCACCCACCACCACCCATATACCTAGGGTACAAGTAGGAATAAAGGCCTCCGACTACCTAAGTATCAAAAGAAAGTAAACGCGGTAACGTATAATACAGTAGAATAATCAAGAAATTTAACGTTTTGGTGTATTTACGTGTGAAAAGTGATGCCTTAGGCTTTGTTTTTAGTTTTGGACACAAAGTGAACGCACACGAAGGCATTGCTGTCGTTTAGTCAATAAATCACACAAAAGTACGTCGTAGCAAGCATGCGCAACACAAACGCTGATCCGATCGTGATTGAGGTTGTTGAACCTAGTGTAACCTAGTTTTAGCCTTCCAATTTCAAAGAACTAGTGCCCAATCTTCCCTTTTTAGTTTAATCAGTGTATAATGCTAGCAAGGGTGTGAAAGGGACACAGCGACTGAAAAGTGAGTCGCTCTCGAGACCGTTTTTCCTTAAATCTAAACTGAATTAAAAAATAACCTTTTCTAGTTGTGATAAGGTTCAAAATCCTTTTTGCATTAAATGTCGAGTGAACTTTCCAGTTACGTTAGTGTAAAAATTCCTTGCCTCTACGTCAACTTCTATCATAATCATATGAAAACTTTGTCATATTTGACATTGCGATTTTCTCTGATGAAAGTCCAGTGATGTAAATATGTACCAAAAATATTTTTTCGATTTTGTAACTCTTTGCCCTTTGTTTACATTATATAACTACGATTTCAAAAACAAAGATATACATAATTTAAATAAATATTCAAAGCAAAAGTCTCTCAAATATTTGGTCTTACAACCTCATCTATTTTAATGAGATTTTGTTTATTCGAGAAACACCAATTTGTCCCCAAAGTTCTAATCCTTCAAAAAAGTCACCCCCAAAAAAAACTATTCTTATTTACAGAACAGATAAAACCATATAATAAAGAACCCCAATATTTTCTTTTCCGCAAATACATAACATTTATTGACACAATTGGGTCGATTCAAGTCTTTTCACTTATTTATTTTGTTCACTCTCCAATATATCATACTGACCTCAATATTACCTACCCAAATATGTGTTTTCGCGTCGAGAAGAGGGCGTTTTGTACGTGACTAAAATGATACAATATATTGGACCGTGATTCATACCTGTCCATGTCTCGTTCATAACTCTTCAAGAAATATTCCTGGAAGTAAATACATTTCTTTGACGGAAAGGATATTTTATTTTTATGCTTTAATCGAATTTATTTTTGGATGTAGGCCAAGAAGGCCATCTTGGACCTTGGACATCTAAGGCCTAAACCATAAATTATTTTCACTTCTCTTGCTCAAAAAATGTGTCATTTAACGTAGCATCATTATAGCTTATTTTTTTATTATTTATCTGTTACGGTCAAAATCACTTGAAATATGTTAAAGATTTAAATTAATAATAATTTGTGAGGTAGAGGACTGAAAAAGTGTGCATTATTTTACAGAAGATAATCTTTGATTGTTTCATTTTCTCACAATCGAAGTTAAGAGTAGAGAGTTTTACACTGGATAAAACCTCCCATTATAACTTAGTCTTGTCAACCTTGTATGTATGTACATATACATATAATGGGATGGTTTAGTCCCTAGTAAAACAATCGACTATTAGGTACTGTTTGTATTTTAAGCCTACAAAACTAAATATCCTGTTATTTTCCAAATTAAAATGACCCCATTCTGATCACGGTTGGATTACCACGTGTGTTTAGAATGGGCAGGAACCTTGTCAAAGTATAAATAAAAAATAATGCTGGACAATCCACACAGCATCATCTAGCCCCAAGCTAATTAAATATCCATCCACTTATTTCTTCTTTCCGTTCAAAATGGTTCTTTCTTACTCTGATCGCACGTAAATAATATCGAAGATACCGATTTACCCATAAATATCAACTTTCTAAAAACGACTTCGATGTTTTTTGTAACTTTACAAAAACCTATCACTTAAAACGCCATTTCGTGGCATAAAATTTTCTAATTTGTAAGTTGTTTTATGTCTTGTCTCTTCACATTGTTTCATCATAATCATCACCATATCAGCCCATACACGTCCACTGCGGACATAGGCCTCCCCCATACGCCACAAATAGTGGGCCTGAGCCGCCTCCATCCATCCTCCCTGCGACCGCTACGATGTCGTCGGTCCATCGAGTGGATGGTTTCCCATGTAGGGAGGATTTTGCCATAATCACCACGCTTGGCAGGCCGATTGGTGATCGCGGTGTTGGTGTTGAGAAATACTCAGAAGGAAGCTGCTGCCCTTCCTCTTCCTCAAATTGTTTATGTTATGAATAAAGATTTCTTTCTTTTAAAAAAAAAATATCCTACAATGCTAGAAATCGCCACATTTTTATAACGAAAACAAACAACCCACTAAAATAATTGTGAAAATGATTGGCACATTCCAAGTTGCTTATTATTCATTGCTTCAAAGATGTGAGGTTTACCTTTTCACTAAATATCTGACCGAAAATGTTTTATTCATACAATTTCTTTCTGTTACGTCGAAATTAAAACGAATGGGACTGAAAACAGCTGAGTGGAAAGAAAACTTTGCCATCCAGTATTAGTAATTTTTACCGAAGAAATTTGAATAAATCTGCTATAAATTATTGTTTGCTTTCTTGTTAGCAGTTTTTACAGCTTTTGCTCTAAAAATAAGGTCAGAAATGTCACTTCAGTGCTGAAAAATAGGAGATTCTCGCATTTATGGACTGTTTTTGGCGATATATTTGGGAACCTATTTTCCGGCCAGTTCCTACTAACATGCTTTTTCAAATAACTAGCAGGCTAGCTAGCCGGGGTAGGTCCCCGGCTTCGCACGCTTAATATGCCTGCAGGTTTTAAAAGCTAAGATAGAATGGGTATAGTAAGTTATCTAAGCGGACTCTTTAAGAGTTCGGTGTTCTCAGGAGCACAACTCACAAACACTTGCACACTACACACGCACAACACATACACACATTACACTCACAGTGTCTCCTGTTGCCCAGACTCTTAAGAGACCGGTGTCCCCAGGAGCACTAGTCATAAATACACACACACACCAATGGTGTCTCCTGTTGCCCAGACTCTTAAGAGACTGGTGTCCTCAGGAGACCCATTACTTTCGGTATATTCTCACACTAAAACACACTAAAATAAAATATTACGTTAGCATAAATCTTTATCAATAAGCGTTTTTTATATTTATACATATACTGTTAGTTTTATATAGTTTTGCTTAGAGTATATATAGACCTACGTAAGTTTAAGCTTTTGTATTTTGTATTTATAGTTTGAATTGTTATAATGTAAAGAACCTAGTATTATTATATATTCATCTTTTATTGTTGTGTTGTAGGTATTTTTGCACCTTTAAAGGGTCGTGACGTGATTCGATTGGTTCCCGCTGAAAACCAGCGTTGGGTGCATACATCAGTGTGTATCCAGCACAATGCTGAGCGGAGCCACGTTTGCCTTGCGCTCTGCTACGCACAAATTCAAAACCACAAAACCTAGTATTAAATATTTTTGAGTTATTTTGTATTCGTAAGGTAAATAAAAATATTTCATTCATTCTATCCATAAAACATACCTATGCTAGTTTAGCGTAGTCAGCTTAAGTAATTTTAAAGTATGCATAGCTTTTGTTACGTATTTTATTATTTTGTTATTTGTCAGCACTTGCTGGCAACTAGGCAGAAACCTATTTCTCAGGCAAAGATGCCTGAGAAATAGGTTTCTGCCTAGTTCAGTCAGGCATATGCATTATCTTATCCCATATAAAATATAAGCTTAAGTACTCTTTGTTGTTTTTTTTAGTCCAAAGTTATTTATGAATAAATTATTTTACTTTATTTTTTTTATTTTATGCCATCGCGAACTGTTGTAGAACCTTGAATTGTTTTGTTATATCCCAAAGAGGAATCCTAATTCGCACCGAGTTGAGATCTCCGCACTTATCAATTTGTAAACGTCTGGGGCGGATGCCTCGCCGCAAAAAACGCGAATATTTTACGTCGATAACATCTTAAGGGTCGGGAAAATTAATAGAGTAATTTACAAATCGTTGGAGATATAACCTAATGGAAGCTATATTGGGACCGTCGGCGGCGGAAACTTGCATAATATTTGCCTCAATTTGCTCGGAGCTTTTGGTTTTACGGTATGTTGGTCGAGCTTTATCTCACAAAACCACATTTTATGATTGAGTTCAATTCCTTTATTCACAATGACGTTTCATTTGTATAGTAGTAGGCATGTTTCTTTATAACTGAAATGAGAGCAATGCAAACTGAAGGGAACTTGCCAGTAAAAGGAATATAATAGGTAGGTATAGGTTAGTTCTAGCAGATGTTACGCTCAAAGACAGAAAACGCTTTTTGAGCGAAATTATATGGTGTGACAAACGATAAACAGACTTCAAATTCCCTTACTTTTACACTTATTTTAAGTTTTGCGGAATAAATACAAATCCTCTAGGGATAAAAAAATATGGGATGATTTTCTATACAATAGTGAAAGAATTTTCAAATACGGTCCATAATTGGAGGTATCGCGTAACATAAATACAAAAAAATATACAGGCGATATGAGAACCTCCTCCTTTTAAAGTTGGTTGAAAACAGCACACAACGCGTTTTAGTTTCTGGAAAATCATCCACATCGTGAAATTCGTGTTTTGGTTCTTATGAAAACGCTCACGACGCGTGTTAGAATCCCAGAAAGAAAGAACCACATAGCGAAATTTTTGTCGGCATAACGCATTGAAAATTACTCGATAAGCTAAGCAAGCAACCCTGCATAAAAATGTATGGCTACCTATCTTAGATCTTGCTTGTCTAATTGAATGTAAAACAAAGCCGGTAGGACTGGGTGTCTCAAAGCATTAGCAATTACTCGTAGCATGCATACCATCACCTCCGAAAGCCAAATAATAGGACTGAATTTTACATATTTTCCTCCTACGGAAAGAAAATTTTAGATTCTTTAAATGTTATTTTAAATGGACATATTTTACAGAACTTACGGGTTTCGCTCACGCCAAGAATTGAGGTCCGTGAAACTATTTTCTCTAACTACGGTTATGTTATGTTATTAATTATTTTATTCATGAGCAATCGTTCAGGTATGCCGCGATCGAGTTCCATCAGATTGTGAACAGTCCCTTAATCTATCGACGTGGGCGTTTGCGCCGATGAACTTCCAGGATAAATCTGGCTTTTTCTGGATTTCCCATCAATTCCAATGTTCCCACACAATACCGAATTGATTGAATCCATGAAATTCCAATGAGCAGTGCTTTTGTCAGCGAATGTTCTTTTGGTTAAACATTGTGGGTATTATATTATTCATTTATTTTTGTATAAAGCCGCTGTGATACGAGCAGAGTCTGCTCGGACAAAGCCCGGACCGAGTGAGTGGACTCGTAGAAGTAGCTTCATACGAGTGTACTAGGATAGCTGATAATATTATCATCATACATACACTCACAGGCACAATTAACCGCCCTCCTTGTATTTTGTTCAGTTTACAGTAATCTTCAAATTAGGACCATATTTGATGGAAGTTACGTTAAAAGCAACCATTAAGAAAAAATAAAATTGCAAGTCTTGATAAAATCCGTTTATTAAAAAAAATATGCCTTAAAATCGTCATTGGGAAAAATTTGCAGGAAAATGTAATTTGTTTAATTTAAAAAAATCAACGGTTTTTTTTTTTAATTGAAATTTTAATAATGGGTGTTTCCACCTCGGGCCCTAATGACTTCTTGGAGCTGCTTTGACAATCCATCCATGATGTTTTGAATATCCGATTGAGGGATATTGTGCCACTCTTCTACCGCAGCCGTCTTGATTTCTTCTAAGGTCGTAGGGGCCGGTACACTTGCTCGGATACGTCTTTTTAGGTTGTCCCAGATGTGCTCTATTGGGTTCAGACTATAGGGTACATGGTCTTCTGAGACTTCCTCCACGTATCTTTGAGCGTTCACACTGCCTCTATCAAACACCACAAGATCGGTACGAGCCTTGTAAGAGATGCCTCCCCATACCATTATTGATCCTCCCTGATAACCCACGGCTTCAGTTATTGCGCATGGAGCAAACCATTAATTTTAACGCCTGTATACACATTGACGTCCATCTGGACTACTTAATGCTATTCTGCTCTCATCTGAGAACAGTAAGGTCTTCCATTCAGTAAAGTCAACATATTTTCGCGCCAAGGCAAGTCTAGCTTTAGGGTGCTGTAGGAGCAGTTGTGGAGCGCGAGCTGGACGAAAAGCCCTCAGATTACTTTCTGCCAGTCTTCTTATAATGGTATGTTTACTCACATTGACATTTATCACCTCAAAAAGATGTGTACACGCTTCAGTAGCGGTGCAAAATCGATTACTTAGCACGTTACTAACAACAAAGCGGTCATCCCGAGCTGAAGTGCACCGATGTCGGCGTTGACCTGGCCTCCTCGTGTATGAACCAGTCTCCCGAAAGCGTCTGATGGCATCCTGTACCATAGTTCGAGGTACACCGAGTGCATGAGCGATGCGACGTTGGCTGTTCCCCCCTCAGCTAAAGCCACTGCCCTAGCAGCATCCGTTGCATTGAGAGGCATTTTTTTCAGACACAATGAACAATGATATCTATATTCGCACACGATGGCAGAAAAGAACTAGAAATGTAAGCACGGTACTAACGTAATTGCAACAATTTCCAAAAACGCCTTAATTCCAAAAACGCTTCAGTGACACAAGTTTATTCATCGAAATAATATAAGTGTTTAATTTATTGCTAAAGTACCCCCTTAACAAAAAACAAAGCATTAGATAAGCCACAGTCAACATAAACAATCAGGGTGACGAAAAATAAAGGTGGGCGATCATTTTCTAAGTCAACATCGAAAAATGTCATGAGGCGCTTGTTACTACAGGTGGTGCAAAAGTAATGGCATGATGTGCATGTGCTATAACTTTTGCAAATGACGTCAAATGTTACTGTGCTTTTACATCTATGTTGCAGACAGACACAGAATTGGTTGACAACAAGCTATGGAGCGAAACACAACTGAAAAACCACCTTTGGGGGTTGTTGAAATCTCGCGCTTTCCACAACAAACCATGATTTTTGCATGTCGTCTCGCTCCAAAATGGCAATTTCTGTTTCAATATTAGCTTTCAAAACTTGCAAGGTTCGTGGTTTGTTGTGGCAAGCGCGAGACTACAAAAAGCCTCAAAGCAAAAAGTCTGGCGCCAATAGATAAGGCGATGTGGACGACCTGGAAAACTCTCTTCGAAAATTGGTGGTTCCTCAGGTGTGTCGCTGCTACATTGGTTGTCAACCGATTCGCCATCTATCCACAAGACAAATGTCAAAGCATAGTGACTCCCGACGTCATTTGCAAAAGTTATAGCACATTCACGTCATGCCATTACTTTTGCGCCACCCTGTAGAACGCCACCGTCATATTGTATTTTTATGTCCAGGCTATCCCAAGTAGAGATGAGTCCGGTATTCAATAACTTACTCAGTACCTGTTAGCATGGTCCTACAATATCTAACGCTATTGTAAAATCCGCATACCGCTAGGGAATAACTGTGCAAAGCGAGCATCGCGCCTAACCGACCGTGAGCCATAACTACCCAACGCTTCAATACCTATACTTACTTAACTATCATCTACGCATAGGTACTAGCGGACCGTTCATCCGTAAAGTTATGTATTTGCAACATGTATTTGGTATTTCTAACCAAATCGATTAGAAATATATTGGGTAGAAATCAGGACAGGTATAGAGTATTGGAACGTTATTGGATATCAGTTGGTACTAACGGTATTGAAACAAAATACCCAACTAATAACCGGTAGCCAAAATATCCAATAACTCCCATCCTTAATCCCAAGGTTGCTTGGAAGGGATCGCTCAAAGCGATAAGGCCGCCCTTTGTACTTCATTGATTGTCAGCATTTTCTTCTGTATTGTATTTTGTGTTTGTGTGGTATGCCATTTTGTTTGTATACTCGTATACGAGCTAGCTCGGAAAAGTAGAACGTGGTCCGAATTTACTTAGGTCGGACGCCGTCGTTCGAGTGCGCTTGGATTAGGAGTTGCCATAATACGAGTTGCATCCGAGTAGGTATCCGAGTCCACTCGGTCCAAACTACGATCGTGTCAACGCAGCTTTAACGTGGCACATGACGGAGGGGGGCATTTGGTTGAAGGATGTTTTCATACATTGGAAATAGATGGAATGTAGGGATGTGCATGCTCCCGTGACTGAATATTTTGGGAAGGAAATATGTTTTCGTAAATATTTTGGGATGGAAATATGTTCCCTAGTAATCGGAATTCAGAACTATTTTGCGACCTACTTGCTACTAATATTATAAAGCTGAAAGTTTTGAAATGTGTATTTAATTTTATTACCTAAGATCTCCAAAACTACCTACTAAACAGATCAGGATTGGCGTACATTTAGAACATAACCTAACTAAGATAATAGACTTTCATCATCATCATCAACATATCAGCCCATACACGTCCACTGCTGGACAAAGGCCTCCCCCATATAATAGACTTTATTATACCGAAAATACGCGTGCGAAGCCGCGGGCAGAAAATAGTTGGAAATAATATATCATTCTTGATTTGTAAAATCTTTCAGAAAGAGAGGTTTCAGAACAAATGATTTTGAAGGAAAAATCCAAAAGGGATCCAATTTTTTGACGAATGAGATGAATTTTAAAAATATATTTAATACATATTTTATTATTTGATATGTACTTTCCTATTCTTGTATATACGTTTTATTTACATATCAAATAATAATCATGATGATGATGATGATGATTATTATTATTATTTTTATTTGATATGTACTTTCCTATTCTTGTATATACATGTTATCAATATTTTCTTATCTTAACCTAAAACCTTGGTCCGAATAAAACCAAAATATTATTTTCTGATAATTTTATTTATATCTTTGGTACGCACAGCGGTTTTCGTCTGATTGGTTCTTTGGTACCACCATTCTAAATTCTTACCACTATGATTAGGTATGTATATAAATTTATATACGAGTATTTTTATTAATACTTACATAATAATATTCAAATTGTATAATTTGGAATTTTCCATTATCTGTCTTGCAGTATAAATTTACATAAAATAACCTTTCGACTGGTATATATGTACTATAAGGATCAGTTGACCTACCTCTAGATTGTTCAACAGTCTACAATTAGCTCAACTGTTTCAATTGTAAATACTTGTTTTAATTTGTTTCTATTCTTTGATTGTAATTTTCTTCATAAAATTATAACCGAATTGCCTTCTAGGTGGAAGTAAAACCGCGTTGACACAATCAGATTATTTTCGGACAAGGCTCGGACCGACTGGACTCGTAAGAGTAACTTCATACGAGTGTACTAGGATAGCTGTTGAAATTAACATAGTTCACACATTTTCTTAGTGAACATCGAAAAAGTCATGAGACGATTGGTTGTTGTTACAAGAGGCCATTTTTCTTTCCCTCCTGGTATACGAGCTGGCTCAGAAAAGTACAACGCCGTCTGAGTATTCTTAGATCGGCCGCCGTGGTCGTCCGTAGGATTTCCACAATACGAGTCGCGTTCGAGTAGGTGTCCGAGTCCACTCTGTCCGAGCAGTCTGATCGTGTCAACGCAGCTTGATTGACCTGATCAATCATGATTGATACATGAACAAGATAGTGTACAGACTGTTCACCATATGACATCAGGGGTGACGTGATGTTGGAACTATGGCAGGCAGGGGACATTTTATAGTGAACGGTCTGTATCAATCATTTATAAAATGTACGAACAACGGATAAACGTTGAGGAAATCTAACATGTTAAATTATAATGTTAACAAACATAGGTTTAATGTTATATTTTAATAATATCAGGTTAAAGGTACTGGCAGTCTCCTCATTAAACCCTTGTCAAACCTAAACATTAATTTGTTGAACAGCTAAACAAACCGTTCACCACTTATTTTACGCTTTGGAATAAACTTGCAGGGCTGGGAATATTTTCATTTTATCATAGCTCATATATTTATTACATTATTATTCCTTATTATAATTTCATTGCTTATCACATTATTACACTTATTAATTATTATTTTTTATCAACTATAACATTCATTTTCGATAGGTAGGTACTTTCTTTTAAACATACCTATTTATATAAACTTCTTATAACAATTTTTTTTTACAAAATCTACAAATATTTTTATAAATTCCACTTCAAGTAGAACTATGTTTGTTGTAGACCAGTTTGAAACAAGGTACAATTTTACTTAGTTTAATGGTTCATATTATAGAGTTACACTTTGGTTAAAAAAATACCACAAAAAACTATTTTAGTCAGCACCTTTTTAGAAACAATTAATTAAAATTATCAAAGTCCTTCAAGTTACAACATAAATAAATAAATAAGTATAAAATTAATATATTTAGAATTATTTTTAAAACTATTACAAACTCAACTCATTTATTTTCTTTGACAGAATGTAAGAATGGTATATTTCGTAGGCACGTAATCAGTCAGTAAGAAGAATATAGCAGAGCTATCGTAGTCGCATAGACTTAGATTTTTTTTATTCTAAGCCTTTGGCTAGTCCCTATACTTTTCGAGTCGATAGAATGTACCTCGCTATTTTTAAAAAGAAACATCAGGCTATGAAATATTGCACTCTTTCATTCAGACATAGGAAATTTTGATTTTTAATTTATTCAATAAATCAATAATCAAGATAAATTTTACTGACCACCAAGATACCTCATAATGGTTGTTCAATCAATGCTTAGGTAAACCAACTCTTAACTTGTTAGGAACTAAGTACATTATCATCGATTATGAATAACAACATGATGTATCTATTATATTGTGGAAAATACAATAGTTGGTTTTCCTGTCCTCATTATGCAGTTCGTGCATAATAAATACATTAAATGCACTTAAAGAACAACTGAAACTTTTCAGCAATCCCCACGAAAGATACTACGGGTTTCTTTCACAAATACAGCCGACCAAAATGTTGTACATTGTTTGGTTAACGCAAAAGAATTGATAAAAAAAATCATATTTTAGATATTGTAGTCGTAATCTGAGGCATCTATTGCTGTATAAACAAAATAAAGGAAAATATATATTAAGTTGATGAAGCAATATATTTTGTAGATATATACATGTTAATACATGTAATAGTGCCTTTCGGGACGCCACTGTAACAATTTCGTATAATACATATCCTCCACACCTTTGTGTGGTTTCCACAAAATGTGAACAGTGTAGTCCATTTACTATCGTAACAAAGATTCGCTGAATTTCAGCCAAAATCGCCACTTGGTATTATTACGACTAATAGCGACAATAGAACAATTACACAATACTGAGGATTTTTGATCAAAATGTTAGATTTTAGTTTGTAGCTTGTAATATTAACGGTTTCGGTTATTTATGTATCGGATCATTTATACCCTTTTTCGTAAGCTACCCAAAAGTGAGCCCATAAGTTTATATGTTTTATTCAAATGTGGCCTTTTTTCAGAAAAGAAATTCAATGATTGCCGGCGCTAACTTTTACGTTCATTAAAGCTTTCGAAGATTTTGTTTGGCAAAATGATATGCATGACCTTCGGATACCTACTGACCTGAACAAGCTAAGTTATCCGAACTAGTTATTAATATTTTAATGATTTATTACGTAGTTTAATTAAATTTTGGTTACTGTTGTAAGTAGGATTTACATGGAACCGTTATAATCCCCTTCTACGGGTATTAACAGTTTACCTTTTATGCTGTCTGTATTACCTACGTCATAAGCATAAGTGTGATATAAGTTATCGATGACTAATATGATGCATACCATTAATTTGTGCTCTGTGGTTAGTCGACTATTAACAAACAATTATGAGAAACTATTAAACGTCAAATTAAATAAAATCGACAAAATTATCGTAGTTTTCAGTAATAGGTAGGAAAGTATGTTTTGGGAGAAGCGCCAGTTTTTGGTTCTATAAAAGTTTGTATAGTTTCGTTACAAAAATTGAAGTTTCGCCTGGAATCTACATATGGAAAGTTTCATCTTGTATAATTTTTTGATTGTATGTACTTTTTAGTACTTATAATTCACCCCTTTCTAAAATCTTATATTTACATTTACCTTTATTTTAAATTTTATAGATACTTACAAAGCTACCAAATATTATTTGATCAATTCGTTATACATATCCTTACTCTAACATTTACGAGCATCCCTTACCACTAAAGTCTTTCTATATCACTCATTGCCTCGCATCATTTACTTAGAAGCTAAGATGTATTCGTATTCAGGACGGTTCACTCCTACATTCACACTGCACTACAATACATACATAATTGTCTTTTCTACTACACTGTTCCACTATTTACCGGCACGTAAACAAATTTTTATACGCCTGTCTGTACTCTACAGACATCACCACGTATATGATCGGATTGATGCACGTAGTCACGTAGATCAGCACGTACCCTGCGATATTAGCGCTCGGATGTGACGTAATATCGCTGAAGATCGTCTTCGTCAGGGTTATAGGCAGATGGCAGATTAGAAACGAGGTTACGATGGCGATTATCAGCGTCAATAGCTTCTTATCTTTCTTCGTCGGAAGTCGCGGCTTGATCAATGCTGTAGACCGCCTGAAAGTAGTAACAAAGCTCTGACGGATTCTTTTAGCCCTCTCGGTAGCGAGTGAGGGTGCCCCTTTGAACTCCGGAGCGCACTTATGCTCGTTATCTTGTGATGCACTATCGTTGAAAGAGGATGAAAGTTCAGGATAAAAGCACGGCATAATAAATTGTGTTTTATTTTCTCGTCGCTGCGGAACTTCATCCATAACACTTGGGATCGATGTTTCAGGAACTTCGGTGATTGTGGGTTCGATTGCTATGCGTGGTCTTATATTCATGTGCTGGGGACGCGACTGTTTGGCTGTCTTTCTCACGATCCATAGAATGCGGGCGTAGCAGATAAGGATGGCCATACTCGGTAAAGCGAACGCAATTATGAAGATAAATCGCTTCGGGTTTCTACCGTCCTCGTCTGGGACAATAGTACAAGAGCCAGTGGTAAGGTGTAGGCTGAATCGCCCCCAATGTTCGATATAAGTCGCGATTAGGATTCCAAAGGGCAGTAACCAGATCGCTGCTATCATGATGAAAATGTAACGTTTCTTGTAGATCCTGTAGAAGAAAAGGCTGTATGAAGACATGTTACAAAAACAGTGGTTTATCCTTCATAAATTCTTAATCGAATAAAAACAACATACATAGTAATTAATTTGATTCTTTTAAAAAACAAAAAACCGACTTCAAATTCCTTAGCATTTACACAGGTTTTTTTTATGTTTTTCGGAACAAATACTAATTATTCATCGGGAATATAACTTATGGGACCATTTCGGGATCATTTTCTATACAATATAGCAAATTTTTTTTTTATCGAGCCGTAATTGTCTTAGTAATCGACTACCATAAAAAGCGGTAAATCAATTTCAATAAAATTTATATGAAACCACCTCTGGAGTATGACCTACTAAACAAAAAAAGAATCATCAAAATCGATTCATAATTGGCGGACATAATGTACGTACTACGTATGTACATACAAAAAACATACAGTCAAATTGAGAACCTCCTCCTTTTTTGAAGTCGTTTAAAAAGGTAATAATCGGACGAGTACTATGCACATACATATATTATGTATATTGGTATTTTCAACATAAGTTTTCATAATTTTTATGTTAAGGTTAACCGACGTAGCTGCTAATTGTCTGATTTATCTTTTGGTGAACACCAGCCTAAGAAAGATGAAATACTCTCTTAACAAAAAGGTTGCAACGATAAACACAACTTACTTCGGATAGAGTAACGGATGGGAAATCATAACATATCTGTTGATAGTTATAGACAAAACAGTGAAGAGTGACACCGCAATCAGGCCATATCTGGCCATGGGGAACATCCGGCACAGGACCTTGCCATGGGCCCAAGATCTTTTCCAGAACGTAGACGCAGCCAGTGGCAAATTGAAGCAGCAAAACATGAGGTCAGACAAAGACAGATTCATGATGAATATTGCCGTCGCGTTCCTGACCTAAAACAAATAAAAAGCGTTCGTCACGATCCAGACTGTTTGTTATGTTGATTCATAGAAATATTCTCTACGTATATTGCGGGTTCACGAGAATTTACTGTAGATACCTACGTCGTTATGATTTCATTTTAACCGCTATTATGTTATCAGTGCCTACATGCCAACGTACAGCACACAGTAGTTTAAAGCTGACGTTATCTTTGTGTTTGGTTCCATTGATAACAAACAGCTTTTTGTAAAGCAAAGTTGACATTTCCTCAATGAAATGAATGTGATTGTTCATGTTGAAATTATTTGTCCATTATAAAAACATATCTTAACTTTGTATAGCTTAGGGGCTGAGGACTACATAAAATTTAATAATAAAATTAATAAAGCTGCATTGTGTACTAGGTACCTCAGGTACGGTACAAAAGATCTAGTCAGGGAAGAAACAAAATTTCTTGAAATATTACAAGTCAAACGAACTTATTGAATCACGCCTTATCAAGTTTTTAAATACTAAAGTTTAATATTTATTCAAAGAGCATGAAAACAGCTGACAGAAGAACGAAGATGCACCTTTGGTATGTATTTATTTAATTAAAACTTACCTTTTTATATCTTGCCAACGCCAAAATCGTGATGAAGTTTCCCGGGATGCCAATTATCATGAAGATGATGCAGGAAGCAGACGCGAACATCAGGAGAGGCTCATCATAGTCTTTGAACAGCTCCACGTCGGCCAGTGCAGCATCAGAGCTGTACTCATCCAGCCCAAGGACCCCGGAGCTTAAGTTATTCATTGTACATGTACACACTACTCGTTACACGCAAAGTGTACAACTGCACAGAAATGTAGATTGCTGGAGTGTTTTTTATCCTTATGAGTCAATTTAATGTCATGGGTATGCCCGATAGTCTGCCTACTTCGATTCGCTTCATATGTATTCCTTTTAATGCTTTTATGTATCGTGTCGTTGTAAAGTTTATTAGAGTAATACTAAGAATTTCTTTAATTTATCAGTCCATAATGAAATATTCTGATTTTAATATGCTAACTTTAATCTTAATTTACTACCATATTTGTAACATCAATTCGTAATGGTCTTAATTTAAGAACAAATCTACTAGGTATTCATATTTACATTACATAAATATTTAGCAATATACGTTTATCTTAGGTATGATTTTGAGATAACTCGATATAATAAATGAATCGTTTATAAAATTCTGTATAAAATACAGCATACAAAAATGCTACGCTCCTAGCACATACACGGACGGGTGCGTGCTTTCCGATCCAATCAGTTTAAAACACATCACTTTCATTATTATACTTGAGACATAAGTCTATATAGACTATGTTTTATAGTCATTTTACACTCGTGAACTTTGATTTACAGTTTATGTCCACGGAGTGAGGGTTAGTCACGGCGGGCGCTTCTCGGAGACGCCATCGCCGGACGAGCGTCACGCCCACCGCCGACACATCAACAGGTTCTTGTAAGCCTGCCGGTATTCGCTGGACATCACCACGTAGATGATCGGGTTGATGCAAGTCGTTAGGTAAATAAGGATATATCCCGCTATATTGGCCGCAGGGTGCGACGTGAACTCTTTAAATATCTTCGTCAGGGTTATCGGCAGATAGCATACCCAGAAGGAAAGCATTATTGCCATTATCATCTTTAGTAATTTTCTGTCTTTAGGAGTAAGTCGGGGAGGTCGAACTGAAGCTGGAGAGCGTTTGAGTACTACTGCTGCTTGTCGCAGGCGTTTGGCTGTTTCACCGCCACTGTTCGCTCGGGGCTTGACGTCCAGAGCAGCTTCTTCGTCGTGGCCGTCTAATGTATCTACTCCCGACGATGACGACCGTTCTGGGCCCGGAGTCGACGGACATTGCAGCATAGGTGGGGCAAGTAAAGCTCTACGTGGAGGAGCCAGGTGATTGGTTCCATTTTCAGGACCCGGAGATCTCTCTAGCGCCGTCGAGGCTGAGCCTACCGCTGAGTCTTCTAAAATAGGTCTAGCCTTCCCTCTGATTGGTGCTCGTGACTTTCTCGCAGCCTCTCTAACTATGCAAAAAATACGAGCATAGCATATCACTATTGCTAAACAAGGCAGCATAAAAGCTCCCACGAAGAGGAATTCTTTTGGTGATCTGTTGTTTTTATCAGGGAGTATTGAGCAGGATCCTATTGAAATATCCAGTCCGAAACGACCCCACTTCTCTAGCCATGTTGCTATGAGTGCTCCAAATGAAAAGACCCAAGTGCTAGCAACCATAACGGCTAGGTACTGCCTTCTGTACAACCTGGGGGAAAGAAACACTATTAGTCAAGTAAGCTATTGTTAATGTAAAATTAGCAGAAGACTTACTTTTGAAACCCTGTGCATCTAAGACTTATTAATAATAAAGGTAAAGATCTGGTAAGTGTACTTACTTAGGATATAGTCTAGGATGTGAGATCATGACATATCGGTTGATTGTGATGGCAAGTACAGTGAACAATGAAACGGCCACCAGTGCGTATCTTGCCAAGGGAAACATACGGCACAGGATCTTCCCGTGCTCCCAGGACCTTCGCCAGAAGGTAGATGCTGCTAGAGGCAGGTTGAAGCAGCAGAAAAGAAGATCCGAGCATGATAAGTTCATTATAAATACCGCTGTAGCGTTCCGCACCTGAAATTAAACGACGGTTTAGACGTATTAGAACTGCTTTGTGGTATTTTTTCATGGTTACATTTTCTGTGGTTTGGGATGCGGAAGATATAGTGGATTTTTGATAATTTTCAATGGAATACGGATATGCTAGACCAGATTCCATCGAAAGACAACCAGGCAATTTTTACCTAGTTTCTTTGTAAATTAAACTCTTTACCGTGTATTACTCCATAGCTGTGTTCAGTGCACCTACATTCCTTGTTTTATTGGTTTCGGTTAGTCGGTTAGTCGGCTAGCATTTTGACGCTTCAATAGGCTCAGCGATAAGACGAATGAGCAAATAGAGTCCCTTTTCGGAGAATTCCCTGAGTTTCATCTGTACCGTAAGGCCTCTGCGTAACGAGCCCCTCTTCAACGTAAATTATTGGCATTTCATCGAATCCACTCTTCACCAAAAGTAAATATCGAAGAGACCAAAAGCTTCGAGTACTAAAAACACGAGTGATCCACTTTTCATAGTAAGTTCCTGGTATATGCTTATACATAAAAACAACGCAAGTTAGGAATTAGGTATAAATTGAATAAGAGTATCAAATAACGGTCAGCAAATTAAAGTGGTTTTGGTCCGCTGAAAAATGGATTTGGCCAGCAGAAAATGTGAATTGAGCTCGGTATTGGTAGAAGGTACCCCCCTCTATTCTAAAATTGTTGCTTAGAGCGCGCGCCCTGGGTGACTTTTTGTAGCGCTGGAAAAACGCGCGACAGCATTGCGACTGGAGCGCTTGCAGCGCTATAAAAAGTCGCCGTGGGTGCGGGCTCTTAGAGAGGCTTTTATGAAACTAAAATTAAAAACAGCGCTGCCCTGAATTAGCAGTAAGCATGGGAGTGAAAGATCGGTTTTTAGTCATTCATTAAGCTCCGGTCAAACGAATTTTTAAAATTTGGATCATAGGTAAGTTACGAAAAACTAGCGTCTTCCCGAACGTGTTCGTGATGATGGGCAGAACCTGAAGTTCACGCAGTGACAGTGAATTACCAACAACCCTGTATACATACATTGCAGCATGGGTTAGTTTATTTATAATATCTCTTGGCAAGTGACTGGAGATGATTGAGTGCTTACACTGAGCACTGACCTACGCCAAGCGACTTACTACTATTGTAGGTAATTTATTGGCTGACATATTTCATCCTTTTTGTCTTGGCGATATCTTAAATGACTTTATTTATGGGCTATTACGTTTTATCTGTGGGTACCTATCTTAAAAAATTGCCATCTATCATTTATTAAGTAGACATAAATAATACTTTATTTTCAATGGCGCCCTTAACCTTACCTAAAAGATAACATTTGTCATTTTCACATTATATGTATGTATTTCGTACATTATGTTGCTGAAAATAGTAAGTTTTTTCATTTTTTATTTTCTCTTTTACTTTTATCTTCAGTTTTTGGTTTAATTTTTGACTTGAGACACATGTGTAAAACATTAAAGGAGAAACCCTGGGTCCTGAAATACACCCTAGGCTAGTTCATGACCGTATTAATTATGTATATTGATACACTAATATGTCGAATAAACGATATATGTTTTACTAGCTGCTGCCCGCGCCTTTGCCCGCGTTTTATCGGGATAAAAAACCTATATATTATTCCAGGTCCCAAACTATACCCACACCAAATTTCAGCCTAATCGGTTCAATAGTTTATGCGTGAAAGAGTAACAAATATCCATACATCCATCCATTCAAACTTTGACATTTATTATATTAGTAAGGATGTATATTATATTTTATGGAACCCATCAGCCGATAGTGTCATTTTTGCATGTTCTAGAATCTAGATCAACATTGTAAGTCCAAGCAAAATATTGAAAGTAGGTAAGCAACTACACCTTGTGCGAATGTTTGTCGAAGGATTTTCGTTATCAACACGCCCACAAATGACCAAGATTATTTTGTCAAAATATTATCCACTAGTTTCTGCCTGTGGCTTCGCACGCGTTATTTCTATGGAAACTTTTAAAAGTTATTTTTATCCCATGGGAACTGATTTATGGGATAAAACGTTTTATTGCAGGCCTAAAATTACCTAAATGTAAAATTTCATCCAAATCCATATTGTACAAAAGTTATTATATATTTTACAATCAAATATGGACCCGGCTAAGACAAAGAAGGATAAGTACTTAGTACTTCAGTTTTAAGCTTTGTGACATTGTTTGTAATTTTCACTACAATACAATACATAATTATATATATTCTTTATTGCACACCAGATAAAAACAGAAACAGGTAAGGGAAAGACAAATACAGATTTATGTACAATGGGTGGCCTTATCGCTATGAGCGATAGCTGGCAGGCAACCTTTGGATGGACAGGAAGTGCATAAGTTTTAAAAAAGTTTGGTGACTTATGATACCTAATTATTGTTTAAAAATTTGCTTTGTAAGCTAAGAACTATCATATATGTATAAATCATTCTTAAGAAATTTATATAATAAATATAGTAACTAAGAAATTTAAATAATAGTTTTGGCGTGAAGACAACAAACATCCATCCATCCATTTAAACATCCAAACTTTCGCATTTATAATTGTGTGTGATAGTACCGACACCAAACCAACACCGCAGTTGAACTATATTGTACTGATTTTGTACGAATTCCTAGTTTATATAATATCCATTGGGACATTGGGACTATTTGGCCAGATCAATGTCCTCTGGACCGACCTAGTTAACAGAATAATACAGGACTACATTTCCCGGGTATTTAGTTATTTGGACTGGAATATCGGTCTCTGGTGTACATTATAAATAAATTTGAAAGGCCTCATTCGGATTTTATTTTATTTATTAGGGTATTGCCATAATAAATAAAATATAATCCTAATGTTTGTAGATTAAATTAAGAGAATAAGTGTAAATAAAAAACGCAAAAAGTTAAATAAACGACTATGTTATAGGCAACATAAAACCAGGCAACTCAATTAAACAACGATATAATTTTGATGGAATTTCAAACCAAATTTACTTACAATTGGAAGGTTTGAAAGCGGAATCTGAAAATTATTGAGTCAACAACCTCAGTTCAAACTCAAACGGATAGTTTGTTCTGACATTGTTTTTGTACACGTTAATATCGTCACCCTAAATAAAAGAGGGGTCTTGTAAAATCTGAAACAGTACTTGCAGCATCTACGAGTACCACCTAATTTATTGTTCCCTGCGAAGGGAATTTCAGTGCTTTTTGTTCAGAAATCCCGGTTCAGATACAACGAAATAGCGTTAGCTTTTCGTTGTTTTAGGGACACTGGGAATTTATGGACAAGAGTGATAGAACTATCCTGATCCACTACAGCAGTGAATATCGCTCACCTTTTTGCAGCGAGCCAGTGCAATAATAGTGATGAGGTTTCCCGGGATCCCAACCAGCATAAACAGCACACAGCAAGCCGATGCGAACCTCAAAAGCGGTTCCGGATAATCCCGGAACAGGGTAACTGCCGCCAAGTCCGCGTCCGACCTATACTCATCCAAGCCCAGCACTTCGCTCCAATTCCTGTCAAGCTCACTCGCGAACGTACTCTTCGGTATACTCGGGAACAGATCACCCATACTTGCTGTCTCATCATTCATTCAAACAGGGAATGCGACCGTCTCTTGTCATTCACGAGTTCCATTTGCTTTTCACGAGCATCACAACTTTCACTTGTTTTTCAAGAGCATTGCTTGTTTTTCCCGAGTTTCATTTATTTTGCTTGTTGCTCGCGAGTTAGTAAGTTCATGATTAGGTGGGTACGTGCGCCGGGCTGGCCCGCGACTGATTACTGTTCAAACTATCCCAGAACTGAGTTCGCTGTGTCAATAAGAGTCTAGCAATGGTTTGTAGATAGCGCATTTTGTCGATGCGAGGTTATCGGGTCACAGCTGCTCAGGAAGCGGCTATCTTGTACCACTGCCGTATCTGAAAAGATAAATTAGATTTGTTTATTTGTGCATTGTAATTGTTATCTTTTGTGACAGGGTTAATGTATTCGTTAAGTAATGCGATTTAATGAGGCGGGACTACTTAGAAAATAACGGTGTCGATGCATAGTAAGCTGTTTAAGGAATTGTATTATTCACGAATTAGTAGGTACTGTTGTTATGCCGCCCATTTCGTACCTATCTAATATCGATTTGAAACCTTACAAGCTCTGAAGCGTGAATTCGTATAAATACTCCGTTCACAATATCCTTAACAAGAAACTTTACAGAATGCCAACGTCGAATAATGCCTGAGCAAACTAAAAGACGTTGAGTTATTGATTACCGAAGTTTTGAGAACATGGATTCAACCAATTGCCAAAACAAGCTAAACTTAGATTGCGTGCAAAACTGTACCTACCTTTTTTGTAATCTGTAAACCAGGATAATGTGGTAGGAAATTATGTTTATGATGAAGCATCACGGTGAACGGTACATTATAATGTACCGTTCACTATTTTAATGACGAATGAACGCGATATTACCACGATAATATCTATACTCGGATTAAAAAACCTATGGAATTTTTTTGTATACAAAGGGGTTAACCCAAGCTCTGCTTAGCTTGCGGCTAGATAACGCTGTGTAAATTGTTAAATATATTTAAAAAAAGAAAAACAAATAATATTAATAATATTAAATATAAAATAAAATATCAATAACTCAAGGAACATTGGTGGAAAATATTTAATAACATTGGTAGAAGCAAAGCAGACAACCTCGAAACCATTTTTGATTTTGAATACTTTCATTCAACATATATTTGATATCTCGGTCGTTTTCGAATTTAAATTTCAACATTTTTTGCTACACATGTGCGCTTAAGCTTTGTTGAAGTTTGTGTTTTAGTTTTATGTGATAACTTTGCTGTTACCTTGTTGTTTTCTGTTATTGTTATCAGTATTTGTTAAGTTTTCATTCATAAATGTCTTTGTTGGCATATCTTGTTGAATATATCTTGGATTCTAAATCAGAGTATACATGTAGTTTCAATATATCGAGCTTTTGAATGTTGGAAGTTAGCCGGAATCAAAGAAATCCATGATCCTTGCGCAAAATGTCATCGTACGCTAAAAAAAGGATAAAATATGTTTCTGACTAAATAAGTTTTATACGTAAATGTAAAGGTTCATGTCAGCAGCCACATGGGTCAATTGATTCTTCCCTCGACCCTGTCAGACCTTCGACATAATGACCTTGATTACTTTCAAGGTCATTATGTCGAAGGCGTTCCCCAAATTTCAATATTATTCGGGATCTTTGTTGTGAGCTCCATTGATTACGAGGCAGTGTGACCTATTTTTTATGTCGAACATAATAATATTTTGGGACGTGTCGTGTCCCGAGATTGAAGTTTGATGATGAAAGTTATGATTGGGGATGGCGTAAATTGAGATATTGCTTTTGATCAACAGTTGTAATTGCGATAGATATTACACGGAAAAACACAGACCTGTATGAAAAGCTAGGATTAGATTTGGATTAACTGTCACCGCGGTGATAAAAGATACATGTGTGTCATATAAATATGTAGGATCTTTTCTGTTATTTTTTAGGTCATGATTTGATTAGTCTGGTTTCCGCTGAAACTAGCGCTGGGTGCAAACATCATTGTGAATCCACCACAATGCTGAAAGGAACCACGTATGCCTTGCGCTCTGCTACGCACAAAATCAAAATCTCTTAACCTAGCATTAATTATTATATATCAATTTATTGTGTTATAGTTTGAAATTCTTTTTTTTTTTTCATAAAAGGGAATTCCCAGAGGCCTACACGGCAGCATTAGCGCGCTATAAAAAAATCATAAAAAGCTATGAATGGTGTGGTGAACAATTGCAGCTTGTCTGTACTAGCAAACCATGTCACCTTATTCCTGACATCATAATCCTAACTAATATTATAAATGCGAAAGTGTGTTTGTTTGTTTGTCCTTCCTTCACGCCCTAACTAAACAACCAATCGACGTAATATTTTTCATAGAGTTAGTTGAAAGGATGGAGAGTAAAATAGTCTACTTGTTGTTCTGGTAAAACATCAAATTCCCATGGGAAATTTCGGCTTACGAATTTAACAGGGAATAGCTAGTTTTTTATAATTAAAACAGCTAGCTTCCAACTTAATATGTTGTTAATTAATCTATCCAGCAGTTCTATTATAATTAAAGCTTCAACATTATGACTGGCTCTCACCAAGAGCTTTAATATTAAAATGTAAGCTGCAAACACGTCTTTTATAATGAACTCAATTTCAAGTTTATGTTTAACATCGAATTTTGTGGAATTTTTTCTTGTATCTTACTCATAAAATGTTTATGAAAAGTACTATTGTGGAAAAAAGAGAAATATAAAATTCGGGAACAAGTTTTTATAAAAAGTAAATAAAAACAGCTAGTTTACCACCAGGTTATGTAACTACCAAGTATGTTTAAATAAAACATAAAACGCTAAAATATTTGCTCCTTAACCTTTGTGTTTGAGTTTGTGATAACATCATTTAAGTTTAAAACAAAAATACAGTGTCAGAGGTAACGTTTGAGCGAAAAGTTAAAGCTAGAGACGAAAGTTGAGCATAACATGGAAACTTAATAGTTTCAATGCAAAACTAGAATTTTTTACATTTATTTCCAAGCAGCTGATGCCTTGGCTCTTGAATTCAGAGTTCCAAAAGTAACTCAAAAACCTATTTGATGTGAGTTTGATGTAACATACCGTAAAACATTTCCAAAGTAAAAGTACTCATATGTAACGGGTGCGTAGAAATCTATTCCGACAGAGACGCGTTATAAAACTCCCTAAACATATAAAATCGTATTTCAAACCCTATTACAACCCAATGTACCAGCTCAAACGACCCAAAAGACATGAAACAGACATGAAAAGACAGAGGAGTGAAGTTGTAACGTTTTCAATTAGGCCCAAAAAATTGGGGGTGTTAAGTAGAGCCGAACAAACATTATTGCCATCTTGTTTCATCGTAATCGCCTAGTAAATTTTACTGGCCCGAAGTAGGACGTAGGCTCTCACCTAGTTTACGGCAATTGCCTTAGGATTATACGTTGATACTTCAAGTGATGATTAAATAACTTTCTTTGTAATTCAAGATAAGTATGTACGCAAGTACATATGTGATATGATAATTATGTATCTAAACGTTAGTCAATAGGGATGACAACAGTAACTAAAAATCACAAAAATTATGTATTTACCGAATTATACCTGAGCCATAGATTACAAAACACGTATAATATTTTATGTTTTGATCGAGATTAATAATTATTCTGATAAAATAAAACTACAAAATACAGTAATCCGCCATGACACATTGAACACCAATCAGAGAATACATAACTGTGACGTCATGCCGTCACAATATGTAATGTAAAGGCACAGAATAGCTGGTAAAGCTTCTCTTGAAAATATTATGATCATTCTGTATCATCAGACGTTCGTGCATTTATTTCGTCATAGACAGTCGCCACGTGTATTGTAGCGATTTGAGCGAAATTGAAAATGCATTTTTAAAAGCTGTATTTTTCTTTCGGTGTCCGTTTTTTTTTTGAAAAAATATGAGTTATTTTGCATTCAGTCGATGTCTAAAAATATCATTGTGTAGTTTCTCAAAAACAGTCGTCATGCCATAGAAATATTCTGTATTGCACACCAAATATTAAAAATAATAAATAGAGAACACAAAAACAAATACAGATAATGTACAATGGGCGGCCTTATCGCTAAAAGCGATCTCTTCCAGGCAACCTGAAAAATAGATGTTTGAAATTCAAAGCTACCTCCGTACTCTACCTCTCAGCTCGCTTCTTAGCTTAGTTCATCACTTTATTTGCTAGCTCATTTCATTGATCCTTACATTACACTATTATTAAACGTGAAAGTTTGTATGTATGGATATGTGTTACTCTTTCACGCAAAAACTACTGAATGGAGTTTAATGAAACTTAACAATAATATAGCTTATACATCATAATAACACATAGGCCATAGTTTATAAAGATCTAGTATCTTTATAAACTATGGCCTATGTGGTGCCTATCTGGTGCCCACAACTTCGTCTGCGCAGGATAAGTACTTCGCGTAACTTATTTTCTTGGGCGGGCGTCACCAAGATATTAAACAAAAAGTATGTTTTTATTCTTATTCAAAATAATAAAGCGATGAGGACGTTTTAAATAATAATGCTATCTTTACTTTCAATACTTCACGTGGCGAGAAACCATTTACGTACTCCTGAGGTAGCCAGAATGATTATTTTTCGGGTATTTATCGCGTACTTATGTTTTATTTTCCCCAACGTGTAATCGTAGTCACGATCGCTGCTACGCGATCGAAACGTAGACAAAATTAAATCAAAATATATACGATAAATACCCAATAACTAATCTTTAATACAACCTTATGTATTTAAGTGGATAATTTTGGTAACATTATAAATGCCCAGTAATAAAATCTGAAGTTTCCCAAGAAAAAGGGAAGTAGAGATTCACGTAGGTAATTCTTAGGGTCCTCTTCGTATCATAATAACGATTCTGTTTTTATCAACAAAAACAGTTGACAAATATACCCCATTACAGCCTCCTCTCCTCCTATTTTCATCTCCCCTATTAATCACGTCTTTTTGACGATCCACACTGAGCGTGTTGGGCACTCCACAAAATACAAATATTTTTATTTTTATTTTCACTATGTTTTATTATTTTAATTTTTTATCAGCTGTGCTCGCGACTTCGTCCGCTTGGAATAGTGACAGTGTGATTTTCATACAAACTTTCATCCCCTATTCCCTTTGATATTTTACTTAATTAAAAGACTCGAATATGGACACATTATTTATTTTTGTATTATAATTAATATTTTCTGAAATAAACGCATTAAATAAAGATAGAGACGCCTGTATTAAATCTCATAGAATGGACGTCACTTTGATATCATCACTCCATTTTCGCCAAGATGAACTCAAGGCTCAGAGCTCTAAAATCTACCTATTGCAGTTCGTAAAACATTCCATTCACAACACAGTGAATAGTGATATGCCGTATCATTCGAAGCTCGTCATTTCTTGAGAGCAGCTTCAAGTTTTCAAAGTACCGAACTGTCACCTGTGTGCAATGCCATAATTAGAAGCTGATAGGTCGTTTCCCGAGATTCTCTACCAGATTCTCTCATTTCTCAGAGTAACAACGTACTTACGTCATACAGGAGAATTGCTATGCTGGGAAGGGTAATGTGAACGCGGCGGAAAATGAGCCACGCCATTCACGCCCAGTGTGTTTTGGCCCTTAAGCCTTCAAGTGACACAATTCTGGTTTTTAGGTCGAGCGAGAGCTGTGTTAATGAAAGATTGTCGCGATTTGGGCTGTAAAGTGTAATCCGCTTTATTTTGACGTCATACGTGTTTTGCTCGGTTTAGATAGGTAAAGGTTTCTTGCAATGGTTATTACTCCATGTCGAAACGTAATACTTACGGAAAAATACTTACACAATTTTCTATTATTTAGCTTTTAGACTATTTTTTTAAATGGATACTAGCCTGATGCGAAAGTACAACTAACTCTTTTGAATTTTGGCTCTTGACTTACATTGTTAGCAAAGTTTTGTTGTTTGGTAATTGGATAGTTTTTAACTATTTATAACTGAGTAAAGTAAGTCTCCAAAGTATGTACATACCTTCTTCTTAAAAAAGTGCCTTGCTTACTTTATGTCTTCAAACGAAGACTACGCAAGTGGGCGAAGCGAGCCTCAAAAAATAAGTACAATAATTGTCAGTAGAGGCCGATTTTATTGATATTTTTAATGACGACTTATTAGATCGCCAAAAACATGGGTAGAATTTGAATGTATTACATACTCACTCAAAGTAAACGCGTACTAACCTATGAAAACAGAAAATGTTTTATATTTCAGAAAGATTTGATTTTTTATTCGTCTCAGTGCTGATTGGACGACGCCTTTCCGATTGACTGTTGTGCTTTGACAGTTCGTTTGTACGTCATCAACTGGATTTATTCTGGTTTATTTCAGAGCGTGGGCTGTAGCCAGCAGTCAGTCGAAAGGGGAAAACATCACTAGGTGACACTAGTTGACACCATTTCCAAGATATAATCTGTTACATCACACGTCGGCGTCGTTGTAACCACTCGGATAGGAATCTACGTTTTGCAAAAATACGGTTGATTTTGAACACATTTCAATCTCTGTTCTTAGTAGTCAATGAGGGCTTTACAATGCAATCTTAAAAAAAAACAATCACGCTTTTTATTTTGTCATTAGATGGCGCTGCACAAAAGTCAAGATTAAATGTCATAAAATAAATAACGAAACGAGTGTCATTTTACACATTTTTTTGTCAGATTTTTGACACTGGGTTTCTATGATGGTAACCAATTTTTTTTAAAAGTTCGTTTTAAAACCCCTCGTAGTCACTGCACTGTCTTTTCTAACACATGTCTCTGATCGTGAACATCAAGTATCTAGAACTAGCAACTAGTACCACTAAGTAAGTACCAGGTATATTCAGTACCCTTGTTTTTCTAACCACAATTATACCACTAATATATGTATTTTAATAAATCACGGTTAAATAACAAAACATCAACATACTAACCTACAATTAACATTCTTGCTATATACATATATTAATACATATTTTACACTCCTTGTCGATTAATTGAGATTTAAGAAGAGATGGCGCTGCTGTCTATGTAAACATTAGTTCTGCAGTTTAAATTTATAAAAAAATATATAAAGCGTACAACAACAACCAAAAAAGTGTTTAAAATATAAGTAGCTATATAATTTACCGGCACAAGTGTTTGTGATATGATATAACGCGTAATTACAAAGTGATATAAGTAAAAGCCGTGGGGTCGCGGCGTACGAATATCGACCCCTCCAACTCAACCCGTGGATGTCGTAAAAACCAACTAAGGGAACCTACCAGAGGAAGGGCAGCAGTTTCCTTCTGAGTATTTTTAAACACCAACACTGCGATCATCAATCCGCCTGCCAAGCTTGGTGATTATGGCAAATCCCCCCCTACATGTGAGACCATCCACTCGATGGACCCACGACATCGTAGCGGTCGCAGGGAGTCGATGGATGGAGGCGGCTCAGGACCGCTATTTGTGGCGTCGTACGGGGGAGGCCTATGTCCAGCAGTGGACGTGTATGGGCTGATGATGATGATGACAAGTAAACAAAACTGACTTTGACTGAACTTGTGATCATCAATAAAATCCCAAACAAGTCCACAAAACACAAAATAAATCACAGACGACTATCATTTGTTACTAGTATTTCTCCCTAATAACCAACTACAATAAAAAACCAGTGAAAAAAAAGTGAAGATAAAACTTAGTACTTGGCAAAACAACAGTTAGCTCCAATAAACACCATTGATGCTCCTACCGTCAATTATTTTCAACAACTGGACTTTGGACTCTGCGTTTGAACTCCATAATTACCAAACTACCACTTAACCGCCTTACATCTGAGCCAGTACGTTAATTTCGACTGCCGACTGAACGAGGGCCGAGCGGTTGAGACACCCGACTGAGAAACTGGATCCGGTGGTTCGAAACCTCGCAGACGATATCGACTTTTTAGACGCGAAATTCATTTTTTGGACTAAACATAATTTTTTACTGGATCAAATAAGAAATAACAATGAATTTTCTAGAAAATATAACATTTCGCCGAAACCGAACACCATCGGAAATACAGAACGACGACAAAGATGACGAAATTACTCAGGCAGCAAATATCACAGTCAGCAGTATGGACGAGGACACTGAAGACATTCTAAGCCTTAGACAGAGAATAGACGGACTGGAGGCTAAACTAAAAAGGGCAATAGAAGAAATATAACTCTTGTCTTTGCAAAACAATAAATATAAGGGCGAGAACGATGAACTCAAGAAATCAAATGAACTATTAAAAAATATTACAAGTGGAACGAAAGGTAAACCTTCACCTAAACAGAGAACAGATACAAAAAACGCCGAGAAAAAATCACCAAAAATCACCACTAAACCTACAAAAAATACTTTGAACCTAAACTTAGAGAACATAGACACAAACACACACAAAGAACAACGAACGAATGATAAAAACACTGCTAAAGAACCAAAAAGACATAATAAAATCTGTATACTTAGCACGAACAAGCATAATAATATTCTGTCAATGGCAGAAGAATGCTTAGACAGACAAACAGAGCTATGCCACTACCTAAAGATAAACAACGTAACAAATACAAAGGAACTCATAAAGGACATTGAAAAGAAAGTGGAAGATTTCACCACGGTTGACTTCTGCATACTTTTAATAGGTGAGGAAGAATTTAAAAGTACCCATCATTATATCAATTTAAAGAGATGAGAGACATACTACTGAAAGTAAAGAACACAAATATTGTTATTTGTCTTCCAACTTATAAAATCGGTTCTACTACAGATATGTTTAATTGGAGAGTGGAAAATTTCAATAACTTACTCTACCTAGACGCCACCACCCATGAACACGCTTACATACTAGATTCGAACAAAGAGCTTACCTATAACTACACAATGTTTGATAGAAACACAGGGAAAGTAAATAGGAAGGGTATGAAAATCATTTTTACAAACCTTAGACACTATACTAATGAAATTCGAGAGTACTACAATAACAACACAACACATCATCTAGAAGACCTGGATGTAAAGGAAGAAGAATCATTGTTTTTTCGAGACTAAACATATAAATATACTCCATCAAAATATTGCTGGACTACTCAACAAAGCTGACGCTCTTATGAATTATGAACCTAGATGAATTAAAAGATAAAGACATTGATATTGACGTAGTATGTATAACTGAACATTTTATGCAAACTGGATATGAACAGCACCTAAACCTTGAAAATTATATTCTAGCAGCATGTTACAGTAGAAGCGACAGCAAAAGAGGCGGAGCATGCATACTAATTAAAAGAAATTATAAATGGAGAGAAGTACAAGAAATCAGAATGTTATCACTAGCAAATGTTTTTGAATGCTGTGCCATTGAATTAATTGACTTTAAAATTATTATTGTTTATATAGGTATATAGAGTTCCTAAGACAAATAATTTGAACATATTTCTTAATAAACTTGATAAAACGTTGACGTGCATTACGAAAATGAGCTCTAATAACATTATATTGACAGGCGATTTTAATATAGACATCCTAAAAACTAATAACTTGACACTAGATTTTGAATGCTTACTACTTAATTATAACCTAAAATTAGCAATAAGACAACCGACACGCTTAGTCAGCCAAACCTGTTTAGACAACTATGCCAACTAAAACCTGTAAAACAGAAGTGATTGACTTTGGTTTGTCCGACCACACACCACAAATTATCAAACTACTTGTTAAGAAAGTTTTAAAGTTTACATATTGGCGAAAAGTAACACACGACTATAGCTCAGAAAATATAAGAAAGTTTATAATGTGCATAAAAAACTTTACCTTCTCTGACATGTACACAATTGAAGATGCCTCTTCAGCGTACTTTATACAACATTTCAAAATGTTCTACGACCTCTGTTTTCCGAAAAAAAATACTACTATACACACTTTTACGAGACAGAAATGGATTTTCCGAGGAATTAAGATTTGTAGTAAACGAAAAAGGTGTCTACTCCGAACCCTGCGAATAAAACCAGACACAGATAACAAAACAAAATATAAAACATATACAGAGCGTTTCAGAAAAATACTATTAACTAAAAAAGCACAAAACAACTATAAAATAAAAACGCCCACAAACAAAACCAAAATTACATGGGAGGTGATAAATAAAGCTAAATTTAATGTGCCGAGAGATCATATACTTAAAATAGAACACAATGATGACTATATTACTAACCCAATTGACATTGCTAATTTGTTTAATGACTATTTCGTTGACAAGGTTGTACCAGTACAAGGAGCTGGAAAAATGGTAACAGTTAATATATGCCAACGTGAAAAATCAATGTTCATGGCACCCTGTCTACCCCAACACGTCAGCAAAATAATTAATAAGTTAAAAAATACTAAAAGCACAGGTCATGACGAAGTTTACACTAAGATAATAAAAGCTGTAAGTGAATACTTTTGTCCACATTTAAGTTACATAAATCTAACTATAGTTACCGGTGACTTTCCCGAAGCTCTAAAAATGACTATAATTAAACCAATTCTAAAGACCTATATCACTCATATCAATATTCTCGAAGATATATGAAAAATACTATAACGGGGAAATATATGACTATATAGAGAAAAATCAAATCCTGTGCAATGAACAAAAAGGCTTTCGACAAAAGAGAACTATCAATATGGCTATATATGATTTTTTTTAATGTGTTATATGCCATGTTGATAAAAAGATACCAATTTGTTCTATATTTTGTGATATGACCCAGGCATTCGACTACATAAATCATAAAATCCTAATCGACAAACTTGATGCGTATGGGATTCGTGGCAATGTATCAAAATTAATTGAATCTTATTTGACGGGACGACAACAAATAACTGAAATTACAAGACTAAACCATAAAACTAAACATGAAGTCTCATATAAATCAAAAGTAAGAACTACTACATACGGTGTCCCCCAAGGCAGTGTTCTAGGTCCACTCCTGTTATAGGTAGGCATATAAACGACTTACCCCATGCTCTAAATCAACCAATAACTTTATTTGCAGATGACAGTACAGTGACTATAAAATGTAAAGACAAGGAAACCTATAAATCAGACATAAATGAATCATTCAACTCAATTATTTGCTGGCTTAATAACAATAATTTAAAAATTAATTAAGACAAAACTATTATTATACATTTCAACCAAAGACTGCATAATCCCCTAAACATTAAATGGACATTTCAAACTAATACTATTCAAGCAATTGACTCTACACGATTCCTAGGTTTACAAATTGACGAAAGGCTTATCTGGAAAAAACATATAGAGATTCTTAGCAAAAGGGTTAGCAGCTTAGCTTATGCTTTATATAAGCTCTCCCCAACTGTTAATCAAAATACTTATTAACAGCTTATTATGGTACAGTTGAATCAGTGATCAGATACGGAATTATCTTCTACGGTAATTCCACTGATAAAGAAATAATTTTCAAAATGTAAAAGCGCTGCATAAGAGCTATGTTTAAAATTCAACCTACAGACAGTTGTAAACCCCTGTTCAAAAAACATAAGATACTGACACTCACAAGCTTGTACATTCTGGAAATTGCGCTATTTGTCAGGAACAATCCCAATCTGTTTCCCCGAATGTGTGACATTGTAATTAGGAATAGAAGGGACAACAATAGATTAGCTAGACACGACTCAAAAACTACTATGCTGAGAAAGAGTGTAGTGTGCATGGCACCTATAATCTATAATAAAATACCTAAGAGCTACAAAGACTTAAATGTAAACTTATTTAGGACTAAATTTAAAAAACTTATATGTGAAAAATGCTACTATAATATTGACGAATTTCTAAATGATGTAATCTAATTTGCTACGTATATTAAATTCAAATCTAAAATTAATAATCTTGTTAATTTCCTAATGTTATGTACCATTAATTAATTCATTAAATTTAGACATGCATGCCATACTCTCTAATTCTTTTGCACACCAATGTATATTGGTCAAACATGTTGGATCAAAAAAAAAATTGTCATCTTTTTTTTCATGTGTTTTGCAAATAAATAACTTTTACTTTACTTAAATAAATACTTATGATTTATTGCATTATTATCTTTATATATTCTATTTCCTCTTTGTAATCGTTTTTGTTATTCGGATTTGTTGAAACAATTTGCAGCGATATTATATATCGCTGCAGATGGTTTGACTATTATAAATCCTTGAGTACATATATTAGTACTAGAAGCCAACAACCTGTAGTTATATCACGACGCTTGCCAATTATGTTAGGTCGACAAAGGAAGCCTGCGGAACCTAGGCAATATTAATTACATAGGTACAAAGGGCCGGCTAATGAGTTTTTATTACCAGAAGCTGAAAGCGTGCTTTATTCTCTTCAATAATAAGAAAATGGAAGTCCCAGTTCGGTATTTTTTCCTTTGGGTAAAAATTGGGCCAAAAAAAAATTTGTTCAAACTAAAGAAAGATAAAAAACAACAAAAATTATGACGTTCACATATTTAAAAAAGTTATATTCTGTCTCATTCGTTATTCTTCAAAATTAATTAGGTATTTTAAAGCCATAATTAAAGGCATATTTGTCTATCAATAAAAACGACCCAGAAAATTGTTGGCACTTTAGAAAAAGAACCCAAGATAGTCCAGAACCTAAAATTCTGCGACATAAACATGTAGTGGTTGATGCATAATAAATAACAAATACATTATCTACGGGACCCCTGTCATCCCTTATCACGATTCTAAACATTTTCACGAATAAATGTTCGTGTTGTTCTTATTTCGCACGCGATTCGCGGAAAACTGATTTATGGTTTCGTGTCTGGTACCAAGGCCTCAGTTACATATGTTTGTTTAGCACATATACAATTTCCCAGTCCCGCATTAATTAATTATTTATTGATTTATATTACTATGCATTAATGAGAGGTCTCGAGAGGTTGTCCTCTCAGATGGTAAAACCAAATCCGCTCTACGCTTAACACTTAGATTCACGATGCGCTCCACTTTGCCAAAGATAAGACAGGTGGTAAAGATTACTCCATGTTCAGAGGATCACGACCCAGGAGGAGGAAGCTTCTAATATTTGTATATAATACTATCTGCTGCTCACGCCTTCGACTGCGTTTTATCAGGATAAAAAATTGCCTACATGTTATTCTAGGTCCCAAACTATACCCATACCAAATTTCAGCCTAGTCGGTTCAGTAGTTTTTGCGTTAAAGAGTAATAAATATCCATACATCCATACGTCCAGACATCCTTACCAACTTTGACATTTATAATATTAGTGGGATTAGAAGGATCCTCTGTACATGGAGTAAGCTTTTTCTTGATTATGTTGCGCCATCATAATAAAGGCGAAAGTTTCTAAGTGAAGTATGTACACCTACGGGAAAGGGCATGCAAAGCCGCGGGGAGAAACTAATTTTGAACATTTAGGACAGCAGAATGAGAGCTTAGCTTTGGTTAAGATCCGAATTTGCACAACCATTAGTGTAATAGAGGCCCAGAGCAGATCCGACACTAAGTGTATTCCGAGTGTGGCTATCGAACACCCGGAGTGCCCTGGGGCTCCATTGTTGTTTGCATATCCAGCTGCGGCCGCCATTCCGGCGCCAGGGGGCATGTGACACATGAGAGCAATGGACAGTTGAAAATAAGAAATCAGGCATTGTCATCATCATCATCAGTCCGTATATATCCGTCCTCCGCTGAACATAGGACTCCCCTGAAACAACGCCACGAAAAGCGGTCCTGAGCCGCCTCCATCCAACGACTTTGTAGACTCTACTGTTTTCTTAGGGTTACATATTGATTACACTCTTCAATGGAAACCGCAAATTGATGCTCGCGCAGGCAGACTTAGTTCAGCAGCCTATGCAGTTCGTACAATTAGATATATTACCGATGAAGATACAGCTAGGTTAGTTTATTTCAGTTACTTTCATAGTATTATGTCCTATGGTATTTTGCTTTGGGGAAAGGCAGCTGACATCCAGACTATCTTTGTTCTTCAAAAAAGGGCTGTACGCGCAATTTATAAATTAAAGCCACGCGACTCTTTGTGGAAATTATTGAAAGAAATAAATTTTTTGACAGTAATATTGCAATACATCTATGAAAATCTAATGTATACGTACAAAAATAGAGATAGCTTTTTGAAAAAGTGTGATGTTAACAATAGAAATACAAGAAACAAAAACAAATTACACATCCCAGCATATAGATTACGAAAAGTAGGGAAATCATTTATGGGCAATTGCGTGCGCTTCTATAATAAGCTTCCATCAGCAATGTAACTACCTATTCGTAAATTTAAACAGTACATTAAACAAAATCTTATCAGGAAGGCCTTTTACTCCATAGATGATTACATCAATGATGTTAATGCTTGGCCAGATGTCGCTCCGTTCCGCACTGTCAGTAGTATGTAAGAAATTCAACATTCTGTTTAGCTTTATAGAAATATTGACATGTATCTAAATCGCATTAAATTTAGATTTAGATAGGCAAAATAACCATGTATTAGACACATAAGTGATATTATAAATGTGCTAGTGGTTTCTTTTTCACTTCTTCCACTAGTGGACAAAAAATTGAAGTGAAGAGAATATCAATAACATCTTATTTCTTATTTGATAATAATAACTATATAAGTATAAAATTTGACTTGTCTAAGTGCTTATTTTGTAAGCCTATAGAAATAAAGTTATTGATTCTGATTCTGACTCCCTGCGACCGCTACAATGTCGCAGGCCGGTTAATTGGAAATCATAATTTATTAATAATTAGTTATTGATAATTTACTAACACTGCGTGAACTGTAAGTACTGCCCATCATCACAAACACGTTTGTCAAAAATGAAAATCAGAAGATCATAAGATTCTGATGTTTTTTTGTGAATCTCTGATACAAATTAAAAAAAAAAGTTTGGAACCCAATAAATTACTAAATACTGATCCACCCCACGCCCGCACCTACTGTTAATTCAGGGCAGAACCATTTTTAAGCTTAGTTAAAAATAAAGCCTGTGGATTCAATAATCGTTGGAGGGGGGACCGACTTCCAATTCATCAATTTTAGACTGTTTTTAAGTTTCGCAACTACTTGTGCCTCGGGATTTATTTGGAAACTACTTCGAGATCATTCTCTATACAAAAGTGAAACAATTTTCAAAATTTCGTACACAGGACTTGGGTTTTCAATAACATACATAAAAATCATTCACAGTGGCATTGAGAATCTTCTCCTTTTTTTGAAGTCGGTTATGAAGGTAATACTACATGTACGTAAAGTGGCTCTGCCCAGCTGGTACATTATTTTATGCGTTTTTTTTTCTTCTAAAAATATACACGACCATTGTATGTAATATGTTGTTGCTCAATTGTTTCAATTGTAAATACTAGTTTAATTTCTTTATATTATTTGATTTTTATTTTCTTTGTCAATAAAGTAATAGGATGTCAGTAAAAAAAAGGTCACCAAAAGGTTAACCTACAATTTCGTGAATATGAACCGAAACTTTTCAATGCACTGAATAGAGACAACCTTTAAAGAAATCGGTGACCCGTGAATTGTCCGTGAAAATCACAGTTTGAAGACCCACATTTCATTTCCTAAATTTAGATACTCATTTTTAGGGTAAACATTCCGTAAAATGAGAAACAAAGTTCAAACAAAAGCTACCAAAATGGCTCTGCATATATATACAAAGTGTTTTCGATTTAGCTCCTTACAGCATTCATCTCAGATGTTTTGCTCGAAAAGTTATTTTTACTTCTCTGGCATAATTTGTGGTATATAAAGGAAGAAAACCAACATGATTTCTTGGCTTGTCTGTAGTTTCTATATTCTTCGCTGTAGTTGCTCTAACGTAGGTACACTATAATTATGTATTGATTTCAAAAGCTCTTATACTTTTTTCGGGAAATTTAGGACTGTGCTATTTAGCATAACTAAGATACAGAGACTACCAAGTTTTCAAATAGTGAGATAAAGATTTATTTATTATTACATTTTTCATTTATTGTCAATATAGGCACACAAATAACAAATATATAAAATATACTTATTTAGATGCATAGACTATGGCTTGTCAAGAATGATAAATACAATTTTGCTGTAGAGGGGCAATAGTCAAGAGATAAACTTAAATAATATGAGCTCTAAATATTATTTGACTCTAGGTTAGGTGATATTACGACATTATCAGGTATATTTGTACTGCAAAATCCAGGTGACTGTAGTCGTTTTATAAAAACTCTCATGCTTTATATCGTTTTGTCAATTAAAAGATTCCTTAGTTCTAAATTGAGTGTAAAATTTATATAATTAATGTACAGGTTTTACATACGTACCTACTAAAAACATACAGTTTTTCTGCATTATGTTTCATATAATCAGCCAGGGATTCAGATATAATAACTCACTTTCTAAGTAAATGCCACCGCAAATGTTTCCCTAAACAGCTATTTACCATTCAACGTCACAAAGTAAATTCTTTAAGGGTGCTTTGACAGTTCATAAATTCACAAAAACAGATTTAATTGTTTATTTATTTATTTTATTTATAGAACACAAACATCATATATATTGTAACTGTGACTAATACAATCGAAGAGGTAATTATTCTAATACATATGAAAATTTTTTGCGTAGTTAACTATTTCCATAAAGTGCGCGCGCAGTGAAACAAGAAAAAAACTTAAAAATAAACAAAGGAATATAAAAAAATAGGTGAATTAAAATTAAGAATAAAATTGTTTCATCAGTAACAAAAATAAATAGGTATTATCTAGTACATAATGTATATTACGCATTTATTTTTTAAACAAAAGGCTCCTACACAAATGTTATGCAAACACATTTTAATAAGGTTGATACAGCTATAATAAGAAAAGATAGGTATTTCTCGAAATAAGGAAAATTGCCTCGTAATGAAATGAAAAAAGATTAACGAAACTTTCTGTTCTCATTTAAGTTATAAATTTGAGGTGATTTCGCTGTTTAGAAAGCTGTTGTAGACAATTAATTTTTGCGCTAAAAGATATTATAAATGAGGCTATTTATACGAAAATAATAACAAGCACGCGAAGGTTTATGGAAACAATTAGTTGTTTATTTTCGAACATTTAGAACCCACCTGATGTCCGCACGCCCACTATTTTGCGTATTTTCTCTAATTTATGGAATATGATTGAAACCTATGATGTAGTAGTAAAGTTATTAATTCATTCATCCTCCTCCTCCTCCTCCTCGCATCGTTGTCCTCATTGCTCAACTTCAAATTCAACTTCTTGGTTAATGGCTCTGCGTCTGGATTGACGCAATTCTGCCAGTGTCTGTCGTCCTCATTGCTCGTGATTGTTCATGGGTCGTGATCCCCTCCTTGAACATGGTGTAATCTTTAGTCTGTAATCGTTTCTTGATTTGTTGTGCACCTGTTCCTATCAATTAAGGACCTACCTACACGACACCATTTGTAAAAAGGATAGGGATAGGATTTCGCGTTCATAGGAGCGGGACAGAGCAACAGCTTAGAGCGAAATATGTTTTTTTTTTCTATCAAGATAGATTTATGTAGGTACGTAATTGTGTTTTCAAAACACTAGCGTTCTAGCATCAATCCTGAACTATAAAATACTAGCTGCTGCCCGCAATTTTGCCCGCGTTTTATCGGGATAAAAAATAGCCTATATGTTATTCCAGGTCCCAAACTATAAGTACCCATAATAATTTCAGCCTAATCTGTTCAGTAGTTTTTGCGAGAAAGAGTAACAAATATCCATACATCCATACAAACTTTGACATTTATAATATTAGAAGGATTAGTAGGAAGTAGGATATTAATTCCAAAGTAAATGCTTCAGTATTGTGGAATATACATATGCTAAGCAATTTCATGTATCACTGGCTTTTATGTTATTCATAAAGTTAAAAGTTTAAAATAGAACGAAGGTTAGAAACATATTATTTGTTGTTCCTAAACTTATTTGTTTGAATGAGTTTGAAGCGGTTTAATTTTTCTAAGATCACTTACAGAAAAACCAGAGCTATTTAGAATTTTTCTTTTATATTTATTGAAAGTTATCGCATTTAACAGCTTATAAATCTCTCTGAATAGTAAAAAGGTTTTTATAATGATCAGAGTTGTGTTGTGTTGACCTTTATGGTAAACAGTACCTAGGTCACAGACATTGTGTGACCTAGGTACAAGCTATTTGTAGAAAATCACGAAAGAATGGGATAAATCCTAGAATACAACAATTAAAAACTTCAATCAATTATGTCACGGGTTGCGCCCTGACTGTAATGATTCAATCGTTCAATCTTAATGTTTAGCACCAACTATCAATCATTCTTTGATTGATTTGTGACTATTCACGATTCTCGAGTAATTGTTGCGTCCACCGAAAGTTTGTTTAGTAAACTGAACACTTTTAGTAGCTTTAAATAACGGCTTTTATGGATTTTAGTCAGTTTTCACAATGCTCTACATTTTGTAGAGGAAAATATCTACAGAGCGCGTCATACAAATGAAGAACCGTCAACTAACAAAAAAGATCATCCAGTAGTATTAAAAAATGGACAACATTGTTTGAATTATATTGTACCTAGTTTGTTGACGCTATGCACTGGAAAATTGTACTCATAGAATCGCTATGTAGTACCGCATGTACCTTATTAGGTTACTTATTTAAGTTTTAACCCATTCACTGCCATGCCTCTGCCACTGCTGGTGTGCGTAAGAGCAGTGTACCGAACACCTTTATGATAAATGATAGAAAGTAGAGATTGATAAAAACTCTTATATTGATATACTGATATGATAATACTAATTGATATGTAAGCACGCGCCTACCATAATGAGCTGAAACGTGAACTGATGCAATATAGTAAATGGAAGGCGCGTGTAACAATTTGACCTTAATAATATCGATGACGTCGTATGGGAGAGGCTTATTTCCAGCAGTGGACGTGTATGGGCTGATATGATGATGATGATGAATATCGATGATTTGACAATTAGCTAGCTTATACCTAAATGCACGGTTGCGCTGCACCGTACAAGCAGGGATAATTCCATGTGCAGCGGTGGGAATGAAGTGTTAAGCGTTGTTGTAATTACAGGTGTATCTGCGTTTTTAAGGTATACCATATCTATAATCTCGTTAGAACTTTGCAGGCTGGACAGAGCTCAGAATAGGACACTTTCGCGATGTAATTAAAAAAAAAAATATGATACGCGCCGGGCAAGAGCTACCGTTGCCGTGCCCAACGAACAAAGCCAATCGTCAATAAATACCCACTCTACAGAAAAGTATCTCAGATAGGTAGATAATATCAAATATCTGTCTTTAAAATACTTGTATAAGTCAGACTTACAAATCAAATGGGCTACAAAGTATTGGTTCAAACAAAACTGGTTGATTTCTTCGAAATTCCTTTATTTTCAGTACCTAATTTATGGAACGATATACATTTTTGCCAAAACAGATCTGAAATTGTTTTCGTGCAAAGCCGTTAATATTACTTTAAAAGCAATTTCAAGCAGATTTTGGAATTCATATCGGATTAGTTAGGTACCTACAGTTAGCAAAAACCAAGTGATTAACATTGGAAACAGAATAAAGTTTAGGTTCCTAATCAATTTATTTTGATCAAATGGAAGCCCCGACAGAAGCGGCCTGCGCGCTGGCGAGTAAGTCAGTACAATCTACAAGCGAATATTAATAATTATACCTTATTAGGTTAAAAAACTTTTTGTAGACCATTGCTTTGGCCGTTGATTTTAACGACACGAGCGGAAAACTGTTCATCATCATCATCATCAGCCCGTACACGTCCACTGCTGAACATAGGCCTCCCCCAAACGACGCCACGAATAGCGGTCCTGAGCCGCCTCCATCCAACGACTCCCTGCGACCGCTACGATGTCGTCGGTCCATCGAGTGGGAGGTCTTCCCACACTTCGTTTCGCATTGCATCGCGGTCGCCACTCGAGAACCTTTACTCCCCAGCGGTTATCGGTTCTACGAGCTATATGGCCTGCCCATCGCCATTTCAGCGTGCTGATTCTGAGAGCTATGTCGGTAACTTTGGTTCTTCTACGAATTTCCGTATTCCGGACCCTATCGCGTAGAGAAACTCCGAGCATAGCTCTCTCCATAGCTCGCTGGGTGACTTTGAGCTTATGCACAAGGCCTATAGTGACCGACCACGTCTCGGATCCGTAAGTCATCACTGGTAGCACACATTGGTTAAAGACTTTAGTCTTTAGTAGAATCTTTTTTGCACTAAAAGACTAAAAAACACGGACCATATTCAAAGTTGGCATTCCTTCACGACAGTATATCAATCAGTATATCAATCAACTAGTGGTCTCTCAATTATTTTGTTAATGCGATGTACAAAAAATACAAAATACATTTGAACAAGTACGCAGGTTACATGTTGAACAAAATATGAAATGTGAATTGTCCAGCATTGTTATTATAATTATTATTCGCTTGCAAATTGTAGTGGCTACATCGCTACCGCCATATGAGTAGACAAGAACATAGGTATAGGGCGGAAACTTCCACCCCGGACCAGCTCACGGTCTGCGGTCGCGAACAATATAAATAAATAATAAATAAATATTGCTGGACAATTCACACATCATTATCTAGCTCCAAGCTAAGCAGAGCTTGTGTTATGGATACTAGATAACTGATATACTTAATATAATACATTACATAGATATATATTTTTTATTATACATAGAAAACATCCAGAACACCCTGTATTTGTCCCGAGGCGGGAATCGAACCCGCAACCTCCTGCGTCGCAGGCGGACCTTCGCCCGCCGCGCCACAGAGGTCGTCATTGTTCTTAACTACTCATATGCTACCGCGCAGGCCGCTTCTATCGAGGCTTTAAAGTGAAACATCCTAATGCAGCTGACTGTACATAAAATAGAGATGCTAGAGGCACTAACACCATCATTGGCACATAGCTCACCCATACTACCGAAAACTTCTGTGTTTTAACAACATGCATTATAAGTTGCCAAATGTGAATCGGAAGCGGCGATGTTAATAAATCAGCCAACTGCTATCCCGCAGATTTTCACGTAATAACAACTTTTGGGAATAACTCCCTAATTCATATATGTCGGGTAATTGAGACCGAGGATTAATGCCTGTGGATAACCATGCCAGAAGTAGGAGCATTGACTTGTTCATCGATTAAAAGACCTTCTTTTTGATAAGGTCGCTTTCTTAAGCTAAATAAAAACAGACTGATTGACCCGCGTACGCACGCGACTAAATGAAGGAAACGTTGTCGGATGGCGTGTTATACGATGTGTCTCTAGGTTTTCATAGAAACTCAATCGTCCAGCATTGTTACAAATGACACATTTTAGTATTGTACCCTAAATGAAAGAAAGTACAGATTGAGGGCGCACGTCAAAAGTTGAAACTATACCTACTGTCAATTGCTGCATTCCGTTTTTCGTTCACAAGACTATCAGCGCTAAAGACGCTCATAATCGGTCCGATTTCTTTTAGCGCACTTACGACAGATATCGGGTTATGTTAATCGGAACGGCTTTGAACGCGCTCACATCGCTGACGTAAACAATGTAAACATAACCTTAATAGCTTTACTATAATTTTGAAAATTTTCTTTAGTCATCGATGTTTGTGTTATATGTATATCTCAACTTCAACTTATTTTTTATTATAGGGTGCCGCCGCTCCTTCCTTTTCGCGAATGACAAGCAGTGTATATCATAAATTATGTCAATTTGATAGATCATTGATAGCTACCATCCTCGGTAACATGGGCGTTGTGAGCGCAAAGATGGAGCTGGTTATGACGTTTCGCTATCAACTGTAGACACGCTAACAGATAAACGGACCACTTTGTGAGCGCTCAAATCGATCTTATTTATATACGGAATGCAGTCAATATCTCCAAATAGCACTATCTATATAGGTAAAATTTCTTTTATCTAAGTTTACTACGGGATGATTCTGTGACAATACTAATGTCATAGTAAAGCTAAGCTTTTAGCAGAATTGGGCCCCCGATCTCATAATGCGTGGTGTGGGCTCAGTCCGTTTGGCTTATGCCAGTTTCCCCTCCTTAAAAATTCCACGTTAAGGGGGAATCATCATCATCATCAGCCCATACATGTCCACAGCTGGACATAGGCCTCCCCCGTGCGACGCCACAAATAGCGGTCCTGAGCCGCCTCCATCCATCGACTCCCTGCAACCGCTACGATGTCGTCGGTCCATCGAGTGGATAGTCTCCCATTAAGGACACCACGCTTGGCAGGCGGATTGGTGATCGCAGTGTTGGTGTTTAAAAATACTCAGACGGAAGCTGCTGCCCTTCCTCTGGTAGGTTCCCTTAGTCGGCTCTTACGACATCCAAGGCTTGAGTTGGAGGGGTCGATATTCGTATGCCGCGGCCCCACAGTACGGCGGACTAGGGACTGTAATATAAAAAAGTACACAAATCACTTTTGTATTTTTTTTTCTTTTCCGCTTTTCCTTCTTAAGAGAATTTCTTCAAGGGGTAAGTGTAGGACGAAACACAAATGTCACACATGTAAGCAAGTACATTTTCACCAGATCCGTTTTTGTAATTCATCGAGTGGTGTTTACTGGATCCGAAATAATATCGCGTGTGTGAACTCGCTTCTGGAAATACATTTGCCATCACAGAAAAAAACCTTTATTATAAACCGATGCTGTAAAACGGACTACTGTGTGAATGAGCACTAGCTATTTTTATTGGTCTGTCCACATGACAACGACGAGTCAATCCTTTGTGATGATAGATTTGACAGCCTGTACAAGCTTACCACATGAATTTAATAAACGTACGTACTTTACGGCTAAAGGCCGTACCAGGGTCATACCTACCTACAAATTATTTGGGTTACCATGTCTCGGACTTGTATAGTATTAGAAAATCAGTGACTTGGATAACATGGAGAGGGTTCATTAAATGTACAATCATTATCGCAACTTCAGTGTCAGTACAGATTGTACGCCAACCACCTGTCGAAAAACTTACATTACTTATCTAGGTACATGTACGTATATTATGTCTTTGTCTATTGTCTTGGATTTAATTAGCCCACTAAGAAGGAAATGCAATCAAGTGTTATTTTTTTCTCTAAAGTGCCCAAGACGTACACAGTACATGTTGAAACACCCGTAGGGCGGCGCGGCGCGGGCGCTCTCTTGCAGTTTGCATGGCTATTAAGGAGGCTGGGCAGTTAGTGCAACCCGAAAAATCACAAAAGAACAAATCTAGGCCCTCGTCTATACGTATGTATATCAAACCTTAAAATAATAAAAAATTATACTATTTTGCAAAAAATAATAGATAGGAAAATTATATGATAAATAAAAATTAATCGTAAGTCTATGCTTCCATTTCTAGCTGATTAATGTAACATACATAAAGGTAGAGTGATCTCGTAACTACCATTTACCATGTTTGGTGTAATAAATCCCCATTGACGTATTACTATGAATGGGTCACTTGACCGAGATTCTTCCTAACGAAATTACGAGTAAGTGGGTTACAAAGCAGAGTGTATATACTTAGCCATCCAGCATCCTATTGTGGGTCGGACGGCGGAGGGATGATATGTTACTTAGTGGGAATTTTATTGCTTTGAGTGGGCACCACGTATGTAGTACCTACCGAACAAATTAGGTAGATTCATGCATGACCCATTTAGCCAATAATTCGCTTGACATGGTCAAGCAAGCGAACCAATACAACACACACGTCTTCTCCTTATATTTATTGCCTTTACATATATTATAAGAGGAAGAAGAGAATAGAATATTACTTTACTAGCTGTTCCCTGAGGTTTCACCCGCGTTAAAGTCGATTTTCAAATTTCTAGGGGGATGAAAAGGTCTTTTTTCCCGTAAATATCCCATGGGAATTTGATGTTTTACCAGGACAAAAAGTATGTTACTCTCCATCGTTTCAACTAACTCTATACCAAAAATCAAGTCGATTGTTTGTTTAGTTTGGGCGCGCGGGCGCGAAGGAAAGACAACCAAAAAACCATGAAGAAAAAACCATGAAGAAGAATAAAAAATTGACAAACTACTGCAAAGACAAAAGAGGTACCATGAGACAAAAAAGTTTAGAGAACGAACGTAGGTAGGTGGAAGAATTTGGTGAAATCAAGCTTCCAGAGGTAAATGTGCGTTTCCACACGTTTCGTTTTTATTCTGGCCACTAAAATAAACGTATCAGCATTGATCAGCATTATGTGAATCTAATAAAGCCCCAAACTGCGCTAAGTTTAACATGTTTGTTGATACTTCACAAGCAGTGCGTTAACGCCTGTTACAATTTATAACGTGCGCTAAAGAGGGTGTGAAAACAATCGCTGTGAACGTGTACTTGATAAAGCGTTTGTATAAACTGTTGTAAATTTATTGGGACTTTGGGAACTTCGGGAAATTCGCATCTTAGAACTTCGTAAATACAATATCGATACAAAATAAACTCTGTTTGTGACGTCTCTGCAATAAAAATGGTATCAACGAGTACTTAGATAGGTCTCCTTTTTATACGACGACGCGATGTTTATAACATCCTAGTTTGTGCTCTACAGCTTTATATCAAAAGGATCACAAAATTATCCTTGCCTTTATTTGGACTAGTTCTGTGATGAATAATGAACATACCATTTATATTACCTTGTTTTCTTATACCATTATACATGGTATAAGAAAACAAGGTAAGTTTCTCTTCCGAGAGACGATGGTCACATTGGTGGCCCTTGTTACTTCATCATCGCCATCGGCGAATGAGAAGACGAATCTGTTTCCTGGTGATACCAGTAGCGTAAAATCGTAACTCGCTGAGCTCCTGTATGAACCTGATTAAACTATGTGGTTTTGTATTTACCAATTATTTATCACATTGACTCGTGTTTAACTAACGTTGTTGTTACTGATTTAACAAAAGTAATTGACGATTGTAATTTTTTTATTGATTTTTCAAAAACAAAAACAAATGTTATAAGAGTCATAACATTTGTTTCGCAAATTCTACATTTCGTTGAAATAAAGTGGCAAACAGGACAGTGACGTCGCAGGACCACTCCGAGGAGGAGCGGACTTTGAATAGATACAATACAAAACACAAACAGATATAAAAGTAAAAAGATTTTTATTTGCCAGAACAGATGAGTAATATACAGTAAATAACTTAAATAAAAAGAAAAACGGACAAAATCGGTCTCCACTCAGCATATGCTATAGTAGAGCAGATCATACCATACGCTGGTCTTCCGTGGATAACACGGTTCGTACTTTCTGACCAGAATCAATGCACATGTAAAGTAGGAAAAAATATAGTTAATAACTAAAACCCGACTACATAAAAGTCTTAAACAAGCGTTCACCTATTGTCCATAGCATTTTCTTTTGATATTTAGGTAGCCGGAGGCCTTTGTTACTAATTGTACCCTAGGTATATGGGGTGAGTGCCTCCGACTACCTAAGTATCAAAAGAAAATGCTATGAACAATAGGTGAACGCTTGTTTAAGACTTTTATGTAGTCGGGTTTTAGTTGTTAACTATATTTTTTTACACCTTTTTGCTAATAGTTTGAGAATTGTTAACCTCACAAAAGATGCTATCTCGTTAAACCCCCATTTTTATCTGATGTCACATCGCCTATAACCATCGGGCTATTAAGACAAATCATACGACACCTCATTTGTTGAAATCGGACCAGTAGTTTCAGCGCTACGTGGGAACATAAAAATCGGCTACATACATACATAGGGTGTCAAAATTATAACCCTCTCGTAGTCGGGTAAAAATAATAAAATATAAGTGTGTTCGGTTGTTTCTAGCAGTACAGTTAGCGGCACAAATTGGTAATTGCGTTACCGAGTATAGCAGGGGGCAGGAAGCTACCTCCTAGTCACTATGTAGCTGTGAATAGGAGATAGCGTGATAATATTTATGGAGCATACGTTTATAGTTTTGAGTAAAGGGATTCTAAATAAAGATTTAGACTGGCAGTTGTAGCGTAAGAGCCGATTCCTCCAACTCAGCCCGTGGAAGTCGTTATATGTAGATTCAAATAAGGGAACCTACCAGACAGAGACCCTTTTTTTCGATATGGCTATGATGCTGTTGGCCGCAGATGGACATGACAGCGTTACCGGACTCTTCCAGAGGCTCTTCCTCTAGTTAGGTTCTGGTAGGTTCCTTTATTCGAATCTACAGCAGCATCTTCTTTCTGTGTATTTTTAACACCTTTATTGCAATTAACAATCCCCTTGCCAAGCGTAGTATTCATAGCAAAAGCCCCCGCGCTTGAAGAGTCGTTCAACAGCGGACGTACTGACGAGAAAAAATCTTAAGAGAGGATGTAAGGACACATAGTTACAACACGCGTGTAATGTTATGTGCTCATATGCTGGTAAGGCGAGCCCTACCCTAATATTAGGTTTCAATGTCGCCCGAAGCGTACAAACACACCATGCCAAGGCCATGAGCCCAATCCCTGCCATTTTTAGACTCTCGATAGATTAATGTCAAAGGTAATTTACCTACCTATGCTATGCCTCTATATAGGCCTTAAATAAAACCCCTAAAAGGGAACATGCAGGGGGGAATAAGACACGTTTTCTTAAAAAAAAACTAAAAATGGTTCGAAGTAAAAAGCTCCTTTCAGTCCGAAAAGAGCTTTTTACTTGGGCGGTCAAATTGAATTGGCATTGTACTTGGTATTTTTTTCAATACCTCGAATTATTTTAAGTACTGTTTAAGGACGAAGTAAACACGTACGCACAATCTTTAAGTTTTTTGTATAGATTAGACCCTGCTTAGACCATGTTTATTTTTATATAGTATCCTATTGCTTCTCCGCGATAAATTGAGGCAAAAAGGGGCTAGGGGTGCTATTTTTTTTTGGAAAATGTCTCATTCGACTCACTGTACAAATCAGGTAGCGTACCTAACAGCATTTTTTTTTAATTACAAATAGCTTAGTTAGGACATGGTTAAATATACTAAACCGTAACGAAATTCATTCGATCCTATTGAAAAACGTCGAATTCAAATTCGAATTGGATTCCGGCGGATCTTTAGAATAATCGACAGTATCCGAAGCGTATACGCGGGTTGAAAGAACTTGTGCATTTACGGAGACTGTTTGTTGACTGACTGTTTTTTAAATTAGTAGAAGTGTCATGAGGAGGTAATTTCGAAAATCACCTTTTTAATTATTATGTTTTATTTACAGTCTAGAATAACATATGTACGTAGAGTCCTAATTACAAAAAAAAAATATCAGTGTTGGAACTCGCAGACGGATTATTGTTGTTCATCTCTGCTTTGAACTGTGAATAGGTATGTAGGTATGTCGTTGAGCTCACTCTCTCTCTATCTCCCCTCTCTCCTAACAGCAAACACGAACAAAATCTAACCGGCGGAATCGTTTACACCAGTGACAAGCTGTTGGAAACTCTGCTATTAAGGATCCGCATTCGAATATCAAAAGTTTTCGAATATCAAAAGTTTTCGAATCCGATATTTTAAAATAGCGTTCTTCGTGAAAAGTTTCCGCAAGAAAGAAGAATCCGCAAGCCTTTCCGACGAATAAAAAATACCCCTGCAACTGTGTTAGACCGTGAATGGGGCCGGTAGTTACGTAGAGCAGTAGTTTTTATCTAGGAACCTAAATAATCTGAATAGAAATAGCCGTGAACGCTATGATGATTGGAGCCGCGCAGAAAATGATAAGAATCATTCAGAGAAAATCCATACACTCTTCCTTGAGCGCTATCTAAATAAAAATATTTAACTTTCCCGCAAGGTTTAACCTCGCATTCATAAAATTGCTCACACCTAACTAGAACACGGTAATAAAAGCATTAAATATAAATTAAACGTTGCAAAAATACGTTTAACCTTCCAGGTACGACCTTCGTCTTGCGAAAATAAATAATGAGAGAAAAAATCACCTATCAGTGAGATGAAAGGATGAGATTGTTGACAAACAGAGTTAGTTTGAATGTACAAACTTGCTACTAAAAAGGTAAATATAGGTCAGCAGTTTACGAGCAATAAAGAATCTAAGATGTAACTGAGGCGTTTCAACTATTTTATTGCCGGAGTTTTGCAAATGTATCGTATACTACCACCGGATTTCTAGTGCTCTTGCTCTATATATATTTTTTTAATTATTTGACGATTCACACAGTTATCTAGCTCCAAGCTGAGCAGACCTTGTGTTATGGGTACTAGATAACCGATATACTTAATAGAATAAATTACATAGATAGATATTTTGTCATTATACATATAAAGCGACCAGAACACCCTGAACAAATATTTAGAGATCGTACAAATAGTTGTGCCCAGGAATCGAACCCGCAACCTCCTGCGTCGCAGGCAGACCTTCGCCCACTACGCCACAGAGGTCGTCAAACTCCTCATCATCAGCATAATAAATGGTAAAAACAGCGTCAGATATTCAACCTGTGCCTCAGCGATAGCTTTTGAATCATATAGCTATAGCTATAGCTTTCCGTTTCCTTCAGTCCTTCCATCGGCATTTGTCCAAAATCATCAGTCGTTGTTCAGAGCATAGGTCGCGGAGCGGTTCCACGATCTGCAGAAACGCTTCGATAAGGCCTGCTAATTGTTCCAGTTGCGACATCTAGTTATAAACCAAGACTTAACTTTTGTGACATTAAATTTTCTTTTTGTTTGCTGTAATTCACTTATACTCGTGCGCTACATTTTAATATGCAACGAACGGTTTAAAAAATAAAATAATTTATAAATATTATGAAAAAGAGAATAGACTAACACAAAATGTTAAATAAATATTTAGTAATTTTCCTACTTCTCTATTATTTATACATATACTAGCCGCTCCGGCTTCGCACGGTTGCAAATTATACATTATTATACCTTCCTTTAGAATAACTCAATCTATAAATAAACCGCATCATCAAAATCCGTTGCGAAGTTTTTAAGATCTTAGCATATTATAGGGACAGACAGACAGACAGCGACTTTCTTTTATAGTGATAGTGATGATGATGTTGGCGAACAATATAGAATTTCTGGATTGAATTCGTGCTAATTGCCCAAAAACATAAAACTTCTTCCACGAAAACAAAAGATCTACAAAAATATAAAGCACATAGGGTGCTCAACTCAGAGCCCCGACTCTGGTTGATGATAGTATCGGATGACTTCATATATTGACTTTTTTCTATGGGTACAGCGTTTCAATTGTGCTGACAGGGAACTACGCAAATCTCATACAAAAATGAGACGGCACTATCACGTATCAATACTATCGTCAAGGGCTGTAAGCCCTGAGTTCTAAATACTTTCTGTACTTTAAAAATCCAAGAAAGATTTCAACTAGGAACCTAAGTAGGTACGTACGTACATAATAACTCGTCAAACCACAATTTATTTTCAGACTAACCCAACTAATCAGATTTGCGTCAATCTTACTTAGGAATCTGTTCGTTCTCAGCATCCTCCATTATATTAGCACTCTGAACTGAATATTCTGGCTCTGAACTATCGCGGATGTCTGTGGGTTTGCTTTTTCACATTACCAAAAATCGAAAACCCCCAAGAAAATGTTATCCTTGTAATTCTTTATTGTACACAGTAACACATCTTGCAACAACTTATCTCATAAGATATGTATGTATGTACACAGGCGAGCTTAACCCTGAAAAAGAGTTTTCTTCCAGCAAACCTTACTTAGGAGAAGCGATGAACAGGCCTTGTTATTCATAAAACTGCTGCACCGATTTTCTTGAACCACAACAAGTATAGATCGATAAGTACGCTAACGTAACAAAAAAAACAGTTGATCCGCTTGGGAGCTGCGACACGCTTATCTGCAGCCTACGTACATACTAAATTGGTGAAATCAAATAGGTACAAAAAGTATACAAAATTATATACAAAAGAAGATAAAAATAGCTGACGCTATCATAGACAAACGACGGATTTTAACAGGAATACTTTGAAGACAGGAGTAATTACTCGTACCAAAGACGTTATTGGCGTATCATAGTTAAGAGGTCTATATATACATACCTCTACGCAAAAGCAAAGCATGTCGTTGTATTTTGTATTTATTTATTTTCACCGTAGGTACATGACGACATCAAGTGTAACACACATGTACCACTTGATGTCGTTAATTCTATCTTTTTGTATTCCCCAATGCAATCCTTATGAACCCAACCCCGATTATGTGCGAATATGCCTTATCATTATCTTGGTGAATTTAATGCGATTTATATACATACATGACAATACTTAGCTTTATGGAAATATTGACATGTATCTAAATCGTATTAAATTTACATTTAGATAGGCAAAATAAATATGTATTAGACACATAAGTGATATAAATTTGCTAGTGGTTTCTTTTTCACATCTTCCACTAGTGAACAAAAAATTGAAGTGAAGATAATATCATTCCCAAGTAGCACAAACCTGCATTATAAGATGTCACATTGAGTCCACATCGGTAACTTGTACTACTTGTTTATACTAGTAACTAGTACACTCGAACTGAAATAACTCACAATCACGCATTCACCTGTATATCAACATTATTAGGCGTCACGGAGACGACAATGTAATGTTGCGAGAGTTAATACATGTGATGCATAATGCAATCAGTTATACAGTGACTCCAATTAACAATGATATGATTCGTCTTGCTGCACGTAGTTGAACTTTAATAGTTAATCTAATAAAAATAAAATAATTGTTAATCAGCTTGGATATTATTACCATGGGTGAATTTATATGATGTTAAATTACAGCAAGCTGCTATAAAATATATCACATGTAACCTATGATCCCGATTAGGGCTGAATAACCGTACTTTCTTCGGCAATTAATCTACTAATGCTGTTAAATAAGATCTTGAAAACTGAGTTATTAAGCACCCGTACAGGAGGTATTATCAGTCAATCGCCGCCATTGTATACTGCGGATCATCAAAACAATTTTGTAAACTGCGTATCCCTAAAATTTCTTCAGTTTAGTGGTTCACGGTAACAATATTTGCATGCTTACATGTTACCCACTATAAAGCTTTTCATGAATCTGTGGCTGACTTGTTTCACACAAGAACTCGTGTCAGCTCATTGCTGATATATGTCCCACGAGTAGATACTTATACAGCCCATGCCATTTAATTGTAATTAATGCAGTGCACATTGCTTGTCTGCCATTTTTATTTGGTTCTTACCTATATATGAATATATTAACAATTTATTTTTGTCGAGTCAACGAAAATAACAACTGTATTTGAATAGAAAATCTATGATTAATAAGTAAACGACTTATTGTCAAATTGGATGCGCAAAATAATAAGATTTCGGTTTTTTTTTCTATATATCATCAGCCCATTTTATACAAAATTTTCAATTAACTAGTGTTATTTTGAGAGTGCATGAAAATTTTCATCTGTATTCATATGGCATTTGACAATAAAAATGCTTTCCCATACGAATTTTACGCATATGGAATAAAAGTCAATACTTTGAAAACTGAGAAAAAAAATATTTAAAACACAGTCAGAAACAACTTATCAAATTGTTTTACTTGTTTTCAATTGGGAACAAGAAGCTGACAAATTATTCACAATTGTGCAACTTAAATAAATAAATAATGCTGGACAATCCACACAGCATTATCTAGCCCCAAGCTAAGCAGAGCTTGTGTTTTGGGTACTAGATAACTGATATACATAATACAATATATTACATAGATAGATATTTATATTATACATAGAAAACGATCAGAACACCCTGAACAAATATCTGCAGATCGTACAAATATTTGTGCCGAGGCGGGAATCGAACCCGCAACCTCCTGCGTCGCAAGCGGACCTTCGCCCACCGCGCCACATCGGTCGTCACTTGTGAATTCTCAACTCCATAGAAGCGTTAAAAAGATCCTATTCTGTACTTTGTGCTGTATAATGGGTAACACGTACTCTGCCAATCAGTTAATGTTTAGCTCTTGGGATGACTGTTACATTTATTAATCCTCAAATAATGTAGATATAAGGCAATTGGTTACAGTTATTCAGCTTATAGCTGTTTAATCTGTGCCCAAATCAAAGTTATAGCACCTGAAAGAGCGCTGCTAACGCTGTTATTCAGCATACTTGTACAGCTAAGGATTCCATTGTGAACAGTGATTTAGCTATTAAACAGCGCTTCCGTGCTACTTGGGTTAACACCTTATTTCTTATTTGATAATAATAACTATGTTTTAAGTATAAACTTTGACTTGTCTAAGTACTTATTTTGTAAGCCTAAAGGAATAAAGTTATTGATTCTGATTCTGAAGTGGTACTAAATTTGAAAGCAATGAATAGATATCCAAACAGCCTTTTGTACTTTTGCCGAGCATTTACATCGACATTTACGCGTTAACGGGACCTGAAAATGTCGTCGTGCGTTATATGTAATTTTTATACAGGCTGTAAAACAATTTATGTATGCCTAATCAAACCTTTGCCCGCTTCAAAGGATAACCTTTTATTTCAGTCCAATCAGTACAAAATACACTGATTGTCGTGTACCTTATCCATTTGGTCAATTAATTAATCTTTTCGAAACGAAAATGGCTACAGTAACAAGGTTTCGCTTTTTTATAGTCAATCCAACAATTCTCGTGATATGAATACTGAAATATGAATATTGTATTACCTCCGATTTATTTAAATACCCAAAAAGGCTTTATCTTTATGTTTTTACTAGCTGCTGCCCGCCCTTCGCCCGCGTTTTATCGGTATAAAAAGTAGCCTACATGTTATTCCAGGTCCCAAACTATACCCATACCAAATTTCAGCCCAATCAGTTCAGTAGTTTTTGCGTGAAAGAGTAACAAATATCAATATAATATTTATCAATGTTTATATTTTTCCAGCATGTAAGGAATACCTACATCAACAAAAATAATTAATATTATCGGAGAAAGTATCTTATGTTTATGAAATTTGTCGTTTATAATTATTAAGCCTTGGATCAAAGCCAAGACATTGGAACTGCCCTGTTCCGTCCAGCACCTAGGGTTGATACTATAGCATAGTACGAGGCTACAATTTTTGAATATAATTTTCTCCTTACCAAAGTAATTAAGGTGGAGATAAATACAATATCGGATATCTCTCTTCAAATATTAAATATACAAACATACTCGTATACAGAATCAGTTATTTCTTATAACAACATTTAGACGCGAAGAAACATTTAGAAAATTCTAATATTTATTGATCAAACTCATTTAGTTTGATCAATATAGTCTATTTTTATTTTATAGACAGGAAAGATTTGATTGTTTGTTGAATAGGCTATGAAACTACTGAAGCGATTTGAAAAATTCTTTCAGTGTTGGGAAGCTACACAATCCCCGGGTGATGCCATATTATAATTTAGAACTTTTTGTTAAATACCCGTGCGAAGACGGGGCGGGCCGCTAGTAGGAAATAAAGGTGCATGTCATTTTTAAGTTCGTAGATAAAACTACACTACTAACAACATGTTAGTTTTTTTTAAACTATGAAGAATATAAAATCTTTAGAGTACCTAGAGTCGAGGTACATTTTTCTTGTCTAGCAAATACAAACCACCCTTTTAAAATGACCATTATAATTACCTGAATAATGACTAATGAATATTAAACTGTGACAACCCTAACCTATTACGCGGTAGTACAACATAATTGGTCGTGTCGGGAGCATTCACAAAACTTCAGCACACGTATTCACTTTCGACATGTTAGTTTTATATGATGAATATTAGAGCTTAAGAGTACCTAGAGGCCTGGCATATTTTTGCTGTCTAGCGTATGCTATGATATATAATACGGCTATGGCTATACCGTATAATATGGTACAAACCCTTAAAAAATATTTAACCTGTGACAACCCTAACCTATTACGCGGTAGTACAACATAATTGGTCGTGTCGGGAGCATTCACACGACTTCATCACACGTGTTCACTTTCGAGGGACACTCTTTTGTTTGTTTATTACTTCATCTGTTCGGCATGTGAACAACTTTTACAATCGACTTTTTTAACGTTTGATTCAGTTCATTTTGAGTCTCGGTGGCTCCAGATTTAAGAGCAAATGTTGAGTCAAAGTCAAAAATTCTTTATTTTCGTAAATACAATAAATGTACACTTAGAAAAGGTCAAAGAGTTCATTCTGAATGAGTTTGGTGAGCAATAATATTCTTCTTTTGAGTACTTTATATTGCTGACTTAGTATGTATTGCAGACTCTGGATGCCCCTGAAGATAAAGATAATTCTGGACTACCTAAGATTGTGTTTTTGGGTAGGTACCTATGTAAGCATAGGTATGTATATATATGCAGGGAAAGGTAGAGGGTAAAAGACCGAGTGGTAAATCGCTTATGAGGTGGACCAACCAGATAAGATCTGCCGTGGGTGTCCCCCTGCATGAATGCTCCAGAATGACCACCAACTGGGCGAGATGGCGATGTATCGTGAGGCGAGTTATATCAGCCTATGCCACAAACGACTCTTCATGACGACCACCACCATTCTACCAAGAACGCTACGAATGAGAAGAAGAGACATACAGTGAGTACATTATACAGTTGTACCTATTACGTTCTCTGAGCGGGCGGAGAACATAAATAAATAAATAATGCTGGACAATTCACACAGCATTATCTAGCCCTAAGCTAAGCAGAGCTTGTGTTATGGGTACTATATAACTGATAGGTATACATAATACAATATATTACATAGATAGATATTTTTTATTATTCATAGAAAAACGACCAGAACACCCTGAACAAATATTTGTCCCGAGGCGTAAATCGAACCCGCAACCTCCTGCGTCGCAGGCGGACCTTCGCCCACCGCGCCACATCGGTCGTCCTTACACATAACGTGCATCGTTATATTATTTTAAGAATGTTATGTAGTTACCGAAACAGTAAAACAGTATGTATTTTGTATATACCCCGCGGCTTCGCCCGTGTATCGAGTTTTGAACGAATCGAACCAAGGAATAAAATCTTTGATAATAACTTTACGACCTTGTTTAAAACCTTTAAAGGTTGATTTTTGAAAAAATTAAAAATATCTGGTTAATTATTTACTTTGTAGTTTATCCGAGTTTATTATAACGAGTTTCGAGTGAATCGAACTAAGGAATAATTATTTTCCACACAAACTTTACCACCATATATAACCACCTCAGAGGTTAATTTTTCGAAATTAGATTAGCCTATGTGTTATTTTAGAATTTAAACTATCTACCTACCAAATATCATCTAAATAAGTTAAGCAGTTACAGAAATACGTGGTAACAAACATTCACACAAAGTTTCACATTTATTATATTAGTAGGATGACTAAGCTCACCTCTTTAAACAAGATAGTGTGACTGACTACTTACTAATATTAGTTAGTAGTAAGTATTTGTCTTATACGGGAGGCTTATTTCCAGCAGTGGACGTGTATGGGCTGATATGGTGAAATACTTGTTATACATTACTACTGTACGGTACTCTATTGCATTAGGCCCGCCTATTAGAATAGAAGTAGGTACTTATTTAATTAATCATCATCATCATCATCATATCAGCCCATACACGTCCACTGCTGAACATAGGCCTCCCCCATACGACGCCACAAATAGCGGTCCTGAGCCGCCTCCATCCATCGACTCCCTGCGACCGCTACGATGTTGTCGGTCCATCGAGAGAATGGTCTCCCATGTAGGGGGGTTTTGCCATAGTCACCACTCTTGGCAATATTATTTAATGGATAAATACTAATTAATAAATACAATATTAGTATTGTTGTATATTGGGCTCAAACTGTCGGCCAACTAAAATAATGGTGGAATATGGTGAAAACGGCAGATATATGAATTTTCTCACGATTCTGACACGGTGTGTTAGCCAGACTATTTCTATGACCCACTTCTGCATGTCATGTGTGTAGCACATTACGATCGTGTCTACTTATGTACCTATGCTATAATTTATGTGCTGTTGAAAGCATAAAATATCTGGAAATAATAATAGATAAAAATTTAAATTGGAAATCGCATATAGACAACCTAAAAGCGAGAGTTCGTAAACTTATACACGTATTTAAAAAATCTGGAATCTGCGAGACGATTCCACTAATAAAACTGTTTAACTAACTTTATGTCAATCCGTCATTAGTTACGGTATAACCGCTTGGAGCTCCACAGTTAAAACCAACCTTATTAAAATGGAAAGAGCACAGCGCTCTATTCTAAAAGTACTAAATTTTAAGGGTTACAGATACCCAACAGTAGATCTCTACAGAGAAACTGGGATGTTAACTGTCAGGCAACTGTACATTAAAACCACTATACAAAGACAACACTCAGAACCATTTCGAATGGACAATCGCTGCAGCAGAAGGTCTCACGAGGTATTTAGAGTACCTACGTGTAAAACACAGTTTGCCCGTCGGAGTTCTACTATTCTTGGACCTTTTCTCTATAATCTTATATCCAAAGTTTCTAAAGAAAATTTAATCGAAAAGACAAGATTTGTATGTTGCAAGATTCTCCATGCATTTCTTCAACCACTAAACTATGAAGACACTGAACAGCTTCTTGCTGTTACTCGCTAATAAACTATTAATCATAAATTGTACTTCTACTTATTTTCGCCCCTAACTTAAACTGTAGGCCCCTCTTGTACAGAGTTATCAAATATTAGAAATTATTACTAAACTTTATATTTAAGTTAAATTTCAAGTATGATGTTGTCTAAAGAACTAAATATGAAACTAAGTAATCAGAATGTTTTAGTCAGTTTGTTACCCCTACACAAGCGGACCTTAGATTTAACACTAGTTTTAACCAAATCTATAATCTTACATTGTTGTTATTTTATTTTATATCCTATTTTTCCTGCCTTTTTAAGGTATTTCCTACCTTAACGAACCGAATTTATCAATTGTCCATTGTATAATAATGAAACGTTCACCCTCTTGTATTGTACCCAAACACTCCACCAAAGCGCCATGCGATCTAATGAGCTCTACCTTGCCGTAACACAGTATTGTTACTAACACGGAAGGTATGAGCCATACAACAAATGGAAGCCCTAAGGTACTACGACTTGCAAGTCCGTATGCCTACTTAATTAAATAGTATTATGATAACATAAGATGTACCATAAAAGTAGTATGTACTTTTATGGTTGTATAAATAGCAGTAATTAGGTACCTAAGGCTATATTGTATTTTTGAAATAAAAATATCTTTATCTTATCTTTATCTTACCTAGCAGCTAGGTAGGTACATGGTGTCCCCAGAATAACTACAATTCCCAAAACAGGTAAAATTAGAATAAATAAACAAAAGCCGTGGGGTCGCGGCGTACGAATATCGACCCCTCCAACTAAACCCGTGGATGTCGTAAAAGCCGACTAAGGGAACCTACCAGAGGAAGGGCAGCAGTTTCCTTCTGAGTATTTTTAAACACCAACACTGCGATCACCAATCAGCCTGCCAAGCGTGGTGATTATGGCAAATCCCCCCCTACATGGGAGACCATCCACTCGATGGACCGACGTCATCGTAGCGGTCGCAGGGAGTCGATGGATGGAGGCGGCTCAGGACCGCTATTTGTGGCGTCGTACGGGGGAGGCCTATGTCCAGCAGTGGACGTGTATGGGCTGATGATGAAACAAATGGCTGCCATTGTACTATCTGCAAATATTTGTCGGGCGTTCTGGGTATTTACTATGTATAATAAAAAATCTATTATATTAAGTATGTATATCAGTTATCTAGTATCCATAACACAAGCTCTGCTTAGCTTGGAGCTAGATGATGTTGTGTGCACTGTCCAACTGTTATTTATTTATTTATTCAGTGAGGAATATTCTGGCCATTTTTGAAACATATTCGTTGATATTTTATGGTCTAGTTTCGTCCTTTGTAAGTATTTCAGTTATTTGGAGGATGTTAACCATATTTGAAACGTGAAGTTCTATTGAACTTCACGTTCCAGTGTTATTACACTGGAGTCTTGAGAATACAAATCCTATCAAACAAAATACAAAATGTGAAAAATTGGAAGTCGTTATATGAATATCATATGGAAATTGCATTCGTTTTTAACCGACTTCAAAAGAAGGAGGTTATCAATTCGTCTGTATGTTTTTTTTTGTATGTACCTATGTTACGCGATATCTCCGCCAATTATGGACCGATTTTGAAAATTCTTTCATTATTGTATAGAAAATAATCCCGAAGTGGTCCCGTGGAGTGGTGTTTTTATCCCTAGGGAATAAGTATGTATCCCTCAAAACTTAAAATGAGTGTAAAAGTAAGGGAATTTGAAGTCGGTTTATCGTTTTTTAAAACACGCCATATTATTCGTTTATCTGAACAAAAAAGGCAGACCCCCCTCGCTTTTGCTTGAATACCTTCAGGGAAAGATTTTAGATTTTGAAAGGAAGCCATTTAACCTTTCGGATCATACGATTTAAGGGATATTTACCTCATATTACAGAAACAAAAAGAAAATCTACGATAGTGGAAGTGTAGTAACTTTACTACAATTTCATGAACATTGTCCGTTTATGAAATTTTATACGATTCGGACTCAGAGAGGTCAATAAAGAAGTCCCTTCTTAGCCCAGTCCAACATTTCCTTGTCTCTACGGGACAGTAAACATAAAGATTGCCATTCACGATCCTTTTAGGGCGCAATATCTGCTTTCGCGTGAGTAGAAAGATTGCGTCCTTTTCAAATAACTACATGTGGACAAAGGATCTTCCTTTGTGGTATGTTTACATTGAGAAAATAAAAATGTTTGATTGTAGCGTAATGAAATTGGGTGGAATTACATCGTCCCCCTAGTTTTTACCGGTTGAAAATATTTAGCCTTTATGATATTCCTGATCTAGAACGAATTCTATGCAAAATTTCAGCCCGATCCGTTCAGTTGTTTTGGCGTGAGGAGGTAACAAACATCCAAACAACAAACAAAAAAAATCCGCATTTTTAATATTAATTTACATGAGATGATTTTTTACAAAAAAAAAACTAAAGATATTTGTTGGTAATATATTGAGGATTAGAGGTAGATAGATAATATCCTAATATTATAAATGCGAAAGTGTGTTTGTTTGTTAGTTTGTTAGTTTGCCCTTCCTTCACGCCTAACTAAATAACCAAGCGACTTGAGTGTTTTAGGCATAGATGTAGTTGAAAGGATGGAGAATAACAGACTGAGTAACATACTTTTTGTCGTAGTAAAACATAAAATTCCCATGGGAGATTTATGCGAAAAAATATTTTTTTATCCGTCTAGAAATGTGAAATTCGAATTTAGTGCGGGTGAAACCGCGGGGAACAGCTAGTTATATGAGTATGTAATAAAAAAATATATAATATCTAACTAGATACAGAATCAGCTTTTTGGTTACCGCTCAGGAACTTGTTTATTCAAAGCTTTTTCAAAATTTCTGATAAGATCATGTGGATTATTTTGTTTTTCAGATTCACCTATTACAACAATATTGTTTACGTAAACAACACTGAAACTATGTACAATCGCGTCGAGATGAAAAAACAGATTTTTTCGCAACTAGAATAACTTTTAGCGAAAATAGCGTTTATTTGTTCGTGGCCTAAATGTTCTTTTGATATTTTGTACACTCTGTCGTTGTCATATCTGTTCATTATCTGACAGAGTAAAAAAAATGAAAAAAAAAATATCTTTGTCGTTGTCATATCTGTTCATTATCTGTCAGAGTACAAAATAATGAAAAAAAAAAAATATCGTCGGCAAAAACACTACTGTTGTTATTATGTACTGTCGATAACATACCTTTTATTTCTTCAATCAATCATTATATTGGTTTTTTCATTGCTGTTTAACGACCATCCATCATTTAGGCCAGCGGGTACCTGAAAAAAGAATAAAGATATAAATAAATATATCACCTTACCTTATAAGTATATTTTATTATTTTATAAGTAACTATGTAAATTTTACTTTTTTATTAGGTACCTAAGGCTATATTGTAATTTTGAAATAAAAATATTTTTATCTTATATTTTTCTCTCGAACATAATATACTATTTCTTTTTCGCACGTAGCTTACGTTTCAAGGCATTTCATATTTAAAAAAATATTTTCACTGTCTTTTTTCTTGTTAATAAAGAATATATTTCTTTGTGTTATAGTATTATTATTTATTTGTCTTACCTTTTGTGTACCTACCTATAGTAAATAATAAATTGAATTAATTATAAATGAATAAGCTACCCGATATACCTAGGCATCGTATTAAATTATTAAGATTAGGGTTCCGTACCCAAAGGGTGGAAGCGGGACCCTATTACTAAGCCTCCGCTGCTGTCTATCTGTCTGTCCGTCCGTCGGCGGTCAGCGAGCTGTATCTTATGACCCGTAAGAGGTACACAATATAAATTGCTACAGAATGTGTATTTCACATCTTGCTATAACACTAAATAATAAATGTGATTTTTTTGCCCTTTTTATGCTCTATGTTTATATGCATAATAGGTAAGCGGTTGAAATTGTGGCAGGGTGTGTATTATTATCGCCGGTCAGTACTTGGATGGGTGACCGCTTCATGTTGGCGTTTTGTTCGATTCATCTTAAAATCTATTTATCGTTTCTTTGGCGAAAGTATTGTAAGATGGTAAGGAACCCTCCGAGTGCGAAGCGACTCGCACTTGCCGATTTAATTTAGTTTAAGTTATTTTACCAACAATTACATCTAAAAGTTTTATTGAGTAGGAACCTACTTATAAATACAACGTTTATCTATCTTGTAACTGTCATAAATAACGCTTTAGACTACTATATTTTTATTAACTGAAATAACTTATTACTGGTCATTTGCGAACAGCACTATCATTACCCAAAGAAAGCAGACTTTGAGTTGGGTATCGAAGAAAACTGTCCTATTTTCTGAATAAAATTAATGTCCGTCTTCAAGCATCGCAGCAATTTGACACGATCCTTACAGAACCAACTAGATCTCAAGATGGATGGAAGCTATTAGTCACCGGGCAGTGGGTATTCACCTTTTCATTCGCCTGAAAAGACCGCTCAACGATGAGGCCTCGTTACTGCTAACCTCTGCTCTTTTCTGTACCCATCTCAACTTACCCACCTTTGATATTTCGTGACGATTGAGAAAAAAGCTTCACTAAATCTTAGGGCACCTACGCACTATGCGGTTCGCCAGAACGTGGTCAGCCGGATGGCTGTCCGTAGCATGTGGTTGCGAATATAACACTGGTCCGTAGCGCTCCGAGCGACCGGAGCGTTTGGTCGGCAGCCGCATCGCAGTGCGTATAAAACTATTATATTAATATATCTTTAACTTTTAATATATTTTTTAAAATATATATTCTCGTACATATTTTTGATTACGGCCAACCGGACGGCAGACGGCATTTCGGCTAACCGCAAAGTGCGTTAGGTACCTTAGTTTCTATAAAAAGATGAAAATATCACAGATGACAAATGTAACCTTAAATTAAGGCGTAACCAGTGTACCTATAACAATCGCATTTTGTAGTTGTGGTCGGTACAGGTAATCCGCTCGTATAATTAAGGTTTGGTGTTACAATTACTCAATTAAGGTTGGGACCATTCTGATCTGTAACAAGACGCGTGAATTATACCAGATATATATGAAGAAAAAAACGATATTTTACTTCAATTCCAATTCCAATAGCGCGCAGATAAAGATTTGTAACCAAAAAACGGGAAACTCTTCAGCGTGATACAAAAATCCATTAGGCATGCGCTAAACGTCTCCGCGACTGGATCGGATCTGATCCGACTCCAGATGGGTTCGGATACGTATCCAGGATACGATTCCGCGGATCTGTTTGTATCCGCCTGCAGTTTCTGTTCCTACATGTCCATTAGATCTCTTTGATTCAGTGGATCTGGCGGATTTGTTAGAATCGCTTGCAGTAACGGTTTCTACATGTCCATTGGATCTGTTTGTATAGGACACGTTTGTTTCGGTGGATCTAACGAATCTATGACAAATACTTTCCTGTTTTTTACAATCATTGTTCTAGATTAGTGAGTTACAAAACTTCTAGGTTCTTAAGACTCTACTATAGTATTGTAGTACCTACTTATTTAAAAAGTAGGTATATTATAGATTTATTTAGCAAATTATAATATAGTATAATTTGTCTGTAGTAGTTACTTGTTTACTCGTAAATGGATCCGGATCCGTCGATCGAACACGTCCGAACCCAAACCGAAGCTCAGATCCACACAGCTCCAATCGCTCGTTACATTCATTCGACTCGATAAACTGACTATAAGATATTTACCATGATTTGTGTTATTTTGAGTTTCCCGATATTTCGGCATACTCAGATGCATATTATGCCATGATTACGTTGATCATACCACTGTGCCGAAACATTTGAAAACTCAAAATAACACAAATTATGGCTGGGATATCCCGACTTTAATTTTAATAACCGTGATAGTTAGGTTAACCTATGAAGTATTTTTCAAAGTTATTCTGACTACTGTGTTTCCACCTAGAGGTCAAAATGTTTTAGCGAACAAATATCGATTGCAAATACCAGCGAGACGAGACCAGACGAGACGAATAATTACTGGATCTGTTTACCACCCGCATCTAACTTTGTCAAGAAAGTAAATAGCTGACGAAGTCTTCTGTTATCATTTAGAGCTCTACGAATTTGATCTCAAATTTTACATCATCATCATATCAGCCGATCGATGTCCACTGCTGGACATAGGCCTTCCCTAAGGATCTCCACAATTATATTGCGCCGCGCGTCCAGCGATTTCCCGCAACTGTCACTAGGTCGACGGTCCATCGCGTGGAGGGCCTACCCAAACTGCGCCTTTCGATACGTGGTCGGTCGTGGTCGTGGTGGTAATTCAACATCAAAAATTTACAAAATGTCCTTAAAAGATTCAAAATTCTAGATTTTATTGGTAAATAATAAAACATGTCCAATAGAACAACATATCTGATATGGACCAGATGCCACCTGTAGATTGTTTACAAAAGTATTTGCAATTGATTCAAGTGTAAATACTATTATGTAATGGTTTGTTCCGATCAGATCAGGCAACTGATCGTCTACATGGAAATAATTTTCCACGGGAACAACCAGTTACCTGGATGGAATTTTATTTACATCTACACAACTGTTTTGTAACTGGTTGTCCATCGAGACAACCAGTTACCAAACAGTTGTGTAGATGTAAATAAAATTCCATCCAGGTAACTGGTTGTTCCCGTGGAAAATTATTTCCATGTAGACTAACTAAATGACTAACCTAACAAGGCAAACAGTTTCCCACATCGTCACCTCTATTTACACTGTACCTTCATTTATTAGAACTTGTTAGGATGTCCTGAATCCCATTTATCTAAAGTTAGAAAAGTAAACTGCCCTGATTATCCTGAACAAAAGAAGGTAATTTGTTAGAAAGTTTTTCTCCTGTTATAATTTTATTCAATTTCTAGGAAAGGTTGCGAGGGGAAACCTCGTCTTAGTTATCATTCATAGTTAAGTGTAATTTTCTTTATGTTGATAAAATTGAATAATTTCAGTTAATTATTTTTATTCTGCGTTATTTTTAGGGGTCGATACCCGAAGGGTGGAAAAGGGATCGAGTCCGTCTATCAGCAGGCTGTAACTCATGAACCGTAGGTAGACAATTCAAATTTTTACACGGTCTGTAGGTATAACTATTGCCGCTATAACACCATTTTCCTAATAACTACCATCGTCAATAAATTAATCCGTAAGCCTTTTCATTTGTAAATTTTAGTTTCAGAATATAATAATTTGTTTAACTTTAATCATTATGCCCGACAAGCATCCAGCGGTGAGACGACATTTCAAAGTCACCGAATGAAACTGATGATGTCCTCCTAGCCGACTTTTGGCTACGGTGGTCAGTCTCAACTGAGAGATGAGACTAGCACATCCGAAGGAAGTCGCAAAAAAACTTGAAGGCTTATACCCATCAGTGTCATCAGACACAAGATGAGACGGAAAAGTCTCATTGAGACACCAACCACATCCACACCCACAGAAGAGCTGAAACGTAGCTGTCAAACACCAAAAGTCCTGCTCCGGGGCTTCAAGGAGTAGGGCTGGTTAGGGCCTGTTTATGCAGGGGAATAATGCACAATACACTCTCATGCGAGATGTCAGTGCAGATCTCAGTTCCCTCGCTTATTGTTAGAATAAGAATTAGATACCCATCAGTGGGCGAAGTCAGGCTGTAAACGATACTAAACCTTTGTTATTTGGAATAATAACTATTGGATTATTCCTAATGAATCCTAATATTCACCGATGCGCACTATATCTCATCGTATTACCCGACGGGAGGTTTATTTCACTCTATTATGCAAATCAAATAACTTAGAGGAAATTGCAAAACGTCTCACACTGTGCCCATTTATCCACTCTCTCTAATCTCCTGATTTTATTGTACTGTATTTATATATATACTTCTTTGTCTATAAGACGTTATTAATTTTAACCCTGTCTTATAATGCGTTGATTAAATTAGAATATCACAAAAGGGTAGCATTAGATTCAACCCCCGGGTAAATCTAATTGTATTTCTCCTGCGGTTTTTAACTGCTAAAAATCTAAGCAAATGTTGTTTATTAAAATGTTTATTAAAAAACCAGACACAGCCTGACAGCATTATCTATCAAGTTGATTATCCTAAGATTCATAGTTTTGCAGTTGTAAAATTAATCAGCCGATTTAAGTTATTTCAGAGAAAGTCAGAGCCTGAGAAGTAGATTTCACAACGCCTAAAGCCTCCTGCAACGTTTTGTCTTCAATTTCACGCGACCTCAATCCCCAGCGTTTCGGCAATTAGAAGTTTATTTCATAGCTTTAGAACGGAAACATGTTAAATCTACAAAATCTCCCAAATGCGTGCGAGTTTTAAGGCTGTTAATTTTATTGTCGCTCCATTCGATTTTGCGATGCTTATGTAGGTAATCCATTTATATCTAGAGTGATAAAACGAATAGTACGGGGGTAATTGGTAAAAGATTCAATAAATAATAAATATATGTACATATAAAAATTGTAGCTATTTTCACTAAATAAATGCAAACCATTTTCACAAAATATCCATTTTATTTCCAATCAAAGAATTATAGAATTTCTTGAACAAATCAAAATATTGCCTTTTATATCTACTCTATTCTAAGCAAGTCTATTTGTATTGTTTCAGTATTGTTTCCTTGAGTTGTATAATAAAGTATATTTTCTCATCGATCTATTAGAACTAATAAAGAAATATAGTTAAAAACAAAAACCCGACTACGAACAAGCGTGCACCAATTGTCCATAACATTTTATTGTGATACTTAGGTAGTGGGAGGCCGTTATTCTTACTTGTACCCTAGGGTTAAGTAGAGTGGGTGCCTCCAACTATCAAAAGAAAATAATAAGGGCAATCGGTGAATTACTTTTATGTGGTCGGGTTTTAGTTTTTAACTATGTATATGATTTCTTCTTCATTCTTCTGATTCAATTTTAGTAAAGTTTGAGAAACAGTTTTGGAAAGTACAAACAAAGGCCTTTGGAATGATGCACACGAGCATATTTTATGTAACATTCAAGTTTTAGACCTTTACTCAGATCCCGATATCATGTTAGAGCCACATTTTTTTACGTCACAGCTTATAAATAACCGTGGGGATATTAAGACGAATTGTTCGTTTCAATTCCTCAACTCAACCTCATTTGTTGCAATCGGACTCGTAATTTCAGTGCTACGTGGGATGGGAACTTATAAATGGGCTACATACCTACATTATATATGATGCCAACCTAATAAGATTTTAGGTTGGCACCCTATGTACATATGTACTAATAATAATCCTCATCCGTTGTTAGTCGGGTCGAAGTCAATATTATTCTAATATGTGCTCGAGTAAAAACAAATTACAACTTACTTCTTGGTACCAAGCAAAGTAATTCATTATATTTTAGCAAATACTTTTTATAAGGTATAGAGATACTTTGATGGTTTAAGTTTCAAACATAAAAACAATACTTTCGGTACCTACTTTATTAATAGACTCCAGAAGCAAATTAATTCTCTTACTTTATTAACGCTTGTAACTCAACGCCGTAATTTTAATATTCATCAAAGAAATTTATTAAATCTAAAATGGCTCTGCGGCTAAAAACACTCCAGAACGCTGTGCTAATATTAAATTTAATGAGTTTAATAACCACAGACAGGTTTCATTACACTGATAATAACAGTAGCGATAAACGTAATGTGTAAGTATATTTCATATTGTAACCCACAGGTGAAAGTGATATTGAAGATTATTGGCCAATTTCGGTTCAGAATATGATCGTTTTTATCACATGTCAGAGATTTATACATTGTAAAACGCTGTGCTCTGAACGTTGAACGCATTATAACCAGATGTTGTAGTACTACCTATTTTATTTTATACCCTGATGTACATTTCTATTCATCTTATGTACTATCTATTTTATGTATTAACCACATCGGCCAAAGAATTAACATTGATAATATGGCGTGTTTTTAAAAACGATAAACGGACTTCAAATTTCTTTACTTTTATACTAGTTTTAAGTTTTTGGGATAAATACTTATCCCCTGGTGATATATGGCGATATATATATATAGGACTCCTTCGCGATCATTTTCTATACAATAGTGAAAGAATGTTCAATATCGGTCCATAATTGGCGGAGATATCGCGTAACATACATACAAAAAAAAACATACAGACGAATTGAGAACCTCCTCCTTTTGAAGTCGGTTAAAAAATCAAATAAGTGTAGGAAGTCTGACTTTTTCAGCCATATGCGAAGATGAAGAGTGTTTTTTTTTTTTCAATTTAACTTGACATTATTTATGTCCCGTTTATAAAACGTGGGATTTCTTCAATAAATAGAAAAAAAAAACAAATATGTGATGCCGGGAACACGTAAAGTTGGACAATTATACCAAATCTGTTCTCCTGTACATTAATAATAACGACGTTTAATAACGTTTATTGATTGATATTTAAGACTTAAAATTATTACATCATTGATCCCCAAACTAGGATAAACCTGTATCTTGCGGACCACCTTCCTTGGATTCTTTACATAAATACATATCATGCTAACGTTACATTGTCTTATTTTTCTTTTCCAAGAGAGTCACTCTTAGAAAAGAAAATCAAAACAAGGAACACGTAGGTAGTAGCGATCTCCAGCTTTTCCACCTTTCAGCCTTAGAATTTTCATGTTTATTATGAAATCATAGGATCATTTCGTATGCATAGGAGAGATAGGTAAACAAATCGACTTTGTGCCTGAAAAGTTGTTCCATTAAATAACAAGGGAAGGGAAAAATACCTACGGATTCGTTTTCAGTCCTATTTGCCAGGGCTTCTGGTTGATATAGATGTAGTCGTGAGTGTGTCATTTATATCTTCTTTTTGTATGTTCGGCACTCATTGGTTCATTTTCTTTTAAGAAAATTAATAACATCCCAAAACAAAAAAACTTTGACGGGACTTCCTGAGTACGGGATGCGCTAACCAAAGAGGGTTTGCAATGCATCTTTAAAAAAACAATCACGCTTTTTTTGACACTAGATGGCGCTGCGCAAAAATCAAGAGTAAATCAATCGTCATAAAATAAAGAACGAAACGGGTGCCATCTTACAATTTTTTTTGTGAGATCTTTGGCAGTGAGTTTCATACAGCGCCATCTAGCTTAGTCTATGGCAACCACTTTTTTTTAAAGTTCGCTTCGAAAACCCCTCATTACGCCGCGAGGTCAAGTAGCGTAGGAGTCGAAAAACCTTGGGACTTAATTCGCACTCTAGCGCCGCCGTTTCCTTTTGTTTCTTATCAAAATGCAGTCATTGAGCGGCGTTAGTGATACACTCATGGATACATCTGAATGAGCTGTTCCCAAAGTACTCCATTCCTGTTATAAAATATACAGGTAAATACATAGATGGTACACTTGGTACATTTCAAACATCCAAAAATGCCCTTCCCACAAGCATAAATTCTCAGCCTACGCCTTCTCATGATATCAAAGAACGGAAATCTCTTTTTTGACATTTGAAATTTAGATATCAAAATGAAGCTTCAATAACTCGAGTTCAACACAAGTCATTAGCGTCGAAACTCAGTAGAGAAACAAAGTTTGTTTTACGTCCAATGTTTTGTAAAGTTTATGGTGTTTCTGATTTCACTCCTTTTTGATTCTTCAGTATCGACATCCACATTATTAAAACACATTATTCTAGGTTCTCTTTGCCTTTAAATCTAGATGTTTACACTTTCATGGCCCAAGACGCCCATGGTCCATCTGCGCCTAGTGCAACGCACCGGGGGGCGGCGGCGGCGGCGCGGCGGGGCGGCACGCCCCTGCCGTTTTCACCACTGAGGCTGGGCAGTGAATGCGTTTAATTAACTCATAACACAAGCTCTGCTTACTTTTGGCCTACATGATGCTGTGTGGATTAGCCAGTACTATTTATTTTTATACACGTGACTTCGCGTGTTGCCAACTTGCGTAATAATAATGAATGACAGGTAGCAAAGTTTGAGATCAATAGTCATAAGTATTTTATACTGGAAGTGGAACGATTATTTATTCATTTAAATTATGTTTTAAAATCGTAAAGATTTTCACAATGGCTAGGTATTATAAGTATGCAAATACCTACGTATGTACATATGTGCTGAGTTAAACAATCGTTCTTGCTGTAGGTAAACTCCAGACGATCACTAACTATTTTGTAACAACCAATAAATATCAGTGGTATTATTATAATAATGCTCATGATTTTCTACACTAATAATGAAATATTAAAGGAAAAGGAAGCCATGAAGTGAGAAACGGATTTTTCTTTGAAATATGCCGTTTGAAGTTTAGTTTTGTATTTGATGAAATACGTGACGAGAACGATTTCTTTTTGAATTCTTAGAATACAATATCTTCCTTGAGTAGTTCTCAAAATATAACAAATAGAAATCATGTTTGTAGTTTGAACGTGCTAACTTCTTAGTGAAAGTGAGATTTTTTTTAAGCACACTAAATATACCTCCTTAGCTGCTTTACATACTTAGATAGATTTACTAAACTAATACGCATATGACTCATATTCGCTAAAGACATAGAACGACGACCTCTGTGGCGCGGTGGGCGAATGTCCGCTTGCGACGCAGGAGGTTGCGGTTTCGATTCCTCTCGCCTCGGGACAAATAATTTTACGATCTGCAGATATTTGTTCAGGGTGTTCTGGTCGTTTTCTATGTATCATCATCATCATCATCAAATCAGCCCGTACACGTCCACTGCTGGACATAGGCCTCCCCCATACGAGACGCCAAGAATAGCGGTCCTGAGCCGCCTTCATCCATCGACTCCCTCCGAGCGCTACGATGTCATCTGTCCATCTATTGGATGGTCTATGTATGTATAATAAAAAATATCTATGTAATATATTGTACTATTATGTATATCTGTTATTTAGTATCCATAACACAAACTCTGCTTAGCTTGGGGCAAGATAATGCTGTGTGAATTGTCCATAAAAAAAAAGAAAGTATTCGTTAGACAGGGAGAGATGTCCTCCTAGCCGATTCTTTGGCCACGGGGCGGCGCGGCGGCGGCTAGTCTCAAGGGAAACTAGCCAGGTGCGTGAGCCTAGTGCACAAGTGTGTGTGCAAACACAGATGCACTCTCTATTCCTTCTCTCTAATATATCAAAAACAGTATACGCAAACAGGGAACTCAATGTCAAATAAAATCACTGAGTTTGGTAATCTATATTTATAAAAGAGAAAACTGGGTGACTCATCAAGAGAATCTGAAACTACAAGAGCTGCGAAGCTGGCATGGCCTTTTAAGAGGTAGGTTCCCGCTAAGAACAGATTCTTGGAAATTGGTATTCTAAGGTAGTTAAAGTGGGGTCAAATGTCATTTTTGTAGTACCTTCACGTAACTGTAATTGGACCGTCAATAAAATTTGTAGAGTAGGAATATGACTCATTATAAAGAGACACGTATTTCAGGGTTTTTGAAATTCGCACCCTAAAGGTCAATAGTGTGGAGTAAAAGTTAGGCCACTCACTGACTGATAAAGAAATCTCAGGAACTAAAACTAGGTGGAAACCAACATTACTGTGCTGAGGTAATTATTACTAAATTCCACGCGAATGAAATCGCGGGCGAGACAGCTAGTAATAAAATATGTTATCTTAAATAAATAGTTTTCTGTTTAAAATAGAATACACCCAGGATCAATAACCAACCAGGACAGGACGAATATCTGCAAATCGTGCAAAAATTTGACTCGCGGCGGGAGTCGAGCCCGTAACCTGCTACGTCGCAGGTGTACTTTCGGCAGCTGCGCCACAAAGGTTGTCAAAGCTAGGTAGCATTAGTACAGAAGACTCTACCTTGACGTTAATATTCTAAGAGACCTCTCCAAGGACATCCGAAAAAAAACAAATAATATTCAGACGAAACAACAAAATGTCTCCAAAGCTCTCAACCCGGCGACCATTTAATGATATTTCCGTTCCAACTTATGTCATACATAAAAATTAGCACACAACAAAAAGTAGGTCAAACAATACCGGAATATCGGCTCAGAATATTAACGATTAGGCAGCTCTCACACGAACAACTTTTAATGGGATGCCCTGCCAGTCTTTTGCGACCAATTTCGGATTTCTTCAGATGCTGGCTTCATCATCAACATCATCAGCCCATACACGTCCACTGCTGGACATAGGCCTCCCCCGTACGACGCCACAAATAGCGGTCATGAGCCGCCTCCATCCGTCGACTCCCTGCGACCGCTACGATGTCGTCGGTCCATCGAGTGGATGGTCTCCCATGTATGGGGGGATTTGCCATAATCACCACGCTTGGCAGGCGAATTGGTGATCGCAGTGTTGGTGTTTAAAAATACTCAGAAGGAAGCTGCTGCCCTTCCTGTAGGTTCCCTTAGTCGACTCTTACGACATCCGCGGGTTGAGTTGGAGGGGTCGATATTCGTACGCCGCGGCCCCACAGCCGGATGCTGGCTTGCTGCTTGTTAATAAACCAACTTATAAAAATTATAAAGATACATGAATACCTGCACTTGTATATCAAACTTACAGAAACGAACCTAACCAATAAGTTTTTAAGTCACTTGGTAAATGATGATATTGATGATTTTTTTTCAAAGGTAGTAAAATAATCAATTTCAATATCAAAAAGCCTTTATTAAACAATTCTTACATCTAGTTTACATCATAAATATTTAATAGATAAGTATGTATTAGACATCGGTAATGCAATATTAATTATATTTAATTGACGTTATCGAGATTGTTTTGCTTTTCAGCATAGGACTCCCCCAGATTCTTCCATAGAGGTCGGTCAAGTGTTTTTCTCCTCCAATGTATACCCGCTGTAGATTTGATGTCATCCTCCCATCGAAGAAATGGTCTTCCCCTCGCTCTTTTTATTTCTCTAGGATATTCGATAACATCTTTGGCCCATTTCTCTTGTTTAATCTTAGGACATGACCAACCCATTTAAGTAAAATAATCAGGTTTACCTAAATATACAATTTATACTAGAAACATTTCAAAAGCTATGTTTAATGACAATTACATCCACGAAGAATGGTTTATGTAGTATTCATTCAACAACTATAGGTAATCGATAAACAATTCGTGTATGCGATACAATCGCATGTTGTCGAATGTTTCTTTTCACCTACATGAGGGTACGGATCCGGTACTCTTGCGCAAAAGAATTGAGTGAACATTTTGTTTGTGCATTTTCATAGACATTTTTGCCGCCTCGTTATAAAAAGACACTCGTGTGAGTTCAGCCTTAAGCTAGAACCACAATTTTGTATTGAAAGTGTATTATGGTCAGAAGCATATCGATTTCATACGTTTAGTATGGCTAGAAACACATCATTAGCTACTGTGTGTCACTGAAATATTGGCATGTCACTAACCATACTAAATGTATGAAACCAATATGCTTATGACGCGTCACAAAAAACACACCATATCATAAAAGTGTGGTTCTAGCTTTGTTCACAGAATACAACACAGCTCATTCACCGTATTAATATCATTCTTTCACGACCTATCCGTCTCAACGACATTTTGAACCATTAGGGAATTGAGGGAATTCCATGCCAGTCGCAGTGAATGTGATAATGTGTTTTTTATGGCTACTTTATCATAAGCCGCCGTTGTTGATACGCACGTTAGGAGTACTTTCTTTCAATAATAACCACCATTAAAGTAGGAACTGGTAAAGCTTTTATATTTACACGATCAGAGCAAATTACAATAATTACTCACGGGTTTTTATCGTGCTTATTAACCTATTATTCCTATCGTTTCAACAGGTTCGCACACTGTCCTGGTCACGGGATACCCGGATTACTGGTGTTACCATCTTTGCGAAGCGGGCGCAGCATAATTTTATCTACCTTAACTTGGTCTTCAAAACTTAGGTAAATAAACGCGATAAATGCCCATGAATATTCTTTATGCCTCATACATAGTATTGGTTTTCAAATAAGCTGATTTTGGAATTATTATCAGTAGTACCACTGATAATTGAGGAATAATTCCGAAATAAGCTTAATTTTAACACAAAAAATTAAAGAAATCACTTTATTTCCTAGTTTTATTTATGTAACTAGTTGACCCGTGCCCACTTCGTTGGGCTGTAAACATTTTTAGTGAACTGAAGCGAACCGTGAGACCGAGTCGAAGATCAAAGTTGTATCCACTTCCACCAGTGTTTTCGCCACGACAGTAAGTAGGTATATAAGCGAGTACAGACTGAAGAGCATCAAATGCCTGGTGCGTTTCGCCAATGCTTTGCAAGCGGTCATCCCGGGTACGCAGCACAATGTCCCACCTGTCACAGTGCTGATCTACCAGGACGACGACGGCAACATCATTGGTAGCGAGAGCTTTGTACAAACCGAATGCTGTCCAGTAGGTCGTTTATCGGCACTAATAACAATTTTGTAGGTAATCATTTTGTTGGCTTTGGGGTATGGACTCGTATTTTATGTCCTTCCTCGTAGTATGAACTCAAATCATGTATCATTCGAAAGCATTCAGTAGTTTTTGCGCTATTTTATGCCGAGAAATGTCACTTCCATCCCCACCCCCAAGGGAACCTTAACGAATTCCGGGATAAAAAGTATTACATGACCTTCCTCGTAGTATGAACTTAAATCATGCTAAGTTTCATTTGAATACCTTCAGTAGTTTCGGCGCTATGCGTAGCCAAGCAATTTTACTTTCATCCCCTCTCCCAAGGGAACCCTATTGAAATCTGGGATAAAAAGTATCCTATGTCCTTCCTCGTAGTATGAACTCAAATCCTGTCTAGTTTCATTTCAATACGTTCAGTAGTTTCGGAGCTATGTGCGGCCAAGGTACAGACAGACAGACAGATAGACATGATAGAAAAAAAAAAATTTGGCATCAATATCGACAATAGAGTAACCCCCAAAAAAAATTTCAACATATCTTGAATGTACAGAATTGGACCTGTTAGTTTTATTATAAGTATAGATTATAATTTTGTGACGTCTCCAAGAGTCGTGTAAGGTCTAAAGGAACTAAAGCAATTTGATATTTAATATTTGACGATGACTGTATTTTAGGATCATTAAGTTTTACCTATCAAAAGTAACCATATTATGTTGTCGGTCATTTCTTAATTTTTATCTAGATGGAAATAAATGTTCTTCGTAAATATCAAGTTAATACGGTAAGGGTCAGGAAGGGAGTCCACAGAAACGTTTTACTTGAGTTTTATGAACGTTTTACGTTTGATTTCGCTCTAGGTCTTTCATAAAGTCCACTTATTATAAGTTCACTTCTGTCAGAATGAGAACTTAAAAAAAACGATGAACTGGCACTGGGATTTTATCAACAGTTCTCAGAATTTCACCTATTCGACCTTGTAACGGTTACGTCGACCTTTTTACTTTAGTAATACAGATATTATACATCACATAAAGGTGTAGGGTTTACCGTTTTCGAGGCCCAGGACGACAGCGCGCCGCGGCCGGTAGCCGAGTGTTCTTTTCTAGCTTTTAATGTGATACGTAACTGATCTCTTAAATATGATAATAATAAAGTTTAAATAAATTATATGACACCAGTTTCATACTGAAAGGGCCGCGTGTCGCTACCGACCACTGCCATTCCAGTATAAAGAATCAGAATCAATAACTTTATTTCTTTAGGCTTACAAAATAAGCACTTAGACAAGTCAAATTTTATACTATAAACATAGTTATTATTATCAAATAAGAAATAAGGTGTTATTGATATTCTCTTCACTTCAATTTTTTGTCCACTAGTGGAAGAAGTGAAAAAGAAACCATAAAACCATAAATTGAGCATTATAAACATAAAACCATGAATGTTTCGTTTACACACTTTACACGTAAAGAAGCGTGCCGTGATACGGTTAAATATCAGTAAATAATCTCATCACTCGGTTCGGTATCCATTCAAAACGAGATAATGGGAAAATATTCCATTAATTAAATAACATTACACACGAGTGTTATGGGAATTCTCGTGGCTGTAATTATGATGGAGGAAAACATTTACCTTCTACAACATTTTGTATGTGTACTGGTAAAACAATATCTACTTACTCGTAACAACATAACGACAATTTCTATAATGAAGTTCCTAGAAAGGTAGATCTTTCATAAAAGAGCCTATATTAAAACTAGAAATCTGTCTTTACGTATTTAAGGACAAAGTTTTTGACCTGAAATATGTACGTATACCAAATACCTACTGATGAACGGTTTTTGTCAAAAACTTTAGAAAAAAGTAAAGTTTAAGCCCTACCAGTATAATAGTTCTGGCGTGCATTAAAACATTCAAAAGCACAACTGCTCCGTTGAGAGTGAGTAAAAACCTTATTTTTTAACGAAAGCTTTATAAAGAAATCAACATTGCAAAATATAATCATGAAATTGAAAAATTTTGCGCAAAATCTTCTGTGATAAGATCCAACAAAAATTTTCTCGAAGTAAGTCATCAACAAATTTCGTCTTTCCACAAGACATGATCAGATCGAGTGTCACCACGATACTCAACTTTGACACTGAGAGTGTCAAGCAACAACAACAGAGTCCCGCGAGTGGGGTTTCCCTCTTCGAGCTCCTCGACCAAAGTGAAGCACTGCCACTAGGTAATAATAATGTTGTCCTAGCCGCATTTCAGCCACGGCTCAAATACAGGTGCACTCTCTATTCACTCTCTCATAATCCGACATGACTGGGGAGAGATCAGATGCAGGACCAACGGTTTAACGTGCTTTCCGAGTCACGGCGACGCTTACTAATCTAAATCGAATCACTCGTACAGCTAAAGTGTCGTACAGATTCGACAAATAAATAACAAGCATAATATAAAATCAATTCATAAAGATCTCGCAAGCCTCGGCTGAGTCAGACCGATTAAGAAAATCGGTTCACAGGATCTTAAATAAATCTGGTGCGAAAATAAATAGGCTTACTTGTGACGGTTACGATGCAATAATAACGAAATTCTCCGAGAATCCCGCTCAGAAACATCCTAAGCTTTCATATTATTTACCTTTCTGACTATTTGGGTCTATCGGATTATGGCGCGGAACTATACAAACAGTGAAAGTTTGGAATCATAGGATAAGCTTAGGCAGACAAACATTATTATTCCCTGTTATAATTTTTAACTTCCTACTAAATGCATGGTTGTTGTTGGTGCGTGGCGTGGCCGTCGAAGCTTAGAAGCGATGAACCTTATTTATTCAAAGTTGACTTTTTTATATTCATATCATTCATTGTATGTGCGTGCATCCTTTCAAATTTTATAAACAAACTACTGGCAGAGATTTTTAAAAAATGTTTGCAAAATTATTTTTTACCTACTTATGTAATGTTTTATTGTGTTTTTCGAGGGAAAGCTATAATTCCATTTTTTGCTTGATTTTAGTTTTGTCTAAGTTTGGTTTTATACTTTAAAATACTTTTATCGGTAAATAATGGCAAGTATAACGTATTGATGAATTAATTTGCAAGAAAATGGATATCTTCAAATACTCTATATAATTTTTTTATGATTTCGCTTAGGTTTGCAATAAATATTCTTGCTGAAACTGTGCTGAAACCAAATTCTCTCACATTCTTTTCTCACCATATTTCTTTATGGCATGTCTCTAGTGCAATCTTATTTATGGCAACACATTGGCCAGGTATAGCCGTAGGGCAATAAAACATATGTTTAGAACTCAGTCGACCTATTTCTTAACGATACCATGTGTAATCTATTTACAGGTGTAAATACATGAATGGACCACACGTATTGAAGATTAATCTTTTTTTTTAGCACAGGCTATTTAATATAGATAGGTGCCTAAACGATGTAAGAACATTTTTGTAAGAACATTTTTATATTTTTTTCCTGTTAGCAAAACACGGAGCCATCTCTTCCTTTCACCGTTATTTTCAGCTTTGTTACCTGTGAGAATAAAATTTTATAATATTTGCTAAAATCTTCGACGAAACTTTTCTTATTTTGATCAGGCACCTTGTTTATTGCTTTACCTATTATAAGTACCTAACCAAATCATTTCCAAACTTCTATTGAAAGTTCCATAATTATAGGTAAACGATATTTATGATAATTATCTCATCATTTACAGGACAACAAAATAATTGGCGAAACAAGTCACAAATGTGACTCGATTAGAAATGATTTGGAAATAGTGATTATGATGATAGACACTATCATTCTGAAACTATTTTTTATCATGTTGATTTTTTGTTTACAATGTCTAGTTAAAATATTATATTATTAAAGTTATTTACAAAACATAGTATGATTTTACTCAAAATTATCCTCATATTATTTTAGTGGCGACGAACGCTACAAAAATTTCCCGATGGTCCCCATTGGGGACGACGCGTGGGGACGAGCGGGAATAACCCATCTTTTATACAAGCTTTTATGAAACTTGCCCTTTTAGTTACTTAGAATGTACATACTATGTAGATACATAGATAGATAACTCTTTATTGTAACACACAAACACAAAATACAATACAGAAGGAAATGCTAACAAACAAAGAAGTTCAAAGGGCGGCCTTATCGCTTTAAGCGATCTCTTCCAGGCAACCTTGTATGTAGGTACGTATTATGTGGAACACAACTGAATTTTGGACCGATTGATCTGAAATTTGGCAAACCTACTTATGTTAGTTCGTTGACAATGCAATATAATGGTACCATCGAGCTGATCTGATGATGGAGACAGAAAGCTATAGGAACTCCTTTAAGTTGGATGTTTTCTTCCCAAGCACGAAATTATTTTCCTTTTAGTACCTACATCTGACTTTTTTGAATAAAAGCTTGTTTTAAAGTTATTTATTATTATTTTATTTATTTGTGTCTGTGTTTGTGATTGAAGTAGAGTGAATTCGGATTGAAATGGGAACCTACATAATAAAGTTGACTGGGGTTCAAAGCATTAAAATTTACCGTAATAAACCTTTTCCAACCCCTTAAGGCATAAATTAATAAGAAAAATAAATAAATATTAATCTTTGAAAAATAATTATTATTTTATTCATATCCATTTATTTTCGCAGAATTCAAATTAAATAACTGTTTGAGTCCTATCCCGAATCTCTGTACTGATGAGGAATTTGTAGAAATAAAACACCTTGATCTCACGGAATAGACTGAATTTATTGGTTCATAGAAAAGCTTTATACCTCTAGACCGTGCGTTCTCGTCAGCGCGATCTAGAGTTGGTTCACTTTTACTAGCGGCATCTAGTTTATTGTTGTGAAAACTATGAGAGGCGACTGGACTAAACAATAACCAAACGTTCATTATTTTATGATTAGTCTGAAAACTTCAATTTCTCATTAGCGTAGAATTAACGAAAGTGGATTATTTTTTGCTCTAATTACATTGTTAACAAATAACAAGACTTTGTTGTTTATTTTTCAATTCCAAATATAATTCAATGCAGATACCAAATTCATCGATGATATACATTGACTGAATTAAAGAATGCAGTAGGTATTTCAAAGACACGTAATTTGTCAGCTCGATAAACATCGAAGCTCTTGTTAGTCCTGGAGGACAATTCTATATATAGGCAATATATAAGTACTGTCAAAATATCAAGTGATAAAACAAGCGTATTCCCAAAATCTGCAATTCGATATACCATTATCATTTTGTCGCGTATTTTTCTTTGATGAGTTGCTCGATAATGCAGTTTTTGGCGGTACTCGATATTTGTTACATGATATTTCTATCCCATGATAATGAATGAGTATCACTCGATAAAGTATCACGTGATATGCAGAATTGGCCTCCAGATATTACGACGATGTTTTCAGTCAAAGAAAATAACTGCGTCGACGGAGTATACCTAGTCGATTTTACCCTCCATTACTTACGTTTTGATTCAATTCATGCCACATTATGTCAGAATTACAAAACTTTTTGCTGTGCGTAAAAGTGTTTATTAAAGAGGCATATTTCATAATGCTGTTTTTTTATTATAATTAATTAATCCTACTGGACAACTCACTGAACCACAAAATAGCATTCCTGTCACTGTTGACTTTATCAAAGCTGGCCAGATAGCGTGTTACAATTTTAAAAGGTTTTTAGGTCACTGTTGTGAAGGGCGACGAATGTCCCATCAATTTGGTTTACAATCAGCCACATCAACGACAACTGCCAAAGATCAGCCATGGAAAGTGTGTCACGGACGACCATGGAAAACGGCTGTTAGAAACGAAATACTAGAGAAAATATTGTCTTTGATAAAACTGTAACTATCTACATGCCAAAACCATAGCTTAAAATAATATATTGTTGAACAAAGTATAAATACAGCAAAAAGTAAGTTTATATTTTGTAAGGAAAAATAACCATAGGACAAATTAGGATCATACATAAAGCATTCCTAATATGCTTTATGTATGATCCTAATTTGTCCTATGGTAAAAGACAAAGATTGAGAATAAACGCGACAGGGACATAAAAGAGCCGATGAAAAATAATTTCGAGGCACCTTGCATTCCTCATAAATCTTCCAACCATAGGTAAGGATAACCTAATAAATTTGTTACTTATTATTCATTCTGTAAATAGAATTTCATGTTATATCCTACCTATTTATTTCTAGCATACACACACCCATTATGTTGTTACGTTGTTAGTTACTCCTGTTGCCCGAACACTCATGAGATCGATGTCGTCTGGTGGTGGACTCATACACACCAGACTCACGCGCATACAAAACATATATGTACATACATACATACTCAAACTACCATCTCAGTCTGAGATACCTTTGACCTTGAGATACATTCAATTCATATAGGTTATTTATCTATCTATTTTTAAAACAACTATTACTATTATGGCTCTATTTTTTTTAAATGCGTATTCGTCCGGTTTAGATTAGATATTATATTCGCGTGTGTATGACTCATACTATTTTCGCCGCTCTTTGGTTCTTTTTCTTTGATTTTTATTATCAACTACCGTTAATATTTTGACTCTATTTGTTTAAATGAATCAATCTAAATTCGTGATGTGCAGTTTAGATATGTATATTCGTGATTTCAGATATATTCGTGACTCATATTAGTTTAGATTTATTCGTGACTCATATTTTCGCCACTTGTTTGTTCGTTTTCTTTTGTTTTTTATTCGTAATCAACATGCAGTTATGGACGACGAAAACTCATGAATACTTCTGAATCGACCAACATAACTAAATCACCTTAGGTACTCATTGTGTAACCTGAGTCCATTTGACGATACTATCGACGATGAGATCGTGATGACTATTGTATGAGATTTTCTCACGTCGTCGTCTCATATTTGTTGTAGTTCTCTCTCCGCACGCAAGAGGTGCTCTGCTGTACCAAAATCTATGGAAAAATTTGACGACACGATCACGTCTCGATAATATTGTCAAATGGACTAAGGGCTCTGAAATATTTCACATTAAACAATCCAGGAGTTTCCAACCAAGCAGAAATTTCCACAGGTTCGTAGCCTGCGCGCTCACATACCTACTGTAGACGTGTTCTACGTAAAGTTCAAACTTTGTAAGCTTTCAAAGTTTCCAAGTATGAGATTTGCTTTCTAGCTTCTGGAATTAATAAACCTATATCTTAACTTTTTGAAACAAAACACTTCAACTTACCACGCACCTATACTCGTATCATAATTAAATCTTAAAGGTGAGTACTTAATATAAAAACAAAAATAAAAAAATTATATAATTAATACAAAAATGCTTAAACAGTTTACTGGTGGTGGCACAAGGTTCAGAACCTGTATCGCGGGAGGCCGAATTACAAACAGAATTACTAATATGAGGTTAAAGAAGCTTTATTTCTCATAAAAACTATATAAGTTAATTTCCAATGAGAATAAGTAATTCGTAAATAATGTTTAAATTACCTCTAGATACCTCTATATAATACTATAATACTAGATACCTCTATAGATACCTCTATATAAGACTGTAGTAAACAGGGCAACAGCTTCCGTCTGAGTATTTTTAAACACCAACACTGCGATCACCAATCCGCCTGCCAAGCGTGGTGATTATGGCAAATCCCCCCTACATGGGAGATCATCCACTCGATGGACTGACGACATCGTAGCGGTCGCAGAGAGTCGATGGATGGAGGCGGCTCGGGACCGCTATTTGTGGCGTCGTACGGGGGAGGCCTATGTCCAGCAGTGGACGTGTATGGGCTTATGATGATGATGATGAAACAGGGCAGCAGTACACTCAACAAAAAACTACTTTAAAAATAATTCTAATCATACTAACCCTAACAAAAATAAAAATAAAAAGTAAAGTAGAAAAACATGTACGAACATTTTATTATTTTATATTAAGTACCAACAACCTGAAGATTTACACGAGCATATCATAAGACAAACGGTGTTAATAAGCTTGTTAAAAGAGCCTTCATTTCGTACTACCTTATTTTACAGTATGTGTACGCGTAAATATAATTTAACTAATTGCCAATTATGAACATTAGAAGACTATTGTAAGATTTCAACAGAGCTTCATTACGACAAGCAAGTTTACGTGTGTCGGCTTGAATGTACACCAATAACGGTCTTGTGTAATGTATTCAGAGATGATATCGCGGAAATCATTATTTATGTAGGTATAGGTTCCTACTGGTGATTTTAACTTTGGGAAATTCTCAGAAAATCATTTGCCATGTCTACGATGAGGTAGCGTAAGTAAATTCTAAGCCGACACCCATAGAATCAAACGGTAAGTGACTATACTTAGTTTAACACATATTATTGAATTAATGAAGTTTTATAAGGTATAAGATTATTCAGTATTCCGTATCAATTTACTTTGAGTGCATTAGGAAGGTAGAATGCAACAGACATTTTTGTGAGTTATGAGATCATAGTATTGACCTACTCTACCACTCTGTATTTAGTGAGATACGTACCTACCATTTTGTTAAATTTAAATTTTGAACCCTAAGATTCTGAGAAACATTTTAAATTTTTTACAAACAGGGTGCCACGTAAGTTGTGTACCTACTAAGCCGAAAGGGAGAAATTCTGGATCCCATTTTGTGGCACCCTGTATAGTATCTTTATCGTGAGAAATATTCATAAACAGGTTAAGATAGAAGAATAGGAAATAGCGTCGTGGAGGCATGTTTAAACTGTTCCAGTGGGTCACTGGTCAGATAGCAAATAGGACAACCCTTCCGGTTGATACGATTTATCTATGAAAACATGCTATTCGATAGACTTGACCCGCTTTTTCAAGGTGTCCCCACAAGTAAAGAAAATAGGATTTCTAGACGCATAATTACTAACAACTTAACATTTTTCTTACTGTGATCTCCTTACAAAAATAATGCCACGGATTCTAGAATGAATTTAGTTTAACTCCTCCATTCTAAATTCCACAAGATCAAACCCTAAACACAAAAAAGAGATCCTAATTGAATAACCTTCATATCAGAACAAGACCCTCAAAGAAAAAAAAGAAATAAAACGCCAGCTAGGTACAAAAATCGGTACGCAATATATGTAACCAAACTTTCAGCACTTTTCTTTCAACAAGCACAGTGTAAACACAGCATTACTATCGTAAACCACCGACTGCGGCTGCAATCATTAAGCAACAGATGTGACTCATGAATCAGTTCTCTGGTAATTAGTTTATTTTTATACAACCATTTGTAGTTTTTTCAAGTTTGAAATAGTTTCGATAATTTTATTTTCAAGGTAGCAGTCTCGAGAGATTGGACACCTTCAGGGTAATTGGTGGTCCATGGTGAGTCTTCAGTAGCGAAATTTAAAGAAGTTATCGCTATTCTGAGTAATTAATTATAGTAAATTCAAAAGATTTTTATTTGCTAGAACAGATGAGTAATATACAGTAAAGAAAAACTGACAAAATCGCACTCCTCTCAGCATATACTATGGTAGAGCAAAGCATACCATAGCGCTGGTCTTCCGAGGAGACCGTGGTACTTAAGGCGGCCTCATACATACTTACAACAAAGAATTAAAATAATATGTAAAATTAAATAACTAAAACTATGAAAATAATGTTATTTATATGAGTATATTGAAACACTTTCGTTTTACTAATGACCTGCCTAAGATGGAGAGTGGCTACGCCAAAAGGAAAAACAGAAGGAATGTTTACAGTTATATTAAGATGATGATACAGCAGGGTCTGAGTCGTTGTCTCCGAATACGATATTAGAAACCATTTGCCACTGGCCTGAGCTAAGAGGTCCGACTTAGTAGGGCGACAAGTAATACGGATACGTAGGCTGGCAGTAAGCGTGGTGCAGTGGTTGTCTGGTGAATCTTGGCGGATGCCAAGAATTCTGCCGGATACCGGTAGTGAGTATGTCGGGAACGGACGGCGACAGTGTGGCCGATGGTGTATGGCAGCGTTAAAGTAGAGGATCCTTCCGGGTACCGGCGGCGGCGGCGAGATCGTCAAAAATGGAGTGGCGTATGGCCGACGGTGTAGTGCAGCGGTAACCCGCAGGATGGAACTCCGATATGGGGTTCACAGTACAATAGTTTTAGGTAAGTTATTTAATGTTCTAAATAAGGAATAAAAGTTTTCGGTTAGCGAGTTTGTTGTCCGCGAGAAAGTGACAAGCCACCTCTCATTCCGTGAAGGATAAGCGGGCGGCGCATAGGCACGCACAATGCTGCCAACTTATGCGCTGCATTCTGTTCAGTTGTCGACGCGGCGAGTGGCGCGAAAGTTTAATTCTGAGAGACGCGAACGGAATCGTTACAATAAATATTCTAATATATTATCAACAGATTTTATGAGATTACCCGAAGACGCGGGTTATGTTTTTACTGACTCTCAATGTTCACTCTTTATTACTTCGGAGCATCTAAACGGCTTAAGCGATATTGATTAATGAAGTATCAAATACATACTTGCCTGGGCTCTTTTAAGGTTCTTTGCAACGTTTTTTAGGACTTTGCACCCACATTTTGCGAAAAAAGTAAAAAGGCTTCTTTTAAATGGTTTTTTATAGGTTTCAGTTAATGAATGACTCGTTAATTTATAGTTTTTTGTTAGGCCTCTGGTAGACAAAATGACAATTACCTATGATTACAATCATGAAAGCATTGCCCCATTTAAATCAGCTAACTTCATGCCTTGCCGACATAAAATAATGCGAATGTAACGTGAACCATTTCCATTCTATCGATTCTCACAGCCACACATTACTCGTACGAAATACGATTCCTTTTATCACCTCGTATAACTCAGGTGGAGTTAATTTCATTTATTGTTTCCCCGTAACGAAATTGCAGTTTAGTGATTATGATTAGCTGCTTTTGTAGTTCACGTTTCATTGTTACGTGCCTACTTTGTAGTACCTAGTATAGTATTATAAAATCTGTGGTAGTACAATGTTGTACAGTCAGCGTAAAATTTATATGAGCGTCTAGAGTAGTCAAAATTATCTGAAAAACATAGAATCATCATATTGTTGTAAGAACCCAAGGTGGTAAAAATATTTTACTCCTCACTGTTTCATATTTATATGAGCAGTGGGTGTTCAAAATTATCTTAGCAAACAAAGCTCTCAAAGTTTGACGCTGCCTGTACGTCGGGGTAGGTACTTTGTTGTTTTTCGTTGATCGTTGAGGCCGTTTTAAGGTAGGTACCTAAGTTTGTCAGTATATCTGTTGTACGATTAATATTTTTATGTACACTTCCTGTACCTGTTCTATCGCCTCTCCTACAACTCTAAGGTTTCCTGGAAGAAAACTCTTTTCACGGTTAAGCTCGCCTTTCTACATATCTTATAAGATAAGTTGACACAATTTATTACTGTGTACTATAAATTTTATGGTGTGAGATCGAATTCGTTTTAAACACACAACCAAAACTTTATTCTTGCAATAAACAAGCTATCATGGTTCGGTTTGTATTTGAAACATTTGGTTTCGCTTTATTATGTTGTGATGTTTTAATTTAACTGGAAGGTTACAGAAAAACATAAAGTTATTTAGGTTGGTCCTTTTTATGTCTATTGCATTTTATGGCACTAGGAGCTTTGTTCCGCGTAAGGCGTGTAGCCGTCTTCGATTCAAACTGGAACTACGCTATGTGTTCTGATTTTTATAAGATTTTATAGAAATCATTCATTTTAAGCCTGAAAATTATTAACTATAATGGTTGATAAATAAATCATGATTATCTCCTACGTTAGTGACTTTAAAGGATTTAGGACATACCTACCACTAACAAGCACCGCTGTATTTAATTACGAAAAATAACACAAAAAAGGATAGGTAAGATTGTAGTCAAATAAAGGTCTATTGACTAAAAAAGGTCTATAAAAAATAATGGCTTGCTCATTTTTTTTATTGGTAAAGCGTTTGACCACCATCACACGTGAGAAAGTGTAGATGTGGCCTAAGATGGAGCACGCTTTCCCAAAAACAAAAAACTTATTCACTCGGGATTTGAAGACTCCAAGATTTTTGTCCTGTGCAGTAGCGGTACTGAATATAATATACATATGTGTTCATTGTTTATCATTTACTAGCTGTTCCCCGCGACTTTACATGCGTTAAATTCATATTTCACACAAAGTAGTTCACAAACAAATAAAAGACAAATGTACAGACAAAACGTAAATCCGTTCGGCTAACTCTTTACCAAAAATCAAGTCGATTGGTTGCTTAGTTAGGGCGTGAAGGAAAGACAAACAAACAAACACACTTTCGCACTTATAATATTGGTCAAGATTTCTACCTTCACTAGGGCCGCATTGTGAAAGGTTGCTAAGACATCGAACTATGCTTGAGTAACACTTTTATATGGCATAAACAGCTCTCAAGCATATTGAGATCTTCCTATAACTGAGCAAGCTTTCATCGGGTCTAAGTGGGGTCGATACATCGTAGTATCCTTCTCTGATTTATCATATATCAATCGCCGCGTCGTTGTCTACAAAAAAAAATATAGCAGTAATTTTAAAGATATACCCATCATTTACGCCCGAAAATATAAAAGGGATACCCATAAAAAAGAAATACGTATAAAAGGAAATGAAAAAGCTTTCATTTATATTAAATCATCTTAAGCAAGCTGTAAAGTGAAGAGTTTTTACAGCCGCAGCTATTTATAGTCATTAGGATCATTAAAATGTTAACAGTTTGTTTAATAATCAAGCATACAGACTATACTAATCCTTTTTGAAAGTTTTACGACTCTTTGTAGGGAAGAGCTTAGAGTTAAATCAACACATTAAATATTTTATGGATTAAAACGTTATTACTTCACACTAATATTAGAAACTAGCTGCTGCCCGCGTTGGGATAAAAAAATAGCCTATAGGTTATTTCAGGTCCCAAACCTATACAAATACCAAATTTCAGCCAAATCGGGTCAGTAGTTTTTGCGTGAAAGATTAACAAAATATCCATACATCCATCTTTACAAACTTTCACGTTTATAATATAAGTAGAATATACACTACTTTTTAACCCCTTAAATCAGTTCGCATGGGATAGAAAACCCCTCTCCACGTTTCTATAGATACAAAGCATGCGAAGCCGCGGGCAGAAACCACAGTTAATAATTTTGCCTTCATTGCAGAAACACAAATAAATTGAAATTTTTTTAACCTAACTTCAGTGAAGATGAAAAGATATATTCCACCTAACACCAGAGTCTTTTCTATAGGTATTTTATTTAAAGTTGTTTGCTTCATCAGTAAACTAAAACTGAAATTGCGAGAAAGATCCCTTCCACTCCAGGTCAAGCAGACGGACGGCACAATACCATCCTTATCTGGTGGATATACCATCCACTCGATCTAAGCAGTTTTCCTTCACCTTCATCATTCGGACCGCTAAGGATTGGAACTCGTTGCCTGCTTCTGTTTTTCCTGCCAATTACAATCTGGGTCTCTTCAAGACAAGAGTCAATAGGTATCTTCTAGACCTTCGCGCATGATACACCGTTATGGATGTATGGATATTCGTTACTCTTTCACGCAAAAACTACTGAACCGATTAGGCTGAAATTTGGTATGGGTATAGTTTGGGACCTGGAATAACATATAGGCAATTTTTTTATCCCGATAAAACGCGGGCGAAGGCGCGGGCAAAGCTAGTTGCCCATAAAAAAAAGAACGTACCTAACACCTAGGTCACTTCTGTAGCTATTTTTTAAAGCTGTTTGCTTCATCAGAAACCTAAAACTGAAATTCTTTTTTTCGGTATTTATTACTTGAAATGATTTCTAACCCTCTGTAACCAGAATCCAATCTCATTCGTCTTACATTCAGAGTCGACGGTGCGGAAAAGAGTGATAGTTTTGCGAAAATTTCCCAAGGAAATACAATAGTGTATTTATGTTGAAACGAAAATTAACCTATGTGTAGGTACATTATGTAAGTTTGAGTTGGACTATTATATTATATTATATACATACTTATACTACTATTATATTATATATATTATATACTTATATTATATTTATTTGCATAGGGTAGGACACGTTTAAAAGATTCCGTTTTGTAAATTTTACATAATATGTATTTTTTATTTTATTTTCAAAGTTTTAGGAAAACTTATAGTTGGGTCTTAAAAATAGTTATTTATATAATACATATATATATGTATATACCAGCACAGGTGTGCTGAAGGCCAATTGAAAAGTTTCCGTAGATATGTACTTAGAATAACAAATGACTCACAGTGCGAGTAGACGACAAAAGGAAATACACTTCACAAACTGACAATAATAAATGAAGTAAGAATAATATTTCTTTTATTAATTATATTTTTTATAAAATATATAAATGACTATGATTAAACATATATAAAAATACCACAACTTATCTAATGACTCCTATTATCTGAAAATATGAGCTTCTAGTCAAAACAATCACGAATCAATTTAAAATAAGTGGGCATTGTCTTGTTATAGGTTATATCCATAGGCTTTTTATATAATTTATAATTATTATTACTTAACCTCTCCGCGCTGCCACAGTGATTCACGAATAGCATACTATGGCGAGCCCGCACGGGCCGTACGCGAGCGAAGTTGTAAAGTTTCTATGGAGAAAACATTTATTGAATTTCCTATTCATTCATGGTGGCTAAGGTCGACAAACTTGAAATGTCGTAAGAGTGTCTGTTATAAGTGCCACATAAAAACAACAACAATATAGATATCAAATCTCACTCAAAATTTAACAGCTTGTATAAAAGATTGAAGTAGGTAGGTACAGTTTATAAGTCCACTAGGTTTTGCTTGCTGGTTCACTTAGAATAAAGGTACTTTTGCATAATATCTTCAAGAAAACTATATAATTTCTCAAAATGGCTGCTACTCATACTGAAATAATTTTGATTTCAAAATAAAACCAATCTGAAATTAAATACTCTTTAAAAATCTTTTGTTGTATTAAAAAATTACTATTTGCGATAAAAAGGTGATAAATTTCATTTGTGATCTTATAAAGCCATCAAACTACCTACAAAAATAATCAAGATAAAAGCATATCTGTGTAGGTAATTACTTTTTATCTAGTCGTAGAAAAACCCGCAGGCGGGCGCTAAGTTTCGTTTGACTGACAACTCAACTCAACGAACAGAAAGATTTTACTATAAATATGGATGCAGACAGACGTTTTACTACTAATGCTTATCCTGAATACTAATTTCTGCTTCGAGTACTATAATTAAATTCGGTTTCTAAGCATCGATGAGCTTTGGTAATATTCTATAGGTCATTGACGTATTTGAAACTTGCACTGCTGTTTTTAGCGTTCGCGTATTTGATAAAGATGCAGATGCAGACCAAAATTTTGGCAAATTTCCCACTGTCTCCAACACAAAAATATTATTAAATACTATACATGTATTTTTTTAATGCCAAAAGTTTGCTTTAGCCGTTGTTTTAACTATTATTTTGATTGTAAAGCACTGCCCAAGACTCTATTCCTATGCTGAGAAGGAATGAAGACAGAATATAATACTAATATGTATTATTGTCAAAGTTTGTATGGATATTTGTTACTCTTTATGATGTTTGGATATTTGTTACTCTTTCACGCAAAAACTACTGAACCGATTAGGCTGAAATTTTATATGGGTATAGTTTGGGACCTGGAATAACATATAGGCTATTTTGTGTCCTGATAAAAAGAAGGCGCTGCCACCAGCTAGTAAAAAATATAGGAAAGTTATATCATGAAGTAGACTTAATAAAAAGAACTGTAAAGCTGGCAGTCTCTTGCCCATCATTTTTATAGACTCAAGCTATATGAATAAGGTTTGTTCTTCCGGGTTACTTTCCGGTTGTTTTATGGATATTGTTGTATATTTAGGGTTTATTGCAACAAATAGGTTTATGACCGAAATATTAAAGACTGCTGTCTTGGAAAAGGTTCATACCATAACAAACCGCAAAATAGACCATCTGTTTCCGTTTGATCGTATGGCAAATGGTTTAAATTATTTTTAACTAAAAATGGTATTATGACTAAATTTTTATCAGTATAAAGTAAAAGACCTGTCTAGAAGGTATCAGTAGGTAACCTAAATTACCAATTATTAAGAATAGGTAAGGTTAAATACTCAGTGTACAAAATAATTTTGTTGGAAATACGTTGTTTTTACGCGACTACCAATGGAAGAGGGCTATACAGACAGACATAGAAACACTTTTGCTTGTATTGTTTATTAAAGCAAGAAGCTATGAATAAACTACAAAAAACAAGATAAATGAGTTTCCTGATGTTTCCACATAAATAAGTTGTAATCTGCATTTGTTTTGGGTATCGGCTATTTTCGATGAACGCTGTTCCTAAACATTGATCGAGAATAGATCGCGGTATCTTTATAGGATACATCGAGGTATCTTTATCCGCTCCTTTCGTCGGTATAATAAGGAAATGAGTTATTAGTGTGCTGAGAACAAGGAAGTATTTTGGTTGCACGTGGGAGGAAATTCACTTCAGTAAGATTTAACTTTAGTACGTGTCAAAATTTTAGATTATATCCTTCCATACAAACTTCCATGGGTATTCCATACTAATGTATGAATACGGCATAAATGCTACGATTTATTGATTCCGTACACGAAATGGCACAAAACAAACAAATTTACCACGCCTAGACAAAAGTCCATAATTTATGTTAAGCCATGTGATGCTTAGAATTTGACTCAATCCACCTCTTGCCACAGGTGTCGCAAAGGGAATCCAGCGCCCCTTGTAAAACAGATCTATCACCTTCGCTGCGATCGACATAATACAATACATACATTGATATTTTTTTAATAATATATATAAAATATATATGACACCCGGAATTAGAGATGAGTCCGGTATTCAATAACTAACTCAGTACCAGTTAGCATGGTCCTAAAATATCTAACGCTAATGTAAAATCCGCATACCGCTAGGGAATAACTGTGCAAAGCGCGCATCGCGCCTAACCGACCCTGAGCCATAACTACCCAACGCTTCAATACCTATACTTACCTATCATCTACGCATAGGTACTAGCGGACCGGTCACCCGTAAAGTTATGTAGCTGCAACAAGTATTTGGTCAAATCGGTTAGAAATATATTGGGTAGAAATCAGGATAGGTATAGAGTATTGTAACGTTATTGGGTACCAGTTGGTACTAGCGGTATTGAAACAAAATACCCAACTAATAACCGGTAGCCAAAATATCCAATAACTCCCATCCTTACCCGGAATAAATATTTGCAGATCGTACAAACGTTTTTCGGAATCGGACTTGCAACCTCCTGCGCCGCAGACGGACCGTCGCCCGCTGCATAGGCCTCGGACATAGGCCTCCCTCATAAGACGCCACAAGCAGTCCTGAGCCGCCTCCATCCATCGACTCCCTGCGACCGCTCTACAATGTCGTCGGTCCATCGAGTGGATGGTCTTCCAACACTCTGTTTTGCCTTACATCGCGTTCGACACTCACAAATGTTAGTAAATATCTACTATATAATATAAGAATCTTAGCTAAAGTCCCAAATAAAGGTATAAAATAAACCACTTAAAAGCCACTATAGCAAGTAAGTAAATATGTTGAGGATTTTTGAAAGGCCGATAGGTGTTTGTTTGGTTTGAATAGGTACCTTTAACCTCTCACGGGTTTTCACCAAACGTCAAAAGCGTTGCGCGTCCCCTCCAATCAAACTCAACCGAGTTGGCCTAGCACGGGGATTGTTGTCTAGAGGAGAAAAGAGTCCAAAATATTTTACGCATTCGATGACGATGTGACATACCTAATGTATGTCACATCGTCATCGAATGCGTAAAATATTTGAAACTCATTCCTTCAACTTCAATAATTGACGTAGCGTATGACGATGCCATGTCATTTTTCTCTATTCTACCCTAAAGCACAATCCCCATGGTAGGTACAAAAGGAAGGGCAGCAGCTTCTTATTAAAACCTCTGCTGCGATTACCAATCAGCCTGCCAAGCGTTGTAATTATGGGAAAGCCCTCGCTTGGGGGAAGTACGTTCAGCAGTGGATGTATGAGTGCTTATAAAGTCAGTGATAAGACTGATAAGTCATTAAGCGAGTCAAAGTCATATCATAAGCCATTAATTGAGATTAAGTCAGTTTTTTAACGTATATCGTCTGAGACATATATACATATGTATCTATCGCACAGATGACTCGGGCCATGCGCGCGGCGAGGAGGAAAGAATTTGTGTGCGCGGGTCTGACACGCTCTGTGACGATAGATGTAGTTGAATTTTTGATTACAGTTTTACGAATTTGCTCCGAGTCAGTATTTTAGGTTATTAATATATAATTTATTTATAAATTCATGACAGGTATAAGCATAATATAAGCAATTACAAACGTAAATGATGTAGCTTTATAAGAAACACGATCTCATCTAGCTCTACAGAGGTTGAAATGCAATTTCATACACCAGAACACATCTACACGAGACGCGAGTAACTAGTAACAAAAGGTATACTACAGTGCACCATTATTTCAGTGCTCTGACCGTGAGGAGTGCATCTTTATTACCTGTCCGAGTTGTACCTACCACGCACATGGATAGGTCAGGTAGAATGAATTGAATTGAATAATACATCTTAAAAAAAAATTGTTGCTTATAATTTTAAACTAGTTATACATCTCGTCACGGTTTAAAAGCGCTCGGCGAAAGTGGAGGGGAGTTCGGCGGTGTAAAAATCAAAATCCTACCTCTGGGCATCAAGGTCAGCGCTAATAAACTATGACGCGACCTGTGTCTTATTTAGCAAGAGACTGGTGCCCATGGAAGATTTGTAAAACCTGTGGTACGAGTCACCAGGGGGATTGTTTGACGTTAGTAACGAGACGTGATCGTGACGTCGATTTTTGTATGGGATTTGCGTTGTTCCACTTCCTCGAGATAGATGCGCTTTACCAAATTGTATGGAATAATTTGGCGTGATTTAAAAAACGATAAACCGACTCCAAATTCCCTCACTTTTATACTGTTTTTAAGGGGGTTTAGGATACGGGATAAATACTAAACCCCTGGGGATCATTTTGCAAATTTTCAAAATCGGTCCATAATAAGCGGAAATATATCGTAACATATGTACATACAAAAAAAATACATACAAAAAAAAACCCTTTAGTCGTAGAATTAACGCAAGCAAACCCGCGGGCAAAAACTAATAGGTTAATAAAAATGAACATTATTCCAGCATTATGCATTGTCATCATTATGCTCGACGAGTACCTAGTGTCCATCCTGTCAAAAAATCAACAATAAAAAAGTGCTTTCGCACCGTGTCTGCGCGAGCGCAGTGACCATGTTTACAAAATTTTCACTCGTCTTTGGCTCGAGTATAGTTATTTGTTACGAATGAATAATTTAACAAACAAGCTCTACGCATTATGTAATCATTCATACCTAGACTAAACTCCCTTCTTCTCAGAATTCTATGTAAATCCACTGATTTAATGGTATATGTATATATAATAAGGAATAATGGTCCACTGACCATTATTCCTTTAGTTAGCAAATAACTTCGGCTACAGGTCGCGTCACGGTTTAATAGCACTGACCTTAGTCGATTTTTTAAATTTTTACACCGTTTTACACCAGCGCAGAACCCCCTCCACTTTCGCTGACCGTGACGAGGCGTGTACCTCCGTGTATTTTTTCCACACGTCTTCCTAACATAATTACTGAAGGAAGGTATCCATCCAAAGTTTGCGGAACTAGTCGTATCGGTCAGGCAAGACTATGACCAGAATTCGTTAGCTTTTCTTGTGAAAGTGATAAGAGATGATGGTTTGTTATCTTATCTAAAACATACATAATCTTCGGAAACCAGGGGACCTATTCGCCCACGTTTTATCGAGAAAAAAAATAGCCTAAGTATATGTTATTCCAGGTCCAAACTATACCCATACCACAGGCCAATCAGTTCATTAGTTTTTGCGTGAAAGAGGAACAAATATCCATCTATACATTCTCACAAACTTTGACATTTATAATATCCGTAGGATTATAGCAGCGACGACGCAATGCTCGATCTCCGCGCTCTGGATCGCATTGCTCAATCTTGGCAGTGAAAGCGTTAACAACGCATCAACAGCCCAAGCAAAATTTCCTTTCAAATCTCAGGCAGGTTATCGCCCCAAACATTGCAATAGCTTTCCGAATGTCATTTGCAAATAGTCGGACGATTCACGCACACAAAACTTCTGATAAATGCTGAAGTTATCCGTAGAATTTATATCTCAATTGCATTCGCCAGACGTCAACAACATTTTACGGAATTCAATGGCCCGATGCTAGTTATAAGTTTCGAGACAGATTTCGTTTAATTTATTTGATAGTGTTCACCTATAATTTGACACATGAGTAACTGCCCCCCCAGCACGGGGTTTTTTGTCTAGGGTAGAATAGAGAAAAATGTTCATTCCTTCAACTTCCATGATGTACGCAATGTATGGCGATGCGATGTCATTATTGTCTACTAGCTGTTGCCCGCGCCTTCGCCCGCGTTTTATCGGGATAGAAAATAGCCTATATGTAATTCCAGATCCCATTTATTTTCAACCTCTGTTAATGAGGACCCGTCGACCCAAACCCTGGGTCGGGCAAAAGTTTTTATCTTTGAGTTATTATTATAGTTTAATGGTTTTTATTGGGAATTTTCTTGCAGGAAAAATTCACATTAACAGCCCGGAGTCAGGAAATTTGCAGTATAACATCCCCGTGCCTCAGAAAGTACGTTAAGCGGTTGGTCCTGCGCCTGACCTCTCGCCAGTCGGTTTGCCGATAGGACCATCGTATTACGAGTGAAGGAATAGAGAGTGTACCTGTGTTTGCACATACTCTTGTGTACTATAATTTATCCTGGACACCTGGCAAGTTAGTCTCACCTGGTAAGACTAACTTGTCTCCGTTGAGACGAGTTAGTCTCACATCGGACCAAAAACAGCAGAACCGCGGGTCCAATTGAAAATTCAAACTAAATAAATATTTCTAGTGGCACTTCCGCCCACTCGTCGTTTGTTTTAAAACTCAGTTGATTTTGTACAGTCGCCAAACAAATATTATTGAGAGTAGAGGAAATTTAATTACAAGTAGTACTAAAGTAGTATATATATAGTATATAGTATATACGAGATGGAGGTAAATTTTTGGCTTGGGACTGGCCACCGTGGCCGAATATTCGGCTTGGAGGAGGATATCATCTTTAGATCATGGATCTTGTTGGAAATTGCTTCCTGTGGGAATTCAACGTAACAAAAAGAGTGGAGTTAAGACAGACATCAGTGCCAATTGAGCTAATAGGAGACTCAACTTTAATTTAATTTTTAATAGGTTCTTACTACCCTACAGCATAGGTACCAATCCACAGTCAACAGAATAGTGTCAAAATACCTCTAACTGATCAACATGTAGGTATTTGAGATTTTTAAAGTTGATTTTACAGATGATTTTCTTAAAGAACGGTAAGTATCTGGCGCAGCGCATTAGCATTGCCACACAGCGCTGGGCAATGCAGCCAGCGTCTTGGGGACGCTTCTAACTGGTATTGATATGGATCAGTAAAGCTAACTGTAGATTGTTTGTAACAGTCTACGGTTAGCTCAATTGTTTCAATTGTAAATAATAGTTCTAATTTGTTTCAATCATTTGTTTGTAAGTTTCTTTGTTATTAAAGAAACCTGTAGCTATTTCAACTTTCAGTTTCCAGGAGCTCGTATTAAATATTATTTCAGTAAAAATAGATTGTATTGAAATAGAGCTTCTTTGTTCGTAAGCGGATGTTTACGTAGAAATGTAGCATGAAAAATTCCATGAAGGTAAAGAGTTCAATGCAAAGTGTCATGGGTAAAAATATACAGAATTATTTCGATACTAGCAACCCGCTTCGGCTTTGCACGGGTAGTAGAGCTTATCTCAAAAGGCAGCGTTTTCGATAAAAGCTCCCAAGCGGCTTGACTTTTTCCGATACTACCAACAATTATTGTCATGTTTCAACTAATTAAGACAAAACCTTTATAAATTATATACATAAACCTTCCTCGTGAATTACTATATCGATTGGTGAAAACCACATAAAAATCAATTCAGTAATTTTTGAGTTTATTGTGAACAGACAGAAAGACAGACGCGGTGGAGGACTTTGTTTTATAATATGAGAACTTCCAATTTTCTTTGTTATTATAATGCTTAACCCTGAGGGACCGAAGTTTGAGGACTTAGGTAGGTACTCAATTACTAACGGCGGCGCTAGAGTCCGTAGAAAGTCCCAAAGATTTCCGACTTAGACAATTAACCTCGTAGCGCAATTGGTTCCACATTCCTGTACTGAGGGAAGGTCCTGGTCGTCGTTTCAGTTCCCATCAAAATCTTTATTTTTGTATTATTTAATTTCTTAGAAATTCTATGTTGCATTTATTTTGAAGGCATCTCGCTGTCACGGAATATTCTAATTACACTAATGTAATAAATGCGAAAGTTTGATTGTTTAGATGTTTGATCGGGCTGAAATTTTGCATAGATGTTGTTCTAGATCTGGAATGATAATAAAGGTCACTTTTATCTCGGAAACGTGCGAAACCGCGGGCGAAAGCTTGTGTAATTATCAAACTCTGAAATGAATGGTTTATGTTCAAGCTAAGGAGCTAGTTAGTTGAGCTACATGTAGACTATTTGTAACAGTCTGCAAATAGATCAAATGTTTCATGTGTATTTTCTAAATATTTATTAGTATTGTATCTAATAAGGTGTTATAGTTTGTTTCTTGATTAAAGTCTATTTGTTCCTTTACAAAAAAATGTTTAAACTGTTGTAGTTTTTCTTATGACATAAAAAAATCACCTTGTAATTATTTTTTCATTCACGCTCTCGCTGAAAGTAAAAATATATCTAGCAACTAAACGGAGAGCAGAAATAAATCAATCAATCTTCCTTAGCTTGTTAACTAGGTCAAGAAAAGTTACAAGTCCAAGAAGTATGCTAATATAGAGTTTGTTATAATCATTAATTAGGTAAAACTGCTAAAAGAAACAAATAGAATAAATAAAAATACACTTTCATAAATAAAAAAAATTGCTACTTTCAAAAACATTAAAAAAAACGCATCAAAATCCGTTGCGGAGTTTTAAAGATCTAAGCATATATGTACATATAGAGACAGACAGCGGGAAACTACTTTGTTCTATACTATGTAGTTATAGTTATAACCTCAAACAAATTCGGGTTTGTTTGAAAACTTATAACTCGAGAACGGCTGGACCGATTTTTATGATGTTCGATTTATTGGATTTGTCTCCGTCCTGAAGAGCAGAATAATAAAAAATAGGGTTCCGCGCTAAAACTAAAATTCTATGCGTGCGAAGCCGCGGGCACAGCTAGTTAATAATAAAAAATATATAAATGGCCGCCTTATCGCTCAGAGCGATTTCTCCCAGGCAACCTTGGCACACTAATATAATAAATGCGAAAGTTTGGATGAATAGGTATAAATGTTTGTTACTTCTTCACGCCAAAATTACTGATCTGATGGGGCTGGAATTTTGCATAGATGTAGACCTTGAATAACACACATTATGTTCATCCCATTTATCAGTTCCCATGGGATAAAAATAACCTTCAAGCGTTTTCATAGAAACGAGGCAATTAGGTGAATAAAGGTCTTTTAAACCTTCGTGATACACCGTCGGCCACATCGTCACTTTCCATCAGGTGAGATTGTGGTCTATCGACTATAAAATAATATGACGAAAAAACTATAAACCGACTTCAAATTCCCTTACTTTTACACTTTTTTTAAGTTTTGCGGGATAAATACTAATCCCTTGGAGGTAAAAAATTTATGGGACCCCTTCGGAATCATTTTCTATACAACAATGAAAGAATTTTCAAAACTGGTCCATAACTGGCGGAGATATCGCACATACATAAAAAAAACAACAATTGACGTATCGAAAACCTTTTGAAGTCGGTTAAAAAAAACGGATAACAAGTATCACAATGAAGTAGGAACATTACAAGTAAATAGATTAAGAACCGCAAGAGTTTGAATGCGAGTTTATGAGTTTTTCTTTTAATTCTTCACGCCTTCCCTTCACACTGGGCTGAGTGAAATAACTGAAATTCATAAAATAAGGGCTCAAAGGTTCAAGGGTCGCGTCGCGTTTGACAAGACGACCCTTCAAATCCCTATCTACTACATACTCTATTATATTGGATATGATCATATTTCTTATTGGGTAGATTTATGGCGTTTAAATTATATGGTTGCTACAATTGGCCCGTAATTATCACTAGTTTTATTATAAATTTCCTGCATGAAGTGCAATTGGTTTTTACTTTTAGAAAGGGTTTATTTATTTATTTCAGACTACATAGGTCCATAAAATTGATACATAATAATTTAGTCACATTAATCTACAGAAAACAGTTATCTTATAAAACACAATAAAACACAATATGGAACTATATGGATATATTTAGGAACGCTTAAAAACATTTTTGTAGCGCTCCTAATTTTATTTCAAATTGTACGTAAAATTTTATATCAACTTAGTTTCAGAATATACATAAGTTAGATCTCATCTCATATTCAAAGCCCTTCTATGTTCTAAGAACATGCAAAAAAAAAGTTTTTTTTTTGTCTGAAGACAGACTTAACTTTACATATCAGCGCTGATACAAATTCCGGATTCTGTGACGTAGAGAAACACCAAGCATAGATCTAACAGCCCGCTGAGCGACTCCGAGCTTATGAAAAGACCTATAGTTAGCCTACAGACCTGACTAAATCTTCTAAATTGTGATCAATTCTTATTGTTTTGTAACTACTAAATAGACACTAAGTAAACATAGTGCATTGTTGCCTAAACCATTAGCTACCACCCCACAACGTAGTCAGTGCACGCCTCTGATTACTGAATCTAATTAAAACTGTTTAGCAGAATTTAATTTATTTTCGAATTCCTTAAACTTTATCAAGTGTGTTAATCAAAACGTAAAATATTTGTATTGAAACAAATATTTTATTGAAAACTAGAAACTAAAATTATTATACTAATGAATATTTTTTTATGTAGCGACGCGACGTAAAGGATTTTTCCTTGAATTAATTTGGGATTCCATAATTTTTCAAAGTATTATAATTCGAATTGTTAAAATACTTATAATATAGAATTCATAGGTAGAATGTTAGTACCTAAAATAGGTAAAACATAACTCCCAATTGAAATTAAAAAAACTATCAGTACCATACCAATCTATAAAGAAAATCTGTCTGTTTTTTACAAACAGATTATATTAAAGCAAATACAGGTGTTACTCGGACAAACGAAACGTCAACGTACAAAATTAAATTCCAACGTACAAACAAACATTGTACTCACGTATTAGAATCAGAATCAATAACTTTATTTCGTTAGGCTTACAAAATAAGCACTTAGACAAGTCAAATTTATACTAGAAACATAGTTATTATTATCAAATAAGAAATAAGGTGTTATTGATATTCTCTTCACTTCAATTTTTTGTCCACTAGTGGAAGAAGTGAAATAGAAACCACTAGCACATTTATATATCACCTGTATCTAATACATGTTTATTTTGCCTATCTAAATCTAAATTTAATACGATTTTCATACATTTCAATATTTCTATAAAGCTAAACAGAACATTAAATTTCTTACATACTACTGACAGTGCGGAATATCTTCCATACCATACATACTAAAATGATACACATACAGTTTTGTTATCTCAATAAAGGCATACGTAACTTACCGTCACTGTATCGTTGGTTCTATTTCGGTGCAGTGCGCTATAACTTTGTACTGCGTTTCCGGCGTTTCAGGAAGCCGCCAGTCAAAGTATAAAATAATTCACACTGTTCGACGACGATTGTTTCCAAATAAACTCGTACTGTCCACGTAGTCTTTAAACTAAACGCTTTCTTAGTAAAATATTTACAATTATACAAGAACTTTAACAAGTCCCAAGTTTTAATAAAAGTATTAAGAGTCCACAATAAACTTGACTAGGCAAAATATCTTTAGTTAGCAAACTTATTTCCCGCAATCGAAGTTATTCACGCGATACTATGTGAAGAAGCGTCGCGGAGGCGTCCGTCCTCGACGACTGTCCGCCGTAGACTGCCCGCTTCAGCTGAAAACACGACCACATGGAGCGTTTTTATGAAGTACAGCCTCTGGGGTCAGTAACCTCTTGAGGGATGGAGGTTGGTTCTCGCGATAAGTGCTTTTGACGTTCGGAGGGATCTGCGGGTGCAAATTACAGGGCTAGTTTTATTGTATTGAAATCACTGACTGGTGATATTGACTGCTACTTACGTACCTATTGAGAAGCGTTTGATGTGTTAAGTTAAGAGTTCACTCACAGTGAATATTTAGATAAAATTATATACTTGCCAAATGTAATGATAAATATAATGTTAAGCAGTATTTTTTAACCTTGAGAAACCTTTGCCCAAAAAGGGTAGGATATATAAAAAAAATAATTTAACATATTACAAAATATTCATGAGAACTGGAGGTGGTGGGTTTTTTAGTTATAAGTAAATTAATTCCTAATATAGGTACCTAGCTGCTGCCCGCGGCTTCGCACGCGCTTTTCATGTACCCAATGTCCGTCCCCTGGATACCATCTACCTCCCTACCAAATTTCATTAAGATCCGTTCAGCCGTTTAGGCGTGAAAAGGTAATAGACAGACAGATAGACCGAATTACTTCCTTTATAATATTAGTAGGGTTGTTAATTATTTAAATGATTCGTAAAGCCGATTGTTCTTTAATAAAAATATTACCAATCCAAAAAAAAAACCAAGGAAACAACTTCCGTACTCAACTATAACTGTACCGTTTTTATTATTATAGTACGTCAGGCTACAGCCTATCTATGTATGTCAGGCCTAACATTCAGTGTAATTCATATGTTAAAAAAATCGTGAAGTTCTTTTGGTATCTTATTTAATTTGTTTATATTTTTTTTACCTAAACTAATTTGATTGTTTATTTTCATCGGCTACATCTATTGCTTGACATCAATTTTGGATAGAGGAATAAAGCATCTTATTCGATTTGAAACGTGTCTGAAAGTTATCATTGTCGAACAAGTTTCCCCCGAGGTCCATTAGCAAAACTAAGAAGATTCCCGGCATTTCCTTCAGCGGAATGTTTAACAATAACTGGGTCGAACCACATTATTATTTAATCTTAGCTGAACTAACCTTTGGGAAAATAGCCAAGTTTGATTAAAATAACTTTTATGGTAAAGCTGATTTCAGATTGCGGATATTGAGATAAATTATCGGATTAGGGCTATAGAGATGTTTTGTAACTTGATAAATAAATATTTGTTAGTAAGTGTTGGATAGATAGATAGATAGAAAATTCTTTATTGCACACGTATTGGTAAGAAACAGAAATACAAAAAAAACAACTCAAGTGGCGGTCTTATCGCTCGAGAGCGATCTCTACCAGACAACCGTGGATGGATAGGATTGTTGGACAGTACTATATAAGGTGTGGATAATTTATGATAACTACGGGATAGTTGTGTTTTGTTTCAGGAAGGTAGAGTACTACTAGACTGGCCGGCAGGTAGCCATTTATTATATACATATATCACACAGCAAAATATTAGAATGAATAAATATTAAGTAACAATTCCGCGTATAACACACTCTGATAGTATTCATCAAAGGAGGTTGTCAACTAGTTTCGTCTCTCCACGAGACATCTTCAGGACACCACAATACTCGACCTTGAGAGTCCAGCCAGCGCGGTCCGAGATTCTCGCGCCGGCCAGTCCAGCCAGTGATGTTGCCTCTCCGAGCTCCTCGCGCCAAGATGACTTACTTTACTCTTACGAGTACATTGATGAATACTATCAGAGTGGGTTATACGCGGAATTGTTCCTAAATATTTTTTAATTCTAATATTTTGCGATGGATTTCTGCAAAGTAACGCCTGAATCTATTATTTTATCACACAGTCTTCGCACGAGTATTAGAACATATGCCTGCATGTTTTGCCTATCGTAGGATTGCATCCGGTACGAAAGCCACCTTGACTGGTTTTGCTTTATCTCAAAGGGATCAGGCGTTTTTGATGAAAGCTCCCCGGTTGACTTTTTCCGTCAGTTCCAAAAAAATTCTTTATATTTGAACCAATTGACGACCGATGTGGCGCGGCGGGCAAAGGTCCGCCTGCGACGCAGAAGGTTGCGGGTCGATTCCCGCCTTGGGACAAATGTTTGTACGATCTGCAAATCAAACTGCTGGGTATTTACTATGTATAATAAAAAATATCTATCTATGTAATATATTATATTATGTATGTATATCAGTTATCTAGTACCCATAACACAAGCTCTGCTTAGCTTGGGGCTAGATGATGTTGTGTGCACTGTCCAACATTATTTATTATTTATTTATTATTATGTTTAGCTACCAGAGGAAGGGCAGCAGCTTCCTTCTGAGTATTTTTAAACACCAACACTGCGATCACCTATCCGCCCGCCAAGCGTGGTGATTATGGCAAATCCCCCCCTACATGGGAGATCATCCACAAGATGGACCGCCGACATCTTAGCGGTCGAAGGGAGTCGATGGATGGAGGCGGCTCAGGACCGCTATTTGTGGCGTCGTACGGGGGAGGCCTATGTCCAGCAGTGGACGTGTGGGCTGATGATGATGATGATGATGTTTAGCTGCCCTGCAGGTAAACATTATCATTAATTTACAAAAAACCTTGACCAATTATATACCTATCAAAACCTTTCTTTTGAATCACTCTATCGATTGGTCAAAACCGCATAGAAATTCTTACTGTAGTTTTTGAGCTTATGGCAAACAGACAGACGCTGCGGAGGACTTTGTTTTATAAAATGTAGTGATGATTTTTATATAATTCCCCCAAATTGATGAAAAGCGAGGTATTAACAAAACGCTGGGTGTCAATGTACCGAATCTGATAGTCAGAACAAAAAACAAATAAATATAATTATTGGTATTTAGTTCAAAGTAAATTTACACCATAAAAATAAAACTTAGTCGTATGCTGCGAAGAAAATTTTATTTTTATCTCCAAACAAACTCAGCGTTTTCGAAGCGATGCATGTAAAACAAAACTAGATGCTAATCAAAAGGGGATATTTACGAACTTTTCTAATAAAACCTTTAGTTTAAAATCCCAGACAGAAAAACTTTAACTTTATAGATGTCCTTTAGTAAAAAAATGCACACAGAGGTGCTGTTTCTGGCGGTCCCAGATAAAATTAGAGTCGTTAAAGAGAAAAGAATGGTCGATGGAAGACAAAGTTTCATGAAGTTGAAAAAGATAGTCGTGAATGGTAACTCTATTTTCAGATTGAATGGATTTTCTTACATGCATCTAACAACGGTGAAAATAGGGAGGTAGTAATGTAACTAAAATCTAATGTACTAAAATCGTACGTATTCAGAACTAGTACTACTACGTCTACTCGATGGACTGACGACATCGTAGCGGTCGCAGGGAGTCGATGGATGGAGGCGGCTCAGGACCGCTATTTGTGGCGTCGTCGTACGGGGGAGGCCTATGTCCAGTAGTGGACGTGTATGGGCTGATGATGATTCAGAACTAGACTTATGGACCGGTTAGTCTCATTTCCTAAATTATATTACAATAAATGTATTATCTTGGAAAATAATACTATACAATACGTACTTACACTTTATACCTACAATTAGAATACAAAAATACCTACAGAAATATGTAAGAGATAAAAGAGGTGAACAATAGGCGGACTTTTCGTTAAGAGCGATCTCTTCCAAAAGTAGGCAGGTACATAATAGGAATTTATAGGGTTACTTATCTATTTTTTTTTTACCTGTGCTTAACAACCTATGTGCCTGTGCTGACCTACTTCAGTACGGCTACTTCCCATTACATCCAAACCTATTGTTCTCGGAAATGCAATTTTTCATACATTAGGTCTCAAAAAGGAGCATTTTAATAAAAAAAAAAATAAAAAAAAATTTCGTTCATACATTAGTTCGCGAGTGGGAAATCCATGCATAATAAAAACCTTACCTGAAAAAATAACATAAAGCCTATTAAAAGAGGCATGGAGGTTAAAGCAAGGATAATCTACCGGCCACAACAACAAAGCCAGTTAAATTAGTCACGAGCTAGATCAAATACGCAAAACAAATCAGATATTCTGCAAATCTAACTGTATGGCCATTTCCTCAGCCAATATCCACAGTTTGAGTTCCGCCGACGTGATGCGCCTGCTAATAATTAATTATGGCCTTTGCACACGACGACTGGCTCGCGTGCCGTTGTCGCTCATACACAAAAATTTAAAACACGATGCAAACATATTACTTTTTTTGTGTGAGTATTAATTGTTTTACATGCATTGATCGGGGCATGACATGTAACGATAGTTATTAATAAAGTATAATCTTGCCGCGCCGCACACCTTAACGCGCTATAAAGAGAACGTGAGAAAACGGCTAGCGAACTGGCCCTTTGCGATTGCTGTTCGTGTTGCGTCGACTATTTATACTAGAACGTTTATTGTCAACAAGTAATTATTGAAAACTTTAAAAAAAAGACTATGTCTCCGCTATTTCACTTTTTTGGCATACTGATGAGTTTAGACGAGAATTGTGTATTGATATAATTTACCAAAACCACTCCAGCTGTTTCGTAGTTTCGAGTTAATAAAGACTATCAGATACCTACATAGAAACATATACATATATTGAGATCAATCACAAAAAGCAATTATGACAGCAATCCTTCCTAAGCCAAGGCAGGTGTGACGTCGTCGTGTGCCCAGGCCTGTAGCTCAGCTGTTTAGTATTCCGACTGTGGCGATTGCTTATGTCTTTTATGGGACGTTAGCCGGCTCATACATTTGCAAGATGAATATGATTTGTCTCGCATGTAATCGATTGACTGGAATGAACGATGTTGCCTAATCAATAATAATCAATAAGCAGGTATATCGCTATGTGGACCAACTGAGACTTAGTCAAATATCGATATAGTCACTTTCCTATTTAGTTGAATCAATATTTAGGCCAACTACGACTTAGCCCAATCGAGCCCTAGTCCATTCAATACCTAGTCTTATCAAGATGTCTTCATAAAGCTACTAACCCTTATTTTTATATGTATGGAAGTAGTATATATTATTTACTTTTGTACACTGTCTTGAAATATACAGTAGCATCCCGGAGTCAGGTAGTTGGCGGTGTTACACCCCCGTTGGAACTGCGCCTGACCTTTCCCCATGTCGTCGGTCTGCCGCCGTCGCTTCAGATTATGAGAGTAAGGGAATAGAGTGGGAGATCTGCGTCACGGACAATGAAGCGAAATTAAAGTGCCCCGACCCAACACAACTTGCTCTCTATTACTTTCGAGGTGATGATGATGTCCTCTTAGCCTCCACTACGGCGGCCAGCGTGCACTAAACTATCCTATCCTCATCCTACAAACTAAATCGAAGTTTCTGATTATCAACATGAATTTATCGAACGCTCCGTGACCTAATTTCGGCCACCGCGGCGACAATGAGGACATAACTTGTGTTGTGCGCTGGACATAAAAATATTATAGAGAACGAGCATGTGCGCAAACACAGGTGCACTTTTTCCCTCACTGTTATAAACCACGCATTTCGACATATTCTTCAGCTGCATCAGCGTGTTTAGTTCGCATAAAAGAGCATTCAGCTCAAAATCTAGCCACCTTCCTTATTTGATCCGTACATTCACAAAACAATTAAACAGTTGTAAAATAATTCTAAACTCTTTGTAGCAAAACTTTGCAAACAAACGCTCACAAAACGTTTCTAAACATTTTCTCAATTTGTTTTCACGACGTTTGTATGCAGGTCTTATAAACTTTGAAGCTCGATCAAAAATATCTGCACATAATAAAATTATACCAAGACAAAGTCGCTGGGTTCACGGTATCTTCTTGTCAGTTAAGTTACTTACTTGGAGTTGCAATGCAAATGACCAAAATACTCGAGATTTACTCACAAACTTCAAGCGTCCCTACCACAATACAAACTCACGTTTTAACTTTTTTAAGCCTGATACTTTTTGAGTAAGTTTGTGAATACTCATGTTTTATGAAGGTTTTAGAGCAATGCCCTCTTTTCATAAATGTTAACTATGGTTACTAAAATATACCAACAAGTGTTCTGCCCTCCTTAGCATAAGTGCAGTAACTAATGCTACTCTACAGCATTATTATAGTGTGTGCCCTCCTTAGCATAAGTGCAGTAACTAATGCTACTCTACAGCATTATTATAGTGTGTGCCCTCCTTAGCATAAGTGCAGTAACTAATGCTACTCTACAGCATTATTATAGTGTGTGCCCTCCTTAGCATAAGTGCAGTAACTAATGCTACTCTACAGCATTATTATAGTGTGTGCCCTCCTTAGCATAAGTGCAGTAACTAATGCTACTCTACAGCATTATTATAGTGCGTGCCCTCCTTAGCATAAGTGCAGTAACTAATGCTACTCTACAGCATTATTATAGTGTGTGCCCTCCTTAGCATAAGTGCAGTAACTAATGCTACTCTACAGCATTATTATAGTGTGTGCCCTCCTTAGCATAAGTGCAGTAACTAATGCTACTCTACAGCATTATTATAGTGTGTGCCCTCCTTAGCATAAGTGCAGTAACTAATGCTACTCTACAGCATTATTATAGTGTGTGCCCTCCTTAGCATAAGTGCAGTAACTAATGCTACTCTACAGCATTATTATAGTGTGTGCCCTCCTTAGCATAAGTGCAGTAACTAATGCTACTCTACAGCATTATTATAGTGCGTGCCCTCCTTAGCATAAGTGCAGTAACTAATGCTACTCTACAGCATTATTATAGTGTGTGCCCTCCTTAGCATAAGTGCAGTAACTAATGCTACTCTACAGCATTATTATAGTGTGTGCCCTCCTTAGCATAAGTGCAGTAACTAATGCTACTCTACAGCATTATTATAGTGTGTGCCCTCCTTAGCATAAGTGCAGTAACTAATGCTACTCTACAGCATTATTATAGTGTGTGCCCTCCTTAGCATAAGTGCAGTAACTAATGCTACTCTACAGCATTATTATAGTGTGTGCCCTCCTTAGCATAAGTGCAGTAACTAATGTTACTCTACAGCATTATTATAGTGTCTTAAACTGGAATCTCTTAATCTAAATTTTGAATCTCATTCTTATTAGTAGTCGACTCGTAATCATCGACGATCAAAGTAAATCTCATGGGTTATAATAAGTGATTGTTTTGAAAAAACTATTAACTGAATTCGATTATATTTACAAAAAAAAAAAAACATTAACACATTGTTGTCTAATTTCGATTAATTTGCGAGACATAGGTACGATATCTGGAGTCAAAATGTTACGGAACCAGCCCAGGACCATTCTCTATACAAAACCAAATTATCGAAATCGGTCCAAAATAAACATGCATGCACCCGAACATACATAGAACCTTTTTTTTTCGAAGTTAATTAAATATAGAAAAATTAGATAATTAGATAAAATAGTGTCATGGCCTGGTTATAGCAGGATATATAATTTGTTGCACTTTGTGACGCTTTTGTGGTTCTACATCTACTCGTATATACAGGCAAATAAAATCCAACCGAATTTATCAAGCTGATAGTAGGAGCTTCTCCACTATAATTTACTTAGATATTTCTCTTGACTTATCTGTGCTCTAGACTGAATCAGCGACGTCAGAACTATTGAGGTATGTCGAGACAAACCTAATTACTTTCAATACTGTTTGAAAGATGATTGGACCAACTCGCTGTAACCGCAGACACTAAACAAACCTTCTCTGGTTTAGAGTACAAATATTATTTCCAACGAAAGATAATCTACAAAACAATGTAGATAAGATGTCCTACTGAGGAACAAGACTGGGAAAGCTACCTGGGGCAAATTCTGCTAAACAATGGCTTTACTATGAAAATGGTATCGTCACATACTCGATGATACTCTATGGTTTAGATGAAGGAAACTCGAGATAGCGAGTGCGATACTATTTGCATGGACAGATTGATAGAATGCCACTTTGAACACGCGTACTCCTATGGGTAATTTCTTCTAACAGTGAAGCGATTTGCTGCTAGTCATCTTTTGAAGTAGGGTTCCGCCCTTTAATGGGCGGCAATGATGGACGATTCGAGGCTACACCGATTTTTTATACCAACAAGATGGCAAACAAGCATGCGTAGTATAAGCATCATAGTTTAGCAGAATGGGCCGTTGGACATTTTATAGGTAGGTAACGTTGAAAACATCTTTGTTTTTACGGCTTTAACCAGTCAGGTAATGTGGAGATAATGATTCTTTATTACAACTAGAAATGTCTGTCGCTCTTCCGCAACGTTTATTGCTGCTGTCTACAACAATATAGTGCTTCCTTCCTAGGAATACCTAATGAGACTATAAGGACCATTGAAATGGAGGATACCTTTAAGATCTCTAATAATAAACAGGTTATTTCTAGGATAAAATGTCAAGTTCAATTATGGTTTTTGGATAGCTCTGCTTGCTGATAGATTGTGGACCTATTTTTAAACCAGCAGAAATAATTATATCACTTACTACGTCTTTGCGCAACCCTATGTCCATCCGGTGTTTATAAAGCCAATAATAGAGTTGATGGTAACCTACTCAAATGCGTATAAATATTTGGTTAAATCGAGCAGTTGCACTCGTATTGTTTCATAAAACCATTCGTGTGTGCGTAATCATATGTCAAATTGGATCATCTAATTAAGTTTGACGTGTAGTGTAAGGTAGACTATTATGCTTTGACACCTTTTTGGCTCGACACTCGGTGGTTTACCAAGCAGTTCCAAGCTAAGTTCTAGTAAGCAGTAAAAAAGAAGTGGTACAAGTTAGGGAACAGAAATAGTTTTGAAAAACGATGTCTTATGCAAAGTTTAAAACTGTGTCGCAGAATGACAACGCCCTTCTCACAAACCAGTATGATTAGGTAGCGTAAGTGTGAGAAATTATAGATCTTAAAGTACCTTAAACATAGCCTTAGTTGTATTTTAGATTTAATTTGTATACTTTTATTTTCGTTTGTTTTTCTAAAATTTATATCTTATATTCTTCGCTTAGTGTTTCTTATTTAAGTATGTCTTTTGTAGTGCCTTTCGCGCGTAAACTTTTTTCATTTCATTTCCTTTGAACACAATATTGAGCGTTGCTAATTGCTAGACGTTCATGTTTGCTACCTTTTAGGAGAATCATTTAAAGAATTTAATTATGCAAGGAGAATTTCCTACAAGCTTGACTGTCATTTATACCACCAAAGCTGCCAAATTCAGAATTATAGATATAGATACCTACTTGGGAAGCCAGATGGGGTATTAAGCTGTTTAAAGATACAGATACAAACCATACCACAGTACCGTAGGTTGTATACCTACATAAGCAGAACTCTAATCAAAGCTCTATAGTTTGCTCAAATTAGAGCTAAAAAGATTATAGCAATACTTTAGTAATCCTATCAACAGTTTACAAGAACCTGGCATATTAAAATTACAATACGTAAAGCGCCAAGCTGTCCGAACCCAAGGATATAGACAGTATTGGCACCAAGCTTTGACACTGAAATGGTGTTTCATACATGTGCTGCCAATTCAATTTCAGTTGTACCAATAGTATTGTAAATTGTTTAGTTCAATCCTCTAATAAAACGTTATTTACGAAAAGTACCTACTTATAATATGGTACCTAAAGCTGTGGCCATGATAGCGTGTAATCCTGCCGAAACGCCGGAAAAATCAAAGGCTAAGAAAATCTACGGATATACAATATCCCTTGAAAAGCCATATTTTCTTAGACGAATTTCAGCCACAGCAGCGATCAGTTTCAACGGAGACAAGCTATGTGTGCAGGTCAGTATTAAAGTGCAAAACTGTGTGCGTAAACACAGCTCAGGTGGATTCTCCCTAATTCCCTTACTCTCATAATGCGATGAGACGGTAGACCGACACGTTCGGGGAGAAGTCAGACGCAGGACCTACGGCTTAATGTACTTACCGAGTGCCGAGGCAAAGGGTGTAACCCTGCCAACTTCCTGCCTACGGGCTGCTACTCTGCCGTCCTTATCAAAAGTGCAATAACTCGGTTTTCGCGCCAAAAAGAGTTTTATACATATTCGTGATCAGTAAAACGAACTCTATATTTTCTTCTAAGACAGATTTTACGTATCTATAGCCAATCCAGTTTTTTTATAAGCATAACCGCAATATATCTATGAGGATTTGGTAAAATAAAATCTTTAACTACGTTTTTCTCGAAAGTAGTTCGGACCGAGTTATTGCACTTTTGATAAGGTCGGCAGTACTGTGAAAAGTAAAATTAGAATAACATAAGTACGGTACGTTATCGAGATCCAAAGACGTAAACGAAATAAGGAAACGATCCGATAAGCTCGCAAACCATTGTCTGGGGCAAGAAAAACAAGTTCACCCAACGATTCATCTGCCAATGAAATCTACACATAATCAATTTGTTCCCAACCCCCTTACAAATAGGACGACGACCGAACCCATCTAAACTCGATTATTCATTGTTTGGATCTGGTCTCAAATCGAAACTTAAGAATAAAGCAAACTGTGGACATAGCCTGAAAGAAGTTCATCCACATCATTCAAATAAATAAAATTAAAAGTGACTTATTTAAATTTACGTCATACGTCCATCCAGTATAAGATTTCACCTTTGATTTCACAAAAAAATATAATCTGTCACATTCAACCCTAACTTAATAACTCTTTTTCTACCAAAATTAATGAAATTGGACAACGTGTAAAACTATCACTGAAAACACATAAAATGAACTAAGCTATTAAAAATGATTTATTTCCGCCGTATACTAATTATAATTTAATTCTACTCAACTAAGTGCTTTTCTAAAATGATGATGTTCTTTAATAGTTTAAATGCGGCTTAAGACCAGACACCATGACCTGGTGTCTGGTCTGCTGAGTGACCATTTCAAAAGTTTTAATTAAACTCGACCAAAAAAGTAGTGTTTTATGTTTCATGTATACCATACTAATACATGTCTAAGGCATCGTTGGTCACAAACAGGAAGCAGAATATGATTAATGTTTTTAATTTGAACAGTGTCTACATAGAACCCTTTTTATATGAAAATCTGTGAAACTGTTCTAATGTATACGGTTCTTATTTCAAAGTAACACGGTCGAGTTTAGGTATATGATAGATAAGCTTTTGTAGAATCATACTGATGAAGCTGTGACCTGCCTAAGCTGCGAGCTGGCAGTGAAAGGGCGCAGTCTCCCCTAAACAAATATTTTCCTTCGCAGTCATCTCGTTATGAGGCGTCAACCTCCAAAAGTGCCTTAAAAGAATGTAACCTCACTTACAACCTCGTCTTTTCAGCTTTACTCACTTCAAAACCCTCTTTTAGTGGCCGTTCTTCTGGAGGAAAATCTAAATTGTGTTTGATGTTCGGATTATGTTTTGTGTATTGTGCGAAATGTTGTTTCTGTATAAGCTATCAAAAATTGGGCTGGTAGAATAATGTAGGCAGAATATGGTCTTGGATTGACTGAGTATTTTCTTGGTGAGGGGTGTTTTATAGCTCCGGAAATAGTGAGGATAAGTATTTACTGACAGCGATCCAATAGTTTCTCAATAGTGTCAACAGACAAGATATAGAATATAATATTTTTTTATTGTAAAATTGTATGAACATGAAAATCTTAAAATATAAATGAAAGTATCAAAAATGTTATCCTTTTCAGACATACATTAATTAGTTTTACAATATGTATATCTGTCGAAAAATTCTTTTACATTATAGTGAACATTGTTAACAAGCCATGTCTTATCAATAGTAAACTATATGTATATATATATGTACATAAGTGGTTCTGTCACGTTCTCGAAAACTTTATCCGATTTGGTATGTTGCAAACCCGATAGAATCTTAGCACTTTTGTGTGAGGTAAAAAATCGTCTCAAGTGGCAGATTTTCATTGAACTTTAAAAAATTGTGACTTTAGACGTGGTTAAATCTGAGTTACCTTTGTAGCGCCCGCTAGTAAAGTTGGTCTCTTACTTAACAGTAAAAATTTAGGTAAGGAAATTTTATACCTTTTAAAACCTAGGTTCTGCACGCACCATCACTCGCTATTTTTCGGCATTAAAAGTAGGATTCTTATGTTTCAGACATGATAATTGCCCTGGACTGAATGTTACCTAAAATTCATGGTGAAAATCTAATAAAATAACATTAGTAGCTTTTTTTTTCATTCCTACGTAATACCTACGTGGGTATCGGATATACGATAGAGCATCGGCTATCGACCTTTCCAATGTTTGTTTCATTTCCCCGCTGGCGATTTGTTTTCTATGGAATAAAATGACAATAACCTCGACAGAAAAGCAACTTCGTATTTCTATATTTTAAAACCGTAAATATTTATTCTATTTTTGTATTATTTGTTGTATCAAATAAAAAGAGGTCTACTGCTTCCTATCTTCCTATTTAAACTAGGTATAATACCTACCAAACTAATTCCAAACAACAAGTTCCACCAACTTAGATTAACATCTAAATTGTGTAGGTGGACAGACGGTTGGTATACGATGAAATGCGGTCAATTTGATCTTAGTATAATGAAGAAAAGAGAAGAAGAATATTATTTATTAGACACAACACAACACACAAACAAACAAAGAAATAAGACTATTAGAACCTACTAGATAACACATAGACAATACACAGATGGACAATATTGATGACCTCATTGGCGAGGTGGGCGAAGGTCCGCCTGCGACGCAGGAGGTTGCTGGTTCGATTCCCGCCTCGGGACAAATGTTTGTACGATCTGCAGATATTTGTTCAGGGTGTTCTGGATGTTTTCTACGTATAATAAAAAAAATATCTATCTATGTAGTGTATTATATTAAGTATATCAGTTATCTAGTACCCATAACACAAGCTCTGCTTAGCTTGGGGCTAGATAATGTTGTGTGAATTGTCCAGCATTATAATAAGTATGTACTAACACTAGTAAGCATTGGGTTGGTACTAAGTAGCTCACTCAGCATGTAGACAAGCGCGTGTGCGCAGGTCTAACAGGTCCTGACACATCTTCGTGCTCTAACACTAAAACCGAATAATAGGTAAGTAAGTAAATATTAAGTTTTTTTTATCGGTAACGTTATACCTTTTGACCACCATCTCACTTGAGATATACACTTGCGAGCTATAAACTGGAAGCACTTCATCGCTGGTTTCTGCAGACCATATTTTACAGTTTCCATGGAATAAACTGCAGATTGGTGTATACCATTTGAAAAGAAATTTTGTTAGCTTTCGAATGGTTAAAAACCATTTAAATTTAATTAAGTTTCCTACCTTCATTTAGTGAATTATTACAATAGGTCGAAGTTGTGGATGTTTAAATTAATAAGAAGTAATATGAAAATATCAAATTTTTATTTAAAATCTTTGTTATTTCCCGCTTAATATTTTGTATTGCCCCCCCTGGCCCTAATGACTGCTTGTAAACGGTTTTTCATTGACCTAATGAGTTTCCTGATGGAATCCTGAGGAATTTCCTGCCACTCTTCGATAAGAGCAGTTTTTAGGTCTTCTATTGACGCCGGAGCTGGAGATCTTCCTCGTACCCGCCTTTTCAGCTCGTCCCACAGGTGTTCGATAGGGTTCATGTCAGGGCTGACGGCTGGCCAGTCTATTGTGGGACTCCCGACTTCTTCCAGGTACTGTCTAGTCGCACGAGCGGTGTGGCAGCGGGCATTGTCGTGCATTAGCAGGAAATTTTCGCCAATAAACCCGGCGTAAGGGAGTACATGGCCCAGCAGAATGTCGTTGATATACCTTTCTGCGGTTAGTCCTCCTCCCCGACCTCCACCGGGTACGAATACCAGCTCCGTTTTAGCTTCAATTGAAATCCCCGCCCACATCATACAAGACCCATCCCCATATGCCACTGTTTCCGCTATACAGCATTGTGCGTATCGCTCTCCCGGTCTCCTGTAGACTCTCCGTCGACGGTCGCTGCCATGCAGGCACATCCTAGTCTCGTCCGCGAACAAAACTCGGCTCCATTGCTGTATATCCCAATCTAAGTGATCACGAGAAAACTGAAGTCGGGCTTGTCGGTGGGCTGTAGACAATTTGGGTCCCGTTTCTGGCCTTTTTGGGTTCAAGTTAGCTTCCTTGAGTCTTCGCCTGACTGTCCACTCGCTGACAGTTCTCCCTCGAACTTCTCCGAGCTCCCGCTGGACGTCAACGCCGGTTAGATGTCGATTTCGGAGAGAAGTGCTGACAATAAATCGGTCATCTCTCGCCGAAGTGCATCGCTGTCGTCCAGTCTTCGGACTAAGTTTCCAGTCTCTCTAAACCTCTTGTATACTTTGGAGACACAGGACTGGCTCAGATAAAGCTGTCGAGGGATAGTACGCTAAGAGAACCCTTGCTGGATCAGGGTGACGATTTGAGCGGCTTCTATTGGTGTGGTTTCCATTTTCTTGTAATTTCAGTATTTTGAGTGACGTGATATATTGGACTGATGACAAAATTGCATAAATTCCCAGTTTGTACAGGGATTCAGGAGTTTGAAAAAATTGATGTTTCGTTCCAAAAATTTATGTCTTTTGTTTTCACGTTCCATGACATATGATGAACATTTTTTTCGCTATGATATCGAAAGAGTTTGAAAGCTAATAAAATTATCTTTAAAATAATATCCCACAACCTACAGTTTATTGCATGGAAACTGTAAAATATGGTCTGCAAAAACCAGCGATGAAGTGATTCCAGTTTATAGCTCGCAAGTGTAGAAGATGTGGCCTATATTGAGCACGCTTTCCCAAAAGGAACTTCTTCGCTCGGGATTTGATGACTCCAGGATTTTAGCCTAGAGTCGGTTGTTCGTATATTGAATTAAAGTTAACAAGAGATTTGAACATTGATTAGTTAATTTTAGAGATGATCAACGTAGAAACAAGAGGCCGAATTCTGCTAACCAATTGCTTTACTATGACAATGGTATTCGATATTATGATGCGATTTATTTGGTAGAATTCTTCCCCTGGTTGCTAGAATCTATTATATTTGCTTATATTACTCATACTCATTTAATCGCCGTAGGAGCACTGGATAAGTCAATTTACAAGAGTTCACAATCATCATCATATCAGCCCATACACGTCCACTGCTGGACAAAAGCCTCCCCCATACGACGCCACAAATAGCGGTCCTGAGCCGCCTCAATCTCTTCCAATCATAGTTCACAATAAATGTGCTGAATATTATGCTTACTTCCAAGCCAAAACAGACAAAAAAATATAAATACCTTGTCTAAAAGTTATTTCTCTACCTTAATTGACGTTGACAAGTGATTTGATCATCATCATCATCATCATCAGCCCGTAAACGTTCACTGCTGCACATAGGCCATACGACGCCACAAATAGCGCTCCTGAGCCGCCTCCATCTAACGACTCCCTGCGACCGCTACGATGTCGTCGGTCCATCGAGTGGAAGGTTTTCCCACACTCCGATGATTTGAAGATTTGATTTGATCATTGGGTTAGTAATTGATCATAGAGAAATCAGTATACGAACAACTGTTAGCATAGCATGGTCGCGTAGCTGAAAGTACCTACCATAATATGCTATAACTGATACATATCAATATCCATTAGAGTTGCTCCTTACAAAAATTAAAACATAAAAAGTTTTTTATTATCCATCTGATAAGTCATAAAAATACTCTTATTATCTTCTTTTAACATAAATCTTACTTAAATATGACAGCTTGACAGCCAGCAGTTTGATTCTGTATGACTCTAAAGGGCTGTTAAAGAAAATGTTGAAGTTCGTGAAAACTTAGGTAATGTACAGAGCTTTGTTCGACTGAGAGTAAGAAATTTGAATCTGGACGTACCTACTTTGCGGTTTCGACCAATATTTGAGACAATACCGTTAATGTTTGGAACACGGTGCCTGTTGCTGTTTTTTCCGGACAATGAGGCGTTTACTTAATGTATTTTTTTAAAATCAAACTGACATGATGGCGCTTTTAGTTTGAAACATAGAGGTATCGGAACGTAGGCTGCTTGTTCTTAGAGTTTCATACATAGAGGTATTATGGAACCTAGGCTGCTTGATCTTAGGTTTGAAATTAAATAGCATAGACTCCACAGGTTGATACACACAATATTAATCTTTATTATTTATGACGAACATTCACGACTTGTACAATAAATAGCTTATATTGGTAATGAGAGCCCTAAATAAGTGTCATGTACTTTTTATGCAATAAACAATTTTTTTTTTACACCACACACCACTCCACAACCATCCTCATTCTTCATAAAGGTAAGATAGCACAATACTCCCTCTACGCGGCTAGTATTGTAGTCATCATTATCATCAACCTATATTAGTCCACTGCTGGACATAGGCCTCCCCTAATGAGGGCCATAGCGCCCTGTCTTCAGCTTGACGCATCCAGCATCTGTCTGCACTCTTTCGCAGATCGTCATCCCACCTGGCCGGAGGGCGTCCTACACTACGTTATTATTACATTATATTGTATTTAGTATTGTATTGTATTCATTTATTTCAGATAATTAAATCCATATCACATATTATATACAAAATTAAATTAAATTAAAATTTAAAACTAAAATTAAGTAGGTAAAAAAATTAAGTTATTAGTATAAGTAAGATTAAATTAAATTACATTGGATTAAATTAAATGACATTGGATTAAATTAAATTACATTGGATTAAATTAAATTACATTGGATTAAATTAAATTACATTGTATTGAATTACATTACATTAGATTAAAATACATTAAATTAAATTACAGATGGCTTACATTCAATCATACCCGCAAACTGGTGCAACGCATTTTGCAAAATGTGTCCACATGGGAGACGGATGCAATGCTCGTCCACAGTTTTTAGGATGCTGTTGTGACTAGCCTTCGTGCTGCTCATCAGAGATGCTGTTTTCTTCCGTATGATGGCATGGAGGCCATCAGTTTGATATTGAGCAAACATATCTGAGGCTAGGCAATGACGATCGTACGCAAATCAAGCACGTAGCCATTTCCAAGTTCACCAAAGTCAATCCCAAACAACCATTTCCGTACCTATCCTACATGTTTGGATACATTAGCACAGAAGCCAAGTTCCGAAATTAATTACACCTGCCAAGGTGAATACTTAGGTATTGTTAGTATTAAGTTCTGTACTCAACATTCTCTGTTGGTTACAGTGAACCTGCCTATGTAATAAGAGGCAGAAAGCGGGTTTGTCACCCGACTTCAAAAGGAGGAGGTTCTCAATTCGTCTGTATCTTTTTTTTTGTACTTATGTTACGCGATATCTTCGCCAATTATGGACCGATTTTGAAAATTCATTCACTATTGTATAGAAAATAATCCCGAGGGGGTCCCATAAAATCCGTTGAAACCTGTGGAAGCAGCAACACCATCCTAAATATTTTTATCCCCAGGGCATTAGTATTTATCCCGCAAAACTGAAATAAGTCTAAAAGTGAGGGAATTTGAAGTCGGTTTATCGTTTTTTAAAACACGCCTTATTATTTATTTTAATATTACGGGTCCTAGGGAGTCTCACAAGAGTGTGTGTAAAGGAACACTAAAACAAAGATAAAAGATATATTTTTTTAAATATATTCTTTATTGGTCAAATCTTTTCTTACTGCAAACATTTTGAGCACGGAGAAAGGTAGTGGAATAAAGCCATGTTTTCTTTTAAAGCTCGCAGGCCAACATTAAGATTGTTCAGTCATCGATCTGCTGTCTTGGTCCAAACTCGCATCCTCTACTTCGGACACGTCTCAAGGTGGGACGGTGACTCTATTGAGCGTCTTGTCGTGCAGGGTTGAGGGCACTAGACCGCGCGGAAGATCTCCCATGCGATGGACCGACCAGATTAAATCCGCAGTGGGCAATCCCTTACATGAGTGCAGTAGGCACACAAAAAATAGAGAGAGATGGCGAGACATCGTGAGACGAATTACATCAGCCACCCAACCAGAGTGAATATGATAGCCACGACCGCTCTGACAAGAGTGTAACGAAAAAGAAGAAGAAGAACGCTAATGCCATAGATAAGAAAGCGTCCAATAATTACGTTTTTGAGGGGGCCAAGCCAAATCACACCTAATCTCACGTGGGGTAAAGGGGGAGCTTCGGAAAATATCACGATTTTTTTTATTCCTCGAGTTTTACCAGTTTCTACTTGAGGTGGTCCGTTTCGGGTTGACGCGAAATTTAAATTTGTAATAGAAAATCGTTCACGATCAGCGGCCAAAAATTAAAAACTACAAGCAAATTTATGATTCAAGACTACATACTTACTATACTTTCTCAGAAGTCTTATATGCAACACAGATCACTAAATTAACATATTTATCTACATCAAATAAAATATACGTCAGATTGACAATACATGACAGTACATCCTACTAATATTATAAATGTCAAAGTTTGTATGGATGGATATATATAGATTTGTTACTCTTTCACGCAAAAACTACTCAACCGATTAGGCTGAGTATGGGTATAGTTTGAGACCTGGAATAACATATAGGCAATTTTAGCTCCCGATAAAACGCGGACGAAAGCGCGGGCAGTAGCTAGTACATAGATATTTTTATTCATTAAAAGGAAAGCTTTATTTAAATCCCAGCGAAAAAATTACAGTCATGGGATGTATTCAATCTCGTCTTATTCCAAAAGATATCGACCTTTAATACTCTTAGCTACAGTATAATAGCAGTAACGCTGATTCACTGCTTTGATTAATGTTTTCGAAGGAACATGGAACACTCGTTAGTGTAGAATGATAGATTAGAGCAAATAGTAAAGAATAGGATAAGGTATAGATACCTATGTAACTGTAGTAGGTATATCCTTATCTGGTGGTATATACCTGGTGGTATATACTCGCACAAAGCGGTTTTCCTCCACCATCATCATTCGCACTGCTAAAGAATAGAACTCGCTGCTTTCTAATGTTTTTCCGGCCAGTTACAACCTGGGTCTCTTTGAGGTTTCTTCTAGACCTTTGTGCACAAATTTAAAAAGATGGTGGGCGCGGGCGACGGCTCGTTGGCGTCGTCGGTTCATTCTGCTTTGGACTTGTTGTCGTTGCGCTGGTGTTGCCAGCCAGCCCTCTAATCTGACTGACATCTTTCTGACAGTGAAAATCACTCACAGGTGGCCAACGACTCACAGGTGAACACAGTGCTGGGTGATTGATTGATTATTATGAAAATGGTTTGTATTTACTTGGCTTTTTTATAATATCTGTCATAAAGGTATTATTTATTTAAGGATGCCAATTTATCTGGTGTCTTTCATTATTTTTTATTATGTCTCATAGAGCTAGATGATTAATCTCCTTTAGCTAAAGTTGTATCGTATTATTGTTATTGTCTATGGTATTATTGTTAATTTTAAGGCATTTCAATAGTATTTTTAATTGTACGTACCTACCTACCTAAATTGTCAAAATGTATACCCACCGTTAGTAATAGTGCTAGTAAATAAGCAGACTTCACTCTCACGGGCCTGCGTGAAAACCAGCGCAGTATTGGGCAAATGCTCCAATACTGCAACATACTGAGGCAGGGACCCATTTTACCCTTATTATCTCATATTTTTTTATATTTTACCCTTATTATCGCATATTCTGTGTTACCAACTATTTAGATTTAAGTATTGTTTAGTTAATAAGTTATCTATGTTTTCTGGGTAAATAAATTATCTCTCTCTCTCTCTCTGATACACCGTCGGCTACATCGTCACTATCCATCACGTGAGACGGTGGACAAAGGCAAATCGACTATATAAAAAAATTATAAAAGAAAATAGATATGTGTGTTAAACTACGAATGAAGATTCTTATTTATTTGTGTTTCATTTATGTACATGTAAAGGCACACTCCAGGTAAGTTAAATTTAAGAACAGAATATTCAGCGCAGCATCCCGTTTTGTCTTGACATGCTCAGTTTTTAAAGTTTTGAAACTGCCTGGTGACAAGGTTTAATGAACTACCCGAAGTATCGTATTTAGAAACGATAAATTGATTAAATAAACGCACGGACAACGGCTGTATAGTTATTATCTTTATATCTATACTAATATTATAAAGAGGAAACATTGATAGAAGATTCCATAAGTTTCAGCAATTTTTCTTTACATTATAATATATAACCTTTGATCACTCTGAATGAAACTTATAATGAAGAGATCTTTCAAAATAAACGTTTTGATAATAGCTTTCTCTGTACATACTTTTCGCGCCAAATTATTTTATTATATTTATATTCGATAATATATTCTCTCAGTTCGGGTATTTATTACAGCATTTATTACAATGCCAAAGAGGAATATTTTCGATTTCATACGCTCCGTTTACATTGAGTTATTTTCTTCCTTAGGTCAAATTGAGCCTTTTTTTCACTAGATAGTGAAAAAGTCTCGACTAAACGACGAAATATGTCGTTTAGTTTAATTCAGTACTGCTAGGTAGCAGTTAACTACTGACGTGGCGTGGCGAGCGAAGGTCCGCCTGCGATCCATTGCGGGTACGATTCCCGCCTTGGGACAAATGTTTGTTGATTTGCAGATGATTGTTCCGGGTTTTCTGGGTATTTTCTATGTATAGTAAAAAAGTATTCATGTAATTTATTGTATTAAGTATATCAGTCATCTAGTTCTAGCCCCAAGCTAAGCAGAGCTTGTGCTGTATGTGTGGATTGTCGAGCATTTTTTTATTTATGTTAATGCTTGTTATTCAATTTTAAATATGCAATGATTAATATCCAACGATTAATATCCAATTGTTAATATCCAGGAATGGTGATTCTTGTCAAATAGTTCTCACTGAATGATTTGATTATATAGAAATCATCAGCATAAGAATGTTACTGATTCTTTCACAGGGAGTCTTAATAAAAAGTTAATAACCGTACCCGCCATAATGTTAATAACCGTACCTGATCCTGTAATGCAATCAAAGTACATAACAGCCGCAATATTGGGAAGCAATTTTTGTTTCAAACAACTCTACGAGTACATCATAACTTACATAAAATGGGAAATTTTCACAAAATTATGTTGGTTCGGGAAATATTAGGTTACCTAATGTTGAGTCGACCTTTCGCGGGAGACCCAGTCAACATTTACATAACATTCAAGTTTGTCTTTTATTAGAACTGGAAGTCTACTCTGAAACACAAAATACGAAGTTTTGGGTGACGGATCGCACGAAACCAACAACCTCACCACCTAGTTATAATAATAATAACATAAGCTGCAGGGCAGCTTGTGGCGAGCTGTTGGTGAGTAGCGACACCACGGTTATACCGAGTGCTCCCGGGGAAGTTCCTGGTTCTCGTCTCCGCTTGCGGAGTGGTATCCCAAGAGAACCAGATCCCCACCTCTTGCTTGCCTTCATTGGCCGGTCTGAGTGGAGTCGCGAGAGATGCATCTTTGGATGTAGACTCGGGGGTGGAAGTGTCTAATGTCGTAATAGCGAGGAAGCCCGCTCACGTGTCTTCGTGATGGTGAAATCGGGGCCGCACCTCTCGACACCCCTTAGTCGTTTGCACCGATGTTGTTCCTTTACCGGCATTAACGCCTACATTTTGAGGAACCCATCCAGCATTCGGCAAGCCACCGTCTGCCGCTTGTAACAGTATTGAGAGTATGTTTATGGCAGGCGTCCATAGTTTCCCCCATAGCCCAATTACCCAGATGCGTAGCTCTCGCCTTTAGATTAATTCTCATAAAGGGCCTCTGTGCTGTTGGCTTCGGCTCCACGCATGCCTCCCAAAGGACCGGGTCACTATATGGCCCGTGATTATGGAAATGAGAAACAGAATAATAATAAAGTATTTATTTATCTCTCACAATAGGTTCTTATTTATCTAAAGGTAACACTAAGTACAGGAACTTTTGTAGAAGATAATCTTCTGGGTATAGGTATTAAATCATCGACTAAGACCTGTTTTGTGAGAGAACTGGTGCCTGTGATAGGTTTTAGAAAAAAACCTGTGGTACGGGTCACCAGGCCCTTCACTCAGCGGAAATAGGAGTCTGTTAAATACGATGTAGAGAGAAATTACAATCTAGTTTTATTGTATGTATACTATTAGTGAAAATTATTTAAAACATTTTGGGCTTGGTTTAATTTACTTGGTTGCTTCGGACGTGTCACTAACTGCCAGCATTTGATTCGCATCTCTAAGAAATATATGTCAGAATAATTTTCTTTGTAGATTCATCAAAAGAACGGTATAGTCGTCGTCATTTTGTACGATCCATCATCTGACAACTGTGTAAATCATTTTTGAAAGTACACCCCCGGAACTAGCCGTAAATCAAAGTTTAGTGAAGCTGTTATGTGGTAGATCCCGGATGAGCTGTTTACTGGTTTATTGCTAGATTAAGAAGACAAAGTTTCGATGGAATAGGCTAGTAGACTTAAGTACCTTATGTACTGTTAACCAGAATCTAAAGGTGGGTACTGAGCGGCATTACGAGATGTACATACAATACAATACAAAACTCTTTATTGTACAACACAAAGTTAAATAAAAAACATAGACATTAACATAAACAAGTACAATGGGCGGCCTTATCGCTTAGAAGCGCTTAGAAGCCATTTCTTCCAGACATAATGTAGCGTGTTACACGGCGAGCGTTCATACAGTCAGTACGGGTAAAGAAAACGCTCGTAACGAGCAACGAGACGGATTTTACCACACGGCGTAACTTATCATACTCGTTACGAATAATACATTACGTACGTCCCGTAAAAGCGGCCAGAATCCGGCTTTACGTAGGTACCTAGTAATCTTCGGCCCGCGCTTTCTTTCGGATCGAAATCGGATATTTTGCTTAATACCAATAGATTTTCCAAGTAGGAAACCCCTCATCGAGGCCCTACTATGTCACGTAACTTTACGCTAAAACACAGCACCGTCATTTTAAGAACCGCGATGAAAGTAAAGTATCTCTTATAAACTTAATCTTATCACTTAATCAGCTTTATACGTACCAATCCTATCCATCCAAAGGTTCACTGGAAGAGATCGCTGTTAGCGATAAGGCCACCGATTATGCCACACTAGATATAGTAAGTATTAAGTTTCTGTTTAAGTATTTAAGTATGTATTGATGGTGCAATAAAGTAATTTTCTATTCTATTCTTACCGCCTTCTTGGTGTTTTGTTTTATGGACAAACAAACCAACAGATTTATATTTCATTACAAATTCACTATAGGACCATTCCAGAATAATTATTACTCTATGAGATTACGTAAATGCTAAAGTTTGGATCTTGTTAGTTTTAGGTGGAGGTACGTAGTTTGTTAATAGTTGTAGGTACAGTCAGCAATGAAAAAATATTAACAGTAGCCGTTTTTCAACAAATCTAATATGAAAATTAGGTATTTTGTTAGCTCATAGCATAGATGAAGGATCAGTACTCATAGTTACCTAGTATTATTTCGTACATGCTCATAGTTATGATGCATTCACTTTGGGACGAAGCTGGTGGGACGCACGGGATATCACGTAAATTTGAGCTAATAATTTGTTTAACCTATTTGTTCCGCAGTTATTTGAATTTTTACCACATGGAAATGTTAAGCGACTTGCGTTGCTGACTCTACACAATTGGTATAAGGTAAGTCGTACAATTTTATTGTCTGTCAGGGATAAAAATATAGACGGAATAAATCGGCACCCTAAATAATTCTCGGCTATAGGTATCGGCCCGGTATCGTTCGAACAAAGGGAAAAAAGGAAAACTAGGTAATAATCTAGACTAACGTCTCCGGCATTGAAAAATGTTTCTCGTGTTTTTCTCTTACATTAACAGCTTATCCAATTTATCCTTTTCGTTCCGTCGGATGGGACTTATTTACCCTATTTTATTGTGAGCACAACATTGACAAATTATTAGATACATTTGAAATAGCCCAGCGACCCAATAACTAGAACTGTTGAATCAATAAGTAGAATCAGTATCAGAATCAATAACTTTATTTCTTTAGGCTTACAAAATAAGCACTTAAACAAGTAAAAATTATATAGTAAAATCATAGTTATTATTATCAAATAAGAAATAAGGTATTATAGATATTCTCTTCGCTTCAATTTTTTGTCCACTTGTGGAAGAAGTGAAAAAGAATAGCAATAGTAACGTCCGTTAAAATCAAAGCTGATGAAACTTTAACAAAACTGAGTAGCTTGTATGAGTTTGCACGACACCACAACGGAAAAGACTCGTAGTGAAAGTTTTACTGCTAATAAGTAACAAATCACTCAAAATAATTCGAAATCTATAATGTTACAGTTCCATCGCATTCGTATAAAATCATTGGATTGCTGTCAAACTATGAAAAGTAGTTCCTCTCACTATGGGTTAGCGGTGCTGCAAGGCGTAATGTATGCAAGAAAGCGAAAACATTTATAGTTTTCATAAAATATGCAAAACTCATCATAAGCCCTCTGATCTGATAGGGAGTGTATCTGTTCTTAAATAATAGAAATTAAATATACCCATTTTAGTTTTTGACTGTATTTTTTTTTAAACCTTCTTTGTTTGAAATGTACAATATATTTTCTTGAACCAATAAATGAACCTGAAAGTGGTAACGAAACGATAACATCTGTCCCACTCATCACCCAACAAGACCCAGTTAATAAAAATCGTGTTTCTTCTGCCATCCATAAAACATGGCATGTTCGTAGTTATTCACAGCCCGGAGACCAGCTGGGTCCTAATTGAATATGAAAAGCGATGATGGATGGCTTTCGTTCCTTCGGGAATAGGTCACATGAAATTTTTTACTATTGTCCTTTTCGTTCGTGACAGAATCAAATTTTATCCTACTTAATATTATAAATGTCAAAGTTTGTAAGGATGGATGTATGGATGGATATACATATGTGTTTGTTTTGCGTGAAAGAGTAGGTCTTTCACGCAAAAACTACTGAACCGATTAGGCTGAAATTTGGTATGGGTATAGTTTGGGACCTTGAATAACATATAGGCTATTGTTTATCCCGATAAAACGTGGGCGAAGGCGCAGGCAGCAGCTAGTAGTGTTATAAAATATTTTATGGTCCGAGATTTATTTATTCTGTACAAAATATTTCAGCATCATTGCAAACTGTTATTTTGTTAGCTAGTTGAAAACCGTGACAAAATATTCAGCGCGAGTTATTTTACTGGACACTCGATTGTGATAATGATAACATTGTTAAATATAAAAACCTATAAAACTAGCGAAAAATCAGTAAAATTTATGTCTTTTATTTATCGCGTAGGATTTGTAAACGTACATATTTAGGTGTACATATTAGTCAATAAATAGCGATGGTATAAAAAATCTCATCATAAACTGTCGTATAAAACGCTTAGTAACAGTAACAGTGAAAATAAATTTCACTAATTGTACACCCGATTTCTCAGAATTACGATTGTACAAACCTTTTTCGCGAATCCGGTTACAAATGAGATAGCGAAGCGAAGTTTGATCCATAACTTAGCCAGAATTACTGTTAACAAATTAGGTTGGATTTGAATTACTCCCTGGGTTCCATATTTTATGTTGTTTTGTTGAAAAATAATTATTTACGTTACTGTTACAGTTCAGTAAAATATTTTTATTAAAGTTGGTAGCTTTGCTTTTTCGTAGACATTTCGTAGCAGATTCTTAGCATATTAATATCTTGAAAGGTCATTAAGCGTAGTAATTTTTTTAAGCGCGTCATTTGCGCGTCAAACAGGCGAGCCGTGGGAAGAAAAGCGGAAGCGTAAGGCTCGCGGCGAACACTGCAATGGTACCTCAACTTACGCGACCGTGACGCGGGAACTTTTTCGCGTTATTGACGCTCCCACTTTGCGTCCCGTGTCCTGCGTTTTTGACGCATAGGTTTTGCCTATGCTTAAAACATGTTTTCACTTTTCTCGCCGCGTAAGTACTTATCGAACTGCACTATCATCTGAGAGTGCAGCGATAAATTGATATTTAGTTTTGCTTTCAAAAGAAAATGTGATTAGCTTTCAACTTTAGGTACCTACACGGATATGTAAATATCCACAGGTATTATATTCCCTTAAGTAAGAACATAACCAACCATAACGACACAATTAGAAACAATGTGGTAAGTACCCTGAATATTACAAAAACGGCGAATAGTCCCTTTTTCAGTCTAAAGTTGCGCGTGGCTCCCCAGCAGCGTTTATCAACTAAAATCACATTTACGCCAAACTTTTTGTAAAGGTTAGCTTACCTTCACAGTATAGATAGTACATGTATGATGTGTAAACATTCTATTTGTTCATTATCTTATACCTTTAAACGAGCAATTCTTGTATATATATAGTATATACACATATACAAGAATTGGGCATGGGCCGTGGGGCCGCGGCGTACGAATATCGACCCCTCCAACTCAACCCGTGGATGTCGTAAGAGCCGACTAAGGGAACCTACCAGAGGAAGGGCAGCAACTTCCTTCTGAGTATTTTTAAACACCAACACTGCGATCACCAATCCGCCTGCCAAGAGTGGTGATTATGGCAAATCCCCCCCTACATGGGAGACCATCCACTCGATGGACCGACGACATCGTAGCGGTCGCAGGGAGTCGATGGATGGAGGCGGCTCAGGACCGCTATTAGTGGCGTCGTACGGGGGAGGCCTATGTCCAGCAGTGGACGTGTATGGGCTGATGATGATGATGATGATACAAGAATTGCTCGTTGCCAACGGACGAAACGGTTCCAACAATTTTCATGAAATTTAGTATACAGGAGGTTTCGGGGACGATAAATCGATCTAGCTAGGAATCATTTTTAGAAAATGTCGTTATGATCGTGTTTTCAATAATCAACATTATCGATAGGGCACTCCCATAGACAAGATTTCGACGATACAAAGCCTTCATCTATGGGCAGCAGCTAGTAATACAATAATTCAGAATTAGCCGGCTATAGGGCATACGCAACCTCCGAGCAGGTATTCCTTTGAAAAACTTAGTAAAACTGTTTTTTTTTTTTTCATTTTTGTACAGCTAAACGTCTTTCACATAAGTTAATATAAAAAACATAACTATATAACAGTTTTTATGCCAAAATCTCCCTTTTAAATATAATTACATGAATTGTGTTTTTAGACATTTATTATATTATCAACTGAACGCGTCACTTCACCGCATCAGAATTTCAACGTCTTATTCAAATAATAATCCACCAGTTCATTAATATTATTTAATCTCTTTCGGGCCGGCCTCATTCGTGTGTAATCCTTATTAATTGTATCTATAACTGTATAAAACCATCGTATAGCTAGACTCCGATTTAGAATCCAAGATATTTTATGTCAACAAAGACATTTATGAATGAAAACTTAGGTAACACAAACTAATAACAATAACAGAAAACAACAAGGTAACAGCAAAGTTATCACTAAAAACGAAAACACAAACTTCAACAACGAACGAGAGATCAAAAGCATAAGCAAAAATTTTAGCTTCTGTGCTTTGCTTCGATAATACCAATCTCGTTAAATATTTTCGACTAACATTTCTTAGGTTTTGTAAACCTTTTTTGCAAAAAATATCGAAGTTTTTTTTATCGGAGAATAGACTACCTAAACTACGTAAATTTATATTGGAAACTATTTAGTGACTGCGGTTTCGTACGCATTGCTCCTTGGATAATAAGTAGCCTGTGGGCTTCCTCGGGATACAAACTATCTCCTTGCCAAACGGGTTCGGCGTAAAAAGGTAGTAATTTGATTTGTTCCAATAATCTCAAAATGCAGTGTGCCAGGCCCTACTACTACGGTAGTAGGGCCTGGCACACTGCATACTAAGTACTAAGTTACGGTTAGTATATGAATTCCTTGGCCAGGCCTAGTCGGGCCGGCTGACTCACCATTGGATAAAGTCGTACATTAATCACGTGAGGTTTTTTAGCTATTTCTTAAACACCCCTTGACCTGAGCAAACTCACGTGTATTTTTTGTAGATGCAATGTATTGAAAAATTTCAATATTGTCTCTAAATACAGTTATAATCTACTTAAAGTGTGGGAAATTAAGCACCGTGATAAAAATGTCTGCTCGACTTAGAAATTACGAAACAATTAATACACGTGATATCTCACCCGCTCACTCCCTTTGGCGATATTTTGTGATTTGTCCAAACCCTTTGAAGCCCCCAAGTGATTAATGAACCACACGATCCCATAGGTACAACAGCGAGCCCACGCGGACCTTAAGCTGATAGTAGATCGCAAATGGCTAGTAACATAATCATACCTGCAATAAACTGATGATGAAAATAAACATTTTCCTATCGTGGCCGTTACTCGTTCAATAAACTTCAGCATAATTTAAACAAATGGGATGCAGTGGAATGCAGGCAATTTCGCAAAGTGACTCGGACGGAATAAGGTCGTCTTAGGCGAACTTATTATTGATGAATAAGATTTATTGCAAGTTGCGACCGAGCCTGAAATAGGTACTGCATTTATGATACCTACTTAAATAAATAAATAAAAATTAATACTCCTTATTTCGGATAACATATGTACATAGATAGATCTATATTTGGTTAATAGGTACACTACACACAATCACACACAAAAAAGTACTTATATCAGTTTGGGCATACATTGACCTGCACATAATGAACAATGAATAATGAAAATATGATCATGAATACGCAAAATCGCGAAATGATCAACCACAAATTGACAAATACGTAAAATGACCAACACATAAAATGATCAACACGTGAAATGACCAATAACTGAAATGACCATAAGCCAAATGACCAATACATAGACAGACACACAAATACAAATACACACGTTGCATTTACAATAGCCCTATTTTACCTCGTGGTAAAAAAAAATGGTCAATTTACTTTCTGTCTTTGGCGGTTTAGACGCGTAATGAAATGAAAAATAATGCAAAAAAACAAAACAAAACGCGTAATGACTAATAATGAAAATGGTCCATAGGCGAATTGACCAATCTCTCTCGATTTTCGTACAATATTTAATCTCTCATGGTAGAATAGAAAATTTTCCTCTTTAGCACGAATTCGTCCAGTAGTGCATCCCCCAAATTAGGGGTCTTTTCCCTTATCAACAAGCTTGGCAGACGGATTAGTAATCGCATTATAGGGTTTTTACATTAAAAGGCGGAAAAGGAAGAAGGAAGCAACTGGCCTTCCTCTGATAAATTGCCTCAGTCGACTCTTGTTTGAGGTGGAGGCCCCGCGAGCGTCACGACTGTATAAAATTTTATTCAAATCAATGTTCGATATCTTGAACGTAGGTAGATAAATACAATTGCAAGTAGACTCTACCTAGAAAAACAACAAAGTATTGTATAATCTGACTACATTAATAGTTCTTCATGTCTTTATACTGCACTTATCTATCTGCCAAGATTCAAGATTTATTTTTCTGAAAACAACCTACAGCAGTTCTATGAAAAGAGCAATGATATAGCATCATTTATAACTGTCTACAGAGGTCAGAGCCCAATTAAGGTTCCCGCGATTGTATGGCTCTGGGCCTCAACTCTGGAAACTCATGACGAAAATGTTTTGCACGGACTGAAAGGTCTGTCCTGAAATGGTATTTGTTTTTATTGTGCGTACATTACACACAGGGAAACTAGGAAGTTGTATTTTTTGCCATAGAATATAATAAATATTTCTTAGAATGTTAAAATGTTAATTTGAATTCAAGCTATGATCAAGATCTGCTTGGACTTTAGGTATTTTGTGGTATTACAACAACAAACAAAAAACTTAAAACGATTCCAAGGCCGGATTTCGGATGATTCACAAAATAACTTAAAAATCATACCAATTACCGTGACATTGGTTCTGTCGAGGAAATTTTGCACAACCCCTTCGGAAAGTCTCATTGGTCCATGCACCATCTGTATATTTATTGTGTGCATAAACAGAAGAATAAAATACATAATAGTGCCAGTCGTCGCCGACTGATGATTGTTGCTTTGTTTCTAGTGCACCTAGTTACAATTGTATGTCACAATTTACTTCTACTAAGAAGTAAATTGTGACATACAATTATTTACAAAAAAGTCAGATGAATATAGCACAATATCAGATATCACGATCAGGCAACCTAGAATCTAATTAAAAATGATACAGAGAATGTAGTTTTAGTGTAATATCCCTGTGCAACCAACAGATTGCAGAAAAACAGACGAATTGTATTGTGAATTTATTATTAAAGAAAATAATAGAAACAAATTACAACTAGTAATTAGGTTGGTACGTAATACGTACATACAATGATTGAAAATGTTGAGCTAGCTGCAGATTGTTGAAAACCATAGTACCTGGATGACCGACATTTTTTTTTTGTTATATGCTGGAGTAGCTTTAGTGCACAGACATCGTAGAGCTACGCCTTAGAATTCTGTGCTTTAGTGTATTTGTGTCGTTAGAGCAGTTAGTTGCTACTTGGTTGCTACCAATAAAAATTAGTATTATTCACAGACATCGTAGAGCTACGCCTAAAGCAGACCGAATATATTTTCACAATTACATAGAAAAGAATCAAATAATGTTTTGGTTACTTTCTCTCTAACTAAAAATGAATAAGCCTAACTCACCTCTTTTTACTGTAACAACGCTAACTCACCATAGACAAAAATTGAAGATGAGGCAAATTTCCATGATTTGTTGCTAAACAACAAAGGGCAAATGTCTGCAAATGTCAGCCAAATGTCATGTTATGAAAGTATTGTGCGTGTTGTTACTTCTTTATTTTATATAAATCTTGTGAAATATGTTCGAAAAAGACTGAAATAAATGGTGAAGTGTAGTGCACCTTTGTGCGGCAAGGCATCGTATTGAAAAACACCCGAAATTCCTTTTCATCGGTAAGTTTTGTTGTGCCTTACAATATCTCAAATTGATTTTGGATTACTGTGTGGATATTTGGCGACAATTCGGCATTATTTATACAGTGACTAACTGTTCTATGTCCAGGATCTCGTAAAACATGTACTAAGGTCGCTTATAAATAGTCCTGTAATAATAATAACATTTATCAGTTTTTTAAACTTTGTTGCTTTGTTTTGACTTTTCATATACTTGTATGATTTTCAAGGGCCGCATCTAGGTCCAGCCTGGGTCTAGCTGTTTTAAAAGTGTGTGTGACGAAGTTTTATTTGCAGTTTTATGGTTTAGTATCCATTCTTGAGAAACCCTTTGATGGGTATCAAATAGACTGAATAATATATGTATTTCTTTAACAATATTAACATTTTTCAGGTTTCCACAGCATGAAAACCAAACGAATACTTGGTTGGTAAACATGAACTGAATAAATTGGAAAAAGAAGAACAGACAGGAAATACACTTTATTAGTGTGATTTATATTATATACTAGCTGACCCGTGCCCACTTCGTTGGGCGGTTGAACAACTTTTCCATAATTTCTCACCGTTTAAACCTTCCCTAGACCTCCACGAACATTTCAAGACTAAGATAAGATAAATCCGTTCAGCCGTTCTCGAGTTTTAGTGAGACTAACGAACAGCAATTAATTTTTATATATACAGTAATTTAATATGAACTTTATACCATAGCAATAAAGCTCAAATTGACTACGTTTTAGTTACAAATCATTTGTATGGGAAAAAGAAAAGGGCTATTTTTAGGGTTTTTCAAGCAATAATTCTAATTTTTCTCGCCGTAAAAACCATCCTTGAACTTCAACGAACATTTTAAAAAAAGATTTGGCCAAATTGGTCCAGGCGTTGTTGAGTTATGCGCTTACCAACACATTTTGCGATTCATTTTTATATTATAGAGAAGATAGCTGGATTACCACTGACTCACTCACTCACTGACATAATTGTTCTCCTTGATGGTGGATGGGGAGGTATATTTTTTTTTACGGAAACGTGTAGGGGGGGTTTGGGGGACCTACTTTTTGAGATTTCCCCCCCCCCTTCCCCCCGCCCCCAGGGGGGCTCGCAAGGGGAGCCATATTGAATAATAATTTTTATGGGGCTGTATAGAGGATGTCAAATAGTTTCGAATACAAAAAAAATTTAGCCCCCCTTGCCCCCAAAATAGCCCCCCTTTTTAGGTTGCTCCCAGATGCCGTCGTCGTAGGGGGGTTTCGATTGCGGGATCGTATAGAAGGTTTCTTCTCAAATGAAGGAAAAAAAATTTAGCCCCCCTTCCCCCCCAAAAAAACTCCCCCCCTTTTTGTATATCCCAAGTGAGGGGACTTGAAAGAATTTTTTTTTTGCGTGATGTAGAGGATAAAAAATCATTTTGAAAACATAAAAAAATTTGGCCCCCCTCCCCCTCTAGACCCCCCTTTTTAATAAAAAACCGAAATTTGGCCTAATTTTGACCTTTTTTTTCCGGTGGAGCACTGCGGCGAGTGAAGCGAGCCGCAATGCGACGACGGGGAACAACACGGCGAGCGAAGCGAGCCGTGCTGTGACCCCCACGACCCCCCCTTCTTCCCCCCTTCTAGGGGGGCTCGCAAGGGGAGCCATATTGAATAATAATTTTTATGGGGCTGTATAGAGGATGTCAAATAGTTTCGAATACAAAAAAAATTTAGCCCCCCTTGCCCCCAAAATAGCCCCCCTTTTTAGGTTGCTCCCAGATGCCGTCGTCGTAGGGGGGTTTCGATTGCGGGATCGTATAGAGGGTTTTTTCTCAAAAGAGGGAAAAAAAATTACCCCCTCCCCACCAAAACAACTCCCCCCCTTTTTGTATCTCCCAAGTGGGGGGATTTGCAAGAATTTTCTTTTTTGGGTCATTTAGAGAATAAAAAATCATTTTGAAAACATAAAAAAATTAGGCCCCCCTCTCCCTCTAGACCCCCCTTTTTATAAAAAAAACTAAATTTGGCCTAATTTTGACCTTTTTTTTCGGGTGGAGACGATGAGGAACAGCACGGCGAGCGAAGCGAGCCGTGCTGTGACCCCCTGACCCTCCCTTCTTCCCCCCCTCTAGGGGGGCTCCCGAGCGAAGCCATATTTATTAACATTTTTTGTATTGCTGTATAGGGGATGTCAGGTGATTTTGAATGAAATAAAAATTTTACCCCCCATGCCCCCAAGCCCCCCTTTTTAGGTTGCTTTCAGATGCCGTCGCCGTAGGGGGGTTTCGATTGTGGGATCGTATAGAGGGTTTCTTATTAAATGGGGAAAAAAAAATTACCCCCCTCCCCCCCCCCCAAACTCCCCCCCTTTTCGTATCTCCCAAGTGGGGGGACTTGAAAGAAATTTTTTTTTTGCGTCATGTAGAGAATAAAAAATCATTATGAAACCATACAAAATTTTGGCCCCCTACCCCCTCTAGACCCTCTTTTTATAAAAGAACCGAAATTTGGCCTAATTTTGAGCTTTTTTTTCGGGTGGAGCATTGCGGCGAGCGAAGCGAGCTGCGAGCCGTGCTATGACCCCCCAACGCCCCCCTAGAACCCCTTTTCCTTAACCCATGGGAGCATTGCGGTGAGCGAAGCGAGCCGCAATGTGACTACGAGATTGACTTCGAGGAACAAGCACGGTAATCGAAGCGAGCTGTGCTGTGTCCCCCCCGGCCCCCAGTCCCTGTGAACCCCTCTCCCACCAAGACATCTGATACGGGTATCGTTTTCGACTAACTCAAACTCGTAGATTACGAAAAAGATGTCCATTTCAAAATCCAAGATGGCTGACATTTTTTAATCGCAAATCTTCCTTTTGGATATCGATTTCTACAAAATCTTAAACGTAGGCTCTAAATTAAAAAAACAACCAGTCTACACAACCGCCGCGAGCAGCTTGCAGCTCGCGCACTCCTAAAAAACTAGTTATGTATATATAGCTTAATAATCTAATTATTTATTTTTGTGATTTTAAGACCAGTGACGAACACGATTTTGATCATTTGCATTGATTGATTTAGGCTATTGTTAAATTTTATGTAGATTTAAGAATAAAACTTAATGCTGAGCAAAGCAATTCAACGGAAAGAAATCATTAATACAAGTATTTTGTTTAAAAATAAAGAACATACAACCTGTGTTTATTTATTTGTAAATGTGGCAGTATATCGGAATAGATTATAATGCCACAGTTGTAATACCCCCGCCCCCTTATCCCTGAGTTCGCCCCTAGATTGTCCATGTGTACGTGATATTTGTATGTAGGTGTAATTGGCACAAATAGTTTTAGAAATGTGTATTCTGCTTCCCTATTAGAATTCTGTGGTATTATTATTCGGCGCAGCTCTACCATGTCTGTGTATTATTCGCCAATAGATGTCAGGTAGAGTCATATTATTCAGTTTATGTCACGACTTGGTCTATGACCTTGTCTATGGGTTCATCTACATTAGCTGACAACTTTCCTCCCCCATTGTGACGTGACGTCATATCCGATTTTATGCAGTAAATAAAAAAGGTGTCATACTGACAGATGAGGGTTTTGTAGCATCAAAATCTTGTCTATGGGAGTACCCTATCGATAAAGTTGATTATTGAAAAGACGGTTAGAACGACATTTTCTAATAACGATGTATTGCCCCGCTGCTGTATAGCAACTTTAACAACAACTTACCTAACCAGCATATTAAAGCACTTGGGAAAGACTACTAAATTATTCTCGACTCAGAAAAGGGAAATACATAATTCTAAACGGATTTCAACCTGCCACGCCGCCAGCAACTGCTCTTCGCTCGTGTTTCAAGGAAAAAGAATAGATAAAATGTGAATACTTTTAAAACTTTGTAATATAGAACAAAATAAAAGAAAATAAGTCCCGACGATATCGTAAATTATTGGGATATCATTTCATTTCTTACGCTTACGAGATTTCATTCTTATATAATTTAAAATATATATATATGTATATAATTATAATCCTACTATGATATTATAAATGTTAAAGTTGTATGGGTGTATGGATGGATTTTGTTACTCTTTCACGCAACACTACTAAACTGATTAGGGTGAAATTTGGTATGGGTATAGTTTGGGACCTGGAATAACATACAGGCAATTTTTTATCCCGATAAAACGCGGGCAAAGGTGCGAGTAGCAGCTAGTATAATAACACAGAACTTAAACACTGAATGTTAGTTTGTAACCTAAGTACTTCAAGTACCTACTTCACCTAAGTACGTCAAAAGACAGACATGATACTAGGTCAAACTTATATTTGCTGTAAAGAATTTATATTTATCGTTCTCTTTCATTCGGAAATATGTATCGCAAGCTGCTAAAAAAAATTAATGGCTTTTCTACACATAATAACATTAATAACTATGTATTTAAAAACTTATTTTTAAAACAGAGGTTTACATGCTATGATTTAAGTATCCGTTATATTTAGTACTCACTTTTTTGTAGACGAGCTTTTTGTTCTTTATGATTATTATTTATCTATGAATGTAAGTGTTAAAAGCAAGGATTTTTTATACTAACTAGTATATATTCCTTGGTTAAAAGTTAACTACGAATCTTTTTGAATTGAACTTTTAGTTTTCCTTAATCATGACAATATCTAGACGTAAGGGGCAAACTTAGTCTCGGTAGGAACCCCAGTTGTGCTGATGAGAATAACCACTTATTCTTTAGAGGATATTAAAATAAAATATACAGAAATATTGAAAAGCATTTGCATGATTTAAAGCCGAACGGAAGATGTAAATCCAAATACAATTTTCAAAGGCATTCTCGGAAATGGATATTCGAAAAATACTGATCAAAATATCATTTTCGTAAGACCCTTCGCCTACACTGTTTGCTCATGGAAATAAAGTAATATTCTTTATTGGAAATTCGTATTAAATATTGCTTTCCAGAGTGTCGAAATAGTTGTTTAAACAGAACCTGCCTAAATCCGTTTTTCATACTCCGAAAAACACGCTACATTTGCAAGTTCCTGGAAATTCATTGTGATAAAAGTTGTTAGAGAAATATTGAAAATGAATACCAGTGAACTGTATATAAACCTACGTTATACATTTAAAATTCCAAAATATTATTTGAATGTTAGTTTGTTTGATAAGCATATTAGCTTTCGCTTACGAGATTTATTCGAGGTTCCCTGGCGGTGAAGTGTAAAGGCAGGTATGTTTCCGAGCTCAGCGGCAGGCATCAAACCGCAAGCAGAGTAAGGTACTTAGGAGGTACCTTAGTAAATATAAATATGCTTCAAGGAAAGTAAACTACATATGTTCATCATCATCATCATCAGCCTGTACACGTCCACTGCAGAACATAGGCCTCCCCCAAACGACGCCACGAATAGCGGTCCTGAGCCACCTCCATCCAATGACTCCCTGCGACCGCTACTCAATCTCTGCCGGAGATTTCTAGCACCCCCTGCCCCGCTGTTACCATGGCCGCTACCGTGACCAGGAATAGCGGAGCTGCCGGGGACTGGGGCCGTTTTCTAATTGTTGCCATCATATTGGGGGGGTTTGCCATAATCACCACGCTTGGCAGGCGGATTGGTGATCGCAGTAAGGTGTTGGTAGTACACAGTAGGAAGCTGCTGCCCTCCCTCTGGTAGGATCCCTTAGTCGACTCTTACGACATCCACGGGTTGAGTTGGGGGGGTCGATATTCTATGCCGCGGCCCCACGGCCACTACATATGTTATATTATTGCTATACAGGGTGGCTTTCATGGTTTCGGATTTGACCACCCACTCCCATCTCAAAAAAACAGCCTGTAAAACATTGACCGGCAATTATACCTACTGGGCGGCTCGTCGAGAGAGTCGTTCACATACCTTCATTCGCATACCTTCAATCACATGCCTTGATTCACATACCTTCAGTCGCATACCTTCATTCGCATACCTTCATTCGTATACCTTCATTCACATACCTTCATTCTAATACCTTCTTTCACATATGGTATGTGTAAGGTATGATACCTTCATTCATAGTACTTACGAAAACACTGTCCGTATAATCTTCTAAAGAATCCTTTATTTTGAAGACATGAAGATTGTAATAAGAACTCCTATTCCATTGTCTTGGCTTTATCATGGCATAAAATTATCTCCTAAAAAACTCTTGTTTTGTTGGAAAATATCACAAGACAAAACAAGGAATGTAATCTAAACCTATTTCTTTTTATTGTGTAATTTGATTGCTTCTATCTCGCCTCGGTGATTATAGACAGATGATAAATAGGCTTAACTGGAGCAGAATAAGAGGATATTCTGAGCCTGAAGGCGTTGATATAGGCTACGCACATTATATCTCCTTTATGCCTAAAGATAGAGCTTTTTTGTACCTACTAATTGTGGTTCCTATATAATATGTTTAATATATTTGTAAAGTTTTCCATATTTGTAAGGTTTTCCATGCTTGCGAAAGGAGCAAATATGCGGTTTATTCAGAAAAACTAAATTCTCTGGCTAAGTCTATGGTTTACAGGTTTGATGTAAAGCTCCTTTTTAACTTTTTATGTGACCTCCTTGATGTTCAACACGAAAAAAGTTTGACATATTCGTAGCCCCCTTCGATATTTTTTTTCTCCGTGTTTGTCTAGCTGTCACAGCAGGAAGTTTTTCTCTATGCCCCAATAATCACTGTCGCAACACTGACGTATATTCTTCGATCAGGGTGGTCTAGATTCCTTGGTTTAAACTAGATTATTTTCTGGATACAAATAATAGAGAATAAAATCACTATCACTACTCTTACGTAGTAGGTATTGTATTCTCTTTAATCACTACGATTCGTTATAATCTAATACTACTTTACGTAAATCTGTGCGTAATAATAGACGTCGCTGTCGCCAATATGCTTTAAGCTGGCATTGAGGTAAAATTCTGAAAACTAAAGTGTAGACCTCTGGTGAAATTCAAGATGACTTGGTGTTTTAAGGCTAGTTTACAGCTACCGAGGGGGCAGTGTAAGTTTCAAACATTAATTATTAAATTGCTACGTAATTTTAGAACCATCAATCACGTGGTGGGTCCAGAGGGGTCATCTTTGGATCAGACCGCAGCCGATTCTAAGACATAATAACGACCTACGAAAGGTTCGAGATAAAATTTTCTATTTAGCTCGATGAAAGGAATTTTGGTTTTCGATGAAGCCAACAACCTAACGCTTCCGAGGACCAAGTGCTCATACAATATTAGCGATTTGACAAAGCTTCTAAAATAGTCCGAGGATGCTTTACTTTTTAATGAACAAGCAACTCCAGAAGATCGATCTCATAGGGTCACAAAAGCCCAGCTTGGGTACAAAATAATGTAAATTTATGATAATCCTGTTCCATTATTACCAAGATTAAACTAGACAGCAAATTATCCGCGAAATATCTGCTGGGATTTCAATGGTTCGTCATAACAGCAATGTTGATTTTAATGCCCACGCAACAGACCAGACAGCCACTTCCTAAGTAGATACTACCTATCTCGTATTTGTACGTGCTATTAGAATGAATAACTCCGTTTATTTTCCTTAATCAAATCATATATTTTAAATCATTTATTTTTATCTGACAATGGTTAATGATTTCCGTGCACAAAATAAATGAATCGTTAAATTGTAAAGATAAAATTAGCTAGATTCCTACTTTCTTGCGTGCTGAAGATTCATCATAGAAAAATAATGACAATGTATTAACTAATTTTAAATTTAGTGTTTGTTTTCAGTAAGTTTTGTGGAGACATGGCCTATGATGAACTCCAACGAATTGCTGTTCATCCTGTTCACATATTTCTCGTTTGTATTCAAAGTCGGACCCTACTTTATGGAAAATCGAAACCCTTTTCAAATTAAACGTTTTCTGCTTTTTTATAATACGGTTAAAGTTGTTAATTCAGCGTACTTGTGTTATAAGGTAAGCAAGAAAGCCTCTATGTACCTCGGCCCTTTATTTTTGATCGTAAAAAAGGGACAGACAAGTTTTAGGCTATTATAGGTTTTAAACCAACAGAATTCACACCATTCTCTGCATTTTTCACAGCATTATATATTTCCATGACATTTTCTATTCGTAGTACTTTTCGTAGCGCTTTCCGTAGCCTTTGCTCCGACATTATAATGTCCTCCAAACAGGATATTCTATCGTTCTGCCGCTGTTAGCTATTCGGTGATGCATAATGTGCATTTTCAAACGACAGCGGGAGCGGGCAATTGCTTTTCAATGAAATATACCGCGCGGCGAACAAACTTTCCATTGAAAAATCATACTTCTGCTTCTGTTTCTGCTGTCCACCGAAAACGTACCTATTCCTTTTTGGCGTTTGTATATTTACTCAGAGAAAATTTACAAACTGTCTTGAGTCGCCCAAAGAGAGCTCGGTAGCGGTTAAGCCCGTCGGCTTGATAAATGAGTCGAGACGTAGCGAGGCCTACGAAAACCGCTACGAAGTGCTACGAACATAATATCTCAGAATTCTCAGAAGCCGTATACAATTTTATTAAGTAAGTGGTATTTTTATTATACAAGTGGTAAATGGTTTAGATTGAAGTCATCGCTCTTGCGTCTGTGTGACCTGTAAGCTTTTATGCCCATGACATTTATTAATTTATTTCGGAAAAACACAGCTAAAATAATTTCTATAGAGTTAAAAAACAACAGAGCTAATAATACGTATTCACTAATATATAAAAAATAATATGTATTTACTGATAGCATAACTTGGGAAGTCTCATAGAAAGGTTGTAGAGACATAATTTTCTAGCAGATATGATTTTTTAGAATAAAAATATATGCCTTCGACTCATATTACGCTTTGTTTTCAGTTTTTCTCGTACATTATGGATAAGGGCCTGTTCCCGAGGCGTTGTGAGTACGACGATTCAACAATTTACGTAAGTATACTTTGATACTTCAGTTTTATATCAACAGTTTTGCCACCGCAAAAAAATCTTTATTAGGTACCTTCTCGTACTGAGTGAAATATGAATAAACTTTTTATTATTTTACTAGAGCGTCTGCTCTCAACTTCGCCTGAACTTTTTCGGGATACATGTAACCTGCATATTGCAGGTCTAGAACTACATCAATTCTAAATTTATACCGGATTCGTTCAGTTCTTTTGAAGTGAAGAGGTATCAAGCTTCCATCCAAATAAACTTTGCATTTGCACAAAAGTATTTATATTATTGGTGTGATGTGATTATTTCGTTTAAGAAACAAAAAGTGTAAAATTTTACTAGTTTCGAGAAAATAATAAAAAATCCGAATAGTCTAGCGTTGTGCTCATAAAATCGTGGGCAAAGATAGGAGAGCATCGTTTGTTGAACACTATCTGCATACGAAATGCGCAAATAATGAGTTTCCAGTAGTTTAGTGCCGAGATTCTAAGACTATTTGCAATTTTTTACGATATTGGATAAGAGATTTTGTTTTGGACTAAAAACTAACAACTAAAAACTTTGATTTCTCCTTATCAGTACCTTACCACGTCCACTGCTGAATATTTCTTCTAAAGAAGGGGGTTTTTTATCATAATCAGCATGCTTGGCAGCTGGATAACCAATCGCAGTGGAATGTCAAAAATACATAGAATAGAACCGTATATTTTTATTTGTTATAAATAACGCTTACACAGAATCCTAACTAATATTATAAATGCGAAAGTGTGTTTGTTTGTTAGTCCTGCTTTCACGCCGTAACTATTCCACCAATCGACTTGATTTGGCATAGAGTTATATTAGAGGATGCAGAGTAACTGGGCAACTTTTTGTCCTGGTAAAAGATCATATTCCCATGAGAGATTTACGGGAAAAAAATCTCTTTTTATCCTCCTGGAAATGTGAAATTCGAATTTAACGCGGGCGGAACCGCGAGTAACAGCTGGTACATAATAAACTTAGACTAAGAGAAAACAAATTTGAAGTGTCCAGTAAAAAATGGTTCTGCCTCAGCATGTGTTGGTTGATTTGCTAACCAACGCTGGTCTTCCGTCAGACACACAGAATTACACAGAAGTAAGATGCTACCCCCTGGTAGTTCCCTTTGTCGACTCTTTCATCCACCGGCTGTTTAAGAGGGTTTGAATACGTTACGCTAGCTTTGATTATATTTATCTGTTTAAAAGGGTTTGCAACAGGCAGACAAACTTTTATTCCGACATTTACGGCACTTATGTAATACAAAAAATCAACAGCAAACACACGAAAGTAACCGTGAGTGGACACTTCATGACCTTGTATACGTACATTTCAAGCAGGTTCGGTTACCAACCATTCTAACTAGTGAAACCATTAGGTTGGTACAAGAAACTTTTTAGAGCACATTATTGTTCTTAAAGCTAAACAAAGATATCCCAAAAACTCAAGACATGTTGAGTTCGCGTTGAAGATTCCTCGAAAATTTTGCGTTGAAAAACCTTCGAAGATTTTACGTTGAGGTACCAAGATTTATTCCATCACAACATCTATAGATTCCGGGTATTCTGGAGATTTTCTATGTATAATAAAATATCAGTTCTATCATCAGTTATCTAGTACCCATAACACAAGCTCTACTTAGCATGGGGCTACATATGTTGTGTGAATTGTTCCTCACTATTTATTTATTACTAGCTGCCCCGTGCCCACTTCGTTGGGCGGTTGAACCATTTTTCCATAATTTCTCACCGTTTAAACCTTATCTGGACTACTACAAACATTTCAAAACCAAAATCAGGTAAATCGGCCCAGCCGTTGTCGAGTTTTAGCGAGACTAACGAACAGCAATTGATTTTTATATTTATAGATTATAAAAGCTGCAACAATTTTCTTCAAATATAGATAAGAATAAAGTCGATAAGTATCAAACATACTCTAAACAAAGACGCACTCGATTGGGAGCTAATAATGCCACAGAGTTACGTATATACAGTTTCGGACTGGGTTTAAAAAAATCCAGAAATATTTGTATCAACACGTGCTGCCGCATTCAGCCCGTGACCAACCAATGCCTTTTTCTATTGCATTTTCTTATTTATTTTATTTTCAGACTATTGCAGCACTCTACTGGAAATACTTGGCAGCAAAGACTTTAGAACTATGGGACACCGTGTTCTTCGTCCTCCGAAAGAAAAACAGCCAAATCACCTTCCTACACGTGTACCATCATGTTTTCGTGCTTGTTATCACCTGGATGTGTCTCAAATACGACCCGTCTGACCACTGGGCATTTATGGCGGTCATGAACTGTGGTATACATACTTTTATGTATACGTATTACGCTCTGTCAACCTTGGGGCCTGGTTTCGCGAAGTATTTATGGTGGAAGAAGTATTTGACTTTGATGCAGTTGGTTAGTTTGCATTGATATTTTCAATTCTATTTTATAATTAATTTTTCAGGTGGACCTAAATGTCAAACCAAAACGTCCAAGAGTCAGATACTTACACAAGAATAACTAATAGTAACATAGTTATTAAAATCTTATACGATACATAGTCTTATACATGTCAATCTCGAGTCAATAACACAAACACATTTTTTTGGTAAAAATACCTATGGTCTTCATCATCATCAGCCCATATTTGTGAATTTCTATTTCTCCCCTACAGAACGCCATAGTGCACTGTATTCAGTTTGCCGCATCCAACATCTGCCATCCTATCTATATTCTATCCCTTCTACACTACGTTTCCCGAATCAAAAAAGGCGTAAGGCAATTTTTGACGATATTGACGCTAATTGAAAGGCCTGGCATTGGACTCTATCTGGCTATTTTTTAATTTATAGTGAAAGCACTATAAATTAAAAAAAACATCGTACCGTTTAAACTATCTGGAAGTGTTTAATCCTGAACGCAAAATCTGTATCTCAAGTCCAGATAAACTCCAAGGTACTCTAAGGTTAGAGGGTGTTGTGTGAAAAAATAACAACATTTTGTTTTACTTTCAGATTCAATTCGTGCTCGTCACAGCCCATGTTGTAGTCCAGACATACACATCTCAGTGCCCCATGCACCCAAGCGCCTACTGGGTGGGCCTGGCAAACATAGGGCTCTTCTTTGTACTGTTTATTGACTTCTACAAGCGAAGGTATCAAACGAAGACGAACAAGGTTGAAGCTAATGTGTGTTCTATGCATCTTGATTAGAAGGTAATAAAATGTAATTTTCAAGATCGCTTTTTATAGCGTCTTTTACGCTAAATATTAATGAATATAAGGCAGAATGCTTGTGGTATATGAGAGATTTAATGAAATTTCAGTTCTTTATCGAGAAGCTAATAATGGAGCGTAGAATAAGTAGAATGATATGGGATGAACCTAACATGGATATCGACGCAAGATAGACGCAAGATACCACAAATACGGACAATGCACTTTAGCATTAAAATCCGTCTCCTATCGCGTCTCAGTCATCCTCGTTTTATACACTACGGTATTATGTTTCTATTTTATGATAATTTCAATAAAAAAGCCGGAGACAGGCATCCCGAGAGAATGCGAATCTCTTTGAAATAAATGTGAAATAAATCCACCCCTCGAATAAAAGCTTATTGTAGTTCTCCACTTCAAAAGTGCACGAAACCGTAAGAGTAATAAAATGGATAAACACACGTACAGAGGGCAAATCGACCGTAAAACAAGAACAATTATGGTATAGAGTGGCCCGTTACAGATTTACGACTGGAGGGTGCTAGCGAATGTACAAAACTTTACTTGTTTTATTGTTTTTGTTTGGTTTGGATAAAGACTAGTGGCTTAGGAGAATATTGTTGACGCGAAAACTTTGTAATACTCACTTAATTTTATTATTTGCCTTTTGTAAGGAATAAATTGGATGCGAAAGGTAATTTCAGTTTTCAATTTACAATTTATGGACAAGTCCGTTGAGAGGCTTTGAACTTTCGGTAAAGCTGGAGAAGGTAGGACAACAAAATTATTTGCAAGAAAAGTGAGAGGGAAATTGTTTCTTTGAAATAGCCACATTGCCAAGGCGCTTTCGTGTCTTTGCAGCCCGGGGCTGAGAATCACAATAGCTTTTGATGTCATATCAATGTCGTCTCGCCCCGGAAAACACATCTGAAATTGGCTGGATATTTGACACATTTTATGATCTCAGTCAGCGGACTTTTAGCTTATTTTAAACGTAAAACAATTATTATAAAAGAATGAGATTCGAAAGAACTTATTAGGTATTATGAAAGGTCGTAAATATTAGTATTAGTGTAGAAATAAAAAAAAATTCGATCAAGGAAAATGTAGTAAAGTGTGGCTCATACTTCCGTCCCCGGATTCCAGACAAAGGTAGAGCTCAAACATGACGCATCAGCCTTAAAGGGAATCATAAAAGTTAACTGCAGGATAGAATAGGAACCTTTAAAGACTTTGCAACCGGTCCCCTTTGTAAGCATTGGAGATGCTTGAACTCATTAACTTCCTCATTTAAAAGGTGAATGCCACTTGCAGATCTACGTCATACATTAAAAATACCATTGTCATAAGGTTCATGACGTGGCACTAGGAGCCATTGAAAATGCTAAAGGATTGAAAAATCAAACACACCATAAGCTTAATATGTAATAAAAGAGGTATACCACATTATGATGGACGGTGTTCGGAACGAATCGTTTAGAAATAGTATTTTATCATTTAGTTATAGGGATACAGGTCACTGCAACAGCGTTCTAGCTGGGCCTGTTTAGGATCAGAATCAGAATCAATAACTTTATTTCTTTAGGCTTACAAAATAAGCACTGAGAAAAGTCAAATTTTATACTATAAACAAAGTTATTATTATCAAATAAGAAATAAGGTGTTATTGATATTCTCTTCACTTCAATTTTTTGTCCACTGATGCAGCTAGAACACTGTATAAACTGGTTATGTGAGGAAATTAGGTTGATTTTGTTTTAGTTTCTAAGATTTGATTTGGTTTTGTTCTGTTTGACTCACCAGGGCATCGTGAAGTAGAACTTTCGAAAATCTAAATTATGATAGGCTAAATATTTATCTGAAAAAGTACTAGTTCGCGGTAACCAAATATTTTGATTGACTGATGTTGATGAGATCAATAGTTAATTTTATAAACTGGTGAACTAATCTCCTCTCAACATTTTTATAATGAATGAAAATCTCTCAGTTCAAGGTCAACCTATAGAAGCACTTGGCAAGAGATTTGACCATTGAATAGCGTTTGAGAGACCGGCGACTATAACGCCGCTAAAACGAACAGAAAATTTTGCAACGTCGTAGACCGCCTACGTCGTAGAATGCCTACGTCGTAGGTCTACGTCGTAGGTGTACTTCGTAGACGCTCTACGAATTTTCCAAAGCAACATAATTTTTTCGGTGACTGTTAATTGCTACGAATGTTCAAGTAACATATTTAGCCTATCAAATTTTGATTGTGATTTTCAGAATTTGGGTTTTTTGGCATTGAGGCAAATCCCTCCTGGGCGTCAATTACATCAATGACATTAAATAAAAATAAAATAAAATGTATTTTATTTCTCGACACAATTACCACCTATCATTATCTCATTAGCAGCATGCAGAAAAAAACAATTTAAATTTAATTGTAATCAATGATGACAGATTGTAATAGACGAATTTATGATTATTTACAATATGCATGTATAGAAATTAAATTAAATTGGTGTATTTTACTATAAAAACTTTCGTAGTTTGATAAATTCTTTATGAATGTAAGCGGATTAACTACGAACCTAGTTTGTGTTGGAAGAACACCAACGTTTCAAGTTTCAAGACAACCATCGCATCCCAGACTTCCTTCGAGTCTAGCATCTGCTTTAACAGTTCCGGAAGAGATAAGGACAGGCTGCTGTTACCAATCACACTACACAGCCCCCGGCGTGGGCTCTCCCAGGCCGGGATCCAGAATTTACCCTACATTAAGTCATACTCATATATATAGGTAGGTAACTTTACTATGTCTCTATCTACTACAATAACATGCTAAGTAGTTTGGCACGGTGACAAATTTTTGATGGATTTTCGAAAAATAAACGTTGATCTAACTTTTACCATGTAAAACTGGGGCAAGTGCTCTACAATTTTCGTGGGAACATTTGGCATCTGCATTACATTACTTCTAGCTTTCATATTTACTGGGAACTTTGCTCCCACAGCGCTACTGAAGAAGCGAACAAAGTTATAAGACAGACTCTGTATTTGACGGTTTACTTCGTTAGTAGCGAAAGTTTTTACCGAACATTATCTAGGTCTATCTTAGTTTGAGTTAACAAAGACGTGCGTATGACAAAGGTACGTATGAAAATTTAACAAAAACTGATAATAATAATTTGAAACAGCAAAGTAACAGCAAGCTATTCACTAAAAACGAAAACCAAAACTTCAACAAAGCACATTTCCCACGCGCAGCCGAAATCGAGTTCGGAAAGACACGATCGACTAACAGCTATCAAAAACAAAACTATTTTTTTAACTTCTGTTATTGGCTCTGAGATAATACGTATACAAACGTGCCGTAAAACAATAATTAATATTTCTTTGCTTTCAAACGCCTATGTTAACAAAAAATATTTAGATTCTAAAGCCGAGTATTCTTATTAACGATGGAGAAACCCAATATTCATTTATTTATTGCATCATATTATGGTACATGAAATTTGTCAGAACTTATCGACTATATTAGAGAATACACACTATAAGTACCCATTTAGGGTGTTGCAATTGGAGACGGCCAGATATTTAATGTAATTTAATAATATGGTACGTATGAAAGAGATTTATTGAACAAGAGGCATTATTGAGGAGATATGGTATCTTTTAGATGCTTTTAAGGAACGTTCCAAAATCATCAAGACACCGTGTAATAAACAAGTCTGTGGTAGAGACGAGAGCAATAATTCTTTAAATGCCATTTAAGAGTACGTTGAAATCCAATCTCCCTATTCAGTTTGATAGAGCAATCTAGGTTTTGTTTAACGCCTACAGTAAAACTTGTGCCATTTCAACTGAGATTTATTTTAATACCCGAACATTATGGTCTGTGGTTTGCACAGTAATTACAGATTGAAATACAGTAGGTAAGACCTAAGGTGTCCATGACGACGTGATATACTGACTATACTAAATTACTCAGTCGTATGTTATTAAGTCGTATGTCGTTTGGGGGAGGCCTATGTTCAGCCGTCCACTGCTGTACGGGCTGATGATGATGATGATGATGTTATTAGGTTGTTTTTAATGTTCTAGACAGTCGTCTTTCCCAAGGGCTTAGCATCTCAAGTAACCGATGATATTTTACTGTTATTGGTTTCTATGTTATCTCTTTTCATCATCATATTATCAGCCGCTCGATGTCCACTGCTGAACATAGGCCTCCCTTTACGATCTACACCATGGCCGATTTCACACTGCCCGCATCCAGCGATTTCCCGCGACCTTCACTAGATCATCGTCGGTCCGTCGCGTGAGGGGCCTTCCCACACTGCGTCATCCGGTACGTGGTCGCCACTGTAGAAACTTGCGGCCCCAGCGGCCGTCGGTTCTACGAGCTATGTGCCCTGCCCGATCTTTGCGATCTATTGTTATCTTTAAGAGATCGAAATCAATATATTTATTGGCTACTGGGCTAGGTAAATCAGTTAGGTATTTTATCTACAATAATTATTCCTGTAATCAAAAAAATATCACAAACAATCATATGTACCTGCCCTTCTGTATTAAAACTCGCCTTCTCGTCTTGTCATCAACGTGACGATTGTTTAATTTCTTCTACACGCGGCGCATTTTCGTTAGTTCTTCCATAAAAGTATATGTAGATAAGTGTAGGTATGAATTAAATTTGACTTCTAATCACATAAAAATTATAATTAAATGCTCCTAATTACATAAGGCTCCGTGAAAAGCCAATTCTGTCCCAATTCGGTCCTCACCGTTTTAAATATTTCTCTAAAACTAATCTAAGTAGGTAAATTACCTTTAACACATAAAACTTTTTGGAAACGACAAAAACCTTTCATCCTAAGAATTCTAGGAATTTTGACCTCGATATTAACGTACGGCAACGTAGGAACAGCTACACCAGCCAAACTCTATGTGGAATGTTTGTAAACAAACCACGAAACCTGAACTAAAACTCACTTGCTTGGCGTCGAGTTTCAGATATATGTATGTAAGCTATATTTATTGAAGTTAGGATCTCAAATCGAGTAAATTGCGTAGGTATAGAAAGACGCGGCAATAAATTTTAGGTTACGTGTACGCTGTTTGTTTACAAACATTCTACATCGCGTTTGGCTAATGTATAGCTTAGATATAATTTCCAGTAGGTACCTAGATCTTTGGCTGGCTGAGTGGTTGGTAGTTCAATACTTATGTGAAATAAATAGTCATAGAAAAGCGGCCCTTACGATAACAGTCGTGCCACTTCTAAATGAGCAAAACTTTAAAAGTAAACCTCATCATTGAAGACTATGATGAGTCATCATTATCCGGATGAGATACCTATCTGATGAGTCTTTTATATTTTAGATGTGGCGGTAGACCTTCTGTTTTCGTCACAATTTCCAGTCAAAGCAACCTGTCTATAGGCAAGAAATTACTGAGCCCAGATTGTATTTCATGTTTTTTATACCGCGTAAATTACCCCTTACACATGTTTTCTGGATAAGTGTAGGTTCTGTTCCCTTCCAAGTTATTTATTATACCTATCGCAGGCGCTAATAGGCTATAGCGAACATTAGTGGCCTACTCTATTTTCTCCAACCCGTTAATCAAAGTCAGGGCTTGGGACCATCCGAAGCATTAACCCAAAACGTTTGGGATACAAGTGTTTGTATACAAAGAGATGTATCTTCAGAATTGTTTGTTTTTAGGCAATATAGAGCTGAGAGTGGGCCAGTTGTTTCGATTTGTTGAGAGGTAGTAAACAGGGCAGAAATAGACACGGATTGATGCCGTATTTAGATTGCGATTCGTCGATCGTTGAACGTTTTCAATTCGGAACGGTTCTGTGTTTTTTCAGTGTTACCTACGTTTTCTTTGGACGTTAGGGTGGGTGGTTTTTTTATAGCTCTTTGGTCAACTTTGGCGTCGCATTGAGATGTCATAGCTATCATTTTATTGAGTCACCCACGCGTGTAGGCACGCGATACGAGTATGTACCGCTTTTAGCTCATAGTATACGGCTAGGTTGAAAGAAACTATGAAAAAGTGGGGCCTACTTACTACGCAGCACTGGTAAAATCCGGCTACATTGATGATGGAAATGTAAGAATTTTCAAAGTTATCGTCTCAGTCTCTCGTCGTCTATTTGCCTCATATTTTATCCCTTTTATCATAAAACATCTTGTATCTTGCGTCTATTGCTATTTGTAAGTGGTACATTGAAAGCATCAAACGAAAAGACAAGAGACTGTTATGAAGCAAAAGATTCTGTAATGTAATCGTTTTCCACCACTTTGAAACGTTTCCGCGCGAAGGAACAATAAGTTATGATTCGTCATGTTTTGTTGAATTGACAAGGATTCTTATTTACCCATCAGATCCAATTTTTGCGTTTCCACCTTGTCAGAATCAGGTCGTGGTTTTGAAGTGTTAATGGAAAAGGGCCTGATAGGATTATATTACCGAAATCTTAACTTTTAATTGAATTTCGGGTTAAAAGCTACCTAATAAAAATACATTCTTTTCTCATTATAATTGTGGGTTTATTATTTTAAAGGGCATAAGATCATGATTTTTAGTTAACGTGATTTCGAATTAATTTTAAACGTTTCAAGAGAAACAGGAACGGTATCTGCAATTTAAGGCCCAGGCAGAGATTGAAGGCTCACAGGCAGGAGGCCAACAGTATGAAGAAAGTTTGTTAGAGAAACCTGCACTCAGCTTGTGTAGCTCTTTGGGCTTCCCCCAAAGATCTACACAATGACCGATGTTCCGCGTCCAACAGTTTGTGGTGAACTTCGTATTATCGGTCCAACTTATGGAGGGTCTCAGATTAGGCATACCTACACGCATCTCGGGTATAAAGATTTTGAACTTAACAACTAGATCAATCTTGACTCCTGCCCCTCTAGCACGGGGATTGTTCTCTAGGGTAGAATAGACAATAATGACATCGCATCGTCATACATTACGTACAATATTGAAGTTGAACGAATGAATTTCAAATAATTTACGCATTCAATATCAAATATCAAAATGCTTTATTTCCTTTAGACCTTACAGGACTCTTGGACACGTCACAGAATTAAAATTACATAAGTAAAACAGGGAAATTCAATGACAAAGTGACGTAATTATTCTCTATTCTACCCTAGACAACAATCCCCGTGCTAGAGGGGCAGGAGTCAAGATTGATCTAGTTGTTAAGTTCAAAATCTTTATACCCGAGATGCGTGTAGGTATGCCAAATCGGGGGGCTGAAATACAGTTTTAAACTAGTTCAGGAGCCTATGGACGCACTACTGTCTGTGAAACTTTAATATGTCAATAAACCAATTTTTACTGTTTCCGTTTTTACTTTTAAATCGCATTTCATGTCAAAAACTCGGTCACAGATTTCGAGGGGACAGACTAAAGTTATCCCTTTTTTCAAGCGATGAAAAAAATACCTATTCAAACGGTCGCATTTCGTGGCCAAAATACAATAGATTCGCGAACAATGCATTAATATTGTTCTCCGGTACGTGATTGCCACTCGAGAGTAAAATAAAGTGAAGGAACTATTCGAAAACATCCCAACCTCTTCACCGTAGAATTTATAGCGGTAGTGGGAAGTCCAATAATGGATGTGGAATTAGAAATATGACAGTTCCAGTCCACTCTGCTATTTACGAGTGCGCCAGCTGGGATTCGGAAGTGGCTATTTAATAGCACATGGAGGATCAGTTTGCGTCCGCGGCTTCGAACGCTTTTTACCCGGATAGAAGCAACATTTGTTTTTAATAACCAAAACGGTTCGATTAATTGAGAGTTGTACCTAGGTATTAAATAATTAGGAAAACTCGCTAGACCTATTGTATTGGCGGCAGTGGCGGATTTACACATTTGCCGCCAGTAGGCTATTCAAATTTTGCCGCCCTAATCTAATTCACAATCATATCTATTTTAAAACAAATTGTCAATGAATTTAATAATATCCTAAAAATTTACGACTCCGGCGGGACTTGAGCCCGCGACCCTCCCCTGAATACGGGGATGCGCTAACCAACTGCGCCGCGGAGGCAAGTACCCGACCTCTCGAAAATCTTTGCGACTTACGGACTATAGCGCCGTAAGCTCCACCTACAGGGGAAACATTGAAGTGCCGCCGGAGTCGTAAATTTTTGGGATATTATTAAATTCTTTAATATTACCCCAAGTGCGGGCATAAGCACTATAATAACAAAAACCTTAAATTGTCAATGAAATCATAATTTTATGATTTGTCCTTAGTCCTTGTTTATCATATCATCATACTGATTGCGATGATTGTGTTGTGTACTATTTTAGGGGACCAATGTGTCAGTTCCTAGATTATTTTTAAAACTCACGATTTTGTAAAGATTACACTAGAACTAATAACATTTAGGTATTTAATCTGTTTTCTATTTCTCCACGACAATACATTTTTGGTACAAATTTGCCGCTCCCTAAAATCTGCCGCCCTAGGCCTACTTAGACTGCTGGTAAATCCACCACTGATTGGCGGCTAGAAAGGGATAGATAGATAATCCTTTATTTCATAGCCGTACAAAACATTCAGTAGGTACATTATTAAACTTATACTAAGGCATTGAAATCGGTGGCCTTATCGCTCAAAGCGATTTTTTCCAGGAAACCAAAGTGTACGGATAATATCATGGGATGGTGGTGCTTATGCTATCGGTGCGCTGAGTTAATTGGTGCTGAAGCTGAGGTTAGTATACGTCACGGTTTAATAGCGCTCAGCGAAAGTAGAGGGGGTTTTGCACAGGTGCAAAATAGTACTAAATCTAAAAATCGACTTCTGCGCATCAAGGTCAGCGCTATTAAACCGTGACGCGACATCCAGCTGAGAATCTGTCCAGTTGCGAATCTGTCCAATTGCTACGGAGGCCAAATAAGATTTTAAATTGTATGTATCTGTTTTTCACGGAATTATGTGAATCATTGAGCTATAGCATAACACTGAAACCATTTTGTTTCAAGCAACATAACTGAGGATGACGAGGAACAAGAGTAAGTACGTGGTCCTTATATTATTGTCTTAACTTCGTTGGCTTTTTTGTGATAGTGAAATTTTACATAGAGCACTTTGTGTGTTCTTGCTACAATACGGCGATAAGTAGAAATTTCGAAAGTCTGCATTCAAACAAACCAACATGACCTTTAGCACAATGAGTAAATTAGATAATCACATGAAGTATTGGCGGTCCAGCCCTCTTGTGCCTCTACTTTATCACTGCGCAACACATTGCTATTATGCGAACTTTCGGAAATGTAAGGGTTTAATCATCGCCCTAATGCGGGGCCTTCATGACATCTGAAGAGGTTTACGTTATGACGGTTTTCCTTCCGGCTTTCAATGGGCTAGTTTTATTTAATCGCTTTGAAAACTAAACTTTTATATCTACAATATTTTATTCTTTGAAAAAACTAATTAGTTTTAAACTGTTTTTGGAAGATTTTCACATATTTACAGCCGAACATAGTACGTCCTCTTTTTTTTCGAAGTCGGTTAAAAATGCTAGTTTCTGTCCACGGCTTCGCATGCGTTTTTTCGGTGTGCGTAAAATAAATATTGTTGTAGGTCCAGAACTTCAGTGTGCAACATTTTTGCAGTTCAGCTCGATCTATTCTGAAGATTTGGCTTTGCCTTCGCACAAAAATCTTCACAACGCCAATTTCCACCATGCAATTTTTCACTTTTATACGAATGTGTAATTATGTTAATTTGGTTTTAGTAGCACTTTGTAGCAACTCGTAGTCCTTCGTAGCCCAGCGCGTAGCATTTCATAGAAGAGTAACAACCGATGTGGCGCGGCGGGCGAAATCCGCCTGCGACGCTGGAGGTTGCGGCTTCCATTCCCGCCTTAGAACAAATGTTTGTACGGTCTGCAAATATTTGTACCGATTGTTATGGGTATTTTCTATGTATAAAAAAACGTATTGTATTGAGCATATCAGTCATCTAGTACCCATAACACAAGCTCTGCTTAGCTTGGGGCTAGATGATGCTGTGTGGATTGTCCAGCATTTTTATTTATTTATTACTAATTTTAATTAATGTGTAGGCTTAGAAACAAACATGTGCGTATCCTTATAAAATCGAAAATATAATTTTATTCTTGTCCTGTACTGGATTATTGTTATTTTGACCTTTCAATAACAAATTAATTTTCTAGTCAGTAAAATGAGATAAATAGTTGTAAGATGCCTTAAGCTATAAAAGACCCAAAACAGTAACTCCGAAATATCTTCTGAGTTCTTAAGTTATCTATTAAACTTTGGCCACAAAAGCAGCATAAAAGCTTTAGATTGAATTCTTGAATCGCAAACCATTGTTTAACAAATGAAATTACACACGTAGGAGTCCACAAACAAATTTCTGTTTGGTGATTAATTTAGATTCCTATTTGGGTTTAAGCTATTTACTACCCACTTGTAGTGGGTAGTAAATTGTAAACGGCACGGAAGACGGAAGGAAACAAAGACCTGGGATCTTAGTTCTGTTGGAATTCACCAAAATCCTATCCATAAATTAAACACGCCAGCCATTGTTGTCTGATAGTGATTCGCGCAAAGATTTATTCGCATATTTATAAATGTTTATTCGCATATTCATAAAAGTTGTAGTGTCTAGTTTAAGGTTTGAGTGTTTGTTAACGGTTCACGCGAAAACGGAATGAACGGATTGTTCTGAAATTTTGCATAGATGTAGTAGGGGAAACCGGGGTTCAAAGTGCCGGGGGTACGTAGTTCCGATGCAAATTACTTTGGAAGGAAATGAGATAGCAATATGTGTGAAGTGCGGTGCAAGACGTCATACCATCGCGCTATTGCCTCAGCCATTTTAGTGGCGCCTTGGCAACCAGCAAGTGTGGTAGCCGAATGGAGGTTCATAATTGTCACTTAAGTAAATATTTTCGTATTGAAACTTTTTGGTCTATATCGTACAGTTGTATAGCTATTAATGTGCGACTTGCATTTAATTGTAGGAAAATCTATTGGGAATGTTACAATAAAGTCATTATTGACGTTATGTTACCTATTTTAAAAGAATTTTAGATAACCTTGAAAATGAAATTTGGGGCTCTAAGTTCCGCTGGTCCGGGGCTAGTTGTTCCGCGGAACTTTGAACCCCTTGATTGTTTTAGGATGCGAAACTACAAAAGAAAAACGGGACGGGGTAAGATTTCTGAACTAACTATTGCCAAGGCTGTCTACAACAACTAAACGAAGAATAAGAAAATCAGCATGATTGACAGACACGCCAGAAAAGAATGCTTTAGCTATAGAAAAGGCAAGAAGAGTGAAAGGCAAAAGCCAGACTAATGAAAAGGGGATTAAAAAGGGAAAAGCATCTGGAGAGGGAAAGTCACACAAATCATCGGATGGTAAAGAACTTGTAAAGAGAAGAGTTCTTCAAGACGATAATCCTTCAAGTGATGATAAAAATTATGGTCTACAATGGTACTGTATAATTTTTTCCGACGAAGTCCTTCCCTATGTTTATCCTAATTGCAATTCTGATGACGAAGCTTCCGAATAGTACAAAGTTGATTAGATTAGACTGAATAAAGACTTATTACTATAATTGTTAATGCTAGTTGATTGATCTCAATGTCATAATTAATACAAAGTTAAAAGTTGATGAATTATAAGTGTTACTTTTGATGATTATTTGCCAAAGATAGTAATTTTAATCCCTATTTTTAATAAATTACTCATAAATATTTAATTCAATACTTTTGTGTTTGATTTATACATATCTATACACTACAACTGCAACATTAACAAATGAAATTGCTGCCGGAACAACTTGCCTCAACGATGGAACAACCAGCCCCATGACGGGGTCAGTTGTTCCTTATCGATTTTTCACAAACAAAATATTCTCACGCTAAAAATATTTAAAATTGAGTAAATACGACTAAATCAATTAAAACTAGTATAAATTCTGCATCCATAAACGCATAAATATTGAATTTTAGTCCATTTATTGTCGATATTTTTGCGTGTTATTTGAAAATCGGCACTTCGAACCCCGGTCTCCCCTACTAGACCTGAAATAACATAATAGGCTACTTTTTGGGGCCGGAAAAACGCGCGCGATGCCGCCACAAGCTAGGTGCAATGCACAATGTAAAGTTAGGCAGCTAAAGTTTTAAATGTAGATAATTAAAGTTTTAATTTTAATATAATTAGGTAATATAATATAATTAATTCTAATTTAATTAAGTAGGTACATAAAATTTATACCATTAGTACCATACTTAAGCCTTTAAAGTACCTCTCAACTTTATGTAATGAAAAAAAAATATAATACCAAAACAACCGAACAATAACTAATTCCCTGGTTTAAAATTGCATTTGGCTGTCTGTACCTACCTGCATAATTTTATCATCTAGTCAGCTGGCAACACGGTCGAATGCTCATCTACCGAGCACCTCTATACTAGATTAATGTGAGAGGTAGTCACCCTCTTAGGTATAGGTACCTAAGCTCGATCCCCGGGGCTTAGGAGCTGGATCCCAGACTAATCCGTCTGTCTTGCCACAAAAGAAATGTCGGAATGCGACATGCGAAGAGCTTGGTTGTGAAAAAGTTTGAATTTATTTTATTTTGGTTTTTACAGATATCTTTATCAAATATTCGAGCTGCTCTAATATTTTTGTATAGTTCTGTATATTTTTAAAGAAATAAAATTTTTTATGCTGCCTATCTGTTATATCACTGTTAATAGATGCAACAAGCTCTGCTTACTTAAAGCTACACGATGCTACATATGTGCATATGTAGATAGATCGGTTTAAAAAAAAACCTCGTAAATTACATTCCAAGAGGCACATTTTCTAAAAATGAAAAAATTAAATTAAAATATTTGATCTTGTATTTATCGCATACCTTTTGTTTGGATTTCGCCTACTACGTTTCCATCGCGTTGCAGCGATTGTGGCCACGGGGCGACTGGCTGGATATGCTCGGAGTTACAGCCAAGAATTGAAGGAATTATCCACGACTATCGTCATCGGAATCAGGAAATAAAATGAAAAAGTTTAAATAGGAACACTAAGCTAGGCTATTTACGATTAAAATTTTAGAAAAACAAACAAAAAGAAAAGTATACAAATTAAATCTAATATACAACAAGTCTATGTTTAAGGTACCTATAGATAAGAGCTATGACTTCTCACACTTCTAACTAGCACTGGTAAGTACGTCCGCCAGCTGCTATCACCGAGTTTCGAGCCAAAAAGTTGTCAACTCAGCATGTTGCTGAGTAGGTAGGTAAGTCTGATTACCTACTCAGCGCTGGTATTATGTAAAAAAACAGGAAAGTCCAAGTTCACATTACTGACTGGCCGCCCTGGCTTCGCACGGGTGCAATGCTGATACTAAATTATACATATAAACCTTCCTCTTGAATCACTCTATCTTTTAAAAAAACCGCATCAAAATCCGTTGCGTAGTTTTAAAGATCTAATCTAAGCATACATAGGGACAGGACAGACAGACAGCGGGAAGCGACTTTGTTTTATTACTATGTAGTGATGATGATGAACCACAAGACTGGCAACTATCGTAAACCGTATCAGCTGAGGACTTACTACCTCCATAAATTAACTGGTCCGTCTGTTCTGTAGGTAGTATAAACTGAGAAATTATACTTAGTTAATCCATACACAAAAGATAGATGGCCTCGGTTCAAGCTGTCGCCGAAATAACTGAATTTTCAAAGCCAGACGTTTAATTAAAAGACGCGTTTGTGGCTCGCTGATGAATGAATCTTTAAGTAAGGATAAAGCTTAGGGTTCACTAGACAATTTAGGGCGCGACAAAGAATGAAACACGTGGAATATTTTTCTAACGAATCATTTTACTACTACTATCATGGTCACTAATGTGACCTAATTCTGCTAACCATTATTTTATTTATTTGGAAAACAAACAGCTTATTCAACAGTAATGGTTGGGACTAATGGTTACTTTAGCCTAGAAGTTTCCGCTATGGATAAGCAATAAGTAGTGTGTCCATAAATAACTTAAAAGCAGTCTCATCATCATCATCATCATCATCAGCCTATACACGTCCACAGCTGGACATAGGCCTCCCCCGTACGACGCCAGAAATAGCGGTCCTGAGCCGCCTCCATCCATCGACTCCCTGCGACCGCTAAAAGAAAAAGTAAAGCAGTCTATTATGACAATAATATCGTCGCAGTCTCGCCACGTAAAACCCTTACATGAAAGAAACTCCAGATAGTGCGTGCGGTGATATTTGCACGGAATCTCTCCGTGCAAATATCACCGAATATAATGGTTCTAGATTGGATTCAACTTCGAGAGTTTTTACGTGCGTCCCTCAATCTGTAGAAGCATCTAAGGTAGAATACCACAATGTCACAGATTAAGTAATGTTACTTTCAATGATTCTATGTTGGCGATTCTACGACGATGCTATTTTCATAGTGAAGCGATTGGTTTTGCAGTATAGTGTCCCTGATGATGTTCTTCGGTCAAAAGAAAAACGATGATGGTGCGCTCCACCAAGATAAGTTTCCAAAGAAACCAGAATCTGGGTAAAATGGAAGGTTACATCAGGCAATTTCGAGTTACGTAATATCCACGTCTTATCCCGTTAATCCTAAGTTAAGTCTGCACATGTCGAGTTCTTGTAAATGTCAGGGGATTCATTAATTACGCAGCGAGAACAATTTATCTAAAAGTGGAAATCTTTGGTGCTCTGAGATCGCTCAGTAGTGATTGCTTTTGAAGCGTTTTTAATAAAATGTTAATTCATGATCAGTTTTTTAAGATTTTCTAGTAAATTTCGGTATAAAAAGGAGACTTTACAGTATTAAATCAAATATACAATTTGTGTTGTGTCATTTATAACTTTTATAAGGTTTAAAGGTTAATGAGAATAAAATTCGTGTAAGTTTCAGCTGTATTCATACTTTAAGGAAATAAAAAACACATTTCGAATAATAAAATAACTTTACAACACCCTTACGCAAAAATCCTTCCCTTTTCCTCCGAGGTTTTTACGCGCATTATCCTCTAAACACTTTTCGTACCTCGAAAAAGTAGGTAACAGTATCGTGTCATAGTAAATTATTTACAGGATATATTGTCGAGTAAAACAAGTACTTAAATAATAAAAATAAGATTCCGACGCAGAATGTGATGGATACAATCAAGATAATGGTCTTTAGGGGCAAAAAAAGGTTCCGTTATTTATTCAAAATAGCTGAGTATCTCATATTTTTTGATAGCTTTTGGTTACAGACATATAAACGTAGAACAGCAATGAATTTTCTGGGATATAATGTTTTTTATGTCTCATAAGTGTTTTGAAAGAAATACGGGTATTTTCAGGAACCCTTTGCTAAAACTATGACAGCCCTGCGCCGTCCGAAGTGAAACAGTTGAAAAATTGTTAAGAGCGGAAACGTTACGAACAAATTTTGTCTCGAAAATATCTTTACCTAAACTGCACAAACTAAACTAAAACCATAAAATAAATATTACGACAACCGAAACTGTCAAAAATGTGTACAGAACTAAAAATTTTGAAGCGAATCTTAATAAACAACGAAAACTATGTACATATAAAGATGGACAGTGTCGTTAAACTTTAGCATTTCCATCATGTTGTGCGTACACTTTAATGTTTCGTTATTTCGTTGACCAACTTTTGGGACTTGGACTCTGTTCGCCGTATCTTCAGTCATAAATAACCGGTATCGCTGAGTCAGTGAGATAACAATACTTTGGCTATGAAATCCCTACGTAGACAAATCTTAGTAGGTACGTCTACCGTGTAATCTTTTAGAGCAGTTGTAGCGTTATCTACAACGTAAGACAGAGATCTATAGGTGGCATGAACCTTTTTCATACGTTTTCCCATGAAACGAGCATATGATGAGCATATCAAATGGTTGATGGGTCGCCCGGTTGATGAGCCAACGAAGTTATTCCGTGGGACGTGTCTGTTGAATATTGCGTTCCTTGCGTTAGCCGCCTAGAGACCTAAGCCCGTAAACATGCTTCATGCGACTATTAATTTTCCGGCAATATTGACCTTTACGGTTGACCGAAAGTTATGTACCTAAGGATGAATATCCTCTGGATAGTAAACCCGGCTAGAAAATCCTATTAACTGGGGCCAAAAATGTCGACGTAATCAAAGATACCTATTTAAAGACTGGATGTAGGTACACCGTATTTTTATGTAATTTTGAAAAGTTGGAGTTGGTTTGTCTTATTAGCTATCTATGTACATTCACAGATGGCTGCAAAATAGTTTGCAATTTATACAAAACGAAGTCCTAACTTGCAATATAAAATTCCGTGTCAAATTGTCTCTCCTTTTACCTATCACCTGACTCGTAAAACTTTTCACATTTCCAATGTCTGAAAGGTTTATTCGTTGAAAATACCACACACGCCTCCTAAATTAGATACAGTTAGAAATAAAAGTGCTTCGCTTTGGAAAAGTTTTAATTAACAGAGTTCAAGGTTAACATTCGCAAAAATAAGTTTGAATGAATACGAAAATGATGCTAAATCAAATTATACCAAGTGGCTACCCACGATATTTAATTTCAACGGTAGGCCGATTTCCCGAATCTAAGAAACTCAATTTAACAGCCGAATTCGGTTACCCATAAATACGCCTCTATTTATACAAGTAGGAGGTCGACTCAGCACTCAACTGCTTCAAATTCAGTTAATTTCTATGTTGGACTTTGCGAATCAATTTGAACCCTAAACCTTCACCTTAGAAAGCCTGGTAATAGATCAAATGGCCAGGAAAAGCCTTAAGAACTTTTCTTTTCAAAGTTTTAAAGTATGACTGGAATTATTAAGGGTAGAAATGGAGATAAGGCCGACACCGTTTTGAATTTTACAAAATGATTTGCCCAATTAGATTTTGCGGAAGTCCGAACGAAATTTATACAATTAGCTCGGGTACAGATGAAAAATTACCGCGGCCTTAGTGAAAATATTTAACCGTTGTTCATTAACTTTTTAAACACGGAATTTACCGAAACGAGAAATTCAGATTATCTACTGTACCTACATAAAAGTATTTTACGCTTCTAAGTATTATAATAAATTACCTACTCATATCATGGAATTTTTTTGATTTGCGAATTGAAATTCAGTTTAAATCGTAAAAAAATATTTATTTTAAGAAGAATTTTTATCTACAAATTCAATTGTGTCATTGTGTACCCACTTTGTTTATTGGACATCTCAAAAATTTACTTTTTAATATAAAAAATATCACATCGATTCGCACACAATAACAAGTAGAGCCTAATACATATATTATACAAAATAGTACCCAACATCATACGCTGATTAAAATTATCGGAAGTTCTATGCTTGTAGGCCTCCGTCACAATAGATCGTAAAAACCAGCAATGTCTCTTAACATCATCGGTGAGTCATACTCTATTCTTCTTAATTACCTATACTTGACTTATAAAAGTGCAGTTTGACACTATGGTAAAATTAAATTATCTCACTCACTACGCGTCCCTTATGGTGGCATCGTCGACGTTCTGAGATTAAGACGGATATATGCGTCATAGGCAATCAACTATTCACAGAGAGTCGTATGGAGGCGGCTCTGGATCGCTATCTGTGGCGTCGCGACGGTTGGGGAGGCATAATTATGTCCAGCAGTGGACATGTAGTTATGATGAACCATTCACATCAATTCAGGAATTTCTCCCGTCCACCAGAACGCAAGACTGTTCTCAGCTGCCAAAGAGTATTTCATATCCGTTTGTCTAAGGTTTATTGCGTTTGATGGTTCGTCAGGTGAGCTGTCTTCTACCGGGTCTTTGAGATGGAGTTGGCCGGAGCCAGTGGCTAGTACTGGCCGGAGTGGATGGATGGATATGCTGTTACAGCAGTCCCTGTGGAGAGGGAACTGGAAAAGAAGAATTGATATGATTATATCAGTCTTTTATTTTATTTGTTGTGTGATAGTTTGGTTACCTAACTAGTATTATGCATATTTCTACAACCTAGGTACCTACCTAGGTTGTAGAAATATGCAATAAAGGTGAAGAGCAGTTACGCTCTACACTGCATCCGACCCCAATTCATGAAAAATACTGATTTAGAAAACAAAGAATGAAATCGGATATTGCCGTTTGCACTCCATCCTATTCGAAAATACGGCTCTTCAATCAAAAACTCTGCCTGGATTCGGCTATTGCTTACGCACTAATCCGATCTCTGATCCAAGTCCAAGCACTTCCGGGCTTCATCTTTGACATATCTACGCCCGCGCCGTTCCCAAGCTGCTCGGGCAGAGGTAACTCGGATGCGGATCGGATACATACAGTGCGTAAGGGTTCATACAAACAGTCCTACGGCTACTTCGGTCCATAAATTCTAGTACGAACTAGAATTTCACGAATGACGGAGAGAAATCGGATCTAGTGAGTAAACTACAAGTACCATGCAAATGTCTATTTCGAAACGTATTTTCACGTATTCGGATAGATGCAGTGCGACAGCGCTCTTAAAGGAAACTTTTGAACTAGATCTAGAAACAAAAACTAGGAAAGAAAAGGAAAGTGAGACTCCCGTCCGCCATAGACTTGTCGTAGACCATTGATTCGAGCCTTAGCTTAGCTCACCTTCGTTGGCTAGGTCTTCACTTGGCATGCCATGGTTAACATAATTTCAGATTTCGTTCATGACTACTTTAAGGGGGCTCCGTGAAAAATTTTCCCAATCTGTCTGCTCCATTTAAAATATTTATCTAAAACGATGATGTGTTTTATAATTCGTTTCATTACTTATATATATAAGACTAGCTGCTGCTCGCGCCTTCGCCCGCGTTTTATCAGGATAAAAATTATATATTATTCCATTTAGCCTATATGTTATTCCAGGTCCTAAACTATACCCATACCAAATTTCAGCCCAATCAGTTCAGTAGTTTTTGCGTGTAATAGTAACAAATATCTATACATCCATCCTTACAAACTTTGACATTTATAATATTAGATGGAATAGTTTTAGAGAAAACTTTAAAATGCTGTGGACAGAATTGGACGTTTTTCAGGGAGCCCCATAAGTAAGTAAACCTTAAATAGATATCACCTTAAAAAAATATAGGTGTAGCCTCACCTTATGGGTAGCATTATCTTCAATACTAAAAGCGTCCAAGCTATTCTGCCAATCATTTGTATCAACATCCCACACTCTAATCACTCCATCTGTGCTTCCCGTGACCAAGTACTTCCCACACGGGGATATGTCGAAGTATACCCGTTGGTTGGTGTCCACAGCTCTCGAGAGGATGTTGAGAGGTCGTCGGTAGTAACGAATGTCCCAAACTAAGAGACGGTGGTCTTTGCGAGCGCCGGACACTAGCTTTGTGCCGTCAGGGGTAAACTTTATGTGTGTGACTCCACCTGTAATAATCCAACTGTTTTTAGTAATTACTAGCAACCTGCCCCGGCTTCACACGGGTAGTAGGGCATATATACATAATTGATTTATTTTATTTTATTCGGAGAACAAACAGTTTTACACACTTTATAAATAAACTAAAATTATGACTTATAACCATTTATGTGTCCTCGCATATAAAAGCTAAAAGACTGCTTGCTTGTAATAAATATATCATATTAGCTGCTGCCCACGATTTAGCCCGCGTTTTATCGGATAAAAAAAATAGCCTATATGTTATTCCAGGTCCCAAACTATACCCATACCAAATTTCAGCCTAATCGGTTCAGTAGTTTTTGCGTGAAAGAGAAAAAAAATATCCATTCATCCATCTTTACAAACTTTGACATTTATAATATTAGTAGTAAAATATTATAATATTATGTAGAGTATTTTTGTTACACTAATTGTAAGCATTTATATTTTTCGTAATTGTGTTTTGCATAATTACCATATTTTTGAAAGAAGGCTGTATATGTACGTTAGAAACTATTATAAGTTTTTTAAATAAAAAAACATGCACCGTTTACTTGTGCTCGAGGTAGAGCAGAGCACTATCGCTTTGCGTCACGTTTCTGCAACGCACGATCTCACGAGCACCATTCCGAACGACCACCATTAAACATAAGATCTGACATAGGCCTCTGTACTGTAGTTTTACCATGTATCATCTGGTATCTCGTCATTTCTGATTCAATTTTAGATTTCTTTTATTATTTAGTTTTAATTGCATTAGTTTACTTTTTTAATCAAGACTTTTTGCGGAAATATAGACTTAAATTGCCGTGACACAGTTGAATTATCGTGCCTGGGCTCGGTTCCCGCAACCATCGAGAATTCGTGTTACATTCAGCATCAATACAGTCGTGAACGTCAAGATGCAAAAAAGCGCAAAGGTGAGTGCTGGCTCTTATTGTATAATGAAATTATCAAATTGTCGCTGGTTCGATTCCCCGCTGCGGTATGATGTTTATACTTATACGATACACAGGCATTTGTTTTGGGCTTATGTACAAAATTTGTAGTATTATATACTAGCTGACTCGGCAAACTTTGTTTTGCCACCGACCACTGAGGGTTAAAAATTATTAGAGTACTAATATCGCTATTAAAAATGGCGGTTGGTGTTAAAAAGGTGAAAATTGAGGGTTACATGTATTTTTAATGCCAAATTATAAAAAATTTAAATAAATAAAAATAGTCCAAAAAAACAATATGGGGTGGGATACTCACTTAGAGGTATAAAAAATAGTTAAAGACCTATGTTCAGACATACCGAATATACACAAAAGACTCTAGTCTTTTTCCTTTTAGTAATAGGTTGTCCAGAACACGGCTTATTTTCTACCACTCTGTTTTGATCGGGTTTCTTACGAGAGCTCTTGCTAGAGGATTTGAGTGTTGCTTGAGGCGGTCACAATATTGAATGCTTGGTGATATAATTTCTTGTTTAACCATAAGGACTTCAGTGATGTATTTCCTTGTTAGTAATGAACCAGGAAATATATCACTATCTGGATTTAAACAAAAAATTAATAACAAATTTAAGATGGCTTAGATCTCAGTACTCATAGGATCCCTGTGGGAATTCTAATTACATAAAATTCATCTTTAAATATTTGGTTCCTCACATGTTAAAAAAAATCCATAAAGTGCACTATTTCACACATAGATTGGTCAAGATCTGTCTATTAAAATGACTTATTTGTTGGTTATTTCATTAATATTTTTGATTCCTTTATGTCAGTTTCTTATTTAGTTGTAATTTTCTTGTTATAAACAATAAACTGAATTTTTGCACTTACACCTTTCCAAAAATGTGCTCTTTCCTGCTCCTATCAATATGAAATCCTAATCAAATAATTTTTGCGAAATGGCATGCACCATAGCCTCTTAAGTAGGTATATCAGTCATAAGGTACTTATAACACGAGCTCTGTCTCTTTCGTTGGGGCTGTGTGATGATGGGTAAAAATGCCCAATAATAATTTAACAGGGAGGCTAGGCAGGCCTTGCAGCTTACCAGAATGGCCATGCATTTTTCCTATGCTTTTGTAGGTGCCTCCTTCTGTACTATATAGCGAGATGGATGTATTCCATGATCCACTTGCTATAAGATTGTGAGTTGTTGCTAAACATGATGCAGGGCTGTTTATTTTGTGCTCCAGAAAATCCCTGCCTGGTCTGTAATGTAACAAAACCATTACTTAGTACACTTATACAAGATCTGAGCAAAATTTAACCATTATTGTACACTTATGATAACTTGTGACCTTGTAACTTGGAAACTTTGGCACTTCTGTTGATTAAAACAAGCTCTTGGATTTTAGAGATGAAATACAAACATTTGTGGGACTAGCAGTTGTGGGAATTATCTGATTAATCAAATACAGATAAGCATTACCTGTCCACATTAAAAGTCCTAAAACATTTCTTGTAGCCTGCTATAATTTGTGCACCATCATAAGAGAATATAACTGAAATTGCAGCCTCCACTTCATCCACAGCATTGAAACCCCTATATGTACATCGCAGTGATCCATCAAATGCATCCCACATTTGTATTGGTGCATTTTGACTAGTTGTCAGCCAGCTAAAATAAATAAGAGTATTTGTTGTACAAGGTGAATAGGTACTAGATTATTTCTAAGAGACATTTTAATGTGAAACACAGAACTAACCTGCAAGATTCTGGCACAGAAGAATTCATTCCTGGATACCAACAAAAGTCGTAAATCAAACCGCTTTCTTTTACATGAATGACAGAATCAAGTACGTCGATAAGGCGGTCACTGTTCACGGTCCCTTCATAGAGATCTCTCGGAAGTTCTGTAACATGGACCCCGTCGTTGTTAACCACAGAAAGACAACAAGTACCGTCCGGAGACCACTTGCAACCACGCAAATAAGGCTGAACCTCATCTTTAGCTCGTACGGACCGAGACCAAGAGCTATTAGAGAGTTCTATCAGAGTTCTGCTGATAAATAAAGCCGGAAACTGGTATGAAACTGGCTCGACATTTTGAACCAGTTCCTCTTCACTTAGCCGGTTGGCATCAAGTTCAGCGATTTCCATAGATTCTTCGGTGTTAAGAACGAGTGGTCCTGCTTCTAATGGGTCGCCCTCCAGCGAGAAATCACCCATTTTAATCGCAATTTTTGCTTTTAGTTAGTTCTTCCTAAAATTAAACAAACAAGACACTTATTTTAGGCTTGGCACATGACACTGACAGCAGGGTTGGGCTGGACTATTCTTCAGAAACTTCGCTCCGCTACCGTGTCATCGAAACGAATCAGACTCAGATTCACGCGAAATTCAAATATTTTAGTGGTTTTGAATATTTTCTGTGTTCACCAAGGAATAAAACTACCAGAAAAGTAGTTTTTCACAACTAACAGACCATTTTCTATGAATTAATGCTACAATAAAGTATGATTAATGGATGTTTTGTTAATAATGTTGATTATTTATTATCAGTAATAAATGAGTCTCTACAACAACTATTAATTTCTCCAAAAATCGAGTAGAATCGCAAATATAAATATGGGTTCATAAAAAATGGTTTATGAATTACGGGAAGCTACTTTTCCGCTGCGCCATGTGTGTTGCTTGTAGAAAGCAGAAAATATAAAAAAAAAAAAAAAAATTTAATTTCGCACGAATCTGTATCAGCCAACTAGTGTATGTCAATTATCTGTCTTTTTAAATTAAGTGCCACCGTCAATCTGAAATTACCATAGACAAACCGGATGTCCTTCGAAAAATTTGCGAACAAGTGCAAGTCAATATTATTTTTTATGGTTCCGTATACTTTGTTCATTTTACTATTTGTATTTGATGTAAAGATTCTACAAAATATAGAACCCTTCCAAGTCCATTTCACAACATAGACGCAGTATTCGATGTAGTAGCTGTTGTTGGCTTGGTGGCAATTTGGGCGAAGGTGGACCTGTTTATCTCACTAATAATTTTATACACAACTTAAACTAACATTATATCTGAAACTCAACGCTAAGCTAGTGAATTCTAGTTTTTACTGTGCGCAACTCAGCAAAAAAAATTGGCGTGGGTAGAAGTCGGGCTTCTACCACTAGTTAAGACATGAATTTTATGAGGAAAAGAAACTCCAACATCATTCTCGGAGAATCGATTCAATTCTCTTGAACCTGATTGCTGTCTAGCGACTAACAACTCCGTATCTACAGCGGGCTCATCTGCTACCCAACAACCCCAAACTTATTGTCTAGAAATTTTATTTTTTAGTGCCTATGGAGCGGACACAGCATAAGAACACAACTCTCTTATAACGCGTAAATCCACCAACGACGACGCTCCCATTGTTTACTCGATATTTTGCTTACGAGCGCCTCGGGTATATCATTGTCTAAACACACATTGTCTAAATTCACTTCTATAGGTTCGGAACCTCCGGGATCCTCAATTTGGGCCCCACCTTGGGCCGAAGTTGAATCGCTAAAATTATGATTCGAATTACATCAAGTAGTCCAACGAAATTTCTCCCAGTTTTATCCGACAAACTTGCTTTCTTCTTTAAAATAATATACACGATTTCGTTGTACCCCGGAACTTCGACCAGGGTCTACCCTGGTCAACAAAAACTCGGCTTTGAGGCCTTTCCTTACTTCATTTTGCGCGAGACAGTTTTGAAATTAATGTAGATTTCCAAAGACTGTACTGTGATTTATAATCTAAACTGTATTAGCTATCTAACGCCATCAGAATAATTTGAATCTGACAACTAGGACACGTATTATCAGGCCTATTATCTGACACGCCACATAGAATATATGTATGCTGCCTTATATGTTGCCAAAAGGTTCCAAAAGGAACCTTTTTTGACCACGCCACAAAAGTTTTCTTTTACGTGATTTTTCATACGTACATATAAGTTACGAAATCTTTTCTATACAACTGCAAAAACATTGTGTTTCTCTTTCGCACTTATAAATACTGCAATAAAATATGTGTACTCGCTCATACAATGGTATCTTCCACCGGTTCGGTTGTTAGCAATTTCACAAACGCTAGACATAACGGCCGATTTTACTTCGCTGTCTTCCGTATAATCTGCCGGAGCGTATGAATGTGGTCAACGGACCGTAGTTTTGTACGATTTAGTACCGTAGACTACGGAACTCAATCCTTTTCGAAAGCCGGCTTGTCAGGGACGCTGGATTCCGGCTGGAAGTCATCAAACCTTAGGGAAAGACGGTTGGGCTCACACCATGTTTATCTAATGTAAAAGCAGAGAATAACTATTTGTATAGGTCTGAATTTCTTCTCTTGGCAATATTATAGGCATTCTGTATCATCAAATGTTCGTGCATCGGTGACGTCATTGACAAATGCCACTAGTATTGTAGCGTTTTAGAGTGAAATTGAAATCACCTACCTATTTAAAGGCTAATTTTTTTAAATAAAATCAGTAGATTTCCAAAAACATCGCGGAGTATTACTCAAAATCAGAATAATGCCTATTCACATCAATAACTAAAATTTGATATGAAATTGTTGTAAACACCTCATCATCAGCCCATACACGTCCACTGCTGGACATAGGCCTCCCCCGTACGACGCCACAAATAGCGGCCCTGAGCTGCCTCCATCCATCGACTCCCTGCGACCGCTACGATGTCGTCGGTCCATCGAGTGGATGGTCTCCCATGTAGGGGGGATTTGCCATAATCACCACGCTTGGCAGGCGGATTGGTGATCGCAGTGTTGGTGTTGAAAAATACTCAGAAGGAAGCTGCTGCCCTTCCTCTGGTAGGTTCCCTCAGTCGGCTCTTACGACATCCACTGGTTGAGTTGGAGGGGTCAATATTCTATGCCGCGGCCCCACGGCCTACAACCACGGTAAACACCTCACCACATCGAATTTATTTGGCTGTAGTATTCATACCTAAGTGAGGTATTAGTATATGTAACGTACGTAAAAGTACATACCATTAACTACCCCATCAAATTGTTCTAGATTCCTTTCTTGGAACCCTAAAATTGATTGTTCAATCGGAACTGACGTAAAATCAGCTGTCATATCCTCTATCAACAAATGCATGGCGGTCATGCATATACCAGTTAAATGTCATCTCATCCCAGCATAAATTTTGTGTTATCCATGGTTCTTTCAAAAATAAATATTCATTCACGAAAATTTCTATTGATTGACGAACGTTTATGCACACAAAATTATAAATTCGTCTGTGTAAAATACGTTTAGCCCAATGTTTCATTGATTACAGAAGTGAACATTACCGTAATAATGATTCCTTGATACGTAACCAAATCCCAAAATTTTGTAATTGTTTTTCTAATGTTTTTATTGGTGTATTGAACTATTGTAATGTTAATTATAGTGCGACAGATGTTTATATTCGGATCTTTGCAGATGAGACTTAAGGTAATTAGTCGCGGGTTTCGTTTTGCTTCGGGGAACTTGTGGAAAAACATGTCGTTTACGGAGTCACCAGCGAAAGCCTCGCTGTGCTGTGAGGAGTCGCAAGAAGGGTCCCCGTCGACGTACGCGATGTATGAAGCCCTGAAGGATTCCTGTCAGAACAACGCGACCTACTTCCAGCCTGACGACAGTGAGAATGGGCAGCGCCTGTACCAGGGCTTCATGACCCTTGTGGATCACATTGATACTGTGTGGCCACTTGTGGACCATGTGCGGAAGGTATATAAAATATCATATAAGTACACTAATTTAATAAGATCTGGTACAACAGTTATCAATAAATAAGTAGGTATATTTTTGATTCAGTGACCTTAATTATGAGTGATACTTTACTTTAATAAAATAAGTCTCGCTGTGGTGACTGACCAATCACATACAATAGTGAGCCCGCATGAGCCATACACAAATGAAGTTATTAAACATGCTTAATTCAATTCAATGAAAAATAAAGAATATGCCTTATATTCTATTCAGTTTATTGGTGAATTCAATGTAGAGAATAAAGAAAAGCTAATTACTTTTCTCTAAGCATGAATAAATATTGCATCCTGGTGATAGTGCCATTCATTTCCATTCATATTCTCCTGAATTACCTTTATACATTAGTTTTAAATTGCAAAATTACAAGTTTCTTAGTATCAGTATAAAAATTATACTTTTGAGTTGTCTTGTAAGTAAAATAACCAGTCAGATTAATAAATTTCCCAACATTACTGATTCCAAGTTCTCATTTTCTTTTATTGATAGTTCGACAGGGAATGCTTCCTACGTGAAAAAGACTAAAGTAGGATAATCTTCATTATATACATATGTACATACATTGTTGGTTCGATAAAAATCAAAACTTCTAACTATATTTTACGAGTGTCGACTCGAAAAATATCGCGACGAAAGTTTCGATTCGCATCTCTATTTGAGAAAACTAACTGTGTTTGTATATTAAATTTCATTCTGTCATTTAGTCTTCAATAAATCATTTGCTAAACAATTAGGGAACTTCATAGTCACACATACGTGTGACTGAAGTTCCCTCATTGTTACCAAAAATATAATAAGATTGTGGACACAGTATAATTGAAATTATCCTCAATGAAATAGTTCAATAGAAAATACATCTGGTTTAAATAGATGTGAGTCATAATCATAACATGCAACAGGTCTGCTAATTAAGTTATTACATGAAATAACAGTTACTTATCTCGGTAAACTTTGCACTGCCTTTGTAAATACCAGCTGCTATATTAACCTATGTAACTTGAACCTAATCAGTAACATAATTCACTTAGCTTTTGCTGTATTATTATTATTATTAACAACATAAGTTATAAAAAAGTATGAGACATCTTTTAACCTATGTTCTTATTCTGAATAAATTGTTTAGTATTTTTGAGAGAAAAGAAAGCTTTACATGTTCATATTATTATTGTGCTTTTATTGCAATTAGTCAGTTTTGACTATAAACACTGAGTTTTGACCTTTTGTCGTGAAGGTCGCTGTCCGCCTCAAGCGGAGCCAGCCCCTTCATTTCTAGATCATCTGGTTCATTTCTTGGTCAAATATATCCCGCCGCTTTTTAAGCTGACGATATATGGTTTCAGGTAGTGAGTTGTACTGCAGTTGGTTTGGTGCTTTTGTAGTTTTTTTGTACTTGGCTCCAAGAGTTTCTTGTTGGCTATATTAATTATAATAAAGTTTTCATTGTTCACAAAGAAGATTATCATAACTCATACAATTTATAAATTTTTAGGTAGCACCTCTTTACGATTTTGACTCAAAATCCCCTGGCAATGGATACAGATCATTTGTGTCAGTTGTGGACTCCAGTGTTCTGCACGGTTTGAAATTGAGTCGCCAAGTCTGTACAGGCAGGGATGCTCTACTCTTCAGAAAAGGCCATTTTGTTAAGTAAGTTCTATTCAATCCATCTTACTCAAAGAGAGACCTGCTTTATATTTTGTGTTCACATGGTGTAAAATATATTGGCTAGTGGCATCAGTAGCATATCAAGTCTATTAAATTGCCAACAAAATAAATAAATAATGCAGACACTTCACACAGCATCATCTAGCCCCAAGCTAAGAGAGCTTGTGTTATGTATGACTGATATACATAATAGAATATATAACATAAATAGATATTTTTATAGAAAATACCCAGAACACCCGAAACAAATATTTGCACATAGAACATTTGTCCCGGGCTAGGGACGAGACTGAGACGGGAATCGAACCCGCAATCTCCTGCGTTGCTGGCAGACATTCGCCTGCCGCGCCACATCGGTCGTTAATCGATCTACAGTCACTTATTCATAACTTAATTTGAACTGTTACATTCTTATGTAGAATATTACTTCTGGAAGTATACTCCTTACACAATCCAGTGGGGATTGTCCAGCATCATTAATTTATTCACACTCCTCGGCACACATACGTCCACTGCTGGACGTGGCTCCCCCAAACAAGGGGGGATGTGCCTAAACATGCAATGCTTGACAGGCAGATTGTTGACGGTTGAGGTGTTAACCCTAGAGTGGCCGTGCGGATTACATTTATGTAATCCAACCAACCGCGGACTTTGCAGACTTCCTGTGACTTAACCATGAGAGACCCATGCCTAAACACGATCTGAGAGCGTTTTGTAAATATCTAACTGAACGTAAACAGAGCAGCTTAAAAAAATGCAGCTAGGTATAGTTTTTGAGAAATTTTAGTTTTTGCAAGTGTGGATTACATCATTACGACCTCTCTCTCTCTCTGAAATGAAAGTAATTGACAATCCAAATATTTTCAAGACTAATTTAAGTACACTTTTGCTGAAGGGGTGTTTTTACACAATTGACGAGTTTATCACACGAAAATAATTATTATGTTAGCAACAAAGAATGAACTGATTTATAAATAATTGCATGCTATTAATTTAATTATCTATGTTTTATTAAGTTTGTGTTTTTAGTCAATGTCATAATAATACCTTAAAAATTTATTGGTCCCTATATTCATACACAATGTAATTGTTCTTGAATAAATAAACTGAACTGAAACTATACGGTTAAAATCCATATTCACTCTAGCTAGCTAGTCGCTACCAAATGTACAAATATTTCATGCAAATATCTACTAGTAGTAATAAAGTAATAGTTATATACTGCATGCAAATTAAGACTATTGGTATGTTTCAGAGAGATAGAATCCTGTGGACAGCTGCTAGCATCTCTAGGAACCTGCCTTCTCCACTTACACACGCTCCTGTCATGGGCACCAACTGGAGAGTTGTTCCCCACTGAGAATCATACTCCTGAGGAGCTGTTCTCGCAAGCTGATACTATTAATCAGTACTGTTTCTATGGGCGGTGTCTTGGATTTCAGGTAAATGAAATTTCTGACGTGTCTTAGAGTCCTGTAAGGTCTAAAAGAAATCAGTTTGTTATATGCTAATCGTTAATTTTGAAAAACATACCCATGAGTCAACTACACGAACTTTTCCCAAAAAAAATCAGTGCAATCCAGTGTTATCAAAAACTAAATACCGTAACAAACATAATAAAATTAAAAAAAAACGTGCCATTGACCCAGATAACGATTTTAATTACGTCTTTATTGTATCTTGGTGATAACCCACTAAGAAGTAGTTTTAGTAAGTTGGTGCGTAAGTTATCAAATTGTAGGTAATAACCTACTTAGAATTTTATCAGGACGTGTATGCAAGTTACTTGTTAGTACTCAATTCATACATGATCGATGCCTTCCAGCAGATTTCGGCTACGGTGGCTGCGTTACTGAGCGAGAAATTTAACTCTCAAGGGGAGGGCACGGTCTGGGAAATTCACTGTAGCACAAGACTCTATGAAATAATAGTACTCTATTAGGGTGTTCAACCCATAGTAAAAGCGCGGAATGGCCATTACTTTTGGAAAAAAAAAGTTTAAAATTTTAGACGCAGCTTATACAAGTAGGTTTTTTGCTGCACTAAACGCTGTATAGCATAATCTGTAACGTGTCTGCGTAATTTGTCGATGCTCAGGATACGAGCCTGATACGCGACTTTATTTTTTTTATTAACTGTTTTTAAAATCAGATTCAATCAAGAAAAACATTCTCAAATATTAAATTGTTTTTTATTTATATAATGAAGAACTAGTATTTCATAAAGTCTTGTCCCGAAGTGAATTTCCGAGACCGTGCCCTCCCCTTGTCAGACTATTTATGATGATGCCTGTCAGCAGATTTCGGCTACGGTGACTGAACACTTACATACATATTATCCGTGTAACCATATTGCATTAATAACATTAATTAATATTTATCCTGTGACCATCGCTAAACTTTGTATATTTTTCGTTTCTTTAGACAAAACATGTGAACCAAAACCAAGCCACTTTAAAGTTTGTTTGTAATGTTACTTTATTAGTTTTATGTGAAACTAATACTGGTCCTATTAAAGAAAATATTTGATCAATTAGAAGCTGCGGTATTTCTGAGTGTTGTGATGACTGCCCAGGGTTTCGTTCACGCTCGTTCTTTTTTAACCTGGCGTCACGTTCCTTAAAAACACCTCATGTGTTGCTTAAATTCATGCATTTTATTCGAGAAACAAACAGTAACGCAGAAATATAAAGGCAAAAGTTTGTACGGATGTATTGGTGTCTAAGGATATGGGATTTGCATAAAATTTGGTAGATTCATCATATCAGCCCATACACGTCCACTGCTGGACATAGACTTCCCCCATACGACGCCACAAATAGCAGTCCTGAGCCGTCTAGCCTCCTCAATTTGGTAGGTACCAAGTACCAATTGTATAGCGGCATTGTATATAATATAATATGGATTCAGGCTGCTTTTCCGCCAGAGATGGGCTATGCTACGTTGCTATGGCCTTTGATATCCACCAATCATATTCATTGGTCCATATAACTTAGCACTGGTGGAAACGGGGTTAAATAAGCTATGGTTTATATATGGACGGATGCGTGCTATGGATGGTCGCGTGGCGTGGTGTAGGTATAGGTACAGAGTTCCTACACAGTAGGCGCATTTCTAACCGACTTCAAAAGGAGGAGGTTCTCAATTCGTTGTATGTTTTTTTTATGTATGTTACGCGATATTCCCGCCAATTATGGACCGATTTTGAAAATTCTTCCTCTATTATAAAGAAAATGATTCCGAAGGGATTCCATAAATTTTTCTCCCCAGGGGATTAGTATTTATCCCGCAAAACTAAAATAAGTGTAAAATGAGGGATTTTGAAGTAGGTTTATCGTTTTTTTAAAACACACTATATTATTCTTATCATAGCACATCTTACTCGCCCTGCTACATACCTTAGCATCAGTGGAACACATACGGTCACATAGTTTCGTAACTTAATAGCTATTAGATCCTCGCAGTATAGCTGCATAGCACATCTCTGGTGGAAAAGCAGACTAACACATAGGCTACTTTTGATCCAGGATAAGTGTAGTGCCGTGAGATGATCAATTAATTCAATTACAATAATTCGGCACGGGTACCTAATTTCTGATTTAAGATCATTTGTTTCTCTTAAAAATTAGGTAAATTCTCTTACAAAGAAACTTATGATAGTAAGTAATTATAAAGTTGTTGGGCTAACCGTACAAAATTAGAATTAAGCAACTAAAATTATAAATTAATGGTAGTTCGAATTACAATAATATTTGGTGACGATGCGACGTAAACTCGAACCTTAGAACAATGGACTGGTTAGCAGGAAACATGTAATTTGTAATCGTACATTAATAGAAACCGCAAATAGTAACTCAATAGTTAACTTGACATAGTTAAAGTCAGGACAACCTAATCAAACAAACTTTTCCTTGCAGTTTCTACCATCCATGCGTGGCATACTAAAAGGCATATCAATATGCATGGCAGGGTTCTCAGAGGCGTACTACAGTCGCGGCAACCTGATTAGCTCAATGTGGACCGGCGGGCAGTATCTCATTGATCCGGAAATGAGGGCGAGACGGATTGTCAATATATCGCAGTCCGCTAGCATTGAGTTTTGCAAGGCGTTTTGGTTTCTAGCTGAGAGTGGTAAGGTTTGTTTTTGAGAAATTTAGACTTCTATCACGACCGCAATGGGCGAAGGCCCGACACAGAAGGTTGGGTTCGATTCTCGCTGCGAGACAAATATTTATACGATCTGGGTGTACAAGTATTTATGAACTAGCTGCTGCCCGCGCCTTCACCCGCGTTTTATTGGGATGAAATATAGCCTTTAAGTTATTCTAGGTCCCAAACTATACCCACACCAAATTTCAGCACAATCAGTTCAGTAGTTTTTGCGTGAAAGAGGAAAAAACATCCATACTCACAAACTTTGACTATAATATTGTTAGGATATCCACAGTATATTTGTGTCAGACATCTGAATCAAATCAAAAACATTTATTTGTTACTTAACATAAGTACAATTTAATTAACCAATACTTAATTAAATAAAAAATACAGAAGAAGGTGTAAAGGTAGGAAGACCTTTGACAGATACTGGATGCAACAAGCTGAAGACAGAGTGATTTGGCGCTCATTAGGGGAGGCTTATGTTGTATGTTAGGTGGCAGTGTAAAGCTTTAACTCGTTAACTCTAGATAAATTTTACAGTGACAAAATTGTGCTGTGCGGCAGCGGTGCTTTCCACGTGTGCGACAAGCTTTAGTCTGATGTTGTTTGTGAACTTTTTTTATCAGGGTTTTAAAAGTATACATATATAGTAAGGTATATTATAATAACACCACTTGATTTAAATTGAATAAATTAAATTTACATACTTGACTGGAAATATTTAATGAAATTCGGTAAATAAATTAAGCAATCTACCTGATATTTTCTATACGAACAAAGGCCACGTGCCATTTTAAATTAATAATACCGATAATCAGCTTCTTTTATTTTGTAACACTTTCGTGGGAATATTTTAGATTGCTATATGTTTTTTTTTATAATTATTGGCGAAATAATTATACAGTGTGTCCCTGGATAAAGTGCAACCCCGAAAGGGGGTGAAACTAGATCAAAAATTATCGACAAAAAAATAGGAAAAAAATTTAAAAAAAAATCGTATATACTTTATAGATGAATTAAATTTTTTATTACTCACTAATGACTCTATTTAATAAAATAATGATTTCTTCCAAAGTAGTGGGTCTATTTTGTTAAAATAAAAACCATAATCATGTCAGATATGTGACGATGACGATAAAATAACAAATAACTCACAAACGAGTGGCTATCGTGACTTAAAGTTAAATTTTTGTATTAAAATTACATTTTTTATATATGAAAATCATAAGAAGTGACCCAGAGATGGTGCTTAGAGCCACACAACAAATCGCTCTTCGTGCGGCAATGTGCCTACAACAACAAGGAAGCCATTTTGAGCATTTAATGCATTTAACAAAACCCTTGTTTCTTACTTACATGTAATAAGTTAAATAAAAATGTTGTAACTAAAATTTGATTTTTAATACTACCTGAGCAGTAAAAAAAAGTGTTTCTACCTGAATGGTGACGTAATCAGTGGTCAACTTTAAAAGCCAGCGCATTTTTTATGTTAGAACGTAGGTTTTTTTTATTTAAAAGCTATTATGATAGACAATAATAAAAAGTCATAAAAATATGTACTATTATAGGCTTAATTTTAAGATTTTTGGAGATTATTGGAAAAAAACAGCATAAAAAATGTAATTTGAATACAAAAATTAAACTTTGGAAAAATATTTTTTTTATTAAATAGAGTCATTAGTGAATAATAAAAATTTTAATTCATCAATAAAGTATATACGATTTTTTTTTTCAATTTTTTTTTTGTCGATAATTTTTGATGTAGTTTCACCCCCTTTCGGGGTTGCACTTTATCCAGGGACACACTGTATAGGTATAACCACAGAAATATATCGAGAAGCAAAAAGTGTTTGTACCTCGCGTGCCGAAATTGGGGTCTGGAGACCCTAGTTTCTCGCAACGAGCTTCAGTCTGCTCCCGACCGCTTTCCGCGTGCGACGTCAGATTATAAAAACAAAATGCGTAGTTGGTCAATAGTTAACTGTTCAAAGAAGGCTTGTGTTTTAGATCACTAATTTAGCCTCGTGACATCAATATACCTACGTAAAATGATCATATTCATATCATTTATGGATGCAGGTATTTGATCTTAGGTGTAGGTAGGTAGTCTTAGTGGGTACACAATGCATAAAAACCATGTCAGGGCGAAACAATTATTTTGGGTTCGTTGTTGTTAATAGTAAAAAGTAATAGTAGATTGTTACACAAGGGTAGTAAGGGAGCTATTACAGAACAAGATCCAATTTGGCGCCAGTGCGAGCTCAGCTCGCAAAGGGCGCTAATGGATCGAGTGTCCCCGGGAACATAGTTCGAGGGTGTAATAGCTACTTGCAACCGAGGTAAGCATTCTACTTTACATCATAATGGCGTGTGTGTAATGGAATTCCTATAAAAATGTACTGTGTTGCGAATACCATCTTACACAGCCTCTTTGCTTAATTTGTAAAACCTTCTTGCCGAGCATTATGATGTAAAGTAAATAAAAGTAGATATTTTACACGCATCTCTTTGCTTCTATCTCAATATATTTCTGTGGGTATAACCATCACATCATATTAATATTATAAAATATGCGAAAGTTTAGAAGCATAGATGGATGGACGGATGGAGGTATGTTTGTTACTTCTTCACGCCAAAACTATTGAACAGATCCGGGTTGAAATTTTGTATAAAACTTGTTTGTTTTGGCCTGAAGAGGCAACAAACATCTAATCTTTCGCATTTATCAAAGTGTGATACTATGCCAAATGCCCCTATGCTGAGTACAGCATAGGGGCATTTGGCATAGTATCACAGTCAGGCAGTACCCTGAGAGTTATTTATTTTATTATTATTTTCTTCACATTTCCAGAAATAATGAAACGTGTGCCGAGTCTGATGTCGACAGCGGTAGCCGTGAATAAGATCATTACCATCCTGCCCGAACCAATCACAGTGGTCACGAAGGACGGCAAGGAGACTACGGTGCTGCCACCTACCTCTCATATTGGACTACAGCCGCTGAATATAAGATTGATAAGTTTTAACAAGCGCGCCGGGATTGTGAGTCAAGGATTTTATTAGCTTTTTGGAATAATTTGATTATTTTGAGAAAACTCGAATATAATATATTTATTTATTCCTATTTTTTTTTTGAAAATATAATAAACCCATCTCACCCGGGGATAGTGTAGCTTCCCAACTCCAAAAAAATCATTGAAATAGGATCATAAATGACAGAGAAATCGACGAACATAATGTACATTAAAAAAAACATATGTACATACAGCCAAATACAAAACGTCCTCCCTTTTTTAGAAATCGCTTAGAAATCTTAAACCTACGAATTTTAACCAACTCCATAAAAAGGCGGAGGCTCGGAAACTCACTCTGATTCACTCGTACAATGTTTGCCGCTGAACTTCTTAGTGAGCTGTTCTTTTCGCCCTCACTGTCGGAGTTCTGAACGAAATTTGTAGGAGTGAGTCACTCGCTCAATGCCATAAATCGTTTTTTTTTAGTGTAAATCCGTAATTGATTCAAAAAAATCGTGAAGTTAGTTTCTATCTAATCAGTAATCACCCTCTAACGCCATGTCCAGTCCTGTGCCACAAACCACCGCGGGCGTGTGTGTGTGGGTATGTGTGTTGATCCACTCCTTCCCGGTTATCCTAGTACTAGCTTTTAATATTACAATAATATAATTGGCCGTAAGTTAGATTAGTAAGGTTTGAATTGTCTAGATTTTACGGCCGTAGATTTCGTTGAAACAATAAATAAATATTGTTCACTTTGAGCTTCCAAGCGATAAGGCCGCCCATTGCACTTTTGTGTTTTGTATAAATTAATATCTCTGCTGCATTAGTGGTGTACAATCAGAGTTTCTGTTGTATTAATTGAGATTTTGTTAAAAAGTATTTTATTTCCAGCCTAGTGAAAACCCCTCAACATTATCTCCGGCCGAAGGCGTCCTATTTCACTGTCATGGCGGCGGTTTCGTAGCCCAAAGCTCAAAATCCCATGAAACATACCTAAGAGACTGGGCGGCAAAGTTGAACGTCCCTATAGTATCGGTGGACTATAGTCTGGCGCCGCAAGCGCCCTTCCCTAGGGCTTTGGAGGAGGTCTTCTATGCATACTGCTGGATGCTGAATCACTTGAAGGAGATTGGGAGTACAGGTTAGTTTGATAAGGTTTAGTTTTCATTGTAGCTTTGGCAAACTTATCTTGACAACTCCAAATCCGATGAAACATACCTTAGGCACATGTTGTGAAACTATGCTCGGTCATAGTTCTTGAGCTTCTGCCATAGAAAATCGTTACTCAATATAGATGATTAAGCATGCTTTTATAATCCGGGCCTTAGACTTAGAGACTGGGGCTGCCCAGTCTTAATTCTCTCAAGTTAAATGTCGGCACGGCAAGCACCCTGCCCTAGGGCTTTGGAGGAGGATTTCTATGAGTCAGACTAAGTTTTAGGTACACCAGTACAGGTTTTAACAGTAAACTAACTACTAGTTATTAATTGAATTTAATTTTTAAAATGTGTCGAAATTCGTAGATAGCTAAAATGAAGGATGAATAAATAATAGTGCACATTTCACACATCATCTAGCGAGACGTCAAGGAAGAATTGTACCTTAGACGTTCCTAAAAGGCTGTAGGTAAAGTAATTTGACACACTAATAATATTTCTCTCCGTTTTTTTAGTGCTGTCAAATTAGTTTTTTATTATACTAACAAAATTTACACCATTGTCAAATAGATTGCATAATTTGCATAGTATTATGCGTAAAATTATCATAATAAGTTAGATACAGTTTTCCTCAAACGAGTGGAGTTAGCTCACAAGAGCAATCTTAGCAAACTTTTCCTCGAGGTTCTCAAGGCTCAGAAAAAAACTCAAAAGAAGTGGAAATAATCGTACTTATATTATAAATATCAAAGTTTGTAAGATGTGGATGTTTGTTCCTCTTTCACGCACAAACTACTGAACTGATTGGGCTGGGTATGGGTTTGGGACCTGGAATTACATATAGGCTATTTTTTATCCCGATAAAACGCGGGTGAAGGCACGGGCAGCTGCTAGTTTTTAAATATAATAATTTATAGATAAATACATAACCCCTTATTCATAATGGTCTGCTAACTTAAAACAGCTGCTAAGTAGTGTTATTTCTCACTCTTATTTATGTCAATAGAAGGAGACAAAGTGAGAATTAGCAATGCTCTAAGTTAGCAGACTATAATGAATAAGGGGGATATAATTTGATATATAGATAAATTATAATTTCATTAAAATATTCATCAAAACATATAAAGAAGATAATTCATTGGTAAACGATTGTCAACAGGGAAACGCATAGTATTCGCCGGAGACTCCGCCGGCGCAAACCTCGTCGCCGCTTGCACACTGAAGATTCTAAATGCGGGTATAAGAATACCAGATGGCATGTTCCTAGCGTACGCGCCATTGAACATCAGCTTTATACCGAGTGCGGCGCGGATGTTGTGCCTTATGGACCCCATACTGCCGTTTGGATTCATGATGAGATGTCTCAAAGGTAAATGCCACATAGAAAAAAAAATATTAACCCTAATATATAAATTTGAAGGTAACTCTGTCTATCTGTCTGTCTTTTACCTTTTCACGCCTAAACGGTTGACGGATTTTAATGAAACTTGGCAGGGAGGTAGATGGTATCCCGGGGACGGACATAGGGCACATGAAAAGTGCGTGCGTGCGCGGGCAGCAGCTAGTAATAAATAAATAAACATTATAAAACTAGTTTCTACCTGCGGCTTTGCAGTTGTTTATAAACGTTTAAAGGTTAGTTCTGTTCCATAGAAACTTATTAATGGGATAAAATTTAGCCTGTTTTATTCCAGGCCTATATGTATGCAAAATTTCAGCTCGGTACATTCAGTAGTTATGGTGTAAAAAGGGTAATAAACATCCATTCAAACTTTCGTATTAATACTATTATAGTGTGATAATATAAGTCTAATAACTAGGTTCCGCATGCGGCTTCGCATGCGCTTTTTCGGGTTAAAAATTGCCTATGAGCGACATAGATAGAGGATACCGTCTACAGACCTACTATATTTCATTAATGTTCAGTTGCTTTGGATTAAAACGGTAACAGATGGTGACAGACATTACTTTCAGACTGACAGACAGGCAGAACAACTTTAGCTTTTACAATATTAGTACGGATAATTCGAATATTGCCGTGGTAGTCGCGTTGTAAGAATCGACCCCTGCTATTCAGCCCAGGGGTGTCGTAAAAGGTGTCTAAAGGAATCTACCAGAAGAGCAGCAGCTTCCTTCTGTGTATAATTAAGACCTCCACAAATCGACGTCTGAGTACGTCTGTAAAAATATACAGAATGTTGAGTAAAAATAACAAAGTCGATTGTCTTAAAAAATCGAATCGGTATATCATTAGGACATGACTATTTGGTTGTCAGTCTAACTGACAAGTAATAAATGCTTGGATTGAGTATAGGTAAATTTGTAAAAGAAAATATCTTACAGGTACCTACACAATTTAACTTTATATGATTATTGTTCCAGCATACGCCTGTCCGGGCAATCAAAAGGGAAATAAAGGGATAGGTGATAAGAAAGAAGGACAAAACGCTGTGTCTAACCCAGTGACGCCTTTAGGCAGCAATGGTTTTCTCAAAGTTAGCTCTTCGCAAGGTAAGCCCTTCGAAAGTTAAGTCTTTCGCGAGGTAAGCCCTTCGCAAGGTTTGTCTTTCGCAAGATAAGCCCTTGGCAAGGTAAGCCTTTCGCAAGGTAAGCCCTTCGCAAGGTAAGCCCTTCGCAAGGTAAGCCTTTCGCAAGATAAGCCTTGGCAAGTTAAGCACCACAAGGTACAACCGATAGACACTTGAATAAACTAATAAACAGTCTATTAGCGTTTTGCCAGGGCTGTGTTCATCTCTAGAATTAATTCTAAATAACCTTTACGTTGTGAATGTAAATAGTTTTTTCCTCTAGTAGTACACATTATCTATCCACACTCGTTGCATAAATTATATTTATGTCTTTGCTGTAAACTATAAACTCTTTTAGGGTTAAGCTCGCCTTTGTTTGTGCATTATTTGGTAACTTTTATTTATGATTTGATTTGTGTCTACAATTTAGAACATAGAAATTGAATATATTGTTTGCTGCAGGATAACTGGGGGTTTCCTCTTGTACATTTGGCTAGAGCTCTGTTCATCTGTTGAATTAATTTTAAAAAACCTTTACGTGGTTCGTTGCAAGACAATAAATGCTTTTCCTCTTCTAAAAAAACAGTAGGCATACAAACGAATATTAAATTTACGTTCATTTAAAAAGTATCTATCTCGTTTTTGGACCCGTACACGATAATTATAAGTTAGGTACCCAAAGGTGTCAATTCATATGTCCCCAAAAAATAAACTAAACTTGACAGCACTAAAAATGTTGCCATCCCTTTCATAACGATCGAAATAAAAAGGAAGGCATCTAAGGTTTTTCGATCTTAAAAAAGAGACAATTTTTAAGCTTGTTTAGCTTGTATTATGTATATCAGTTTTCTAGTACCCATAACACAAGCTCTGCTTAGCTTGGGCCTAGATAATGTTGTGTGAATTGTCCAGCATTATTTATTTATTTATTTCAGAAGGAATAAGTGAATGTCCGTCCTCCTTCGAAGAAGTATCACCGTCAGACCTGGCAGAGCTAGAAGCCCACAAATCCGGCAGCGAGCGGCGGAAATCTTCTGACACCACCATCAGTGCCGCTTCCTTGCAGAGCGAACACACTGCTACTGGTATGATGATACTTGATAATTGAGTCCAAATAAAAAAAATCATACAAAGACGCAAACTTCGATAAAGCCAAATTCGTTAAATTTAAATAGGCATGGAAATAAAGTGAATTGTTTATTTCTGTCGCTTCAACATCGCGGTATCATTTGGCAGTATAAAACATAGGGTTCCGCACAAAAAGGAAAATTCAACGGGTGCAGAAAAGCAGAAAAAAATTGCCTTCCCTTTCTTATCGATCGAAATAAAAATGATTATTTTAGTTCTGACAAATTACATAGTTAAGTTTCGTTTTGTGTCATCAGAATTGGCACCAATGTCTTTCTCTGATCAGCCAATACCATCCGGTACTCCAGACGCTGCCCTGAGCTAAAGTAGCGCCCTCAACTATTGACAAATATTGCGTACTATATACAAAGAAAAATTAATTAAAAGCGAAATGGGATTTTTTTATTAATACCCATTATAATATTTTCCTTTATGCCTCTATCTTTTTGTTGGATAAGAGACTCAACAATACGATTCTGTGGCCACATCGAATATTATTTGTGTCTTTTCCTAAAGTGAAATATCTACTTTAAAGGCATCAAAAAAGGTTTTTACATAAACATTCACTTTTCCCATCCGCTTTTTGATAATTTCTTTGTATATCATTCACAATTTTAATAAATAGCCGGGTGTGGTGCTTTATATTTCTCTTTTATCTAGTCTAATGTGTTAAGAGAAAAAGTATTGGTAAATAATAAGGTAGCCCTCGCCTTTAGATTTAAATACTACTTTATTCTCATAAAGGGCTTCTGTGCTGTTGGCTTCGGCCCCACGCATGCCTACCAAAGGACCGGGTCACTATATGACCCGAGATCATGGAATTGAGAAACACATAATAGTAGGTAATAAATCTATCTATGTATATAAAACAACGTGTAATAGCCTGGCTACACGCTCAAACATATGTGCATGCAGATTGCGCAAGCAAGATAAGCCGGCCACACACTCCATCTTGCTTGCGCACACCGGCTTGCGCAAGCAAGAGCACTATGTTTGTGCAATCTGCATGCACAAATGTTTGAGCGTGTAGCCGGGCTATTAGTTACACCACTTATATCTCGAGAACGGCTGAACCGATTTTAATGATTTATGATTTGTTGGATTTGTCTCCGTCCAGAATAGGAAAATATTAAAAAATAGGGTACCGCACAAAAATGAAAATTCAACGGAGGCAAAGCCGCGGGCGGGCACGGCTAATAATGTATAAATAAAAATAAATAATTGGCGGGATGGTTGCAACTGTTCGGCCGACGTGGTAACAGAGTGGTATCCTGTAGGAGAGGAGACTAGGACAATAAATGTCTTTGAGCGGAGACCACTTACTAGCTAGATGGTCGGACGATATCGTCTTTAGGATGCTCGGACGAAGCTTGCACAAAACCGGTTAGAAAGAAGCCTACACCCATCAATGGGTATGAACAAGCAGAGTTACTGTGACGATGAATCCTATCCATTCCTTATCCTACCCATTTTCAATGTTTCAGCTCGATTATTAACCCTTTTACCGCCACGCCAAAAACGAATTCCCATGTTCTCTACGCCAAGGTACAAAGTAAACAAAAGATATTCTAAACGTCGTTGGCGCTGAGGGGTCCTCAGGTGATTTGTCATGTAAGGTGACTGGCGGTCAAAGGGTTAGAAACGGGCGCTATCGTCTTTTGTTACTGTGTTTGTTATATGTGTACGTCACAAATGGGCACAATGTATGAAAAACTATTTATGATATGATTGTGGCAAACTTGGATACGGAAAACGTGGATAGACTCCCATGTAGAGGGCTACATGGGAGTCAATCCACTCGATGCACCGAAGACATCGTAGCGGTCGCAGGGAGTCAATGGATGGAGGCGGCTCAGGCCCGCTAATTGTGGCGTCGTATAGAGGAGGCCTATGTCTAGCAGTGGACGTGTATAGGCTGATATAATGATGATACGAAAAACTAAAGACGATAGCGATATATAACTCTGATGCGCTTCATATCCCTAATCTACAACATATCCATCCCAATTATAAATCACCCTTAAACATCATACAGGATGCTGTGCGAAATACCCAAAAATGATTATACTATCGTCTTCCCGGACCGACATGATGTTTCAAGATTCGAGCAACGATCTGAAGCTACCGAACAATAAGCGTAGTGCAGCCTCCTTGCAAGTGAAATGCTGCACTCATTTATTACAGAGCGAACGTACGGTTACTCTAGTATTTTGTTTATTATATTTATTACAAGCAATTGGCCCTCCTGGGGTTTCAAAACATACCTAATCATCGATGTCAAATTTACCGGTAACACCTTTCAACCTGAAAGACATTGCATCCATACAGCCATCCATACAAACTTTGACATTTATAATATTAGTAGGATGACAAAGTTTGTAAGGATTGATGGATGTATGGATATTTATTACTCTTTCACGCAAAAACTACTGAACCGATTAGGCTGAAATTTTTTATGAGTATAGTTTGGGACCTGGAATAACATAGAGCCTATTTTGTATCCCGATAAAACGCAGGCGAAGGCGCGGGCAGCAGCTAGTATTAAATAGAATAAAAAACCCACCGTACATCGTTATTTAGTACTTATTCTTGTCCTCAGGTATAACGCCCCCGGACGATAAGTCCCAGCAAGTGGTGTCGGATTTCCTGGAGCGTTACTGTCTCGATAGCGACACAGACTCTGAGGGACGGAGAATTCCCGTTATTAGGGATAAGAATGCGGGGGACAAATCTCAAAGGTACCATACATCAGGACATCTACTAAAGCTTAGTAGGTGTTATTGAAGGGTCAAATATAAGGACCGTAGAATCAGTGGGGCGCAAAGTCCAACTATAAAGAAAATATGTCATTGCTCAAAGTAGCACTGTACGGTAATCGTTTATTAAATAATGAAGCCACCTAATTAGGGGTACGGTTGTGCCAATTTTAATTTAATCGCCCATACTTTCGATATTATTCCAGTTAGCTAGCTTAGCAGCCAGTTAGCTAAGGTGTGTTTTATAGTGAAATGGACATTTGTGTACATATAAATACTACAATTTTGTTCATAAGTGCAATGGCTAACATATAGCAGCCATTTGAAGAAGAAAAAAGAATTGTCACAATCGTGCTTACCCCAAGGACAGTTATGACAGTGCCTAGGGGGTCGAAAGTCGACAGGCTTAAAAATAATTAATAGTCTAAATTGAACTTTAGCACGTAATAAATGAAATACAATCATTTTGCGATAAAATACGTAATAATACTATAACTAATAAATAAAGGTTCTGTAGCATCTTTAATTATGAACAGTCATCATATTAATCAGCTAATAGTTAAGTAAACTTCTACTCAGCTGTATAACAGCTGATTAATATCATCTTAAATGACACATAAATAGATTGTGTACCTACCAGAGGAAGAGCAGCAGCTTCCTTCTGAGTATTTTTAAACACCAACACTGCGATCACTAATCCGCCTGCCAAGCGTGGTGATTATGGCAAATCCCCCCCTACATGGGAGACCATCCACTCGATGGACCGACGACATCATAGCGGTCGCAGGGAGTCGATGGATGGAGGCGGCTCAGGACCGATATTTGTGGCGTCGTACGGGGGAGGCCTATGTCCAGCAATGGACGTGTATGGGCTGATGATGATAGATTGTGTACAGTCCAATTTTACGGAACCTTCCCAATACCTGCAAGGTTAAGACCGTCATTTGCGCCTACTTTCCTTATTAATACATAGCTTTATTTTTCTATTTACAGGGAAACAGATCTGAAATCCGAAACCTCAAGCACTCTTATAGGCGAGCCGCCATTACTGAATGATATAGATAACGATAAGGAAACCAAGAAGCGGATGAAGACACGGTTAGTTTCCCAGTTTTTTTTTTATAGTCGATAGACCTTCGTTTGACAACAATCTCACCTGATGGAAAGTGACGATGCAACGACGGTGTATCACGAAGGTTTAGAAGACACCTATGCACTCTTGTCTTGAAGACTTATCTTTTTATGTATGTACTTCCTTTAGTATTTTTAGCCCCCGATGCAAAGAGAGGTTTTAATGTTTGATCTGGGAGCCTAGTAACACGTGAAGCTTGAAGCACTCAGGATCGACTGCTTCAAGCTTGCGACTGCATAGTGGAAACCAACTATGGAACTGCTCGAGCGGTTCTGTGTATGTCTGTAAATTATAACTCTGTGTCTGATCAAAGGTGGGCTAAAGAAACAAGTCAATGGAAAAGCCCAAGCGGCTTAAGGAAATCAGGTCGGCCTTAAAAACTATGGGCCAATGATATTATCCGGTCTTTCAATAGATGAAAAAAAATTGAAGTGAAGAGAAAATCAATAACACCTTGTTTCTTTTTTGATAATAATAACTGATTTGATTTGTCTAAATGCTTATTTTGTAAGCCTAAAGAAATAAAGTTTCCGATTCGGAAAGAACTTGATGAATGCTCCAGAAGACCGAGATAAATGGACCAAACTGGGGAAGGCCTCTACCCAAAAAGTGGTTCCTGAAGAAAGCTCAACGACACAAGACTAACATAAAATAAACTAAACAAAGAGAACTATTATGGAACCAAAAACGCACGTTATCACTACATATGTGGGGTATAAAAGCAAAGGCGCCACATATGATACAACAAAGTCCTCCGCCGCGTCTATCTGTCTGTCTGTTCGCTATAAACTCATGCGGTTTTCACCAATCGATAGAATGATTTATGAGGAACGATATTCGCACGCTTCGGCCCCACGCGGCCACGGCCAAAAATAATTGTATGTGATAATAAAATTATTGGCCGTAATAATTGGCCGTGGGGCCGCGGCGTACGAATATCGACCCCTCCAACTCAACCCGTGGATGTCGTAAGAGCCGACTAAGGGAACCTACCAGAGGAAGGGCAGCAGCTTCCTTCTGAGTATTTTTCAACACCAACACTGCGATCACCAATCCGCCTGCCAAGCGTGGTGATTATGGCAAATCCCCCCCTACATGGGAGACCATCCACTCGATGGACAGACGACATCGTAGCGGTCGCAGGGAGTCGATGGATGGAGGCGGCTCAGGACCGCTATTTGTGGCGTCGTGCGGGGGAGGCCTATGTCCAGCAGTGGACGTGTCCCATACACGTCCACTGCTGGACATAAGCCTCCCCTGATGATGATGATAATAATAAAATTGTTAGTTTTAATGTCCTTACAATGGGCTTACTTGAAAAAAATAAGTATTGTCGTCGTGGATTGTCGAATATTTTTAAAATTACCTTCTGTTCCTTACTTTGTCAGCTAGGAAACTAGAAAACTAAGTCTTTCTTTTATCTATTTCCAGAATAAGTGAAGTAGCGACAGGTTTTATGGGAGCGATGTCTTCAAGGTTCTCATACATCACAGGATCTCATACTATAATTAGGCCGACGCAAGAAGAGTAAGTATTTATATTCTTATATCTATTTAATCCTACTAATATTAGAAATGTCAAAGTTTGTATGGATGGATGTATGGATATTTGTTACTCTTTCACGCAAAAACTACTGAACCGATGGGGCTGAAATTTGGTATGGGTATAGTTTGGGAGCTGGAATAACATATAGGCTATTTTTCATCCCGATAAAACGCGGGCAGTAGCTAGTAATAAATAAATAGTGCTGGACAATCCACACAGTATCATTTAGCTAGCCCCAAGCTAAGCAGAGCTTGTGTTATGTTATGGGTACTAGATGACTGATATACTTAATACAATATATTACATATATATATATTTTTTATCATACATAGAAAGTACTCTGAACACCCGTGACAGATCGTACAAACATTCCCCCAAGGCGGGAATCGAACCTGCAAGCTCCTGCGTTGCAGGTGGACCTTTGCTCGCCGCGCCACATCAGTTGTCTTTTTTTAAATCTACTGATGCTGTTTGTTGTGGACAAAAAGTGGGACAAAAAATACTTATACCTTAAAATACGAATAATAATACTCCTTTTTTTTCTGCTGCCAGAAGTTTTAGGTAATGAACCATATTGAATAATTATTTTTAATATTTGGTATTTATCAATTTGTAAAGATTGTAATTCTAGGCCTCTGGTTTTCTTTCAAATAAATATAAATTATACCCACTTTTTTACCCCTATATTATTACCGCCGGCTACAAAAAACCTACCTACAACTTGTTTGTACTACTACAAGTTACAAACAAGTTGTGTTCAAAATTAGAATTGTCGGTGTTATTAACTGGGAAGCACGTGTAGTTTAAAAAGCCGAAAAGCACAGAATTTATAATTTTTCAATGAAGCTGATATTTCAGGGAATTTAGGGAAAAGCTATATTACGTGATAATTCCAAAAAAATCTCCTTTCTGAGCTAGCTCGATTTTTATCAGCTCGACTCGAATGACTATTTAAGCCCGAAGTTTTAGATAAGAGTTTTTTTATAAATTATTTGGTCATCCAAAAATTAATATAATAATTTTTCTTTCAGCTTGGCAGCGCGGTCAAATCTAGACTCGTTAATAGCGCGCAGTCCGTCCGATGAGTTCATATTCACAGTGCCGCGCGACCCGTTGCTATCGCCTTACTGGGCGCAGGATCACTTGCTCAAGATGTTCCCTCCTGTTAGAATATTGGTAAGTGTTAAGAGTATCTTTCAAAAAATCTGATAGTCAGAATCTGGGACGCAATCGCATTTGAGTACCTGAAACGTCTTGTGCGTGAAAGAGAATAGGAGATCACCTATCTTTTTTTTCCTTTTTTTGTTTGAAAAAACGAACGAAGTTCACGAATAACGCTGGATCGCCAAAACGAACAAGTTTACCACCTTAAGTCCTAACCTTAAGTCAGTTAGTGACGCAAGCAACCTAAGTTGCTTGCGTAACTAACTGACACCTTTCGTTTCGGAATAAATGACATAATCATTTTCATAGTACGCGGCAGTCGAAAGAACAGATCGGCCATCTCTTTGTGCGATCCGACATCATCCGTCCATTTCGCTAGTTTTTCAAAGTAGGTCACACAGCGCGGGTTGCGTCGTTTGCTGCACTAGAAATCGCGCAATGAAATGTCGTAACATAGCGTGTTCGATTCGCTCGTCACCCTATGTAAAAAAGGCTGAGCTGCGAGCGTGAACTCCGTCAAACGCGACTACTCTCGCTTGAATCAACATAGGTATGGCTAAGAATTCATTGAATAATCGTTACCCAGAGCTTAAAGGCGCATAGTGATGCGACACTAGCGTCACTCTTTTTTTTTCTTATATTATCGTTATGGAAAAGAATTACCAAAAGTTCTCACCGCCAATTGATAATACTCAGTATAAACTATTTTTCGATACCTGCAGCAGACTATTTACCTTAACGGTCAATTTCACTCGGTTTCACACGTAGGGTATAGTAAACTAGGATTACTGCATACCCGCTTTCGCACCTTCAGCTAATAAAAAAATGACGCTGGACAATTCACCCAGCATCATTTAGCCTAACCCCAAGCTAAGCAGTGCCTGTGTTATGAGAACCGGATAACTGATTTACTTAATACAATACACTACATTAGATAGCTATTTTTTTACAATACATAGAAAACACCCAGAACAATCTATGTATCTGCTAATCAAACATTTGTCTCGAGACGGGAATGGAAGCGCGGGCGCATCTTCGCCCCCGAAATAAATTGTATTATGTTGTTTCAGACGGTGCACCTGGACCCATGCCTCGATGACTGCGTGATGTTTGCTAAGAAGCTGAAGAAACTCGGCAACCCCGTCGGCATAGAGGTGTTAGAAGGGTTGCCTCACGGGTTCCTCAACTTCTCACTCGTACGTACAACATTACACTAATATAATATAGACTGATTGATGTCAAGAAGCTGAAAAGACTCGGCAACCCCGTCAGCATAGTGGTGTGAAGCTATAACTATTGGGGAGTAAAGGTTCTCGAGTGACGACCGCGATGCAATGCGTACCGGAGTGTGGCAAGACCTTCCACGCTAGGGACCGACGATATTGTAGCGGTCGCAGGGAGTCCATTGATTCCATCCAAGGACTCCCTGCGAACGCGGCTCAGGACCACTATTCGTCGCGTCGTTTGGGGGAGGTATGTGTTCAGCAGTGGACGTGTACGGGCTGATGATGATGAAGGATAAAGCCCCAGTCCCACTTCAGGGCAAAGCATAATCCTTTCTCTACACTTAACGAAGGCATTTGTGAGGAAACCCGTGGTTTATGGTCACTTCACGTGGCTTGTGATACCGCATTTGAACTTATCTCTAAGGCAAGATACCAACCTGCCATAAAGTAGGAACAGAATAAAAGGGTGTGTGTGCACTTTGATTTATAAAGGCATGAGTAAATGCAACTGAAATGTACGAGTTTAAGCCCATTTGAATGCCCATTTTTGTATTGTGTGGTAGGTAGAAAAATGAATGAACACTTTATTGTACTAAAAAATTAGATACAAAATCTAAAATAAAATTAGTAAAAAAAAAATAAAGACCTTATCGCTCTGAGCAATTTATCCCAGGCAACCTCGGGATAGATGATTTCTTATAATCCTACTAATATATAAATGTCAAAGTTTGTATGGATGGATGTATGGATATTTGTTACTCTTTCACGCAATAACTACTGAGCTGATTAGGCTGAAATTTGGTATGGGTATAGTTTGGGACCTGGAATAACATATAGGCTATTTTTATCCCGATAAAACGCGGGCGACGGCGCGGGCAGCAGCTAGTTTTATATATTCGCTAGAAATCGGAATGTCCAATGGAACTTGCTGGTCAGAAAAACCTTATCAGGTTAATTTGTACTGCACAATCTGAGTGAATACTAAAAGATTGATATTTTTTCCAGATGGCCAAAGAAGCAAACGAAGGCTCGAAGCTCTGCATAGAACGGATCAAACAGCTGATGGACTTAGAGAACGGCGTGTCAGAGGCCTCCGAAAGGACCGAATTATGAATGTGCGGCCTCTGTTGCCGTGCCGACTAGTGCTTTGATAGCAGGACCAAAGAGTTCATTTTCCTTAATCTATACGTACACCGTAAAAATCTAAACAAAGCTCATCAAGAATTTCGAAGTTTACCACTTAGTGGTGAAATATGGTACCTACCAATTTTAATTTAAAGTTGGAAGTAGCATTAGGTTGTAATTTTAATGAAAACTTGGCAATTGTATCATTTGAATCGCGCTCGTTTTTGAACAAGTATTATTTTTCGGTATTTTCTTTTTCAATGTACCTTAAGTTTCCCTGTCTATAATATTTAGACAGGGAAACTCAAACATTGCAACCAACAAAGTTAAACTTTAGCGTTTACCCAAAATAGACCGCGCACCTATTCAAACATTATGCTTTCTAGGTTGTACTAATTTGTGTCATATTATTTGGCGGAAAAGCGGGAATATCGCTTAAAACCAAGGTTTGAGTTATAAGCTTATGAGGGTAAAGTACAGAATCCGACTTCTTTTGGATCAAATTTTCATGCAATGTTTTGTTTACGAAAACATTCAAAAAAATGAGTACATTATTTCAACAATATTTATAAATAAAAATATTTCAAGAAATAAAAATCAATCATCAAAGCCTAAAATTGCACGGCAAGGAGGCTAAAATCTTTAAATGTAATTGGTGTTATTTAAATTGATGTCCTAATATTAATCTGTATGTTATTGTATTGTGAAGCTTATAAAGCCTTCCAAAGTGCGATTAGAAATTGCCTCATTTCTAAGCTGTCATATTACTTGTACACTTTCTTACATAACTGTTTACGAGCTAGATAATGCTGTGTGAATTGTCAACCATTATTTATTTATTTACATTTAAAATTTTAGTTGAATGCCAACGCGAATGGTAATGACAAAATAACTTAAAGCCTGTGATTGTTTTTATAATTGGATTGTTTATAAAATTATTACCAATATTAATTTTTAAACTTTCGCAATTTGTTAACTTAACTTTGTTAATTATTTATAGGTTATTACTAATTGTATTCTTTTAATCTGAATTTTATCGAAGGACCACAAATATGTATCATCATTATCATATCAGCCCATACACGTCCACTGCTGAACATAGGCCTCCCCCATACGACGCCACAAATAGCGGTCCAGAGCCGCCAAAAAATATGTATATCAGCAATGAATTTATAACATGGTATGCTCAATTCTTCGACAATTATATTTTTAATATTAATTTTAGAATTCAAATCATTCTACGAATCAAATATATATATTTTTTTTATTTTAGCCCTATATAAACGTAACTGAACCAAACACTTGTCAAAGTATTAGAGACATGCTAGGATGCGTTTAACCTATTTGTATTTTTCAAAAGATCCATGCCTACTCATAAAATTGGATACATAGCATAGCAGCTAGAAAATTCTCTAGCTAGTAGGTACCAATAGAATTGCTGGATTCACATAATATGTGTTACTTTTTATTATAGTGTTGTGTGCAATGTTGTAGCTTTTGTGAAAAGCCATGTAGTTTTTGTTTTAAACAAATGCTTTAAGATTTTAAGTTATTCAATAACGCGGTAGTACCTGTTACATGTGAAAAAACTCGCTAAATTAATGGGAGGTTTCAGTTAATATTGCTTGTCACAAAAATCGACTAAGATAAAACGCAATTTTTAATGTCTGTGATAGCGATTGCAGCTCTTAAAATATGTCAGTATTTAAAATGTATGTTTAATAAATTAGAACAAATTCTAGTAGATATTAATGTATTGAACTGTTTTAACTGTTTCTTGTGAATTATGGAATTGTATAAATGTATTCAATCAATATTTTTATAGATTTTATTGCGGAACACTAAATTATTGCGTAATGTACGTATATATTTAATTCATTTATGTACTTATTGTTAGTAAAGCAAGGCCTTTTCCAGAAATAGATGAAACGTGTTAACGAAAGTTAAGTTTGAGTACACTTAATTTTATGTACGGCCAAAGGTTGTTTATCGCATTACCAAATAAGTAGTCACTATGACAATATTGTAAGTATGTACCTTAAAATATTTAATTTCAATAAAATTATTCAGATGATAACACATTTCTCTTATTTTCTACCCAGACCTACATATTTTGTTTTTTAGGGTTCCGTCCGTAAAAGGAAAAAAATTGTCTATAGGATCAGTTTGTTGTCCGTCAATTAAACCTCTTTTCTCAGGAACGCGTATAGAGTTGAAATTAACATCAAATTTTCCGTAACTATATAAATATAATATAACTATATAAATAAAACTTGTAAGTCAACGATCAAAAGTTACAGCTGTTTATGGTCAAATTTTCTGAAATTTCTATAGAATACCTAGAATCATGGAATTTGGCAAGAAGCAAGGTGATAAAGTACGAGTAAAGGGAGAAAAATCATTTTCTAGTTTATTCACAAAAAATAATTTTTGATTCTCACTCTGCGCCAAAACCTAGTTAGGTATAGGGTAGGTACTTCCCGTTGAGCTAGAATCATAAAATTTGGCCTTATAACTAAGATACGGAACCTTGGGTGCGCGAGTCGACTCGCACTTAACGTTTAATTTAAGAGACTAAAAATTTTAATGGCGATCACTGTAGCGCAAAGGGCGAAGGTAGCGGGTTCGATCGGGGCAAATGTTTGTAAAATCGATTATTATCATTAGCCCTGGTCATCCCACTGGTGGGCAAAGGCCTCGTCATATAATAAGGTCTCATCTGTCAGTCAATTAGTTAACTAGTACCTAACCTACCCACCGATTAGATACACCTCTGCTTACTTTAGAGCTAGATGAGGCCTACTGCAGTGTCACCAGATAGGAGTGGATGGCAAAATCTATAACCATGTGGTTTAATGTACTCTACGACCATATGTTTTTTTTAGAACTTGAGATCAGGACTATTTTTACAAGCTTCTTGCAATGTATGTATTACTAATGTACCTAAGTAACTATTTGTTGTAACTGTTTGTTCAGGTGAAATCTTGCAACTAAATTTTAGGACCAGTAATCCTCAACCGATTGAGCTGAAACATGGGTACTTAAGTAAGTTCGGTGACAATGCAATTTCATCGAGCTGGTTTGATGATGGAAACCGAAGGTGGCCATAGGAACTCCTAAACGAAACGACGAGTTTGGGTTTTTCTTCCCAAGAATTTTGGTCCTAGATGATTTTTAAAAAAATATTCTTACTCTCATGGTTTCAAGCGTGTGACGTTACGTCGTACGTACGTACCTACCTACTGATCATAACAAATTTTTGATTTCAAATAAAGGCAGGGCAACCACTCTTTCGTGACTTCTGTTTATCTGGGGTGGATTTATAGAATAGAATAGAATAGAATATATCTTTATTGCACCATCAATACATGTAGTACTTATACAAGAACTTAATACTAATTATACTTAGTGTGGTACAATCGGCGGCCTTATCGCTAACAGCGATCTCTTCCAGGCAACCTTTGGATGGATAGGATTCGTACGCATTAAAGCTGACGGTTTCTTATTGAATGACATAAAAACAAAATAATTTTGACAAATAATTATTTAAATAAAAACAGAAATTGCGAAATAACACGAATAATTTACAAAATAACAGTAAAAATATTAAGTTTTATCAGGAGTGGACAGATAATGTTGATAAACCATTCTTTTGAAAATAGGAAGGGATTTAGCTTGTCGGATGGATACAGGAAGGACGTTCCAGAGTCTGGCGGCCTGCAACGTGAAGGAATCACCATAAAACTGGGAAGTGTGTAATGGAATTTTTAAAAGAAGAGTATCAGAAAAACGAAGGGATAGCGAATGGGACTGATGGAGAAACTCAAAACGGTCTTTTAGATAAGACGGTGTTGATGGAAGGAAAAGAACAGAGTAAAGGAGATTAAGAACATGAGCATTCCGGCGAAGACGAATGGGTAGCCACTTGAGCCTGTTACGGTACTCAGTGATATGGTCAAATTTACGCAGTCCAAATATGAACCTAATGGAATAGTTCTGAAGACGCTCAAGCTTATTGAGTTGGTCTTCAGTTAAGTCGGGATAGCTGGCATCTGCATAGTCAAGAAGAGGAAGCAATAAGACAAGATTTCATGTACTATTCTTTTATCTCAAATTGATAGGTACATAACAATTCCAAAAAGCCATAAATCCCTCGTATATGAGCGAGGGATTTCATCTGATCTAAAATACAGCGCCTCTACAGTGCGAACATGGAACTACGCAAATCGCATACAAAAATGATGTGTCTCGGTTTCTGTTAGTAAGCCCTCGCCTCACACTCAGGGGTATCGATACTATTGATAACTAAAATCAGGACTCTGGCTTAGAATAAGCTTTTCTTTTTTTTAAAGGGCCAGGAAAGTCATTTCTGGTTCGGGTTGTTTATACAGAGTATGCTTTGAGTTATTAAAATGAAACAGTATAGTTTGTTAATCACATTTATTTCTAATAGTTGCAGTGAACAGTAACTTTTTGGGAGGTTGGGGTAGACAATTGACTTTTTTGGTAACAACTATAAATACTACATACATTTTCAGAAAATAAACCAACAGAGCAATAATTTCGTTACAAATTCAACATTAAATAAAAACCAATATCGTAAGTGCAAAAAATAAGCATGATAATTTTATACACAGTCATACACCAAAGCTTATCAAAATAAATTTTCCTCATTTGAACATACAAGCGTGGATAAATAAACCAATTAATGTGAGGTGTTACAACTTCCGTTCAAACCATATCAGTAAACTCAAGATTGTGTTGTAATTCATGCTTCGCTACAATGTACACAAAAAATTGGACACCAGTATAGTACTGGCCAAAGCTAAAAGAATGCCTAGAGCTAGTTATTATTTTCTATTTGATTAAAACTTTACAGATACAAATTTAGAGTTGGCATAAAAATCAACTCCAATTTGCTGGTTATAAGCAATATACATTGTCATTCATTTGCTAAACGGCTCTCATTAGTGGAACATCAGTCATCATTACAACTATTTATGGCCTCAAAATGTCCACAACCACATTCAAAAACCCATGTCAATTACAAAATAGCCTTACATCTGGTATACACAGAGGGTTTGTAGCATTCCTTACATTATGTTGTATTGTTTCACTTATTTCACATAACAACAGTAGCTTGAGTTATTTGGTTACGCTCAATCGTGGCCATTGGTTTTGGCATGAGGGACTGTTCCATTCACTAGAGGGCTTGCAGCTTGTTGAGAAGGTTCACGGATTATCTTTTGAAGGAGGTGAGCATCAGCAGGCTCTATTCTCTTGTAGTACTGTTCTTTTGTCTCCACTATTCCAAATCCAAACTTTTTGTAGAAATCTATTGCACTTTCATTGTTTACTTGCACATGCCTGAAACAAAAACAAAACTTATATATAAAAAATAATGTTTTGTAAAATGTTTGTATGATCTGCAGGTATATGTTCCAGAAGTTATCTAGTACCCAGTAGTAGTACAGTATGACACAAGCTCTTCTTAATTTGAGGCTAGTCAATGACGTCTGGTTTGCCTTACTTATTTGTATCATACACTAAAAAGTCACATTCTACTCCATATGAACATGCAAAGTGTGTCCCTCCATGCTTACGCAGTAATTATCGACAGAGTTGTAATCAAAACATGTCCAAATTGTATAGCTAGGTGTTGGCTCAGATTTTAGATAACTGCAATGCTAAAATGATTTTACTCTAAAAAAAGCTTACAGATACATAACCTTCAACTTCTTTACTTTTGTGAGTGTAAACAAAGTAGGCTAATAATTGTGAAAATAGTTAATTCACTATTTGAATAATCCAATAATAATGTAACTTACAAGAAGATGCTATCGAAGTTTCCGTCTTGTTCAACATACTTGAGCACATGTTCCAACATCAGGGAGCCAATACCCAGCCTCCTGTATGGGTAAAGGCACCCCAGGGTCATAATGTACAGCCTTCGCGAGTTGTCCGTCGTGTCTATCCTACAGCACACGGCTCCCACCACGATATCATTGTAATAAGCCAACTTCGCCAGTTCTCCAGCCTCCAACACATCTTTGTAAAATTTATCGTTATAAGACACTGGGAACACCACTGTATTCAGTTTCTTGAGTTGCTTAATATTATGCGGTGTCACATCGCCGAGTTCTATTTTAGCTCTGTAAATTTAATAGTGTTTTAGTTTTAAACTACTGTGGCAAAGAACACTTGTTTTTGCTGTACATTATTGAGTAGATAGCTACAGGACTACTGGAATTTTGATGACGGACAGTACAGTATGATTACGGTCTTGCTTACCTAGTCATTTTTATAGCTAATCTACAAGTATACACTAAAATTTATAAACTAATCTAACACAGTTATATCACACGAGATCACTCCCGCCATCTACCATTGGATTTTGCTGGCTGGCTCCCTTTTTCTCGTTTCTTTCACGAATTTTTGATCTCAAAATGAGTGAACAGAAGCTAGTTCTTTCGACAAAAGTTCAATGCAGACACCTCTCTAAAACTAAAAAACCAAAAAGGTAGAGTTCCTCCTCCTATAAGTTCCAAGCTTGGTCGAATAAAGGTTCGGAGCTGTCATCATCGTGACCTCCTTGTAGAAACGATAGAATAGACAACGTCAAGCCAGAAGATACAGCTTGATGGTGAACAGGCAACTTTTTGGAAAAGCTCTTGACAAAGAGTGGCGCCAAGATTCAAAATAATTATTCGGCATTCCATTGTCTTGTCAAACAAGTAAAATATATTTTCGGTTCAAAGATCTTTTTCAAAGAACTAATAAAATTATACCAATCCGATTCAAATCGTTTGCGATGATACTAAATCTATTACGTTCTATTCAAACCCGCTTTGTGAGGTTTGGATACGCAAATCGTTCTTTCGTGTTGACTAAAGTTTTACCGCAGAAGACCTTTACTCAGGAAAGTGATGATTTGACACCACAGCCTGGATCACCCGGAACAACATCAGAATGCCCTAAAAATCCCAAGGAAGTATTACCTACGGCTACGGGACGCGCAGTTCCTATGATGGTAACGAATAGGGAGAACGTGGTTCTTTCATTTGACGAAATTCCTGGACCTAAGGCACTGAAACACCTTGCTACTATTCGGACCTACTTGTCGGAGTTCGGTACGCAGATCACGGCAGGTGTTCTGACTGTTGGACTCAATATTGGTAAGTAAAATAGGTAACCGTACCGTAGAATACCTACCTACCTACCTACCATAACTAATGATCACTACATATATAAATAAATATGCTGAACAATCCACACAGCATCATCTAGTCCCAAGCTAAGCAGGGCTTGTGTTATCGGTACTAGATGATACATCTATATAATAAGTACAATACTTAGACATACCCAGAACAGTCTAATAAATATTTGCAGATCATCGTATAAACGTTTATCTCAAAACGGAAATCGAACCCGCAAACTCCTGCGTGGCGTCGCAGGCGGCGGACCTTCGCCCGCATCGGTCATCACATCACTTTGCTACGAATGGCTACGCGTTGTGCTACGAAGCCTACGAAGAACTAAGAGTTGCTACAAAAACCAAATTACTTATACAGGTGTAACAAAAATAACGGACCAAACTTTCATGGGGGTTCAGTTTTGAACACAGAACACGGGAAAAATCTGTCCGATTTGTTTTTCGAAAATATATTAATAAAAACAAAATCGTTATAATAGACTAGGCAATAACTGATGCATGTGCTTATTAACATAGAACCAAGGGAAATGCATTTGTGGTACCACCTACCGCATCTAAGGCGCGTCGTCACCCGCTCGGATGATGGCGGGTCGTTGACCGCCACGGTCAACGACCCGCAACGAAGGTGTTTTATGTTTGGTGTTTTTAAAGGGAGTGTAAACTGTTACATAGGCTTTTTTGATGAAAATAAGCACATACATCAGTCTAGTAGCAATTTAACTTTTATAATTTTTTTTGATAACTAATTCGCATTTAAAAAAATATTTTTCCCATGTTCTGTAGGTATTCGAAGCTGAACCTCAAAGTTTGGTCCGTTATTTTTGTTACACCTGTATCGTAATATTAGAGCGCGCGCCCACCACGTGGCGACTTTTTGTAGCATCGCGCCTGTATCGATGCTAACGCGCGACCATCTCAGACGACATCTGGGGAAGGAAGAGTGGAGAGAGGTCGCGTGGTCATAGACATTTCTGTATCGATGCTGAATATCGACTGTGTCGATGGAACCGCGTGTTAGCATCGCGACAGCATTGCTATAAAAAATCGCCGCCGTGGGCAAGCGCTCTTGCACTTTATTTTATAAATAAATCATACTTTGCACTCTTATCAAACCGACCTATTAACATTCAGGAACGTTCATAGACAAGAAAACACCACTGAGAAGTCTCTCAGTACTCTTTAACGAATATGGTCCGGTGGTTCGCTTCGTCAGCCCAATCGGTGGCGACATTGTACTCGTTAACCACCCAGATCATATCCAGAAGATTTACACCATGGAAGGCGAATATCCCGTGAGGTCTACGTTGGACTCTTTGGAGAAATATCGACTGGAGCATAGGCACCATGTTTATGGAGGGTTGTTCTCATCGTAAGTCCCTTTCAACAGTAAGTTACTTTTAGCAGGTTTCAATACCAACCTTACTGAATTCTTAAGTCACCGCTACTACGACAGCGGCTCCGGCGAGGCGGTATGGACGTCGGGCGGCGGTGGCGCCGCCGCTGAAATTAAACCCGCAACATCATGTAACGCAGTTCAGCCAGCTATTCGCGATGCTACGGAAACCTTGGTTTCCTTTTATTTAAATACCAGCTGCAGCCCGAGCCTTCGCCAGCGTTTTATCGGGATAAAAAAAATTGTCTGTATGTTATTCCAGGTTCCAAACTGTACCCATACCAAATTTCAGCCAAATCAGTTTAGTAGTTTTTGCGTGAAAGAGGAACAAACATCCATACTTTTTTTCCCTTTGTGTATCAATAAATTAATTGTCTTTCTCTCTTTCATACTTATAAAATTTGACATTTATAATATTAGTAGGATATTTATAACACGCAGACTGCTGCATACTAGGTAGGGACTTCGATGCGTTGCTAAAGGCTTCACTTTATATTGGGTAGGTACACGCGTTTTAAAAACCATCTGGTCCGATATATCCGTTCACACCCGTTTGGGTGTGAGTCACCCTGACCGCATGGATGTAGGGGAGAAATAAATGGTTTTTGGGTTTTTGAAACGCGCGTTTCAAAACGTCTTATTTGCATCCCCCTAGCACGGGGAGTGTTGTCTAGGGTAGAATAGAGAAAAATTACGTCACGAATATTCGACGAAATTACGTCACTTTGTCATCGAATGCGTAAATTATTGGAAATTCATTCCTTGAGCTTCAATAATGTACGCATTGTATGGCGATGCTATATCATTGTTGTCTATTCTACCCTAGAGAACAACCCCCGTGCTAGGGGCTGTAGGACAAACACGGGGATTGTTGTCTAGGGTAGAATAGACTATAATGACATCGCATCGTCATACATTGCGTAGGTAGGTAGGTACATTATTGAAATTGATGGACTGTATTTCAAATACGCATTCGATGGCAGTGACGTAATTTTTCTCTATTCTACCTTAGATAACAATCCCCGTGCTTGCCCTAGGTAGGTACGGAGAGCAACATCATTTCGTAACGCCTTTTACGTTCTTACTGAACGTAAAAGGGTAACCCTCTAGCACTTTTACCGCTAGAGGATTATCAGTTGCTGATGCCCTCTATACATAGGTAGTCTAAGCTTTCGTTATAATTTCAGTCAAGGCAACGAATGGACCCGCCAGAGATCAATGATTTATGAACCTCTGCAATGCTCAGTATTCAACCATATTCAATCGCTGGATGACGTCTGCGATGTTTTCACCCGCAAGCTGTACAATATAAGGAACTACCAGGATGAAGTTACCACGGATTTGACGACAGAGATACATAAATGGGCGTTTGATAGCTTGGGTGAGAAATTGCAAATATTCCTAAATTTAATCACCGGGTCGGTCCGCCCCGGGTACTAAGCTCCGAGGGGTGTCATCTTGACACTTCTCTGAACTCAAACCCGAAAGAGTGGCAACGGAAACACAGCCAGACAGATCATAAAAATTTCGGTGGCTCACTCCGCTCGCCGCCAATATAATCTTTGTCGGTATCTTTTTTGTATTTCCTACGTTTTTGGTAATCGCCGAAAACAACAGAAAAATGGTGCAGCTATATATTGTTGTCGTCTTAGTTTATTTGTCTTTGATGCTAACCCCACCTCACCAAACTCTAAATAGCCCAGTCGAATTAGCTCAAAAAGGGGGCAAACTTGGACAAAAAAAATTGACTGCCTGTGTGTGACACCTCCCCCCCAAATGCTAGGTGGCCTTAAACAAATACTTGTAGGCTTTATTTACCAACTAATTTATGTTTTTGTCCGTCTGTTCCTATATATATATGCTTAAATCTTTAAAAGTACGCACCGGAATTTGATGCGTTTTTTTTTAAAGTAAGTTATTCAAGAGTATGGTTTATAATGCTACGGTTGCAAAAATTATCAATAAATAAATTCAAACAAACTATCAAACATATCCTTTGTAAAAAGGCTTATTACAAAATATCAGATTATCTAGAGGATAAAAAAGCATGGGACGACTTTTGCTCCAACTCGAAAACTAACAACCTAACAAGGAAAAGGTTTCTTGTTCGCTTCTTTACGTTACCTTAAAAAGATTGAAGTGAATAAAAAATCAAAGTGATCACTTTATTTCCCTGTTTTACTATGTAATTTTAATTTTGTGACGTGTCTAAGAGTCCGGTTCCAGATATTGAATGCATAATTTACACCCGTGCGAAGCCGGGGCGGGTCGCTAGTACTCAATAAACGATATAATTAATTGCAGGGCTAATCCTTTTCTCAAAACGTTTTACAATGCTCGAGACGGATCTGGTGTACAGTCAGTGTGATATGTCCTGGCTCTACCACAGCCTCGGGAAAGCAACTGATGCTATTATGAAGTGCGAGTCAGGCCTTCACTTCTGGAAGATGTTCAGAACACCCGCTTGGAGCAGCCTTGTGAAACACTGCGATAGTTTGGATAAGTATGGTTTATTGACATTTTTCGGTTTGCCATAATTGCACAGATTGGTGTTGAAAAATACTCAGAAGGAGGCTGCTGCCCTTCCTCTGGTAGGTTCCCTTAGTCGGCTCTTACGACATCCACGGGTTGAGTTGGAGGGGTCAATATTCGTAAGCAGCGGCCCCACGGCACACGGCTTCGCGCGCTCTAAATTACAAATGCGAAAGTGTGTTCGTTTGTCATTCCTTCACGCCCTAACTAAGCAACCAATTGACTTGATTAATGGGTCCCTACGCAGGAAGCTTCACACTGATTTCACAAGCGGTAAGCGTGGAGAGATACTGTATCTCCAGCTACTAGAACTTTTAAAACCACAGAGCGCCGAAAATACTAAATATGGCTTTTAAATCACCTCGGGTTATTATGACCCGGCGTCATTAGCGCCGGGTTAAACGTTCACCTATAAACATCATGTGTGAGCCCGAGAGCAGCCTTTGACGCGGAGCGATGTCGCAGTGTAAGAATAAGACCCCTCTAACTCAGCCCGTGGATGTCATAAGAGTCGATACCAGAGGAATGGCAACAGCTTCCTTCTGAGAATTTTTAAAACCTACACTGCGACTACCAATCCGATTGTCAAACGTGCTTCAGCAGTGCGCTAATGCTATACTGTATTTTCCATCTAGGCAATAGGACCTATCGATTTTGCATAACAGAAACCATTTTACTTAAACAAACAATCAGTATCCCTTTTACTAGACGCGACCTCATGGTATGAATTTTGTTTCAGTTTGATCGGGAAACACGTTCATGAAGCTGAGCACAGCACGACATACCAAAACTCTGAAATTACCTGTGAGTTATCTTATCATTTATAATTCGCTTTCAGATTTCGATGACTGATTTTAGGCTGACTGCATAGATATTTTTTTATAAGCTGGCGCGAGCCCCTTTTGTTTTTCGTATACTGGAAGCCTGGATTTGTGACATCGCTCGCGTCGTCGTCAGCGCAGTTAATTTTATGAAAAGCCAATCGCACCACATCTTAAATATTTACCTATATTGGCTATAGGGATTGCAATCTGGAAAACCAGATCCGGTAATAAAGCGGATATGGCAGCATTTAACGACTACCGGATCCGGTGATGACCATTTTCGCCAAAATTATCGTGCTGTTACACGAGTAGATACTTTAAGGCGGCTGGTACACAGTGGGCCAAGACGCGTTGGGCCAAGCGGGCCAATTGTAAGTTGTACACAATTGGGCCAGATCCAAGGTCCCCCCTGGGACTTACACCGAAATCTCGCATTTTCCCCCTGCCTAACCAGCCCAATTCCTTGGAAGTACCAGGTAGGACTTTTGGTGATTAACAGCTTCGTTTCAGTTTTGTTTTTCTGTAGGTGTGGAAGGGGGTGCTCAATGATACTCTTCAACCCCGTCTTTTGTCTATTCAATTTATTCTCTTCTGTGGCCGTGCAGTTTAAAACAACGTGTTCCAGTCTGTTTCTCCTGGAAGCGGCCACGCACGACACAGGTTGCTGTCTATAGCTCCTGTCTTGAGAAGATGATGGTGGCCTCGGTATTGGTACAACGTATAGAGATCTTTTTGGCGTATGTTGGTAGTTCCCGACCTATACTGGCCGGCCAACCAAATAGCGTCGGTTTTCCGTGCAGACATCAAAGATTCTGTACGTGCTCCGCAAACACTGTGTTCTCACGTTGGCGTCTTATTCAGTTCGTTGTTTTCTTGCGGTGAATAGTCACCATACACCATGTTCTTTTGGTTTCGCAAAACGCCAATGTAGAATCAGTAATCCTATTTGTAAACAAAATCCGATATTTTAGCCCAAAATGCTGGCCCAGCACCTGAGCCCAATATGTGATATGATATGATATGATATATGTGAATGAGATCTTATTAAATTATGAATGAAAGCTTCAAAACCAAAAATTGTTTCGAGCTTCCGTGATTTGCTTCGATGATACCAATGTAATTAAATATTTTCCACCAATATATTCCTTGGGTTTTGTATCCCCTTTGTTTACAAAATATTTCCAGGTTTTTGAATCGGAGTAGGCACGAAGTAAGTTATCTTCAAGTTTCAATTTATTTTCAGCAAGCACTTCATTGATAAACGCAATGTTATTAGGAGATGAGAAGATGTCTGCTGAAGATATATCCACAATTATTATGGACATGCTACTTATTGGAGTAAATTCCGTAAGTACCTAAAGGTTTTCTTGCTAAAATAAGAAGTCAAGACATATCCACCCATTCACACCTATAAGAGCAAAATACGCAAGTGCCCAATAACTAACCTAAAGGTTTTCTTGCTAAAATAACAAGGCAAGACATATCCACCCATTCGCACCTATAGGAGCAAAATACGCAAGTGCCCAATAACACGACAATTGCAAATTTGGGCCTTTGTGAATTACATTCAGTCTTTACCAAAAAAATTTTGGTGGTTAGGTCACTATTTAATAAATTTAAAAAATGCTGGACACACCACACAGCATCATCTAGCCCCAGGCTAAGTAGAGCTTCTATTATGGGTACTAGATGATTGATACACTTATTACAATATCCTATCCTACTAATATTATAAACGAGAAAGTTTGTAAGGATGGATGTATGGATATTTGTTACTCTTTCACCCAAAAACTACTGAACCGATTAGGCTGAAATTTGGAATGGGTATAGTTTGGGACCTGGAATAACCTTTAGGCCTTTTATCCCAGCTAGTATGTAATACTAGCTGCTGCCCGCGCCTTCGCCCGTGTTTTATCGGGATAAAAAATAGCCTATATGTTATTCCAGGTCCCAAACATCCATACAAACTTTGACATTTATAATATTATTAGTAGGATTATGTATGTAATCAAATATCTATGTACATACATATTAAGTAGATAGATATTTTTCATTATACATAGAACATACTCAGAACACCCGAGACAAATATTTGCAGATCGTACAAACATTTGTCCCAAGGCGGGAATCAAACCCGCAATGATTAGGAGCTGAGCTGTAATAATTACAGCTGAGATAGTTTTGGGGCGGTCGATTTACATAGCGCGCGAGATAATTTTTTTTGCTTTTTATATTACATCCAATCTTTACCAAAAATAGCTTGGTGGTCAATGTTCATGGTAAATGATAATCAGCGAAGCTGTAATAATTACAGGGTTTAAGGGCGGCCGATTAATATTGCGCGCGAGATTCAAATTTTTTTTGTGCGTTCTACAAGAAATAAAGTTAAAGTTAATTAAAAATTAATTTGCCACAAATCTGCAACCGTTTTCTTTAAAACTATATTGAACAAAATTTTATTGGAAGTTAGTCTAGACTTAGACTGAAGTTAGTTTTATCATGGGTTCAAAGATATTTAGTCTTATGTAAAGTAAATTATTTTCCGCTAGTTTTATTCCTCGTAGAATGTAGAAAAATTTTAAACCACAATTGCGCGGGAGCGCAATGTAAATCGATCCACCTAAAATAACCTTTTCATTTACAGGTTACTTCATCTACATCATTCTTGCTCTACCATCTAGCTAAGCATACAAAAGTTCAAAAAATGCTCTATAAGGAAATTTGTGAAGTTTACCCACATACTGATAAAATTGATTTCAAGGATGTTACGAAGGAGACTCCCTTTCTCCAAGCTTGTATAAAAGAAACTTTGAGGTAAGATCTTATGAAATACAATCTATAAGAACTGACCCGGCAAACGTTGTTTTGCCATCGACCACTGAGGATTGAAGATTATTACCTAACTAACTAGAAAATAGGGGTTGGTGTTAAAAAAACTGAAAATTGACAAAAAATCATTAAAAAAATCCAAAAAATAGAATATTGGGGTGGGCCGCCATCCTTATCACTTAGGGGTATGAAAATAGTTAACGAGTTTGTTTACAAACACTGAGTATCTAACAAGAGTTTTTTTTTATAATACTTATAAAGAAATTTTATTAATACATCTTTAAGAAATAATGTAACCCTCCTCCATTGGTAGTCGGGTAAAAATACAGAGCGATAACCCGTTATAAGCGCCGACACTTATTTTGTTGCACACTTTATTATTGAAGTAGCTTCTGTCCCCGGGCTCGCACACGTTTGTCGGGATAGCCTATGTCTTATTTCAGGTCTGGGCCTACATTTCTGCACAATTTCAGCCCCGATCCGTTCAATAGTTTTAAATAATTCATATCATTTATTGTGATTTCATGCATACAGATATTGTTCTTAGGTTCAATGCATTCTATATCCCAAACGCAACCTTTCTCTGGTTACTCAGGCTGTCACGCACGAGATTGGTATCCCAGGAGAATACAAATCCATTCTTGTCACACTTACGTACCAGCATTGACACAACCACTCATACACACACACTCTACAAATCCATTCTTGTCACACTTACCTACCAGCATTGACACAACCACTCATACACACACAATCTACCACACACTAGGTCTCCTGTTGCCCAGACTCTCAAGAGACTGGTGCCTCGGGAGAATCTACCCACACATACACACTCATGAATACACATCCACACACTGGGTCTCCAGTTGCCCAGACTCTTAAGAGACTGGTGCCTCGGGAGACCCCTCTCACCCCGACACTCAAACACATACATACAACCCCCCACACATACACAGACACAAACCAGAATTAAATTTGAGAAATTGTATAAACCAGTACCAATATCCCTTAGTATTACAAATAAGTAGGTAGCTTTTAAGTTTGTTATTAATGTTAATGTAGTCATCATCAGAAGATTTATCAGAAATCTAGGAGCAGGGCGTTGACACTACCACACAGTTTGTTAAGCTTCGGTAGTGTTATCGTTTCTATATGTACCTATGAACCTCATGTAAGAATGTTCTGAATAAATGATTTTTATTTATTTATTTAGTTTTAGGTAGTCTTAGTGGGTACACAATGCATAAAAACCCTGTCAGGGCGCAACAATTATTTTGAGTTCGTTCTTGTTAACAGTAAAATTAGATATCATTCGTGTATATAAATTGGCAATGATATCCAAACAGCGTCAAATAATGTCAAAGAAACAAAATAAAAAGGTCCATATCGTTTTGGCGTCAAGGGGCGAATGTGAGTACCAAGACAAACCTCCTTAGGTTTTATGGTACAAACTATTGAATGTATATGTGGTTTAAGATATATAGTAAGGTTTAAGTATATTATGTTTGTAATAAATTTAAAAATAAAAAAAGGTAACATACCTACATCGATCAACGTCGAATAAATATGACTTGTCTGAGTGCTTGTTTTGTAAGCCTAAAGAAATAATAGTGTTAATTTCCGATCCCTATTATATCCATATAAATTTTTCTACTAGCTTCGGCCCCAGCTTCGCACGCGTTTTTCCACGATAAAAACGACTATGTTAATCCAGATCTAGAACTACATTTAAGCAAAATTTCAGCCCAATCCAAATAGTTTTGGCGTGAAGAGGTAACAAACATAAAAATGATTTACAATTTCAGATTAGTGCCACCAATACCAGTTATAACGAGGATCTTGCCGAAGAATATTATAATAGACAAATACAAGTAAGTTTGTAACAGATTAAAAATATAAAGAGAAAATTTAAAGATACTTAATATTAAAAAAAAATTTTAGCATTCCAAGGGGCACGCTCATTATTATATCGAACCATGATGCATCACTAAAAGAGAGCAACTATGAGGATGCAAAAAAATTCTACCCAGAAAGATGGCTACACGCAGATTCCAAAGACTACCACACCTTTGCATCTATACCGTTTGGGTATGGCGCTAGAAAATGCATGGCCCAAAACATAGCTGAAACGATGATGTCTATGCTAACAATAAGAGTAAGTATTTTAGCCGACTTTAAAAAAAGCGCTGATTTCTCAATCTATTGTGGACCGGTTTTAATTACTATTTTGCTATTCTCATAGATGTATGTATGAGAATGATGCAACAATGGTACCATAAAAAATTATCCCGAGGGAGTATTTGTACCGCAAAAATTGGTGTCCATAAATTGTTTTGTTTGAATTGAACTGCAAATATAAGTCCAATTTAGTAAGACATTTTGCTCCACTCTACCTAAAATGTTTTGCAATAATTTTGATATTTTTTTTCAGATCATGCAAAAGTATAAGCTTGAATATCACTATGGAGATATTGAACCTAAGAAAGGAACTTTCATTGCAATACCCAACAGGCCCTTGAAAATGAGATTCATTGATAGAGTTTAGATAGAAAATTTAAATGTTCTGTACACACCATTGAAATAACATATTGAAAAGTTTAACTTATTTAATTTATTAATAAAAAACATTGAATAATTGTGTTTATATATGACATAATCACAGCTACCTATTTCTCCGAGAAGAAAAAATATTCAAATACTTTCCTCGTGTCATCTCTTTAGCCTCTTCAAGTCCTAACTGGTACGCCAAGTCGTGCAATTTCTTTACTTCCAATATAAGTCCACTTGCATAGAGTGAGCCCAATTCTGAAAAGTGGAAAATCTGTTGAGTAAGTGTTCTCAGGTATGTTAGACTCTAAATTTGGGTTACTACCACAGAAGTAAGGAGCTGTTATGCCTGGTGCCATAACATGTGGTGAGAGAGTTATGGCTATTGGGCAGCGATTCATAATAGTACACTAGGTAAAGTCAGAGGTATTATATAATTAAAAATTAATTAAAATTATAAACAAATCACATTACATGCACTAGTAGATAACCTACATACAGGATTCATCGGTCAAAGCTTCGTCAATATCATAATAGGATTTTAACAGTAAAAATAATTTTTCTACAAAATTCTTGGAAACTTCAGTTTCTGACGATGACAGGTAGTTTATTGTAAAAATTATGCATAAGCGTACAAAACTATTACCTTTTTTATTTTGATTCTTATTCCTCTAACATGATCAGAGACTTTATGTTACCTTATTGCATTTAAACGTATTTCTATTTATCCTATGTCTATTGCTTATATCTATACTTATTATTTTCTACCAGCTTTACATATGTATCCTATTTTATATATAAAATATATTTCTATAAATAACCTTCTTTGCTATTTCAATACAATAATTTAGGAACTTAGGGCGTAAATACCTATCAGTAATTATTTCATGTAAGTTCGTGCGTGTAGTTCGTACGTCCAGTTCACTTTCGATATTATACCTATCGCGACCGAAAACAGGGCAGTCAAAAAGAATATGTTGCACGGTTTCTACTGTGCCGGTAGCAAGTCTACGACTTGGAATGAAAACTATTTTATTGCTATAGGTGATAGGTGAGCGATGAGGATAGCTGCGCATGGGTAATGTACCGCTAGCCCCGCCGAGGTACATTATTTTTTACTTCTGCGCAATAACGGTCAGCGCTAAAGTTACGCGCCGCTATGTATACAGACCTTATCTTCGACGATACAAGCAAGTGTGCCACGGGATTTATGGGCCCATCTCAATATTTTTCGAAAAACCGGATTTTGAAATGTTATAGGTATATTTTTTTATCATTTCCGAAGAGCTGTTAGCTCCGATTTGGCTCAGTTTTCTAGGGGCAGAGCCACGCACAAGACAACGTGGAGTCGGGGTGATCAGTGTTGGATCTGTCACTCAAATTGAATCTAATCAACTGATGTCGGGTAGCTGTCGTCGAAGAGAAGGTCTGTACTACCAAATTTGAGCCAAAACGGAGCAAAAAGCTCTTCCAAAATGAAAAAAAAATCTCTAAAAATATTGAGATGCGACAAAAATAACTTGGCAAACTTCCTTGTATAGTCGAAGGTCTGTACCAAATTTGAACCAAATCTGAGGCTATTGAGCCATATTTTTAAAACATATCAGGAAATAGGTTTTGGACTAAAAATCAACATTTTCCTAAATGCTCCCAAAATATAATTGAATTGAAGATGGTTTTATGATATGTTTAGAAAATAGTTCACAATTTGTGCCAAATTTTTCATAAGTTTTATTCCTTGTACAAAGCAGAAAAAATTTAAAACCATAAAAAAGGGAGCCTTTTCCTTTTCAATTCTTAAATGTTAAGAAGAGTTCATCAACAGAAGGTGAAATTTTAAACTGTTGTCAGAACTTGTCAAAAAACTATTTCTCATACATTACATGTCCAGTTAAACGACGAAGCTAGGTACCTACTTGTCCGATTAGCTTTTGATAAACACAGACCTGAGCAAACATCTGTCAAAACTTCAAAATGTAAATTGCCCACTCATCTTTTCGAAGAACAAATGCCTAAATGTGCATGACCTGCTGATTGGTATCATCATCATTCTCGCCTAATATCTCTCTTGAGACCTATAACCCTTCAGTGATGGGTCTTAATAAGCTTATGCCAGCGCCTTTGTCTTATGATTCTTGCATCAAGGTAGGTATGCGTTGTCCATTCATCTGATATGAAGTGGTCGAACCACATGAACTGATCAGGAATAAACTCAAATTCATTAAGTTTAGGTAAGTTATTAGAGATGCAATGTACAGCTTGTTTCTTGGTGGCATGATCAGAGAAATGGTTCCTCTAGAACTTTTAGGTTTCAATAGTAATTTTAAAACTTACGTTGCATGAACACGCAGTCTTCTTTCGTCAGCCCTTTATTCCAGGATGCTGTGGTTTCAGTGGTGCTGGGCAGTGGCGTAAACTCGGAAACACCAGGAACTGAAAAATCCGCAGAGCTGGTTGACTCATCATCTTCGAGTTGCTCCACATCCGACTGAGTCAGAGTGGTCACATTCACTTGAACTTCGATATCTTCACCTTCGCTCATTATTTCAATTTTAATTTGAAAATAAATCGTTTATAACCGAAAATACAACCTCAAACTAGCTGGCGAATCAATAGAGAATGAAGTGGGGATGTCAACATTAGAAATCGCGCGCTTTTTGAAAAATCATTTGTTTATGGAAAAATGAGAAAGAATCCTAAGACATATTTACATGGGAAAACTAACTTTGTTCAGGCCATAGTTCTGGTGAAGCACGGTCAAGTTTCTCCGAACTAAACAAGCTTTCTTCCAAAGACGTCAAAGGAATATCAACTGATGGTGGTTGTTCTGAAAAAATAACAGAATATGGATTACTTTCACTGTATTTTTAATTTAAAGTACGGTGTCAGCTTCATAAATTAGTTTTAGAGCACATTTGCAAATGGGAATCTACACATTAGGGTCCATAATAACAAAATTATTGCATTTATTACCATCAAGAACATTAATATTTTGTTTCGCGGCCATTTTCCAACAAATGAATGACAAATTTTGACAGCTACCAAGCCCATCTTGACATGTTTGGAATCAAAAACAATCCATAGACAACTTTACAAAAACTGTGTGTATGGCATACTTTATCGTGTGTGTTCTAGCCTCCCGTGTCCCGACGAGCGACGTACTGTAATCGAGAATGGCTTTGTTATTTGTATTGATAAGTTGGTAGAATTGAAAATGCTTCGGATTACCAACTCAAGAGCAACAAGCATTCTACCGTTCTATAAATTATTTTTTTAGTGAACAGGGAATCGGAATCGCTTATAAGCCCATTTTAAATTGCAGAATCTTATAGCCAATGTGGCTAACATTGGCCACACGCTCCGTTTAGCTTAATGAGTTTTTACAGATAAGACTAGAAAAAGACGGATCACCGCTCAGTGGCCACACGTACAAGCAAGTTCTGGCAAACTGGACTGAGCAAACCAAAAAACGAGCAACTATTCAAAAATTCATTATTTTATCCCACGAGAACTGAATTGTATGAAAAAATATTAATAAAAAGTCTTTGTTACATTCCTGGCTTACAGCTACATCTATGCAAAATTTCAGCCCGATCCGTTCAGTAATTGTGTCGTGAAGAGGTAAGAAACCGAGAAAGATACTTACATATTTTATAATCTTCAATAATTTTGATACACAGAAGCGCGGCCTGAATGATCGGTCACACGCTCAAGTAAACACGCGCAAATTAAAGCGCAATCCAATCAGGGGTGCCAGGTGAAAATATGCCGCAATCGTACCATAGCAATACGTAAAACGCACATAAAAAGTCGAATAAAAAAATCGATATAATTATAGTATTATTGGTAAAAAACTATTGAAAAATAAGATACTATACATAGGTCCGTGTTTGTAATAAAAAAAATTGTAGGTATATGTTAAAATATAATCTTTTTACCAGACCACCATGGTGTACGTCTCATCACGGTTTAATAGCGCTTGAAGAAACTAGGGGGGGGTTCTGCGCAGGTGTAAAGCGGTGTAAATAAAAAAAAATTACTTCTGCGCTTCAAGGTCAGCTCTATTAAACCATGACGCGGCTTATACTTAGGTATAGATTTGTTTCACGGCGGAAATAGAACCCGCTATAGTCCATTTTACATATGAATAATTCCCTGAAGGGTCTATTTTTCTTGATTTCACGCATAATAAAATGACTTAGGACTGAAATTATTTGTTTTTTTTTTAATTTTTTATTTTATTAATAATGCCTTTATCTATTCCTAAATAAATACATCTTAGTATTACAATCTAGTCTAAGACTTATAAGTAATTTAAATTTGACCTAAACTGCAAAAATGCTTATGTAAATAATAAGAATGTGTCCTTAATGTCTCTATTTAAGGCGAAGACACTTTGTTCATGTGTTCATAGCACTCACTATTTTCACTTACACATCACTAAACCAACTCGAAAGGTTTTTTCCTTTTCAGTCGTCTTAATATGTCTGTGTTGTCGAGGAGCTGGATAGCCTCGACACTCACGTGGTGGTGAAGTCTCTGTTCGTGAGCTTCGGCAAACTTTTTAATAACACTAACAACAAGTTCCACTTTAAGGTCCCTGTGGAGGACGTCGTTTCTTATGTACCAAGGGGCATTAACGATGCCCCTCAGTACTTTATTCTGAAAGCGCTGAATAATTTGAATGTTCGTCTGAGCGGTACACCCCCAAAGCTGTATACCATAAGTCCAGATCGGCATAAGGACTTGTTTGTATAATAATAGTTTATTTGGCACTGACAGTGAGGAATGTCTTCCGAGCAGCCAGTACATGTTTTTGTAGCGAATGTTCAATTCATTTCGTTTCTTTTTGACATGAGCTTTCCAGCGGAGCTTAGCATCCAATGTCATGCCTAAGTATTTCGCTGTATTCTCATATGGTATAGCAACACCATTTATATGCAACGGAAGGTATTTCTCTTTTTTATTGGTAAAGTCGATATGGACTGATTTACTTTCATTTAATTTGATTCTCCACCGCTAAGTCCAATCAATGAAGGTGTTTAGAGCGGCTTGTACTTTTTCTGTTGCTTCTTCATGAGTGACTCCTGTTGCCATAATTGCTGTGTCATCAGCAAAGGTCGCAATAGTAGTATTTTCTAGCTCAGGGATGTCACAGGTGTACAGTAGGTAGAGGACCGGACCTAGTACACTACCTTGTGGCACGCCAGACTTGATTTCCTGAAGTTCTGAAAATGCATCATCTTGTCTTACTCTAAACATTCTCTGTGTTAAGTAGGACTCAAGAATATTTCCGATTTCGTATGGTAACATGATTCTCAGCTTAAAAATAAGGCCTTTATGCCATACCTTATCGAATGCTTGCGCAACGTCAAGAAAAACTGTAGAACAAACTTTTTTTTCTCGATAGCTTTTTCTATAATATCAGTAATTCTATGTACCTGGTCTAGGGTTGAATGTTTTCCGTGTTCTAAAACCAAACTGGTAATCAGGAATTAAGGTTTTTCCATCTATTATAGGCTTTAGTCGCCTTAATAAGAGTTTTTCAAATAATTTGGATATTATTGGTAGCAGTGAAATTGGTCTATAATATGATGTTATTTCATGGGATGGCTTACCAGGTTTGGGAATCATTATACCTCATATACCTCGGCAACTTTCCACATGTCAGGTAAGTACTGAAGCCGAAACGCAGCATTGATAAGAGTGGTGAGTTTTACTATGGTTTTTCGGGGGAGGTTTTGCAACACTTCTCCAGTAATAAGGTCATAGCCAGGAGTTTTTTCCGGCTCAGATGTTTGATTTTTCTGAACACTTCTTTTGGCGTAACTAGTCTTATATCTGTATCTAGATCTAAGTTTTCTGAAGGCAAAGTTTCGTATGTACCTGCATTGTCTTCATTTCCTTCGAAAGTTTGTTCTAAGTGCTGAGCGAAGCGTGTAGCTTTTTCTTCACTACTGGCCGCCCAACTACCGTTTTCTTTTTTTATAGGAGGAATCTGCATTGTTGGCTTCTTTAGGTTTTTCGTCATTTTCCATAGTGAATAATCTGTAGTTTTATCACTGGTTAGTTGACTTAAATAATTATTCATATTTTCATCATTGAAGCTCTTAATTTCTCTGCTTAATTTCTTAGTGAGATTATTAAGTTCCTTTTTATCTTTCGGGTCTCTAGTCATGTGCCACTTTTGCCTATGTTTTCTTTTTTCTATTAGAAGATCTATGATGTATTTAAGATAAGTATTTCCTCTCCTTTTGATGATTAATTTTGGTGTATTTTTCCATGCACATTGCTGGATTGTTTTTATGAATTGTTCTACGTCTGTATCCAATTCCTGTGGGGTCTTTAGTGGTACATTCAACTTAATTGTTGAGTCTAACTCTTTTGTAAAGCTCTCCCAATCTGTGTTTTTATTTACTAGGGCAGGATTACTTTTTTTTGCTATAATTGTCTCACCAAGGGTTAATATTATTGGCGAGTGGTCTGAGTTCATATCATAACCTTCTTCTATATTAATGAGTCCAGATGCTATATTTTTAGTGATGAAGAAGTCTATGACATCAGGTACTTTTTTGTTATCAGTAGGCCAGTAGGTAGGCTTTCCTGTTGATATAACATCACATTTGTGTGGTTGGCAATTTTGGTACTGATTGGTCTGTTCTAGGTACTTTATTAGTAGGTGCTGGAGTAGTTTTGTTATGCAGTTTGTTTTTGATAATCTGGAGTTCTTTAGCTACTATACACCCCCTGTAGTTTGCAGGGTGAGCCTCACCGCAGTGTACACACTTTGGTTTGCATTCAGCCGGTTTTTGCAATCTTTAGTTAAGTGCTTTCCCGTACACTTCACACATCTTGGCTCTTTAGAGCAGTACTTTTGAGTGTGGCCAAATGCTTGAAATTTTTTGCATTGGGAGATAAGCTTAGATGTCTTAAGCGGTTCTATGTTCACTTTGCAACCTAATATTGTCTTGATGGCATAAATGTTCTTTATGTCTTCGTTTTTATCAAAGGAAAGCATAAACAGGTTTAAAGATTCCTTATTTCTCTAGCTAAGTTTGTTTACTGCTTCAAGGATATTGTTTCGGACGGTTACCAGGATGGCCTGGTACGCCCTGGGAAAGTATCCCACTAAGGTTCGACGTGCGTTCCTTTCCTCTTCCTGACTGGTAGACGCACGCCGCCACGCACCCCTGAATGCGTAAGTGTGGGTATGCCGACCTGATGACCTTCGGGAACCTCGACTCGAAAAAAATGAAAGGCAGCGATTTTCTGGTCTGGATCCTAGGCTTCGGCTCGTCCCTATTTTCCCTACCACTACTTGCTATTCCTTTCACTTCTTGCCTCTTCGGTGGCTGAGCTGCGACTGACTGCCCGGCAAGAAACGCGCCGTATATTTATATGGTCGCGCCTTACCGGCAAGACGACGGCCTATTTTTACTCGAACTTTCTAGCTGTTTTTTACTTGAGCCGAACCCTTTGATCTTCATTTATTAATTATTCTTTTACAGAATCCTTACAAATTATACCTTTTTGGATAGGGAATGATGCCCTTTACCTTATAAAATAATAATGTCTAAACATTTACTTAAAAATAAAAAGTTCCTAGAACAAAAACTTACAAAAAACTACAGTTCGGAACGTTTTCCTTGCACCAATCTTAAAATATTTCTAAAACTAGTTATCTTATTTACATAATTCAAACGGAACCTTTCTAAAAACATCAATTTCACAACAAAATATCTACAAACAAAAACAATATAAATGCAAATATCGTAAATCCTAAGTGAAAATTGACATCTATCTAGCTTAGAGATAAAACTATGAAATAAACCTTTATAATTACAATTAATCGACGTAATCTGTCTTACATAAGGGTTTTATCGCCGACAGATATTGTAGCCCTTAAGTTTCACATCTTCAATTATTCTATCAGGCAGACATGAGTGATGCAAGTTTCTTGCCTTAACTCTGTTTGGCCTCTCTTGTTTGTTCTCATAGGAGTGCCAGAGGAAGGTATTTTGTAGCATTAGCTTAGTAGTAATTCTATACGAGTCTTCGTTACCTGCATTTATTTTAACACTCTCCCCGCTCATCATTTTTACTGTGAACGAGTCTTTTGGAAGGCTACTTGAGAGTAGGTCGTAGAACTGCTGGTAGTTCTTTATATTTTCCACTATTATAGGTGGTGGCAAAGGTACTTTTCTTATCTTTGACTGCTCTTTCGGTGACTCACTAGAGTCAGTATCTTTTTGCGGGGACAATGATATATTCAACTTCCTTTTCTTCCTACTTTTTTGGCGCACCCACTCAGTTTCTTTAGCTAATTCTTCTTCATCTTTCTCGTACACGACAGGTGCAAAAGCATCATTAGTAGAAGCTGGAACCGGAGTTTCATTTATTTGTTCCTGAAGCTGTTGCATATGGCATTGAAGTTCTTTTATTGGCCTTCTTGTTCATGCATTAAACGGTAAAGCCGAAGAAGTTCGAATAAATAAAATTCAGTCTCTGTTTTTAAATTTTCTTCTGTTATTGGTTTAGCCATATTTCTTAGCAAGATATAGCCGCACCTTAACTTATTGTCATTTTGCACAAACGTGTTATTGATTCACATTCGATAACTAGGCCATCGCGGTGACCGTGAATCGCGCGCGACGAGTAGGAAGCTGCGTCAGCGCATTACTCTAGCGCGAGCGGAGTAGGACCGACGCGACCTTTCTCTGCGAAAATTGGCAGTTCACTAAAATTATTTGGTAACAATAAAAATATATTATTTACATGTAAAGTATGATTTTCATCGTAGTCATTTTATATTACGTGAAATGAATGCAAAGTGATATTTTCAGGCACGGTTCCTACTCTGTTGCAGGCAGCTTGCTCACCACCGCCCGCGCCCCGTTGCAGCTGGGGTCGTCAGATAATGTCGCCTTTTTGCTCAATTAAAAAGTTGGTTTTGGTAGAAAGCATTTGAATGAGTTGGTAACTCTAAAAGTTTCTTTCTTTCTTCCGGTTGTCATCCGTGGCACGGTGCGATTTGTTGGGAAACCACATGGTTTTTCGATGAAAAGTCGAGTATTTATCCAGTAAAGTGTGCAGAATTCTATAAACATCATGGGCAAGGTTGGTTGGTGCTGCTCGCAGAACGTTTTTTCCTAATTTATCAGTGTTTCTAAGTGTGGTGACGAATACTGTGTGCATTGGTCAAGTATCAGAAACCATCTTTTAAAGATTTTTGTGATCACCGAATGCTGAGATGAATGACTGAATAGCCCTAGGCCCTAGATAGCATGCGTAAATGTATAAATCCTTGATTTATTTCAATGCCTTGTTTTATGGATTCTGTATTCCTGGTACATAACCTAACTTCTCAAGCTCTACTCAAAATAGTGCTTCAAGAGTGCAGGCTACTGGAGGGAGCAGGGGTTTATACTTGAAGAATACACTAGATTATAGTACTTTAGTACGCATAGACACATATACAACATTAATACATGCTGGGTTACATATAAATTCATCTGTAGAATAAAGTCTGATCCGTAGAGTTGAAACGGAATGTGCGATATGTGGCTGGACATGCACTATTAGTGTTAAGAATGGATATTATAAAACTTTTATTACTATTTTCCATGTCTCAGATCTCAATATTTTTTCAGATCCGTTCAGTTACTTTGAAAGATGTTGAGCAGGACAAGATGGTCAAGGCTGTTGCCGCTCACTTGAAGAAGTAAGTATCAACTATCACTAAAAAGAAGATCAACAAAAAGTTGAATTATATTACTACAACATACCACATAGACCAATAATTTTTTTCAAGAATAGTATTCAGTATTCATTATTTATTATATACACACAAAGGTTGCCTGGAAGAGATCGCTTCTAAGCGATAAGGCCGCCCATTGTACATGTTTTATGTAATGTCTATTTTTAATGTTTTCTTCGTGGTGTACAATAAAGAATTTTGTAATTGTAATTAGTAGTAGTAGTGATACAATATCCTGCCTGCTAATAACAAAATGAAAAAAACACTACAGCTGAAGTTCATATTTACAGAACTTAGACGACCTCTGTGGCGCGGTGGACGAAGGTCCGCCTGCGATGCAGGAGGTTGCGGGTTCGATTCCCGCCTCGGGACAAATATTTGTACGATCTGCAGATATTTGTTCAGGGTGTTCTGGTCGTTTTATATGTATAATAAAAAATATCTATCTTTGTATGTATTGTATTATGTATATCAGTCATCTAGTACCCATAACACAAGGTCTGCCTAGATGATGCTGTGTCGATTGTCCAGTATTATTTATTTATTTATTTACAGAACTGGCAAAGTCCGTGTTCCTGAACACATGGACCTAGTCAAAACTGCCCGCTTCAAGGAGTTGGCTCCCTACGATCCCGACTGGTTCTATGTCAGATGCGCTGCCATCCTCCGACATGTATACATCCGCTCCCCAGTAGGAGTCAAAACCGTCACCAAGATCTTTGGTGGCCGCAAGCGTAATGGAGTTACACCCTCCCACTTCTGCAGGTAATTAAAATATTAATTTAGTCCATAGGCTCCATGAACACCATCACCGTTAATGGTGATGATGTTCATGGAGCCTAACCACCCCAGCTGTGATGCCAGTGAATTAACCAACCTTAATTAACTGGCATCACAGCTGACCAGTATGAGTTACCCTCAAATACAACACATCATAGAGCTTGACACATGATAAAAGGTAACAATAGGGAAATGATCGCTGGACCAATTCCTTGAAACAACTCTCACCTACACCAAATTTACCCATAGGCAGAAGAATGATCGCAGATGAGAATGGAACACAAAAAAAATCTAAGGCTTATTCTCTAGGTATTTTTCTCTGATTCTGTAATGTAGACAATTTAGGCATGATAACTGAGTGAACCAATGAATATGAATTAATTTACAAGAGCACTAAATAAATCTAGAAGGGGTATAACCAGATTTTTATTTTATTTTTATTTTACGAATTTTAAGAAAACTTACAGCTAGGATTTAACAATAAGATCTTTGCTTAACATAACATGCATGATATAATATGCATATTATAATACTGAGGGCTAATTACAAGTTTCCACTTATAAGGTATTTAGTTTATAATGTATATAAAAATCAATAGACGACGATATAACATAAGTACATTAGAGTATGTTCCCAACACATGAAAAATTTAATTTAATTTAGAAAAAGTGACTAATAGATACAAAGTGTTTGAACTTAGTTGCTAGTCAGCTGATAAAAAATATAATATTAAGTTTAAACTTCGTTTAGTCGTTGTCCAAAAAATTCATCATTAAGTATACGTTTATGTTACCGCAATATACTAAATGTACCATGTTTTATCAGATCATCAGGCAGCATCGCCCGCAAAGCTCTGCAAGCCCTGGAGGGGCTTAAGCTTGTGGAGAAGGTCGCTGATGGTGGCCGTGTTGTGACCACACAGGGAACCCGGGACCTCGACAGAATCGCCGCGCAAGTCCGCCAGAAGGCGAAGATCGCCGCCAGACAGGCTGTCATCGTACTATAAGTTTCAAAATAAAACCTAAAAAATAGTTATTCTTTTATTTCTGTTTCCTATTGCATCAATACTGATTTAGGTACTGAAAACATTAAGTTTTGATTTGTGTTCGCCTCCCCCTTGATTTTAATAACAATAATATTAAATTATACTTGGCTTGATATTTAACAGTCAAGCTTGTAGTGCAAATATAGTGGAAGGTTCAATAGATCATCATCATTACAATAGATCCTGAAGTGAGCAACTGGCAGGCACAGTTTCATTCCCTTACGACGACCCTATCCTCATAATAAGCCTTGAGTAGACTAGAGGCACTAGATGGCGTTGCAGAAAATAATTCATCAGTTAACCCATAGAGTAGGGAAGAGGGAGCTAAGTCATTTCCGGTCTTATATCTATGTATCACCATAGTTGTCATGTATCTTTGTCTATCCCACGGAGCCAAGCAAAAGAGATAGCTGGTATACGTATAGCTATGCTGCACTGTCAGTGTGAATCGTGTCAGGTGCTGACACGGTAGTCTGCTTTAATGTTGTGGTCAGACTGATGAACTTTATTGAAATTCTAAGAAATTACTGCATTTTAATCAAACCTTTGTTGAAAATGTGAAAATATGTCGTGTTCCGCTGTGTACAGTCCTTCAAGAAGCACAAAAGGTGGAGTAAAATTTCCGGATTTGTCATTACATGCGTAAGTTTTTCGCTCAGTATAAATACTAAAGTAATGATGTTTATTACTAGAAATTTGTAGTAACAACATTTTAACAATCTGGTTCATGTGTTCCTATGGGTCTAGGATATAAATAATGTCCAAAAGCACGAACAATTAGCCGGGATAATTTTTGCATCTGTGGTAGTGGCTATATGGGCTTACCGTCAAATTTAGTTTTCGGGTTTATTCCGCATTCGTCCTACTGGTTTCGGCCGAAGCTGGGCCGAAACAGGAAAATAAAATTGATTGCTGATTTCATTCCTGATTCGCCCCCTCGATTTCGAGATTTCTTTCCGAAAAGTACTGTCTTTCACACACTTCTCGTGCATGTAGTATTGGTTTATCATTATTGTTTCCGTAGGATTTAACTTATTTATACAACTCAAAATACGAGGAAAAAAGAAATAATACAAGATATTAACTTAAATAACCTGGAATTATTTTCACGCGGTTTTTTTCGGAAGTTTTCGTTCCAAAAGTTACGTAATTTTATTTTAGTTATAAGATAAATTTTTCGTAGGGTTTTCGTTTACTAAGGCACGAACAGTATACAATATGCTTAAAATTGTTACATTACAATTAAATGTATACATCATTCAAAATGCAACGTTAAATCAATGCGGGCAAAGCCGCGCGCATTTAGCTATATAATGATATTGTAAGGTGTTATCTTATTTATTGTCCTTTTTTAGATATTTTCCAAAATTTTATTCTTAGTCTTACAGTTGACATCGACATCGATGTAAAATTTTGGGCAAACACAACATATATACAATTATAAGTCTTATCACGTTGATAGGCCTTCTTTGACCACAATCTCACCTAATGGAAAGTGACGATTTGGCCGACGGTGTATCAGGAAGGTTTAGAATGGTGGGTACACACGTACGTAGGTACATGATCAATGAGCATGTTTCATCCGAGCATGGCTATCTATAAACATGCTCGATCCTGCGTCTACATGTAAAAGCTTGCTCGAAGAACATGTTTAGTGTGCGTTGAAACTCTTTGAGCATCGGACGATTCGTTGTTGTGTTTAGTGGGCATCGCCTGCTACGTTTACTGTCGGGGAAAAATTTAACCAAATAATTTAATTACAATTAGCCTGTAATGTATGGGACATTAGACAAATCTTACCATGAATTGGGACTCTGAGCCAGTTGGGCACACGTTCTATCGAAGATGTCTAGTTCATCGCGCCATCGTTTCTTTAGTCTACCGCGATGCATTACGCTGTATTATTTGCTGAATTAAAAATTTATGAATTAATTAAAATTATTGATTAAATAAATTAACAATTTAATTAATTCATAAATTTTTCCACAAAATCTAGAGAAAATGAACGAACTTCCGACATTATAGCTAACTACATTCACAAAAATATCAATCACGACTAACATGCTTGACCTCGTTGCTACACGTACAAACATTTTTGTTTCGAACATCGAGCAAGAATTATGAACGTTTGAATCTTGTTCGAATCGAACATTTTGGTTGGCTTCGAGAATTTGTCTTGAGTCTTGCATGGTCCACACGTTCGTACTTGCTCGAGATCGAGCAAGTTTATCGAGTGTGTACGTACCTGTTTACCCAACGCAAGACACATATTCACTCTTGTCTTAAAGAGACCCAGGTTATAACTGGCCGAAAAAATAGGAGCTGACAAGGTGGATTAATTTGGCTTGCAAAATACATAGATACCTAAACTATAAGTAATCACTTTTAATATTTTTTTATTGCGTTCACGCAGAAGTTGGTAAATAAGGATTAGCAAGAAATTTCAGGTTTTATAGCGGCAGTTGCCCAAAATGACAAAGAAACTAAGGCAACGAAAAGCGTAGCGAATCCTAACCCCTTTTTTAGATTTTTGCATCGCGTGAGTGGAGCATAAAATGGTCAAAAAACATGTTTTTGTGGACCTCCCTTTAATTTTAATATTTATTTCGATAATATGTTATTATATCGGTAAATGGAATACACACAAAAAATGCAGGTTACCTTTTACAACAATAAAGCTCGATAGATCGACAGAGAGACAGATAGCGGAGGAAATATGGGACGAAATAGGAATGAAATCGGAATAAAAATTTATTTGCCTGATTCGGACTAGTTTGGACCGAAACCAGTTCGTCTTTAAACAGCGAAGTCACATCCCTAGTCACGCACACATTACAAATCTGCAACAGCACACTACAAACGGACATGCGTAGAACTGTGTCCGGCTGGCGGTATCCTCTAATACTTCATCCGAGAGTTAACCAATAAACTACTGGCAAGACTGAAATGTTATGTCAGATGTATGTCAGTGTCAGTCAGCTGTTATTTGTTGCTAACTTCAGTCTGTATTCAAATTTTTGTTCAGTAGTTCGCGTCGATCATATTTTTGTCAGTTCAGAAAAATCTCGCGTTCGATCGGTCGGATGTTTGTGGACATGCTGTGATATCAAAATGTTGGTGGCATTTCAGCGTTTAGGTTTTATTGCGTATTTGTTGATAATTACGTGCTGTACTGCTCAGCGTCAGTATGGCACGCCGGGACAAACATTATACGTGGCAGTGGATGAAGAACAAACCGGGGGAAAACTAACAGTAATCAAAAGAAACAGTGCTGATGAGTCTAATCTTGGGTTGGAGAGGAGAAAACGCCAGGCGGCAATTCTTGATTCGCCGGTAGCAGCGAAAAACAACACTTGGGGCACAGGACCAAGCAACATAAGTACTTGGGTAGGTGTTAGCAATTGCGTTTTATCAACCCCCTTTGTTTATCAAAATATTGATGCGGCAATGATTTATTGCTTGTCATCGTACAGTACAATCGGTGGTATTGTTTACTTACATACTTACTTTCACTATTTTTATCTGTTTCACGGTGCTACTTCAGGTTTTCCTGAAGGTCGCCTTTCTATATAAATTATTTTAGGATCTGCTTTGCCGTAATTATCACCTACCTACATTTGTAATTACTAATACAATGACTCGATTTTTTTTGGCAGTTACCTGCAGCACTGATGATTTATTTCTTTGTGTGAAGAAAAACAAATGTACTATGTCTATACATCTGTTTGCCCCCAATTTTTTCTGGTAAAATGTTAAGAGTAGGTGAACTTAAAGCAAATTCAAGGTTGTTTAAACCCAACATACCTACCTATTTCTTACAGACTACCCTCCTCAATGACAGTCACCAGCAACTCATGGTGCACTGGGTCGGTGAAGGGTCCAATGTCATCATCTGCCTTGCCCGTGACTCCAGCCCCCGGAACAAAGGAGGGGTCTCACCGTCTACCCTCTTCATATCCTATGACTATGGCAAAACCTTCACAAATAAAACAGAGAAGTTCAGATTGGGAGATGATGCTAACAGTGGATATGCACAGTTGGATAAATTCTTCAATCATCCAAAGTTTCCTGAATTTGTAAGTATTTATTTATTTCAACAATGAAATGAAACACAATAATAATAATAGGTATTGTAAAGTTTTAAAGGCACGAAAGTTTATAACCATTATACAGACCCCTGTGATAAATTTTTGTACACCTAACTTTTTATTTTTTAAAATATTCAAGGTATGGGCTATCATGGTATGGCATTTAGAGCAGACTACTGCACTCTGGTGCATTGGCAACCAAAACTTATTTAAGTAGGTACTTATCTCTTCTGAGAATCTGCTTAGACACAAGTTTATCAACCTACTTTAGATCATGTTGCTCAAAGGTCAACAACCTAAGTTGCATGTTCTGGTATCATCATTTTGTGTTTATAAGAAACTTTCAACTTGTTACAAAAATACCTGATTCAATATTTTACCATGACACCTAAATGTTGAAAATAATGTGACTGGAAATTATTTTGAGAACTTTTATTAATGTTTCATATTTTTTCTCATTATTTGTAATAACCTAATAACACTTTTTTATTTGTTTAGGGTGGCTTTAGTTTCACAGCGGCTATGGTAGGCCTATTGTGATCGCCATTTCGACGACATAACACTTATTAGGGGATGTGATACCTTGAATTAAATGGAGGATCTAACTAAAGTGTGCATGTAAAAAACACATTATCTAACAGAAAAATATTTTGGTATGCTCGCCAAACTTGAGACCCACAACTTTTGAATAAAGCACAACTGCGCCCACCATTTCATTTTACAAATTTGGCAGATGTATTAGATCAATGCAATTTTGCTGTTGTCTTAAACGCGAATATAGAGAACTACCTAGCTACTGACCGCGTCTTCGCACGCTTTTTTTGGAACAAAAAGTAGCCCTTGATATTCCTGTTCTAGATGTTCTCAGAGTGAAAAACAGCCTGATCCATGCAGTAGGTAGTAATGGCGTTGTCTTTAGCCAAACATCTTCACAACAACGGCATAGCGGCAAATCTTTCGCCTTTATAAGTAGCTTTAAATATACTGGCAGCTTTTAAAGCTGTTGCGTGTAAATCTTAGTCCTTGTCAGTGCAGTTTAACATTTTCAATGTTTGTCCAGTCTATTTTTAAAGAACTTACTCAATGCCTTTATTAAGTTGCCTTTTTCTTTAAACTGTTTTGACTGCATCGCTGTTGCCCTATTTATTCTGCAGTAATGCGGTGGCTGTGATAATGACTTAGATGTTTTCATTTCTTTATTTCATAGTGCGTTTTCGTGGATTCTACAAACCAGAAACTTTTCTACACGAGCGACAATGGCCAGACCATACACAGGTCCGATCTGAACTTCCATCCTACGGAGCTAGCCTTTGACGAGGAGCTTCCTGATAAATTCGTTATTCTGGACAAAGTCGACACTAATAGGAAGGTAAGTGATAATAATAACATAATCACTACACAAAATACCTATACTTTTCAAGGTTATGCGATAGGCTAAAGTATTGCGGTCTTCGAGTAAAAATCGAGCATTCTGGGGTGTAGGTATATTTGGACCAGGGTCCCATATTCATTTAATATGAAACTAAACTAACTTTGGCATGAGCCAATTTATTACCCCTCCTGCAACTAAATCTGGAATTTCCGAATGATTACTGGAACTTGTGCTACATGCAGCTTCTAAAACCTAAGACCAAAGCTTCGAATCACCTAGATATATGAAAATCTAGCTTCTGCCTTTTTCACAGGCCTTTTCTTGGATAAAAACAGAAGTCAGAGTACAGGATTTATGCAATTTAAGCCCGATCTGTACAGTTGGAAGAACTGGCGTAAAACTTTGCGTAAAACAGTAGGTAGGTAACAAACATCGAAACAAAAGAACAAAAACCTTTCGCCCTTATTTATACCTAATAGGTAGTGTGAAGTGATAATGTAATTTATATTTTCGCTTATTATAATTTCATATTTATGATACCTTGCTTATTGTATTTTCTACAATACTTATTTGTTTTTTGTGATGCCATTCTTTCGCTAAGTGGACGCAACGCATTATGCTAGCTTGGCTATTGTAGGTATAATTTCTCTATATCTTCATAGGGTAAACAAATCTGGGTCATGATGAGATCATGTTATTGATAAGCTTCAACTTACGCGGTACAAAGAATAATCATGTCGCTGTTGGTGTACTATTCTTGAAACAGAAAAATATCAATTTGAATCCCTAACTAGATTTTGTAGAATTTGACAATATGCGTTAATATGTGCTTGATGCGCGGATTTGGGCTTCGATTACTAATAGGTACCTACAAGTAGCGGCACGTAAGTCTAGCGCTGAGCGATACGCGGAGGGGATAGCTGCGCATGGGTAATGTACCGCTAGCCCCGCCTAGGTAACTTATTTTTTACATCTGCGCAATAACGGTCAGCGCTAAAGTTACGTGCCGCTATGTATACGAGTAAAATTTTATTACATTTAATGGATTCGATTTCGTTTCGGAAATTGATCGAATTTGGACCAAGGAGGTATTTGGTGAGACTTCAATAGGAATAAAGATCGAGATTAAAACTGGAGTAGGTAAGCAAGGTGCTTACCTGTAGTAGGTACCCTGTTGTCCAATCATATTAGAGTAGCTATCACCGCGGAATTTCGAGAGAATCAGCTGGAAACTCGTATACCTACGCGTTCATTTTGGCGTAATAAATGTTGTCTCAAAAGTCAACTAAAATATCGTGTTTGTTTCGTAAGTTACTTACTCGTCAATCGTCACAAAATTGCTTTTTCGTAGCAAAAGTCTCTGACTGGACTATGTAATCCACGTTGAATAATGCTATGGAAAAATGAGAGCAGGATCAGGCAACAAGTCAACATGGCATGGGCATCCATAAATTACGTGACGCGATTTTGGCAATTATTCGACACCCTTGGTGTAATGCCGTGAGATTTTGCTCGACCCCTTCACTTGACGTCCTCACGTGAGACCAAATCTCACGTGAGATTAGACCCCGTGTAAGATTTTTCAAAACGCGTATCTTAAGTCAAATATTGTGTAAAAGTTAATCTGAGCTGAATTCTAAGATCTCCTATCGAGAGACCCTCTAAATGCCTCACGAAATTAATGAATGCCCCTCCCCATTAGATAAATAATTCCCAAGATTTTACATAAATCACTAACGCTCGAATACTCAAACGTATCTCCGATTTAAGCACGGCTCGAGTCGAGTAGCGATTTTTGACAGATTTTTATTGAATTCTGTAAAAATCGCGACTTGAGATTGAAACGTGCTTTCATTTGAGTTGCGTTTGAATATTCGGAGATAAATCTGGTCCTAAAAAGCTCTATCAAAGTTAAGTCTCCGTATTTCCAATGGATTCCTTCCCTGAAATCAATCGCTTCTATGAAGCACAGGTTGCATTCAAACCATTTAACATACCGATTTATTTCAGCTCTACCTAACCCTAGACGGCGGCAAGTCCTTCAAAATGATCCAGAGCTACGTAAAAACGTTCTTCTGGTCCTCCGGTCCAGGGTTCCCTAAAGTATTCTACGTGGAACGATGGAAGCCAGATAGTACAAGCACTGTGTTCTCTGCTGAAGACCCTACTGAGTTGATCAATGCCACTGTACTGTTTGAAGAGGCTAAGGACTTCCAGATTAAAGGAGATTATATGTTCGCTACGAAGCAATCAAAAGAGGTGAGTCATAAACGTAAAAAGAAAAATTCTTACTCAACTAACAACTACGGAACCCTAAAAACAAAAACTTCAACATCGCATAATTGCGAAGCGAGGGTCAAATTCGAATTCAATAACGGACCAATGTCGAATGAAACCTTTCAAAGCCAAAATGTGTTTCGTACTTCAGAAATTTTCTTTGATGATATCCAGTAGTATCGTTAAATATTTTTGCCAATATTTCTTTGTTGTGGCGTCGTACGTGGGAGGCCTATGTCCAGCTGTGGACGTGTATAGGCTGATGATGATTTCTTTGTTTGTATCCTCATTGTTTATTTAAAATATCTTGACCGAGTTCAGGTACCTATAGTTGTTCAATAAATAATAGATAATGATCAAGTAATGATAAAAGAGCACATAACATAGGCTATCTTGACAAATGGAACATTAAGGACTTTTATTTAACTAGTGTGATGAAAAGTTCCACACACCTTCGACGCCATTGCCATTCTATGAAATTTCAAAAACTACCAATGTTCTTATTTTTGTACTGTACTGATATAAAACTTATGAAGAAATATGTGAGTGTAGTTATCCCTGCGAGCATGATTCATACAATACAAAAACAACGTTATCTGACACAAATTTGGTCTTTAGACAAGCAAGATAGCTTGATCGATTTATTTTACGTGTGTCTTTGTATATCATTATCACTAGCTACCTATATAGGTAGGTATCTGGTTGAATATGCTCGCTTGTTTATTATGATTAGACAATCTGCTAATAATATCTAGTTAGAAATGTTTGTGCCAGTATTGGTTTTATGTATATTTGTGTGGAAAGTTACAAAACTTATCGCTGTAGGGTAAGTAATTATTAGAAAATGATGGGATGTTTGAGGAAAAACTTGTGACCGACCGGTTAGTAATGTATCCTACTAATATTATAAATTTCAAACTTTGTAAGGATGTATGGATATTTGTTACTCTCTCACGCAAAAACTACTGAAATTTGGTATGGGTGTAGTTTGGGACCTGGAATAACATATACCTATGCTATTTTTTATCCCGATCAAACGCGGGCGAAGGCGCGGGCAGCAGCTAGTACCTACATAATTATGCTATAGGTACGGTTTGTTTTGCTTGTTGGTACTGAATGAGTCACAAATGATTCGATTTTTTTTTATTTTGTGCGAACAACAGACGGGTAAAGGTCAAATCGCAATTTTACTGGCTTGTACCTCGTCCACTCAAATATTTCCTGTTTGGTAAATGCACGTTGAAGTTCCTTATTGTTAACAGGTGAGTGAATGAAGACTGAATAATGGTAATGACAGAATGAAGTACTTATTTCATTACTTCTGACAGATACAGATGCGAATCTGTCGACTCGATAAATATGGGGACTTGTGAAAGTTTAGATTGTTATCGAGTCAACATAGTATAAACGTAACGAAGATTATTCTAGATCATTTTACCATGAAAATGTTTTGAAAATAGTATAAAAATTATAGTTTACTAGTAACTCACTCTGTCACACGTTCTATTACGAAAAAATGCGTCTATAATACCTACTATATACTATTTTATTCCATTAAATATTCTGATTCTTAAAAAAGGTCAAGAAGACTCCTGTGTACCCTCTACAAAATCTAACAAAATCGATTACAACTCCTCAAACAGAAATGATTGTCGTAAAAAATCGAATCGGTAAAGCATTAGGACATGACTATTTGATTTTCAGTCGAACTACCAAACAGCAAATTAGTGAGTGGAATAAATAGTACGAAAAGTTTAAATATCACAGGACTCACAGGACCAAAGTTAAAACTATTATAATCAGAATCAAACAGGTTTATATGTAAGAGATCCAAGAAACATAAAATAAAAACATCTTAAGTATGGGTAGCGCGTTCCCGTAGGTACAGGTCGTGTCATGGTTTAATAGCGCTGACCTTGATGCGCAGAAGTAGATTATTTGATTTTTACACCGTTTTAGACCTGCGCAGAACCCGCGTCCACTTTCGCCGAGCGCTATTAAACCTTGACTATACGTGTACATAATGGAAGGTTGCGGGTCGAAGTCCCGTTGAGCTTGTAATTTTTTTTTATCCTGTTCCTAACATATAGGAATAACATATAGGCTATTTTTTATCCCGATGAAACGCGGGCAAAGGCGCGGGCAGCAGCTAGTATAATATTATAAAAATCAAAATTTGTAAGGATGGATGTATGGATATTTGTTACTCTTTCACGCAAAAAGTACTGAACCGATTGGGCTGAAATTTGGTATGGGTATAGTTTGGGGCCTGGAATAACATTATAGGCTATTTTTTATCCCGATAAAACGCGGGCGAAGGCGCGGGCAGCAGCTAGTAATACATACATAATATAGGTAATTTAAAATCTTAGAATTTTAAATCTTAATAACAGGTAAGGTGTTGCAAATCATGATGTTTCAATCAATAAAACCCGATTAAATTGAATTAAATCAGTGAGTAAAATAATAAATCGATGATTTAAATCAAGTGATTTATTAGTCATCTCTAGGGCAGAGGTAAACTATTTAAACTTACTGAAGGTTTAAGTTGGGGATAATGGAAACCAGAATATTGGTTTATCAATTTCACTTGGGCATGATCGGAAAACTAAATCAATATAAATATTTTATTGCCAAGCTTGAAAATAAATGAAGGTACTTAATCATATTTCACTTTTATTCTTGCTGTATGCTTATTCTGCTTGATTTTACAAGTTTAATAAACAAATCTACGCTTAAAACGTACAACTCGCCCCTGTCAATCTGTTAAAGCTGGCGGATGCGTCTCGTTAAGAGTGTAGAGCAAATTACCGAGGAGTGTCTGTCATGAATTGTATCTACGAATCACCTCGACGTGACCCGGGGATTACCGTCCTCGTCTTTGGTCTCCGATTTAAATTCAAAGATATTAAATGTCAACAAAGATTTTTATGAATGAAAACTGATAACAATAACAGAAAACAATGTAACAGCAAAGTTATTACTAAAAAGTAAAACACAAACATCAACAAAGCATAATCTCAAATGTGTAGCAAAAAATTTTTAAATATGATTTCGAAAACGAACGAGAAATCAATTAAATGCTGAATGAGAGCTTTAAAAACCAAAAATTGATTCGAGTTTCTGTGCTTTGCGTCGATGATATCAATGTCGTTAAATACATATTTTCCACCAATATTCCTTGGGTTTTGTAAGCACTTTGTATTCAAAAAAATATCCAGGTTTTTAAATCGGTGTATAGTTCTGAGAAAATTCCACTTTCTTCCCGTCCACTTTGACTTCAGAATCGGAGACCGGAATCGACGCCTTTGATGCCGTGGTTCAGACGCGAGATCTGCTAGTGTCTGCAAATTTACGCTTGCTTACGGGATTAGGTATTAAACTTGCACAAGCGTAAAAAGAAAATAAAAAATACGTAAGATAAACTTCTGTTCTCGATTTTTTAATTATTTAATTTTAACATCTAATTATCCAAAAATTTGAATAATCCCACTGTAGGTGTACAAGTACCTACTTAACCAAAAATTTACTTTCTTGTTAATTAGAAACAAAATTCAAAATAGTTCTCGATTTGCGTTTCTAACTTCAATAGCTGTAATGTATATATGTACAGTTAATAACAATTATCTTTGTTTTGACTCCTGATAAGTGAATTTAAAGTTTTTAGGACTTATTGAAATAATAACATACCCAGCCCATGAACCACTAATGGGTAAAACCCGCGTCTATTGCGTCGTCCTGTCCCGCCCTCATCCACTCTTCTGGCTGTTATAATATCGTCTGACCAACACGGATTTTCCTCTCTCCTCCCTTTGTCGCTGAGAAGTCGCGTCGTTATTATTACGGAATGGTGGCCTAGGGATCCCTAGGTCCCCATTCCGCCCATTCCCATTAATACCTAATAAGATCGCTCCACGCTTAACAGCCCGATTGGTGATGGCAGTGGGGGTGTTATACTAACACTTTAATTTCCACCCACTGACGATATTGCACATGGGACGACTTCGACCAGCTACAGCTGGTAGAACACCGTAAAAACTTACAGTGAATACGGAATGTGTTAAAATAGACGGATGCAAGCTGCCCTTCCTTTGGTTGGTGTTATCGACTTCATAGGGTATGCAAGCAGTCGATGGTTGGTTTGTTTAGTCGGCTCTTACGACATCCACGGGATGAGATGTAGTTGATTCTTAATTTAAAAAAATTTAATGGGCTTGCTAAGTATTCGTTCTTTTTAATTGTTGTTGGAACTTAGGCAATGGGTTAATTAAGGCGCATGGTGATGCGACACTAGCGCCACTATTTATTTTTTCTTCTATTATTGTTATGGATTAGAATTACCAAAAGTTCTCACCACCAATTGATAATACCCAGTATAAACAATTTTTCGACACCTCTGTAATAGTTTTGTTTCATTTAGTATTAGCAGAAAATGGTTTATTGCGTTTGGTGACCACCAAAAGCAATGCTCTTGCATGCATTGTCTGCTGCAGGTATGAGAAAAAAGTTTATACTGGGAATTATCAATTGGCGGTGAGAACTTTTGGTAATTATTTTCCATACTGATAATATAAGAAAAAATAAAGAGTGGCGCTAGTGTCGCATCACTATGCACCTTAAATGAGTCAGACAGTAACGTAACAGTTTAACATAAATTATTAATTCTATGGAAGTTTGTTTAGCGTGGTCGTGGTTCTAAGAATCATAAGCCCCGCATAAAGTAGGCATATGTGCCTTCTTTGTATAATACAATGATGTCATTGTTTCATCTCTTTGTGCTTTAATACTTATGAAAATAAGGCCCCATTTATGTAAATGGAAAGGAGCTTTGTAATATGATCCCTAGAATTTTAATTGTCTTTGTTTATGTAATCAAGAAAGGAAATACTTGCCAAGCCATACATAATCATGCTTACGAGTACATATATGTACCAATTTAGCTATAGTGACAGTGTTTTGTTTTGTACCAACTATCGCCATCAAAATATCGGATCCACCTTTATTTTTGCGGATTGCAGCATTTACTTTCAAAACTAAATTATGAAAGAAAAAATAAAGTGTGGGTCGATTTTTTATGACCAGTGTCTAGTAAAAAGAAAAAAGGTGTGTGTATCATCTTTCTTAACTCAAATATAAAAATATTCACCACTAGTTGCTGCCCGCGTTTTATCGGGATAAAAAATAGCCTATATGTTTTTCCAGGTCCCATACCAAATTTCAGCCTAATCGGTTCAGTAGTTTTTGCGTGAAAGAGTAACAAGTATCCGTTCATACATCCATCCTTACAAACTTTGATATTTATAATATTAGTAGGATAGGATAGGATTAAACTTGAATCGATTGAAAACTATGAATCCGCTGCCTTGTGCTAAGTACCAATTATTCGTTATCGTGTAACGACCCCTATATTTTACTTTTACAACAATAATGTATTCATTGAAACATTATATAGTAAGTCAATGACTTACATTGTCAATGATAATTTTATTGTAACAGTCTTTGAATGTATGTATGTACTCGTATCTATGAGTCAGATTCAATAATGATGTGTACCGGACGATAGGTCAGAAACAGATCGCGTTGTTTTGTGTACTTCCGATTTTGTGACATAGGCAACTATTTAATTAAAATAACAATTTGATTGACTTTTAATCATATGGAACCATGGGCGTAGCCAGCCAAAATAATATGAAACTAGCAAACTATACCCGCGGTCTTACCCCGGTTATTTTTTTCATACTAAAAGGTTACACCCTATAGGGTGTATGTATAATATGTATACGGAAAAAAGTAAACAGTTGAGTCTTCTATACTACATGAATGTAGTAATTATAAAAAAAATGGTATTCCGTTCTATAATAAATAAATAGTAGACACAACCAAAAAATATGGTTGGGGCTACTATATTATATAGTTTAGCTTTCTATAAATACAATAATTTGATGTATTAATTTCTTTTTACCGTGAAATATAGTAACCAAGTCTGTGTAAATGGAAAATTCTTTTAAATGATAGACAATACTACACTACTTTTACTGTTACCAAATTCCTACGAACATAGAAGCCTCAGCTATTTTCTTTTTCCCTTTTATACGGATATTTAATATTGTAGTTTTTTTTTTAGTTTTTTAGATTTGGTTAGGTACCTTTTACCTTAGAGGTCAGAGCCTGCCCCACAGTGGCTACGCCCATGTATGGAACCAATAAATTTAAGTTGATCGCTGCGGGCTTGCGCGAGAATCTAATTTTATTCTGAAGGTTTTATGTTATTCTTCTTTCTTCAGTTGAATAAAACTAGCGGAAAATTAATTTGGCGCAAATCGTAAATTATATTAACTCTTGTAAAAACTAAGTTCAGCTTATTATAATACTTCGATTTAATTGTATTTTGGGAGCATTAGGGAAAATGTTAATTTTTAGCGCAAAATCTCTTATTTTCCCAAATGCTCAAAACTATAATTAAATCGAAGTTTTATGATGAGTCGAAGTTAGTTTTAACAAGAGTTAATATAATTTACGATTTGCGCCACATTGTGGGTTTATAGAAAATAGTTCACCATTTGCGTCACATTATTTTTCTGTTACTTTTATCTATGTAAAACGCCGCAAAAATTAACAACCAATAAAATATTTAATCGCGCGCTATTGCAGAAAATGCTCTTCCACTGAGCTATATCCCCAGTAGTGAATCTCGCGCCAACCCGTGACCTGACCATCACCCTTAATGTCAAAGACTCTCGCGCTAACCCGTTACTATCACCCATAATGTCAAATGCTTGAAAGATAGTGTGACCAGAATAGCGCAGGCAGTAGCGACGAGACATAAAACATGTGGAGGTCTATGCGCCCAGCAGTCGTTTGATAAGGGCAGACGATGATTGATGATGGATGGCCCACACTAAACAAATATTACAAATTTGAAAGTAACTCTGTCTGTCTGTTATGTTACACTTTCACGCCTAAATAACTGAGAAGATCCTATTGAAATTTGGCATGGAGATGGATGGTATCCTGGGGATGGACATAGACTTTTTCTTAATCCCGCACAGTAAACCTCTAATTATATTAAATGTTTTTATACAAACGGATTTATCTTTATTCTAAATATTTATAGGTACTTGTTTTTAAGTTGTACGGGACAAATAAAAATCCCACGGGAATAGAGTTACCCATCTCTATTCCCGAGGGATTTTTATTTATACCGGGAGGAATATACATTTACAGGGCGTATTGAGTAAATGCCCATTTGGCATACAAGGACATATATTAGGTATTTACTGGGCGAAGGTCTGCCTGCTACGCAGCAGGTTGCGGGTTCGATTACCGCCTCGGGACAAATGTTTGTACGATCTGCAAATATTTGTTCAGGGTGTTCTGATTTCTATGTATAATAAAAAGTATATATTTAAGTACATAATATGTTCTATAATATGTATGTCAGTTATCTAGTACCCATAACACAAGCTCTGCTTAGCTTGGGGCTAGATAATGCTGTGTGAATTGTCCATTATTATTTATTTATTTATTTACTCAATACGCCCTGTAAATGCCCGGCATAAACCCATCTCTGCTCGGGAATAAAACTTGTATGGGACCACTTCGGGGTCATTCTCTACACTAAAGCTGACAACAATTGGCGAAGACATCGAGTAACATACATACATACATAAAAAACATACAGCCAAATTGAGCACTAATTGAACCTCCGCCTTTTTATTGTCGCGTCGGTTGACAATAACTTTCATTTTATGAAATATTCATCTTTTTAGATCAAAGAAAAAATATGTTTCCCGTTAGATATGTGATGTAAAAGTGGAGAAGGTACCTATTTGCGAGCATTTAGAAAGGAAAAGTTTTGAGAAATCTTTTGTTATGATTATCAATAATTTAGAAGCAAGTCCGGGAAACCTAGTTATGTAAAACTGGTACATTCTATAGGTAGGTTTATAGTGATAATATCCGCCCCCTAATCCAATCCGCTTGACTATCAGTAGTATTTCGATGACGAAGTGTCTTTCCGTGATTTTTTTCGAATTATTAACTTCTACTTAAAACATAAAAACTAATAGGTGACTATAATTCAACTCTATGGCTAATCGAAACAAAAAAGACTCTGAAAATCCGTAAGACGTAGATCGATTTTTTTATGCTAAACATTTCACAAATCATATACCTATCCCGAAAGTAAGCAGAGTCATCATTTCTTATTTGATAATAATAACTATATTTATAGCTGTTTACTTTATACTTATACCAGTATAAAATTTTACTTGTCTAAGTGCTTATTTTGTAAGCCTAAAGAAATAAAGTTATTGAAATCTTAAATCTGACACCTTGTATTACAATGTGTAATCAGCTTTGGGGCTTGGTGTGCTCACTGAATATAAATCTGTGGTTGCAGGTGAAGGAGGTTACTCCTTTAGTTTTGCTCTAATTTGAAAACACCCCGTAATAAAATCAAAGCAATTGTATGAACTTTATACATCTCTCATGTCGTCCACTGATTGGGTTTATTTTATTATATTATACAGTACTATTCTACACTATCCTCCTTTTATTACCTTCCTGTTATACTTTAGCTTTTGTTAACTTTTTGTGTAATTGTATCAGGTTCTTCCCCAGACTCTTAAGGACACGATATAATATGTATGACGCACATCGCAGCTAATCTCATTAGAACGAATCGTCTGGACGGGAAATTGTTGCATTGTCAGGCTTTATTGAATAAATTGCCTAAATAACTCAGTTATCTGGTCCGTTTACTCGACTGCGGTCAGCAAATCCCACGAGTAGGTTGTTTATTTAATAGTATGACAAGACAATACAGTAGCGACATTACAAAAGTGACAAAGATTACCAACCTGAAGGTCTGTTGCCACCTTACGAATAACGCGCCGACGACGCAGGCGAAGATGGAATTTTAGTATTCGTTGCAAGAAATTGTATGGATTATGTATGAGGAACCTTGCACAATATTTGTTTAATGTCCATGCTGAGTCGGGACGTATTGAGATAATTCATTCGTTTCATTTGGTTATCGCGGTCCATTTAGCTCGAAAACGTATGCAGCGATGTCTGATTTTAATATTAACTTACTTTTATACCTATGTGTAGTCTTAGTCATAATACCGAATGATTATGGATGAATCCTATATGAGTAGGTATTGCGAGAAACCGCAAGAGAAGGGCGCCAGCCGATATCATTTTCAACAATTACAAATATTGTAAATGTAGGACTACGATGAATTTAATGATAGAAATCTTGTGGTTTTCAATCCGCAGTACAGAGAACAAACAACACAGTAGAGCGGGTACAGTTAATAATCAGTTTCAATGCTTATTTTTTGTAGAAAGACTGACATTTCAGCTGGTTTCTCAGCTGTGTTTCATGAAAATCAGTCCCATTGTTTACATTTAGGATGGTATATTATATAAATAATAAATAATGCTGGACAATTCACACATCATTATCTAGCCCCAAGCTAAGCCAGAGCTTGTGTTATAGGTACTAGATAACTGATATACTTAATATAATACAATACATAGATAGTTTTTTTTATTATACATAAAAAACATCCAGAACACCCTGAACAAATATTTGCAGATAGTACAAACATTTGTCCCGAGGCGGGAATCGAACCCGCAACCTCCTGCGTCGCAAGCGGACCTTCGCCCGCCGCGCCACAGAGGTCGTCATAGATCATCAAAGTCCTGAAGGAAGAATAAAACTTCTGATTTTATCTCAAAAATCAAATTGAATCTAAATAGATATTTTTTTCCACAGAGAAACACCATCCACCTCTACATCTCTCACCAACGCGGACCCTTCCACAAAGCAGAGTTCGAAACAGAACTAGACCTCCGCAAGTTCCACATCGCAGACGTGACAGACAAACGTATCTTTGTCTCTGTAATGCACACAGACGCGCTCGCTATTCTCTACGTGTCTGAGATCAGCAACGATTTTACTACGTACAACTTTGTGCAGAGCTTGTCGCAGATTCTGTGCTATTTCCCCGATGGAAATTGGAAGGACAGTTGGCTTGAGTAAGTAACAATTCTGTCTAGAATAAGTTTCTCTAAATCAGTCCACTGCTGAACGTGCTCCCCCCCTAAACGTAGGGAGGTTTGCCATGATAACCACGCTTGGCGGCCGGATTTGCGAAGGTTTTTTTAAATACACAGAAGGAAGCAGCTGCCCTGGTAGGTTCCTTAAGTCGTCCCTTACGACGACATCCACGCACGGGCTGAGCGAGGATTCGATTTCTTAAGCTGCGACCGCCGCGGCACAATAGTTTCCCAACTATAACCTAGGTTTAGGTGGAAGTACTCATCTGTTCGCATTTGGACTCGATTTGGTAATTACAAGTAATACAGTCCGCAAATAAGTCTTTTTATTATACAATCGTAAGTTTGTTTCTAATGGATATAATCTATGGAACTTTTTCTTCCGTCAGATTCTTTCTTCGTGGTTCTTGGTAATTACATTACTCCATTAAGGTTTGTTTTATCCAAGAAGCAAGTGGTCAAAGCAGGAAAGAGATATTGCCTCAACTTATTTGTTTCAGTGGAACTCCCAGCTAATGCTTATTCCACGGAAACCAATAACCCTAGCCTAAGACTAACTAATTAGTCATCACTAATACGCTGAGGTGGAACTATCGATCGATGTTAACCTACTTATGACGATTTAATGAATATCAAACGTATTTTAAAACCACCTTGATGGCAAATTGCGATAAAATAATAAGACTTGAGGCCTGTTAAATTTACGTAGTATTTGCTTCTCAAGAGCAGTAGCGGTAAGCTTCGCTTGGATTTGGCAATCGGTTTCGCTTAGTATGTAAGCGGCATTCAATTGAGTACTTTACTGCCCTTATGAAAAGTGCAGTAACTACAATTTTTGCCTAAATTGAGTTAGATACATATTCGGACTCGCCTAAGAATACCATATTTCTTTTTAACTCACGTATCAAATATCAGGAAATCGAGTTACAGATGATTTTTTTTCACTGTGATACAAAAATACTGTTGATTTTCCCAGGGACGTTACAGAAGACCCATTCACTGATCTCTACCGTGTAGAAGGCCTCAACGGCATCTACATAGCCTCGAGGGTAGACTCTCGACCCGTCACCAGCATAGGACCGGAACATCTGATCTCTGTCATAACCTTCGACCATGGAGTCACGTGGTCACCTATTAATCCACCTACTGAGGACGAAAATGGTAAGTTACCTCAATTCATACGCACTATATAAGCAAAAATAACAGTAATTCTGTCTGTTCCCTTTTCACGCCTTAACGGCTGAACGGATTTTGAAGAAATCTCGGGGACGGACATATGCTTCTTGAAAAGTGCGCGCAGGGAGAGTCTAGAACTCAATACATAGGTCATTACGCAATAAACCTTGTTTTAACAAACTTGTGTTTTATAAACGGACGTTCGGGGCTATATAAAAACAAATTTTTAACCTGTGAGAGTATATTATTTTAGAGCGTATGCGATGGACTCGATGGTGCTTCTTTATGACCTCACCACCACTAATAAAATGGCATAACGATGTAGGTGAATGAGACTTAATTCCGGGAGTGTGTTCTTAGATAGATAATGCATTATTGTACCACGCAAAGAAATAAAATAATATAGGAACACCTTAATGACTGGTCTTCGATACATTTTGAAGGACTTGGCCCCCACATTTTCTAGTGAAAAAAAGCCGGGTTTTTTATAGTTTTGGATTAATTACTTGTTGTTACATCACAGGAACGAACAATAAAAGAGCATCACTGTTGAGTTATACAATAGGGAAACGTTTTGCATGGATTGCCCGTCACGTTATAGGCAATTGGGAGACAGCTTCTGAATCACGAATGCATATTCGTGAGGGTATCACTTTATTCGCCGATTATTGGCTGCATTCTGTTTACGACAAAAAATAAGTAAATGGCAACGAAAATTAGTGATATACTCACGAAATAAATATTGTGTCATTTGACTTGACCATCAATGATTCAGTAACTATTAACCATTTTGTTTGTATTGTGCAGGCAAACCTCTTCACTGCCACACTGAGAACTCGTGCAGTTTGCACTTGTGCCAAAAATTCAGTCAACTGTATCCAGTAACAAGGTAAGACCGTTAAAATTTTCTCAAACGCATGTACGCTACACTCTCTATCTGATCTAAGCCTTAATTAACCGTGATAAAGCTCTATTTTGCAACGTTTATATCATTATTGAAAAAATCTAGATTGTGGTCTAAAATTGAGCTCTATATAGTTATAGTTAAAGCGTATAATAGTCAGAACTTGCTTGTACACTGTAAATGTAAATAGGAATTCCTCTGATACTGACATGTAGTTGAAGTGATAGCGCATTGACCTCTTGTCATGTCAGGTAACAGATACTAACAAAATGAAAGAAAATAATGTGAAGGGAAATAGTGCAATAATCAGTCTCGTGTGTTGCGCGGCTAACGCGGACAATTATAATTATATAATATAACAAAGCTTTATAAGTACCTACCTAGGTACATAAAAACCTAAATCTATTTTCGTAAACTATGAATAGTACCTACTTAGCGACTAGAGGTTTATTTTATTTATTTCCTTTGAATTTCTTGCTATTTTTTCCATCTATATATATAAAAGATAGTCGTGTTAGTTACACTATTTATAACTCGAGAACGGCTGAACCGATTTGGCTGAAATTTGGTGTGCAGGTAGCTTGGAACCAGGAAAAGGACATAAGATAGAAAAAGATTAGGGTTCCGCGCGAAAAAAATAATTCGACGGGGGCGAAGCCGCGGGCAGCAGCTAGTTAAGGATAAAAGAAGATTAAATCTTTAAAAAATTTATGATTAAAATTCATAGCATTTACGTTTAATGACATTCAATATTGTCGTAGAGCCAAGCATTATTTAAGACTTGCAACTTGAAGTTTGAACATCGTCAACATGATACAAATAAATAAAACCCAGAAGCCTTGCTTATGTTGACTGTACAAAAAAAAAAATTGAAATAGGACTTTTACATTAATACACGAGTTATTATTACAATAGGAAAAAGAAAGCACCATAAGGGATTGTACGCAGAGAGAAAAACAGACGTACAACCAGGGATGAGGTAAAATATTTTCCCTCGTCCCTGCGTACAACAATAAAAACAATTAAATAAGTTGGCTATAAATTATTAATAAAATTACAATAATTCATAAAATTATATCAGAAGAATATATAACATGTCAAGAAATGTCATAAAAGCTGCTGGATAAGGGCATTCCATTATCCGTGAGCGTATTTTACAATGAAATACAATGAATAATAAATTGTCAAAATCCAGTTTTGGCAGATAATACAATAAATCTACCTACTCAGCCATCTTTCACCCAATACTGAGTATAGCTTCCATTATGGTTCGACTTTCGATTTCGGTTACATTATCGCAAGATATTCAATTACGCAGTTTTTTTTCTGCTTTCTACAAGGAGTATAATTAACGATGTTTTATGGTAGATATGTTGATTTATAGAATGGATAGTCAAATCAAATAAGTGCATTTTTACAAAAAACACATTTGCATCATCATTTTGTACTATCATGGTTTCATAGAAAGATATGGTAGGTATGATCGTATATGACTTTCTTTTAAATCGTAATTTAAAAAAAAAACGTATTATATTGCATCTCGCAAGCAATATAAATTGAGCCACTTTAAGGGCCGTCAACGGACCGTCTATATTCTGATTCAAATTGGAGATTCACTGGTCACTTCACTGATACACGGTTACTTCACTGATACATGGTTACTTCACTGATATGTGTGAATCAGCCTTAATACGGTATTCTTTCTGATCCTGCGCCGATTAAATTGTACAGCGTCATATAAACAAACAAGGCCTTCATACAAAATGTTCTTGTAACTGACCTAAAGACAGGTCAATAAACTTGTACCGTACCGCTTATCATTTATTCTCCGCATTTATTATGTTATCGCGTTGAACTTTATTAATCAATTATCATAGATCATCGTGACCAAGTGGGAAAGTCAATGTCACATTGTGTCTGCATCTGCGGTAAATTTCCTGTTACAGAATATATTCCCTGGGTAGGTACTGATTGAAATTATTTCCTACTAATTCTTTTTTGTGCACATCAGTGACATAAAAAACGTAGTAACATATATGTACATAGTTAGCGTTAGTTAAGATTAGCTGATTTACATTTTTGCCATGTGACACCCATGGTGTGATCTGAGAAGACACAAGAATTTACGATAAATCTTGGTTTTAGTATGTTAAATGTTTTATGATCCTTTCGTTGGGAGTAATAAATAAATAAAAACTACCACTGTCTGATGTTATAGCAAAAACTCTTTTCACAGAGTTTTTAGGTATGGCGAGTAAAAATTACAATGGTCAGCAATGTTTGTTGATACGTACTTAGGTTAAGTTTATGATACATTGCAGCATTCTAGATGCTTTAGACTGCCGTCGGCTTTTATTAGTATTAATATTAACCCACGACTGGGGTTTTAAAACTAGTATGATGTAGTGCATGCATGATTATTTCGACAAAACCTATTACCACCAGTGTTTTACTTGTTAGATCTGGCAGAATAGAATAATAATTATTTCCATGGTAATAATACCTACAGCTGATAAAAAATAATTATTTGCAGTCCACCAGGAAAAGTGGTTATGGACGGCATGAGGTAAAATTTGGATGTTTTTGTGTTTTTATTATTTTTTAACTTAGGTAATTAGCTAAAAAAAGTATTTTCATGCGTGAAGTGTTAATATAGCCCCCATTACATAAAATATCATATCACTGGCCCATAATGAATTTACTATTTCATGTGACGATTAGCTATCCTACTTGATATTTGTATTTTGAGTAAAAGTATAATTTCAAGTTAATTGTGTTGATATCACAAAAATTTGTCTAGTGTTAAATTTGGTTCATCAAATGTAACTCTTAGATTCGCATACTAAATAAGTAGATTAGCAACTCTAATAAATATTTCAGTTTATCTAACTAGCTGAAGAAATTTTAATTACAAATAATTTTTATGCTTCGCGGACTGAGGTTGAATAATGCTTTAATATGATGCTTTATTTATAGAAAACGTTCAGTTCGCTTGGTAGACAAATAATGATCAGTTTTCTTAACCTGTGTGAATTTTTGTTGTTTTTTTGAGTGCATGTGATTAAAAGCAGACACCAGTTAACTTTGTTGTTCACTTTACTGATATATTCATGAAACCTAAGAAAATAAATAATTAATACGCCCACTTTCCCAAATTTTTGTCTCCATAAGAACAACAAGCCCTAAATAATAAATTTGTAATAATTTCTAATCCGCCGTTTTTAACAGTTTTCAATGAAATCTGTTCAAAAATCGTCACTTGAGACCTGCTCAAAAAGATAGATCTGATCTGTGTTTGAGTATTTGGAGGCAAAATAATAATTATGACCAAGTTAAAAGTTAATATTATAAAACGTATTATTATAGCAAATGAATTCAAATGGAATTCAGTACTGGGAGGCCTACTTCGAAACACATAATACGAAATTTCGGGTGAAGGATTGCACTAAACGAACAACATTTCCACCAAGTTGATTCGGACGCGTTACCAATTGACACAAGTGTAGAAAAGCAAATAACAAGACGGACCGACTGTAGTCTTTTTCATCATATAAGCCCATATACGTCCACTGCTACACATAGGTCTCTCCCATACGACGCCAAAAATAGCGGTCCTGAGCCGCCTCCATCCATCGACTCCATCTTGTCTTTTTCTTACATCAAGATATATTTCTCCAGATCTGCAAGCATAATGAGTTCAAAATCAGCGCCCGGTATAATAATGGCCACTGGCGTGATGGGCAAGTCACTAAAGGGGATCCCTGGAGTCTACATGAGTCGTGATGCCGGCTTGACTTGGAAGAGGATACTAAAGGTATGTAGTAAAATATGACGTATTTTTCAGAGATCGCTAAGGCGCGTCGCTCATCGGACCAGGGGACCAGGAGTCGAGTCGGCAACGAGGCACAAGCCGCATCTACGTTTTCTTAAATAGGCGCTCATGCACTAGAGTTGATGCAATGCGAAACGGAGTGTGGAAGAACCTCCCACCCGATGCACCGACAACGCAAGCCTATGTTCCGTAGTGGACGTATACGGGTAGGTGATGATACTAGAGTCACGTCACGGGAGAGTGCGACGGAATCGAGGTGAAGGCACGGAAGTCTCGACGTGGAGTGGAGGCGAGGGCGTTGTACAACCCCGCGTCTCGACCCCGCCGCATTTTGAAGGTATTGTAATGGAGGAAGCTTAGCCGTCCGCTCGTCTCGACTACATAGAGACTACGCCTCGTGCGCGACGTCTCTTCGACGCCGCTTCGACCTCACCTCGACTTATCAGTCAGCGTCGTGCTTAACTATTTAAGCCTAATGTCTAATAAATAAAAGACACAGTTATGCATGGAATGTGCATCTAACTTGACACAATTTTTTAGCCATGGGTGTTTACACTCTTGTAGTAACAGTTCCTAAAAAGAAACAGAGTCTATGAAATATTGCATTATTTAATTTATACAAAGAAAATAAATGCATGAACGGTTTTTTTTAAGTATTGTTAATTTCGCAGGATTATTATTTCTTCAACTATGGCGACCATGGCGGTGTGTTAGTAGCAGTGAAATATTTCAAGGCCAGAGGCGAAACTAGAAGGATATTGTATTCTACAAACGAAGGCATCGACTGGAACTCTTATCAGTTAGTATTCGTTATTATTATTGCCTACATAATTAAAACAAAGTAAATTTGCTTAAAATGTACCTACTTAATGACCGAAATCGATACGTTAATAAGTCCTGTTTTTTCCTTCATCTATGGAATAAATAAGGAAGTACTTTATATATTCCCTAGATGGAGGAAAAAAACAGGGCGGAAGGGAAAAACAGGAGGAAAAAACTTACCAAATTACAATTTGCTAAGTTTTGCTAGTTATTAGTTGTCAGTCGTTATTTTAAGTTCTGTAGACATGATTTCAGCTGATAGTGGTTTTTAACATTTGTGAATGTTCCCTACCCTACCAGGGTAGAATGAGGAGAGGAAGAGAGAGAGAGAGAGAGAGAGAGAGACTTTTGAACACTTTATATTTTTCAACAGATTTAACGCGGACGACCTTCGCATATACGGCCTTATGACAGAACCCGGAGAAAACACCACGACATTCACGATGTTCGGGTCAGCCAACGACCAGCATCAATGGATTATCATCACCATCGATTTACGAAACACTTTCACAAAGAACTGTACCGACGCTGACTTCAAATTCTGGTCACCGTCGCCTCCTAATTCATCTGCTTCTTGCGTACTTGGCTTAAAGAATACTTATCAAAGACGCTTGCCGTACACTAGTTGTTACCACGGTAAAGAGTACGATAGAATAGTTAATAAGGAGGTCTGCGAATGCAGTCGCAGAGACTTCGAATGCGACTTTGGTTTCATGCTCTCAGGCAACGAATGCGTACGCAACAAATCAGTCCAACACGACCCTTACAAAATACCCGCGAGCTGCCGTCCTGGTAAAACCTACCACAGGACTAAAGGATACCGCAAAATAGACGGAGATGTTTGCACCATATCAGGTTACATGTCATTCGCTCCTGACAGAATCCCTTGCCCTATCGAAGAACCGCAAGAATTTATGCTCGTAGCGTTAAGAGACAAAATCGCTCGCATCGATCTGTTCGATAATTCTACGATATACCCCGTCAAAGACCAGAAGAACATAGTCGCTATCGAATTCGATATAAAGAATAATTGCATCTACTGGGCTGATATTGAAATGGATAAAATCAACCGCCAGTGTTTTAACAATGGGACCGCTCAAGAAGTGGTGGTGGATACGGATCTAGCTAGCATTGAAGGCATGGCTTTGGACTGGATATCGAATGTTTTGTTCTTCGTCGATGGAATGAGAAAGAAGATAGAGGCTGTGCGAACTGATCTGACCAGCGAAGGGAGAATGAGAGTCACCATTTTGAACAATAAAGTGTTATCTAAACCGAGAGGTATCGCCGTGCATCCTCGCGCTGGTTTCTTGTTCTGGACTGATTGGGATAAGGCTAACCCTTCAGTCTCTAGATCAAACTTGGATGGAACTGATGTGAAACAGTTGTTCGGAAAGCCGCTAGTCCAATGGCCGAACGGTATAACAATCGATCAAATGTCCGAGCGAATCTATTGGGTAGATGCTATGGAAGATTACATATCCAGCTCTGATTTGCACGGGCATTACTTTAAAAGGATTCTTTGGAACGACGAGAAGGTATCCCATCCGTTTGCCGTTGCGGTATTGAAAGATAAAATGTATTGGGACGATTGGAAGGTTAAGTCCATTTTCATCGCGGACAAAGACACGGGAGACAACATTATAACGATTAACGATTCCTTCACTGGTTTGATGGATTTGAAGGTATTCGCTCATTTCACTCAGGTTGGAAGCAATGCTTGTTCGTATAAGAACGCGAGCTGTGAGACTTTGTGCCTAGGAGGACCCGGCAATACGTTCTCTTGTTTGTGCCCTGAAGGGTTCAAGATGGTCGGAGGGAAGTGTATGTGTCCTAATGGTATGGAGCCGAATGTTAATATGACTTGCCCTCAGAAACCTGGAGGAAGTTGCGATCCTGTGAGTATCTAAAATGCATAAACTTGGATATATCTAGGGCGATGTTCATAGGCAGACAGCGCCAAAGTTACTATGTCCTTCTCCATTCGTTTGTTTTCTTCAAAAAGTAATAATCATCAGACGTGGGGCTAGGATGCGCGCCACGAGATATCTCTCTCGTCTTGTTATCTCGCGAAAAATGGCGGCATTTTTGTTTTCTGGCTTTCTTAGACGGTACACAGTCTAAGAATGCTACAAAGTCCATTCTACCACCTAAAATGTTCAAACTACCAATAAAAAGGTGAAAACTATGAAGGTTAGTTTATTTCTTACGTGCTGTTCACAAAAACCATAGCCAATTGAATGAACTAATCTGGGTGGCTGTCTCTACGCGAGAAGAACTACTCGACAACGAGTATTATGTCTTTCGTGGCGCGCATCTTAGAGTAAATGATAAAACAACTGACGACGACAAAAATAGTCGTCACTCGCGCGATGACTTTCGTGGTGCGCATCTTAGCCCTGCAGAACAGTCCACTTCTGGCCATAGACACTCTTCCCTACTAATCGCCTAAGCGCCCTGTCATATATCGTAAAATCTAGGGAAAATCAAGATGCTCCAGAATCCAGATATGTTACTGTTTTTGCTGTGTACCCTAGCATATAGGTACCTAGTCAGCAGGCTATAAAGCGATTTCTAAGTATAATTTGTTATCTTATCCACTTGACATAAAGTTTACTTTTCAGGACCAATTCACGTGTAAAAACGGACTGTGCATAACCTCAACGTGGCGATGTGATGGAAACAACGATTGTGGTGACTTGTCGGACGAAGTAGGCTGTCTGTGCCAAGCCCCTATGATCTCCTGTGATAATACTCAGTGCTATCTGCCTAGCTGGAAGTGTGACGGTGATATGGACTGTGCGGATATGAGCGACGAGCAAGGTAATCGAACTTTCTAGATCTTTCTATACATGTCGAATGTTAAGCTGTTTTTGCCAAGCCCTATGATATCTTGTGATAACACATAGTGCAACCTGTTTAGCTGGAAGTGTGACGGCGATATGAACTGTGCGGATATGAGCGACGAGCAAAGCAATCGATCTTTCTACATCTTTCTAGGTTTATCGAATGTTAGGCTGCCTTTATCAACCGCCCAAAAAGGTTCACCTGTTGACAACTTGGATTTGATTTGATATCTTCCAATAGCTCTCAAGAACAATGATATCAAAAATATTAATTGCCCACACTTATGAATTTCAAAATACAAATGGAAATAATTTTACATGTGTAGCTAGTTTTCAACCTCACACATGCAATTACTCGTTTAAAAATATTTCTCGTTGGTGCTGTAAACTAAGTAGTCACCATTTTTGTCTCGTTGTTCAATGGTTTTTTCAAATACAGATTGCGGCTCTCACAACTGCACAGACAAACAGTTCCAATGCGCGAACGGACACTGCATCGATAAGCGTTGGGTTTGCGACGGAGACAATGATTGTAAGGATGGATCTGATGAACGTAACTGCACTGTAAGTACACCGCGAAGCCATAACGTTATTTAATGGCTTACGAGTATGGTAATCATGGCATAAATTATTTCGATTTCCGACGGTTAGCCGTTAGAAGAACGAGTTAGACGAGCAACATCATTATAGAAAGCCTTTATGACATTTCGTAGCTATAAAACATTAGTAGACTTTATTTTCCAAAAAGGTTCCTATTTTAAAATATAAATGAATTTTGGGTACCGCGCGGTTGGGATTGGATTTGGGTGGATTTTCATCAAAATTTACAAATTGGAATTGGAACCGAAATTTCATTTCATTTATTCCACCGGCGTAGGTACATGTTAATACACTTCATCATCATCATCAGCCCATACACGTCCACTGCTGGACATAGGCCTCCCCCTTACGACGCCACAAATAGCGGTCCTGAGCCACCTCCATCCATCGACTCCCTGCGACCGCTACAATGTCGTCGGTCCATCAAGTGGATGATCTCCCATGTAGGGGGGGATTTGCCATAATCACCACGCTTGGCAGGCGGATTGGGGATCGCAGTGTTGGTGTTTAAAAAAAAATACTTAGAAGGAAGCTGCTGCCCTTCCTCTGGTAGGTTCCCTTAGTCGGCTTTTACGACATCCACGGGTTGAGTTGGAGGGGTCGATATTCGTAAGCCGCGGCCCCACGGCTTCTTAATACACTTCATGTCATTATATTCTAAAATATTACTGCTTAATTTTATTATTTCGTTAATAAAAATTTTTTTATACAATACCTACTTGTTTCTTGAAAAGCAAGGAAGCACTATAAGTTATTGAACCAACTGTATCTGTTATCCTAAAAGTAAGCACGCTAACAAACGCCTACTTCTTGCCGTATTGCTAGCCGCGTGACGCTAACCTGGACACTTGCAGTGTGGCTGTGGTCTATTGTTATAAGCTACGATAGTTTCATAAGTATTATTACTTTGTCCAGGTTATATCAAAACGTCCAATAGTCTCCTGTACGAATGGTTTTGCCTGCGGCAACGAAAGCGGCCTCTGTGTTCCGAGTTCATGGGTGTGCGACGGAGAGAGAGACTGTATCGGTGGCGAGGATGAAAAGGAGGAGAGATGCAAGAATTCTACGTGTGCGCCGTATATGTTCCAGTGTCCGTCTGGAAAGTGTATATTCAAGTCTTGGGTGAGTGAAGTACAGATATTATCGTTATAACTTCTATTCGAACAGAAATTACCGAGCAGATCAAACTCAAACAAATTAACAAACAACAACAATTACAAACAACAAACTCGGATAACATTGTAAAATCAATTTTATTGCTAAGTGGAAAGCAATTGCAAGTGGGGCCTGAAACGCAGGTGGTTGTAAGTTCGCTTTCCGCCGCTGTACAATTTTTCATGATCAGTAAATATTTGTTCCAGGCATGGTTGCTTACCAGGTGTACTAATGTGTGCCATCATGTATCCATAACACAAGCTCTTCTTATTTTGTGAATACTGCAGTGAATAACTGTCTAGCATTATCAAATCTGCAGACTACATAAATTTTCTATACAAAATCTATCATAGAGAAATGTTATGTGTTCGAAAGGCTTCTTGAAAATAAACATTATTTATTAAGTTATGTTTTTAATCAGGTATGCGACGGCGAAAACGACTGCAGCGACGTTGAATCATCCGACGAGAAAAACTGCAGCTCCATCGGCCATTCGAAACTGATCCCTTACCCCGGCACAGAGAGACCAAGTTTCTCTGCCAATGGCTCCTGCTTCGATTGGATGTTCAAGTGTGATAACGGGAACTGCCTTCCTGATTGGTGGAGGTAATAGGGAATAATTTAATTGCACCAAACAGATTTTTGATAGAAATTTATTCCGACAATTTATTATTTACTAGCTGCTGCCCGCGCTTTCGCCTGTATTTTATCGGGATAAAAAATTACCGATATGTTTTTCCAGGTCTCAAATTATACCCATACCAAATTTCAGCCCAATTAGTTAAGTAGTTTTTGCGTGAAAGAGGAACAAACATCACTCACAAACTTTGATTAGTAGCATTTTTCTAATTACATTTGCCTTTTAGCAATAATTGTCGTACTGGCAAAGGCCTAGCAGTGATACACGTTGGGAAAGGAAAGTATCACCACGCAGCTAGGTTTTAAAATTTATATCAATAGAAAAACGACGTTGAATTCAACACATAAAGAAAAATTGTTCAAGAATTGTTGAATTATTGGTGTCAATTCACAAAAACTTAACGTCTTTATTAACAAAGAAAATTACAATCAAATAATAGAAACAAATAATAGAAACAAATCAGTACAAAAAAGAAGTAGTATTGACAATTAAAACAATCTTATTGAGTTAAGTGCAAACTGTTACAAACAATCTTATCAGTCGGAAGCGTACCCAAGACACTGGCTGCAATGCTGATGCGCTGCGCTAGACTCAACAGCTCTCGGGTAACGCGGCGCTTCGACCAGACTCAGATAATTTTTAAATCCCGGAGTGCCTCGGTACCCCACGGGCTTAGGGTAAAACTTAACAATTTTGACTGCACAACAAATTATGGTATCCTTTTTTTGGTGTATAAGAAAAGGACGCCAACATTTTTATGTTATTATAGTGCGTAATCTCTCGAACTTGGGGTAATTTCAATGTCTCCCCTGTAGGTGGAGCTGACGGCGCTAGAGTCCGTAAAAATTCCCATAGATTTTCGAGTGGTCGGGTACTTGATTTCGTGGCGTAGTTGATTAACGCAGTCCCTTGCTAAGGGACGGATGCGGGTACGAGCCCCGTAATCGTAATTTAAATTGCTAGTTTAGTTTTTGTAGTTTCTGAATTAACACCATACCCATAAAACCCGATGCTTTCTAAATTTCTCTGTCTACCGAGTGTCTACATTTTAAGCATTATTTAAATAATATGTTGCCAGGTGCGATGGGATCGACGACTGCGGAGACCATTCAGACGAAGTTGGCTGTGGAATGTTCAAACCCGAGACGACACCTGTGCCGGAACATACTTCTAAGCAAAAGAAATGCGGGAAGAATCAGTTCACTTGCGCGCCCGGTAAGTCTTCTATAGCTCATCGAGTTTACAATGGTGTGTAGATAAATAGAGAGGCGAACCTAACAGGATTGGTTTGTCAAACTAGGCATAAATCTCAGTATTCGTGGGATCCCCGTGGTAAAAAATTAGAAGTACATAATTTTCTACATTATTTCTTTGGTTGAGAAATAAAACAAATTATGTCCTTATTATTTGAAATGAAACCCATATACAATTACGTCAATTACGGTTGACCTCCAACAGATAATGTGAAAATATTAATAATATGCGGAAAAACGTGTAAAATATGGAAATAAAATTGTCATATTCTATAATAGCCACTAATAGTGTTACCATGTTACTATATGGTCTTGTTTTGTGTAAGTATTTATTCAGTTTAATTTCTTTTGCTACGCCCATCGTATTTTCTATTGTTAATTACTTCGATGCGGGTTTATCATCTTTTTTATGAAAATTATTATGCCTGAGGAATATGTTTCTTGAGGTTATGCGAATTGTACTGTGTTTATTATTATTATTAAAAAATATAACGTTATCCCCATACACTTACATAAAGAACCCTCGATTCCCTTCTCCCTATTACCAATACCGGTAGACGTACCGCGTGCTAAGAAGTAAGACTTATTCGCATGGTTTGCTCACGGCTTCCGTCTAAACAGCGGATTGGGCTTGTACATTACTTAAACTAAAAGGGTCTAACAGAGAGACTGAAGAGTCCCATTGAGACACCAAACAAATCCACACCCACAGAAAAGCTGAAACGAAGCTGTCAATCGCTAAAAGTTCTGCTTAGGGACTTCAAGGAGTTGGGCTGGTTAAGGCCTGTTTAGGCAGGGGAATAATGCACAATACGCTTCTATGCGAGATGTAAGTGCAGATCTCAGTTCCCCCACTTAGAATTAGGGTCTAACGGGGTTACTGTGTAAGGTATGTTTCATGGAATTGAATTAAAGACTATACCATACGTTTCATGACTTAACATTAAACTACTAATAGTAGGACCGGATTTAGAGGAACCGGGCACAAGAATTGAATAATTAAAATGTAAAAAGATCCGAAGTATAAGCTTTTTAGCAAAATAAATAATGTTTGGTATATTATTAGAGTCCTTCTTTATTGGTGCCCCAGAGCCTCCACACTTCTTAATCCAGTTCTAACTCACGCTCAGGGAATTTAATAGACATTTTATTATCATTCTAACCACAAATCCTTCCAGGTATCTGTATCCCCCTCCCCTGGGTCTGCGACGGCATGAAAGACTGCGCGGACGGTTCAGACGAGAAGGAATGTCGCCCTCGAGACAAAGTACCACCCCCGTGTCCCGCCGACCAATCGCCTTGTGTGGACACGGCGCATTGCGTGCCTATAGCTAAAATGTGCGACGGAGTGTACGACTGTCCCGATCAGAGCGACGAGATGTTGTGTCCTAGCAAGAAGATTGTGAGTACTAGAATATACTTTGAATTAATGAGGAATGTCCCCCTCGAGTCAACATACCGCCCGGGTGTCCCGCCGACCAATCGCCCTGTGTGGACACGGTGCATTGCGTGCGTATAGCTAAAATGTGCGACGGAGTGTACGACTCCCGATTAGAGCGACGAGATGCTGTGACCTAGCAAGAAGATTGTAAGTACCGACTAGAATCTACATTGAATGAATTAATGAAGATGGCTCACGCGAAAAAGATAGACATTAAAGATGTTTAAAATATATAAACATGATAGCAGTGGATAAGCCATAGACTTGTGATGATGTAGGTCGCAGAGTCTTTCACCCATCATTAAGATCCGACGGACTCTTAAATTTATCTAGATAATACAATACGGCCTTTCTTTTTAGAACTGGCTATTTATCTTTTACCAGCATTACACGGCTTTTTGTAACATATTATGTACCTTCTCACTTAAGTCTTATTTCTCTATTTTACGCTACATGCGGAATGTACTCTATTCTCCTTTTTTTTTAGGTTCACAATCCGACATTAGTCGCAAAATGTTCTTCTAACGAGTTTTCATGCGACGATGCAACATTATGCGTTGCTGCGACTGCGGTCTGCGACGGCGTACAGAACTGTTACGACGGATCCGATGAGACAAACTGCTCTGCTGTCGCCAATGATAATTATCTGTATCATGTAAGTTGCAAATCCTACTGTTATACCCATGTAGTATAACAAGAAGAGTGCGTGTAAAGAAATACCGGACATTAATTCAAAAAATATTCGGAATTAAAAAATTCATAGTGCAAAAGGTGACCCTTAGTCAAGAATCATCCACTTTCGGCTTAGTAAACATGTTACGAGTCACTCAGAATTATTTTATTGACGCCTATATTCCGACTTAAAATTCATGATATTTTATGTCAACAAAAACATTGATGAATGGAAACTTAACAAAACTAATAGCAATAGCCATCAACAAGGTAACTGTAAAATTTATTACTAAAAACTAAACTCAAACCTTAACAACGCATAATCTCACTTGTGTAGCAAAAAATGTTTTGATATGAATTCGAAAACGAACGAAAGCTTTCAAAACCATCAATTGTCTAAAGCTTCTGTGCTTTGCTTTGATGTTATCAATGTCGTTAAATATTTTCTATCAATATTCCTTGGGTTTTGTAACCCCTTTGTTTGTATACAAAAAATATCCAGGTTTTTTAATCAGAGTATAGTGCCATGGATTGGATATTAAACTCTCAATTTCTTCATCCTAACAGATACTAAGCGTCGGCGTGGACCAATCCACAATAAACTCTACTAGCTTCCTCATCTCATGTTGGATGTCACAACAGAAGATGGTCCAGTACAGTTTCCTTCCGTCTCTCGCTAAAGTGGAGGATGGCGTTTGGACCAATATGACGTGGACTAACGACAGTATTTATAGGTAAGTGTGTCGTTTTGTTCAACTTATAATTTTTTTATATTCTTGAAGTCATAGTTTATGTTATGATGATAAAGCCTGGGCGGCCTTTGCGTTTGGAACTCAATTTGACCTCTAGAAACCTTTATCATGTATAACTATTTATTAGAAGTTGAGGAGCGTAGAGCGGTCATTCTATACGTTATATCTTCTCAGTTTAGTTTGCCGTATTTAATGTGAGTCAAGAATCATTCGAAGCTTCGGCCAAACCTGCGCGTCAAACACGCGGGATGCGGGACGCGAAGCGGGAGCGTCTGCAACCCAAAACTGTCCCTTAAAAAGTTCTTGCGTCTCGGTCGTGTAAGTGTGCAAGGCTCCTGGAATTGCAATTGCAACGTCTGCCGCACGGCTGACGCTCTCGCCTCGCGTCTTGCGTCGCGCCTGTTTGACGCGCTTAAATTTGGAAAAAAATTTAAATTTGGTTTGTCTAAATTTAAAGGTGACTAAGCTATGCATAGTGACTACATAAAACTTTGATTACAGATTCACAAACTTGGAACCATTTACAAATTACAACGTCACATTCTATATTCGAGACAGCAAGATGAACAAAACTATACCGTCACATGTATTCGTCAACACCACTACTGGACAAGGAAGTAAGTCGCGTATTGAAGTAACCAATTAGTACCTATAGACTATAGGAACTAATAAAAACTGTATAGTATACAGTTTTGATAGTCTGAAGTTTGTGTTGGTAAAATCCATCCATCACTTCGGACATAAAGAGGGAACCGCTTTACACAAATTGCTCCAAACACTCTTCCTGGTTTTCTAACGGGGAGGTGCGGTAAGTTACAAAAAATGTTGCCCTGGCTTCGCAGACTCCAGTCCTCCAGTACTTCACTCATCCCGTGACCACGACATAGTGTAAACTTGTTGAAACTTCGGGAAAAATAGGTAAAAAACGCGATAAATACCCGTGAATATTTATAATAATGAGTTGAGGTAAACACGTATAGGACATAGAGGCACACAGAGGTGGGATTACGCTCACATTCGCAAAATAAATAGTGTTCCTACGTAAAAGCTACTCAGCACTGCGCAGAATGTTTATATGTATTTTGATGAGGGGCAGCGACTTAGTAAAGCATTTCCTTCCCTTTTTGTTCGAATATCCTTGAGAGCTTATGTAACAGCGCAATCTATCTTTAAACCTTGTCCAAATAATATTAAAGTACCTATATGTTTATTTTAGGGTAGGTACCTACCTAACACTTTACTTTTCACTTTAATAAGTTTATTTTACTAGAGGTAGTAGGTCCTTAAGAAAATCGATGATTGTCCTTCCATTGTTAATGATGGCATTGATATCAGGATCTGTACTCGTACTGACGAAAATCAAAGTTTTTGATAAGTTTTCTTGCAAATGCTTATTTATGTAAGTGACATAAGAATAAGTTTTGCAAGAAAAGGATTCAGAAACTTCGATTTTCGTTGTCCGAGTAGGCCCTAGGTCTACTTTCACGAACGACAAATGGACAAACGAAGTACGAAGTTTCGGATTACATATCACAAGTTCCTACTACGAAGATGTTTGTTCGTAATTCGATGTTGGTATAGTCGTTTCATGAAACCCGTCATTTGAAACTTCGTGTTTCGTTTCTTAAAAAAGGCCGAAAAATCGTCGAACTTTGTGTAACATCAACTTATTATATTTCAGTACCATCCGCTCCTCGCAAAGTCACTGTTCGCCAAGCCGTCGGTCGCCGCGTCGAAGTTCTATGGGACGCGCCAGAGTTCCCCCGCGGGGTCATTGACCACTACACCCTGTACCACGCACCGCCTATACCTCCAATGCAGCGATTCATCCCAGCCACCAACAAGACTAGCATGTCTGTGGTCATTAACACTCTCTTCAAACCGAACGTCAACTATTCCTTCTGGGTGAGATTTCTAAAATATTCTTAGTAGATCTTTGTACGAGCCGGAGTTCCCCCGCGGGGTCATTGACCACTACACTCTGTACGTGCGCCGCCTATGCCTCCAATGCCTCCAATGCATGGGTTCATCCCAGTCCCTAACAAGACTAGCATGTCTGTGATCAAGAACACTCTTCAAGCCGAATGTCATCTATTCCTTCTGGGAGAGTGCTCTAGAATTTTCTTAACGTTACTTTGGAAACGCCAGAGTTCTCCTACGCACGGCCTATACCGCCGATTCCTGCCTTCGCATCGCCTCGAGACAAATGTGTGTACCCGAAACATGTAGCTGCAGATGTGTTCTGGGTATTAAATATATTTAAGTTATAATAAATAAATATATCAGTAATCAAGAACCTATTTATAACAAACTGTTTGGTTTGGGGCTTGATACTGTGTAATTTGTCCAGCATTATTTATTCGTTAATTTATTTCAGGTCGAAGCAACAAACGGTCAATTCACGTCAAACAACTACGAAGTAGCCTACATTACCTTCGACGAAGGCGGCGATATCGACGAGATTGTCAACGTCAGCATGTCCCGCCCTAACGCCTCCTCCATACACCTAGAGTGGCACAAGATTCGCGCCGTCGAGGGTTACCAGATTGAGCTAGAGCTACCCGCTAATTACGCGAAACGAGCGCCTTATGTTACGAAGGAGAATCAAATTAATAGTAAGTATACTATCAAAGTCATCGACCAGGGTCAAAGAATTAGCAAGGTGAAGTGGCAGTGGGCCGTTCTCCCTGACCGACAACCGCTGGGGTAATCATGTTATTGAGTGGAGACCGAGACTCGACAAACGTAGTATAAGACTCCCTCCGGCCAGGTGGGAAGACGACCTGCGAAAGACTGCGGGTAAATGCTGGATGCGCCAAGCTGAAGACAGGGCGCTATGGCGCTCATTAGGGAGCATAGGCTCATGATGATGATTCTTATTATACTTGACTTCGGCATGTGTCGGCCTAACGCCTCTTCCATACTTCAAGTGGCACAAGATTAGTGCGGTCCCGAAGGTTACCAGATTGATTTAGAGTTGCTAAACAAGTACGCGAAACAACCGCCATGGAGAATCAAATCAGTAGTAGGAGGGTGATCCATTCATACATGATCAATGGAAGTATGTTATGGGTGTGATCAACCTCCATCGATTTGACTTTTTATTTATAAAGCGAGTTTTGAGTGTTCTTAGCTATTTCGATGAAAGTGTAATCGTGTTATGTATGATAGTAGAGTACGCGCAAATCTTTATGAGCTCTGTGAAGTTGGCTTCAACGGCTGCGCACTGAACCGTAAATAAGGCGTTGAGGGGAATGAATGGGGTGAGAGGGGATCTGTCTATCAAACCAGGGTTGCCAGCAAGAATTCTGGCGTATTTTTATTTTGTCTAGCACATTTTGTTCTGCAAATTTCTTTTTCCAATTCATTATTTATAGAATATATAAAAACATCTTACACTCAATGATGGATTATTTTAAACCTTAAATGTTAGAATAAATTAAACTTTTAATCTAACGCAATTAACCCAAGTTTGAAAATAAAATAATTACTGTGTAGCAAATTTATTTATAATCTAGTGGGCAATACTGTCGAATGAAGAATGCCTTTGAGTACAATGACGCAGCAAAGTCTTTGACGCTTGTCCGGTGTTCGTTTCGTTGATTTGATAGTTTGTTCTTGCGATTTTGTGGTGTATTCCCTGTTAATATCTGTTTCTCATAAACGTTAAATATACCTCGCGTGCGGTTTAACGTACTGCGTCGTTAAACATGGAAAATGGTGTTCGATGTCATGAGTTTCATGACAAAAGAAGCCAATGACGGTCTTAATTCAACCTCAAAATGGTACTTTAGCGGACTGCAGCTGCAACAGGTGTGTCTATTAGCACCATAAAAAGAATTTCTAGCCGATGCCCGGGTGGGTCGCTAATTGATAAATATCACTTTTCTATTTGATTGTACTTGCGCAGTTTTGCTTGCGTGCCTAAGTTCACAGAGCTCATTAAGTTTTGCGATGACTCTACTAAGAAAACAATGATTATGCAAAAAAAATGGGACATTATTTGATTTCTTAGAAATTACCCTGATGTGAGGGCTAACGCACTTCTTCTTCTTTTTTTTAACGTTTATCGACCAGTAGACAGTTAATGTCTTTGGCCGTTAATGTCCAATATTAATGCCCGCTATCTTTTTGATGTCATCCTTCCACATCGCTTACGCACTATAATAACAAAAACCTATGAAGGTACTAATCTCTGTAACCTAATTTTAATGTATAATCGGTAATACAAACTATCAAACATATCCTTTGTTAAAAGGCTTATTTCAAAATATCAGATTATCTAGCTAGAGCATAGAAAGGCATGGGACGACTTTTGCGCCGACTCGAAAATTAACAACCTAACAAGGTATAGGTTTCTTGTTCGATTCTTTACTTTACCTTAAAAAGATTGAAGTGAACAAAAAATCAAAGTGATCACTTTATTTCCCTGTTTTACTTATGTAATTTTAATTTGGTGACGTGTCCAAGAGTCCTGTAAGGTCTAAAGGAAATAAAGCACTTTGATATTTGATGTATATAATGTTTACTTTAGCTATTGTTCTACGCTTCTAATATACCTAGAGAAAGAAGGACGTTCAACCCGTGGGCACCACCTTAGACTGGCCCGTGACTCTACAAAATCCCTAGCCGCACACCATTTTATTAGCAGTAGAGTGGTGCACAATGGGAACCTGCTGCCACAGGACATTGTATCGGCCACATCTATAAATGCCTTCAAGAATAAGCTCGATAACTGGTTACAAGACAATAATAAATAACAAACTAAAAAAGTGACGCAATGACAATATTCAACACTGTGTAATATAGACACATCAGCCACAGCTTGCTTGTCTATCATCTAATAAATAAATAAATAATATTGAACCAAAACTAATTTCCTCACAGTAACGAATCTCCCACCTGGCATCGAATTCAGCGTCGAGCTACGAGCGTTCAAAGATGATCTGTTCAGTGCTCCATTCACAATAAGCAAACTGAAGACTGCCGGAGAACCTGACGAGCTACTCCGACCCTCAGTAGAGCTGCAAGCTCATGTCAACACGGTAAGCTTTCAGATTCAATTTATTTTCCATATTAAGGCGCTAGCCCGAATCACATTAGAGCCGCCACCTATTTATTGTTATTTATACCGCAATCAATGGGATTGTCAGAAATATATTGGGTAGTTTGTGATGCCTGTCATAACTTTTTTTATTGCCTCGGTAATAGTTTTACTTTTAGGCAGACATACGAAGTCGCTTTTTTTGGCCACAAAACTCTGTTATAGCATCTCTGTCTAAACTACACATAATAGAACGATTAACTATATTAGCCTTAAAGCAATGTAGCAACCTAGGTATGCCAAATTTTATATACATCAGTCGATATCTAAGTAAAGCTTTTACATCAGAAAAGGAAAAATTTAAAAGCCAATATAAAAATACCAGGGTTAAATCCTTCTCTGTTATCGTCATCCGAAAATGAGGATTCTAATCTGAATAGATACTGTCCATTGTCCATATCCAAGAATTCGTTTGCCTGTAGAATGCATTTTACAATATAAAATTTATTTTCGTTCTTCATATTAAAATTGTCCGTCTGTTACTTTTGTAGGAGGCTGATAAAACATTGATTATATTTATGTTATTAAAAATTTGCATTTTAGGTCATTGTGGCCTGGGACCCGCCTAAAAGCGAGCGGTATAACGGAAAGAAGCTGTCTTACGAAGTGCACTATTCGAATATGATACATCGAGCCAATCCGTACGAGTATACAAACGGTAAGCAATTTTTTTTTAACGCGAGAAATACTAGTTTTATTCCCATTTAGCACAAAGTAACGAGATTTAAACTCTACCTTTTTAAAACTATTGTTAAATAGCGTTTCGAGTCATAAAATGTGCTAAACGTTTTTTACCGCTGTATCTCTATGATAAGGCCCTCAGATTTTTTTCGTAACGGACGTTGGGTTGTTGTGACTGTCATCTAAATTTAATTGTTTTAAATTATTGAATAAGTCGTGTAACTAAAGGTTGAGATTGAAAATTACAGCTTCTATCATGCTGTCTTGCATAAATCAAATTTGATCTAAGCAGGACCTAAAATCAGTCACCCTTGGCGACCTCTATACATCGCCAATTTTCTACATAGCCTACTACATAGCCAGCATCGATAGTGGTTTTAGGGTAATCTTATTTGGTTCAAATGACAATTCAAGATGGCGCCTCTGACGTTATTATACAATACAATACAATACAAAAGTTCTTTATTGTACACCAGAAAAACAACATTACAGAGAGATATTACATGGACGGACAAGTACAATGGGCGGCCTTATCGCTTAGAAGCGATCTCTTCCAGGCAACCTTTTCCTTTTATAGTTGAGCATTTATAAAAATACCTTTTACAGACACAACAATAATAACAAATCGGAACGAGGTAACAATAGAGGACCTGCACGCGTGTGAATTCTACGTTTTTTCTGTGGGAATACTCGGCGGGCCGCTCAGCAAAACGCCTGAAGTACTCACCAGGGCGCAAACTACGTACGTAATTAAACGTAATTGCTTTGATATAGGGGTTACAATCCACTGTGTTCAATACAACTCGTGGATTTCGTATGAGCCGACTAAAGCTTTGAGAGAGAGAGAGAGAGAGAGAGATACACCCAAAAACATCATAAACATGTTATTAACTAGGTAGTTATACTTTAAAGTAGGCAACATAAAAAAACTTAAACTTGGGTACAGATTATTTAATACAATACAATACTCTTTATTGTACACCACAAAGACAAATAAAACACATAGACATTAACATAAAAAAGTACAATGAGCGGCCTTATCGCTTAGAAGCGATTTCTTCCAGGCAACCTTAGGATGGATAGAAAATTTTCAATTTAAGAATGGCAAGGGTGTATACAACATTAATAAAAATAAATAATAGATTCAGGCGTTACTTTGCGGAAATCCATTGCACAATATTAGAATGAAGAAATATTTAGTAACAATTCCGCGTATAACCTTCTCTGATAGTATTCATCAAAGTAAGTTGTCTACTAGTTTCGTCTCTCCACGAGACATCTTCAGGACACCACAATACTCGACCTTGACATTGAGATTGGTAAGCACAGCAACACCGACAGAGTCCCGCCAGTGATGTTGCCTCTCCGAGCTCCGCGCGCCAAGTGAAGCAATGCCCGCAAAACCCCCCTTTATATAGTCACGGATCAAACAGTGCGCACACAAAGTTCATAGTGTGTGTGTGGCAGTACTATTGTTTGAAAAGATTCGTAATAACGGTGACCGAGGCAAACCTGTACTAAGTTCATTCAACAGTGTATTATTACTATATTTTGTAATTTCTAAATTTTCTAAGACTGACATCCTAAATCCCTTATCACAAGTATGTAAAATAGAAAAACAATGATTTTGACTTAAAGAATGACCAGATTCCAATAAATGTTTTGCAAAGTTAGATTTTTCTGGATAATTGTTTCTATAAGCAGCTAAATGTTCTTTATACCTAACCTGAAAACTACGACCCGTTTGACCTACATAAATACCATTACATTCGTCACATACCAACTTATAAACACCCGATTTTTTATTGTTATCTAACCTATCTTTACCGTTACAAATCTGTTTTAATAAATTGTTTGTTTTGAACGCTGCGTGTACTTTATGTTTAGACAAAACTCTTGAAACTCCGTCACTCAATGGACCTAAATAAGTTAAACTGCCCACAAATTTGTCTATCCTTTCTGGAGCTACGGGATACAATAAGGAACGGATAATGTTTTGTTGTTTACTTCTTATTAAACCATCAACCATCTTTCTACTATATGAATCCAAGAACACCAATGTTGTATGGTTTACCTAAAATACATAAAAATAATATTCCAATCCGGCCCGTTGTCTCTTACATAGGAGCACCAGCATATGGTTTATCAAAATATTTAAATTACGAATTAAAAAGTAGATCTAGATTCAATCCAAAGTATAGCTTAAAGAATAGTATGGATTTGGTCAACAAAGTTAAAGATGTTAGCCTGCCTCACAATGCAAAGTTATTATCGCTGGATGTAGAAAGTTTATTTACAAACGTACCTTATGAGGAGAGTTTGATAATATTGGAAGGACATCTTGAGCGACAACGAGTACTTCCGGCAGAAAAGGAGGAGTTAATATCTTTGACTAGAACTTGTATGCAACAAAATTACTTCCAATTTGGCAATCAATATTACAAACAGAAAGAAGGGTTAGCTATGGGTTCACCACTAAGTCCACTTATGGCAGACATTTTCATGGACAGTTTTGAGAATAAAAACATTATAGGGGAATCAAACATTTTATATTATTATCGTTATGTAGATGACATTATCATATGCTGGACTGGAAGTTTGCGTCAAATAGAACTGTTCGTTAACAAACTTAATGCAATTCATCCAAAAATAAAATTTAAACTTGAATTAGAAATTGGTGGTTCGCTGAACTTTTTAGATTTGACAATAACTAGGTTAAACAATAGGCATGATTTTCAAATTTACAGAAAACCTACTTACACAGATATTACAATACCAAATTCATCTTGTCATCCATTCCAACATAAGCTATCAGCTTACCGTAGTTTTGTCCATAGAATGATGTCAGTCCCCTTATCTCAGGAGAACTTTAACAGAGAGCTATCTATTATTTACCACACGGCTGAAAGTAATGGATATAGTAGAAAGATGGTTGATGGTTTAATAAGAAGTAAACAACAAAACATTATCCGTTCCTTATTGTATCCCGTAGCTCCAGAAAGGATAGACAAATTTGTGGGCAGTTTAACTTATTTAGGTCCATTGAGTGACGGAGTTTCAAGAGTTTTGTCTAAACATAAAGTACACGCAGCGTTCAAAACAAACAATTTATTAAAACAGATTTGTAACGGTAAAGATAGGTTAGATAACAATAAAAAATCGGGTGTTTATAAGTTGGTATGTGACGAATGTAATGGTATTTATGTAGGTCAAACGGGTCGTAGTTTTCAGGTTAGGTATAAAGAACATTTAGCTGCTTATAGAAACAATTATCCAGAAAAATCTAACTTTGCAAAACATTTATTGGAATCTGGTCATTCTTTAAGTCAAAATCATTGTTTTTCTATTTTACATACTTGTGATAAGGGATTTAGGATGTCAGTCTTAGAAAATTTAGAAATTACAAAATATAGTAATAATACACTGTTGAATGAACTTAGTACAGGTTTGCCTCGGTCACCGTTATTACGAATCTTTTCAAACAATAGTACTGCCACACACACACTATGAACTTTGTGTGCGCACTGTTTGATCCGTGACTATATAAAGGGGGGTTTTGCGGGCATTGCTTCACTTGGCGCGCGGAGCTCGGAGAGGCAACATCACTGGCGGGACTCTGTCGGTGTTGCTGTGCTTACCAATCTCAATGTCAAGGTCGAGTATTGTGGTGTCCTGAAGATGTCTCGTGGAGAGACGAAACTAGTAGACAACTTACTTTGATGAATACTATCAGAGAAGGTTATACGCGGAATTGTTACTAAATATTTCTTCATTCTAATATTGTACAACATTAATACATAAAATAAGATTAACAATATTATACTAGTAGCTTTGGTCTCTTCATCGGGACGCAATACGCTGCGGTATGCGGCACAACGTGGCGTCACGATCACGACGCAACGTCGACTGTCTGCTGAGAGCCGTGATAACGTGACGACGCCACGCAATACGTATTACCCACTCCCCACTTCACCGCGCTTGCCTCTCACCGCTGATGCAGACTTCGACGGAATAAAATACCACTTAAGACGTTTTTCATACGACTATGTGTCTGACACCGCATACTGCAGCGTACTGCGTTATGATCGAGACAAAGAGCAGCAGCTTTCTTCTGTATATTTTTAACACATCCACTGCCGTCGTCGATCCGCGTGCGAAACATGGTGATTCAGGCAATACCCCCCTTGTTTGGGGTCATGTTTGAGGGTGAATAAGAATATATAACTATAAGAAAATATTTATTTATAGCATCAACATTATTTACAACAATATAAGAACTACATATTTAACTACTAGCTATGTAATTAGAAAACTTAAATGCTATAAAATGGCGTCCGACTCAGCATTATATTGTTATAGCCATTGCGCATAGCTATCACAACGCTGATCTTCCGTCGGAACCAATACCAACGCGTCACGTACACTAACACAATACATAAAGAATACTCAGGAGCACGAAAATGTCCAGTTAAATTCAGTGGAAGTTATGAGTGCTGCTGAGGTACGAGCCCTAAATTACATCCCTTGAATCAACCCCATTTTTGTACTTTTAGAGCGGCTGTCCACAATCTGCGCGTCGCCTACGACAAAGAGAAGTCCCAGATGAAAGTCATGTGGGAAGCAGGCTGTAGTATTTATCTTGGACCTGTGTCTTTTAGAGTGAGTATGCTTTGAAAATCTAGTTGTTACGGTCCCACCATTACGATACATCAACGTCGATGTTAATTTACACCTCATTTCAAACGGGTGGAACGGTGTTAATTTATATAATGCACGAATGAGAAGCAAGATATTTTATCGCTGTCTGCGCCTAACTTAACGCGAGTCTACTATACTCTGATTCAAAAACCTGGATATTTTTGTATACAAATTGGGTTACAAATAGCCAAGCAATATTAGTGGAAAATATTTAACGACATTGGTAACATCGACGCAAAGCACATCAGCTCGAAACAATTTCTCATTTAATTGATCTCTCGTTCGTTTGAGAATTCACATTTAAAAATTTTTTGCTACACATTTGAGATTATGCGTTGTTGAAATTTGTGTTTTAGATTTTAGTGGTAACTTTGTGTTGCCTTGTTTTTTCTGTTATTAGTTTGTTGAGTTTTTGTTAAGTTTTAATTCATTAATGTCTTTGTTGATATAAAATATCTTGGATTCTAAATCGGAGTAGGTGAGGTGGTAGGTGGTAGGTGATGAAAAAATAAATTTCAAAGGGTTACGCAGAAAATATAAAAAACCGCTAAAATATTTGTATTTCGCACGGATTTCTGTCAGATTCCGAGTCATGGAAACGTTTCGATCGAGTTAGAATAGCCCTCTTGATCTACATATAAGAGTTTTGTGAGTTTCGTGACCAAAGAAAATTCATGTGTACACAATATGTATCCATATTTCTCCTTACAATGTTTATATAATACTTTCCAGCTGTACATAAAAGAAGAGACGCGTCAAAAAACCAGCCGCTATGCGCTGGTAGCTTCCAAGAACACCAGCTACGAACATGTCTTGGAAAATGTTCCCATCGGCGGCCGGTACAACATCTGTGTGCATGTAAGTAGATAGTATAAGCACAGTATAAAAACATACAGTAGGCCGACGCCCTTGATCTCGCGGTAAATGCCGTCAAGTGACGCGACAGCGTAAAATGGCCAGGGTTGTCGCATCTTAGTGTCAAAGTAAAACTTATTGATTTCAGGTGAACATCGGCAGCAACATTACAGATATGCTGTGTTTTTTTACATCCAAGATGGCGGATATTTTATTATTGCACACCACACCTACAGAAATAATTTATTTGTAATCTGAATCTCCAAGTTAGTCGTAAAAAATAGGTAGGTAGTATGCATAATAAAATAACTTACTTTTCTTCATCGTGTGGAAATTGATAAAAAGGCAAATTTTATATGTATTGGTTTAAAAAATATGATGATCTTTCACGGCGCAGGTCGTATGCACCATTTTACAAAGTACATAACAAAATCAAATAAATGCGGTAGCTCGATGGTTAGCCCTCAAAAATAGCTCCCGAGCTTCTAAGGCGGCGATGTATGTTACTCGGGAGCGTCCCTCCCCGTCTCGTCCCTTGCCCCCCGCACGATTGCCCTGTCAAAACGCCTTCGTCGAACGACTGTATGCATATAGGTAGGCTGTGGTGCGTGTCCAATTTTTTACTATAAATTATTATCAAATATGAAATAAAGTGTTAATTTATTTTTTCATCACTTTAATGTTGTCTCATTGTTTATGTCACACCCTGCGTTGCTGCCTTAATTCGAAGGCTGGAAGTAAAATCGGAAGCTTTTGCATATAACTGAAGTTTTTAGATATGGCTGAAAAAAAAACGAACTTTTAATACAGGTGGCAGTAGAAAAAGCTGAAGTGAGATGCACATACTTCAGAAGCCAAGAACTGGAGGCGCCGAGTAACGTTCTCGCTTGGTTGGGGCCAAGTGGTCACGTTATGGTTTCCTGGAAGGATGATCATATCCCGGGATATCCTACTAAGAGGTATAGCTTCACAAGACTTGATTGTTTTATACAAGTTTCCTGCCTGTGGCTTCGAACTCGTTTCTTCCTTATACAAAGTACCGTCAAAGAAATTAAATGATATGTACGATTTCGGTGGGACTTGAACCCGCGACATTCCCTCAGTACAAGACTGCGCTAACCATCTGCGCCACGGAACCATTTACCCGACCAGTCGTAAATCTTTCGGTCCTCCTACGGACTCTAGCGCCTTTACTATACACATGGGAAACATTGAAGTTTATCCAAACCAATTCGGGATATCATTTAATTTCTTTGAGATTACTCCGAGTGCGAAGGCTTACACATTATGATAACAAAAACCTTAAAAAGTCGCGTTTTCTCTCCCCCCGGACATAATCTACTCCCTTGACCAATTGCCATGAAAAGATAACAGACAAACAAACAGTTGTTAATTTCGCTTTTATAATAATAGTATGAACTACGGACCTGTAACAGTAAGAAGTAAGAATACTATCATTTCGACACGTGAACCCCACAAGTGTATTAGATTTTTTTTAATCTTTTTCTACAGGTCCCGAAAACTAAAAGAAATAAATTATCTAGAAAAAATATTACCCTAAACTAGAAAAATACAGAAATAAATTACTAATAACAGGCAAAGGGAGTAGATTCAGCATTTGATGCATGCAAGAAACATGCGGCGCTGATTTTAAATCTACTCCCCTCGGGTAGGCGGTCACCGAGGGATAGGGAAATCTAGCACCTTGCTGTACTCCTTTGTATAATATATACGATAAATTAATTAAAGTAGAATTTTACGAACTTAAATGTTTTTCCCTACAGCAAACTCAAATACCAAGTGATACTATCAACAGAAGAGATTCCAGAGGACCTTATACATACAACTGATGACATGATAACGATGACGGCTGACTACTCGCCGGCGTTACTGATCACTGAGGAAAGTCTAAAAGGGCCTCTATTCGTGGGAGTGAGGCTTGTAACCTCTGACGGATACTACAGCGATCTCAGCGAAGTCAATACGTTGGAAATGGAAGGTTAGTCCCCACATTACATTAGTCCAAAATATCAGATTATCTAGCTAGCGGTGAAAAAACTTAGAACGGGTTTCTCCGACGCGAAAAAAGTTTTTCATCGATGATAATTTTTTGTTTGTAGCGGTCGCAGGGAGTCTTTGGATGGAGGCGGCTCAGGACCGCTATTTGTGGCGTCGTATTAGAGAGGCCTATGTCCAGCAGTGGACGTGTATGGGTTGATATAATGATGATGATAATTTTTATTAGTTTGGCTTTGTGATCCTGTGTAACCTTTTATTGCAACTAAAACAAAGTGAACGCGAAAAGCGCGTGACATACATCCTCCACTTCAAGCGTGCGGCAGGCTACAGGCGAAATAAAATCTAATTTTCTGAGGCACCCTTTATTTTAAATTTTCCAGGATCGACCGAGCCCCAGCGCTCAGCAGTGTCCGCACTCTGGTGGGGCGCGGCTGGCGCCCTGCTCGTGGCCGTGGCTCTGGGTGGCGCCCTGCTGCACGTGGCGCTCCGCAACCGGAGACTCACGCGCTCCTTCCTCCGGTTCACGGCGCACACGCCGCGGTACGACAGTCGGCGGGGGCAGGCGACTATAGAGCACGGTATGTATGCATGCATTAGTGTCTCCCTCTGGTGGGGCGCGGCTGGCGCTCTGTTCGTGACCGTAGCGCTTGCCAGCACTCTACCTTGTTTTACCGTTAGAATTCGATAAAGATCGCCACAGTTACCGGTCCTGGTGGACTCTCTATTAAACCTCATTGATCTTATATTTTAGTTTAGTCTTAAATTATTGCCATTGGCAAATAAGATTTTGACTGGGGCTTCGCTATTATCACCTATACCTATCAGGATAAAGCTCAAGTCAATAGCGCTCAGGGTAGCTGCTCCTGCCCGAACAAATAATTTTTTACATAGATTATAGTCATTACAAACATTGGTGTCGATTATGTTGTCACAAATTTTAATTTAACTAATACAGCACTAAAAATTATGTTATTTTTGTATTTCGTTCGATAAGAACAGGACGTCAAAAGTTTTTGTGCCCGCAAATTTGGTTACTTTTATTTTTGTGACTGGATTGTTTATAATCTTAGTCAACATTTCATATTCCACAAATCTTCGTTCAAAATAAAAAACACTATCATACAATATATTTTTTTATTAACTGAACACATTACTTCCAGATGATGACGACGTCCCGCCAATCCACGGCTTCTCGGACGACGAGCCGCTCGTCATAGCGTGAGCTGAAATGTGATCTAACATATACCACAATCACGAACAAACTGTCATTTAAATATTCTATTCGAATTTCGATACAGCGAAAACTGACATTTTTTGAATACATAAACATACTTCTAGATCTCGATAGTAAACGACTATTTGGTGTACAATTGATGCCATTAGCGTCAATTCAGATGGTATAAAAACTAAATGTAGCTAATTGGACGGCACTCCAAAATATGCCATCCTTTTTATTTCGATGGATATGATTATGCCATCCCTGGCATAATTTATAGTGCTGTAAAATTAGTTTATTTCTATGCCATCTGAAATCTAAACTGACCCTAATGTCCGGGTGTACTCAGAACGAAACAAAAAAAAACTGTTAGCCGGTTTTCGCTTTACGTTTCGAACGGACTATATCATCATTAAATTTTGTTCGATATCGAGACCGATGTTAAGTTTGCTGCAGATCCCCATCGTTATTCTACTCATTTCAGCCTAAAAAAGAACGGCCTGTGCGTAAGTTAACATCGGTCCAGATATCTGTTAAGTGAAACTATTGCATCCAAGTTTTACGTTCACTTAGTTTGAGTAAAAAACAGCAATATAAAAAAATCTGAACTGAAAACTTGGGTGTATTCTAGTGCTCTTACAATCGCCATTTTTTATAAGCTTATACGTGATTGGCTAAAATTATTGATACTTTGTTTTTATTATCATTATCCGATAGTTGATTCGTGGTGAAGACTCTTGATCTTGTCATAACTAGTATTCCTTAGTTATTCTTATGAATTGTTTAGTTAAAGTGGTTGTTGGTTTAAAATATTTAAATGAGTAATATTTAAGTACATTTTTAGAAAGGTTTACTTGATTCTTAAAGTAATTGCTTTGCTAGGTAATATAACAACCCTCGGCAGCGACACCTTTAATGAAAATTTTATGAATGTAATTTTATTTATGTGTATTTTTTTTTATTTACGGGACATCGAAAAATAACGACATTTTCAGTATAAATGATTTTAGTAGAATGTTAAATGTGTTGATTATTATTTATTTTATTTTTGTCGTTTAAATAAGAAAATATGTAATCTTATGATAGTTACGAATGTTTAACTAAATTATTATCGAAATTAATTTATTTTGCTCAATTTAGATAGAAATGATGCACCAACAACCACAAAGTTTAAAAATCTTTATTTTATCATATTTTTATCGCCCTCTGAGTATTATAAAGATTGAAGGCAAATTATGTTTAGTTGTAAAGTTGTATTCATTTCATATTTTATTGCTATTATATGAAAGCCTTAACCTTTCACAGCCCGAGTTATAACTTGGCTACATAGACTTTGGACTGTGATAGTGTTAAAACATCCAAGCAAATAAAATACCTACCTAAATCTTTCCATGTTGAGCCTAATATGTTATTTAGAAAAAATATATCAAAGAATCATTTATTACCTTTAACATTAACATAAACTAGAGTTATACAAAGAAATACATCATCAATAACAGGCAAAGGGTGTAGATTCAGCATTATGCTGCACGCAAGAAACACGCGGTGTTAATTTTTGATTTTTTTAAGTATATATTTTTGATATTGGCTCCTGTAGTGGCTGCTGTACATATTGGGCCAATGCGCTGGGCCAAGCCATTGGCCCAACGTGTAGAGACTTGGCGCATTTTTCGTGCACACATTCAAGGATCTTTGTTGAAGCGCCAATGCGGTATGATCAGTACGCCATTGTGTGAACGCAATCCGATCAGTTGGCCCAACATGTTGACCCAGCGCATGGGGCCGATGTATACAGGCCGCTTAACATTATATAAACCGCGTTAAATGTCTTATAAAAATGTGAAATGAAAACAATACAAACGGGCTGTTATATCTAAGACTTGTTATGAACCTATTGTTACGTAGACATTTTATAAGTTTATCGCTCATTACTGAATTTATATAGATTTAAATGTAACCTCATCTCAAGCTTTCAAGTTCGGCACCAAAGATCGCTATAAGTACAATTAATTTATTTTTAATATCTGTGTTGGACTTTGTAGAAATTCATGTAACCGTAGGATCTCGACATTCCTAATATACTGTGAGTAGGTTTTAATAGGGATGTACCGAATATGTTTAGGCTAACGCAAAGTAGTGAAATTATAACTGGCCAAAGCCATAAAAAAAACAATTCGCTCCTTATTAAAGGGCGGGTCGGTTTTTTATGGTTATTGTACTATAGTGACCGATTTAAGACCGATCAAATTCTTTGAAAATGAATAAATAAAATAACTAAATGTTTAAATTAAGCTGAGGTGAATCGTCTATAGAAGTCGGTACATCACTAGTTTTATTGTTTAGTTCCTAATAGTTATCAACAAACGCGTCGTAGCGAATCATTGTTTCAAATTATATGGTTGTAGAAAATTTACTTATAAAATGTAAACAAAGAGAAAATAAAATTTATAAAAGTAAAACGTTTACGGTATTTTTACTGACTCAAATACATACGTAATTTAAACACAAATTCAGTTATATTAAGAATTTTTACACGAGGTATACGTTTGTTTGATCAGGAGGCAAATGTGAAGTAAGACACAAATTTATAAAAAATATTTTTGCCTTTCTCATATTAGCTACCTACTCAAAACTGCTTATTATTGCAAACGGTCCACGATATATCACTATGTAGGGACAGTCTACAACAAAAAGCAATAGACAAAGTCAAACGTCAGAATCTTTAGTTAGGCTTTTTCAAGTTTTAGAAAAATGTTCTCCGGCAATTATGTACAGTGTGCGTCACAAATAAGTAACCCCTGTCTCAATGTTTTGTAGGCGTAATAAAATGCGCGTCAGAATTAAGTATGCCCCTTTGATACTTATTATAATTCTGACGCGCACTTTGCCTATGGTACAGTCAGCGTCAAATTGATATGAGCGTCTAGAGTAGTCAAAATGATCTGTAAAACATAAAAGCAATTTTATATACGCAGTTCGAATCATATTGTTGTAAGCACCCAAGGTGGTCAAAATATCTTACTACTCATTGTTTCATATTTATATGAGCAGTGTTCAAAATTTTCTGAGCTAACAAAGCTCTATGCTTTTATGTTTTCAAATCATTTTGACTACTCTAGACGCTCATATCAATTTGACGCTGACTGTACCTATCTCAGAGCCATCATGACAAATAATAAAAACCTGCTTGCTACTTTCCAACGTACCTAATCACCACTTAGCAATTCGTTCGCTTTCATCCCGAACTCTCGAACCGGCATCAGGACGTATCCCTTGTCCATTGAAACCACTACGCCGACCACAGAGCGGTGGCCGTCTACCTCGCATATTAGTGGACCACCGAGGCTGGTCTGAAATGTAAAGAAAACATTACCAATGGGGTACTTTCTTTTTACACGACTACCAAAGGGACGACTAAACTAAATGACTTGCAATAGTTGCAATACATTGAACAATTTAGTAGTGGACTTTTAGTTTTTTATTTAAACTATAGTTACGAGGTACAAACACGTACAAATGTATTTTTTGCGTCATTATAAAACAGCACTAAGTAACTCTTAATTCTTAATTCTCAGCGAAAATAAAAAAAATCTCAAATTCCTCATTCAAAATTCAACAAAAAAAAAAAGTTCGGAAATTAATCTGAAACTTGCAACAAACGTTGCGACCTCTACCTGCTATTAATTTTACTACAAATAAATAACAAATAAAAACTTCAACATAACAGTCCCCCAAAAATAAACGAGCATATTCTGTCTGTTTCTTTTGCCGCGCATCTCGCTGAAACTACTGGATGGATTCAAATTAAACTTGGCATGATTTGAGTTCATACTACGAGGAAGAACGGATAGCTTTTATCCTGGAATTTAGTACGATTCCCTTTGTAGAGGGGAGAGACAGCAGCGTGTTTTCTATGCTCTACTTACAACATGGCCTCTCGACGCACTAGCACAAAACGTCTCGCTGTGTCTGTAGGCCTTCTTGTTTCGAGCGTCGCACATTCGGATAGACGCACGTTGCCAACGAGATCGGGTTTGGATTCCTATAAGAATAAGCACATTAATCATAAAAGGATTCAAGGCGAATTTATTATTTCAAAACACAGAATAGACGTATCGGTTGCTGCGTCGTCGGCCGAGTTAGGCGTCTATCGTCTACCTAGTCGTCTATCTAGTCGGACACTCGTCCCACTCGCCCACGGTATTTACTGCAAGAAAAATGTGGCGGAAGTGGACCTGCGAAAACTACAAGCGGAGGGAAACTGCACAAGACAGCGACTAGAACGGCGACTTCTATAGCCGGAGGCCAAAAAATAAACTTCGCATCGCTGAGCCTTATGGATTACCTAAGTACCTACACACTATATTGGCAGAGTAATTCAATTCAATGATTATTAGAATATGCTGAATTACTATACGTAGTTGCGGTTTGCGTTTGCGGTATCCACTTGAATTCATGCGATTCAAACTCATCGAGCGTTATTCAGGTTGTCCGGGTATTTAAAAAAAGGAATGTGAGCTGAATATTCTATTAGTATTCGAGTTGTTTTTAACCAAAAGAAACACCCTACCCAGGGACGAGGGAAATTTTACCTCATCCCTGCACCTAACCAATAATCAAATGTAAAAGTTTTGAAATAAACATCCTTGGGTCATTTGTGTAGTGAAAAAACTTGTCTTTACCTTGATCAAGACTGCCCCAGCCGTAAAATCTGCAATCATCACCAACGTGGGGATCGCTTAGACAAGCTGGCTGTATGTTTGTCCCCAATACAAAAGGGCGCATCCAGTGCTAAAATAAAACAAGTGGTACTGAAAAATATTAATTATTAGAAGGAAAAATATTATTGAGTGCTTGTTCTGTTTTTGAATTAGATTTGATCTAGCGCCTCAGTTGTGCCCATGTAGTCTATTCGTACCTATTTGGAACAACAAAATTTGTTGTTCCAAAATAATAGAACGCTCATCACGGTCCGCTTGACCATCAACCATTCGATTCTTATCATCTATTTCGACTTTTGCTAACGAAAGCTAGTATCATGCTGTGTAACGAATGATCATCTTCCTGTCCTTATCACACTAGGTTAAGGTTGGTACAATCTGTTTATCTCTTCCACTCACATAATGATATCGTTATACATAGGTATACTTGGAAGAAGGGACTTAGGTAGGTACTGATTGTCTAGCTCTACGGTTGAATACCTACTTGAAGAAGCAGCGCGTTTTTACTCTATGGTTGTATATTTGTTTCAACCTTACCAATACTGCAAGATTATCGTCGACGTCTCCAGCCTTGTACCGAGGGTGCACTTGGATGTTGGCGACGCGAGACTTCAACCGGGATCTGTTAGTCAGATCCCATGCTCCCACGAATACTGTGATATCGCGAGGTAATGTCCTGAAAAAAAAAAAACAAGTGAGAAACATCTTCCCCAAAAAGCTCAAGGATTTTTTGTGCGTATGTAAGTTTTTGATCTGCATAATAAGTAAAGTAAAAAAAGAAAGTAAAAACTTTCTTGGTAGGAGTCATTTGGTTCCCTTAACATAGCTATCTGTCTAACTCTTTAGAACTCTTAATTTATTCATGTGATTGGAATTTGGAATTAGTAGGTACCTACTGTCGGGCTGGCTACTGTGTAAACTGGACATTTCACAAATCATCATGGGAAGCAGATGAGTGATTTATACATTGAGTTATTTTGCTCTTAAACTCTTAAAACCATACTCATATATCTTTTACAGCTGCCGATGTAAACCATCTCGCAAGAATAAAAGAGAAGAAAATTAAAAATGTTAAAGTTTGATAGTGTACCCATAAACACAGTCAGCAACAGTGATAGCAGCCCGTGGATGAATGAGAGTAGCGTAGCAGAGGACGTTGTGCCGCCTCTTAGTCAGCACCACCAGAGCCAACCAGGGGTGGGAACCGTTGGCTGCGTCTCCGAGGGGTTTATCTGGTGAGTCACATAAATATCCATACAAGGTCTAAAACAATGCACGTTCACCTAAACAGCCAATCCTAGGGAAAGGTAGGGGCGGCCTGGACTCGCACAATAGTAGTCAAGATTAGGTACAGGGTGAATCACACGATAAGTCACACGAATGAAGTGTTTTCAGAGTGTTCATTAATGATCACAATCGGACAAGGAGAGTGAGAGTTAAACTAACGCTTAAGAAGTTATTGAAAATCCATTTAAATTACCTCGGTCTTTAGCTTTGATTGCCACTGCCTTTCCGCAACCACCGAACAGCTGATCTTCTTCGAAAAACTCATCTCCAACTTCTTCACTCTCCTCAGGAACCGAACCTAAAAACTCTCTGCTATCATAAATTTTCTCAGTAGTAGTCTGTCTTGAATTCTGATTATGGAATCGACTTCTATCTCTAAATAAGTTAAGTAGTTTGAAACCTTGTAACACTTGGAAATCAGGATTTGACTGGAAATTAATAGTGTGACTTTGTGCATCCAATGTGACATCGGAAACTGTTGTGAATTTCACTGGCTTTGTCTTTTGCTTCTGTCCTGTAACTCAAACAACCAAATTGTTACTATAATAATAAACAAAAAAATTCTCAGTTTTGGTACAAAAAATATAGAAAAATCTCACCTTTTCTAGGATCTATTGTTGAATAACCAAATGTGTCGTAATCATTACTAGCATCATCGACACCATACTCCTCCTCTGGGACGGATTCAGCTGATATTCCGCCATACGAGAGCCCAGTATTACTTGTAAAGCTCCAGCTAGAAGGCGACTTATCATGGTCAGAGTACAGCCCAACTAGCCCAGGCTTAGGCAGTTCCGAAGCGTAGTCGCCATAATCATCCGTGTCGATATTGTATGATGGAGTTACAATTTTCTCGTTGGTCTGTGGTCTAAATCTAGAATTCTTGATATTCAAATATGGGTCTTCTTCATCTTCAGCAGAGTTTGTCATAATTTTAGTTGTAGGATTAGGCCCTTGTTGGGCTTTTTGTTGCTGAGATAGTTTGTGCAGAAGCAGGAAGTTTCTTTGGTTCAAACCTCCATCATCGGATCTTTTGTGTCGTGGTTTTCTATGTGTTGCACCGGGAAAGGAAATGAGCGTAGCGTCATTGATTTTAGGTATTAGTTGGATTGGCAGGATGCAGCAAACTATTTCCTCATCACAAGGCTCCGTTTGGTTCCTGTGAATAAATTAAAGGTTCAGGAAAAACAACTTTTGAATCTAGGTAGTTATATTATTTTGGGAACTTAAGATTGTACTTACCATTCTTTGTAGATAACTCCTTTATTTAGATAACAATCTTTCTTCTTTATGTAGGAGCAAATATTTTGAGCTTCCTTATCTTTATGCGCACCAGCCGATATTTTATCATCATCAAATAAAATTTCAGCACTTAAACCATTTTCTGTATTTGTTGAATTGTTTACAACATCTACTTTATTATTTAAAGAAAAGTTGAAAACAAATTCATCATCGACTTTGTGTTTCGGATCCTTTAGCTTAAAATTTTCTTTGGTTTCTGTCGCTTTACCGTTGTGCTTGTTAAATTCTCTTGGCCAAACAATTTTGCCATCAGTATGTTCATAGAGTCGTCGTTTCTTATTCCTGTGATTGAAATTAGTTAGCTTATTAGTGAATAATTCACTGTCCCTAAAAACTATTTTTGCACTCGCGTCATTATCGAAATCACTTAAGATCTCAATGACAGGTTCTTTTGGTTGTACTTTTCTAATATTATTTAACTTTTCATTCAACCACCAAAATTCACCGTTGAGTTGAGCGCACACTAAATTAAATGTAAAAACAATTAACAGGGTAAGCAATATTGCACGCGTCATTTCACTAGATGCTTTTGTAAAAGAGATTGCAGGATGTTGCACTGGTTGCGATAATTGTAATATGATTTCGCTAAAACTCGTCTATTATTCGCGGACAATGTGATGATTTGTGGCGATCGGCGCACAAAGCCCTGCACGTCCTATGTCAGTAATTTGTGGTCGAACACTGAACGATGTTACGATGGTTATTTCTAAAGTACCATTAGTTTTTAGGTCAATCTGGTAGAGTCAGATAATTACGTAATATAGAATTTGCGCTTAAATTATTTCTAGATAATATTTTAGATTCGTTAGTTTTGTTTTATTATGTAAATATAAGTACAACTCGGAATATAATGACATTTGGGTCCTGGGCCAGATGCCATTATATTCAAATAAACCGAGTCAAAACGGGTCGGCCGGCAATATAAACTTGTGCATCATTTTTGATTTAGGATTTTACTTATTGAGATTTCATATTTCCATTATTCCTTGAATGTCGTATATGTATTTCCGAAACTACGAAGTTATTTCTTGTACACAAATACCATTCGAATACATTGACGGCTATTTATATATGTACGTTTATTTACCTATCTTTTTCACCCGACGTTTTAATAGGCTTAACAATGTCGTGGTAATTGAATGTCCGCGTGAATAGTTATTTTAATGTAATAATGTTCTGATCGCGTAAGCTTAAAAAATATTTCACTATGTACCATTTGTATTTAATAATTTTATTTGCTGTTAGTACCCTACAGGTTTATGTCTAAGCTTAGTTTAGTCATTTAATAACTAAGATGATCAGATTGCCCTTGACCTGGTATGGTATGGTATGGTATGGGTACTCCCTTGTCCGCATTTGGACTCAACTTGGTCCATTATGCGTTGATTTGCTAGCAAAGCCAGCCTAACTCCGTCCAGAAGCGCAGAATCTTCCTGGGATCTTCACAGGCTTCGCGGAGTGACCTCGGCAAGTTGAGGATTTCTGTTCGTTGTGCTGTTACTCCCTCGCATTCCAGGACTACGTGGGCGGCCGTTTCGTCGTCACTGAGGCATCCTCTGCAGAGGGCTGTCCGTCGCTCCGATGGTAAATAGGTGTTTGTTTAGTGGGCAGTGTCCTGTTAGTGTTCCCACCAGGATACGCAGGTCCGTTCTGTTTAAGTTCAGTAGGCGTTTAGTTAACTTCGGTGATGTTGATGGGAGCGCCGCTCTAGCTTGTCTGCATTCTGGCAGGTGCTTCCATCGTTCGTTATGCGTCTCTCTAGTTCTCAGCCTAGTCCATGTCTGGAATAGTGAAAAAGGCAAGGGTAGAAAAGGGGATGGGCCTTCTGTGGTTGTTTCCGATCCCTTCCGTGCCAGCTCATCAGCGGCGTCATTCCGCTATGTCCCTTAATCCATTGAAGGATGATCCTGTTCTTGGCAGATATCCTTTCTAGAGCTAAGTGACATTCGTACACGAGCTTGGAGTTGCAGCTGTTTCCCTCCAGAGCCCTGAGTGTAGCAGCACTATCAGAGAGAATTCGTACACATTGGTCGTTAATTCCTCTCTTCTGCATGGTTGTAGCTGCCTGGGTTATTGCTACACATTCACATTGGAATATGGAGCTGTGTCTTCCTAGCGTTATTGAAATGTTAATGTTTAGGTCCATTGAGTGAATCCCAGCACCCGTACCTGTATTCGTTTTGGAGCCATCTGTGTAAATTCTGACTTCATGGGTTCCTGATTCATCTTTTTGATCCTCGTATAGTTGTATCTGGTAGTGTTTGTTTATGATCGGTTTACTGGGCATTTTGTCACAGGGGGCGGCCATAAGAGGTTCGCCCTTGCCCTTGACCTGATTTTTACTATTAAATATGATTCACGAACATATTTCGAACACTTTTCCTATTATATTGTACTATTTATGAGTTATACGTAATATTAGTAACAATAACAAAGTAAGCACAGTGTTTGTAGAACCAAAGTTAAAAAATAAAGCTTCCAACCACACCCGGGTTTATTTCTAACTTTATTATACCTACCTTCACATAAAACCGATCCATCATTTTCCAATAAAAGTTAGTTACAAATTAGATTAGCTTCAAGCATCCTAGGGAGGCGAAACTTGGAGTTGCCTCTTGTAAAAACTTTGTGCAGTTGCCAAATTGATTTCGATCGAACCTGCCGGTGCGGTAACTTTGTTTGCAGCGAACTGAGAACTCGTTTTCTAATGTAGACAGACTGCTTGAGCGTTATTGACATGATCAGGGCCCTCATCATCATCATATCAGCCCATACACGTTCATTGCTAGACATAGGCCTCCCCCATACGACGCCACAAATAGCGGTCCTGAGTCGTCTACATCCATATTTTGGTAGCGCAATCTGTTTAGGAGATTCCTATTCAGGGCCCTAATTCCACTAAATGATTCGCTTCACCATAACAATGGTACATATTAGTCGTCTCAGAATGACACATTTTGGCATTAGACGTTTCTTAAAAAAACTACAGATGAAAGGTTGAAACCATTCTGTCAATATCTCAATGCAAATAGCAATGAGAAATCGATAGATCTCTATCTAGATTCTAGAGTTTCTCTCATTCTGAGACGATACCATTGTCATAGTAAAGCGAGTGGTTTTATATACTATTTTAGTTATATTGTGTTATAGTCGTATACGCCCCTGGTACGTTATACTTGACGCAGTTATAAAAGTTCTTTTTTGTGTAATTTTAACTAAGTCATATATGTAACTATACGACTTAGCTAAAATTATACAAAAAAAAACTACAAGAATGTTTTCCGCAGGATCTTTGAGCTTGAATAAATAAACAAGTCATGCCCATTATATTTTCCTCTCCCTAACTTAGAATCAAATATTATTTCGAAATATATCAGTAGGTAGGTATTCTCTTTTCTCCTATTTTAATATCGATATTTTCATCGAAATAACCAGGTATTCGTTACGAGTTTGAAAGAACGAAACGAAAAGATATCCTCGTTGGCCGTTCCAATTTTCATGACATTTCCATACTTCAACACGAATGGCGATGCAATCTCTTTCTTTGGCTTTGTTCTTTGACTAAGTTTTGATGTATAAAGCTTTCTGCATGTTGAAATATTTCGTCCAGCTACCTTGGAATAAGATGCGGGTTTAACAGACCAAATGTATAAACTAACGCTTTCAACGCCCAATACGCACATGGTATATTATATCTGCAGGTGCAGTTCGGCGAGGCCGAGGCTGGACAGTGAATGAATGCGTCAATGAACATTTAGATTACAGCCTAGCGGAATGTTGCTACAAAAAATTCCACACATTGAGTTCTGAGACGATGGGAATAATTCTTCTATGCCTACGTTACGTTTCTGTCCCTTGTAATTGCATATTGCATATAAGAAAAGTTTTTTATAATTTTAAACTCCGAAGGTAGGTGAAGAAACTTGAGAACAGGACCGGCAGGAAAATTCTAGTCAAAATTATAAATGGAAATACCGCAACGGGTTTGTTTACGTTCATTCGCGAAGCAATTAGAATGCAAAGCTACGATGCTTCGATTTACTTTTTCAGGCCGGGCGACGGAAAATTGCAATCGTGATTTTTTCAATCGAACTCTTGAGGCTGTTTGTTTGAACTCAGGAATTGCTGATGGCACTAACATTAGTGTTACGGATTGGTTTTTCTTTCGTTTTCGGTGTTTAGAAGTAGGTAACGTAGATAATTACGTAAATTCGAAACAGAACTATGAGAGACTAGCTGCTCCCCGCGTCTTCGCCAGCGTTTTATCGGGATAAAAAATAGCCTAGGTAGGTATATGTTATTCCAGGTCCCTAACTATAACCATTTAAAATTTCAGCCCGATCAGTTTAGTAGTTGTTGCGTGAAAGAGGAAGGTTGAGTTTGAGGATGTTTGATCCTCAAACTCAACATATATCCATTCTTACAAACTTTGACATTTATAATATTAGTAGGATTTTCGACGATGTTAATCGCAAAATAGTGCGAATCGATTCTTTCCTATTCATTCATGTCGTATATTCATTCCGAAATCGCTTTAAGCGATAAAGCCGCAAATTAGTTTACCTTTTCCAAACTGGACGTTTTTCTGAAAAAAGCATTATCTATCTATTTATCATGTCTTGAAATGAGTTTAGTTTTAACAAACAGATTTGCCTACCCCCAAATTGCTGGTCAAGATTGAGCGGGCAAATCGAATTATCAAAACGATTTTAAACTTCATCAATTTAGAGCACTTTCTGCTAGTCTCTTCTTAATGCTGACCATAAGATATTTTGCAATTTACTTTCTTCTAACCCTAAGGAATATTTCAGGTCTTTCTAGAGTTGCAATATGAATTATAAAATGCTCGCGTGCACTGCTAGTGGATTAAATCTACCCAAGGGAGACATCACGGCTCTGATACTGTTGCAAAGGTTCATTTACCTTTCATAATGGAATTTGCAAGTTAATAGGTCATGGAATATTTGGTTCTGCGAGTCTGATATGATATACCAATTTATCTGACAACTCACTAGTTATCATCATCATATCAGCCCATACATGTCCACTGCTGGACATAGGCCTCCCCCATACGACGCCACTAATAGCGGTCCTAAGCCGCCTACATCCATTGATTCCCTGCGACCGCTACGATGTCGTCGGTCCATCAAGTGGATGGTCTCCCAACAGTCCGTTTCGCGTTGAATCGTGGCCGCCGCTCGAGAACCTTTACTCCCCAGTGGTTATCAGTTCTGCGAGCCATACGACCTTTAGTAAAACTTCCTGCAAGTTATAATAAATGTAAATAAGAAATTAGGACATTTTCCATTGTTTTTCTAAATATTAAGAATAAATATGACCAGCCGTGTCGGTCCCAGTGTAAGAATCATCCTTTTCAAACCAAGCCCGTCGATGCCGTAAGAGTCGGCTAAGGGAACCTGCCCGAGGAAGGGCAATAGCTTCTTTATTTTAAAACCTATACTGCGACCACCAATCTGCCTCCCAAGCGTAGTGATCATAGCAAATCCACCTTGTTTGGAGAAGGCAAGTCCAGCAGTGGACGTATAAGTGCTGATGAGAATGACTTGTTATGTTGTTGGGTAGTTGAACGACCTAAATGTTTTTAACAATGAAATTTACTCAACAATTCTTCTATTATTAAATAATAGAAACAAATTGGAACAGTATTTACAATTGAAACAATTACAGAGCCCAATTGCGCTAACTGCAGACTTGCAAACAAGGTAGGTAGGTAGCTAAACTGGCCCATATCAATACCAGTCGGAAGAGTCCACAAGATGCGGCTGCATTGCCCCGCGGTATGGCAATGCTAATGCGCTGCGATACTTACCAGGTGCTCAGATATTTTTTTTTAACCCAGAGAGCTTCGGTATGCCACGCTAAATGTTTTCATATTTCGATATTGCTATTTGCTATTTCTTGTTCATTTTGTTAACATAACTAGTATCTATGCTAGTACCAAACTACACCTAACACGAACGTCCATTGAGCGCCGTTCAAAATTGAATTTCGTATTCGCTCATGACTCTCGCTATTTATCGAATAAAATCCCCAAAGTAAATACTTCTGAGTTTTCTAGCTCAAAGCTTGGTAGAAAATGTTTAAAAGAGCTTCCAATATGAATGTTATTGTTCTAACCATATTTTATTCATTCCTTTAAACTTTGTAGGAAGTGAAATTCGTTTGAAACGGAAACAATGCTTTGAACGGCTCTCGAATACGAAACAGAGCGTCGAAGTGAGAGATTTGTGTTTGAATCGTGAGTGGGCTTGGAGATGCCAGAATCGAGCCTAAGACATACATACATAGTACACTGGACCAGTATAGTAATTTTTATCAGATTTTAATTCCTTTATTCCTTTATTCCTTTATGCTTACAAAATAAGCACGTAGACAAGTAAAATTGTATACTATAAACAGCTTTTTTTGCTATTAGCACGGATCCTTTACTTCGTAACTATCCAAATATCCGGAGAGCTTCGTGATTCGGCCCAATATTATTGATAATAGAAAAATTGGTTAACTTATGGTAGAGTCTGGCTAAAACAATTTCTAGCAATACGTTCAGACACTTTGCTGGATAGGCGAGTCAAATAGTAAGTTGTTAATAGAATACTGAATCTAAACTGCTCTGTGCTAGTTGTAGCAAGAATAATTTATAGCCGATAGCAATCGGGCAATGTTCCAGAATCAACGGCTCGAGAACTGCACGTTATCCTGCGCCTTTTTGAATAATTTGGTATCTGTCCCGAAACATATAAGTGAACTTAAGATACATTTAGGCTTCTTATCTTGGATTGAGGTCGTAGTTTTCGTCTTGTGAAAGGTTGAAGTTAATATTGCTTGCTACAACTTTATGATATACGATCCCTCATCTTGCTTACGCGTGCTACGTTACTCAACGGCTCTTGTAAATAAAACTATGAATATTACTTGTATATTTCGCCAACTTGCTATTTAAATTCAGTGCAGGCGCTACCCTGCCCTGAAGTATACATAAAAATATGCCTATGCATCATTTGACTCCACAACGGGCAGCATAGAATGATTCCACGCCCCGCGATTTTAGCCTCAAGCTTACTGGAGATAAAGCTTAGAGTAGTTCGGGATGTTGGACTTGTTTGAGGCTTTTTGGCAAATCCCTTTCTGATGTGAGGCACTAAAGGGAACGCTTTATAGCGTCCGCGGTCCGCCGCTGAGCATTCGCGGCTCTATTTAACATTCAACGGCAGGAAGGTACACAGAAAAATCTACATTTTTAATGGCTTCCACGAGGAACCAACTTCTCGACAAATGTGCTGGTGTGATTTCGAAAGAAACAACTGTGGATTGGCTTAGAGGGAATAATAAAGCATGAATCCGTGTGGGTGGTGATGTTAATATTCCTGGAGGTATTGCTGAGACGTGTTGACGTGTTAATTATAGGGAAAATATAACTTAGTTTATGTTGGGTTCGTGGAAAATGCACAAAGTCAGAAAGGTGATAAAGGAGTCCTTGGTACCTACTATAATTAATAAATGCTCAAAGCCCACGTCCCGTCGATGGCAAATGATGCCACAAAGAAGCTGCTCCCTGCATCTGGGGCTTGTTTAAAACTAAATTATGCGCTCCGAGACTCTGTTATTTAAGTTTTGTTCTAACTTCAGCAATTTCATATTTTAAAGTCATATTTGAGCTGGGAAACAGATTTGTTTATAAGTCGAGTAAGGTTGAGTTCGCTGAATGATTAAGCACATGAAGAACTCTTAAATTATGAATTTTCTTATTAAATTCTACTAAAGAAACTTAGGGAAACTTCACCCGTTCTGAGAACATTATAGGGATTCAACTAGTTGGCTCTAAATGGAATGGAATCTAAATGTTTGCCCACTAGATTTAAATGCAGACGGAAAACGGGCTGCCTTGCCATGACCATTCATCATTGTCATGGTAAAATACACTCAGCACTGCATAATATCGACGTTAACTCAATTTATGTGCGGAACCCTGTACATACATAATAATGTACATATACACTCATGGTGTGTAATTTGAATGGACAAATAGGAACGGCATAGACAGGGTGTTGTGATATCAATAAATAACTATAGATATTCACCAATATGGTAGGCTTTCTGCCAGTTCTTTCATAATTTCCGTTACTATAAACATCACACTAATATTATAAATGCGAAAGGGTGTTTAAATGAATGGATGTTTGTTACTTCTTCACGTGAAAACTACTAAATGGATTGGGTTGAAATTTTGTATAGATGTATGTAGCTCTAGGTCTGACTAAAACATAGGGTACGTTTTATCTATTACGTTGTAATGAGACAGACTATAGTCACTTTTAAGTTTTCTCGCAAATTCAATAAAGAAATAAAACAAAAGCTACTTAGCACCTATAGCTCAATATTTTATTCTAACTTTCAACGATCACAGGTTGCCCTGTGCCCGCAACCGTGGAGGTGTGCCCCAAGGTTGCACCATGGGACCCATTCCCGTGAAATACGATCATTGGGGTTCACAGAAACTTCGACCGGGTCGAAGTTTCTTCGTATAGTTTAATTAGGGTCGAATCGACCCTAATTAAACTATACGAAGTGATATTTATTCGAATTAGCCCGTCATTACCGTGGTGGGATAATTCTTGCTCTTTGCGACTGAACTTCCCTAACAGTTCTGAAAGTTGGAAGTAATCCTTTAAGGAAAATTTAGTTTATTGCGATAGGAAAACCGAGGATTTCTCAAGCTTTTATGTAAACTTTAAGTTAGTTTCAAACACTTTCTCAATAAATCGCCTGGCAGATTTTCTTTTCAAATATCAAAGTGCTTTATTTACTTTAGACCCTACCGCACTCTTGGACACATCATCAAAAATTCAAATTACAAAAGTAAAACTAGGAAAACTTCTATCTTTTTGTAAGGATTTTTAGTTTTCGAATTGCAGCGCAAAACTCATCCCAAGTTATTTCTCGATTTCCTTTAGATACCTAATTTGATATTTTATAATAATTTTTTTACAAAGGACTTACAATAGGTATGAGTATGACCTTTTCTAAAACCATTTTTTCTTAATATTAGGTACATGTCTGTGTGAGTGTAAGAAATTAAATAGTACTATATTTACAAAAATAATGAACTCTACCGTTCGTACGAATAACAAAGCTATTTTTATAATTGTAAAGTGCAAATTCTAAGAACAATCAAGTTAGCCGTGTTTCAAGTAGAACAATTAGCAAAGTAGGTTGCCAGATGGACGTTACTACCCAACATCTTCAGTAAATGGAATAGTAACGAACTTAACCAGCGCCACTGTGAACGGAAAATAAAAACATCCTGTGGATACAGTTATCGGTTGCTACTATGTCTTGGAACTTTGTTTTGTTTAAGGTTGTTGGTTTGCTCTGTTACTTTTTAATATTTGTCCACGACTTCATCAAGAATCAAAGTATATTAATAAAAAAAAACCGTTTATTTTTTTGTCATTTGTTGATGTGTTTTGTCAGTTGTTGATAATAAACGTTAGGTTAGACTGAACCCGATTGAAGTCTCGCTCACGCTCAGTTGGTTATTAAAAAGAAAGAAACATGGATACTTAGGTAGAAATACTTTCTTAATTCTTAATTCAATTTTCTATAGAATTCTACCGTAGCCAGTCGGTAGTTTCTGTGGTATGTATGTATTGATAATGGATGATATCATCATTTGCACTTACAAATTTTTACTTCTTTTGTCGTCAATAAAAATATAAATGGAATTTCTCCGTTTTCTAGCAAGTGCCATAGCATTCTTCCATCCAGTTTTTGCTGATACCTAATCACATTTACTGAACCAGCCAGGATTTTAGTAGGTATATACCGAGGTACCTACTTTGTTGCAATTTCTACTTATAATATAAAAGAAAATATTTAGTTACAGAAAATAATATGTCGATAGCAAAAAGTTATTTTCATTATTATGAAAATAACTTTTCTCATATGTTCATATTATGTTACTAGCTGAGCTAGAATCTACGCTTCAAATTATGACACGCCACGATTTTGAAGTAATATCAAAATGACCCTTGACTCCATTTTAGAATACGAATTTTCAAAAATCCGTTCTTAGCGAGTGCCTACGTCCTTAAACCCCCATGCAAAATTTCACCCTCGTAGCTCTTGTAGTTTCATAGATTTCTTGATGAGTCTGTAAGCCTTTTCTCTTTAATAAATACTATGGATGTCACTAATTTATATCAGGATTCTTTCTATTTGAGTGAGAACCAAAGAAGTATTATAGTTACTAATAGAAACCCCTACAAAAAATGGCAAAAAAAAGAAGGTAAAGGCCTCCTCCAGAGCTTATCAGTGGATTGGTCTGGACCGAGAGAATTTGAAGTTTTCCAGAGATCTTGGTCTTTCTAGCCAGTCTTCAAGACAAGAATGAATAGGTGTCTTCGAGACCATCGTCGGCTATATCGTCTCTTGCAATAAGATGAGGTCGAAACAAAGAAAAAGAATCTTTCAACTATAAAAAACAGTCTTAGTCTCACTGCTCTGACTTTGTCCAGCCATCGTTCCGTGTCCTGCCTCGGCCACGGCTTCCACTGGGTCACTTCCAGCGAGCAGTGGACTGCCCCTACAAAAAAGGTAGATAGATAGAATATATTTTATCGCACAAAAGTTGTACATAGGCGAACATAATGCTAGATAGCACTATGTGCCTGCCAGTGTGGAAAATAATTTAATAGGTATTGCTAATTAACAGGAATTAAAAGAAACATATACACATATTTATAACATAACATTTGTTTTTTTTTTTCAGTGGAAGGGATGTTAACCCGTCGAACAGCCCCCTGTAATGCTGGAAGACCACACCCTTCGTTGGTCAGCGAGTCCATCGGACTTAGCCGGTAGCGTAGGTAGGCTGTGCTACCGACCGTTCCCCCATCCGCCACCCGGGTGACGCTCCTCTACGCCATCAGGGATAGTGCGAGGTGACTACATAACTGATATTCATAATTCATAATACAATGGATCGATATATAGACATATACAGCCTTGGCCAAAAGTATAAAGCACCCTAAAATTTAATGACTTTTTCGTGTTTAAGGTGGAAAATAAAACTAATTTGTTTTCCAAATTACTATATTAACATAAAATTATATAAATCACTAATATTTAGTTGGCCCACCCTTCGCATTGATCACAGCAGCAATTCTTTGGGGCATGCTGTTAACAAGATTTTTATATTCGGCTGCACTTATGGCGTCCCACTCTTGAAATAAAGCATTTTTTAGCGTTGTTTTGGATGTAATGCTATGCTGTTTGACTTTGCGCTTCATAATACCCCAAAGATGCTCGATAGGGTTCAGATCTGGGGACTGCGCCGGCCAATCTAACAAGACAATACTGTTGTTTCGAAACCAGCGCATGGAGGTCGCTGATTTATGACAAGGAGCATTGTCTTGTTGGAATTTGACGCCATCCAAGTTCGTGTCGCCGAAAATGCGCGTAAGCGAAGGTAATAGAGCGGTTTCGAGTACATTTATGTACTTTTCACTGTTCATACGGCCTTCGCAAACGAACATTTTGCCGACGCCATCAGCTGCCATGCAGCCCCAGATCATAATGCTACCTCCCCCGTGTTTAACAGTGGAAACCACGCAATCTGGATGATATTCCTTGCCGACGCGCCGCCCCACGAAGGTTACACCCGCAGTTCCGAATACCTGTAACAATTGAAAAAAGTAGAGCTTAAATGTGTGCTCATTATTTCTAAGAAAGCCAACTAAAATAATAGTAATCAGTGTTATCGTTTTTATGAAATGGTATAAAAGCTTACCTCAAAGTTTGATTCATCGGACCACACAACATTTGACCAATCCTCCTCCGTGAAGTGTTGGTATCGTAGAGCCCATTCTAAGCGATTTTTTTTGTTATTTTCCGAGAGCCACGGCTTCTTTCTTGCTTTACACCCCTTTAAACCCGCATCTCCAAGCCTTTTCCTTGCCGTTCGAGCACTAATAGGGTATCCACTTTCTTCGGATAGGGCGGCAGCGAGCTCAGAAGAAGTTTTTTTGCGATCCTTCAGAGACTCGCGGATGAGTTTTCTGTCCTGGCGCTCAGTAGTCACGCGTTTTCTGCCACTCCGTCTTTTATTTGCGTGGGAACCAGTCTCCGCAAACCGTTTAATAGCAGATTGCACTGCGTACCGCGAACATTTCACGAGTTTGGCAATCTCTACTTGGGTCTTTCCTTGTTCATGTAACAACTGAATTTTAATACGTTTTGCGTAGCACAGTTCACTTGTTTTTGGCATTTTCGAAAAAAAGGAATGTTAATTTCACTATTAAATCACACACGGAAGCTTCCTTACGCTACGAATAACAAATGAAGACTGATTTGTATTTTTGAATTTTTTGTGTAAAATACCCATAATTTGAGTTTAGCTCACCAGATGTTTTATGGCCCATAGAAAAATGTTATCTATTGTTTTAATAATCGTTTGAGGGCACCGGCTTGCCCTTTGTTCAAAACATTGCTATTTTTTTAAATGTGTTTTGAGATATGTATGTTTTAGAGGGGTGCTTTATACTTTTGGCCAAGGCTGTAGATATTTTTCATCATACATAGAAAACGCAGAGACCCGTAACATATTTATGCTGATCTTACAAATATTTGACCCGCAGCCCGAATAAAACCAACAACCTTCTACGTCACAAGTTCCTCCTACGCCAGAAGTGCTTTGGCTGCTGCGTCACTTTTATTTTATTTTGAAGGCTACGAACCTCTCCCAAATGGAAACGGATTTTCCCATGCCTTTTTGTTGTTGTTTCACTTAGAATGAAATGGGGCGCGCTATGAGTGAGAAAGCGCGTCTAACCATCTAATACGAAGCTGTCATGTGGCTCTGTGTGCGTGTGCTTGGTGTTGGCACCATTTTTCGTACTTTCCGATTAATTTTGATTAAACGATTAATATCAAAAATATTTTTGATAATTTATAATGTTGAATATATTTAGGATGTTTGCAGCGCAGCAGATTTTCGAATAAAGTTGTCTATCATGCCTAAAAATCGCTTGAAAATGACTCAATTTGGTGGTCATAATTAATTTCGCTCTCATTTAAATATCATTATGTTTTTTCAAAAACTAAACTGCTACTAACATAGCTATTTTTCATCCGATTACGTATGGCAAATTACAATAAGATCGGGGACATATGTAGTTTCCAATATGTACGTTTGTATGGGGAATAAGGCTATCCGTTCCGTTCTTAAATCATCAAAATATACATATAATTAAAACACCAGTTTATTATGTACGTCAAAGAACAGTATGAACATTAGGTATGAAAGTTCATTAATTATATGTAGGTAGATTTGAGCATAGGAATTAGGAACGTATGTATATGTAACCAGTTTGTTTGGCTTCAGTCTACATTGTTCCTCGTCTAATCCTTCAGGCGACCGAGCTTTTGGGAGACTTAATACAACTTTTACAAAGGAAATGGAACATGTTGACTTGAAAGGAAAGCCTTGTCCGACTGTTATACGTCGTCGCTTTAACGCGAATATTTATGTAACTACTGCTTTAAGATTACTATTAAATAATAGTAGATTGTTACACAAGGGTTGTAAGGGAGCTATTACAGAACAAGATCCAATTTGGCGCCAGTGCGAGCTCAGCTCGCAAAGGGCCCTAAATTGGATTGAGTGCACCCGAGATATTTAGAAGATATTTAGCGAATATAGTTCGAGGGTGCACTCAATACAATTTCGCACCCTTGCGAGCGCTCGCAAAGGGCGCTAATGGATCGTGTGCACCCGAGAACATAGTTCGAGGGTGTAATAGCTACTTGCAACCGAGGTAAGCATTCTACTTTACATCATAATGGCGAGGCAAATAAAACATTTATATACTTCATCATCATCATCATCATCATCATCATCAGCCTATACACGTCCACTGCTGGACATAGGCCTCCCCCGTACGACGCCACAAATAGCGGTCCTGAGCCGCATCCATCCATATATGTATATACTTAGGTATAACAAAATGTAATTTTTATTAGAAAAATTAATTATTTAATAAAAGATTTTGTACAACATCTTCTGCTTCGAGATGACAGAAATCAGGCGTGCAGACCTGATGAAGTACTTGACATACTTAACTACCCCTTTAAACGTGTTTATTACAGTTTTAACTTTTAACTTTAGTTTATTACAGTCGCACAAATCAAATGAAATGAAATGCCGCCATTTCCAGTTTTTTTTTTCAGTGAAAAGTTTCTTATCATTTTATAAGAAAAGAGATTGTTTCACCAAGAGTTTTGCATAGCTTGAACTGTAAAGTCTTTACAATTCAAACAAAGTGTGACGTAATGAGATATGAGAACGGAATTCCTATAAAAATTTACTGTGTTGCGAATACCATCTTACACAGTCTCTTTGCTTAGTTTGTAAAACCTTCTTGCCGAGCATTATGATGTAAATATAATAATATCTTTATTTCGGATAACTACAGATCCATATTGGGTTAGTAAGCACACAAAATAAAAAAGAAGAGCGTTAGTACAACAAAAATATGAAATAACAATTTAAATAATTTATAAACGCACGCCCCGTTCCCAGAGCGATCGACGTTTACCGGTATCACTCTGCGAACCAGGCCTGCCCACAGCGGCGATGAAAACCTGTCCGCTATGGTTTTCAGGATGCTGTTGTTGCTGTCCCGCACTCTGCGGATCAGGGACGCAGTTTTTTTGTGGATGATGGCTTCAAAGCCATGCGTTTGATACTCTGCAAACATCCCCGATGCACTGCAGAAGCAAAGCTATTATGCGTTTATGGCAGCCTAGGACAAAATGTCTTTGGTAATAGCGTTATAAAATTATGTTAAAAACAGTCAGTTCTTCTTCTTTACGACATTCCATCCATTAAGGCTTTCTTCTTTCACTTTCTAGAGTCTCCTCCATCGATCATTTTGATCGAGAGAGCTCTACAATGTTTTACTGCTTAGTACTCATAGAATATCAGTTCATTTCAATTGTTTCTTTGGCCTGCTAGCAATAGGTAACTGCTTCGATTTTTTGGTTCGTAGCAGTATCAGCTGGTCTCCAAATCACTTCATTTCAACTGTTTCTTTGGCCTGCTAGCATTAGGTACCTACTGCTTTGATTTTTTGGTTCGTAGCAGTATCAGCTGGTCTCCTAATATAAAGTCCTTTTCGATACATTCACATCATTTTTCGCACAAAATCTATCAATACAGACACGTAGGACTAAAAGCGTCCGCTCTAATGGGTTTATGGGACGAGCTGATAGATTTGATGGTAGAGCAAAAAGGATTCTGGACCCATTCGGATGTAGGTATAACTAAGTATTCGGCCGGTCGGATTACTGCGGCGTGTAAGTCAAGGTGAGCTCTTGTTGCGGTTTGTGTGTTTGATAGTTCAGAAACGAGCTTCTTTGCTCAGCAGTGGGGCAATAGGCTTAAAACGAGGGGTGGCGTATAGTATAAAAGACGGAAGTTGACAACATTGACCAGTGGTTTCTTCAGGGGAAATGCGGTGCTCTGTCAACACAAATAACAAACAAACAATGGATCTGACAATGCGTACAATGATGATGAACGTAAGTGATCAGTTATTCTACTCTCCTATTTCCTTGTTGGTTGTTCAATTGACAACATAATCTTGGCCGAATGCTTTATGGAATCGATTTTTGTATATGATTTTATTTATGAAAAAGTTTTAATTGATTTTATAATTTTTGCTCGATATTTTGTATTATTTTACAGACATATGTACTCAGGAGTCTAAATTACTTTATTTTTGAAATCAGAATATTCAACAGAATAAAAATAGTATTATTTTTACCCGACTACCAAAAGACTCGTCCTTCGTTCGGTATAGCAAATAAAAAAAAGTAAGATCAAAGTAAAGTAGTAGCAAATAAAACATAATTAATAATGTTTTATTTGCTACTTGCTTCTGCCCGCATATTTTTCTTGTCGACAGATTTACATCTCTACCTACCTGTCGAAAGTGTCTATGAATTATCATTCTGTCATTCAGTCTTCATTCACCCAGCTGTTAACGATTAGGGAACTTCGTAATCGTATATTTCCGTAGACTGAGCATAGAGCAAAAATCCTCAATCTACGTATATTTCAAACTAAAAATAAAATCGTGGACGGACCATATAGTTGTTTTTTTGTTTATATTCTGTTTTGTTTTAGAATGCGTCACCCAGGTGGCCATCATCAGCCTATTCTAGTCCACTATTAGATTTTGGCTCTCCGAATAAGCAACATAGCGTCCTTCTTCGGCTTTCCGTATCCAGCATTTCATTTGTGTCGCGGGTTAGTGTTATTTATAATAGCTATGGGCCCTAAGCTATTGTCTTGTGCCAGTATCTAACTCGTTACCGTAATCAGCATAACTGGTTTTCATTGGTCCGGTACACAGAGTGCATCGGAGGATCCCGGGGATTATGCAAACCAACAAGAGCCAGTTAGTGGCTCTTTACCTTACCTCTGGCTATGCAATTTGCCGATTAGCCTAGCTATTGACGAAACTACTAGCTTTTTCAGCGAATTATATCTACTTAATAGCCTAGGTACATAGGTATTTTTTTTTCTCTTTATTTATTTTAAGGTATTAATTACATACAACTAGGTTGGTAGTATTTACAATTATTTAATGGAGATCTACGAAGCTTTGCGCAAGCCTATGCCGAAACTTGATCACAGAGCCAAAGAATCATGTGTCTACCCACAATGTACCTACATATTTTCTTTTGAAAACTTAAAACCACGAATATTGGTGGATATTCAAAACAGCAGTGCGAAAATAGGCAAAACTGAAACTATTTATTATTAGGTTCTTTCCTTGTTTAGCACGTCAACCCATTTAAGTAGGTTAGTTACCTACTAAATGATTAAGGGGGGTTTGTAGGTCAATGCCTATGAACGAAGAAGGTAATAAATCCGACCTTATTCCATATTCATAATCATTATCCGTATGCCCGACTATAAAACCACACTAAAACAAAACGAGTATTTTACTAACTGCAATAAAATAAATCAAGTAAATCCATAATTTCCACAAGAATAAATTATATTTAGGTGGGGAATGTTCTTGAAGCTAACTAGATTTGTAAAACGGAGTGTGGGACGTTTTGTTCATGCTTTAGCATTGGGTACTGATTTACATATGCCGTGGGGCCGCGGCGTACGAATATCGACCCCTCCAACACAACCCGTGGATGTCGTAAGAGCCGACTAAGGGAACCTACCAGAGGAAGGGCAGCAGCTTCCTTCTGAGTATTTTTCAACACCAACACTGCGATCACCAATCCGCCTGCCAAGCGTGGTGATTATGGCAAAACCCCCACTACATGGGAGACCATCCACTCGCTGGTCCGACGACATCGTAGCGGTCGCAGGGAGTCGATGGATGGAGGCGGCTCAGGACCGCTATTTGTGGCGTCGTATGAGGGAGGCCTATGTCCAGCAGTGGACGTATATGGGCTGATATGATGATGATGACTTTACAAGAACAAAGACCGCTACTTATGTGGGATAGTCATATAAAAGCGACTTGAATAAAATTTTCGCAGTTACTTCCACCAAAGATTTATATCGTTAGATATGCCCTGGCACCAAAAACCGTGGTCCCGTTGTCTTTGAATGTGTGCGTTACGAAATGCCGACGCACGTACACTAATAAGTAGTTAAAAATTGTGTTTTTGCCAGTAAACTTAACCACGTACCTAACTGTTATTATAACCATATTGTGTGCAATCATACTGCACACACTTTTGTGAAAAAATAAAGGTCCTATCATGCCCTGAAATCAAAAAGTCTAAAAAGTGTGCAATCTGGGTTCTACCACAGATTAGCTGGTAATGTTACTTTGTAGTGCGGTCAGAACGCAACAGCGGAAACACAAATTTATAAAACGGAAAGAAAAATAATAGTTATTTAATTATATCGCAATACCTAAGAGTGAAATGTAACGGTTTTGTCTTTATTTGTATGTTTAGAATTATTGTTTCATTTGCGAAATCCGCACGATGGCATTTTGTGATACTTTTCAACAAAAAATGGCAATGTTACAGCACGTCTCGCTGACACTGTGTTTAGATGTACACTGATTCCAAATGAGCGAGCTATCTCATTTCATATGGCAACAAAACGGGCGCGGTCTCACTACGGTAAGGGCCTATCTAACGATATAAATCTTCGACTTCCACAGTTCAGGAAAAGAAAAGCTGAAAATAGCTGCCGTAAATCAAACCAGCATTTTACTGTTTACTGCAATACATCAACAAAATCCGCGGCTTCGCACCAAAGTCCTCTCGATTTCCCCACCTAACGGTATTGGCGAAAATTTATAGACTGTGAAAATTCAGTGTCCCTACGGATCTGTGCGAAATGACAAACGTGATCAGAGTACGATAGTATTCGGCTGGGGACAAACTTGCTGACATTTCCAGTTGCAATTTTCACCACGGACATAAAGCTGGATGCAATAAAGTGTATTGCGAAAAAAAATAAAAAATCTTGATACCGAATCTAGCTATGAGCACGTTCTCTTCATGTTATACCCGACACATGAAAGTCTCATTTCAACTGAGTAGGTCGTAGTGTATTATTTTCGTTTGGTACGCACATTTTCCAAGCATATTAGATGATGGCATTTCTTTAAACATTCTAATATGCAGGTACGCAAAGGAATGAAAGTCATAAAATTTGGCCGACCTATCTTGCTATGGCATAGTGTAGGCTCTATGATGAAATTAAATACATGTAATGTTGCAGTGTCCTGACCCTATTAGGATTACCCGATCTAAACCTGGAGTTCCTCTTCTTTATTTATTTATTATTTACGGACTCCTAACAAAACAACATAGCAAGTGATACATTACATACATACAGGCATACAACTTACTCTTTGTATTCATAGTAGGAGATCAACTAGTTAGTGTTCGCTCTTATCTTTACACATCCCATTATAACAACTAGGTACTCTAGACAAGCCGCAAACAACAAACACGGACAAATAACAGCGACCGCATTACCCCTTATTGTGGTCCATAAAAGGGTCTAAGGGTGTGGTGTCCTAACTTGTCCCATGAGGGCCGTAATTTATGCTTGTGCCACATATTCGTCGTGTCCTGAGAAAGCTTGAATTATGGAGTTAGGAGACGCCCTTGCCCTAAACTGGAAGAGTAATGACTAGGCCCATTGCCGTTAGAACTTCATAATGGACACAGATTTCTTTATGGAGACAAAACTTTACCACTTAGGCCAAGTTTACTCGACAAGAAGGTTTCGTTAAATTGAATATAATCTTATCTGTTGAAGAGTTTCGTCTCAAAATCTCTGGGTTCGTACAGGAATAGGACTGAAATTGAGTTTATAGAGCTAATGTCAGTGCCCACATGCTGATCTGCGTCTGCATGCACCTGGCGCTACCCTGCAGGCATCTGCTGGGCAGCGAACGCCTTCACTTAGTTTCATTTCAGGCATTTTATGACAATAAAATGACACCTTATTTAATTTCCATTATTGCAAGAGAAGAATACAAAGAAAGAAGAGAAGATTTATTCTGACGTGGATAATATTTAGCAGAGACACAAAGAGATTAATTTTACCTCACCCGGCTTTTTGAATGTAGCTTCCGAAACATTTAAAAAAAAAAAATATTGTACAAAGTAAGCCGGATAGGAGTCCCACTATAAAGCTTTTTAAAAGCTGAAGTTTATTATTATGTGAGTGTGCCAAGTCCGGCGGCACATTCCACGGATTCACGTGGTTTCAGGATTTTGTCCAGGAATTCTATTCAAACATTTCGGTATGACTGTCGTTGTTTAGTTGTTTTTATTTGATGATACCTCGCGGTAGATAATGTTAAATAATAATACGTACCTATGCTAGTTATTTTCTACAAACGAAAATTGGACTATTCTATTTTATTTGATCTTTTTGACAGATTGCTGCCCGCGTCTTTGCCTGCATTTTATCGGGATAAAAAATAGCCTATATGTTATTCCAGGTCCCAAACTATACCCATACCAAATTTTAGCCTAATTGGTTCAGTAGTTTTTGCGTGAAAGAGTAACAAATATCCATACATCCCTACATCCCTACATCCATCCATACAAACTTTGACATTTATATATTATAGTAGGATAGGTATATTTATAGGTATATATATATATATATATATATGTTGGTAGTAGGATTAGATGTGCCCGCGGCTACGCCCGCTCAGAATTGTAGTTTTTGCGCGAAACCCTATTTTTTTCAGTTATTCTGCTGTTTAGGACAAAACATCCAAACCATCAAAGATCATTAAAATCGGTCCATCCGTTCTCGAGAAGTGTTCGAACCGTAGACTGAGCAGGGTAAGCAAAAATCCTCAATCTACGGTTCGAACAAACCCGATTTTGTTTTATTTATTTTCAAAGACATCTCCACATAACCATAGGTACTATATTCTACATGCAGTATGGTATCTGGTTGCAGATTATTAACCTCGAAACAAAAAAACGGTACATAGAGGTACATAAGTTAGTAACATCTTTCTTCGATGGTTTGTGTTAATTTTTATTGAAGACATCCACAATTCCGAATAACATACATACATAGGTACTCGTATGTAGTTTCCACGTGAATTACGTGCGATAACACATGTAAGCGGAATCTCTGCGATCAAAGTGAACTGGCCCGGGGCTGGGTGTGATTATCCAACTGTAATACAGGCTCCAATTTCAGTTTGGCCAGCTTCGGGCTATGGAATAAGCTAATTTGGCCCAGATTAATATTACATTCTACGATTTATGAACCCGAGACTCACATCATTTAGTCGGAACCGTCTAAAAAACTTATTTAACATTTGAGATTTAGAGGAATAAGATAACTTCGCCCAGTTTAAAAAAATCAGAAACAAATTTTTCTTCTAAAAAAAGAAATTCGAATTTAACACTTTATTTATTTTTTTACCTACTTATTTTTATAAGCTTTTATTTAACTTGCAATGCATTTTTGTTCGGGTGAAATCTTGCAACTCAATTTTAGACCAGGTATCCTCAATCGATTGAACTGAATTTTTAGCCTATAAAATCGAAATCTTGGTACCTACGTACTACGTAGGTAAGTAGGTATCTTACCTAATGTTATTATACGTAGGGTAATACTCATTATATTAGATCAGCGTTGTGATAACTGTGCCCACCGGCTAGTTATTACAACACAATGCTGAGGTTACGAGATCAGACTTTAAATTGTATAAGTACCTGATGCGACAAATAAAATATTTCTTATTCTTACCATACTCCTCAGTCCACGTTTTTAATTCTCTGACCTACATACTGACAGACTCAAGGAATTTATATACTCTTGGACAGACCTATTATACTCAACGCTCTAAACCATTGAGCCATCCGTCAGCAATCAGGGTGATTTGCTCCGTCCACAGGATATCACAATTTTACCCTTAAAAAGGGTCATTTTGTTCGTCCACGCAATTTTATAATCGAAAAGGTATAATTAAAATCTTGTCGGTGGTAATCATTTTACCACCGATAAAAAAATTATTTATGTTTACCGCCATTAAAAAAGAAGTTGAATCATTTTAACTACTGTTACCACATTATAATTTACAAATATATATATTTTTTCGATATTTTTAATTTAAATGAAATGTATCAGCTGCCAGGTTACCTCCATGTTCGGGTACACTCTTCTTCAAGGTTGCTTAATAGTTGGCTTAGTGACTGTCGTAAGTTAAAATTAATTAAAACAATATGATAATAGGTTCTCGAGTGGCGACCCCGATGCAATGCAAAACGGATTGTGGGAAGACCACCTACCTCCCACTCGATGAACCGACGCGACGATATTCTAGCGGTCTCAGGGAGTCGTTTGATGGAGGCAGCTCAAGACCGATATTTGTGGCGTCGTTTGGGAGAGGCCTTCAGCAGTGGACTTATACGAGATGAGGATGATGATGAATATAGGTAACAATAAAACGCATAGTATTAGGTTCTGATTTTAATGGTATAATTAACTCTTTTTATAACATCCAAGGACTGAGTTTCAACTAAAGGTAGGCCTAAGGTTAGGTTACCTTATTCGTCTCTTACGACATCCTAAGGAAGGGCAGCAGCTTTCTTCTCTTTAGTTTGAACACCTCCACTGCGAACACCAATCCACCTGCCAAGTGTGACTGTGAATATGACAAAACCCGCCTTGTTTGGGGAACTCACGTTCAGCAGTGAATTGAATGCAGTTATGCATAATGAGTCGAAGCGCCAAATTCTATTTTAGCATTTTCGTAATCACTGGCACATAATTTAACAATACACATTTTAAATGAACTCGAAGCTAGAATTACTAATAAAATAATCAAGTGTTTTATAGACAATGATTTATTGTTAGACATAAGATATACTTGTGTGAACAAATTCAAACTTTTGTATCAAAGTGGCAAACTTGCGCGTGATGACCAGTGACGCGCGCGTACAGTGCAGTTTTTTCGTCCTTGTTGTGTCTACTCTCTAAACTCTCTCTCTCTCTCTCTAATTCTCTATTCATAATCATGACCAATAGGGTCACAGATTAGAAATAATGTACCTACCTACTTATAAATCATCTTCTTGTGTGTGACACGTTACGACTTAAAGTATGTTAGATTATATACATTAATTACTACACAATGTTTTTTGTTTACCGATTGTTTATTTTATTCTCATCTGTGCCTGTGTTGAAATAAATGTTCTTTCTATTCTATTCTATTCTTGCTATTCTATTACATATTTATTTATTTAACTAATATTTAAAATGGCTCAACAATTATATTACTCATGAAAAATATTATCCATTTAGTAAATACTATTATAAAAGAATATTGTGCGTAGAAACATTTAACAGATGACTTTTTAAAGTTAATTACCATTGATAGTTTTTTACAAATAATTTTGTAACGTGACATTTTAGAAATATGGTAACCATAGCTTATTTTATTTATTTAAGTGTTTCAAAGCGATATGTGGGAATTATAGTGCACCGCCATTTGAAAAAATAAAATGATGGACGTTGACTATTTTTTATTTTTTTATTTAGGCCAATATCTTCGAACCCCTTTACGTTAAAGATATAAGAACGAACTGTTCCTAAATTTTGTAAAATTAATTTGTCATTAGATTGTTTTATTTTTTGGATATTTCATACACATTACCTGTGCCATTTTATTCGTTTTTTTATTTATTTAATAATTTCTCAATCGTTTTTATCATCCCTAGTTTTAGATGCCGTATAAGTAGGTATGGGTATCTAAGGAAATTTTCTTTTTACCCGACTACGATATGATTTTGACACCTTACGTATGTATGTACATATGTATGTATGTACATATGCATGTATGTACATATGTATGTATGTACATATGTATGTATGTACATATGTAGATTTTTATGTTCCCTCGTAGCGCTGAAACTACTGGTCCGATTTCAACAAATAAGGTGTCATATGATTCGTCTTATTAGCCCGATGGTTTTAGGCTATGTGACGTCAGATAAAAATGGGGGTCTAACGAGATAGCAGGGGTCGAAGAAAGGGTCGAAAATTTCAATATTAGTAAATATGCTCGTGTGTGGTATCGTTGCAAAGGTCTTTGTTTGTACTTTCCAAAACTGTTTTTCAAACTTTTGTGAGATTAACGATTCTCAAGCTATTAGCAAAAAGATAGTTAAAAACTAAAACCGACTACATAAAAGTCTTAAACAAGCGTTCACCGGTACGGTACAAAGGCCTCCGACTACCTAAGTATCAAAAGAAAATGATAAGGACAATAGGTGAACGCTTTTTTAAGACTTTTATGTAGTCGGGTTTTAGTTTTTAACTATATTTTTTATTTATACGATTTAGCAACGATCTATTCTTTCAAATGAATTACGCATGAGTACAAATAACATAAATGTCCATGAGACTCTTTACTAAATGAGAACATCATATTTATCGGGAGTCCACGTGCATTTTTAGATATGTCTTCCAATCTATCTTCCAAAATCAATACTTTTTTTTTTTTCTTGTAGCATGCTAAATTACAAACAGAAGCTTCGATATACAAAAACATAACTATTTACTCTCAGACGATGCAAATGCAAATCTCTTACCAATAAAATGGAGTTTGTGTACATAATTTCCCTCAAAATTTAAAATGTCGCTTGGATTAACTATGCATAACTGCATCCAATTCTCAAGTGAAGTTTTCGTAGCATTTTGTAGAACCGTAGCGCTTTTCGTAGCGTCGTAGCATCTTCGTAGAGCTTTTTTTTAGCCGTTTCGTATCAAAATAAAACGGTGTGATGTTTTTCAGGCTATATCACTACTAATGCTCTTGTATGGCTTAGGATGTGTACTCCAAGACCCCCCGGAAAATGGGTATAACAGCGACCCGGAGGTTGCTATGCAGCTGATATTTGGACTCTTTGCCGTCAGTGCGTCGATTTATCAGATTTTTATATCGTTATTGCTGGCGTGGCAAGCTAAATTGTCAGCGTAAGTTTCAAGGTTTCGGTAAGATCTCTTGTCTTATGGAATCTTATACCTTGGATTAAATCCACGGGGGCTTTTCAACAGAGAAGTGAGCGTTAAGTAGCTTAGTGACGCTTAGTGTGTCTGTCAAACCAATAGAATTTTCGCTAATAAAATTAAGCAATCATTCAATTTGTTTTAACCCGACTTTGAAAAAAGGGGGAGGTTCTATGTTCGTTGATTTCTACGTCAATTACGGACCAATTTAAAAAATTAGCTATTTTATATATATTGATCTAGAGGTGGTCACATAAACATTTTAGTCTCGAGGGATTAGTATTTATCCTGAAAAACTTAAAAACTTACACAAGACTCGAGAATCCTCGAGTCCTGAAATTTTTGTTGCACGCGATTAGAAACCGTCTTTCGGACGAGTCAATTGATACTCTCATATTCTTAAACGCTTATTTCCTTAGATAATAATAATTTAGCTACTTAATTATTGTACCAATTTATTTTTAATAGATTTTGAGTTTACATTTTATGTGTTTATGAGAGATTTGAGATAGTTGATTTTAATTTTTTTATTTGGTTTTTTATATTTTATCTGATATAATTTGTAATAAATGATCTCGATCAAAACTAATTAGTACACTATGCGTGACAGATTAAAAGACGGAAGGACGGAAGAAAATGTGATTACTACTACAAACAGTAGACTATTTAGTTAAGATTCATGTGATATTTGTTGATATGTTTGTTTCTGTGTATGATTATTATTGTGACTGCAGAATTTTTAATAGGACTTAGCACGCGTATACATGCCTTTTGGGGCTTCCTTATTCCTAGAATTTCGTCCCGTTCTATATAGAGGCTTCTTAACTATGATACGGATTAAACTGAAATATTTATAAATAAATATTTAACCTTCTTTGTTGATTGTAAAATTTTTTGTGCGTTACCCACTATTTAGATTTAAGTACTGTTTAGTTAATAAGATATCTATATTTTTTTGGGTAAATAAATTATCTCTATCTCTCTAAGTTACAGCTAAAATAACAACTTAAATCTACGCCCCAAATGTAAACTCGCGTCCATAATGTAATCTGTTCCTATTAGATAACTGTAATATCGTAATTGTAAGAATGATTATGTAAGAAGACTTTAGTTTTGTTTCTTTATAACAAGATTTTATTCGTTGATTTGTTTTATATGCTTCGATAAAAGGCAAATACTATATAATGGCGCAATATAAAATTATACTGACTAAAAAAAAATGTTTTTTTAAATTAATTTTGAGCCAAATATCATAGTATTTATAAAAAAACTCGAGACTCGAGAAAACTCGAGAAATTGGACTCAAGAATTCTCGAAATTCGAGAATAAAAAAAGACCAAATAACCGAAACACTAGTTTATATACTCGTAGTACAAGCGTACAAGCTTTCAAAGTAAACATAATAGAGCTAAGAACATTAGATCTGAGTTTGTAACTCTTCTTTTTTTATAGCGCCTTTGATAACGATGCGATTCCATCACAAATAAGACGCGTCGTTCGCCTTATACCACATCAAGATGAGAATATATTTTACTGCACCCTATGGCACGTCTCACACCTCGCCATCCTAACGTTCTACTTCGTTCTCTTCTGTGCTAAGGCTGCTATCTGCTACGAGAAGAAGGATTTTCTTGTTGGAACGATGATTGGGGTTATAGGAATCATTTATATATGTAAGTATCACATAATTAAAATTGCAAAACGAGGAACGTTTTTTTTGAAATGTTTTATAAATGGTTGAAATTTTTCAAATGGATGTTTGTTGCCTCTTCGCGAAAACTACTGAAAGTATGAGGCAGAATAAAACCGAATAAGTGCGTGTCGGGTCACGCGCAATGTAGGGTTCCGTAGTTGCTCAACTCTTTAACATAATACTTATTTATCCTGTTTTACACAACGAACAACTTCTTCTAAGCTATCTTTAATGGAATTGGTAAAACGACAATACATTCTATAAGTTGATCGACTGAGATTTTATATAAAAAGTGTTACTTTAAGAGCTATGTATGTATGTATGTGTAGTTCGCACGAGAGCTTTTTTAATGTCCGTTAAAAAAGCGTTCAAATAGAACAAATTCATTGCCAAGTACGTGTTCACACGGCGTTTATAAATATTAAATATCAAAGTGCTTTATTTCCTTTAGATCTTACAGGACTCTTGGACACACAAAATTAAAATTACATAAGTAAAACAGGGGAAAAAAGTGATCACTTTGATTTTTTGTTCGAGTTCGTTTGTAGCGAACAAGAAACCTTTACCTTGTTAGGTTGTTAGTTTTCGAGTTGGAGCAAAAGTCGTCCCATGCTTTTTTTAAAACGCGACGATTATTGAGCACTTTTGTACTTTCAACGCTGGGCGTTGGGCGTTAAATGGAATAGACCATAATATGAAACTTCTTATTATTATTCACACGACCGCTAAACAAGCGCCGCCGGCGCCGCGTTCAGTGCGTCGCGTGCTCCCTCAGCGTTCGGACATGTTTGTTTTGTGTTTAGATTATCAGAAACGTTGATACGATGGGTTGTACATAGATCCCGAAGTGCTCATTATAGAATTGGAGTCTCGTCCAGTTCTATATGCAAAAACCTCTTCGTCAATATAAGCTCACCAAAAGAATGTTTCTTGTCTCCAGATAATTCTTAAATTTTATTTTATGTAAGTTTTAATAAATAAAAATTACTTTGTAATATAGTCATTTTTTTATCAATGTAATAGCCAGTCGTTGTATAGGTGGTATTGCCAAACGTTGTGGTATCTTGAAAATTTGAGGCCTCACTTTCTCCAACAATGCGTCAAATTTTATTAAAAATAATCGTGTCAGAAACTGCCCATTCAAGAATCTCTTTTCATTCAGAGGTACCCAGAATGCCTTTTGTTTCCTTTTTCTTCTTCTAGCAACGAAAATCGCTGCTGCTAATAATTTAGCAGTAACAATTTCCACGTCTTAAGTATTTCAAACATGACGCAGATACGGTAAGATATCTGTATCTGAGCGTATATCTTTCAATATCGCTCTCTATACATTTTATATGAACTAACACACACGGCGCAGATAATTTATATTTTATCGTAAAGTATCTGTGGGCACCGACATATATGGAAATATAGTGAGATTATTATCTGTGTATACAAATATTGTTAAATATTTTATCTGGAGGTAGATACAGGATGAATCAGGGGCAGGGTCAATTAATCTAATTGTGAATCGTCATAAAAGTTGCTCTTGGGTTTCGGAAATAGTTTGTAAATTTATTATGTGATAGATCTTCGAAGATATTAAATTCGCCTCGGTCCTTTTTAAGCTTTATATGGCGTTCTATCCAAATTTGTCAATTTTTTGTAAGTGAAGCAAGAAGTGCATCAAATTCAATATCAGAATCATCTTCTGATGAGCTGTCTAATAAATCAAAAAGCAATAAACGCGTTTGTTCCGTAAAACGCGAACTCATTTTCTTTCAACACTCTGTATAAAACAATCTATACCAAAAAACAAGTGTACTCAGTCTGAAGGATTCTGATTGAATGTATCGTCTCGTACATATATTATCGTATATGTTTAGTGTGTTGGTTGCTCAGATAAATAAGTTTTTATACGCAGATAAAATATAATCGTATCTGCGTCGTGTGTTCGCTGCTTAACGACGCTTTAAAGTTATTTAAAGCGTCCGTTTGATTTGAACAATCATATCGAGAACAATAAGAAAGCGCCAGCGCAGCGTCGGGATTTAGCACGACGCTTTTTTAGCTCTCTTGCGAACTAGGCCTAACGGAATGATTCCTCTACTCTACTGCAAGTAGGTAATATATGTAGTATAATTCGTTCTGGATATCTTGAAAACATTTTCGTAATTTTTTCCTTTTCTTTCAGCTATTTTTGTCTACTTTGCGATTGTCGTAAGCAGTTTCTCTCTTTCAATAGACCAAGATATTTATTACTAAGACTTACTACTTAAAATGTATTTATTACTAAAACTTACTTGATAAATCATATACTTTGATAGAAATTATAAGTAGCAAATATTTGTTGATGAGTTTCTTTGAAGGTGTTTTTGTTTTGATGGAACTGTTGAGATGCAAACAGAAGATGTTTGAATAGAGTATTTTCGGCGAATTGTTCTTGACGAATTGTTCTCGACGAATTGTTTTAGACGAATTTTTCTCGGCGAATTTTCCGCAAATCGCCAACCTCATAATCCTCCTCCGTTGGTAGTAAGGTAATAATTAGCGAAAAGTAATTTGCCGCAAATCATAAATTCTATGAAACCATGCTGTCACATTCTTCAACTTCGAATCAATGTTACTTTTGAAGCTTTTTGGTGTACTATGAGGTTATTTTAGTAACTATAATACTTTTTTGGTATTAGAGATTTTGATTAAAAATAAACATATTCCCAAATGCTCTACAAGAACCATTGAATTGAAATTGAAGAATGTAATGGTTTACCCATTTGTAGGAACTGTGGAGGAAAAGCATACCTACTGTATCAAGAGGCTACTTTGAAAGCAGAAACGAAGTCGATGGATGACGTTGATCGCACGTTGCTTCGGGCGCGTCACCAACTGATACCTTTCGTTTCAGATCTCTAAGAAATAAATGTTAGAATCATTTTCATAGTATGATCATCGAAAGAACGGATCGGCCGTCCTTCGTTTTGTGCGATCCGTCATCGATCAACTTCGTTCGTTTTTCAAAGTATACCTACCTCCATAGATAATGAAGGGTGTTTTAATTTGGCTAAATGTTGCTCCAGCATCCAGTTACATGTTGATTAATTTAATGAAACGCAGACACCTCTTCAGTTTCTTTTGAAAACGAATGCCGCTAAATATTTGCTTTAAAATCAAGGGGAAACTGCGTGATATACTACGTACATAGTTAAAAAAATCAAATACTGTCATGTCCGCAGTACAGTGGTATCTAATGAAATCGTGTATTCAGATTGATAAAATCTGGGGTCATACTCTGCTAAATTAATTGTTTCAGTGTGACGATACCATTGTCACACTGAAACAACGAATTTGAATTACATATTTTGGTATCCTTCCTTAACTTCAACTTCTTGGTTAATGTATCTACGCCTGGATTGACGCAATTCTGCCAGTCTGCCAGTGTCCGTCTCATTTATTTATAATAAAGGTCTACCAACCACATTACATATCACACACTTATGAATAACTTATTTGTTAGGTAGCTTCTGTTCTGATATGCATGTTGATAAAAGGTAAACACGACATTATAGATCTTGATAGCATCGCAAGCATTATATGGATTGCGCATTAATTTGTTAAACTTTTATAACTGTATTTACAATAAAGGAAAAAACCTTGATTGTGAACAACAAAACACTCTACAAAGCTACAGTAAAAACAATACGCATTGAGTGACGCGCGTCAATTGTGTCAAGGTTAAAATAAATAATAAATAAACAAAAAAGAAAGGTTGAAACCATTCCATCAATGTCTCCGTGGAAATCGCTCCGCACGCACTATCTACAGTTCCTTTCATCTAAGGATTCTATGTAACGATTCTGTGACGATACCATTGTCATTGTTTAACAATTGATTAGCAGAACACACAATAGCACTTACTTTAGACACAACAAATAAATCTCGCTTTAGTTTACTTATAAAACATGCTACATAAGAATTTTTAAGATGGTTTATATATTGTGGTGTTTGGTATAAACATGATAAGTTTCATAAGAACGGAACGGATAGCATTATTCCCCATACAAACGTACTTTTCGCTTCATTCGGAAACTATGTCCCCGATCTTTTTGAAATTTTCCATACGTAATCGGATGAAAAATAGCTATGTTTGCAAGGGTTTAGTTTTTTAAAAAACATATTTAAATGAGAGCGAAACTAATTTTGACCACCAAATCGAGTCATCTTCAAGAGATTATTTTTTATGCATGATAGACACCTTTATTACCGAAATCTGTTGCGTTGCAAACATCCTACATATATTCAACATTATAAAGGTGTGACATAGAACTTACACAGTATGTATGGATGCTATGGATGGTATACGTATAAGAGCAATCGATGACGCTTGTAAATATTACAAGTCCACTTTATTATTAAAGTGATGGTGAATTAAGCTGAAAAACCATAAATTTACTAATAAAAAACCAAGGGGTAAAACTAGTGATAATTTAGATGAACTACTTTGATTTTATACTATCCTTAATTTTGTACTGTGTTTGTCTGTAATTTTGTCTATGGACCATTGTTGTCTGCTAATAATGTTATTTTATTGTATTAATCATCTATCCATACAAGGCCCTAATTCCGCTAAATTAGTCGCTTTACCATAACAATGGATTCGTCAGAAAATATGTATTTAGGCATTTTACCATTTGATAAATAAAACTACAAACGGAGGGATGCGTGACAAGTACAAAGGTTGAAATAATATATCAATATCTCCGTGCAATAGTAACGCTACAAATAGTATCTAGAGATTCTTACGTCTTCCATAGATGTTCGTTTTTGCGCTGATACCACTGTCATAGAAAAGTTATTGGTTAGCAGAATTCGACCCCAGTAAATAGTAGTTTTCAGACAGAAACGGTGCGGGCGCGGGCGTGCCATCAGCGCACCTCTTCTACCTGTTTTGCAGCACGTCCCTCATTTTGTATGAAAGAACATTGGCAAGGCGTCGAGACGGCACGCCACAGTTGCGACGCGAGCGCGCCGTGGGCGCACCGAAGGCGCACCGCGCCGGCGGAGATCAAAATTAAACACTTACCCCCATAATCATAATAGTGTGCTAACTTAAAGCATTGCTAATTCTCACTCTGTCTTCTTCTATTGACATAAGTCAGAGTGAGAAATAACACTACTTAGCAGCTGTTTTGAGTTAGCAGACCATTGTGAATAAGGGGGATAAATTCTACCGATGCACACCAGTTCTCGTGAGCGCGCCCGTGGCGCACCAGATGCGCGCCGCGCCGCTTCTGTCTGGCTTGTGCCTATTACCTACTTAGAGCAATCACGTGATATTCGTTTCATTCAGAGCGATGAATTCTATGTCACACCTACAATACAACTACAGGATGGAAGACCTATGTCCATTCTGAAAGTCCGTCAAATAGAAACGAGGACCCACGGTAACATTACCTACAGCAGTATTTAACGTGAAATACATTTCAGTTGAAAACAAAACTAAATTGTAACATAATAAAGTTGGAACCGTCGTCGTCAGCCCTAAAGTTGGTTAACGTGCTAATTGCGGAAGTTACCTACCTACTTCAAAGAAATACCTTCACTCACAGCTGTAGATGTGGATTTGTTGTTAGATTTGTAGATATAAGAATTGGAAGGAACTTTAACCGTTTCAGGCACCGATAAAGGTATTCGCTGCTCTCACTGGTTTCAGGAATTGAAATTTTACATGTTTTTGGTTTATTGCAAACTAATAGTTAGGAATGATTATTTTATTTTAGGTACCGATAAAGGTATTCACTGCTACCCCATGTTTCAGAAATTGAAATTTTTAAATGAATTTGGTTTATTGCAAACTAATAGTTAGGACTGATTGTAACTGTACACATTGTAAAGGCAGGCAACTTTAATTTTTCTTTAGCCTAAACCGAAACAGGAAATCTGGTGAAATGTTCAAGTAATGAAATGCATGATACAATACGAGTACATAGATATAGTGATAATGTATTTATAAAAAAAGAATGCATAAGTGCCTGTGAATTTATGCCACATAAATATTTATGCAAATTTTAATGGCCGCCACTACGAGAAGCTAGCAAAAAATCCTGTTTTTAAAATAAAAAAAGTTGGTATTTAATTTATTACATCTAAAATGATAATTTTTCTGACAAAAAATGGCAACATTTTTCATGTCGGTAAACTGAGTAGCAGTACTAACAGTAAATGATTTAAAGCTTAAGCTCGGCGTATTATTTGCAGCGGAGCGTCCGCATGGACTCACTTTTGTTTATGCATAAGGGTAGAGCCACAACAAATGCGTTTTTAAACAAATTAACCGCACTCTCCGAGGTTTGCCTGAAAAACGTAGCCTTTAATCAAGACTAATGTAGCCTGTCTAACTAAATACTATTTATATATTCATTTGCCCGGTTTAAATCAAGGGTCGGGTGTAAATATTATTTGGGGTTTGCTTACAATAAAAATTCACAGTGGCAGTCCCCGTGCCTCTGAAAGCACAAGTCTTTGGTCCTGCGTCGGACCTGTCATCGGACTGCTGTCCAATTGGATTATGTGCGAGCACATTGTGTTCGCTCATAATCCAATTGGACGCTTGCACACTATAATAATAATACATATGTCCTACACACTGCACACATGGCTAGTCTCCGTTGAGGCTGAAATTCGGCTAATAGGACATTATTAGAATATAGAATAATTATAATAGAATCCAAATCCGAAGATTAATTTTCTGATGAGTTTTAATGAATTTTCTGATTTTCTTCTCTAACTCCCGGGCAAAGTCACCCTACTTATCGAATATTTAAACATTGCCCTTACGACATTGGCGTGGCCACTCTGGTAAACCTTTTGAATATTCCGCTACCATCAAGTGATGCGTGAAAAAATTGACTAAAAAGGACAACTTTCCCATTTACCACAATGTTTCAAAATGTATTCAAAGCTCTACTCGTAGATAGCCGTTGATTATGCCCGGATGGAATGAGAGTTGTTTTGCGTCATTTAATAGTTTTGTACGGCAATGGTGATAAAGTTTTGGTGGTAGGTAGTTGAATGTTGAATTTTATGGCTGTGCTGACACTTTAAATAATATCTGCCTTCGTACGTATGAAAGCAAATGAAGCTTTGCTATCACATACAGATGGTGTCTTTCTATATTATACATTCTACCAAAATAGCTATAATAGCTTAGGCGAGGAAGAAAGATCACAAGACGTTAAGATCGCGACACAAAATTTACTTCGTTTAATAAATAATTTATTTATTTTATTCTAAGCTATTATAGTGTCGCACTGCTGAGTATAGGTTTCTGTTTTCACTCCACGCATTTAACATACAATATTAAAGGTCATTTAAAATACTTATAAACCACAATCTCAAAATTTCTTTGCATGTGGACTTTAATGTCCCTTTTGTGGAGTTTTTCATTTAATTTTCACCACAATGACGCCGTAAATCAAAAACGCAGTTATCTTTCCCCACTTTTAAATTTAAAAACCTGTTTTAAAATATAGCTTCACTCGTATTATTATGAGAGTTTGGCTAGAGCTGTGGTTCTGCTAGAACTATAGCGAAAAGTTGTAGACCAGGTAGAAGTTAGATTTAAAAGGACATTGCATAAAATGTTAGAGTAGAGAACTCGCAAATTTGGTGCAATTTTTAAAATACAGTTTTTATTAGAACAAATGGAGCACATTTGTTGGTTTTCATATTTGGCAAGTAATCGGATAAAGTGAAAATATTGCAATGTTTTGAGATAAATCTCAATTTAGTTGCCGTGACGGGGAGTACCCACTCAATTTATTTTTGTCTTCGTCCGCCCCTATTGGGGAGGAAATTACATGCAACCGATCACTTATCTATATGACACTGTAACAGATACGATGGAATTTGCAGCATCATGAGTATCCGGTGTTAGGTATATTAGGCAACACGAGTGCAGATTTTTGTACCTACCTACTACGGCCAAACTTAATAACGTAAGCAACAACAAGGTTCCAACCTATTTGAACAACATGAACAAATAAGTTTAATCTTGCATTGAAAATCGGGAATACTCATGAAATAATAAACCTTTCAGTATTATCGCATGGAAAATTCGGAATGGCGAGCTATTCATCAGAATATTTATTTTATACTAGCTGACCCGTATCCACTTCGTTGGGCGGTAAACTTTTTTAGTGAACCGAACCGAACCGTGAGACCGAGTCGAAGATCAAAGTTGTATCCACTTCAACCAGTGTCTTCGCCACGACAGTAGGTAGAGTGAGTAGAGACTGATGAGCATCAAATCCCTGGTGCGTTTCGCCAATGCATTGCAAGCGGTCATCCCGGGTACGTAGCACAATGTCCCGCCTATCACAGTGCTGATCTACCAGGACGACGGCAACATCATTGGTAGCGAGAGCTTTGTACAAACCGGATGCTGTCCAGTAGGTCGTTCATCGGCACTAATAACAATTTTGTAATCATTTTGTTGGCTTTGGGGTATGGATTCGTATTTTATGTCCTTCCTCGTAGTATGAACTAAAATCATGCTAAGTATAATTTGAATCCATTCAATAGTGTTGCTATTTTAGGCCGAGAAATGTCACTTCCATCCCCACTCCCAAGGGAACCATAAAGTCCCAAGGGGCTACTTGGGGTCCCACTGCGGGGCAATGGGGGGGGCCCACAGCGGGGGTAAACTGCCGGGGGCCCCCACTGCCAGTGCCCTCCACTGTGGGGGCCTACTGAGTGGGTCCCACTGCAGGGGGAGGGTACTGGAGGTCCTACTGCGAGGAATTGTGGGGGGCCCACTGCCGAGAGCCCCACTGCCGGTGCCCCCACTGTGGGGGGCTTATGAAGGGGTAACACTGCGGGGCAATGTGGGGGGCCCACTTCGAGGGGCCATCGACCGGCGGCCCCCACTTCCGAGGCCCCACTGCCGGTGCCCCCCACTGTGGGGGCTACTGAGGTCCCACTGCGAGGCAATATGGGGGCCCCACTGCCGGGGGCTACTGGGAGGGTCCGGTTGCGTCCACTGCTGGGGTCCCCACTTCTGGGGCCTCCACTGCCTAGGGCCTCACTGCCTGGGGCCCCACTGCCAGTGCCCCCCACAGTGGGGGGCTATCGCTCTATACCGCCCTTGCCCCGGGCGCCATCCTGCAACGCGCAAAATTTCACTTCCATCCTCTCTCATAAGGGAACCCTTCTGAGTTCCGGGATAAAAAGTATTTTATGTCCTTTCTTGTAATATGAACTTAAATCATGCTAAATTTCATTTGAATACCTTCAGTAGTTTCGGCGCTATGCGCAGCCAAGAAATTTTATTTTCATCCCCTTTCCCAAGGGAACCCTATTGAAATCCGGGATAAAAAGTATCCATGTCCTTTCTCATAGTATGAACTCAAATCCTGCCAAGTTTCATTTGAATACATTTAGTAGTTTCGGCGCTACGCGCAGCCAACAAATTTTACTTTCATCCCCTCTCCCAACGGAACCCTATAAAATACGGGATGAAAAGTATCCTATGCCCTTTCTCGTAATATGAACTTAAATCATGCTAAGTTTTATTTGAATACCTTCAGTAGTTTCGGCGCTATGCGCATCCAAGAAATTTTATTTTCATCCCCTCTCCCAAGGGAACCCTATTGAAATCCGGAATAAAAAGTACTCTTTGTCCTTCATCATAGAATGATCTCAAATCCTGCCAAGTTTCATTTGAATACATTCAGTAGTTCCGGCGCTATGCGCAGCCAACCAATTTTACGTTCATCACCTCTTCTAAGGGAACCCTATTGAAATCCGGGATAAAAAGTATCCTATGTCCTTCCTCGTAGTATGAACTCAAATCCTGCCAAGTTTCATTTCAATACGTTCAGTAGTTTCGAAGCTATTCGCGGCCAAGATACAGACAGACAGACAGATATGATGGAAAAAAATACATTTTTGGCATCAGTATCGATAATAGAGTGCCCTCCAAAAAATTTTTTCAAAATATCTTCAATGTACAGAATTGGACCTGTTACAGTTTTATTATAAGTATAGATTTACAGTTCAGTTATACCTAGCTATAATTCCAGTTTTGGAATACTTTCTATGTTAATGTATACTTTCCAGTTCCATGCACTACAGTGTTTTCAGGTTCGGCTTTTAACTAGTGACGCGAGTCCGATGAAGTCTAGCCGCTGCTTATTTTTTGAAAAATTGTTTTGATATTCTTCTCTACAAGTTGGGTTTGTTTTCCTGTCTTACTTAGTACATGATATACTTATAATTTGTGTTTGTGTTTTGTGTGTACGCAATATAAATACTTGTCTTGTATTAGCCAGGTTCTATCTTTCCAAAACTATGAACCACCTGGCTCATTGCCAACTTGAACAAAAGCCGTAACTTGTATATTTTCATAGAAAGGTCACGTGATACTTTGATGAAGCCAGAACTTTTTAAATAAAGCCAGACAACTTTTAAAGCTCGCGTAAGGTAATTCTTTTCCGAGCTTCTGTCCGGTTATAAGCGTAATTTAAAAATTCTCACCAATTTTAGGATAATTTTTAGCTATCTTATTTGGCTGTGATGTGAGCCGTAACTCTTTTCATTGTGGTTGCTTTGACATGATTAAAAAGCTAAAAGCTTCACGTTCGCTAATGACATCGTAAGCCGTGTTAGCCAAGTACGCAAATTATTCGTTAGATTTTTTTTTATATTTCGCGGTTTGATACTATTTTAAAGATTAAAGTGTATGTACACTGCCTGCATGCTAGTCTTTAAAATATTATCAAATCATCGCGAATAGTTTTGCGTCGAATATGTGGATTAGATTTAAAAGTACCTAATAGCTTTCTTATTACTGTTTTGTACGTAGATTATCCTTTAAGGAAAGATATATGCCATCGTGGATTTTGTAGATCTATAAAACAGGAATATCCCACCTTGAATTGTGTAGTTATATTTCAAAGGGCAATTAGGCAACGTTTTCCATGAAAGCTCCCAGAAGGCTTGCCTTTTTCGACAGTTCCAAAAAATATTGTTATATTTCAACCAATTTGCACTAAACCTGACAAACGTATATTTCACACTTCCATGTATTTCACACAACACATACTAGGTCAAACTTTAAAGCAAATGTTATGCATATTTCCGAGTGTTGTTTAAACAAGAATGAATACAAACAGAATGTTATAAAATATTTTATGGGCAATATGCAACGTTTTTGATATAATGTATAAAACTTTATTGAAAATTAAATAACACATAAAATACATTTAATTTCTTCGCTCATGTAAATCTCGCGTGAGGACAGATGACGCCTCGCCTCGCGTCTTTATGAAAAAATGGCGATTCTGCGGGATTCTATTATACTTATAATTTTATAGTATCCTTCTTGAATAAATACAAATCTTACCGCTATATCTATACTTATAATAAAACTGTAACAGGTCCATTTCTGTACATTGAAGATAAGACAATAGATGTGTAGCCCTATTCTCCAGTAGTTACTATCAGAAGCTTTTGAAACGCATAAAATACCTAGGTAAATGTGGAGCTGTGTGACGTCCTGTCAATAAAATCTAGGTATATGTAAATCTATACTATATACTATATTAATAAAAAAAGTAAGGTTTGTGAGGTTGTATCTCTGAATCTACTGAGCCAATTTTGAAAATTCTTTCATCTATTGAAAACCACATTATTTGCGAGTGTTATATATATTATGGGCTATATATATTAACAACTAAAAATGTTTACCGTCCAACGAAGTGGGCACGGGTCAGCTAGTTACAAATAAAAAATGAGCAACTACTTTGTCAGGGTTTAAAGATACCCTTCAGACTATCAAGCCAAAATGCTTGAAACTGAAGTAAAAGATATTAAGTTACTTATTACTACGTTACTAAAGCTATTAACCTAATGAAACATCTGTCTGCCCTACCTCCCCTATTAAGATGAGCCTCGCTAGACAATTGTGTGCATCCGCGTCGGACATTAAGGAGACTGGGGTTATACTTGCCCATATCTACGAGCATTTGGCTGCAAGTCAGACATTCAAATATAAAATATCGAAGTGCTTATTTCCTTTAGACCTTACAGGACTCTTGGACACGTAACAAAATTCAAATTACATTAGTGAATCTAGGAAATAAAGTGATCACTTTAGTGATCTCCACGTTTCCCCTGTAGGTGGAGCTAACGGCGCTATAGTCCGTAAGTAAGTCCCAAAGATTTACGACAGGTCGGTAATGCCTCCGTGGCTCAGTTGGATAGCGCAGTCCCGTATTCAGGGGAAGGTCGCGGGTTCAAGTGACGCAAGTAAATTTTGGGCTATTATTAAATTTCTTTTAGATGTAACATCTTGTTATAACTAAAGTAATTTTGAACTATTGAATAAGGACATTCCAATAAAATAATATCATCCACATAGCATTAAGGTTTAGTTAAAATATAAGATATTCTTACTTGCAGAAAGTACAGTAAACCATTTTAAACAAACCCAAAATTACAATTTCTAGCAAAGAATGGAAACTCCACCGCGACGTGGTGCTTTGTACAGAACTACATTTCAACTTTATTAGCTAGTTCACAAACGTAATTCACAACACGTATGTTTTATATTACCGAGATGTGTTATAAAAAGAACATTGCAAAGTTTTAAATACAAAAGATTTTAACTAAGTGAGGTATGTTGGTTTGGTTTGGGAACGTTTTCGGGTATGTCCTCCGCCGCGTCTGTCTGTCTGTTTGTTCGTGCTCTACTACGCGTGCGAAGCCGAGGCGGGTTGTAAGTCATAATATTTTCTTTTATTATTTTAATAACAGAAAATATATGACGACCGATGTGGTGCGGCGGGCGAAGGTTCGCCAGCTAAGCAAGAAGTAGCGGGTTCGATTCCGCCTTGGGACAAATATTAGTACAATCAGCAAATATTTGTTCCGGGTGTTCTCTGGGTATTTTATTATAATAAATATATCTATCTATGTATGTATTTTATAATGTACATATATCATTTATCTAGTACCCATAACACAAACCCTGCTTAGCTTGGGGTTAGATGATAGTGTGTGGATTGTTCATTATTATTTATTTATTTTTATTTATTCTGAAGTTTTGTTCTGCTTTCACACAGGTGCGGGTCACCAGAGTAACCTAATGCAAGCACTTATTTTTTCTTATTGATCAAGGCGTGCTCTACGTCAACAAAATGATGGATAACATAGGTTCCATAATCCAGTCGGAAAGTAAATTAAGCACTATATTTCGTTTTTTATATTTATTTTTCTGGTAGTTATTCAAATTAAATCAAATCAAAAAGTTTATTCATATAAGGCATGGTATACATTACACAGGTCCTAACTATCATAACTACATACATACATATATACATATATCCTAACTCATAGAATTAGCAGCGAGTTTTTACTCTATGTCCTAACTAATATTATAAACGCGAAAGTTTTATAATACTCGTTATTTGTTTGTCCTTCCTTCACGCCCTTACTAAGCAACCAACCAACTTGATTTTTGGCATAGTGTTAGTTGAAAGGATGGAGTGTACCATAGGCTACGTTTTGTTCTGGTAAAACATCAAATCCCTATGGGAGATTTACGGGAAAAAACGGTTACTAATATGCTAAAACGGTAACTAATCGACACTAAAGTTAATAACGGGATATTCACCATGATTTGTTAACTTTAGTGTTGTAAATAACCATGATAGTTTCAAAAGTTGTATGGTAACTAATCGGTCCATAATTGCCGGAGATATTGCGTAATATATGTAAATACAAAAAAAAAACAACATACCGACGAATTGAGAACCTTTTGAAGTCGGTTCAAAATTAATCCTTCTAACCAGTTTGCTGTCTTGTAATAAAAAGCTAGTCATGCTACAGGAAAAGGAAAATAGGAAAGTTTCGATAAAGGATTCAATAATTTCGTCGCAATTTATTATCAGTGATTTTAAAGGGTTGTAGGTATTTCTTCCGTAATTAAGATAAGCCTGCATTATAATTGCCAGGGTGCTGTAATGGCTGATATTCATTGCGCTACCCTAGGCACTTAACAAGGACAATTTGCTGTAGCCAGACTTATGGGAGATAATATAATTTTCATCAGGAGATTACACCAGTAGTAATTAAAAACAATAATTTTATGTAACGAATAAACAATAATTACAATATAGGCGAGTATATATAAATTATACGTACACATATGTATGTACATTTAGTTACGTAGATCAACAAATAATTCGTTTTTGAGGAAAATAACTAACATTTTTTTGTTATTTCTATACGAAAAAAACTGTTCTTGTGACTGTTTCGAGTTCTTGTTACTGTTTCTAGTTCTTTTTTATTTAATTCCATATTGTTCTAACATTGGGGTGCCATAGGCTTTAGACTGATCTATGGTCTCCTATCTCCATTATCCTCATCAGAATACACTGCTAAGCATGCATCCATTCCTAAACGAGGGGGTTTTGTCATAATTGGTTAACAATCCTCCTGCCAAGTGTGGAAATTGGTGTTAAAAATAAATTAAGAAATCCTACTTATATTTTTATATACAGGGTGTCCCATAGTGAGTGGATAACCTTAAAGGTGCGTGTGCGCGGGGGCAAGGACAGTCTGAAGCAAGAAAAATAATAAAAAAATATTGACTCGATTGGCTTTACCCCCGTGCACAAGCACCATTAAGGTTATCCACTCATTATGGGACACCCTGTATGTAAAAATATCGTGTCACAGTGTTTATTACCAAACTCCTCCGAAACGGCTTGACCGATTTTTATGTTTTTTTTTTGTATGTTGGTATGTCTGAGAATAGGTTGTTATCTATTTTTATACCCCTAATTGATAAGGGCGGCCCACAACAAATTTTTTTTCCTAAAAAATTGTTTATTTAAATTTTTTTATGATTTATCATATAAACCTCAATTTTCACCTTTCTAACACCAATCCCCATTTTTTATAGCGATATTAGTTAGTACTTAATAATTTGAACACTCAGTGGTCACTGGCAAAACAAAGTTTGCCGGGTCAGCTAGTAATATTATAAATGTCAAGGTTTGTGACAATGCATGATTGTTCCTCTATTACGCAAAAACCACTGAACTGATTGGGCTGAAAGGAATTAGATTAGTTTGGTACCCGAAATAAAATATAGGTTACTTTATCCCGATAAAATGCTGGCGAAGGCGCAGGCAGCAGCTAGTAAATTATAAATAAATAATGTAAGACAAACCACACAGCAATAAACAGTAGACAGGCTCTAACAACCTCCACGGGCTGAGATGTAGGAGTCGATGCGTACACGACCACCAGACCAATTATCCCCACTATCCTCTTAAAACTGTAAAAATCTCCAGTTTCATGTTCTTAAATAGAACATTTTGAGTGTAGCCCCAAAGATTTGTTTGTCTGCTTGGCAACTTAAGCAGCGCTTCTTCAAATTCAATTTGACCCGGGAGGGTTTAGTGGGCAACAATTACGACGGAAATTGTTTTCTCGGCACGTAGCTTTTCCTCTAGTGTTTTTTTAGTTTGGAATTAATTATTTTCAGTTAAGATTCAGTATACAATTATGGATAGATAGATAAGTCTTTACACTACACAAAACAAAATAAAATATATGTAAAAGGAAATACAAAATCCTTATCGCTTTGAGCGATCTCTTCCAGGCTCTTCAGAGGTCATTAAAATAAATTAATTGAATTACCTCATAGTAACGATATTGAATAACACAAATAGAAGAAATAAATTGTACACGTCAAAATAAAATAAATCAAGTAAGATTTGATCGTGATTTGTACATTTTCCAAATGTATAAATATAATATCACAATTTGATATAAAAATTCAAAAAGGTAGTAAGTATAATAAATAATTTCAAATTCCGAATCAAAATAAAATTCGTAAAATAATTTTACGACGTTAATGTCAAATCACAGACGAATATGCAAATATCATCCAATATTTCGCTTCCAAAACCATTTTAGATTGAGGATCTTTTGCTGTCAGGGCATTTTATATTACAGTCGATGTGCACTCAAGAACATTTAGCTTCCAAAACATCCTGATCCTAAATGAAAATCGTGTTAAATATCATCCGCCAATCTCACAAAATCTCATGCATTCACCAAGAAAGTCCTTCATCATGATTATGTCTAGATGTGGATAGGTAGCCAAAACCTTGTTAAGAGTTCAGAGTGCGAAGTAGCGGGGAGTTGACGCAATGTTAACACACGTAGTCCGCATTGTTTTTATATATAACTAGCTTCTGTACGCGGCTGCGCTCGCGCTTTTTTGTTATAAAAAAGTAGCTTATAATGTTATTACGGGCCCTCATCTATGCAAAATTTCAGCCTAATTCATTCAGTATAAACGTGAAGATGTAACAAACATCCATCATTTACCTCACGACACAGGCTCGGTCTAGTGTCAGATCCGTAGGTAAAATCGTAGTCTCCAAGTCCTCAACAATAATTTTTGATAGTTTTATTGACCACAAAATAATGTATCTTACAATAATGCTAACTCCACCAACTATTATATGTCTAGTTTGCTATAGCATGATTATCTTTGCTGTAAATAAATATTTTTATTTAATGTTTCTTCAAACTTTCCCATTCGCAATATTAGTTAGTGGGTGATCGCATGTCGATGAGCTAGCTATTGACCTTATCATGTGGGTTTCGCGAACGAGTCATTTATAATACACTAGCTGACCCGTGCGTGCCCACTTCGGTGGGCGGTAAACATTTTTAGTGGACCGAACCGAATCGTGAGACCGAGTCGAAGATCAAAGTTGTATCCGTCTTCGCCACGACAGTAGGTATATAACGGGGGCCTCCACTGCCGGTGCCCTCCACTGTGGGGGCCTACTGAGTGGGTCTCACTGCGGGGGGTACTACGGGGGTTATTGGGGGTCCCACTGCGAGGAAATGTGGGGGGCCCACTGCCGAGAGCCCCACTGCCGGTGTCCCCACTGTGGGGGGCTGATGGGGGGGTACCACTGCGGGGCAATGTGGGGGCCCCACTGCGGGGGGCTACTGGGAGGGCCCGGTTGCGTGAGGTGGCCCACTACTGGGGTCCCCACTTCTGGGGCCCCCACTGCCTGGGGCCCCACTGCCAGAGCCCCCCACAGTGGGGGGCTATCGCTCTCTACCGCCCTTGCCCCGCGCGCCATCCTGCAACGTGCAAAATTTCACTTCCATCCACTCTCATAAGGGAACCCTTCTGAGTTCCGGGATAAAAAGTATTTTATGCCCTTTCTTGTAATATGAACTTAAATTTACTATAATTACGTGTCCATCCAAAGGTTGCCTGGAAGAAATCGCTATTAGCGATAAGGCCGCCCATTGTGCAACTATTTCTGTGTTTGTGTTTTCCTGTCTTGTTATTCTATCTTGGTGTGCAATAAAGAGTATTTCTATTCTATTCTATTCTATTCTTAAATCATGCTAAATTTAATTTCAATACGTTCAGTAGTTTCGGTGCTATGCGCGGCCAAGATACAGAAAGACAGACAGAAAGACAGACAGACATGATGGAAAAAATACATTTTTGGCATCAGTGTCGTTAATAGAGTGCCCTCCAAAAAAAATTTTCAAAATATCTTCAATGTACAGAATTGGACCTGTTACAGTTTTATTATAAGTATAGATAGGTAAAATAAAAAATAATAAAATCGTTGCTTGTAATATGTAAGATTGTAGGTCTTACATATTACAACAACATACTAGCTGCTGCCCCCGACTTCGCACACGCTTTTCACGTACCCTATGTCGGGATACCATCTACCTCCCTCCCAAATTTCTTTTAGACCCGTTCAGCAGTTTAGGCGTGACAAGGTAACAGATAGACAGAGTTACTTTAAAATTTATAATATTAGTAGGACTGATACAATAGTATTGTGTTTTAAACCTATTTCACTATTTGGTTCGACTCCTCGCTCTTCTAAGTTCATAAAACTTGTCGAATAGCAAGGGATCTCTAATCTACCTCTTGGTAAATAGCTTACAGGAGGTAAGGTTTAGTTACAGTTTAGATGCAACGACTCTTATCTCTTTTTTCAGTGTACCAAAGCTACACTATTAAAAAAAAGTAGATCTTGAGATAATTTAAGCCTGCATCTAAGATGGTCCGTCTCATAAGCGATGCCTGCAGCGCCACTTCATTCCACGACCCGATTCCCGTATTGAGCAATTGGGTTAAGTGTTTCTTAAGTGAATCTTCTATGGAACGTTGACTTGGAAGCGTCAGCTGTGCTTCAATATTATTTATTTTCGTTTGTAAATGCTATCGAGCAAATGCAATTTGATTTAAAACAACACTCAGTTCAACTGTTCATAGATAAACTAGCTGGTGCCCGCGACTTCGTCGTAGGTGCTTAGTAACTTATTGCAGAATTTCCTACTTGACAGATAATCATCATCATCATCATCATCATCAGCCCATACACGTCCACTGCTGGACATAGGCCTCCCCCGTACAACGCCACAAATAGCGGTCCTGAGCCGATAATATATTGTTTTATTTTGGATAATTTGCATAATATTCATATCTTTATAAATTATAGCCTATGTGTTATTCTGATGTATATAAGCTAGGTATATTATTGTAAAGTTTCATTAAAATCCATTCAGTAGTTTTTGCGTGAAAGAGTAACAAACACACATACATCCATACGTACAAACTTTCACGTTTATTAGTAGATAGTAGATAAATAACTCTACTACCTTTACCAAAATGAAATTCACGTTGATTTATTTTTACAGCCCAAAAAGATCAAACGAATATTTTTATTTATTTAGATTATTATATCTGCCAAGCGTGGTGATTATGGCAAATCCCCCCCTACATGGGAGACCATCCACTCGATGGACTGACGACATCGTAGCGGTCGCAGGGAGTCGATGGATGGAGGCGGCTCGGGACCGCTATTTGTGGCGTCGTACTGGGGAGGCCTATGTCCAGCAGGGGACGTGTATGGGCTGATGATGATGATGATGATGATTATATCTGTAACCGAGGTAAACACAAACAATATTCAAACGACGACGATACATTTTAAGCTCACTAAAACGTTGACCAGGTTTGGAAGTAAAGATGCGCGACTGCGAATTATCTGTCTAGTCGAATGATGAACAACTACTAATTTCCTTATTCGACTTGAATATTAGTAATATACTAATCTTCAAAGTCGAATGAAACTACTAATTAGTAGTTACTAATGTGTCTACGAATGGATCATTCATCTCCGATTCGACTTTGTTAGTCGACCGATGGTTTTGAGTGATGAATGAATTATTCGTCGCTCCTGCGGGGATTGAATCGAAACCGACTAAGGCAGTCGAACGAATGACTCGCGATTACTAACCAAATTAGTTACTAATTTGCTCTAGTCATTCGAATCGTTCGAATGACTTGTCAAGTCGAATAATTCGAATGAAATCATTCACAGTCGCGCATCTTTATTTGGAAGTTTCCTAGTCTATTTTTGTTTGCATTTGAATAATGTATCTGGACCGCCAACATCCAATTCAAGCTCAACTAGAATCGGAAATACACACTCGTTACAAAACAATGCCTGGGCACTGAATGCTCGAATTTCGATTTATTTTCGCCTATACGATACTTCGAACAAAAGTCGTTAAGATTGATTTGAAATAATCAAGTTCGATGCAGGTAGTTTATCTCGGAAGTGTTAGGTAGTATATCCCTCTTTCTCATAGCTCTTTCTTTATTGCTCAACTTCAACTTCTTCTTTTATGGCGCCGCTGTGTCCAGTTAGTTAAGTGACGTTGACACAATATGTACTATTAATTTTTTCCGTTATGCATTATATCCTCTCAATGTGTGGTGAAATTGTTTTATTTTCTAATAATATAAACAAATTAAACTAGGATATACAATTGAAATAATTGAGCTAACTGCAGACTGTTGCAAACAATCTACAGGTAGCTCAACTGGTCCATATCAATACCAGTCGGAAGCGTCCTCAAGACGCTGGCTGCATTGCCCCGCTGTATGGCAATGCTAATGCGCTGCGCCAGATACTCACCAGCTCTCGGGTCACGCGTTGCTTCGACCAGGCGCTCAGATAATTTTTTGAAAACCCTAAGAGTCTCGGTACCCCACGGACCTAGGGTTATTATTTTCTTGCAAACAATACTTTCATTTTTATGCAAGAAACTAATTAAGCTCTACGTTAGTTTCTAGTACAATTACAATTTACAAAATTCTTTGTTGTACACCACGAAGAAAACATTAAAAATAGACATTACATAAAACATGTACAATGGGCGGCCTTATCGCTTAGAAGCGATTTCTTCCAGACAACCTTTGGATGGAAAGAATTATACGAATTTAAGAAAGGCAGGGGTGTATCTAGTAGGTATATACATATAAGTACTTTTTATAAAATAGTCATCTTTTATTTTAGTCTGTGGATACTTTTGTCATATACCAAGAAAGGTAATATGGAAAAATATAATGTAATATTTGGATAGTCCTTCTTACTTCTATATTATAAACTAGCTGACCCGTGCCCACTTCGTTGGGCGGTAAACATTTTAGTAGTCTATAAAACTCTCAAATAACGTGATTTAAACGATGAGTGTTTAAAAAATTCAATAGGTAAAATAATTTTCAAAATTGGCTCAGTAGTTTCAGAGATTACCTACCCCTTACAACCACACAAACCTTACTTATTTTTATTAGTGTAGTATAGTATAGATTTACATACACCTAGATTTTATTGACTGGACGTCACACTGCTCCACATTTACATAGGTATATTATGCACTTCAAAGTAAGCTTGATAGTACCTACTGGAGAATAGAGAACTACACATCTATTGTCCAGTTCTAAAACTGGAAGGAAGAATCACCAGTCGTCCTAAATGTTCACAATTTCTATCTTGATTCATGGCGTCTCGCAGATCTACATAATTCTCGGCGCGCAGTCTTCTCTCATTAGTTCTGTTCTGATGTACATATACCAAACGCTTCGATTAAATTTTGGCGTAAGTGTCCACCAGAAAACGGTTAAACAAACCGAGCAGGTGAGCAATGTGACCTTCTCGTATTGGTAAAATGTATCTAGGCGTAGAATTGCATTGCAGAAACTTTTTTATTGTCCAGTCTCGTCAGTTTTCGGATTCACATGTCGAAGATCAAAGTTGTATCCGTCTTCGCCACGACAGTAGGTATATAAGCGAGTAGAGACTGAAGAGCATCAAATGCGTGGTGCGTTTCGCCAATGCATTGCAAGCGGTCATCCCGGGTACGCAGCACAATGTCCGGCCTGTCACAGTGCTGATCTACCAGGACGACGGCAACATCATTGGTAGCGAGAGCTTTTTACCAACCGGATGCTGTCCAGTCGGTCGTTTATAGGTTATCATACTAAGTATCATTCGAATCCATTCAGTAGTTTTTGCGCTATTTTAGGCCGAGAAATGTCATTTCCATCCCCAAAGTATTACATGACCTTCCTCGTAGTATGAACTTAAATCATGCCAAGTTTCATTTGAATACATTCAGTAGTTTCAGCGCTATGCGCAGCCAAGAAATTTTACCCTACTGCGGGGGGGGGCCTCTACGGGGGGTACTGGGGGTCCCACTACAGGGCAATGTGGGGGGCTCACTTCGGGGGCCATCTGCCGGTGGCCCCCACTTCCAGGGCCCCACTGCCAGTGCCCCCCACTGTGGATGCTACTGAGGTCCCACTGCGGGGGGCTACTGGGAGGGTCCGGTTGCGTGAGGGATCCCACTGCTGGAGTCCCCACTTCTGGGGCCCCCATTGCCTGGGGCCCCACTGCCTGTGCCCCCCACAGTGGGGGGCTATCGCTCTCTACCGCCCTTGCCCCGCGCGCCATCCTGCAACGCGCAAAATTTCACTTTCATCCTCTCTCATGAGGGAACCCTTCTGAATTCCGGGATAAAAAGTATTTTATGCCCTTTTCTTGTAATATGAACTTAAATACTAAATTTGATTTGAATACCTTTAGTAGTTTCGGTGCTATGCGTAGCAAAGAAATTTTACTTTCATCTCCTCTCCCAAGGGAACCCTATTGAAATCTGGGATAAAAAGTATCCATGTCTTTCATCATAGTATGAACTCAAATCCTGCCAGGATTCATTTGAATATATTCAGTAGTTTCGGCGCTACGCGCAGCCAAAACATTTTACTTTCAGAATCAGAATCAATAACTTTATTTCTTTAGGCTTACAAAATAAGCACTTAGACAAGTCAAATTGTATACTATAAACATAGTATACAATGTTTATAGTAATAAACATAGTTATTATTATCAAATAAGAAATAAGGTGTTATTGATATTCTCTTCACTTCAATTTTTTGTCCACTAGTGGAAGAAGTGAAAAAGAAACCCCCTCTCCCAAGGGAACCCTATTGAAATCCGGGATAAAAAGTATCCATGTCTTTCATCATAGTATGAACTCAAATCCTGCCAGGTTTCATTTGAATACATTCAGTAGTTTCGGCGCTATGCGCAGCCAACAAATTTTACTTTCATCCCCTCTCCCAAGCGAATCCTATTGAAATCTGAGATAAAAAGTATCGTATGTCCTTCCTCGTGGTATGAACTCAAATCCTGCCAAGTTTCATTTCAATACGTTCTGTAGTTTCGGAGCTATGCGCGGCCAAGATACAGACAGACAGACAGACATGATGGAAAAAAAATACATTTTTGGCATCAGTATCGATAATTGAGGGCCCTCCCAAAAAATATCTTCAATGTACAGAATTGGACCTGTTACAGTTTTATTATAAGTATAGATGTCAAAGTTTGTAAGGATGTATGGATATTTGTTACTCTTTCACGCAAAAACTACTGAACCGATTAGGCTGAAATTTGGTATGGATATAGTTTGGGACCTGGAATAACATATAGGCTATTTATTATCCCGATAAAACGCGGGCAAAGGCACGGGCAGCAGCTAGTTATGTATATTTTATACATAACTAGCTGCTAATTATTTAAAACCGCTAGATTTGTGTTGAATGGGAAGGTTAATATAATAAATGAACTCACAACGAAGTATAATAATTTATTAGCATTAACAAAACAAAAACGGAATTAATTTCCGGGAATAGATTAAAATTATTCACGATCTAACAAATAATAGGAGTATTATAGAACAGCAGTGCAGAATGCAATTTAGCTCTGGTCAATATTTTAGTTAGTTTACGTGGTCAGCCAGCAGTTTGTTTTTGTAACGTTAGCTAACAAGCAGCGTTTAATTCTATGCTAAAAAATAGAAAATCCATTACCAATCCGCCTGCCAAGCGTGGTAATTATGGCAAAACCCCCCTACATGGGAGACCATCCACTCGATGGACCGACGACATCGTAGCGGTCGCAGGGAGTCGATGGATGGAGGCGGCTCAGGACCGCTATTTGTGGCGTCGTAAGGGGGAGGCCTATGTCCAGCAGTGGACGTGTGGGGGGGATTTGCCATAATCACCACGCTTGGCAGGCGGATTGTTGATCGCAGTGTTGGTGTATAATTCAATATCGTTGCCTATTAATTTATTTGTCTAATTTGAATGTAAGTCCCTATATAATAATTTTAATTTGATTTAAGTTGCAATGTATAAGGAACTAATGTAATTGGTTATTAAATCGTATTGGTTGCTCAATGAATAAATAAATAAATATTCACAGAGCAAGAGCTATGTATGTTTCTCCAGTGGGTATTACCCACGCACTGAGCAAGCATTAAATGTTACTTAATTTAAATTAGCATCATGTCTGATTATTGAAATTCTATCAAAAATTAAACATCTATTATAGAGCAGCAGTAAATTATTTCGATCATGATTATTAAACGAGCGGTGACACAGCAGCGCCTATTAAAAATGACTGACTGTTACACTGAAGTGTAAGGAAAGAATTATAGGTTACAGGAGATTTTCAGTTCGTTTAAATATCTTCAGAGTTGTTCAGAGGCAAAAATAAGCTATAATGGCCTAAGCCTGTTATTTGCCTATTTTTATGTAAGCTACTGGCTTAGCTGTATCTGTAATACGTAGGTACCGTCACGAACATGACATGTTAAATTTTGTATCTGTTTTTTTGCTTACAAACGCTTCATATTTATTTTGGATAAAGTATAGTGACACCATAAACCGCAAAAAAAGTCGCAATTATTTCCTTTGAGCTGATAATTTATCTTTGGACCTAATCAATTGATCAGTTAGTTATCTAGTACCTACCCATAACACAGTCTCTGATTAGCTTGGGTCTAGCTAGAATAGAATATAATATTTCTTTATAGCACCATCAATACTTGTAATACTTATACAAGAACTTAATACTAACTATATCAAGTGTGGTACAATCGGCGGCCTTATCGCTAACAGCGATCTCTTCCAGGCAACCTTTGGATGGATAGGGTTGGTACGTATTAAAGCTAGCTAGATAATAATGATGCTGTGTGAATCGTTGAGAATTATTTTTATCTATAATCTATTTGTGTCTGTTTGCCATCCTTTCTGATTTACCTAGAATTCATTAAAGTGCTACAGCTTGTAATTTTGTCACATTGCTCCTTTGGTGTAAAAGTTGTAATGGGGTAAACAAGTTATTAAATAGGACATTGCCGGGCGTCGTGCCCGTCATTACGGCACGCCGCCGCCGCCGCCGCGCCGGCGCCTGCTCTGCTCTCCAGGATGACTCATTTACTCCGACAATGCTCAATTACACTCTGCATTTTCCAGATGAACTCAGTATTTCTTCCTGGTTTATTTTATATGGAAGTGCAGGGTCTGTAAGAATGAATCTCTAGAGAAGTTTGAATACACTGTGTCTTAGTTTTAGGACCATTGCCAAGGCTTTGTTTTTCATAGAGATTTTCCTATGTGTCATAATAACATACGATAAATTAGTAAAGTTAAACACCCATAATATTTTAGCTATTAATTATTAAAAATGTTTTGAACAATGATTTATTATTTATTGTTTAGTTTTGTGTAGTATTTTAGAATCAGAAGCAATAACTTTATTTCTTTAGGCTTTCAAAATAAGCACTTAGACAAGTCAAATTTTATACTATTAACATAGTTATTATTATCAAATAAGAAATAAGGTGTTATTGATATTCTCTTCACTTATATTTTTTGTTCACAAGTGGAAGAAGTGAAAAAGAAACCACTAGCACATTTATAATATCACTTAAGTGTCTAATACATTGTTATTTTGCCTATCTAAATAATTATTACTGCGATTTAGATGTCAATATTTCTATAAAGCTAAACGGAACATTGAATTTCTCACATACTAATACTGTCGGTGCGGAACGGAGCGACATCTATGTAATCATCTATGGAGTAAAAGGCCTTCCCAAGGAATTTATATACCGGCCTTCCTGATAAGATTTTGGTTTTTTCAGCTTCATACCTTCAGGTTTATGGTAGGAAGAATAGACTTTACCGATTATATATTTTGAATAGGTACCCTTAGCGACAGAACATATTCCACTAGTAGACAATAAAATTAAGAAAATATCAATAACACCTTATTTCTTATTTCATAATATTTACTATATTTATAGCTGTTTACTTAAAGTTTAAAATTTTACTTGTCATTATTTTGTAAGCCTAAAGAAAAAAACTTGTTGAAATCTGAATTCTGAAATAATGCTTAACACTTTGACTGCATAATACCGTGTGGTGCCGCCTTAGTATGTGCACCACCCAACTCTTCCCACGGGTGTCGTAAGAGGCGACTCAGGGTTATACACCGGGGAGCGGGCAGCAGTGCCCTCTGTAGAACAGACCAACAACCAAAACTGGGATCGCCAACCCGCCTGCCAAGCGTGGTGATTATGGCAAACCCCCCTAAATCCTTACGGGAGGCCTAAGTCCAAAAGTGGACGTCGTTGGCTGATAAGATGATGATTATTTTGAATGCTACTGATGCACTCGCCTTCCTACGGGTTCCTCCGCATAATTGAAGTTTGGTAGTGAGCGCGGTAAATAACAAAGTCTGATGTCCTCCTACCTGATTTGGGCCTAGGCGGTCATTCTCAATGGAGACTGGCTAGTCTCCGTTGAGAATGACCGCTGGTCTTGAGATACACATGTCGAGACACCGCCATGTGTCTCAAACATAAAAATGAAGACTAACGGTTGCTCTCACTGATAAGGCAGGTCTTGAATAACATACCGTTTGAAATGCTCCAGTCTTCTCGTACAAAAATACTTCTTTTGTGGTTTGCTGAGCACTTCACTTTTCCAATCGTTTCGGGCTCAATACGCAGGCTTTTGAGGTGGATTATTTTTAATATTTCCCCGAGGCTAGAGGCACGTTTTGTCAATAGTACCTTCCTTCGATTACTTTTCGTCAATATCCTACGTAAACAGGGGGAGAGTGACATTCGCCTATTTGAGAATTCCCTACGTGTCCTGAGTTTGCTTTTCTTGTTTCTTTGTTTTTTGGTGGTGTGCTGGTTGTATCTATTTACATTATGTGTGTCCACCAACTAACTTCTGTGAACAGCTTTGTTCCCTATTGCTGGATGAAAAGTATCATATTATATGAAATCAGGTTCAGAAATTCATGAAGGTAGGAAGTCTTAACACGTTTTGGTGTGAAGGCGTATCAAACACTAAAACAACACCTTTAACATATAAGCTCCAAAAAAAGTGTGGTTCTTGTTACCTACCTACGAGTATCTTATAATATCGGCACTGGAGGAGTCCGTTCATTTTCCAAGACACAGAAAACCAGGTTCCTTTGTCAATGATAAATGGATCCATTCCTTATATTTAGAGCCATGCTGGTGGACCACAGACACAATGAAGTGATTTACTGTTTGACACTTCACCTGGCTTATATGGCTCCTGAATCTACTGGGTCACATATTTTGCTTATTAAATTGTTTAGACAATATAAACGAACTAAATTTGTTATGATAATTTATTAGTTAGGTACCTAAAATATTTGTATCAAATAAGTAATGCTGGACGATCCACACGGTATCATCTAGCCCTAAACTAAGCAGAGCTTGTGTTACGAGTGCTAGATGACTGATGTATACTCAATACAAACCTGTTCTGCAAACTACGTCATTTTCCTTGATAGACCTTCTGATATGGAGCGATATTTTACATACACAGATATTTTCTATTACACATAGAAAATACCCAAAACAGCCAAGACCAATCGTACAAACTTTTGCCCCAAGGTGGGAATCGAAACCGCAACCTCCTGCATCACAGGCGGACCTTCTCCCGCCACATCGTTAGTCCAATAGTACAAATATCAAGCGCAGATTTCAATTAAAATTTAGCGGTTTCGGAAGTTAATTGAAAATAGAAATATATTTTGCCACCGAGACTTTTCTGCATAATGGTGTTTGAATTGAGCTTCCAATATGATTAGTGTACCACAAATAGAGAAGTACTGGTTATAACAATAAACGATGGTAATGGAATACAAAAAAGCTCTTTCCGCTGTTGATAGAAAAATAAAGTTTATTTTACCTGGAGGTAAGTAAGGTATCACAGAGACGAAATATGAGGCATAGCCCAGTAGAATAATTCAAGAATGTGGCTTATGGCTATAATATATTATTATTATTATTGTTTTTATTTCCGTTACTCAAACACTACCATCTATATTTTTCTCTTATGTCCACTCCATCCCCAGGGTTGCCTGGAAGAGATCGCTCAAAGTACTTCATTGATTATCAACATTTTCTTCTGTATTGTATTTTGTGTTTGTGTGGTACAATGAAGAGTTATATATCTATCTATATCCCTCGTAAGTAAAATTTTTATGGGATACCCAGATTTTCCATACAGTAGCGAAAGATAAGACATAGAACCTCGTTCTTTTTTGTTTTTCGACGGTTAAAATGGAATATTTTAAGCCGCTTTGAATAAGGTCTTACATGTTGTGATGAACCGATGGCCTGGTGAAGGTTGCGGGAAACTGGAAGCGGGGAAATGTTCCCATTCAGAGTCAACATAAGACGATTACCGCAACGTCGAATGCTGCAGCGTCGAGCGCGCTTGATTTCCTTCATGCAGACCAGGAGGCCAATTCTGCGTATCACGTGATATTTTATCGAGTGATATTCATTATCACGGGATAAAAATATCATGTGATAGATATCGAGTACCCCCAAAAACTGCGTTCTCGTGCGACCTATCGTGCAACTCATCAAAGAAAAACCCTCGAAAAATATCGAATTGCAGATTTTGAGAATACGCTATTTTATCACTTATATTTATCGAATAGAGTTATTGCCATAATTGACCTCCTGGTCGCTCTTATTTTTAGGTAAGAGTCACATAACATAACGGTCGAATTTCCGTGAAGCTGTATGAAAGGGGGGTACATTCGGCAGCGTACAATAAGCGTAGGAATAAACAAATTTAATAATCTAGATACGTTTTACACGTATCGTACCTGTGATTATAATCTATACGTACAGATATTAATCTGTACGTATAGATTATAATCACAGAGATTCACTGAAACAGAGTAGTGCTCTCTCGATCTCTTGTATAGTATACGCTGATGATGACGATCATACTGGCACAGATTGAACTATCCGCAAAACGCGCAATTAGCTAATATTACCTCAGTATTGACATTCCTATAAAGCACAGTAAACAAAAGGTTAAAAATACTCGCGGGCAAACTCATAATTATTACTCTCCAAACAAATAAAATAATAATGGCCTCGGATCGGACCTCGGCAGGAAAGTTTTTTTTTTACCGAGCATTTGGATTCCTAACTTAAATTAACGAACATGTGAATTCCGAACTAAAAAGGGATACGTGAAGTGGACTTATCCGAATGGAGCGCCGCGCTGCCTTTGGGTTACTGATGGGGGGAATAGTTTCATTTTGTATACATTTTAACTTTGGTTAGTTTACGTTTTGTGGCTACCGAAATAGGTAGCAATTTAGGGTTAGGTAGTTTTTAGAAGAATTTATATATTTTGGTTTAGAATGTGGATGGTTTGTCGGTTTTTATAAAGTAGTGCCATTTGCTACAGCCAAAATATGAAACGATGTTATATAGCTTTAATTTTAAATTTGTGCCTTGTTTACATGTAAACAGGCACAAATTCAAAATTACCACAATTATAACAATTTCACCACCAATTTGAGAGAGACTGGAAGTAATCTTAAGGGCCGACATTGGTCCCTACTACGAGTATCTTTCAGTGGGAATGATCTTTGTAACGACAAGATTGCAAAAATAGTTGTATATGAAATTAGTTAATCGCCTATACTTAGCTACAAGATAAATGGTTAATCTAACAAAAACCGCGTTCTATTTCCTAAAAGGCCCAACTTTTTGTAACAGCTCTGCCGAACAGTTTCCAAACAACCCGACGACGATAAGCAAAGTAACCAAATTCTCCGTCTGCCGCCAAATTTGTCCATATCATAGTTTTTGTTAGAGGCAAAGTGCCATTTCTGTAACAAATTGAGAGTTGCAGAGTGCCAAAAAAGTCTACACAGATTCTTACTTTGGCCCTTACTCTTACTATGTATTATTATACAGCTATATGAGGTTAAACAAGCTTTATTTCTCATAAAATCTATAGAAGTTCATTTACAATGAGAATAAGTAATTCGTAAATAATGTTTAAATTACCTCTAGGACTAGATAGTTGTAGGTAATCTAAGTTCTTATATAATAGTGCTATTTAACATAATTTAGGATTATTAGATAGGTACAAAAGAAATGTTATTACAAGCCAACAAAAATCAAAATAATCAATAGTGAAGGCTATTTTTTGCCAAATTAAAGGTTGAAGTTCAATTCATTTCTTTTCTTAATCTCTTGTTACACAAACTCCAAAGTAGTAACTTTGGGGCTTTAATAGCGTCACTATGGAATTTTTATACATAACATTTTCTTGTATTGTGAATGCTAACATCGCATCACTGCTCGCCGTCTAAAAGTAGAAAAACCAGAACCAAAATCAAGACAAAACCACAAAGTGCAGTTCCAATACGAGAAAATTCAATAAATAAAAAAGCACCTTTATATAACCTACACTAATGTAGAAACATTGATTTCCTATAGCAATGCTATGGTTTTCAACTAATATATTGTAATTCTACCCGCGGCTACGAACTCATTTACCAAGGGAAAAAAGCTTATTGTAACATTCCAGATCTAGAACCATTTGAACTGCAAAATTTCAGCTTAATCCGTTCAGTCGTTATCTTCGCCCAACCATTTCGCATATTTCACAAACATTCGCCTATATGAGGAAGGATTTCAGTTGATAATCATATTTATTTTTAATCAAAGCAAAGAAATATAAATGAACCGTGGAAAGTACAATCCAGAAAACTGAAGTAAGTAGTGTAAGCCGCAAGCATTTCAGCGAGGCCTCGTTCTCGCAATTACGAACTCACAGTCGCTCGCAAATCAAGATAACTACTCTTTCTTCACTAGTTGGTAAAATATGAAACTTCCCAGCAAATGTACTGAAAACTTGTATGTTAACGGCTTTGCATTTAAGGGCTTATAAGCTTGTTTTCTCCAAAACGGGGCGGAGATGAGTAATATACAAATACAACAAAAATGAAAAATTTCTATATTTCATCACAAATGTTATGCAAAGTTTACAGTAGCAGTGGATTCCGCACTAGAACAAGCCTATGTCGCGAGTATCCTATATCGTTTACCTAAACGTGATACATAAACACTACTAAATTTAAATTTTTTAATTTTAACTAAAACGGTCTAACCAATAATCAGCAACGGCTCAGCTCAGTGTTAATCCAAATTAGAATATTGTATATAGCAAAAAAAATATTTGTCAATAAATAAATTGTAGGCATTCACTGTCTTGTAGTTATTATGTGCAAGTGATATTAGAAGAGGTGTGTCTATCAAAAGATTCACGAGATAATTTCAAAACTAGTGAACGCATCCGACTGAAACATGTATGCATCTACTATTTATCGCAGAAAAAGTTTTGCAAAACTGGCAGAATGTCATCTCAAATAGAATGTTATGTCAAAGGGTCGCTAATATGACTCAATGCTAGAGGTTATTTTAACTCATCTCACTCGACTCAACTATGTAAATATTCATCATAATGGTTTTAAGATAGAATATCTTCAATTGAGGACCTATAAAATTAACAAAATTAAGCAAAAATAATAAGATAAAATTAATCTAATAATCCTAAATGAACAAAATGTACCGTAACGTAACATTGTTATAAAGTATTTTCATAGGGAATGAAAGAGAAAGCCGATGCAGGGCGGTATGTATGGAAAAGCCAAACTAAAAATAGATTTGTATAGCTACGTACTTTTCTTGTATTATTGTCACGACGAATGTGAGTACCAAGACAAACCTCTGTTTTATGGTAGAAAACTTTATTTTATGTTTATTATGTTTGTAATAAATAAATAAAAAAAAAACACCTAACACTCACCGTAAATGAATTCAAATCATATCAGAGGAAGCACCCGTAAAGATAATGCAAAAAACCCAATAAGTAACCATGGAAGCTGAAGGACATACCTCATAGTGCCCCCTACCCCCCGACATCGCATCGCATTTTCCGAGTCGTAAAACTAAGTGGATTTACCGATGTATCAATAACTTTGCTTCTGATATCTACGGTTGTTCTTAGTAGGTGTTAGGTGGCGTTGATGGATCGTGACGTGTGTGTGAGAAAAAACGATTTTTTTTTTAAAGTATTGCGAAAGTACTGTTGTTATAGTTGGGGCCAGTTTCTATCAAAATAGTAATATAGTAAATCTCTGGTAATGCGTAAAGTTAACCGATTTTCAAAATCTCTTTGCTTTAGTTGGAGATCAGGCGTACACTTTTATCCATGGAATTTATCATACATTTACATTCTAGATATGTCTCATCTTATAGAATCCTACTTATATTATAAATGTCAAAGTTTGTAAGGATGGATGTATGTATGGATATTTTTTACTCTTTCACGCAAAAACTACTGAAGTGATTAGGCTGTTTGGTATGCGTATAGTTTGGGACCTGGGATAACATATAGGCAATTTTTTATCACGATAAAACACGGGCAAACGCAGCGTATCGGGCAGCAGCTAGTGAAAATATATGAATCACCTACGTGTTAACTTATATATAGAGATACTACGGGTGCCCTTTGCTACGAATGAGCTACGACGTAGCCTGCTACGGTGTAGCAATATTGCTACGAAAATATAGAAATGGTGACAGAAAAATTGAAACACTTCACACTTATAATTATTTAAATACGTGCAAGAATCTATTGTCTACTTTTTATCACTATAGTTCTTGGCCTGGAATAAAATATGTCTCTTTTTGTCCCATAAATTAGTTCCCTTCCCTCGGAATTAACTTTTCCATAGAAACAACGCAACCGAAGCCACGGGCCGAAACCAGTATTTCATAATCATATTTTTTTTTCATTTGCAGGTTTTTACTAACTTCTGTGTTAAGTTTACCGAAGTTTATTACAAATTATTAAATTCAAAACAATGCCTGGTGCTCGAATAGATAAAACACCTGCGATACAATACATTTTGTTTGGGAAATTAAGTTCGAATTTTTATGCGTGGAATGTTTTGTTTTATCTAAAACACAAACTTTTAGGAGGCTAACATGATCCTGTACTTCGACGACACTTAGTAAAGTCTATGTTTAACAATATTGTTTATGACTTTCTATTATTCTTAGCTGAAACCCCCTATATTCAATTTATTTACTACCTACCTACATAAGACCTAGTCAAATTGTTACGTAAAAATTATGTAAGCGGCGATTTCTTTTTACGAGATTTTTTTCTTTGTGTGGAAAAAAGAATAAAGTTAGCCTCTGAAAAACATAATTTAGGTACGTCCTTAAACGCGCATAAATTTTTCGTACGCTGAAATACCTGCCAGCATTTTTCACTCCACCATTCATCTCGCCCCTCGAATACTACAGAAGCTGGCTCTCTGGCGGAAGAACAGGGTGTACCAAAAACGGCGTTTTACATTGCCTGTAAGCTTATACAACTGATATACCGCTAGCGCCAAAAGGGCCTTTTACGCCCGAAAATCTCACACCGTACAAAGCCATTACAAATTTGAAACAAACACGAACGTGCTAAGTCGCTAATGCAAAAATTCTGTCTTTACATTAAATTATACTGCTAGTGCTTACAGCTATATTATTAAGGCTGTAAAACTCTTTGTTTTCCTAATCAAATAACATTAGAAAAGTAATAATAAGCGTAACCTATGTTAGCAGTAGGCTTTTACAAAATGCGAATGATGATTACTAGGCATATTTATACTTGTGTTAGAATAAACTTAGTAAATAAATAAATAAACATCCAAAGTTGTACTCTGATAGGTAATGTCCTGGAGTCGAATTCTGCTATCCAACCATTTTACTATGACAAGGTTATCGTCGCAGATGAAAGAAACTCTAGATAGTGCGTGCGGTGCTACTCGCACGGAGAGATTGATAGAAAAATCTTGTCATTTTTGAAATGCGTCCCTCAGTATTTTCTTTTATCAAAGGTAAAATGTGTAATTTAAAGACGATACCATTGTTATTGTAAAGCGATTAATCTTGTGAAATTAGGGTCTTGATCTCACTAACGTCACGTATCACAGCCTAACCTGAGCTTTCCACAACAATTTTCAATGATTTTCATTATCGTCATCTTGACTTGTAAGTAACGTAGTTCATCTTAGGTATGCAAACAAGTAGTTATTCTTATACATACATATATTTTATAATATTTATTTTTGTTGTTTTTATATAATTTGCCATTACATTGAATAAGCTATAGGTATGGTGGGCATGTGTGAGGTACATAAAATCGATAACTCACTCACTTTAAGCTAAATTTACCTAGAGCGGTATGCGCCCCCTGCGCATACCGCTCTAGGTCTCTCTCACTTCACAAGGGTCAACATAACACCAGCGAGCGCTAAGTAGATAACCTAGACTTATCTACTCAGCAACATGCTGAGTTGCTGATACCTTTTTGGCTCGACACTCGGTGGTTTTCCAAGTAGGTTGCGGAAGTTACTAGGTACTCTGTTAATCTTAAGGTCTGCAATTTGGTAATTTTTAGTAATTGTTATGGGTCATGTCAAATAAATTGTTTCATTTCATTTCATCATTGTCCTGTTACATCTGCGAGAGCTAATTTAGTATGTGGTTTATAAATAGGGGAGAGGGGGTGGTGGTGACACCATAGTCTCGACATGACGAGACATCCCTTATTATTTGCATTTTTATTAAAAACGTGACAGTGTTTCTTGATATGGCTGATTAATAAGTTTATTTATTTACTTGACTTCACGGAAAATTGACAATAAACTGTGAGATTAGAAAAATAACGGATATAATAAAATGTAAGCGTATGTTTAACATTGGAAAAGTCAAATGAATCAAAGTTAAAACAAAGTAAATAACATTCAAATAATTTAAACAAATTAAACTAGTATTTACAATTGAAACAATTGAGCTAACTGCAGCCTGTTGCAAACAATCTACAGATAGCTCAACTGGTCCATATCAATACCAGTCGGAAGCGTTAAAACTACTCTCCACTTAGATTGATTCTTGTACTTTCTTCAATATTATGCAAATCTGCCTGGCGTGTTCAGTGCATAGGTACATTTTGGGATAGAAACGCAACTAATTCGTTTCTAAACTAAATCATGATTAGATCTCATTATGGCTTTCCTATAACACAATGAAAACGAATTGAAAGATCCTTTAGATTTAGACGCCTACTTTTTCCGAAAGAAGATATATATTTTTTTCATTTTAAGAGCTCTCCGCGGTTTGAGTCTTTTACAACAAGTTTTTTCTCCTAGTATATAATATTTGTCTAATATTAATCTTTAGAATGCGACCTTGGTCTGTATCCTTTCTAACTAAACTTACAAGTTCCAGTTCTACATTATAGCATTTGAATTGCAACAACCGCAGCTTCCAGAGTGAAATATTAAAGTAAATCGCCTTACCTTTGAAAGAATACCTGAATTTTGATTTCCTAGTTCCCGAGCTGCAGATCCAAACTCGCAAAGGAGCTTATTGCGCATACGTTGAAACTTCACGTTGGGGAAACTACTTATCTACTTGATGGAACGTTACTGAAATTAAAGTTTCTACTTAACTGACCAAAGTCACATTAACTTGGTAAGTAATGAAAATAAACTAGTAGGAAAAAAGTCTTATTAATTCCTGTGCTCAGAACCGTTTCATCGTGTACGTAAGAAGGCACGTTGCACGTAAGAAGTAAAAAACATAAAAAAATTGTCATCAATAAGGATGGGTGGAGGGCTTTTTTATTTTAGTAGGTCGTACCGATTAATTAGTGTAGTGTAGGTATAAGTGCGATCCATTAGTAAAATAGTAGATGCAGGGTAGGACAGATTTAATTTAACGACTGGTAATGGATACAAATGTTTCCCCTTGGCAAGTTCAGTGATTTATTTAACGCATGTGACTGCTTGGTGTGAATTTTCACTCGTTACAAAAAATATTCTAAAATAGGTTCTATAACTTTACTATAATTTTAAAGTAATTTACCCTCTTAGTTATAAAAATCGGTCATTCATCTGTCAGTCATCTGTCAAGGTTGTCTGGCCGTGGGGCCGCGGCGTACGAATATCGACCCCTCCAACTCAACCCGTGGATGTCGTAAGAATCGACTACGGGAACCTACCAGAGGAAGTGCAGCAGCTTCCTTTTGAGTATTAACACTGCGATCACCAATCCGCCTGGCAAGCGTGGTGATTGTGGTAACTTCCCCCCCCCCCCCCTACATGGGAGACTATCCACTTGATGGACCGACGACATCGTAGCGGTCGCAAGGAGTCGATGGATGGAGGTGGCTCAGGACCGCTATTTGAGGCGTCATTGGGGCCTATATCCAGCAGTGAACGTGTATGGGCTGACATAATGATCATGACACATATTAGGCCGAAGGCTAGAAGGTTTCCGCTTTTCGTTAAACGGTTTCCAATACTTTTTCAATAACTACATACGTTCACTACATAATTATAACGTCTTTAGATGATTTTACACTGAATATAGCGTTTTTCATACACTACGTAATATAACGTGTTTCGATGATGTGTTCGATGATTTTGTATTATTTAGCGGTAGAGCCACTAGTTAGGTAGGTATCTACTCTGTTTCTCGGAGCGTATCTTAGCCCAGTGTGTACATACAGGGGTCGCTCATGTTTCATTCATCGTACAAAGAGACCTCAGAGAATCTACTGGGTTATTTAGAAAGCTGGAGAGATTAAACTGGTAGGTACACACGAAAAGCGAAGCCAATTAGATTTGATACAAGTCAAAGAGCAGTACGGGATATAAAGTTATGGATTTAAAAGCTTCCCATATGGGATAAAAGTAAATATCACTATACAGTATAAAACAAAGTCGCTTCCCGCTGTCTGACCCTATGTATGCTTAGATCTTTAAAACTACGCGTCAGATTTTGATGGGGTTTTTTTCAAAGATAGAGTGATTCAAGAGGAAGTCTTTAATTTAGTATCAACATTGCACCCGTGCGAAGTCGGGGCGGGTCGCTAGTCATACGATATAGGTAATAACGATGTCTGATGATGCCCATTTATAGCTGCTCTATCAATTAATTGACCTGTTTTTATATATTCCTAAGTTCCTTGATTGTTTTCCCATCTTGTCTATTTATGGCTTTGAGTTATAATTTAAGCACCATTTACCTGTTATATTGTAAATTGACGTATCCAAGGGTGCCTTGTGCGCCATGGCAAATTAATAAGCATGAGTATCATATTATTCTTGATCAATTTCGTATTTAATAAAATAATTTTCCTTCAGTTTTGGTGTTGATCGCATAAAAACATACAAGTGTCTTTACAAATCGAAAATTATACTTGCAACATATTATTGACTAAGAAATAGGGATGACGACAGTAACTAAAAATCTCAAAATCTCACAATATGTAAATTATGTATTTACCGAATTATACCTGATCCATAGATTAAAAAACACGTATTATATTTTATGTTCTGATCGAGATTAATTATTATTTTGATAAAATAAAACTACAAAATATGCAATCCGCCATGACACGTTGAACACCAATCAGAAAATACATAACTGTGACGTCATGCCGTCATAATATGTAATGTAAAGGCACAGAATAACTGATAAAGCTTCTCTTGACAACATTATGCACATTCTGTATCATCAGATGTTCGTGCATCTATGACGTCATAGATAGCCGCCACGAGTATTGTAGCGTTTGAGCGAAATTGAAAATGCATTTTTAAAAGCTGTATTTTTCCTTCGTAGTCCATTTCTTTGTAGAAATATGATTTATTTTGCATTCAGTAGATGTCTTAAAATATCACGGTGTAGTTTCTCAAAATCAGTCGTCATGCCTATTCCCATTACTTTACTTGGTTCTAGCTATACCTACAAGTATATAATACTGTAGGTAAGAGTAGTTCTGTATTCTGTCTCCAAGCTTGTCACCTCCATGAAACAGGTGAGACAATGGCTATATCAAACTATGGAGACTTCATCCCTCCGTTGTCATCTATTAGCCATTGTCACAACGATCGGCGTAGTCCGACCACAAGCGATGGCCACTGTTTTCAGGCCCGTTTTTAGGTAAAAGGCAAATTCCTTAGTTTGCTGTTCTTCACTTCAGGGTAATCAATTATCAAGGAGCGCGTGTACATATGTTTGAAAAAACAAACGTATTTTTCGGCTTTAAAACTTAGCATAATAGTTTTGCTGCAGATCTTGCTTCCGCTAACCAGAGCCCTGAGTTCGGTTTGACGATAGTATTGAGATATCGTATATCAATTTGTTCATCATCGTCTCATTTTCACATCATCATCATATCAGCCGATCGACGTCCACAGCTAGACATAGGCCTCCCCTAAGGATCTCCAAAATGACCGATTTTGCGCCGCCTGCATCCAGCAATTTCCCATGACCTTCGTTACGTCGTCGGTCCATAGCGTGGGGGGCCTACCCTCACAGCGCCATCCGGTACGTGGTCGCTACTCTAGAGCCTGTTGCTCCAGCGGCCGTCGGTCCTACGAGCTATGTGCCCTGCCCACTGTCACTTGAGTTTTCTAATTCTGAGAGCTACATTGTCATTGGTCTACTAGAAAGTACAAAGCGGCGATGGCTCACTTTCAATCAGTCAAAAGAAGAGGTTCGATGCTGTACACTTCCTCTACCTGTTTCATCGCCTTTCCTTATAGCTCTAAAGTTTTCTGGAAGAAAACTCTTTTTCAGAGTTAAGCTCGCCTATGTGCATATCTTATTATATAAGTTGATGCAATATCAAGAATCAACAAGAAAAAGAAGAAAAAAAGAAGAAGAGTGAGTGAAGAAGAATATGAATGTCTGGAAGAGATCGCTCAAAGCGATAAGGCCGCCCTTTGTACTTCATTGCTGACAACTTTTCCTTCTGTATGTATTTTGTGTTTGTGTGGTACAATAAAGAGAGCTTTCTATCTACAAATCTATCACTGTATTACTGTGTACAATAAAGAATTACAAGAATGTTGACCATAAAATTTCCCGTTTGCTCTTTACGTAATAAGTACGTATTGCAACGTATTCTGGCCCAGACAACAACATGAATAACATAGCAAGAGATGAGCTAAACTCACTACACGTGTCGTTACAATCTGTGGTGGATAATTGGTTTACCTACAGCTCAATGGACTTTACAACGGATAATGGGCCAGTGGTCGAAACCGTAAACCACAAAGCACGGAGTTTGTACTGCACTCTGAATAAAATAAATCTGAAACTAACAAAGTTCAATGAAACAAAATGGAATATTTTATACCCGGCTCTGGATTTTTCCCATGAAAAACACAAATTGCTGTTTTTGATGTACATATTGTTCTACAATAGCTTTAATGAGATTGAATTCTAGGCTGTACCCATTGAACACTAATATTCAGGGTCTTCGAACTCAGTAGATATGAAAAAAATCTAATTCGTGTCAAAACTGCGGAGTTCGGATATGTATGTATAATGATTAATGATGACTAAGCAATATTTTTTTTAATCTAATTATTCTATGTACGAGTATATCAATTTTTAATCATCAATGCAGTTAAATGCTTTAACATAAACTTAATTAAATAGCTCGATCAACAACACGACACGACATAAACTTAGCCGTCGCAGTTCCTCATGAATATGCAAGGCAAGGAGAAGCAATACCGGACTTGCCATAAACTTATATTGAATGCGATGCGACGGAGCTTGGGCTGTAGCATGTTCAACGTGAACTGATGAAGGATTCATCAAGATGCATGCAAATCTCTGCTACCGAGTTGGCATGTTACCTACACTGAGGGATTTAAGGATTTGGGTTTGGGGATACTAATTATCCGTAATCATTGAAAACTTGATCTATCAATTCATATTAAAGCGCAATAAGGTTAACACGTTCCGTTGTCCGTCAAAATATTCATTGAACAATTGACCCTAAGTAAAATAGCCCAGCCCAGAGTCAGTGAAGAAAGCTGTTTTAAAAGCTCGCTTTGAAAATTATAAATGAAAGTTGAAATGAGGAGAGCCATTTTAGTGATTAACGCATTTACTGCCCAGTCTCTGTTCAGCTAGTAGATTTTCAATAACCACCTGCGCGTAGTGGACATTTAAAGTGTTAAAGTAGGTACATTAATATTTTTTTTAAAAACTTAGGTATGTTTGTAAATGTATCTATTCACGGTTTTGAAATGAACTACTTATTAAATATAAATAACTACGACTTCTCGCCTACCAAAACTCACTACCGCGAACTTAGTTACTTTATCACTCTGCTTGGCTGGTTTTTGTAACAGCTAAGGAAGTTACCGACTAGAAACTTATCCGATCTTAACAAAGACAAATGTTTGGTCACTGTTGTAAGAAAGCTTTTTCAATCTTAATGGATTAAAATCTTGTCGATTTTTCCTTGGACGGCTAACGGTTTCAGTGTAAAATAAGACGGCAGAATTTTTTGTAAAAAAAAAAATACCTACGTTATTCAGAGAAATATAAAACTTAGTGTTTTTAAAAAAAAGTGATTTTCGTTTCAGATTTATAACACCCAGACCGATGTTCTTACCTATCTGTAACTTTAATCTACATATATCAAAATTACTACAACATCCTAAACACTCCGTAAGCTACAATATAAAATTTTAAACATCCTATGTATATTCGACATTGGGTCTTTTGACCGAAACAGCTTTCACAAAGAGATAATAACAATATTCGGATATTCCACGCTACAGTAACTATGGCTTTAATTCCATTTTTTCCGCCATTGGATATGTCATATGCCCCATGACGTATCTACAGGGTCGTACAGGGCGGTCTCGTCACGGGTATCGCACTTCGCCAGTGCCCATTGTTTTGATATTTCGAGTCAAAAGGACACAAGGGGAATTTATTATGTTGAGCATCTATATTTTAAACATAGTAGTTTTACTGTTTTTAGTGGTAAATAGAGTATTTTTAATAATAGTTATAACATAAACTTAACTATGATATTTTTTCAGTATAATTATTAAGGGTCACTTACATAGACCTAAACTCTACAATTTATCTAATTATCCTAAAAACCTTTATAACAGTACCACTTAAAGGATTATATTTGTTATTATAAGAATTGACATTTCGTGATCCACTTATATTGGAAATTAAATATTTACGAAGGTATTCCGACAAGTTATTTCGGTCTACTTGTGACCTTTTGTCACACATCATATTTTTTTCAATGCTTTGTACGATTCTTCCCCTATTGTGATTTCATATCAACTGTTGTATTATTACGAGTCTCGTTTATACGTCAAATGGGATGTCATGACAGTTGACACGTGTTTAGCATTTGACTTAACTGCTATTGTTCCAAATCGTTTAGGGGAGTAATTTTACAATTGTGATCGTTGAGATAAAAGTATTTTAATTTGTCTCTTTGTAAGCAATGATCTGTTTAAATAATAAAACAGGGTATCAGTGACAATACTGTTTTTTTCGATTAGAATAAATGAAACAAGTCCTTCTTAATGTACATACTTAACTCATGTAAATCACATTTCAATCTCGTATAAGAAAGATATTCTCAATCTAATGACATGTATTGAAAAACAATTGAGTACATCAATAACAATTCTTTTATTACCAAGGAACCCTCCGCTTCCGTTAATCCTAGTTTGATTGACCTATCTATATGGTATCTACTACAATAGTGTAGTAGATACTATATAGATATACAGGTATGGTATACATACATAGGTATGGTATTAGGTATTCATTAGGCAAGAATTATTTTTTCGGATTCAAATAGAAATTCATCATCATCATCATCATCAGCCCATACACGTCCACTGCTGGACATAGGCCTCCCCCATATGATGCCACAAATAGCGGTCCTGAGCCGCCTCCATCCATCGACTCCCTGCGATCGCTACGATGTCGTCGGTCCATCGAGTGGATGGTCTCCCATGTAGGGGGGATTTGCTATAATCACCATGCTTGGCAGGTGGATTGGTGATCGCAGTGTTGGTGTTTAAAAATACTCAGAAGGAAGCTGCTGCCCTTTCTCTGGTAGGTTCCCTTAGTCGGCTCTTACGACATCCACGGGTTGAGTTGGCGGGGTCGATATTCGTACGCAGCGGCCCCACGGCCAAAATAGAAATTATTGCATATCAATTCATTCGAGATTCTCGTATTGTCATTGTACCCCTTCGCTTTTTATTAAAAGCAATATGACAACTCCACGTGCTCGACGACGTCAACGCCTGTCAGTCGGCTCGACATGAATGACAGTTGGCGATGTGGCGTTGTATTGTTATTTGTATGCATGAATCGATGGTGCGCTGATTAAAATAGAACACCCTTTATCCCTTAGCTAACAGCTTAACAGATTATTTATTCCATTCGTCTTTATAAGTTCGAACTGGACGTAACACTAATGAGAAAATGCATTAGCATTTTTATTAAAATCATTTTCTGACACAGTCGTTTTCATTTTTACCTTTAGGTTCTTACCTATTAATATATGTATAATATAGTATATAATAATACTTATAATATTTAATACTATATTATTTTATCTGTGCCAAAGGTAAGAATGTCCAAAAGTCCAAAAAACCAAAAAAAGAAACCTTCATTCCTAAGTTGATCCCTCATTAGTTTTTTGGAGAAGTCGTTTGTCCAGCTGTGTGATAATATCGGTTATAAAAAAAACTCACGATTTAGCGTAATTTTGACTTAAGTCAAAATCTACCTAATTAACAACTGCGTAGCAAACAACCTAAGCAAGTTATGTTCCAAGAAGCTTTCGACTCCCTAATACCCAATATTTAACTTGGCACAGTCTAGAACTCCGAACTCAGCTCAAAGCCAACAACAATCGAACACGATTATGTGCAAGTAAATTAATATTTGAGTTAGCTTCCATTTATCATATGAGCTACTACACTGAGTGCATTCAGGGATGCGTGTTCAATACTGCTCACATGAACGCATCGGTAGAGACGTATATTGCAATATGAAAATAAACTACTCTTGACTGTAGTAATACTCATGGCTATTCTAAGACTGAACACAATATCTAATGTATTTCGGTTGTGTAAGTGGGACCGGGGGCGGATTTTTGAGAGTTTTCTTAAGAAATATCATGCACCGAGGCGAAACTTTCTTTCAGATCTGAGCTTTCTTCGAAGAGCGGTATATTTTTGGCAACTTTTTAAAAAACTATTAAGCGAAACGTACAAACGACCCTCTGAAAACTCCGCTACTGCTTCCGCTGCCCACTGAAAACACATCCTTGTCTTTAGATTATCTACCTACGTTACCAACATTATCCATACATATTAGGTAGGTATACGTACCTTCGACCTACTGTTGAGTATGACCTGATTATCGACCTGGCCGTTAGTTGAGGTAGGTCATTCGCACCCATTTCGTGTAGGGCATCGCGTGACTGTACACTGTTCATAATCAGGGCAGCGACGGATAGAGTTCCACCGAGTTCCACCAGGGTTATTCAAGTGACCCTGTATAATCAGAATCAGAGTCAATAACTTTATTGCTTTAGGCTTACAAAATAAGCACTTAGACAAGTCAAATTTTATACCATAACATAGTTATTACTAGCTGCTACCCGCGCCTTCGCCCGCGTTTTATCGTATAAAAATAGACTATATTATGTTATTCCAGGTCCCGAACTATAACCATATCAAATTTCAACCCAATCGGTTCAGTAGTTTTTGCGTGAAAGAGTAACAAATATCCATACATCCATCCATAAAAACTTTGACATTTATAATATTAGTAGGATTATCAAATAAGAAATATGGTTCCATCATCCATGTTCCATCGATAGGTAGCTTCACTGTTATGTATAAAGCTAGTTCCTTAATATTTAATAACTCGCATGTTACCCTTAAAAACAACTTAATAATGATAAACAAATGTACAAATATGACTAGGTCTCTTCAAAATAAGAGTGAATAGGTGTCGTCTGGACCTTCGTGTTTCGACCAGGTGAGATTGTGGTCAAACGAAGGTGTATCGACTATACAAGTTGCCACGAAACATATACTTAGCCGAAAGGATGTGATTCTGGACCCCGAGGCGAAGCACTTTTGTTCAAGGATTTTTTAAATTTCGAACACTCTTTATCTTGGAAAAAAATGTGACATTTTGCATCATATTCGTGTATTTTTGCGTCTTACATTAGGTATTGTTTTGAAATTTCAAAGGATTTACATAAATTTTTGTAATAATTTTATGACAAAATACTGGTTTAGCTTATAAACATTTCGAAATTCAAAAAATCGTTATTCGCAAGTTGATCCCCTAGGGATCCAGAATCACCCCCTTTCTACTCAATATATATTTGATGTGGCACCCTGTATAAAAAAATATGACTTGAAATCTGTCAAGGGTGTGATGTTCGATTAAGCTCTCTGTACCAACTTTGAGCTGGCCAGCATAAGATGCTTTTCTCCCACTTCGTCATTCCATAGATTTTGATATCCACCCATTTTATCATTCGCTTTGTCCCTACTAAAGTAAAGCCAGCCAAGGCCGGTAAAAATAGTAATTTATGGTAGCGGCGCAGGCGAACAAAGTTTCAATAAACAATGAAACGCCTATAGGTTTATTAACAGCAACGCGTAGTGGGAATTGCGGTTTGCTGGAAGTTGAACTGTTTATTGAATTATTGATCAACTTTGCTTTTACATTGCTTTTAAAATAAACTATCGAGCTATGGATAAAGTTTTTATTAAAGCGAACTTTGTTTTAAGCCTGCAACGCAACTTACAACTTGAAAAGGTTTAACAACGCTCAGTTGTGTGTGCTCTACAATCGATTGTAATAATAAGCATCTAATGCCCGAATACTCAACCACAGATCCGATAAATCTCAGATGCACGTTAAAGTCGCGGTTTTTGACAGATTTTCATTATAATCTGTCGAAAATCGCGACTTGAGACATGTTGCGTTTGAGTATTCTGGCGTACTAAAACTTTTTGTATTCATGAGTAGGTCTATTCAAATGTTCGTGAGCTACATATTTTAAGCTTATTGCCCCATTTACTTTTGTTTTTTTAATCAAAATTATATAGTAATAAACAGTAAGTTTTGCCAGTGATAAGTGATGGACACATGGCACTGAAACACTATGGGCCTCATCTGAAAGCTCAAGGTCGCACGAGAGTAATCGAGAGGGCTATGCTCGTAGTCTCTCTACGAGATCAGAAAATCAGAAATGAGGAGATCCGCAAAAGAAACAAGGTAACCGACATACATACATAGCTCATAGAATTGTGGGTAGGCCTCCGCGATGGATCGACGACCTGGTGAAGGTCGCGGCAAATCCGTCATAGTGGAGATACCTACTTAGGGGAGGCCTATGTCCAGCAGTGGACGTCGATTGGCTGATATGATGAAGATGTCGATGATGAATCAAACAAAATACGAATACATCTGAATCGACAAGTATATTGAAAACGTACAAATAACTAGGTACCAAAACAGATTTGATTTTAGCCCTTTGGACAGGACAGGGGTCCGACAGCTTTCAGACTTGTCACGAACAAAATGAAACGTGAATAATGAACTGAAACGCATCCACGGAATTGAAATCAAATGTCAACTGCAAGCACGCATTCAATGGATTTGATAGATGTCTATAACCTTGCTATAACCTGTCTGCAACCCTCTGAAACCTCATTGCTCTCTCAGTTCAGATCAGTTTAACGAATTTATTTACTGAAAGAACAATGTTCACTTAAATGAGTACATACAATAATCCTATTAACTAAGTATCTTAATTAATTAATACTAAATGCGACTGGTTTACTAAATTTTAGTAGTAGGTTTTACAGTAAAAGGTTGGTACCGTTACGCTTACTTAATAAATCTTGTCATAAATGTATTGTTTCAATCTCTTCTTAAATATATACATTGATAAGCAGTTATTAATGTTATCGGGTAAGTTATTGTATAACTGCGCACCTTCATAAAGAATATATCTTTTTCCATAATTGGTTCTCGGAGTCCTTAGTTTTAACCTATTTTTATTTCTCAGATTGTATGTGTAGGTTTTTTTCGTAAGTGCGTATATATTTTTTTAGTTTGTATTTTCTTAACGAGGATACAGGTTAAGTAAGTATACTCTCTCAACATGTCTATAGAACTTTTAAACCTTTTCGATTTGTTTATGGTAGAAAGGCAATAATATAAAAACAAAATTTACTCAATTAATTTAATAATCTTTATTATTATTATTACATTACAGCACGTTACGGTATAAATTTCACGTAAATTAAATTATTTAAAAAAAGATATACCTGTTTGCGTTCTAATAATAGAAAGTAACTTGACATTGGTTGGATAATTTAATATTGTTAAATTAGTAAATATAACACATTGACTGTTGCATTGTTTAACGCGCTTTTTTGAGTGATCTACGAGTAACATAATTGACGATTGTAATTTTTATTGATTTTTCAATAGATCCTTATTACATTTGTTTCCCAACTTCTACATTTTGTTGAAATAAACTGGACAGTGACGTCACCTTGAGTAACTCCCGGAAGAACAGACATTCTTTGCTTCGATCATGAATCAGAGGTTCCAGTTTTAGGCTGGCTGGACAACGGCCTATAAATATGGCCTTTATGTATTATATTCTGTGTCTTTATATATTTTGCCTGCGAAGCAGGAGGTTGCGGGTTCGATTCCCGCCTTGGGACAAATGTTTGTAAGATATGTAAATATTCCTTCCGGGTGTTCTGGGTATTTTCTATGTATAATAAAAAATATCTATCTATGTAATGTATTGTATTATGTATAATAGTCATCTAGTACCCATAACACTAGCGCTACTTAGATTGGGACTAGATGATACTGCGTGTTTTGTCCGGCATTATTTATTTGTTAACTAGCTGCTGCCCACGCCTTAACCCGCATTTTATCGGGATAAAAAATAGCCTATATCTTATTCCAGGTCCCAAACTATACCCATACCAAATTTCAGCCTAATAGGTTCTGTAGTTTTTGTGTGAAAGAATAACAACTATCCATACATCCATTGCAAAATGAAATTGCGTTTTTTGTGCCTAGAAAGTATATAAATAGTTGCCAGATCATGCATTGGATTGGGAAAATGTGCATGGTCAAAAATTATTTATAAGGTCACCTATATGTATTCAATAAATATTTTTAACTTTAACATTTTCAGCAGTGTTCTCAATGACCTAAATGATTTACGAGTTTACTATCAATAATTTCACTGATCAATTATGTAAGTATGAAGAATATATCGACAGGAGTTTAAATAAATTGAATATTTGCAGATCAGCCTGGCGGTGAAGTAATATATTAATTATGAAGTAAATTATGAAATTCTTGGTATTGTGAATTTATTACCTTCCATTTCAGACATCAGAGAATGAAGTTTGTTTAAAACGGAAAGTGATTAATTTTACTGATTGATATTCAACGTAAAGCTTAGATTAGTTTTTAGTATAGTAATTGCTCGTTGGTATTAATTTAATTAATTAATTATTACAATTAATGAATTATTTAATTAATTACAAGATATATTAAGAATGTTTCTATTATCAAAAAAGTTAATTATCTTGGGAAATCAACTATATAATTTTTTTTTAAAGTAGACATCTTTACTCGTATTATATTATTATTCATTGTATGTATATCTATCTATATAAAACAAAGTCGTGTTTGTTACACCATTTATAATTGAAGAACGGCAGGACCGATTTTATTGATCCTTGATTTGTTGGATTCGTCTCCGCCCTGTATAGGAGAATAACTAAAAAAAAATAGCTACGGAGGCGAAGCCAAGGGCATAGCTCGTTATTCAATAAAAGTTACGCTCCACGGGGTGAATAATACTACGGGAACCAATTATTATAGGTATTAATGAATGGAACAGTATTTTTAGTGAACTATCTCGTATGCAGGATATTTACTTATCTGCTTTCTGGGGAAAAGTACCTGACGACACCTCATGCGGTTACTATGACAGCGTCGCGAGGGGGTGAGAAAAGCAGCGCAAGTTCTACTCTTAAAGCAAACATTAGGTATCACGATAATTTATTAATGACTTCAAAAAAGGAGGAGGTTCTATTTTCGGCTGTCTGTATATTTTTTATGTACGTTCGTCGTTTTTTCCGTCAATTATGGACGGTTTTTTTTTTGCTTTTTTTGTAGATAATGATCTGTTTTTATTCAAAAGGGATCAGTATTTATCCCGCAAAACTTAAAACAATGTAAAATCAAGGAATTCAAGTCCTTTCGAAGTTTATAAAAAAAAAAAAATTTACTTGCTCGGAAGGCGTTACTGATCGCGCCACAGTTTTGTACCGTTAGCAATTATCATCGTTTCAAATATTTTAGAATTGTTGAGCAGATAGGGTAGTCCAATACTTTTATCTTGCGTCCCTCTATCTGTAGTTCCTTTCATCAAGGGTAAAATGCCAAAATGTGTAATTCTGAATACGATACCATTGATAAGGTGAAGCGTTTAATTTAGTGGAATTAGGGACCTATCCGCTGTGGTCTAACTATAAAAAGAGGTGTCGACTTCTCGTGATAATTCATTCCCGGTACCTACTGTTGAGGTCTAGGAAGATAAAACAAGCAAATTATTTATTTAGATTGATTTTTGATGATGAAAAGTCTAACCAATGTGAACAGAGAAATGGGGATTGATCATCATCAGCCCATACACGTCCACAGCTGGACATAAGCCTCCCCCGTACGACGCCACAAATAGCGGTCCTGAGCCTCCTCCAACGATTGGTGACATCTTATCTAAACAAAGATTACAAAAAACACATAGACATTAACATAAAAAAGTACAATGAGCGGCCTTATCGCTTAAAAGCGATTTCTACCAGGCAAAGATACTAACCAACTCATTATTCAACTTTTAAAATTTTTGAATGTTTTGTAACGGTTACGTTTTTCATTTGTTTCACAGTAGCCCTCCGTCCCCGAGGATTACTGCCGGTCCAGTGGCTTTATCTCGAACCACCAATATCGTTAAGGTTACGTGAAATATTATAGCGAATTCTAAATATAGCAATACGGGGCGGCGATCATGCGTGAAATGAAGGGATGACACCAAATATGCCGAGCAAAGTGTAGAACTTTTATCGTTCACGGTAAGAACCTCGTAGGAACAGGAAAATTGAGGTTTGCAGGTAAATCTCTTGTTATTATGGATGTTTGCTTCATAACTGAAGTATAAGTGGGAACATGCGGCAGATATGCTTTATTAGCGGATAAAATATCAAGGAAGCTGTTTGAAATTTATAACTTTATAGATTGCCCTACTTTCTATGCCTAGGACTTCTTCTCTAGCAGCCACATAAGAGGCACTTCTTCATTCTGCGATTTCACGCTAGTAGAGCTGGCTAGACCTATATTTTTTTTGGCTAGACCATCTGGCATTGTTTTACTGTCAAACAGTCCTGTAATGTCTGAAGGAAAAGTTTTGAGTTCAGATAAAAGTCCCCCTTTCAAATAAAATCTTCATGTAAGAATTGGTAGAGCAAATAATTAAGATACTTAACTCTATCCTCAGTTTAGTAATGTTAACATTCCTTCCGTACATAATCCCTTCAACACAGATTTACTATATGTATACAGGGTGTAACAGAGTGTGGGAAGACCTCCCATTCGATGGACCGACGACATCGTAGCGGTCGCAGGGAGTCGTTGGATGGAGGCTGCTCAGGACCGCTATTCGTGGCGTCGTTTGGGGGAGGGCCTATGTTCAGCAGTGGACGTGTATAGGATGATGATGATGATACAGGGTGCTACGTAACATCTGTAATAAGCTGTAAGGGGAAGATTCTGGACCCCGAAAGAAACAACTTGTGAATAACCATTTAACGTACTAAGATGGTTTTTTTAAAGCAATACTTTTATATATTATGTATTGCTTTAAAAAAATCTTCCTTGCCGTCCTATCTTACATGCATTCTTGCATTATATCGTATTTCACAAATGTTTTTTTGTTTACTTATTTAAGAAAAACAATGTTTTGTCATAAATTTTATACAAAAACTTATGTAATCCTTTGAAATTTCAATCCAATAATAATAATATAAGAATACACATATAAATCACGCATGTGAAGAAAAATCTACTATATTTTTTTCAAAAGTAGTCTGCATTAGAAATTAAAAAAAAAGTAAAGCAAAAGTTGATACCCCCCGGGGGTATCAACTTTTGCTTTACTTTTTTGTCCAGAAACATTTCGGCTTATTAGGTACACATGTTTCGTGGCACACTGTATACATAGTATCTACTTGACTTCGTTTAAACATTTTCTGGGTTCAAAACAGAAACACGATCACAAACAAGGTTTCACACGCGCTTGATAATCAAGTGCTGAAACCAAAACCGTCCTCATACCCATTATTAGAATAAACGACTTCCTAACTTAATTGAGCTTGCGGAATTCCGGAATTCCATATAAGGAATACCGCGAACATTAGGAACTTTCTATGAGTCGGAAAATGCGACACTTCTTACCCTTGGAAGGGAGAAATGGTATTTATGACGTGGTCTTGATTTATTGTGCAACCACCCTAGCGTTTTGTTATTCTTTGTCGGGGGCGACGAACTCTTATAAAAGTCAGTGTCTGAGTCACATCTAAGAAAGTCTATTATGTGGAATCAGAGAATCACATTTTATTTATAACTAGTTTTGACCGCGGCTTCGCACGCGTTGTTTCTATCATTAAGTTAAATGATATTTCTATTCCATGTGAACTGACCTATGGGATAAAGCTTGAATAGTCCATGTGTTATTTCAGGAATCAAGACCTACATGTATGCAAAATTTCAGCCTGATCGGTTCTGTAGTGTTGCCATTAAGAAAAATCTAATATATATGTATGTACATTGTACGTCCACGCGTCCATCCAATCTTTCGCATATAAAAGTGTGTAATTTTCAAACGTTTTGTACCATGGTCAAAAAACTTACGCATTTCTTTGTTTTTAAGTCCATGCCGGAGCAACTTTATAAACGACAGACATCGTACCGACTCACATGAAACTCTTGAGATTACGTTCATTAGATTGATATTAATCCCCAATACTATAAATAAAACTTAATCCATGAGTTGCCTACCTAGAGTGTTAATGTAGATATACTTTAAATTGCAAATAAATGGTTCTATTTCTGGTATTTATCATGACACCTATGACATTTTGAGACAGATATCATACGAAGAAACGATATTATCGTGGGCCGCTTGTGGGTGAAAGTGATTCAAACAATTTCGAGTCTATTTTAGTATTAAAGCTATTTATGATATAGCGAAGAGCAATGAAATTGCGTAGGTAGTTAATTTACTTGTGAGTGTGGTTAGGGACCCTGCTGAACCACTCAAAAAAGTATTATTTGTTGAATAATGTTTCATAATTGGATTTATAAAGGAAAATTAAAGAAAATTAATTATAAATAATTCTGGAAAATTTACACAGCATCATCTAGCCCCAAGAAAAACAGAACTTGTGTTATTTATGATATACATATGTACCTATATAAATATATACCATAGTTGATTGATGTGGCGCGGCGGGCGAAGGTCCACCTGCTACGCAGAAGGTTGCGGGTTCGATTACCGCCTTAGGACAAATATTAGTACTATCTACAAATATTTAAAATGGGTCTTCTGGGGATTTCCTCAAATAAAAACAAGATCTATGTATATATTATGTATATCATCTAGACTATGATCATCTAGTACCCATAACACTAAGCTCTGCTTAGCTTGGGGCTAGATGATGCTGTGTGTATTGCTCAATATTATCTATTTTTATTTATTTATATCTTTATATGGCTAACTGATAATACTTAATTACATGGATAGATAATATGTTTATTAACGCGGGTAACATCGCGAGGCGCACCTCGTAAACCAATAAGTTTTCTTCTCAGATTGTTGTTAAATGGCCGCCGCCATTCGATTTATTTTCCTGTTATTGATTCCAATTCGATGGATTACGAGAAAATTCTGCTTGGAAAGTTTTTTAAGTAGGTAGAATTTACGAAGATTTTTTGATTTGGCCTCACCCATGGTATAATAATGTAAGGTACCTATGGTCTTCCGAACCACGAACGTCATGTGGCCGCGTGGGTGACACTGGCCCACGTCATCATCCGCATCGGCGAATGAGAAGATAAATCTGTTTTCTGGTGTTACCAGTAGCGTATAATCGTAACTCCCTGAGCTCCTTTTATGACTCTATGAATTTGATAATACTATGTCCATATCCATAGATTTTGTATTTACCAATTATTTATCACATTGACTCGTGTTTAACTAACGCTGCGCTGTTTTGACTAATCTAACAAACATAATTGACGATAGACAGTTTTTTTATTTATTTTTCGACCCTTATCACACTTTTGTTTCCCAACTTCTACGTTTGGTTTAAATAAGGTAGCAACTGTATAGTTAAGTGGGCAAGTATTACTCCCGGAGGAGCAGACCTTATTTTCTTTGACCATGGCCTCACCTATTGAGTCTGTGTGATATACCTAAATGAATATATTTTTCTCAATCTTTACTACTGTGTGGGAAAAGGGCTGCGGTTTTAGGTCTTTAATCCTGCTTTACTTTCAGTCCAAATTAAAATAAAATACTGATACATTAAGTGATTAAGCTCTATTAAAAATATTTTTTGTTAGGTAAGGTATTTATTAAAACAATTGAAGTAATATTTTAATTTCGGGATTACCTACATCTACTTTTAACAATGTGAACTCTAATATTTTATATTGTGACTTTATTTGTTATTTCAGTAACATTTTAGTTTCTGAAAAGGGACATTGGAATCTATCCAAGGATGACAGTTAAATAGGTAAGATATAATACATATAAGTCTTAATACATATAAACATAAGTATTTCACCGACCATTGAGCTGTCTCAATGGTTGGTGGCTTACATATAATCAGAATTTTTCCACGGTTTAAGTTAGCTTTAAGATTATATATGTATTATATATGTATAAGGTGGGGTCGCGGCGTACCAATATCGACCCTCCAACTCAACCCGTGGATGTCGTAAGAGCCGACTAAGGGAACCTACTAGAGGAAGGGCAGCAGCTTCCTTCTGAGTATTTTTCAACACCAACACTGCGATCACCAATCCGCCTGCCAAGCGTGGTAAAACCCCTCTACATGGTTGACCATCCAGTCGATGGACCGACGACATCGTAGCGGTCGCAGGGAGTCGATGGATGGAGGTGGATCAGGATCGCTATTTGTGGCGTCGTATGGGGGAGGCCTATGTCCAGCAGTGGACGTGTATGGGCTGATTGATGATGATGATGATGTATAAGTAATTACTGTTTAACATAAATAAATGAAAAATTTAATATTTACAAAAAAACATTGATGGATAACATCGAACCAACAAACAACAAATTAGGACGTAGGTACCGCTATTTCGTTTTGTCTCGTAATTCTATGTAGCATTCCGATCCTTTTCAATTTCAACGTTAGTTGAATATTATTTTCTAATATTATATTTTACTAGCTGCTGCACACACCTTCGACCGCGTTTTATCAGGATAAAAAATAGCCTATATGTTATTCCAGGTCCCAAACTATACCCATAATAAACAGCCTAATCGGTCAGTAGTATTTGCGTGAAAGAGTAACAAATATCCATACATCCATCATACATTACAAACTTTAACATTTGTATTTGTATTTATTTATTTCCACCGTAGGTACACATGTTACACTTGATGTCGTTTATTCTATCTATATTATAATATTCACACAAACTTTTCACATAGGAAACACCGTAAGGGATTGTACAAAGAAAGACTTTCATAATATTAGTCGGATAGTGGTATACCTGGTGCTGGTGCATAGTATTTTATTATCTGTGACCTAGTCAAAATATGGAGTAGGTTATTGAAATAATTATATTATTCATAAAAAAAAGGAAATAAAGTAATTTCTGTTTTCATTAAATCAATTAAAATTAAAAGCCATCTTTTGTAACATCTTGTGACAGAGAAAGCTCTTTCATCCATGTCAATTAGGATCAGATTAGAACGTCTCTAAGCTGGTGATCTAAAAAGTAACATGGCCATCTATTGTGGTAGCTAATCTCCATCATCTATCTACCAGTGCATCGTGACAGGCCGTGTGAACGGAGGCTGGTGGATGGTAGAATGTTACAGAGCCATCAACCTCTTCATTCATTCTTTTGGCGGTGTCCGCACTAGCCATAATACCTTTAAGGCGGTTCCCAGACCTAAACTAGCGCCGCGCCGGCCGCCACTTATTTTATCGTATTATTACGTTAAACAAAATAATTTTTAAAAATCTCTTGGTCTTTTTGTATAGTTTAGGAAGAGATGCGAAATTGCACTTTTTGGCCATCAAACTCGGTTTTCGCATCTCTCCTAAGCTATAAAATATAAAACTATTAGAGAAGTATTAAAAATAAGCTTATAATGTGTATTAAAATGGGCCAAGTATGTATGAAAATTCCTTTGTATATTGTAATAATACGATAAATTAGGTGGCGGCTCTGATTGGGTCGGGGTAGCCCCTTGATAGATAGCAAAATTGAATGTGATTCAATTTGGTTAGAGTATGCTTTTTTTATTATTATTTCTTGCATTTAGTATAATTATTTCTTGACCTCTTCAATAATATTTTTTAAGGCGCTATACTAAGTGAACCGCGTATGATGACGATAGTGTAAGTAAATATTGCCGTCATGGTTCCTAACATAAAATCACTTCAAGAAAACACAAATCATGTCTCTCAAAAAAAAAAAAAACTGTTAAAATACAGTTTATATTTTTATAGTATCAGTAGATGTAAGTATAGTATAAAATGTACAGATATAATTATTGTAGTAATGAGGCATAATGACATCCTAATCAAAGGAGATTAGTTCAGATGTGAAAGGAGTCTCGGAGGTAGGAAGGTGAAAACACGACTTATAGGAATTATCGAAAACCTACGTGAGCATTTCCTTTTTAAAATCTAAAAGATGAAATCCACGGTCGCTAGTTTTTTTATTAGTATAAATGTGGAATACCAAATTATAAGCAGCCAATGTTATATTTGAATTTTAAACATTCAACTTGATTACTTATTCATTTATTTATTGCGTCATATTATTATGGTACATGAAATTTCTTAGAACTTATTGAGTTGCTGGCGACTCGGACAAAATTTATTAGGACACAGTGTCCCAACTGACACTTTTGACTTTATTATTTTTTTTACTGTCGATTCGGACACCATGAAATTATTGAAGCTGTTGAGTACATACAGTCAGGTAAAAAAATGTTAAGCAAAATAATGTGATAAAGCTAAACAAATTGCTTTGCGAGCGTGTGGTACATTAATGTTAAAAAAACTATAAGTCTCATTCATAGCGTATATTTGGCATAAATCAATATCTTGTATACTTAGGTACCTATTTAAGATCACTTTAAATATATATCAAAGATGTTTTTTATTTATTCTAAGACAGTATATGAGTATTTTTAAAAATCATCAGTAGTTTAAAAAGATTTAGGTCTTAATTGACTACATTAGAGAATACACAAAATATGTACTTAACCATTTAGGGTGTTGCTAGATTAAAAAGGGAATAATAACTTTGAACGAAAGGTTTAGCAAGTTAGGATTAGAACCTTCGAACGGTAAAGCGTAGTAAATAATTCATGGACCATCAGGTGTCTATGTTCCAATGGTAAAATGGAATCCGTCCTAACTTTGTTATTCATAAGTCACTGGGTTATTGATGGATCGGTCATCGGTAACATTTTCCGGAACCAGGTTTTTGCTTTGAACTGAAAACTATTCAAAAGGTGGGATTCATGATATAACTCGGTTATATAATACTTCTATGAGTAACACAATAGGTCCTAGCATTCAAAGCTCCTAGTTACGGTAAAGTCTCATAGAGTTCTATTAGCAATTTGGTTGGTAGAGCACAGTGCATGCATGAAGTCTGGTCGTTTAATCTAATTTACCGAGTAGAGTCTCCAGCTGCCTATTTAAAAGGAATGTTGCATTGGCACAAAGCAAGCCCTGCATTGCTAGGCTAATGACCTAATAAACGGAGCGCAACTAGTCTTAATTCTTACACAGAGTGCTGCTGCCATAACAAAGTGAAGAGCTTATAAGGAAAACCTTAAGGTATTAAAGGTTACTGTAGGCATGTTACTTTAGCACAGGAAACTAATTCTGTTCTCGGGACGTATTTTTTCAAAATTAATGTGTTTTTGATCTGCTCTACCAACGCTATTCGCTATAATGCCAGTCACCCGGCAACCAGCAGCTCATACAGTATCAGTAGTAGTATAGAAACATACTGTTGTTAAATCTGTGTCTTCTGCAACGCTCGGTGTAGTTCCGAGTTCTATCGATGCAACCCCGTGGCGCCCCGGACGCGCGACAGTATTGCCGAGCGCTCGCAGAGGACGGACGTACGTCGTTGTTTCCGCGCTCGCCCGAACACTCCTCGAAACAAGTTTCATAACTTGAACCCTAGGGGCCCTGTCCCATTCCAACCATCGAGCTCAAACATCACAATGGACTATAGTGCTGCCTCTAAAACGAAAGTTAACAAACTTTTCAACTAGTTTTACACACTTTTCTTGTGAAATTGTGCTCTATCTTGATCGAATGATACAATACGCGGTGTGACAAAAACGCGAGTGAAATTATTTATTGTTTTAAACTCAAGGACAGTTTCCGTTGAGTATTCGCTTTTGAATTTTCTGTTTTGTTGAGGAGGTCGTAAGCTAGCAGCGTGTTGGAAAGAGACAAGATGAGGTCTAAACGCGCGGGAGCGACAGGTGTGGTGGCTTTTGCGGTCCTTCTGGCGGCTATAACAGGTAACTTTGAACCAAAATCTTATTTGTTTTTTCCATAATATCTGTTCTAATAAATTCGTATTTGAAAAATATCAATAGGTATTTTTCATGAGATGAAAAATGATAAGGCAGCGTTTATGACATCGCGTCGGTTATCTATTCGATGATTCATACAGGCAGCATTTGAGGTTATGTTTTGAATGAGTGTTTGGTTGATTACTCAAGGCCGATGACTATTATCGTAAGAAAAGAGTTCATGTTGAATAATTTTTCACAACACATGTTAAAATAAATAAAAACATTTTAGCGACAACCGTAGTACCTATGTAGGGTAAAAGTAAGACTATTATTATTTGGATATAATTATTTTTCTTAAAATTTGGAGCAAGAAATGAAAAATAATACTAAAATATTGATATCGTATTTCTCATCTTAAACGTTGACTTCTGCGGGGTCCAGTATGTCCCTCTCTCGGCGGCTTAGTAAATTATATTCATACATAGCTATAGCTACATACCCTGTGGCACCTTATTATTAATCCAATTTATTTTTACTTGTTATATATTTTTATCTGGTTTGCTCACTTAGTACATATATAAATCGTTTTGCTTGGTATTTTTTCTGCTAGGTAGGTAGGAATATTCTGTTACACTCTACTTAAGTATGTGCTCTACCTTAATAGTACTCACGATCACAATTAATCATGGAAGCAAGTAGCCGAGTTACACTTCATTGATGAAACGTAACAACCGATACAGTTAGTTCGTTCAACCATTGCTCTTCGGCAATTAGAAACTGAATTTACGTGACCACGACAAGCCTAGTTGTGCTAGAACCGTTGTCGTCCGTTACACACTGAACAGGTGGGACAAAGCAGAATAATTAACAGTTGTTAAGAGTTTACAGAAACAATTGTGTATTCTGCCACATTCGTTTCGGGTGCAGCCGTCCGTAACTTCCTATACAAAAGTACGATTCACATTGATCAGACGGTTTGTCGCTCTGATCCATGGTTCTCTAATTGCAGATTCAGACAGAAGATAGCTACCATTGCTACAGGGGTAAACTCGCTTAAAAGAATCAATGTTAGAATAAAACACTCCAACACGCAGCAAGAAATAAAAGGAACAATACAGATATCGAAACAAGGAATAAATATACCGCACATTCCAAAACAAAAACAATTTCTGAACTAAACTTTGAGAATTGTGTACTATTTTGAAAAGCTTAAAAAAAAACTCGAGAACAATAATCCTTTGATAATCGCAAAAGCAAGACCAACTGCAATTTGATCAGCGTAAATATGATTTGGACGTCTGAAAACGGAATGAATAGCAAACTAATCCCAGCTCAATAGCTCACTAGATTGCCTTGCAGCACGTGATTGCTGTCGTTACACTTTACACGCGAAGTGAACATATTAATTGAGTTTTGAATTGAATCTCTCGAGGAAATATGGGACGAAGAATTGTTAAGAGGATATCTTTGATAGGGCTCTCTGCCTACGTGATAGAATGAGGAATGGAAAGGGTAACGGGAAGTCTGATATTACTTTTTCAAGTTGAATAGACTGAAGATTCGATTGAGAAAATCCAGACTCCGGCGCTAGAGTATTAAGAAGCATTAAGGTACTCTGATGTATTAGTGAGCCCCAAGGTTTATGTAAGCTCATGTAGAAATAATTTAAATGTTTTGAAATAAATTAAAACAGACTTCGAATCCAAGTTCTAAACTATTTTTTTTTTGTTTTCAAGTGTTAAACTGTTTTTTTAAGTACGGCGGGATAAATACTAATTCTATGCAAATAAATATTTTTTTTATTGGGCACCCTCGGGATTAGTCTCTATACAACTGCAAAAGAATCTTCCAAATCGATCCATAAATGACGGAGAAATCGACAAACATACATAAAAAAACATTCATACAGCCGAACATAGAACTCCTCCTCCTTTTTTTGCCTAAAATTTTTAAATGATATTTTAAAAATTTCGACTCGATTTTGTGATTAGAAAATAACAAATCTGTTTTTTACTTATTGTTAGACAATCTAGCCAGGGGGTTAGAAGTTAAGTCGACAAACAGGGGTTTGTCGAAGGTTTTTGATCTTATTAATGTATTCAATGTTGTAAGCTTATGAAATATATACAAGATAATAAACTTAATACAATATAATTATTTAATCAGAAATCGTACACGATCATCTTTAAGCTTCACGTATATCGTGGTCGAGATCCGATTCATAATGGGTTTAACGGCAAACTGTTATCTGACAGGTAATCCGCTCGTAAACTGAGCTTAGTATTCACTCTACCCAATGGGTATACCTAACCTACTCAAACTTTTATCGTTAGTTTCCCTTTCCAACGAGTAGTCCTTAGAATTAGGTGTGCCATATATTCTCCATTGAATTTGAATTCCCAAACTGTGTAACCCATTCGCTCATCCAGATTATATTCTTCGCCTTGATAAACTATAGTGTTTGTGGAGTGAAACCTCTATTATCGCATAATCTTCATGTTCACATACAATTTACACAAATTCGAAGCATCTGCCGAGTCATTACCCGCGCTCATTTGAGCTAGTTAACAGCAAGACCGCTCTAATGGTATGTCAACGGCTTTCCTCGGTCATGACCGTTTGCGATTATGACCGGTAATTAGGAGAATGACGAATCTTGATGGGATTCTCACTAAATGAGCTGAAGACAAGTTGCTATCAAATATGAACCTTAATAGGTAATAGGTACTAATAGCAATGATGAAGCTATTAAGATTGCATGTCTGTGACACATCAGTTTGTGCTATATTACTATAGGATCTTGTGTAGGTTTAGTTTTTTTATCATAATCTCAATAGATGGTAAGTTACAATGTGCAAAAAATATATATCACGAAGGTCTAGTATACACCTATTCACTCTTGTCTTGAAGACAAGAATGGATAATTTTGGTCACAATAAATAGGGTGCTTTTTAATACCGATTTCCCTGAGATGTTATTCTGAAAGGCTCCTGAATCTTCAACTTCGATTGAAAGATATTTAGTCATTTATTTATTCATTTATTTATACTGTTGATTCATCTGTTACAATATGTTCTTAGTTTAGTCTTTGTTGCCCACGCCAATAAAAGACAAACACAATTAGAGGAAATGCCGGAATATCGTCTGATCATTCAACATTTATCTCAGACTTCAAGACAACTTGATGTTGAGAATTCTCAGATTTTCTCTTATTTCCTAGAAAGAAATTTAGTAACCATCAAGAAACTATCTCCACAGATTACGGAGTCACGTACCATATAGCCACATTACGTGCCGCGAAGTTCACGTGTGATTCATCACTGCGACCCACATCATGCCTTCCCTTACTGTTAGAGCAAAATTAGAGACACTTTATTTACCTTTAGCCGCTCACTTTGATATGGGTAAGTGGTAATTAATGTTAATAGGTACCTACATGGATATCATTATATATGTCTTGTTAGCTAGATTCCTTGTCAACTGATATCAGATAGCTCCGCAGTCTAAATCATTGTAAAACATTTAAAAAACACATTGACAGTAGTTAGCGTGAAAAATGCTATGAAAGCCTTCGCTTCGCTTTCATGCTAAGCTTTCATTTTAGTGTTTTGTGATGGTTTCTTAAGGGTCCACGCCTCTATATAATAGGTAGTAGAAAGAATCATAGAAAATGAATATACATATTTGAACATATAACACAACACATTACAAAAAAATAGGTAGGTATATAGGAAACACATACAAAATTATACAGAGATACAAACAGAAATAATTAGACACACAATAAATAATATACAATGTGTTATATCATGGGAACAAAAAGGTCCCCGTCTCAGCATCATGCCCGAGCTAGTAGCGGCGCTTTTATCAGGTCTCGTATCAGTTAAAGACTCGACGACGTTATGTAACCCTTGTTATTCTAAGAACTATTGCATTGAATAAGCCGTGGAGTCGCGGCGTACGAATATCGACCCCTCCAACTCAACCCGTGGATGTCGTAAAAGCCGACTAAGGGAACCTACCAGAGGAAGGGCAGCAGCTTCCTTCTGAGTATTTTTAAACACCGACACTGCGATCACCAATCCGCCTGCCAAGCGTGGTGATTATGGCAAATCCCCCCCTACATGGGAGACCATCCACTCGATGGACCGTAGCGGTCGCAGGGAGTTGATGGATGGAGGCGGCTCAGGACCGCTATTTGTGGCGTCGTACGGGGGAGGCCTATGTCCAGCTGTGGACGTGTATGGGCTGATGATGATGATTGTATTGAAAATTATACCTTTTTCTTATGGATGATTTTCATTCGTCCGTGATTTAAAACTTCTTCTTCTGTTTTAAAACTTCAATTTATTTTATGTTATGTGATTTTATGGCTTCTTCTTCTTCTTTTAGCTTTGGCTCTGTTATTTTATGGCGCCGCCGCCGCCCGCTTGCTTTTCGCTACGACTCTGTCAGTGTCTGTGTCAGGGTGTCATAAACTTCGAAAATACATGATTAAAGTCTATGGAATTTCCATGATCAGACTTGGATCAGACCTCAGAAGAACGATGATCAGACGAAAATTTCTGTCATCGTGATCTGACGATGACAGAAAAGTGGCAAACATAAGTTTCTAAATATTTAAGAAGTTGAAATGTACCAAATCTAATGTAACAGCCGCCTGTAAACATCTACTTTTAAATAAAACAAAACAAAGGGTTTTTTACCTTTTCTACACTACACTCGCGTAATATAACTGTATTTAGTTGTTTTTACCGTAACTTAATACAAAGTGCATTATAACCCTTCTGTTTTTTGTGATCAGAAAGCTTGTAGCACACTAATCCAGTTACAGTTTATAAATCAACTGAAATATAACAAGTATAATACAAGCATGTTCAGGACGGAATTCAATAAAATATTTTATTGACAGAAAGATTGGGGTTGGAGCAGAAAGGTGATCGAAGATTGGGCTGGCAAAATGCTGGCCAAGTTAGCTTTTTTGCCTTTGGTCTTTTACAGTCTCGGTGCTTAAACATAATGATATGAGTAGGTTTTGGTTTATTGTCATCTTCTTTGTTTTAATGTTTTGTTTATTTTATTATGGACTGCTAACAGCACGTATACTAACCGGCTATAGACCATAATATAAGATATGGCTACAGAAGCTGCAGCCTATGTACATCATGCTTCTCTAGCCATACTGTTTTCTCCTACGGAAAGGGTTGTTAATTCAAAATTTTTATTCAGATTTCAGTAAAAACATTGTGAATGTTAAGAAATAATATGTTGTTGATATTTTCGAATTGAATAAAGTTGATACATCAATACAATACTAAATATTTTAGTAGTTTACACTCCTGATCATATCGGAACTGGGCTATGTCATCAGCTGATAGCATTTATCTTATCAGCTAGGTAGTCCCCTATCAAGCGGAATCACCGGCAGTTATGTGCTTGATAGATATTAGGTAGGTACATGTACAGACGGCAAGTGATACATATTATGCGTATGTACCACTGTTTTTGTCCGAAACTTCTATCCGTAGGCTTTATTCGCTATATATGAAGCTCAGATCTATTTAAATCTGCTTTAATAATATTTTTGCTTAATTTTTCTAGTAATCTGGATGCTCCATTCTTAGCGGATGAAGCGAAGTGAAGCGTTCGGAGCTTCTAATCAGTATTCAATTATTGAAAAAAGTACACGGGTGACGGGGTCCATTAAAAACATATCCAAGACATATTCCACGTGATCTTTTAGGTATGAGTAATGATTTTTATCATGATACTCGACAATTTCGTCGAAATCAAATTTTCTGTAACAAATAGTATTTGACTGAGATCAGTAAAGTTGTCTCAGAAGACAAATAGCAGAATGATGTGGAATTGTGGATCTGTTCGTAGTAAATTGGAAAGAGCCTCCGAACAACCCACTTCGTTAGAACTCTATGCATGCAACATCCTCTAGAAATACCGAATCCTCATTTCTTGGGAAGTCAATTTCCGTTTACCCTAGAACTGCATAGATCACTTTCGTTCCTTTGAAGACGACCGGTTAGTTACCGGTCAGTCCACTGTTACAACTGGATCTCTTAGGGCTCCGGAAATTCAATGGCTTTGAAAAACATTTCTATTTTAAGGCATGTTCCTACAAATTATTTTCTTTACATATGAAAAGTGTGTTACTATATTTTTTGAGTCATCATCATCATTAGCCCATACACGTCCACTGCTGGACATAGGCCTCCCCCGTACGACGCCACAAATAGCGCCTCCATCCATCGACTACCTGCGACCGCTACGATGTCGTCGGTCCATCAAGTGGATGGTCCCATGTAGGGGGGGGGGGGGGGGATTTGCCATAATCACCACGCTTGGCAGGCGGATTGGTGATCACAGTGTTGGTGTTTAAAAAAATACTCAGAAAGAAGCTGCTGCCCTTCCTCTGGTAGGTTCCCTTAGTCGGCTTTTACGACATCCACGGGTTGAGTTGGAGGGGTCGATATTCGTACGCCGCGGCCCTCGGATTTTTTGAGTACAAATATTCAATTTAATACATTTTTCTTACGAAAACTCTTGTTACTTTTCTTACTTTCAGTTTACATCAAGCTGTTATTTTCTGAATATTATATTTCCAAAAGAGGTTTTTGATTTCTTTCAAGTTGATGAAAAATTTATAACAGGGGACATAATTTTGCAAGTCAAGTATAAAATAAAAACGTGAACAGAATTTTGATTCTCACAGCTCGTCATACTCTGTTGACACCGTCGTCAAAGGGAAGCTACTGTAGCATGACGCTTTACGCCAGTTAATAAAAAACTCCAACCGTACTCACCTTTACCAGACAAAATTAGAAAGCATTCCTTTTATATGGGTATTTAAATTGAGTCATGAGAAACCATAACAATCCGGGTTATGTAAGTTAAAATGGAATTGAAAAGTTCGTGAGCGATCTGTAAACCTCGTAACTAATTGTCGGGTTCGTAACTTTTACGTGCCAGAAGGCAATTCGTTTTCGGATGAAAAATTCGCCCAGTTTCATAACCTTTTTGATATACATTTAGAATAAGTAAGCTAGCAACAAATTTTATAATTATATTACGCATAAATAAAACCAAACTTTCATAACTTTGTTAATTCACAAAGTTATGAAAGCCATTTTCGTTGAAACACACGCGCTCAGCAGTTCAAATTCAAACGTATAAAGAACAATACATATTATGGACGCAGTTATGTGTTTCAATAAGTCGAATGTGCTTCATTGAAAGCGAGTCGTATCGTAAACATGTCATGAACTCCTTGTTACTTGGTAAATTGTCTGATATGGTGGCACGAGCTTATGAAATAAAAGTGCCTCGTCTATTATAACAATTGCTCTGAAATATTGCTCTTTATGCTCTAGAACGCATACTTTTTACAATTTATAGCACGCTTCATCACTACGAGGAATCTTGGTAGGTTATCATCTAAAATCATGTTTGTTATGAAGACATGCTGCCCTCTTGTTATGAACAAACTGGGAGCACGTTTTTTTTTTACTTAGAGATATAAAATAATTAATTTAGAATAACTAAACATAAAAAGTGAAATTTAATTATTTATCAGAGCATTGTTTGATCGGCCACAATAGACCGGTGACTCTGAATGAGGGAATCAGAATCATTAAAGATATAATTTAGAACCAAGGGGAAATTTGGAAAAGTCAATCACAGGGAATAAAGTTGTTTGATTTAATACACTTTTTTTTAGGTTATGAAATGAGAAATAAGTCTGTTTCGGTAATACATGCAACAAGCGGTATACAAGTACCTAGTATAAAACTAAAGGAAGCCACGCACAATGTAGGAATGATCAAGACAACGGGTTCGCGGCGAGGGCAGCGCCAAACAGAGTGTGTCCAGACCGGACCGATGACCGCGCGCGCAGACCTTGACGGGGTTGCATTATTTTCTAACCGGTAACTCCACTACTTCGCATCTACACACTAGCCTTTGCTACTCGATGTGATGTTTCTTCCAATAACGCTGGCTATTACCTCTGTGGTCAAGAGAGGCGCTGTAGGCGTAGCGCTGAAAACTAGGGTTTTCAGCAGACACTACTGGCAACGTTGGCACAGTTTCTTCTACGCTTACTTTGATGTAAGTAGTTACATATAGCGAGAATTCGAAATATGTATAAAAACTATTAAAAGCGCATACGTTTCCAGGGTAGAGAAAAAATCTCGAATCTAGCTCTTTGTGACCCATCCCATCCAAACGTCGGATATTTTACTCGCTCTTTACATTTAAAACAATATATTCAGGTGCAAAGAACGGCTTCCTACAAATTCTGCAAACTGTGACCTCTACCATCTGTATTCAGGTTTCCAAGGGAGTAAAGTAGGTAAGTTAAAATAATGGATTGGTTAGCCCGTCTGCATTGAGCGTGTGTCCGGATAATTTACGCAACGCTTGGAAAACAGATAGCGCTATTGGAACTACGCTGTCCGATGATTCTAGCAAACAGACAAGCAATGTTGTACTGACCAAACGCTTCTCCATAACCTTGGTTCGGTTTAGGTCAGATTCTGTTTAGGATAGGTTTAGGATAAGACCGATTCGATTTGAATAGATTCAGACTTAGATAATACCTATTTGTGCAGTCAACTAGGTAGATGATTTAGGTATGTCGGTTTTACACCTGGGTTTGCCGGCTAAATTCTGTTGGTTTCATCCATCACTGCGTTTCTCATTGTTAGGAGAACCAACGGTACTAGTATTTCTTACGCTACGTAGTACAGACAATAATATCAACTGAACCGCGTAGTTTCTTAAAAGCATCTATAAATTTTATTGCAAACTTTGTAACATTATTAAACTCAGTTGATTTACCAGAGGGAGAAGTTGTAACAGTTTGAAATGAACGCAAGTTTTTCTCTTGACAGGACACGGTCGACTGGTTAGCATTTCACTACGGCTAAGGAAAACTTTCAAGTCCTAACTTCTTTTCAATTACGTAGTGTTCCTTTTCCTTTTTTAGATTTGCAAACTATTATTTTAAGCTACTTTTGATATGAAATGTAGAGAACTTTGCGCGTTGATCTGAGATTTCTCCGAACTTAAAAGTTTTTGTTCGAGATATTTTCAACAATACCAATGTTTTTTTTCAAGTTGGGTTACAAATCTGAAGATGAGTTAGGTCTAACAACAGCCATCCCAATATAATATAATTTTCACTTATCTCTACGGTACTAAAAAGTCCTTGTAAATAATAAACCCAAATTAGTCTTGGGTATACTAGGCAAAATCTGATACCTGTGACTTACGCTACTGTGACTTCAAAATATCTGTGACAAATATCTGTGACAAATATCTGTGACAAATACCTGTGACAAAATACTAGCTAGTATTTCTACCAATTGCGTACAAATTCATTGTTTTACTGATTGAATAATATATTTATTGTAGCGGTGACTGAGTAAGTAGCAGTAGCATGTTGATTAACCGAATAAATTTAAACAGTTTTTCTTCAACAACTTTGTTACATTGCGGTCATCATCATCGCCACAAAAAGTGGTCCTGAGCCGCCTCCATCCATCGACTCCCTGCGACCGCTACGATGTCGTCGGTCCATCGAGTGGATGGTCTCCCATGTAGGGGGGATTTGCCATAATCACCACTCTTGGCAGGCGGATTGGTGATCGCAGTGTTGGTGTTTAAAAAATACTCAGAAGGAAGCTGCTGCCCTTCCTCTGGTAGGCTTGCATTGCGGTATACATTTCAAATTTCCAAGTATAAAATACAAGGTGTGTCTCATTCTGACTTAGTGTTATTATCAAAGAGAGAATATAGAAGCGGTATTATCCTAGCTGAAGTGATTTATTGCGTAGGTAGTCACAGATATATTTAGTTTCTGTCACTGTGACATACCACCAATGTTCTATATCTGTGACTTTTATAGGTGACGATAAATACGTCTCAAGCCTAACCCAAATCTGGGTGGTTCATATTTTGTCTAAACCGGCTGCTATGCACGCCTTTCCACAAAATAAACTTAGAGATTTATTGCCATACTTGGATACTTAAGATTACTTTAAGCTTTAAAATGGAAACAAACGTTACAAAGATGCTGAATTTAATGTAGTTCTAAAAATTTTAAGTACTGTCATGGGGAATATAAAATGTAAGGGGACAATGAGTCTACCTTCAGCATTTTTGTAGCTTCATGTGGTTTCTACCAACCTTGGTTTCAATTTCTATTGTCTCGTGTGTAGCAACCGTTTGCTACGGTAATTACTGAAAACCTTCACGCCTGTTCGAAATAGCTCTGATTTTATTAAAAATTTGCTTCAGACCGTGGGGGTTCATTCACGTGGGATATGATTATCACATACACTTAAGGGATAATGTAGATAGATAGAAAATGCTTTATTGCACACTTTACAAAATTATGTTCAATTTTTTTTATTAATAACAATATATGTTACATGTCGATTCTTAGATTATACCTTAGCTCAACAATATAAATTGTAGCTAAAAATACATTAACATAAAAATAAAAATCTATGTTCTAGATAAAAAAGACTAAAAATACTATTTGGTACAAAAAATGTGACAATTGGCGGTCTTATCACTCACAAGCGATGCCTACCAGTCAACCGTGAATAAACCGTGATATACATATGTAACTCAGATTAGTTTCATTCATTGGCACAAGAAAATATGCTTGTCAAACATTTCAATCAAAAACAACTCAGCTGTAGAATGTATAGAGATCGATTAAAAAATTTCAGAGTTGGACTAATAATTCCGGAGTTTACCAACCCATTACAAACATACTACCTACCCATTATAAAGATACTGGCAGATGCTACCCCTAGGTATATAAATTTCGTATGTCGCTTTTCATTGACTGGTAGAAATGATGTGGTTAAGTCTTAATCGTCATACATTTCGATTCAAAGATACTTAACTCGACATGCTTGTATGTGAATTAAACGAGTGAAAATGTGCATCATTGTTTCAAAAAGATGTTTGCAGAAAAAGTCGATTCCAAGTGCTCAGAAATGCATTAATTTGCGTAGCTTTTCCCACGCGAATGTACTTTTCATTCCATGAGTTGATTCTCAGTATTGTTTTAGGACAATAAATGCAAATGAATGTTAATGAATAAGTGCGATCACTATCTAAAGATAGATGTCGTTTTTACTGTTGTTCTGTCCGATTTTTTATTGATAACGCTATTGATATTATAGGAGAAACACGGTTATACAAAAAATTTTGGCAGTGTTTTACTTACGAAGAAAATCTTTTTCTGTTTGCAATGTCGAACCTTTTCATGGCCCTTTTCGACTTTTATCCTCAAAGCTTAAACGGGAATGTAAATGTTCTAAAATATACGACATTTATCTGCATTTAACCATCCATCCAGTACACTACAATTTATAAAGGAATAAACTTTCACACCATAATTCACTCTAAATGCGGGTATGCACCATTTTAGGTGATTGCTGTAAAACGACGTTGATAGTGTGAAATAGAAAGTTTTAGATAGAAGCCGCTAAAAGGTGTTAAAAGCTCTAGTTTCGGCCATCAGACATCTTTGTGTTCACACGAGTATTGTCTCGATTTTAACATATCGTTTACAACTAATTGTAATTTCTTGAGAAACTGCGTCATCTACCTACGCCCGTTTTAGGGATCGTATAAAACAATCGTTCATGTTATTTAACCGATTTCGAAAAAGGAGGAGGTTATATTTTCGGTTGTATGTATATTTTTTATGTATATTCAGTGCTAAATGGTTGTCGTGATGTTTATGTTATTTAACCGATTTCGAAAAAGGAGGAGGTTATATTTTCGGTTGTGTATATTTTTTATGTATATTCAGTGCTTAATGGTTGTCGTGATGGTCATGTTATTTAACCGATTTCGAAAAAGGAGGAGGTTATATTTTCGGTTGCATGTATATTTTTTAAGTATATTCTGTGCTAAATGGTTGTCGTGATAGTCATGTTATTTAACCGATTTCGAAAAAGGAGGAGGTTATATTTTCAGTTGTATGTATATTTTTGATGTATATTCAGTGCTAAATGGTTGTCGTGATGGTCATGTTATTTAACCGATTTCGAAAAAGGAGGAGGTTATATTTTCGGTTGTATGTATATTTTTTACGTATGTTCGTCGATGTCTCCGTCAATTACGAATCGATTTTGAAAATTATTGTATTGTATAGCAGATTGTCCCGAATTGGTTCCGTAAAAATATTTTCCCCCCAAGGGATTAATATTAATATATTATTCTTGCGATTTAAAAACTTGTGTACAATAAGGGAATCGTAAGTGTTTATTAGTTTTTTCAAAACATTCAAATTACTTCACTACTTAATTTGACGCAATACCTAAGATTTTTTTTAATTTGCTCGAAAACAGCCCTTGCAGACATCCTCAAATAAAGCTCAACGTTGTTTTTTTTAGCTAACGGTTTTGAAACAATCACGTAGGACTGCGGAAAACAAAACTCTTTGCATCAAACAGTCCGATACATATTCATCAAGCATAAAATTCAAAACAGCATTTGCATGCTCATTTACTCCCAACTTTAATCAACACACTACTCCGTTGTAAGCTTAACGTAATCACTTTCATATCTTAATCGTGGCTATTCCTGGACTCAAGTGGTCAGATAATGGAGCCATCAAGTACCTACCCACTGGATGCTTGTGCTGTAGATATTTTGAGGAAGTTTACTGCAGTAATTACGAATCTAAAATTAGAGAATCTTAAATAAGTTTTGTGCCAATTGAAATGGAAACTTTATTAAAAATAATTTGATTGTTTTGAAAAAACTAATAACCACTATCTGAGAGCCTGGTCGAAGCGACTCCGAGAGCTGGTGAGTATCTGGCGCAGCGCATTAGCATTGCCATACAGCGGGGCAATGCAGCCAGCGTCATGGGGACGCTTCCGACTGGTATTGATATAGACCAGTCGAGCTGTCTGTAGATTGTTTGCAACAGTCTGCAGTTAGCTCAATCTTTTTTATTGTAAATACTAGTTTAATTTCTTTATATTATTTGATTGTTATTTTCTTTGTCAATAAAGAGATAACCACTTACGAATCCCTTATTTTACAGTTTTTAAATTTCGCAGGACTAATATATATCCCTTGGGAAAAATATTTTTCTCTTAATTTTGCACTGTTTTAAAGTTTTGCGGGACAAATACTTATCTCTCAGCAATAATATTTTTATGTACCTACACTTCAGGATCCTTTCTATAAGATCGAGAAAGAATTTTTAAACGGTCCTTAATTTACGGAGAAATCGACAAACATACATAAAATAAAACATACGTTACATACAGCCGAACATAAGAACCTCCTCCTTTTCGAAGTCGGTTTTCTTTCTTCTTTCTTTTTAGCCTTCTTCGACCAGTAAACTGGTGTAGGTCTCCTTCAAACTCTTCCATTTCCTTCTGCTTTTGGCAGTTAATGTCTAGTTGCTGCCCGCTATCTTCTTCGAATTCGGTTAAACACAACTTTATCACACTTAAGTAAAATGGGATATTTACCATAATTAGTGTTGCACCGAATTATATTTTAATTATATCTATTATTATATATTACACCTTTATTACTTTAATTTCTATTTTACATCTTAGGATACTACCTACCTTAAAAGCTATATATATATTTTTAAAACTTTAATCACCAAACTCTTTAAAACTCGAATATACCTGACGTATCAAACCAAAAAATATCAACATCTGTCTTTTTAAGGGTCGGCTGGACTAGCACATTACACCTACATTACATTAAAAAAAACTTATGAAAGAATCTGGTCTACTTCTGCCCATCCGAAAGAAACACGGTTACCTTAATAGACTATTCAAAGATCGTCGAGATGGAAAAAGGTTCAAGGCCAGAATTTTTCATACTAACATGTTCTTTTGCGTCATTAAATAAAGAGCCCTTGCGCGTAACAGGTTTTCACTTACTCTGATTTATACTCCTTTTCTTTTTATCTTCAAATGGGCTCCAAATTACTGGATAGTCCATTAAGTTTCCCATCTTACGTAGATAATGACATTATTTTATGGATATAATGGAGTAGGGTTCGGTATGCTAACATGATAATTATAAAAACGATTTGGTTTTTAGAGAGAGAGAGAGAGAGAGAGAGAGAGATAATTTATTTACCCAAATATAAAACATAGATAACTTATTAACTAAACAATACTTAAATCTAAATAGTTGGGTTAGTTAATTTTAGGATTCCGTACCCTAAGTAAGAAAATGGAAGCCTATTACTAAGCCTCCGCTCTCTCCATCTGTCCGTCTTTTTGTGAAATAGTTATGTACAATTGTACAAAATCTCCGTGTGCGAGTCAAATCGCTGCTCTTGCCGGTTTTGTTATCTATTGTCTTTACAGTAATTTATATTAAAAAAACGGTTTGCAAAGGCCATTCATACATAGTTCAAGTCTAGGTCTCTAGAAGGATCTTCATAAATACAAACATATGTGTCATCATCATCATCATCAGCCCGTGCACGTCCACTGCTGAACATAGGCCTCCTCTAAACGACGCCACGAATAGCGGTCCTGAGCCGCCTCCATCCAACGACTTCCTGGGACCGCTACGATGTCGTCGGTCCATCGAGTGGGAGGTCTTCCCACATTCCGTTTCGCATTGCATAGTGGTCGCCACTCGAGAACCTTTACTCCCCAACGGTTATCGGTTCTACGAGCTATATGGCCTGCCCATCGCCACTTTAGCCTGCTGATTCTGAGAGCTATGTTGGTAACTTTGGTTCTTCTACGAATTTCCATATTCCGGACCCTATCGCGTAGAGAAACTCCGAGCATAGCTCTCTCCATAGCTCGCTGGGTGACTTTGAGCATATAGAAACATATGTATGTAAGTACGGTACTCTACCCTATAATTGAATGCCTTCAAAAGGTCTGACTCATAAACTCGTAGGTAAGTCCCCAATTATCTCTCACTCACTCTCGCTTCATTATAGTTCAGTCTTTAAGACTATCTCTGTGGCGCAGAGCGCGAATGGCGCGAAGAGACACGTAGGGTTGTGAGTGGGTTCAATTCCAGTCAGATGCAAGTGCACGCGTTTTTTCAAAACAAAAGTATTGTCGTAGTCGTCAATAAATTCCTTACAGTTAGATCCGATAGTGTAATAATTTAGACGGCCAAAGTAGCGCCACGCAGAGGGTTGGGGGTTCGATTCCCGCCTTAGGACAAATATTTGTAAGATCTGCAAATACCGAGTGTTTTGGGTATTTTCTTTGTATAGTCAAAATATCTATCTATATAATGTATTCTATTAAGTATATCAGTCATCTATAATACCCATAACACAAGCTCTGCTTAGCTGATGCTTTGTGGATTATCCAACATTATTTTATTTATTTTTCCAATTTATGAGTCTAAAGCCGGGTGTAATGTAACGCGTCACACAGTAAGCGTTCGTACAGGCAGTAACGGGGAAAAAAGGTGGTCGTAACGAGCGACGACAGATTTTTACTCATCTACACCTTTCAGCCTAAACGGTACAGTAGTTTTTGCGTGACAGAGTAACAAATATTTTTTATATTCATACCATCCATCCATACTTACAAATTTTGACATTTATAATATTAGTAGGATGTCAATGTTTGTAAGAATGGATGGATGGTATGAATGTTTGTTTCTCTTTCACGAAAAAACGAATAAAATGATTTGGCTGAAATTTGGTATGGGTATAGTTTGGGACCTGGAATAACATATAGGTAATATTTTTGCCCGATAAAACGCCGGCAAAGGCGCGGGCAAGAGCTAGTATGTATATATGTACAAAATATCCCCATTATTCCGTAGTTTTGCCGTAATATATATTCTACAAATAATTCCATGTACAGTGGCGGTGACCTAATTTATAAAAAAAAAAAAAATTGTAATATTCGTCGTGCTTACGACCTTTTTAAATAGATAAAAGATAAGGAAATTTAAATAAATAATGAATTACCCTAATTCGGAATAACTGTATTTATAACTGTTTATTGTATAAAATTTGACTTGGTAAGTGTTTATTTTGTAAACCTAAAGAAAAGTTATTGATTCTGATTCTGAAGTTTAAGCAGTTGGGCTGAAATTTGGAATGAGACGAAATTTACTTTTCGTCTAATCTAATTTAATCGTAGAACATTCAAGCAAATATGTCCAAATATTACCGCAACTGTACAATAAAAGTGTGATTTAAGAACTCATGTTTGATAGCTCTGATCTCTACCTTGCAGAGAAGCAGCTTTATAACTGTGACGTCATCGAATAAAAGCTACTTTGGCGGAAAGCCAACTGATAACCGCTCGGCCCAGCTAAACCACAGTTTAATGCCAGGGTTAATGACATACTAACTTCCCAGATTGTAAACTTCGTCAGTAATATTCTAGAATAAAGTAATGATGATCTTTAAATGTGGTGGGTCGTTTGTTTTGTGAGTTAGTGTTACTATTTGAATTGATTGCAACATAATTCTGAATATATTATTGCTAGGCTAAAGCTGACAGTTTTGTTTTGTTTGTAGGTATGCATTTGGTTCGCTAGTTTTTTTTTAAAAGTTACTCTAGTTGTCTGATATAAAATAACGGTATGACTCCATATCAACTAGTCGAACCTTCTTATTTGATAGGGATGAAATAAAATTTATGAGTACTGATTCTTTCATCTCCATTCATCTCTCATCAACTTCTTTTATCCTACTAATATTATCAATGGTAGAGTTTGTAAGGATGGATGTATTGATATTTGTTACTCTTTCACGCAAAAACTACTGAACCAATTGGGCTGAATTTGGTATGGGTATAGTTTGGGACCTGGAATAACATATAGGCAATTTTTTATCTCGATAAAACGTGGGCGAAAAATAATAAAAGAGACTGAATTGTGCAATCAGACATATTACATTAAAAAAATCAAAAATACTTCTGTAAGCCTGAAATCCACAATATGGCCTCTGACTCAGCATGGGTCGATTGCTAGCAAGCTAACGCTGGTCTTCAGTCAGATCACTCTGTTGGCGTTACAAATAAATCTGTCCACAAAAAATACTTACTATTTTAAATAGATCAATCGAGACATACTTACCTATTGCTCATCTTTCCGAGCCGAAAGCCCGAAAGGGAGCCAGATGTAGGTTAGTTAGGGGCATAGAAAAACAGGTTTCATACAACCAATTCTAAAATTCGTTTTCTTAGGTTCTATGGACTTACAACACGATCAATCTCATCTCAAATTCAGTATTCAAATAGACAGTTTGACCCAATAATATTGCAGTTTCTCTGTACCACCAGATTCAATCTGCCCTAATTCTAATGATGCCACGATAAGATGACTTGCTGTTAAACCGGCATCAATATTAATGGTGCACTTGTCTTTGTTATTAAAATTAATGTGTTCAATTGCGTGGAATGACTCCATTGTACCCTTTACAATAAAATGGCAGTAAAAATACCCTTTCAATTGGACACAGTGAAGGTAAACGCGGCGTGACTGATAGGGTGTGAATAAAAAATAGGAGATGGAGTCTTGAAGGCGTCTTTTAAGAACGACATATATACTTTATTTCTAACTCATCGCTCTACTGTAATGATGTCGAATCGACGCTTTTTAAATAAGGATTTAGCGCATGGCACAGTGATGCTTGGGTTTACATGTAAAGAGTTATTTATGAAAGTACTTCTGGAGAAAAAAAAATGATGGTTGATATTTTATAGATGTGATCTAATTATTGTCGTTTCTCAAACAATAAAACTTGTATAATTTCCCGCCGAGCGAGCGATAAAAACTTTTCCCATTACTGCCAATGAAAGTTAATATGAATTAAAGTTAAACAGAGGTTGTTAATGTGTCGCCGAGTGTTTACGATGGACTTCATCAAGCGGCCGCAATTAGACGCATCCTGGAAGGGAGTGTGAAAGTTCATCTCGGTAATGGAACAGATACATTGATTATTTCTTCCGTTCCATCCAAAATTACTTTAGTGACGGGGCACCGTGAATGCGGAATGCACGGCGCACGAAACACATATTCGTCATTTGTTTTGTACTGCTCGGATTCACGCTGAATGCATGGAATTCGCTCAAGAAATCAAGACACGCCTTAGACAATCTAACCCGCTAGATACGTACTTAACGCGATCACTGCCAGGATTTAGCCAGCCGGAGGTGCGCGTCGTCGTCGTCGTCGCTACGGTACACGTTCTCCAATTGCTGGTACGCAATGTCCTAAGGTGCTTTTTTTGTAAACAACAGGAGTAAGATCTTTGACAACGGCGGGCAAACATTCTATTGAGTACTGTTATAATATGCTCTCACTTCCGTTATCCTCCGAAAATGTACTCTCAGGCGTTCCCTAATACTGACCGAAAGCATCTATGTACCCAGGATTTTATGCAACTTTTACGACACCTGATATCATCATTAAATATCATAGCCATGATATTTCCTTCTATTAATATTGCACTCTATAGGTGTGAAAAGTCTGGATCTATTGACAATGCATTAGCAACATATGCGGTCACTGAGCAGGTGGGCTGGGTGTGTGCTATGTGTGGTGTGATCTCCTTTCCAAACAGGTAGTGACTCACAGATTCCGGGCAAAAAATGGTAGGATGTGATGGGATACCGCAAGTTTGCTGGAGCAACAACTACCTGTAACGTTAATAGGTTCCTGTTTTTTGGTTTTGAAATTGATTGAGACGAGTCGATTTTATGGAAGAGAACCAATTTAGTGCTGATTTCTTCATTTTGTTTTTATAGACTGTAAAAGAACTTCAGAGAAAAGACTACTCCATTTTGAAGCATTTTTATTCATCGGTTTACAAGTAAATGCTATTGAAGCATGCAGTTCATATGTTTGGAAGTTTGTCAATAGGCTTTATTATAATATAACCATTGGCTGTATCATAAATAAAGTGCCGTGAAAATCTATAAAAACTTTATAAAAGTAATATCTTATTGCTATTTGAAAACATGAGTATTCAAACTCATGTTTTCAGATACTACATTAAAATATTAGAATGAAAAAATATTTAGTAACAATTTCGTGTATAACCCACTCTGATAGCATTCATATTAGTAAGTTGGCAACTACATAGTTTCGTCTCTCCACGCGACATCTTCAGGATACCACAAAACTCGATCTTGACATTGAGATTGCAAAGCAACACCGACCGAGTCCAGTAGGTGAGTGAGTGGGGCTATACGCGGAATTGTTACTAAATATTTTTTTATTCTAATATTTTGCAATGGATTTCCGCAAAGTAACGCCTGAATCTATTATTTATACTACATTAAAGTTTGAAAATTATGTTTCAAAACGTATTTAATTCAGATTAACTTCAAAATCTCCCTCTTTCCCCACGGTGTGAGTTTCTGTGACTCAGCTGTTAATAAGTGTCGCCTGGTTTTGGGCAACACTTTATTGACTAACGAGTAATGCATCCGGGGACGCAGTTTCACGTTGCACTGTACAAACAAAGGGGACCAATTAGAGTACATTTGGGAAAGGAAATGATTAAAATACTGGGTGCAGAGTGGTGTTGAAATTCATATTGAGTTACTTCGTCACTTTGTTGTGGTTTCTGGTATTTTTCGTTGAGATGTTGTTGACCCAGCTCCAAATTATATTGCGTGTGTTTCATAAACTAACAGCAGTTGGATAGAACCCCATCAAAATTTACTATAGTTATGTATATAGAGGATGAAGGCACCATCTGTTCCAACGACCAGCTGACCATGCGATGCGGTGATACAGTGAGATGTTTTATACAACTTGCTGCCCACGTTAGGAGTTATGGGTAGTTTTTGCCACAGCCTTTTTATTGTTGGCTGTTGGATGTTAATGTTGATATAATTTTTTGGGATAAATTGCCCGAGTCCACTCTTCGTACTTGTGGTCTCCAAATGCGCAAATTATCACTCATTGGTTCAGTTCAGGCCCTAACCAGAATCAGATTATTACACGACTACTCAAGAAGGATAATATTTTTTCACTTGTGTTTTCAGTTGCGCTGTTTCTAGAAACTCCCCAATGCATACAAATATACATAAACGACAAACTTACATATTTCATTTTATTTATAGCAGTTACACCTATTACTTACCAACACTTATAATCATTTCTAGCTTGAGAAAACTATAAATAAACGGAGGAAAAGCCTAATTAGATTAGTGTTGATGATACTATATTAAGAAAGTAGAAGTGAAATTCCTTGCTAAGTTTATTTTTGTACGTTTATAGATCTTTTGCTTCGTTAGCTTTTTATGTATTATTTTTTTTTTTATATTTTAAATAACTTTTAAGTAGACTTTATATCATCTAGGACCAAAGTATTTGGGAAGACAAATCCAACGAACCCAAACTAGACGTGGTTAGGTCGAAGTGAAACGGAGTTCCTATTACCACTTCGATTTCCAACATCAGACCAGCTCGATGGTACCATGACATTGTATTGTTACCTAACTTACATCACTATGCCAAATTTCAGCTCAGTCGGTTGAGGATAATTGGTCTAAAATTGAGTTGCAAGATTCCACCCGAACAAACATATGTAGTTACTTTGCAAATTAAATACAAGCTTATAATTACTGCGATAAAAGATTGCGCCTAAAATTTTTCTACTATCGACCTACCTATGACAGCTATACGCAGCATCCTTGCTGTAGCAGTTGGCAATTTAGTATTTGCAAGATAAATAAAACCTTGTAATTACTAGGATAAAAGATTGCGCTTAAAATTTATCTACTATCGACCTACCTATGACAGCTATACGTACATCTTTGCTGTAGCAGTTGGCAATTTAGTATTTGCAAGATAAATAAAATCTTGTAATTACTAGGATAAAAGATTGCGCTTAAAATTTATCTACTATCGACCTACCTAAGACATCTCTACGTATGTTTTGTACATGTTTGCTGTAGCAGTTGGGATTTTTTTCTGATCTGTGTTAGTATGTATGTGTGCAGACTCTGTACAAACTTCAATAACTGCACGAAATATGATGACTTGTACACCAAAGGGCTACGTAGTGAAGTAGCCGTTTCGTATTTACCCTTGAACAGGGAGGTTCGCTAACCGCGATGCATGGGAACTTTGCTGTACGAGTGTTGAATTAATGCTAGTGTTTGAAGAAGAGCTGCCTGTTTTGCTAGTTTTGTTCCTGGTTTACGAGAAGTTCCGTTATTTTGTGCTACGCTGCAAGTTTGGAAACAACCAGCATATTATGAACCACGACTGAATACCGTATTCCCTAACTGAGATAGTTACAGGCGTGGTTTATTCGGCGCTAGTTTTGTTGTGAAAAAACAGCTTTCTTCGGTTGTGAATTTATATGTTCTTGGGTCTTAGGACCATAGGTACAAAAAGTAGGTACGCTCATGTGGGATGTGGATGTTTCGTCTTCTTCCATTTCTTGAATAAGTAAAACAGGGAAATAAAGTGATCACTTAGATTTTTTGTTCACTTCAATCTTTTTAAGGTTAAGTAAAGAAGCGAACAAGAAACCTTATTATTTCGAAAAAAATAATTTACCCTATGGGTAAGTGAAAACTCGCAATGCACGACCTATATTAGAAAATATATGTTTACCACATACAAGAAATAAATCAAAAAATTCTGTGAAGAAGCAGCAAAAATAAACCGAGGCCAAAAAAGGGTTTCTTACCTTCATTACTCTTCGCATGTTCGCCTCACTCCCATCAATCTTTTCATTCACACAACTGTGTAAAGGCTATCTGAACGCGTGAGAAACTCATTTACAAAATACTTTAGCCAGAAAGGCGAGCCTACTCTAGATTTTACTTAGAGATTACTTTTGCTGCCGCGTACCAGACATTTTCTGCGGGTATTACGAACCAAGTGTTCTTGAATTGTTCTTTTTCGAGTTCTTTTCGAACTGTGTCTTCAACTTCACAACTGACGTTCTCCAAATCGTATACTTACCCTAGATTTATTTATTTATTTAGAAAGCTGGTCGATGCTTTTTATCCGACCAAAGGCGCGGCTTGGGATACCAAATACCTAGTATATTTTATGACCCAAGAGTTATAAACTATACATTTGTACCTACATATGTATGTTTGCTTCCAATTGTTCCAATATTGTCCACACATTTTTTATACCCAATAGTCCTGCGTTTGGCCGATATCTTATATCATACAACTTATTTATTTCTAGGAAGAAGCCAGAAATGTACACATTTACTGTTTGTTTGTTCTATCATAACAATAAAGCTACTAATGTTTATAGTATAAAATTTGAATTGACTAAAAGCTTATTTTGTAAGCCTAAAGAAATAAAGTTATTGATTCTGATTCTGATTCTAAGAAATGATTAACAGTAAAAAGTTGTAGACTAAAGAAGGCCAATTTATGCAGACATGAGCCCACACACCGCTCAAATTGATAGCAGCTTACGAATTAGAGAAGACGTTTTGTTAATTGGCACAATTATGGACGCGACACGACCGCGTTTAAAGCTTAGCTTTGTTATCTGAGTGTCACAGACCTCAAAAAACTAACTGGCTCACATTTTACGATTGTTACACAGACTAGAAGTCTAGCACGGTCGGTATAGTCAACAATACAGTAAAATGATGAATATCAGTCAACCTAAACCGTTCATTTACGCTTCTCGTACCTATTATACATTTAATCTTGAATCCATAAAATATATACGCTACGAAACAGCCTCCATTCAATTTGAAGCAGTAATGTAAATGGCTAGCTGCTGCCCGCGCCTTCGTCCGCGTTTTATCGGGATACATACTTTGACATTTATAATATTAGTAGGATAGGATTGACGGATGATATCAGCAAATCATGCGGATTTCGCGTTAACATGCATACATAGAAATACAGAAATACAATTTATTCATAAACTCTATTTAAATGTCAAATAGTTTAAACACAATGGTTTCACGAGTGCAGGCTTTAGGTAGACTCTATGTACGGGTACAAACAGATTTAGTTTGCGCGTGTAGTCGACAATAGGATTTTGGTTTTATGAATCAGCATCCTGTCAGAAAGTGTACCAACTATCTCACTCTCAGCTATAGCGTGATTTTATATTCAAACTACGCAGACAGGATTGTCATCTCTTTTACAAAGCATAAATTCATTTTTATTACATTTTCCCCTTTTTACCTAGTTAGCGGTTAATTCAACGGTGCCGTTGCGAAATGAAGGAATGTTGTTTTGTAGCTTTGTTTGACGAGATTTTATTTTTAAAGATTTATTTATTTTTAAGAATTGTACACTTTCTTTAGAATATTGTTATATATATTGCATTCAAATACCAAAGTGCTTATTTATTTACTTTATAGGTACCTTACTCTTAGACACGCCACAAAATGTCACGTAAAGCAGATTCCTTTTGCGTTTTTTCAGGAGCACCAAGTCCACACACACGTACTCTTGTAAATTAAAAATATCTCAAAACTATAAGTTGTTGGCGGTACGGTTTTTTAATCTCTACAGATATCACACTAATAATAAAAAGTCGATAGTTTCAATCGAATTTTGTATGTTTAAAATAATCATGTATTTTGTGAATAAATAAAAAAAATATGTATGTACTTTTGTATTTGTGACTATTTCACGCCAAAAGTACTCAACGGATCGATATTGCCTACATGTAGTTTGGACTTAGCATAACAATATAAAACTATTTTGTATCCCGCAAAAACGCGTGTGAAATCGCAGGCAGAAGCTAGTCGCATCATAAATTCTAAATTCACAAGTATATCGATAGGTAAATCTACCGAAGTTTATCTCCGTAATGCGGGCAACTGTGTTAGTCAACATTGTCAGCCACCTGAATACGAAACATATTCCAGCTTTCAAGCCGGGCGACCAGCTAACAATGTTTACATTCGCAATACATATGGGGAATGCTACCAGGAAGGTTTTACCTCGGGATTGGAAGCCGGAAATATGTTAAGTTGACGTACTACCGCAGCCAATATAAGCTTGGCGACTGCACTGTAGAAGTGTCTCTTTATTATTTTATTAGGACCACTCTAGAGTGTTTAGGTAATTTCTCAATGCATTCGTGGAAGGATATAGTAGTATGGTATTTCATTATCAATGTAAGCGGGTTAACAATGAACCTTGTGCACACACACACGCTAACATTTGAAATAAACTATGAAACAACCCGCCCCGGCTTTGCACGGGTGGTAGAGCATAATATATCTCAAGGACTATGTAGCATTTGCGATGAAAGCTCCCAGCTTTTTCCGACACTTCCAACAATTATCGTTGTATTTCAACCAAAAAAACCTTGATAAATTATATACTTAAACCTTTCTCATGAATCACTCTACCGATTGGTGAAAAACGCATGAAAATCCGTTCAGTTATTTTTGAGTAGGTATATCGCGAATAGATAGACGATGTGGCGGCGGGAGACTTTTTTTTATAATATGTAGTGATTCGTAAAACTATGTACGTTAGTCTAATTTTAATTATAACTCTAAGTAGAGGAACTGAGATCTGCAATGACATCTCGCATAGGAATGTATTTTATCCCCCTGCCTAAACAGGCCGTAACCAGCCCAATTCCTTGAAGTACCGAAGCAGAACTTTTGGTGATTGAAAACTAGTCTTTAAAGTAATTTTTAAAATGCGACCGATTGAGCAATGTTCATTCTAGTGAATCCATAGGGATCACGAGCCATTTATCCAAATAATCCTAAATCCTTAGTTTCGATTCACAGCTTACACCTGCAATCTGCATATATATTATGTACATAAATTGTGTTCGCACGTAGTAGTTCATAGCGTTACATTCATTCAATAAAATGCCCCTGAAAATGTAACTTCTGCCTGTACTTTTTTCAACAGAAAAAATAATTTTAAATATTCAACTCAAGATCTGCAAGTATTTGTTCCGGGTGTTCTGGGTATTGTCTAATATACTAAAATATATCTATGTGTATGTATTGTATTAACCTCATCAACTAAATCAGTCATCTAATACCCATCATAACATAACACAAGCTCTGCCTAGCTTAGGACTAGGTGATGTTCTGTGGATTGTCCAGAATTATTTATTGGTTTATTATTAGATAAATAATAGTCTCGTTGCTATAATGCTCTAAGCTCACATTGTATTGTGGTGATCTCCACCTGCGGTTGCAAGCTTTGCGTGTTCTGTGTTTTGAGGTTGATCGGGCTTTGTATTTTAGCACCTACTTACCAAAGATTTTGGTTTATTTTATCGTTTTAGAAAATCGCAAAATGTACCATATTATTGTTGCGTTTAATAGAAATCACCAAGAGACCAAAGGTACCTATGAATCATCTCCCTGATATACCGTTAATCAAATGCTCCGAAACTTTCCACTCTATTTGGCTTAAAAGTTGCTAAATTGCATCAATTTTACGCCTAATCAGACAGCCTCCCCAATAAATTGCACCACAGTAAGAAAAAAAAACAAAAGACTCTAACAAAAGCGCGCGTGATGTTGGGGCTTGTTGGGGCTACCTCGGATACGATCTTCCATTGTTCCAGACCCTATCACTCCGGGAAGGCGAAGCCGTTGCCCTTTCAACCGAAAACATTTAGTCTGCCTCCCAGGATGCATCATGAATTATGTGCATCGATTCTGACAGCCCTTTGTCTTCCCGTAATGTTAATTCAACTGACCGAATAAACTCTAAATATTCATCGAACCTTCTCGATACTCGAGAGCTCTAAATATATAAAAGTGATTGAATTTCAAGTGCATCTTGAGACGAGTAATCGAGACATCGCTGCAATGTATCATCTCACAGAGTACCGTTACAAAACGGCTTGATTGTTCCTCTTCTTGCGCATTTAATACTTATCTACTTAATTAGCTTAACACGGTCGACATACTCTTGTTCGGGCGTAATATTTCAACGTGAGAATTTAAACCTTGCAAAACAATGAATGAAACAAACTGGACTATGAAATGTTGAGCTTTTTATCCCGCGGCGGTTGCCTATTTTAAGCGGAGGTATCTCGCAGACCCAGCCCATCTAGACCCGAGCACCTCAGGCGCCAAATAAAATTAAAAGCTTCATGGAATTCTTTGCGTAAATCTAGCAACCTTTATGAATAAATGCGAGGGACTAAATAGAAACGACGACGGTTGGGAAATGAATTCGTTTTAAAAATTTGTCCGCAATTTTCGGATTGCTTGCTTGAATGATAACGGATAAATCAGAAGGCGAGATGAAAAGAATACCGATGATCGGGCATCCGGTCGCGGAATACAAAAAGGCGCAATTTTTCAAATAAAGGAATGTCTCGATAGATTCGCTGGAAGTGAAGGAATCCGTGTTGAGGGTCGTGCGGCCCCGTTCACCTAAACTACCCAATAAACGCAACGGCAGCCGCACAAATGAAGAATTCAAAAGATGGTTTATTGCTTACCACAGAATAAACGATAAGATCACGAGCCTCGGCTGCCTGCTCCCAAGTGTTCCAACAATGTTCGACGAGTTTAAGAAGTCTTCCAACTCGTACTTATTGTTTTCCCTTTTACCCTCGTTTTGTGACAACAAAATAGCAACGACAAAGTTTCTGCTTAAAGCAACGCTGCGATGTATGGAGGCTGAAGCAGAACAACAAAGAAACTTGCAAGCGTAACGAGGTAACCAAACAAATATTTCTCTCCAATAAAATTAATTTTGTGATTTCCTGACAATTCAAATGATAGGTTTCGCTTGGCTAAACTAAAATTTTAAAAGAATTTAAATGGTTTCATGAAATGAATTAAAGTGCTCACTTTGGCTTCAAATGTTAGTTTTCAATGAGCTTGAATCAGGGGTGGGTCTGGCTTCAGTCCAAAGTGCTTTGTTTTTTATGGCAAGGGGCGTCCTCTGCGTTTAGCCAAGCCATGGTCAAGTGCCTTTTGGTTTTTGTATGTCTGTTCTACCAGAAATTTTCAAGTATGTTTGTAGTTTTTCTACTTTTAGCGATTGCCTATCGTGATCGACTCTACTGGTAGCCTCGATCTCAAAATTATTTATTAGTTTGCAATTTTCTATAAGTTCAAGTAATGCACTTAGCTCGATACCTTATCCCTTAAGTTCAGAGATACCTGTCGTAAACTACATTTGGAGTAAGAGCCCATAACTTTTAAGTACGAACGTTTTATAGCTGCTTAAGTAGCTGGATGCGATCCTAATTCTATTATAGAAGACTCATAGATTCTCAATGGTTCTGCATTTAACCGGTTTAGTACTTGCGTAACAAAAACTTCTAACTCATAGAATTTTTCTTTATATTTTTTCCTTATCTATAAGTTCCTGTCTTATTCATGTAAATGTTTAGTTACTTATAATTTACTTCATTGTACATCTGTACATCTATGATTGCTAGTCGTTAACAAGACGGATGTATCTCCATTTCTCCTCCACAAACAAGCAGTCTTTTAGCTTCTACATGCGAGGACTCATAAATGGTGATAAAATATTATTATACAGTGTGTAAAATTGTTTGTTCTCCGCATACAATAAAAAGTCCTGGCTGAATATGCCTCCCACGAACGACGGAAGTTTTGCCATAGGTAATCACCATGCTCGGCAGGCGCATTCGAGATTGCGTGTTAACACAGAAAGGAGCTGCTGCCGTACCTCTGGTAGTGGTTCCCTAAGTTGGTTCTTACAGGTCCAGGGCCTTAATTCCACCAAATTAATCGCTTTACCCTTGCAATGTATCGTCTCAGAATGATACATTTTGGCATTTTACCTTTGATGAAGGAAACTACAGGGACGTGTGTCAAAATTATCAATAGTTTCAACCATTGTTTCAATCTCTCCGTGCAAATAGCATCGCACGTACTATCTAGAGAGTTTCTTACATCTATGGACAATTCTACGACAATACGAACATTGTCGTAGAATTGTCCATAGATGTAAGACGATGAAGTGTAAACAACACACACAACAAAACGCGAGAAACAAAAGTGAACAAAGCTTCTAAACTGTTTATAAATAAGAGTTCCCTTAAATCCCTACCAACCAACCCTTACGGTATTACATTAATGATGGTGATGCCAGGCTTTATAAAATCAGTATTTACGGGTTCCGTTTATTTCGGCATATTCAGGACTTTAAGAGACTTGCAAAAAGTTTTTTTAGTATCTGAGTAGCTTGCTGTTATGTGCAATAACGTTTTACATATTGTGTCGTAAACTTTCCACGTAAACTCAGGTGTTATGTATAAATACTTCGATAGACAGTTCACATCAAAGTCAATATTTTATGGTCATGTATAAAAATGCGATAACGTAACCATCTACCAGTTTGATACGAAGTACTCTACCGAAACTGAGGGTCTACTCGAAAAAGTGAAACGAAGTTTTTCCTTCGGTTACCTGCAAAATCAACTCTTATGTCGCTTACATAAAATCGTCGATAAGATGTTTTTAAGTTTACGGGCCCTGATTTCTTTGCTTATCACACCATAAAATTTCTCTCAGCTTCGGAAATTAAAAGTACACCATTGGCTTCTTTTGCCGGAAGAAAGCCATCACAGCCAACAAGGAGAGAGCATCACAAACGTGTTTTATTGATAGAATCGTATACGTGCATCGAAATGGGTACATCTATTTAAAGGAATGGTTAACAACCAATTGTCTACCACCCGCCGCAACCATAAATTAATACAGTTACCATATCACTGAGAGTAACCATCATGTACTCGTATAAAGTTTGAACATAGCTGATAAAAATGGCTAGATCACATTAGATCTACTGATGGATCCGATACATCTGTAGTCGAATTATGTACTTCCAGCCAAAAAGTATTATAGTTACTAAAGCATATGTTGTACATACTGCAAAGCAAAGGATTCTTCTGTTTTCGCTTCTTGAGCTGCTGAAAAGAATACCTACCAGTTTTAATTCAATCTTTACTGAATAAGTCGAACATAAAGTTTGAATAAAGGGATTGGTCTCCGTAACAGGCCTAAAAACTGGTAAGGGGCACAAAAAATAGTCCCGTATTTTTGTTAGGCAGTCTTTGTGAGCGTAAGCAAAATTTCCAGTACGTTCGAAGTCAGGATTTAATCGGTGTGACACCCCGTGCCTCAGAATTTTTTGTGATACATAAATATTTATTTCTTTAACTTACGAGGGGATGGTCCGCAAGGTGAATAGAGTTACGGGCGCCCACTTCGCGTGCTTATAGTGTGAGTAGGAACTACCAACCAAACCCCAAAATTTTTGGTGTCAACTCGGCTTTTGTTTTCGAGAAATCGAAATTCCCTTTTTATACAAAGAAAATACCGGAGTTAGGGATCTTGTTCAGCCGTTGTTCCTGCGCATGACTTGTCACCAGTCTTGTCCGTCTGCAGTCCCACCGGATTATAAAGGTAAGGGAATGCACCTGTGTTTGCGCATGCACTTGTGCACTACAATACCTATATCCTGTGCACATGAGACTAACCGTTGTGACCGAAAAATCTGCTAGGAAGATATCAATGTATAAGTGAACGAGCTGATTCTATTGCTCTACTAGAAATAAGTAACCTATCTCGAATGTAACGCAGCGACATAAAATTTAGCTTCATTGTTATTCTTCATTCGTTCTGTAGTTTTAATTAATAGTAAGTGCTGGTATTATGACAGCATTCAAAGTTAATGGGCGAAGTACTTTCTTCAATTAGTTTATTTGTTTTTTTTTTTTATGGGAAGTTTAGAAGCGGGTTTAGACGTGCCATGTTTTAAAATAATATAATAGATAGATTTTTTAAGATCTTTTATCTTTTTTTTTCTGATTTTTTGATACTGCCCCGTGGACATCACAAATCCAGGCCGGATTTGTGATGTCCACGGGGCAGCATTTGTATCAAAAAATAAAGGACAATTGCGATTGCAAAAGTTCATCTATAACGTACAATTTTTTTTAACAACAGACCTTCATTTGACGACTATCTGACGATGTGGCCGAATTTGTAAAAGAATTATGATCAGTTTTGTACTTATTTGCCAATTTTATGCAGAAAACTGATTTTATGGGTAGGTGCTTTCTTCTAACATCATCTTTGTTGTTCGGCATTTCTAACTTTTGTTTATAAGTATTTTAATTTCATACGTTGCGAAGGTACTACGAACATTCTGCAAAATTTAATAAGAGGTGACAGAGGGTTGGTATTTTAATAATAACGGAATAAAGTTACTTGAAGGCTCATTCCTAAGAGCTCTTTGTAAATTCATCCCACGGACGACCAAGATGTCTTATGATTTCCATACAAAATAAAATTAGAAGATTGTACTTACATATTATAACTTTATTGGTAAACAAACGTATTTTCGATACTTACTTTTTTACATAGGTTCTGTAGTTTTTGCGTGAAAGAGTAACAAATATCCATACATCCATCCAAACAAACTTTCACATTTATAATATTAGTAGTAGATGTTGGTTACATTTACATAGGTAAAGAAAAAAGTGTATTTTGAACCTGCTTAAAAGAAAAATTAAAATGCAATGCAAACTTGACTTTTTTATGTATACCTGTATTTTTTAGGGAGCAGTATAGAACAGGTCCTCTGAACAGCCGTGGTAATTATGTTTGTTCTTTGTTACAGGTAACCCAAGTTCAGATGGTCGCTAATCATACCAATTTGTATTCTGGGACGGGCGCTTTGTTTGAATACGTTTCATAATTTTCGCCCTAGCTTCTTTGTCTGAAAAATCATGAAATACTTAGGTAAGTAAAAGTTTTGCTATATTATATTCTTCAGACAGAAAGGTATGACCTGAATTTATACCACAGTTTCATTTAGATGAAATCGGTAGATTGCGAAATGACTCACAAAGTTAATAGTTAGTCGTTTATAGAGAATCGTGCAACGCTCTCAGATAAAACTTGATAAATGGTTCGGATCGCAAAGTGTCAAGTAACTGGGTGTAAAAAGCTAAAAATAACGCCTTAGATACCTCACTCAATCATCGTGAACATTTCAACACACAAAGGCTTTCTGGCTTTTTCGATAAAATCTGTAATTGTTATAATCGTAACATTGTTTCGCCATTAGAACTTTCTCTTTTCAATTTCATCTAACTACTTCATAATCGAACGATTATTATCAATGCTGTGTCAAAAGAAATAGAAAACAAATGAAAATCAATGTAAGAAGTAGGTAGGCACCAAACAGTTATTGTTCAATTGTTTTTTATGTTTAGTAAAGGCACTTATACATCTCCGCTCAGCTCCGCAAATCTGAACCGTATTGAATAAAATTTCATGCGCATCTGACAAATTTCTCTTTCACAGTATTCTATACTGACCTTCAACCTTAGATTAGTATAGTACTCCGTTCGTTCAGGTGAATGCGTGTCGAAAGCTTAAATTTAATGAGCCATATCGGATTTATGGTTGCTCTACCGTGGGTGGGATCCCACAGAAGGGCCTGGCCTCTCCTGGGTGGCTTTGGTCAAGAGCCTTTCACGGGAACTTGAGCATTTGAACTTAGATGATTGTAAGTTGCTAAAGTATCTTTGAGGAAGAATTGTTGTTGTAGCGCCTTTTTGACTGAATTTTGATATCGGACTTTCATGACTTTGTGAATCTTAATTTAGGATGAATTAAACAGCTAAAGTCGTGAAATGTGCGTCAAAAAAATCTTAGTAACCCATAGGAATCACTTTGAACAGATGGCTGTTAACTTTAACTTTACTGCTCCATCAAAACATACATATATAACCAATTAAACGAGAACTTAATACTAATGATGTCTAGTGCGCGTGTGTGTGAGTGTGTGTGGCACACTAGGCGGCCTTATCGCTAATAGTCATCTCTTCCACCTTACCTTTGCATGGATAGGTTTTAAAACCATTCGCATTGGTTTTAATTATCTCAAGTATGTACAATATTTCTCCTCTGTTCATTTTCCTTGCTGAAACAAAGCAAAACTATTAGCCTTACTAAACGATGATTGGGGAAAATGGGAGCAGTTTCTATAAGCCCCAAGGTGTAAGGGTATCTTCCAAAATGAAACAATGCCCTACGCGCGAGTGCCTCCCTTAATTGGATTCTTACAAGAGCTGGTAGATATAATCGGATATTGAAATCTGATTATAAGGTCTATTCAATAGGGTGGTTATGATTATTAGAGCAACGTGATGAAAGTATGAAGTGGGAAGAGATTCAAAGAAGCTTTTGTTACTGGATTGAGGGCATTTGATATGAGCGTAAGGAGCAGAAACCAATTACCTAGTACCTAGGATCACTAGATACTAGGACTATTTATTAACAAAGAAAATTCCAATCAAATGAAAGAAACAAATTGGAACTAGTATTTACAATTGAAATAACTTAGCTTATGAAATGTCGACTAGGAAATTCGTTTATTTCATTGATATGTTGTTGGTGATGTTTATGAATAAATGATTGATTGATAATTGATATCCATCCATCAAGACCTTGATGGTCTTGATCATTATGTTTTAAAAAAGGTATTTTGCAAATTAAAACGATTGCTTTTAAAACTTTTTTAACTGATTGTACAAAACATGTTCAATATTTGGATCTTCTCCGAAATGTCAGTAAATAATTTATAAAAAACTAGTTGACCCGTGCCCACTTTGTTGGGCGGTAAAAAATTAACAGTTTATATGGGAAAATTAAATTGTTGTTTTTACTATCTTCCTCGCAATTTTTCCATATTTTCCCTGGACTACGACAAACATTTCAAAACCAAAATCAGCTAAATCGGCCCAGCCGTTCTCGAGTTTTAGTGAGACTAACTAACAGCAATTCATTTTTATATATATAGAAGATTTGAAGTGACATTTTGGACAGAGTGTCCGAAGATTTTGTGTCGCAAATTTCGGCAAGTTATTATAACCAATTGCTGAAATTTACTTAAGTATAGGTAAGTCTGTAGGAATCATTTTAGTTACCTGAACCATGGTTTGAGACATTGACATTGGCCACAAATTGTCGTTTACTCAGATTATGAACTAGAACAGTGAGAATAAGCGCTGGTTTACTGTTCATCGATTCAAACGTAAGTTGCAATAAAAATGCTCCGACATTTAGGGATCAAAACCATTTCTTTCGCATATTGGCACAAATTCCATAAAAAGTATGCATAATCAGCTTACTTTCGGATGACAATCACATACAACTGTTACAAATTGAGATCACACCGTTACACTTTCAAAATGTTACCGATTCTTGCTAAACTGTAAAAAGCGATATTTAAAATCATCATACGCTTTCCAATAACCGAGTAATAAAAATGTTAAGACTAGAAGTTTATTATTCTGACTTTTAAGTGAGACTAGAGGATTCACTTTTATCGGCGATTCTTCTTGCATCAACGTTTAACCCTCAGGACCTTTTACCCTTTTAGCACTTTTAACCCCTTCCATTCGACGTAAAAAAGAATGAGTGGTTCCTATACTAAATGCACCGTCGTCGTCGCGTCGTCGCGTTAGTTTCAAACCTACTCGTACACAGGCTGATAGGCAGGTTTTACCAAATCATAAAGGTTAATTTTCCACACGATTTAGTGGATAGCAGCCCGAATAAGTCAGTAAGAGTTGGTAATTTTTTACACACATTATTTAACCTATACGCTTAGGCGCATTATCTGTCGTCGTCGTCACGTTAGTTTCAAACCTACGAGTAAGTTTGAAACTAACGCTTATAAACAGGTTTTACCTATTCCTATAGGTGGAAACACATGCTTATAAACAGGTTTTACCTATTCCTATAGGTAAATTTTTCAGCTTGTTTTAGTGGATAGCAAGCCTAAGAAGCCAGTAAGACGTGGTCATCATCATTATTTAACCTTTACGCTTACGCGTTTTATCTGTACTAAGTTATAAAGCTTAACAACGGACTATATCCTTATCTTATCAGTAATTTTGCTTAACACAATCCCTCTGGAATTCATGGGACAGTATAATGGTCAAAGAGAATGGTTATGGCTCGTACTTCATGTGATGTGGGCCGCCATAACTCGCAAAGGGGTTATTATGGAGCTTTACCCACGTGATTTTGTTTATTTTTAGGACCTTTTAGTAGACATATGTATACGTAAGAATAATTGCCGAGAGTTTCATTTGCATGTCATCGCGAGGTTCTTTATGTTGAAGTACTTACCATTACCATTTTATTACGATGCTTTTAACGTTGACGACCTCTGTGGCGCGGTGGGTGAAGGTCCGCCTGCGGCGCAGGAGGCTGCGCGTTCGATTCCCGCCTCGGGACATATATTTGTACGATCTGCAGATATTTGTTCAGGGTGTTCCGGTCGTTTTCTATGTATAATAAAAAATATCTATATGTAATATATCGTATTATGTATATCAGTTATGTAGTACCCATAACACAAGCTCTGCTTAGCTTGGGACTAGATAATGCTGTGTGAATTGTCCAGCATTATTTATTTATTTTTTAACGTTCGTGTACCTCACAGTATAGTCAAATAAGGAACTTTAATACTAGGATTCAGTAAAAATATTGATGCTGTTACGAAACTGAAAACTGACTTCGGATATTTTTATTTTACAATGTTTTTAAAGTTTTGCGAGACAAATAGTAATTACTTGGGATTTTTTTTATGAGACCACACCTGGGTCATTTTCTATATAAAACCAAAAGAATCATCAAAATCGGTCAACGATTGATGAAGAAATCGGCGATGATACATAAAAAAAAACCTTCAAACATCCGAAGATACGACCTCCTTTTTTCGAGTTTGGTTAGAAATGCATATGAAACTACCATGATAACTTTTTGAACCGTTTTAAAAGTATCAGAACATAAATTCGCATCATCTCATGAAGGTATCTAGTATAACGACGAAGGCCAGGGATTGTTCGATATCTAGAAAGGTTACCGACACTTGTCGAATGCCAAGGCGGCGGCTATCGCACGATCTCGTAATAACCCCCCTTTAGTTCCTCTCCAGGCTAGTGGGCTGTGGAAATGTAAGGAATTTTTATATGAGCGTCTGTGGACATGAATAATGCACCACCTATGTTATATCTCATACATAGATAATGTTCAAGTTATGAGATGAGAGGTCACTGAATTTTTACAATTTAAATCACCAGGATACATAACCTGAAGAAAACAATTTACCGTAGGTACCGTATTTAAGAAATAATCAGAAAAGTATATTTGACGAACGATTGGGCGTGGCGGGCGAAGGTCCGCCTGCGACGCAGGAGGTTGCTGGTTCGATCCCCACTTTGGGACAAATATTTGTACGATCTGCAAATACTTGTCCCGGGTGTTCTGGGTATTTTCTATGTGTAATAAAAAATATATATCTTTTTAATATATTGTATTAAGTATATCAGTCATCTAGTAATAGTACCCGTAACACAAGCTCTGCTTAGCTTGGGGCGGGATGATGCTGTGTGGATTGTTTATTATTTATTAATTTTATTTATACCATGGTTTATAAAATATTGTGGCGATGCTACTGTTTGAAATAACATAGGGAATTATGGCACTGAGAAATTCAAAAGTCACAGAATCCTTTCCAATACATTAGACACACTCGTACCAAGAATTTACTCAAACTCATAAGCCGATTTCCACGCTTTCTCGTCACTTGAAATCTCAAAGTAGTTCACTTAAGACTTTTGAATTAACATAATGCATTCAAAAACCAAAATTTGACCAAAGTATGTTAAAAGGAATCCGTTATCGTAAGTATTCTGCCAGTATACTTAATACAGCGATATTTCCAAGTCCCTCTGTGACAAATCGCTCTCGTATCGGTTCCCGTTTGACACTTTTTATTCGCTGAGTATTTCTTGAGGATATCAGACGTCCGAATGATAAATGTCAGGGTTTAAAAAACTTGAGGTTCAATGTTCCGGCTTATAGACTTACTAGGAATAACCTACATGGGTAATTTACTGCAGTTACAATATTTATTATTTTTGTATTGAATTGGACTTTATTTCAAGTAGATATGTAGTTTATCTATCCCAGGAGCCAAATAACGACAGAGTATACATAAACTTCGGTGTCGACTGCATTGAGGAGAGTTCTAACCGTAACTCTGTAAGGTCGTTTCGAATTTGGATAATATTTACGACGCTGTGGAAACGTTCTGTGCCTAAACACGATTGCTGCAGTAAAAGTTTTATAGTTATCCATTACTACAATGTACAGTTTTACGATTTAACCAGATAATTTGAGATTCACGGAAATTGATAAGACATTGAAATAGATTTTCGGGAATGAAGGTCGAAGCAAGTTTACTTTATTGAAACGTAATAAGGCATTTTCTGTGTAACCGACTTCAACAGAGGCAGGAGGTTCTATATTCGGCTGTATAATGTATAAGTTTTTTTAATTTTATTTGATGTAGGTAGGTGTGTTTGTTGATTATGGACCGAATTTGAAAATTCTTTTGTTACCTATTGCATGGAAGATGATCCTGGGGTGGTGTCATAAAAATTATTGCCGAGGTATGAGTATTCAGTATATTTTTCGCAAAACAAAAAAAACTGAGTAAATAGGTTTTTAGTTTTTTCAAAACAATCAAATTATGCTGCTCTATGTACTCTACATTTTAAATGTACCTAAAGAAAATGCTTTTGTAGGAATAAAGGTATCAGGTGTTTGAATAAAATTTGCTATTACCTCTACCTTTGCCAAACTCATTTCGAGTCTACCTTTTCTACTTAACGTACCTTTGAAAACATTGCTTTAGTCCTACATTACCCACTTGAAAGTCTTTCGCAAGGCTGTGTAAACAACTTTTTAAATAGCTCGCTAACCGTATTCATGACACAAAAATTCAATTACGAAATGCATAAATGCCCGAGGCATTCACCACCCTTCCACGACCCTCCTGATCTCTTCTCCATTCGTTTAAGAGTTTCATGTTCCACAAAGCCATACAAACACGCCCAAGGCTTTTAGCGCTTTGCACCCGCACCTATAATCCAATCCAAGTACTGACCACATCATTAATTTTCTACAATATCGCACCCTCAGCAGCCTCAGAGTCGATATTTCAACAACTATTTATATTTCTCGAACGGAACAAAAGCTCTAGTCATAAATAAAGGGAGCTCCCTTGGGGCAGCCCTACTGCCTTTGATACGATCCCTTTTCTTATTTTGATGCGGTCTAATGTTACTGACTCTGCCTGCTCTGTATCATTTGCCTTGTGCGCACTTCATAAATCATTACCTGTTCCGAGACAGGGTAAGTGTCAGGCTGTCTTTTGTGTTTTGATATGGGGTCGTGCATTACGACTATCACTCTATTATTTTGCAATATTATACTTGTAACAGTCCTTAAAACCACTTTAGGGTATTATTTAACCTCATTAAAATTTTAATTGGCATCTTAGACACTACTAGGAAAACTTGTTCAATATTTACACTACGGTCCTTTGCCCTTATTCTGCACGATCTTAGATACTGCCATTTACATTGTCTGCAAACACATATTTTATGTTTCCTCAGCTCCTCACAGCAAATTCTTCTATTCATATGGTAATACCAACATCGGTAGCACTCTAGGGTGGATCTGCATAACAAACTTTGTTAAGGTGTAAGAGTACCTACTTGTAATTCTTAAGATATCGAACTTTATGCGTTTGTTGGGATTCAGACTTGAAACTTGATTTTGGTATTACAATTTTGTGTGCATATTGCGTAAATCAGATAATTAAAGATGAGTTTCTTCGTTCAAGCGATACATCGATACCATTTTGAGGAAATTTATTTATCCTCCCCATAATATTTTTAATCTTTTTTATATGTATGTTTTTACTAGCAGACAAATCTTTTTTTGCAATTAGTTTAACTTATCTTCTATATAAAACTGAATTGAACAAATTAGTTTTATTCTCAACAATGTTTTCTGAAAGCTTAATTTCCTCCAAAATCATACAAAACTCTAGCTTCTGTAAAATCTTTTTTTTTTCTGCAGATTAATTTACAAGTAGCCATTTATTGTTCGTGTATGATGGTATAACATCAGCCATATTTTGAAATGCTTGTTTGTGCGATGGTATAACACCAGCCATATTTTGAAATGCTTGTGTGCTTTCCGAGTTCCATATTCGTTCAAGTGTATAATTGCCGGCAGACGCTTCGTTTGATCCTGAAATATTTGGTTCACTTAACTCAAAGGCATTTAGATAAAACAGTTTATAAATAGATGTTCCAAGTGAACTGATAATGTATACGTGGTTACCATCACCATCATTCCGGCTTTTCATGGAAAGCTGATGGCAAAATATTTTGACTTATAAATAACTAGCTGTTCCCCATGGTTTCACCCGCGTTAATTTCGAGTTTCTCATTTCTAGGGGGATAAAAAGGTTTTTTCTTTTTCTTTCCATCCACATGGACCGACGACATCGTAGCGGCACGACTTTATTGCGGGGGACGCTACATGTGTCGACACACCTTGCACCTTCCCATCTTTCAAGGACATCCGTGAGGTCTGGTTCGGCGGCAGATTTGGCCGAGGATCTCAGGAGGCGCAAATATGCATGTCTCGACAGAGCCTACGCATTTGCTCCCCTTGGATCATCTGAGCGCGCCTGGTCGAAGCGAGGCGTGACCCGAGAGCTAGTGAGTATCTGGCGCAGCGCATTAGCATTGCCATACAGCGGGGCAATGCAGCCAGCGTCTTGGGGAGGCTTCCGAGTGGTATTGATATGGACCAGTTGAGCTATCTGTAGATTGTTTGCAACAGTCTGCAGTTAGCTCAATTGTTTCAATTGTAAATATTAGTTTAATTTGTTTATATTATTTGATCTGTATTATACCTATAGTGAAAGATTCAAGAATACCTTCTTAATTATTTATATCGTAAATATTTTATGTTTGCAATACAACATGCTGTTAGAGTTCAGCTTCCGGGCAGAAGCTGCTATTGACACAAAACCTCAAAAGCCAGCGACTGTGAAGCTCGTCACTGGCAAACCATCGTCATTGTTGCAAACGTGCCGCCGATATTTGTCGGCGGGCACTTTCACCGACATGATTCTATAAAAGAATATTGCCGACATCAACCCGGCCCGGGATGGGTCGGTAGGCAGGCGGCTACGGCGGCGCGGCGGCGCCGGCGGCGGCGGCGGCGGCGGTGCCGAGTATGGTTTATAGACTCCCTTATCCCTTATGATAGTAATAGAAAGTTTTCTATTCAAACTGTTTTCCCTAAAGCGCTGGGATCCGTTGGAATAAAACGACTAAGCACAGAAAGTTTCAGCGAGATAATACATTACGGCATGTCTGCATAAATAGAGTATCCCAACTGTAGCGAATATAACTAATGAACTTTATTCATTATCTGAAACTACAATAGATATTTAATTTACAACAGAACAATGAGCAGTGCTGTGTAATTGAATTTGACGTTTGGATAAATTTTCAGAGACAAAAATTATACTGGTTTGATTTTCTCAATTACTGAGAACGGGATCGGGAAAGGATTTATGTAAGTTTAAAAAAAAACCCTGTTTTGCACTATACGAGTATTTCTCATTGAAAGTAATCGATGCTGCTTGCTTCCACTTTCGCTAGTCACCGAGAAATGCAGCTTTTTATAATACCTGTGGACTATCATACATGCTGATTTTGTAGTTGTTGTTGTACTCCTGCTAAAAATAAAATATACAAACACACACTCTGACATTTAAAAGTTTTGTTTTGGCTCTAAATATATCTCTCTAGTTAGCAGTGCCTGCGAACTCAGTAAAATTTGCGGTTGTGCAAATCATGCGGTTTTGTAAAATTAAGATATAATTAACAAAGCTAAGTAAAGCTTGGTTAATTTTGTGTTTGGAACTTGGTTACTTTGTGGGAATATAAGGGGTGTATGAAAAATAACTGTTCGTAGGCAATTAGGTTTTGGAAGCTCAAGCTTCTTGAGTGCACATCGATTGTAATATAAAATGCCCTGAAAGCACCTTGCCCTAAACGTCCTAATTTAAAATGGGTTTGGAATGAAATGGCTTTTACAGTAATTGGTCCTCTGGAGCTTAATCGTATGGTGTTCAAACTTGAGAAGGTCTATGCCTAAAATAATAAGAAGGTACTTTATCGTTATATTAAGGTATTTTCTGCCCGCGACTTCGCATCGCGTTGTTTCTATGAGAACGGTTAAAAGTTATTTCTATCCAATGGGAACTGATTTATGGGATAAATAAAATAAATAAATAAATAATGCTGGACAATTCACACATCATTATCTAGCCCCAAGCTAAGCAGAGCTTGTGTTATGGGTTCTAGATAACTGATAAACTTAATATAATAGACTACATAGGTAGATATTTTTTATTATACCTAGAAAACATCCAGAACATCCTGAACAAATATTTGTAGATCGTACAAACATTTGAGGCGGGAATCGAACCCGCAACCGGGTTCGATTCCCGCCTCAAATGTTTGTAGCGTTGCAGGCGGACTTTCGCCCGCCGCGCCACAGAGGACGTCAAAAAGTAACCTATGTTTGATTCTAGTCTTAGAACTAGACCTTTGAAAATTTTCAGCCCGATCCAGTAGTTTTGGCAGGAAGAGGTAATAAGCATTTTAACCGTATCTATGAGAACCATATCGTTAGCAACATGGCACTGACGGAAGACCAGCGTTGATTACTAGCTTGCTAGCAATCAGCCCATGCTTGAGGCAGAGGCCATTTTGTGTCTTTCGGGCTTACAATTATAAGTATTTTTATTTTATTTAAATTGTTGTATGTAAGTCTCTTTGCACAAATAAATTATTTTATTCTTATTCTAACATCCATTCTCGCATATAATATGATTAATAAATAATGCTGGACAATTATTCTCCAGCATTATTTATTTATCATATTGTTTCAAGCTTGTGCTTTGCATCGATGATACCAATGGCGTTAAATATTTTCCACCAATATTCCTTGGGTTTTCCAACGCCTTTGCATACAAAATACATAATCCAAGTTTTTGAATCGGAGTATAACCCCAAGCTAAGCAGGGCTTGTGTTATGGGCACTAGAAGACTGATATACATAATACATTATTAAGATATTTTTTAAATATAATTTGATAGTGTAATATAATTTTATATTTATTTAAAGGTTGAAATTAAAGTTACGTTTGTAGCCTACGTTGGAAATGAAAACGAAATGAATGTTTGAGTAGGAGACAGCGGGATCGTATTTGTCACAAATGAAATTCATACGCTTCTGGAATTCATTCCTGCTGCTTTACACAAATGAGTTTCTGATGGGAATATGTATGAAAAACGTTTTTTTTTTTAGATTTACAAGAACAATAAACTACAATTAACGAGCAACGACGTTAATCTTTTTTAATAGGGTCCATCTTCCAAAAGCATACGTATTACGAAGAACGTTAATTTAACACGGAGTTGTTACTAGGTAATTTTTACCGTTATATTTTGCAATGGATTTTAACAAAGTAACGCCGTATTATTTATTTAAATAAGTAAATTTAATCCTCATTATGCATTGATTTAGTTACTAGTTCTCTGCATTCAAAAGTTACCTACTTCTTTCATCATCATCATCATCAGCCCGTACACGCTGAACATAGGCCTCCCCCAAACGACACCACGAATAGCCGTCCTGAGCCGCCTCCATCCAACGATTCCCTGCGACCGCTACGATGTCGTCAGTCCATCGAGTGAGAGGTCTTCCCACACTCCGTTTCGCATTGCATCGCGGCCGCCACTCGAAAACCTTTACTCCCCAACGGTTATCGGTTCTACGAGCTATATGTTCTGCTCATCGCCACTTCAGCCTGCAAATCCTGAGAGCTATGTCGGTGACTTTGGTTCTTCTACGGATTTCCGTATTCCGGACCATATCGCGTAGAGAAACTCCATAGCTCTCTCCATAACTCGCTGGGTGACTTTGAGCTTATGCACAAGGCATATAGTGAGCGACCACGTCTCGGATCCGTAAGTCATCATTGGTAACACACATTGGTCTTTGGACCTTCGTTGACTTTCATCTTAAGGCTCTGCAGTATCTGTGACGTGAAGATATTGCGAAGTTTCCCGAACGCTACCTACTTCTTTGCCTACTTCTAATTAATTCAGTGAACTAAATTCGCAAAAGGGCATACTAAATCATATGTCGTCAATCCCCCGTTCAAAAGTTTGAATTATGTTTAGAATGCTTCGAGCACGTGCTCGCCAAATGTACAATTTAGTTTTACTATGAATTTTAATAAGTTTAAATTTTTCTACCTGTTTACTAAAATAGAAAATAATAAGTGCCTATTTGAACACTCCCTGACAGGACAGTCAGGAATATTTAATGCATTTCACACCGTCAACTAGGCGTCGACCATTGCCTACTGTGGAATTAATGATACACGACCTGTCTAGGTATTTATTGGTATGTCGTTTTTGAATATTTAATCCTTTTTTAAGACTCAGGTAAGGAAGAAATTGACGCCATATACACACATATGTATATAACTTCAAATTCAAACTCATACATATAATAATTGATGTACGCACATTGTAAAAAGGGAAGGTCAAAAATATGAAAACCTAAATGGGTATCGCTAAAGCTATGATCTATCAAAAAGTTAGATCAGAATCAGAATCAGAATCAATAACTTTATTTCTTTAGACTTACAAAATAAGCACTTAGACAAGTCAAATTGTATACCATAAACATAGTTATTATTATCAAATAAGAAATAAGGTGTTATTGATATTCTCTTCACTTAAATTTTTTGTCCACTAGTGGAAGAAGTGAAAAAGAAACCACTAGCACATTATAATATCACTTATGTGTCTAATACATGTTTATTTTGCCTATCTAAATCTAAATTTAATACAATTTAGATACATGTCAATATTTCTTTAAAGCTAAACAGAACATTGAATTTCTTACATACCTACTACTGACAGTGCGGAACGGAGCGACATCTGGCCAAGCATTAACATCATTTATGTAATCATTTATGGAGTAAAAGGCCTTCCTGATAAGATTTTGTTTAATGTACTGTTTAAATTTACGAATAGGGAGTTCAGTTACTTCAGATAGAAGCTTATTATAGAAGCGCACACAATTGCCCATAAGAGATTTCCCTACCTTTCGTAATCTATATGCTGGGATGTGTAATTTGTTCTTGTTTCTTGTATTTCTATTGTGAACATCCCACTTTTTCAAAAAGCTATCTCTATCCTAATCCTAAATAATTAGTTAGAATCAAAACCTATAATAATAAAATCCACATGAAATAAAACTGTGAATACCTAGGTAGGTATTTGTTCTAAAGTCGTATGAATATTACATACATCGCGGGAAGCGGACCACCCCACGAGTCGTCAAAAGGCTATAATGCCTCTTTCTGTCGCGACATGGCTCATTTTCAATTTACGATCTAACACCAGCTTTGAAAGTGTCCACTTTGTCGTCTTTATGATTCTCCATTGCACTGTAATTATACTGCAAGTTGCTTTGACTTTCCATATTATTTATTGAAGGAACTAGTCCTTTAGTGGTTGCTTTCTTGAGTCTCGGAAATTACTTCATTATACCGTCGTTGCTTGTAATTGCTTCAGCAAAGTAAGTTTAAATGGCAAGGTAAGTTATAAAGTTATTTTAGTTGAACATACACTAAATACGTTTCTACGTGACTTAATGACACCTCGTAAACGAAGTTGGTAGCTTCCAAAAGTCGTAACCCCAATCCTTACTATGATGATGACCGATGGTTTTCTACCGCTTAGAACATGTTATGTTTTATGAATCCCACGACCTTAAATTTAATGTCCAAAGAACCGCTCTATCATACCGGTGCGGTGTAGTAGAAAACTTATCTGTGCAGCAATAAATTTGTGAAATGCATATTCTGGTATTTTGTCTTAAAAAAGATACAAAAACAGTGTGTGTACCTTTGTTTTAAATGCCATGCCCTCGAGTGCCCCACTTGAGATGCAGGTAAAGTTTTTTTTTTGCGAATTTTTAAAACACTCGCGACATGTGGGAGCGATTTAGCGGTCGAGTTGCCCTGTGGGTTTTTAACATGTGCAAAGACCCGTTTCAAGAGTGCCTGACAACGTAAAACGACTCTATAAATTAAAATGCTGACAGATAAACCCCGTGCGGGATTTTGTTGGACGAATTTGAGTTTTATAGGATTTTTACTTACAGGTCAATGATTGATAAACCCCGTGCGGGATTTTGTTGGACGAATTTGAGTTTTATAGGATTTTTACTTACAGGTCAATGATTGAAGTGAAACTTGAAATCACATCAGAAAGTGTCATGTTAAATGGTTATTGAAATGACGCTCGTGTTGCAAATCTAGCATGTCACTCGAGAGAAATCAATTGTGATCTTTAGATAGAGCTATGGTAAGTTTGCCTTACACTCGTGGGGTCGTTCTCAATAATATTATTTAGGTGCGATTTTTTTTGCAGACACGATACCAATTAGTGAGGAACACGTCCTTTTGTGTAGAACTAGCCATTTGTACCTGCAGTGTTTACACAATTAGCGTCCCCCAGCCATCAGATGAGCTTCGAAATATTGCTTTGTCAGCAAAATGTCATCCGGAATCAAAACGTTTCGTTCCGTAGCCATTTTGGACCCTTGTTTGTTTAGTTTTGCTGGGAAATTGCTGCAAATAAGTCAGTGACGTGTAAGGGGAATGTCGGTCTAATTGGATGTTTTCATAAAACATTGTTTTGCTAGGGTTCTGATGAAACTATTTCAAGTGTGATTTTTGACATGGAAACCAGAACATTTCATGTTTAATAAATATTCACGTGTTTATTTACCTACCTATATTTCCGAAGTTTCCACAAGTTTATATTACACACTGTCGTGGTCACGGGATATCCTATTAATATTATAAATGTCAAAGTTTGTAAGGATGGATGTATGGATATTTGTTACTCTTTCACACAAAAACTACAGAACTGATTAAGCTGAAATTTTGTATGGGTATAGTTTGGGACCTGGAATAACATATAGGCTATTTTTTATACTGATAAAAAGGAGACGAAGGCGCGGGCAGCAACTAGTTTATTATAAAGTGGTCTGATCGCGTCAGTTAAAAAAACTTCATTTTATGCTGCCAACATTTGCATGTTTTACTTGTTATGAAAGAAAATCTTGAGCTTTTCGCTTGGTATTCATGAAATACTATAAATGTAAAACAATGTTCGTTCAAAATATGGAATATCTGTAAAATTACGTTTACATTAGGTTCAGCGACGCAACTCATGCACGACTGAGACTATGCATTCGCAATGCATTCGCTTTATTCTTGAGAATTCCGCTTTCGTACCTCAAACAAGCTTAGTCTGCACTGCACTCGTGAAATTGCACTCAATCACTTGTAGGTTTCACGGTGCATGCAAGTGGAGCACCTCGGTTCCTTCAACAAATAGTTGTAAATCAAGCGTATACATACGTAGGTACAGTAGCAAGTACAACAGGTAAATTCCGAGAAATTCTCCCACAATAAGCTCTTAAGCCCTTTCCGCAAGAACCTGACACGTTGGAACGATCAGCGAGGTTTTATTTCCAATTCGCTTCGATTAGGCACGTTTTTGCCCATTATGTGGGGCGTGCACTGTTCCCGAATGTTTATTATTGTAACAAATGCCTAAACTGCTCGTTTGTTTTGGCTGGATGAGAACAAAGACCTTAGCTTTTTCCTGAACAAACTTTCGTTTCGCTTGAAGTTTTTACTGCGCACTTGATCGTTTATTAGTGTTGTACAACTGTGTTTTGTAGTGGCATATTTCCATACTACGAATATTTTCTCTAGAGCTTCAAATCCCTGGCTGAACAATTCATGACTTCAATTCCTTCCATTGCGATTCGACCGTCTTTTCTTATCAGAGCTGTAACAGGTTAATCCTTTATTTAAGCCCGCCTGCAAATAAAATTTTGTAGAATATCAGTTTTGGATTGAAAAGGGTCACTGCTTCCAATATAATCAAGCAAATCTTGTCTCTACGAAATAGATAAATTCAAAGAAATTGCTTTTAATTGGAATCCATTAAACACACCAATAATATACATAAATTAATCATATAGTTTAGTTTTTCTACGTTTCCGAAACAGTTGAATTGAAACTGACTATACTATTGTTATTATGTGTTTATCTGTATGTAATAATTTTTTTGACATTTTACAAGTATTTGAATCATCATTATGGTTACAAGTTTTTGTCTCTCTATTTAACTTAACTAGTATAAAATACCTACAATTTCCGACACAATATAATAATGGTTTAGAATAAATAAATTAAATAAAAAGAAGATGGGAAACTAGATAGCACAAACTCTGTGTGATAAAATTTTATGGACCGAGATGGCTTAATACTTGGCTGATTATCAAAAACTCTGTTATGCAGTATGTGCTGTGACTACGTTATTATTCACTCACATTGCAAGGCAATGGTGAGGTGCATGGTGACTTTTAAGTTCTCGATTTCGACGAAGCTGGCCAAATTTGTCTGTAATTTTAAACGCTGTCCATAAAAACCAACCTTATGTCGGAACACCAATTTTGGACAGCCTCAGTTACATCGAAATTGAATAAGTGACAGACATTCTCCCCATGCATTGGCATAGCTGGGATTCATCGTAAAATCGATCGGAATTATATTTGCTTCCAACGTTTCACAAAACACAGTAAAAATAAGCAGGACTTCAAACTTGATGTTTTTAGGAATGGCAAGGGAGATAAAAGCGACATTTTCTTAACAGACTGACTGTCTTGTCGAAAGTTTTGATTTATGCGCATTTTGATGGATCTGCCAAGTTCCCAGAGGTAGCCCTACGATTTGTAAAAAAACTTTTAATGTACTTCAGGGTGCTGTTAATGTTTGGATTTGGCAGTACCTACCCAACTCAGTAAATATGTCAAGCGAATTTATTTTTGTAAGTACACAAACTTTTTATATTTCGATGAAATTTTCGATTTAATGTCTGTTTTTTTTGAGTTTTGTTTTTTGAAGTTATCTTATCAGTTATCACTAAAACATCTGTCAAAATTATAAAAAAGGGACTACTAAGAAAAAACAGAGAACATCGTCTGAGAACCTAGACACAATTGAGAAAAATGTAATAAAATAAAGCAGTTTTATACATTATTCCTTGTGACCGCCGGGGGGAGAGGAAATGAAGAGACTGGGCACGAAGCCCTAAAACTGGGGATTCGTATAAGGCTTCCTATTCAGTGAAATTGTGTTCGGGTACTTCCTTAATTAATTATTTTACCACTAGCCTTTCTTTTTGACGACCTTTGTAGTACCATAATTTTCAATCTGTTAGTACCATAATTTCGTTCAGAAATCTTCTATGCTCAAATTAATATATTAATTACCTATCATAAAAAATACCTACAATTATTTCAGACAACATTAAAACGGGTTATAGAACTTTTGTTATTTATTCTGCGGTACATACCTTAAAACTAACATACGTAAAATATAAAAGTTAGTTAATTTGCTACACGTTATTTATAATTGCGGCGACGTAGATGACGCCATCAGGGTGTCAGCTGACGACGGTTGCATTGTGCATTGTTAATATCTACTTAATATTTTATAGCATTGAGACTGCTATAATATGCTGGTACTGAAATTCATAATATGGTACCTACTTAAATGCATGATAGTTTTGACCAAATTACTTTAAGTAGCGAGGCAAAGCAGTCAGCTTGGAGACGCGTCCAACTGGGGTTGATATGGACCGGTAGAGCTACCTCTAGATTGTTTGCATCAGTGTGCAGTTGGCTCAATTGTTTCAATTGTAAATACTAATTCAAATTCTAATTTGTTTCTAATTCGTTTGAATAGAAGTTCCATCGGTACTTTCACTTTACTCCAGCGCGAAAATAATTCGATTGCTGTGGGCTAGCTATTACTTACTGGGCTGTGATATTACCAATAATGTCTTATTACTTACACGGTTCAGCTTGATACCCATTAAACCTTTCTCTATCAAGTCCCCTTTCTCTTTGAAAAATTCGTAATGTTCTCTAAAAGTACACGATGGAAATACACTCACTTTATTTTTTTGTTAAATTGATTACCTTTCTGTCGTTTTTGAGGACTACTTTTACGGACGAGTTTTTCGCGGCGGGTTTATATTATACCTAAATCAGCGCGATGATAATACGATACAAGTATGTCATTGTCTTGAATCGACCATATTATGGCAGACTCCCTTAAAGATTTGTCAACCCTTAATATAAGGGATGTGTTAATATTTTTGATTTAAAGGTGACTTCATCGAGTGAGTTTTTAGTTATGTTTGATTATAAAGTTGTGTGATGATAGTACGATAAGCGTGTCTCCAGTCGTTCATATTATACATATTATGGTGGACACGAGACACGCTTTGGTATGAATTTGTTAACCCTTAACAAAAGGGGTGTGTTTTTGTCAGTGGGATGAACAAATGCTAGTTCTTTTTCGCAGTGCGTGCTATATTCCCGTGGCGTCGCGTCGTCGACTTCATCGCGATAATGAAATTTATTGAACTTTGAAAGTAAGGCTTTTGTTTTGAGAGTGAGAGATTGATAAAACGATAACATTCAATTCAACTTGTTTGTTTTAATATTATATTGATAATTACGATTCTGAGATAGGGTTTTAATTGGGTTAGTTAACATGTCTATTTGATGTCTAGATAAATTTTTGTGATTTGATCCTAGATTTAAGATAGGAATTTCCCAAGAAATCTTCTTCATTTTCTATTTATTTGCTTATTGTTGTGTCAACGTAACATAAAACAGTTCTTTCTGGGTAGTCTGGGTAAAGATAAGGGTCGGTGAGAGTAAATCGGGGCCAGTACTCGATTCAGGTTCAGTTCATTAATTAATAAACAATTTTTTTTACATGTCAAACACATCTTACTTATCAAAATAACTTAGCTAAGTAAAACACAATGTAACAACTAAGTACGGAATAATTTTCCATGTTGATTTTACCAAGAGTATTTAAATTATGTATTATTTATAAGTGTGGATTATCCTTTTTTTATTTACTTAAGCGTAGATCGACGTCATCGGCGTCAACAAATTTGTCAACGATGAACCCTTCTAATCTTGTGGAAGGGCATATGTGTTCTTCAGTTTGTTTGTGAATATTGCAGTCGACGCGACACTAGTTACTAAGTTTGGCAGATTATTGTAAATTTTCACTCCTTTAAAGTCATTTTAGTATTTTGATTTCGCTAATCTTGTTTTGGTTAGCTTTAGTTGATGGTGATGTCTAGTGGGGTAGGTGTGGGCGTCAGCCATTCTGATGGCATCATGGATTTACTAATATAATCTCTACTTACTATTGCAATCAATTTCCATCAATCAGTGTCATTTTTATCACCAGCCCGTATACGTCCACTGCTGTCGTAGGCCCACAAACGATGCCACGACGAACAGGAAGACGAATCGGAGTAGGTAATCAAAATCGATTACGAGAAATTCCGTTTGAAATCCAAATGCACCTTGTTATAATCTGGAGCTGCCAGCCAATTGTGCATTGTTAAACAGACAGTCGTCAAAATAGTGCTGTGCACGTGATTCGAGTAACAAGCTGACGACAAAAGCCGGCTTTTGTTGGATTCAGGAAATTGCATCCCTCAAACCCTGTTCAAAGCCGAGTTTAATTTGGTTCTTTCTATACCAATGTAGCTAGCTGAGAGATAATTTGCAACTAGGAACTTATCTAGATAGACATGGCGGAATACATTTTTATTAAATACTAGCCGTCCCGACAGACGTTGTCCTGTCATTCAATTCAAACTTCAAATTTATTTCAAACTTGCTTAGCAAAAAGTATAAACGCTGGGGCTAAGGTTACATTAAAAAAGTTTATAATAAAGGTAGTTGTTAGGTTTTCTTAAATTTTCTTAGTTTCTGCGCAGTATTCTTAACTCTCCCCCTACATGGGAGACCATCCACTCGATGGACCGACGACATCGTAGCGGTCGCAGGGAGTTGATGGATGGAGGCGGCTCAGGACCGCTATTTGTGGCGTCGTACGGGGGAGGCCTATGTCCAGCAGTGGACGTGTATGGGCTGATGATGATGATGATTCTTAACTTTCTACAAAGTAATAGAATTTTTTTAAAAAAAGATGAATGAAATCTTGAAAACGGCTTTACGATTCCAACGAGCGTGACCAGGAGAAATAAGAGTTAATTTTTATATAATAGATATAGATTATAAATAACGGATTTCACTGTTTTACTTCCGTCAGAAAATAAATTCGACGGAGGGACCGACCGTATTTAGGTTATTCAAAAAAAAATCTTTCCAAAACCTACAGCTATTGCGGTGTGCATGAAACTTTGATATTGAGTTATACCGAATCTAATTGAATACCTAATTCAGATTTTTGCAACATTTAGCCCGGTTGGGTACCTACTCCATAAAAGTGTTGTAATTTTTTACGGTCTGGTGTGCACTTTGGTAGTGTTATACAAATTGCTAATCTTCATCAATTTGGGCCAGATGAGGCTGTGTGGATATGTCCAGTATTACCTGTTCATTTAGATTTGTATAACATATTATGTAGGTTTATATTTTTTTTATAACACCGTTCTTCTACACGCATCGGTAAAGTTTATAAGTAAAGTTTGTTTTACGTAATAAAAAGAGATTGAGAAATACGATATAACAAGGTAGGTAATGTTCTGCTATTGATTTAGGTGCTCAATGCTTTTTAGTATATTTATAACAAGCTGTTCCCGCGTTAAATTCGAGTTCACATTTCAAGGCGGATAAAAAGGTATTTTTTCCCGTAAATCTCCCATGGGAATTTGACGGTTTAACAGGCCAAAAAGTAACCTATGTTATGTGTCTCCATCTTTTCAACTAACTCTATACCAAAAATTAAGTCGATTGGATGCTTAGTTAGGGCGTGAAGGGGGGACAAACAGACAAACATACTTTCGCATTTATAATTATTAGTTAGGATAAAGCTGCACAATAATGCAATTCACACAGTATTATCTAAACTCAAGCTACGCAGATCTTGTGCTATGGCTACTAGATAACTAATATGCATAATACTTCATACAATACACTACATAGTTTTTTTTTTTGATGAGTTACACTTAACAAACATCCAAAATAGACCGTAACAAATATCTGCAGATAGGACTAACATTTTTGCCAAGGCAGGAATCAAACTCACAAACTCCTGCGTTGTAGGCCGACCTTCCCCCGTCGCGTCACAAGCGTCATCAAATGCCTACTGCATTAGAATTATTCAGCAAACTGATCCATTTCCGCGACAGACAGGACAGTACGTACACAAAATAAATAAGGAAACTTCATTCATCTTGGGTGGCGCTACCGGCACGAAAGCTGATCTGTTTTCCATAACAGGACGTCTTCCTGTCCCCTATCTTACCCCTGTCTCAGACTCGCCTTGAATTCTGATGAACTAGACTAGACTGAGAAAAGGAAAGATCGCTACTTTGACCACCTTCCATTATCTTAAGTTTCATGAACCTATTTGTTTTGAACATATTACTTATAACAAAACTATTATAGGGTAGTTTTTATAACAAGCTCTTATTTAACTTGAAATGTAGTAATATGTTCGGGTGGAATCTTGCAACTCAATTTTAGACCAGTTATCCTCAACCGATTGAGCTGAAATTTGGCATACTTATGTAAGTTCGGTGATGCAATGCCATGTCATGGTACCATCGAGCTGGTCTGATTATGGAAACCGAAGGTAACCATAGGAACTCCTACGAGTTTGGGTTCGTTGGATTTGTCTTTCCAAGCACTTTGGTCATACATACCTACGTATATAATAAGAAAGCTTGTATTTAAAAGTATTTTTAACAATTAAACTATACTTATTCACTTTTACTATTTCTCAATATTAAAATTTTACATTACATTTAAAATAAAATGAATAAATAAATTAACTAGTTTATACTATTGCCTACCGTGGGGCCGCGGCGTACGAATATCGGCCCCTCCAACTCAACCCGTGGATGTCGTAAGAGCCGACTAAGGGAACCTACCAGAGGAAGGGCAGCAGCTTCGTTCTGAGTTTTCTTCAACACCAACACTGCGATCACCAATTCGCCTGCCAAGCGTGGTGGCGTCGTACGAGGGAGGCCTATGTCCAGCTGTGGACGTGTATGGGCTGATGATGATGATGATAATGATGACTATTACCTAATTTACAAAAGGAACCAATGAGTGATGTGATGACTTAGTATTTGAATTACTTTATGTAAGACTCAATCGAATTACCTCCTACTATTTCTAGTTACAGGTACTCAGTTCCACCAACAATTTTTAAGAAACAATGCTCCCAATGAAACATCGTTTCCTTATGAACCAAAAAATAGGTTCTTTAAATAGGTTCTATATAAAGGAAATGGTAGTAATACATCGACAAAAAAGTATGTCAACGATTCATCTCTCTTTAGGAAGGTAATATTCTCATTCATATTTCCACCATTTTTATCCGCACAGAATTGTGTGACATGAAATAAATAGAACAGGAATTTTCAGCAGAAGTGCTAAAAGCGGGATAAACTGGGATCACTTGGTTAATCCAAGGATTATTGTGACGAATATCAGGGATGTGTTGGGAAATGTTACGGAAAAAATATCTAATGTTCCAGAAATTTTATACTTAAACGTGATGTCACTAAAAGATCCTGGACATAGTTCCTGGGAATTTGATTTCAGCCGTGTGAAGATTTGGTAACAGTTTTTCTAAATCTACTAGGTATTTATAATTTGATGTGCTGAGTGAATTTAGCAGCAGTTTCATCATCTGCTTACCTGGACCAACACAAGAAATTTTTTTAGCCATTGTATTGTACAGAAATTTCTAGTAGCCGTTTGCAAACAATACCTTCCAAGGAATACAGTAATTGTATTTACATTTTATGATACTTACTCATTCATGAATTATGAAAAACAAACAACACACAACCAACAAAACCCATTTACAACAACAAGAGCTTTAATTATACTTTGGTAAATATGCAAAACGCAAATCCGGCAAATAACGCATGTGCGCATCCCGTTTTATTTACGAGCTCTCCATAAGAACTGTAAATAACAATATAGACACCGCAAGGGTCCCGGTAGGAACCCGGACAAGGTGATCTATATGCAAATGTTATAACACGCTTATTATATTTTCCGGGGAAAACAGTAAGCCGTGAAAATGTGGCTGCGATACTCCATCAAATTTTATTGGAGACCGTGCGTTGCTAGTAAAGCTGTTTTTCGTGGTGCCTTTATGAAAAACATGTTTTCGAATTTTGACTGCTGCATCAATTTTGGCAAGTTGATTAATGATGAAATATTTTGCTTTTATCTCTCATTTAAAAGACTGAAAGCTTCTTAGTTGCATGTCCGACGCGTTATTAAAATAATGTGAAAATTGAGAAATATAATACTGTTTACAGCAGTGGATAGCTCTTACTATTTCTCAATAATATATTAAATACATTACATTTTTTTTTATTAATCAAGTGCATTGTTAAAATAAGATAAAGCTCCTTTTAAGTTTATTTATATCGCTCGCTAGTAAGTCTTTTATTATGACACTAGGAAATTAATATAATAATTAATTAAATAATAGTACGTTTAAAGTACAAAGAAAAACTACAAATAATTTGTTTTGATTAATAACCCAAGCTCCTTAAAATTAAAACAGGGAAAGGCTATTTACATATATTCTTCAATGTTTTGAAATGCCATATCTAACTAATCACAAGGAAAAGTATGATAGCTCCGCGAGTATGGAAGTGACTTGTCTATCCGAATTAATTCAACCGCGTCCGGCACGACGACGTGCCCTCTTCCTGTGTTGCCTTGCCACCCCATTCAAGGAAATCCCCCTAAGGAATTTCTTATTCATTTGTGGCATTATATTAGTCGTATTGTCCCAAAATGAGCTGAAAGAAAATACAAATGGGTGCGTTTATAAAGCTCTCGGTTCCTTTGTTGGGTATATTTGCGCTAATAAAATTTTGCGAAATGGCTGTTATAAAAACATCTATGCGACTATCTGATTCAAGTCTGTTCGCAACATAAGATTGTGTAATCAAAATCAAAATTCGTTTTTATAGTCTTGACTTTCATTTGACCACAATCTCATCTTGTGGTAGTTACAATATGTAGATTAGATACGAAATAATTAAATACTTGTTTTTTATCCCAAAGTACATGATAACTTTTGTGTATAAAGTAAGCAATACCTGGTATTTGTGATATTATCTTGACATCCTCCGCTTTGACTTTCATTTTAATGAAACTGAACAATTTTACTAAAGTTTTCTAATATAAATTACTCAGGAGAAAGTCCTTTTTCCTATCAAAATCAAGTTGATCTTGCCAAGGCTTAGAGTTACAGTCGACCTAAAATTTTTAGAAACAATAATAGTAGGTCTGTTTTTAGATCTATGAAAGTTAGAGAAAAATCTGCCTATGTTGAGGGGGTTGACAAAAATATTGAAACATGGTATGGCTCACTGTCGTATGAATCATCTGTTGTATCAAATACTTATGTACTTAGAAAGTGGACCAGTTGAGCTATTTGTAGATTGTTTGCAACAGTCTGCTGTTAGCTCAATTGTTTCAATTGTAAATACTAGTTTAATTTCTTTATATTATTTGATTGTTATTTTCTTTGTCAACTTAGAAAGTATACCTACCTATGTTTTTTTTGTAAAACCGTTTAATCGGAATTTTTGCAGGTTGCCTTTATGACCTTCTGTGGATTCGTAGCCTGATTAATTTTCTCGTAGAATGTGACTTTTCTTAAAGCAGGAGATTACAATTAAAAAATAATTTGTAAGAAATTAGAACAAGTATTTATAATTGAATCAGTTGAGGTATCTGCAGACTGTTAGCAACAATCTAGCTCAATTTTGATCCATAAGAAATTGTATGGAGGTTGATCGTTTCGTGTTAGGCCGAGATTCAAATTTTTTCGTGGATGTTAGTTTTTTATGTGTAAAATAACGGATTTTTTTTATCACAAATCGTAAACCATTTTCTACGAATGCCTGATAAAAGCAACTTCGATTTCATTGTTGTTGGGAGCATTTGGGAATTATGTTAATTTTAAGCCTTATCTCTTATTTTCCCTAATGCTACAAAAATACTAACGCATTCACTGCCAACCTACAGCAGCGGTTTGACCCGAAGAAGCGCTCTGCAGCGAAAATGTCGTTGAACGCGTCCACGTGCGTAGTGAGCAATGCAAAGTATTTATACCAAATAGGATGACGTAAATAAATAAATAGTTAACAGAATTAAACCTCATTTCATTTCGCTTCGGCAGGCTTCGATTTCCACCATTTGTAGGAGAGCCAAAAATTTTGGAACAGTAATTAATAAAAAATATTGAGGTACAGATTATCATTAAATTCTTCTTAAACTGAATTGAATGATAATCTAAATATTCACATATTTGACCGTACAAGACCAACATGCGGGGGACAAGGTTTTCAGATTAAACGAACTCGAATAAATCAAGTGTAAAATTGAAATTCTACGACGAACTCGCCCCGACTCGTTCAACACGTTACGTAAACGAACTTTGATTAACCGCGTTCGCTTATCTAATCCAAATTTCGAGTGAATGTTTACTTTTAATATAAATTCTTGCTTTTTATACGAATAAGAGGAGGTTCTATTGCCAATTATGGCGAGAGAAAGCTTTGGAGCATGATTGGGACCCTTGAAATTGTTTTTGCTTAGCGCCCTAACAGGGCTCCTACTACTTCGTGCCTTTAAGTGAAAATTGTGCCTCGCGTGGAAAGCAGGATAAGACATCTTGGAGTGAGGGATAGAGGAGGGAATAGAGAGTGCACCTACATATGTTTGCGGACTCACTTGTGCACTATATAGGTCCTGCTTACCTTACTAGTCTCAGTTGAGATTGGCCGCCGCCGTGGTCGAAATTCGGCTACCAGGACTTCATCATCATCAAGTGTTAACTTTAAAAATGCTAAATTCGACGCCAAAAGTACGAGTACTAATTGGATAGGTATGCCTGAAATTTTGCACGTAGACTTAACCCTGCATTAACTAGTTGCCTACTTTTTATTTAGAAAAATAACATGGATGAAGCCACGGGCAGAAGCTACCTACACTACATATTTTACAGTCCTCCACCGAGCCTGTCTGTCTGCCTATTCGCGCTAAACTTAAAAAATACTGAACGGAATTTCATACGATATCGATAGAGTGATTCATGAGGAAGGTTTAGGTACGAGTATATGTTTTGTGTAAATTGTTTGAAATACAACGGTAAGTGTTGGAAGTGTCGGAAAAAGTCAAGCCGCCGCAGATCTACAAAAATTCCGAGATGGCAAAAATCTATTTTTTAAGGATAGTTTACTATATATACCCATTTGATCATAATATGGTTTACTACGTGTGCGTAGCCGGGGCGGGTTGCTAGTAATAACTATTTCAATCTTTCATACTGAAAAGAACCACAACAACGCTGAAACCCAACAAAAGGCTATGTCCATTCATGCATTGCATATGGAGTAGATACATTTATATATCGTGGATATAATGTATATTGTGTTCCATTGAAAGTCAGCACAATAGCAAGATAGCATCCATTATCGGTTATCTTGTTTATAAGTGTCGATATAAAATGGAATTGAGCGTATCTTAGGGTAGAACTTCTTTAGATGCAGTTTAGATAAAAGACTAGGGTTGAATTAAATGGTGAGTCAGCATTTACATTCCTGATATTTCATTCGGTAGGTACTCCAGTAGGCAATAACTTCAAAATTGGAAAGTGGTATTTAATAGCATCTAAGTTTATTCTGTGCTATGAGTAGGTAAGTAGTAGGAAATTTTATTATTTTTCGTATTTTCTATGTATAATAAAAATATCTATCTATGTACCCATAACACAAGCTCTGCTTAGCTTGGGGCTAGATAATGTTGTGTGCACTGTCCAACATTATTTATTTATTTAAGAACTCAGATAATTTTAATCTCTTTTGTCAGAAGGTAGCTCAGGGGAAATTTATACAAGTTCTGGACGGTCACAACAAATAGTTAGCCGGATTCTAAAAGGCAGTAAGTTAATAAAATTTAGTTACATCTTATTCAGCTACCACGTAACTAAGCAGCGATAATTTCTCAAATAAAACAGTAGATTATAAAAGCCAAATCGATATTAAAATCCCAACACCTTGGCTAGCTGGTCCATTTAAATGTATACTATTTTCGCTGAACATTGGCTTTATTTGCAAGGAAAATTAACAAAAAAATGCACCAATGATAGGCAAAAATAGTTAAAGGTACCTAATCAGTCAGTTATCGTATCACAAATACACTTACGAAATTTACGTCTGCGTTGATTTCCAGATAAGACTCACACAAAAACAAAGCGGCGCAAGCGCTTTTAAAACCAACCTAAAACATTGTAATAAGTAATATAAGATTTAAATAAACAAAACACGTAACCCTATAACAAGTGAAGTGAACCTTATAGAAGTGAAACTATAGATAGGATTCCTTGAGATGAAGATTGCTGGAGACAGGACGTGCACACGCATCGTAGATGTAAGTAATTGGATAGTGGGAGCTGCAGGGGATCTTTATCGCCAATCGAAATAAAACTGCGCTTAACTGAGATACCATCTTTGCCAAGTTTGATGAAGAAGCCTCCTTGCAATTTTATTAGTTGTTTAGAAGTCATTTCAGGATAAGTTATTTGCTTGGGGGATATCGTAAGGACACGAACGTCCAAGAAATTTTATGTTCAATGAAAACTTCACTAAGTCGGAGAACACTGACAGAAAACAAGAAGGTAACAGCAAGTTAATCACTGTTGGTTCCTATTTCATTTTTTTCACTGGTGTACAAAAAATTTAAGTGAAGAGAAAATTAAAAACCTCGTTTTTCTGGTTTGAAAAAAAAATAACTTATTTATAGCTGGTTACAGTATATATTTTTAAATGTCTAAGTGCTTATTTTGTAAGCCTAAAGAAATAAAGTTATTGAATCTGAATGTGACTAAAAATTAAGGCACAAACTTCAACAATGCCTACATATATTGAAAGAGCGCAGCGAAAAAGGTTCAAAAAAAAAATATCTAGGATTATAGAACTACGTAGAGTTATGTAGGCTGTGGTAATAGAAATGGACTTTTTTCCTATAGGATGCCGGTAGATCGCTTAATTTGTTAAAAACAATCTTACAGTGGTAGTAAGTCATATCGTCTTTGATTTATTATATAGGGTTTGAAAATGTTCGTTTACGATTTCTAAGCAGTTTCTTTGATAAATTTGGTTCTTTGTGTAAACTTTAATTAAAGTCCATAATTAAAATAATTACTGGAACTGGTAGTTAATTAAGATTTCTTAAGAAAGCCTTTCTATTGAATTCAATACCTACCTAATATAATATAATTTTCCTTTGTTACAGGTACGAAATGAACCCCGCTGGGAAAGCACAATGTCGATATAAATAACGAATTCGATAGATCAGGTCTCGCTATTGCTTATATCTGGGTTTCTAAGGTGATTCCGAGCAGATATACGATATCAAATCAAATCTATTGTTGTAAGTAATACAAATTTACAGCAGAGTTGATGTATAGATACCGTATTGTGGTACTACCACCATCTATCTATCTAAGTGTCTATACTAATATAAAAGCGAAAGTAACCCGGTCTGTCTGTTAGCCCGCCTTTTCACGCCTAAACGGCTGAATGGATGTTAAAGAAAGGTAGGGAAGTTAGCAATATCGCGGGGATGGTTATAGGCTACTTGAAAAGTGCGTGCGAGGCCGCGGGCAGAAACTATGTAGTATTACACATTTTTAGCTACTAGCTATATACTCCCTACCCTACTATCTACTATATCTACGTATCTACTATCTCTCATCTCATCTTCTTTACATTAGTGCAGTAGGTACATAAAGTTGAGAAAGATGCTGAGACATCCTGAGGTGAACCACAACAGCCAACCTGATGACCACAACCGCTCTGACAAGAGTGTTACGAAAAAAGATAAAGATTATGTACTGTCGAAATATTTCTCTATGAGCCACATACGGAGTTTGAGTTTCATTTATATGACAATACTTCTATATTTGATCTACTCAGGCCACTGCGAGGTATAGGTCTCTCTCCATTACGCCACTATTTTAACAAAATCAGGCCCCAGGCAATACCTAGGCCAGATTAGTTCAGTTCGACACTGGCCCATTAAAAATAAGACTATTTATTTAGCGCTCGAGTTTGATCTAAGACTAGTCGCACATATACTCTATGAGCCACATACGGAGTTTTAGTTTCATCTATATGACAATACTGCTATATTCGATCTACTCAGGCCACTGCGGGGTATAGGCCTCTCTCCATTACGCCACTATTTTAACAAAATCAGGCCCCATGCAATTCCTAGGCCAGATTAGTTCAGTTCGACTCTGGCCCATAAAAATAAGACGAGCCCGTGAGTTTGATCAGACTAGTCGCACAGATACTCTAAAATGAGATCATCTAACTTCCCAATCTTCAAAACATTAAAATGAATGTCTGGTAAGCAATAAACCTAATCGCTGCCAATACACCAATTCCTGAACAGGAAGTTGGCGAGATGATGAGACCCGACCACAGTTTCACACACTTTCAAGATGTTCAAACTGTGCCTAATTAATATGTATTTCCGAGGGATATCAACAAGTGCTTATATACGTACTAAGTAATTTCTGCACCCGGCTTCGCACGTCTTTTTTCGGGCATAAAAAGTAGCCTATTATTCGAAGTTCCAAGATACGAATCGTTGCTCTAATTGGGAATACTTCCAAATCAAAAATAACAGATAACAGAGAATAGATTTAATCATGTGTTCTGAGTATTTTTATGTAGGATCAAAAATATATATTTAAATTATAGATTGTATTATGTATATCTGTCATCTAGTACCCTTAACACAAGTTCTGCTTAGGTTGGGGCTAGATAATGCTGTGTGGATTGTCCAGCATTATTTATCTATTGTTCTAAAGAAACTTTTATAGGTTATTTCTATCCCAAGGGAACTGATTTATAAGTTAAAATTCAGCCGGATCCGATCAGTAGTGGCGTGGAGAAGTAACAAACATGTTATGTAGATTCATGCATCCATCCAAACTTTTGCATTTAATTTTATATTAGTCTGACTAGCGGACGCAAGTAGTTATTTTGATAGGCGTAAAAGAAACGGATGCTGGGTCGATCTTGTGTTTAAGATATCGCATCGTAAAATTTGTGATTGCTTAGTTAAAATAGGCATTAAATTAGCAGAAATTTATTTTATTGGCTCTATCAGCTGTTAAATTGCTTTGATTTGGATATCTCAATAAATTTTGTGGTATTATGAAGTTCTTAGCTGATGATTTTAGTATCTTTGTGTACCCGAAATGGTAGCGAACATTTTACTCGTTTTCGCGTGTCATCCTGATGGGGATTTTGCATCGCCTACTGACTCGGCTTTCGCTACCGCTCTGGGTAGTAAATACCGCGTGGACGTACTTTGGTTTTCGTTCCTCTATTTAAAACTAGCTGCCCCTAGTAATTCTACATAAGTGATGTATATTTTTCGGATTATAAAGAACTTGCTGCTGCCCGCGTCTTCGCACACGTTTTATCGGGATAAAAAAGCTTTTATGTTATTCCAGGTCCCAAACTACACCCATACCAAATTTCACCCCAATCACTTCAGTAGTTTTTGCGTGAAAGAGGAACAAACATCCATACGTACAAACGTTGACATTGATATGGTAATTAGTAGGATATGTAGGTACTAATTTTTATCAATTTGCAAACCAAGCAATTTCGTAATTCAACTTAATTTAGGTGATTTAATAAAGAAAAGGAACAAAGAGCTTTTGTTTTGCGTTGTCAATAAAATAAATCCCCTAAAATCAAACTTAGCTATGTTCACATTCATCATTCAAGCTTCATTATTGTTCGAAGGAATTTGAAATACGAAGTCCCTTTAACGTTCTTTTTTCAAACCCATGAATGAACAAAGAATCTATTTTCGAATTTCGATTGCGTAATGGGGACAAAGCTTTTTGTTGTGTCGGCATAGAATAAATAATAGAATGTACGGCTAATGTGTAGGTACTAATGTGCGTATTGAATGAAATACGTGCACATGTTGTGGTTACAAATCATTGTACTCGTAGGTATGAGAAATGCATTCGTTGACAGATTGATGGCAGCTATTAATTCTGGGATATTGGAAATGTTTGTATTATTCTACTTAGGATATTCTACTTGTTTATTTAATTGAAAACTGGAAAAATAATAGATCACTATGTAGAATTGCTACATAAAACAATCACAAAACGTTGTCATAAGCAAAGAAGTTAAGTCAATCCTTCCTTACTTCCTATATCCTATTAATATTATAAATGTCAAAGTTTGTAAGGATGGATGTATGGATGGATATTTGTTACTCTTTCACGCAAAAACTACTGAACCGATTAAACTGATATTTGGTATGGGTATATTTGGGACCTGGAATAACATATAGGTAATTTTTTATTCCGATAAAACGCGGGCGAAGGCCCGGGCAGCAGATAGTAATATTATAAATGCGAAAGTTTGTATGTATGGATGTTTGTTACTTTTTCACGCAAAAACTACTGAATTGATTGTAATGAAACTTTACGATAGCTTAAACATCAGAATAACAGATAGGGTACAATTTATAAAGATACTAGCTGGTACCCGCGACTTCGTCTGCGCAGGATTAGTACTTCGAGTAGCTTATTTTCTTTGGTGGGCGTAGCCGCGGGCGTTACAGCTAGTTTTACATGAAACGCTCCTTAGTAAGCTCTTTAGGTTCATAAAAAAAATTGATCGATTGGTTAATCAAGAACAAAACTGACTAGGTACTGAATTGTTGAAAAACCGTTGTTGAAAGCAGGCACTCATAAAATTACGTCATGACGTCACAACTCATAAACTTTAGTATGTACTTTTACAGCGTCTCATGTTATGAGCTTCACGGAATAAGTCACATAATTCGGAATGAACACGAATACGGTCACCATTAAAATTATTTTATTGTTTTTTGTTTTTAACATGTGTAGTAAAGAGGCTATAGGCATTCCTTTGTGTTGAGTCACAGTCTACAGTTTACAGCCAGTCAGTAGAGAAAGTACAAAATCTGAAAATGGACATTTATTTATTGGACATTGTAAAATAGACATTCAAACATTTGACGTAAACCGTTTTATTTTTACCAATTCGTTGTAAAATAAAGATGGAATAAGTATGTAGTTGGTTTTTCTGAAAAAACATGTTTATCATCACTTCATTAAAAAACAAAGTCCTCCGCTGCTCTGTCTGTCTGTCTGTTCGCGATAAACTCAAAAACTACTAAACTGATTTTCATGCGATTTTGCGGGTTTCATGCGGGGCGAGACTTGAACCCACAACCTCCACTCGGTGTGCGGGAATGCGTTGTCTATTATGCCACCAAGTCTAATATCTTAAGGACGTTTTATAGCTCGACCAGCAATCACTTGATATTATAAAAGAATGTCCTCCGCCGCGTCTGTCTGTCTGTCTGTCTGTCTCACCTCAAAAATAATTGGACGGATTTTCATGCAGTTTTCAACAATCGATAGAGTGATTCATGAGGATGGGTACATAATTTGTCAAGGTTTTGTATAAATTGGTTCAAGATAACGATAATTGTTCGAAGTGTTGGAAAAGTCAAGCCGCGTTGGAGCTATCATCGTAAACCCTGCCTTAATCCCTTTGAGAAATAACAAAACAATTCAAAGTGGCTTATATAGATCTATAAAAAGGTCCGCGACGCGAAGATACATATATGCCATATGTATCTTTTTAGGATAGTTTACTATACCTATTCTATCTTAGGTTATAGGTAAGACATGCAGGTTTAATATGCTCTACTACCAGTGCGAAACCGGGCAATTTTTTTCATATTTTTATATATAAAAAAAAAAAAATGTGTGCATGCCTATGCTAAGCCCATGTTAGCTCTTTCAAATTATTTATTTATTTTATTTAAATGATAACTTTTTACTTATAACAATTTACTTTAAAACTTAAATTATGTATAACTTCCTTAACTTGGATTTATTGAAAATGTTTGACTTGCTCTACTACGTACTTATAACTATCCTGTAACGAGTAGTAATTTAACTTATTACTAGTAACGTGGTTGCGTAATTCTGTAGCAGATGTAAGATTTCATAATATCGGATTAAGTGTGTTGTTTAGTAGGGATTGTTCGCGCCTGTCTGAACACGTGTAGGATTGTTATTGTACAGGATTAAAACAAACAAAAGGTTACTGACATTTTCGGGTGACGTTGTTATACATACTTAGCGGGTTTCGACCGTTGTTGATGCGGTGTACGACAGTGTGTTAAAGTGAAGTCGATACTTTTTCATAATAAATAAATAACGCTGGACAATTCACACAGCATTATCTAGCCCCAAGCTATGTATTAGAGCTTGTGTTATGGGTACTAGATAACTGATATACATAATACAATATATTACATAGATATATATTTTTTTATTATACATAGAAAAACGACCACCCTGAACAAATATTTACAGATCGTACAAATATTTGTCCCGAGGCGGGAATCGAACCCGCAACCTCCTGCGTCGCAGGCGGACCTTCGCCCATCGCGCCACATCGGTCGTCAATAAAAAAATATATATTAATTTAAAAAATCCTGTATACATAGTTGTACTATGTTCTAAATATATTAAATATCTTTTCTACTTCGATCAATTTAACTCCTTTGTTATTTACCTACGTATTCGATAACTTTTTAAAAAGAAGCTGGGCTTTACCTCTGCCAAATCCTGCTTCTTTTGTATCTATGCTACATCTCTTTGTACCAAATAAATCTAGTTCATTACCAATTTTTTTTTATGGAACTAAAACTTTATCTTAAGTAGTTATAAGAATTAAAGTAATACTTAAAAACATTCCAATGTGCGTGAAGCTCAGCAATTCAGTGAAGAATACCGCTTCCATTTTTCATATTAGACCCCAAGAACGGAGCAAAAAGGCGTGATATAATAACCGTAATATTAAAGCTTTTCCACGATACTGTAATATATTCTGTGCTCTCATTGAATTGAAAGAAAGATTACTTTTCCTTGTAGCAGATATACGAACCTATATTAGTCTGTCATCGAAGGTAATGTACCCGTTCCGGTTTGAACCTCTTTTTTGTGGCATGAACATATTTATGGTGAGATTTTGATGTTCAATCTTTTTTTGATTAGAAATAGAGTCGTCTCAATTTGTCTTTTAAAAGTTAAAAACGTTCTCTCTCTCAAGAGGCAAACGCATTTTGTTTGTGTTAAATTTGTTCTTCAGTTTATGGAGTGGCTTGTGAAATTACCAGGCTGTAAATATATTTGCTAGAGTAGTTTGCGTGTAATAAAACATAATGATTATGGCTTTTACCAGAAAGCCACTAGTCTTCCACTAAATCAGCAGGAGATAGCTTTATCATCGCGGGGGGTCCATGTTTGGCACATGCGAGTTGCAAAGGAGGTTTTATACAATAACGTACGATTTTATTCAGTTACCTCCTTGATCGAAACGGGATTTGTTTTTCGTCTTCGAAATTCAAAACACAGGTCCTGCTTATGTCGCCAAGTATCGTCTTTCATTTTCAAAACTCAGTGCCCGCTTAAAATCGCCAAGCCAAATTGGGACCACTGAATTCTTACTCGAATCAACAATGGACCAAGCCAACTTGTAGAGTGAGTACCTACGTGGATTCCAAAATCCGATCCTTCTCAAAATGCTTATTTACCATACGCTTATTGAAGAGTTCTTTGACTTGCAAATAGCCCGGCCCTTGGGCGGTTTCCATTGAAATGTCAATTTGTTTTCTATTGGGGTTCGTTGTTTGAAAAGCTTGAGACATAGGCGGGCTACACATTTAGCAAAGCTACACGAACACACACAACTTTTTTTGTGTCCATTGACATAATGATCGTAGCAGACTGACCCTTAGATAGATAAATAGATAATTCTATAATGATTCGAAATGTGAGATTCATATAAGTATATGGATCTGTAGTTATCCGAAATAAAGAGATTTTATTTATTTTATTTATAATGGAACACACAAACACAAAATACAGTACAGAAAGAAGTGCTGACAATAAATGAAGTACAAAGGGCGGCCTTATCGTTTTGAGCGATCTCTTCCAGGCAACCCCCGCCCCCTAGTATCACAGGCTAGATAAACCCTCTTAATCCCAGTAGTTATATTCTTTAGTCTTGTATAGAACCAAAGTAACATTACCTAAATTGTGACAGAACAGAACTACTGGGACATTTATTGTCTCAGTAGTTCTGTGCACAAAACTACTGGGACAAAAACCTGGAAGATAAGTAGGGACGATTTTGCCTTGCAAGCAGGGGTGCGATGCGTGATAAAAAATAAAATAATGCAAGTAGAGGAAGTCTTTAGGCTAAACTATTACAGGTTTATTTAGCTCACCTTTATGTATACCTAACTAAAATGTATGTATTACGAAATTTTTACTAATTATCGAAGTTCTATCTCAAATTAGTTTTGTTACAAATTAAGTCGTAGCAGACATGTCTAGGTGGGTTGAAAGAGATGTGAAATGTGAAGAGTAAGATGTGAAACCTTGTCTCGGCAATTCTCGCCGAGAGTGTAGAGCGCGCTTTAGATATATCGGTTCAGTGGTCACAGTACCACAGTCCCTTTTCGGGAACTGAGTCAATGTTTGTCGATCGTGGTTACAATATTGATTTCGATTACTGAAGCCCTAATACGTTAGATAAATTTATGTAGGTTCCTACTTTGTTTTAAAAGTGCTAAATTGAGAATAATAACCTCTCTATCTAACAATACAATACACTTTAGACGCAAGGTTGTTTGTTGTACATTTGCCACAAAGTAATTTCGTCACGAAAAAAAGTATGTGTATATTTGCCGAATTGTGGCAAATTTACACATACTTTTTTTCGTGGTTGATTAATTTTGACTATTGACCATGCAACAATTTATTTATCCAAAAACTAGCAATCCGCCCCAGCTTCGCACATGTAGCAGAGCCTAATTATAATAAGAGAATGGTTATACTAAACTATCCTTAAAATATATGCTATTGCGGACTTTCTGTAGAGCTATGGAAGAAAAGTATCCTACCTTGAATTGTCTTGTTATATCTCAAAGGGTTGCGTTTTCGATGAAAGCTCCCAGGCGGTGGCTGACTTTTTCCGACACTTCCAACAATTATCGTTATTATTTCAACAAATTTTCACAAAACCTTGACAAATTATATACCTAAATCTTCCTCATGACTCATTCTATCGATTGTTGAAAACTGCATGAAAATCCGTCCAGTTGTTGTTGAGGTGAGACAGACAGACAGTCGCGGCGGAGTACATTCTTTTATAATATGAAGTGATTGCTGCTCGAGCTATAAAACGTCCTAAAGATATTCGACTGGCCAGATGGTAGACTTGGTGACATAATTGGCAACGCATTCCCGCACACGGAGTGGAGGTTGCGGGTTCAAGTCTCGCCCCAGTAGTAAAATTTTTGCGACATTTAATTTCCACGCTGGGTAATACAACGGTCAATGCGGATCAGTTGTCTTCGACTTCTCAAGAACCTACTTTAGTACCTTATATTAATATCGGTTTTCTAATTTACCGATCATTGGCAATTCAGTTCGCTAACCTTTCAAAATTGCTTATTTTTAATTTTCCGGTCTACGGTCGACCACCTTTGATTTCTCCGTAATTTATCAGCAATAACTGCTTTGCAGCCTGTTACGAATTATAATCAGTAAGTACCGTTGTATTGTGAATGTAAAGGACTGAAGCTTATCTTGATTATCATGGATGTTAACATGTTTACCTACGGTAGTAAATGAATAAAGAAAAATGTTAATACCTAACTCCGATTCAAAAACCTGGATATTTTTTGTATACAAAAGGATTACAAAACCCAAGGAATACCTAATTGGTGGAATATTTTAACGACTTTGGTATAATCGAAGCAAAGCACAGAAGCTCGAAACAATTTTTGGTTTTGAAAGCTTTAATTCATAATTTAATTGATCGCTTACTCGTTTTCGAAACATTTTTTTGCTACACATGTTAGATTATGCGTTGCACAAACTTCTTGTGTTTTAGTTTATAGTGATAACTTTGCTGTTCTCTTGTTGTTTTCTGTTATTGTTAAGTTTTCATTCATAAATAATGCCTTGTTGACATAAAATATTCTGGATTCTTAATCCAGAATATTTCCTGCGCACAATACAGACTTGACCAATGCTTCCAATTCCCAAAGTGATCTCGTTCTATCGACTTGATTTCGCTGACGATAGTTTGTGATCGGTGACCCTTAATTAAAAATTGTGTTCAGACCCTTATTATTCAAGTCGCGTGTCACTATAAATCGTTCTGATTCAAATTCTCTGAAGGACCCTCAAAATTTTAGGGGTTTCTTTATTAAAAAGAAGCTTTTGCGGTGTTCACATCCGGGTAAGTAGTACCTACATCCGGCAGATATCGAGAGGCTTCCGAGTGGCATTGTGCGGTATTGTGCCATTCGAATATCGAACGCTATTGTGAGCGGTTGTAAGCGATGTCGCTTGCGTTACGAATTTACGATAAATAGATTCGGGACTGTTTTTGTGCGTCCTCACTTGAGATTTACATAAAAACTCAAGGGGATTATTGGGGAGGATTGCTTAATGAAAAAACCTGGTGACATTGGCACGGCGATAAGCCTTTTTTGTCGAGCAAAAAAAGCTTAAAATAGATAAATACCGACCTACTTTTCTAGTTTTTGTAAGCCATAAATAAAGGATTTAAAAGAAAACAAGTCTTCAGAGTATGAACGTTGATCATTCTACTTTATAAGTAAGATGAAACGTTGCAGAAAAATTCAAGACATAGATTAATCACGCTTTTTTAAGAAAAAATACCTCGGGCGCAAACTAAAGCAAGGCATGAAAATTCTGCGGAAAGCTTAACCTGATTTACTTATCTTCTTAGCCCTATTTAAAGTTTGAAACCTCGGCCTAAATAAACTCATCTTTCTTAACCAAATTTTTTCATGTGTTTCTATGTATTTTTTAAACTCATCAGTATTTCAAATTAACATTATAATGTAAAGAGTTAGTTAAACGATTGCCAACCAGATTACTTGAATCTATTGAAATTCAGATAAAGCATTAAGATTCTACCAGCAGGCAGGAGCAAAATGTTTTTGTTTTGATGCTTTCTTTACGTAAGCTTAGTGGAAATTACCTAAATGTAATGGAGTCTACACAACAAAGTCGTCGACACAAATGGGCGGCAGGTTGGTACGACACTTCAGTGTAGGCAGCTGATAGTGTTTTGTCAACTTGTTGGTGGACCGCTGACTTTGGTGTAGTAAAGACTCCGCTAAGGGTCTAAAATACCTAATCATACTCTGAAATATCGCACCAACTCGTTGGGCTGTGTTGCCGGCTTTAGTTACACTGCAATAATTCAGTATAATGAGCGTAATTATCTAATTAACAGTACCTACCGTATAAGAATATTGGAAAACTCAAAATACCACAAAAGCTAGATTTAACCTATAGATTGTTTCGCTGCTGGGCAAAAGTCAACCCATTTTTTCTTGACTAAAACACTGTCACGATACAAACGATCCACAAGATTCCTTCAACATTGGCGGATAGGTAGCTAAAATGTTTTTGTTGTAAGCCGGCTAGAATTAATGACTGTCTTTTGTGAATCCTTGATTACGGCGATTACGATCGTTTTTAGAACACGACTGGAATCGCAATAGGTAATGGAGAAGGACATAAATTGATTTTTTGAACGTTGATTGCGAGGGTTTTGTTATTTCGCGATTGTTACTGGAATTGTGCTCGTTTTTCCAATATCATTGATACCAAAGGATATAAAATTATTCTTTTATCTTTCTGTTCAAAAAGGAGAATGAACACCAAACCATGTAACTCAATGATTTATCACCAATGTTTTTTATAAAACCTTAATTTAGTGTAGAATTGTATGGTGTTGTATGGAATCGTAAAATAGTACCTACGTTTTGTAAAATCATGAGACAAGTTCTATAGAATTACAAACTGAAAGTTCATAAAAGCAATCTTCCATTACTTGGTTTTATTAGCAACCTATTTTTATTACAAAATCATTGGAATTCGCCTTTAAAAAACAATTAAGTTTTTTTATATTGACACTAGATGGCGTTGCCCAAAAGTCAAGAGTAAATTTCAAATTTGTAAATTTTCATAAAAGAAAGAACGAAACGGGTGCCATTTTACTCATATTTTTTTTCCGCAGATTTTTGACACTGAGTTTTATACAGCGCCATCTATCTTCATCTGTAAGGCAACCACTTTTTTTAAAGTTCGCATTGAAAATCCCTCATTATCCCCCATCGCTATCCCGATGATCATACGTAAATTTTTTTCATCATCATCATCAGCCCATACACGTCCACTGCTGGACATAGGCCTCCCCCGTACGACGCCACAAATAGCGGTCCTGAGCCGCCTCCATCCATCGACTCCCTTCGACCGCTAAGATGTCGTCGGTCCATCGAGTGGATGATCTCCCATGTAGGGGGGGATTTGCCATAATCACCACGCTTGACAGGCGGATTGGTGATCGCAGTGTTGGTGTTTAAAAATACTCAGAAGGAAGCTGCTGCCCTTCCTCTGGTAGGTTCCCTTAGTCGGCTCTTACGACATCCACGGGTTGAGTTGGAGGGGTCGATATTCGTACGCCGCGACCCCACGGCAAATTTTTTTACCTACACTTTATTTTTACTAAAATTTTCGCGAGTAATTTCAATAGACTGTCGAGTCAACGGACTCAGATCTAAATAAGATTGTTTACATTGCCGATGATACTTGATGGGAATAGCTGGTTATTTTAGAGTGTGCTATTTCCGTTGGTATTCTAATAGTTTGTATATATATTTGGTATATGTATCATATGGCGTGTTTTAAAAACGATGAACCGACTTCAAATTCCCTTACTTTTACACTATTTTTAAATTTTGTGTGATAAATACTAATATTCTGGGGATAAAAAAATTATGGGACCCCCCCCCCCCCTTCGGGATCATTTTCTATACAATAGTGAAATAATTTTCAAAACCGGTCCATAATTGGAGGAGATATCGCGTAACATACATACAAAAAAAAAAGATACAGACGATTTGATAACCTCCTCTTTTTGAAATCAGTTAAAAATGTGGCGTGTGTCCGCAAATGTGTATAGTAAAGGCTTCGTTGTGAATCAGTTTTAACCTCGCAAAATCGGGATCTACGCATTTCATTACATTTATTTCCACCGAATATATTGCATATACACTTGATGTCTTTAATTTCTAAATTAAAATATGACTATCACATTAAAGCACAAGTTATAATTGGATTAAAAATAATATGGCGTGTTTTAAAAAACGATAAACCGAATTCAAATTCCCTTACCTTTACACTTATTTTAAGTTTTGCGGGATAAATACTAATCCCTTGGGCATAAAAATTTTATGGGACCCCTTCGGGATCATTTTCTATACTATAGTGAAGAATTTTCAAAATCGGTCCATAATTGGCGGAGATATTACGATATTAGTACATACATACAAAAAAACATATAGACGAATTGAGAACCTTTTGAAGTCGGTTAAAAAGGAAGCATCTTATGGAATTGTACACAGAATGAAAACGGACAGAGAGTAAAACCTTATGTAGGTACACTAAATTAATTCATTAAGCGAAATATAATCATGAAGTCGTTTATTATACTTCAATTAAGTAATAAATAATACTATTTAAAAATTCCTTTCTTGTCCTTTTTCTGTTAGTACCTATCTACTAGCCCTCAGCCTAGCTGGCCAACTGATTTTGCCATATAAATAATATAATTACCAAAAATATAGAAAAAAAGAAAGGGTGTCCCTATCCTTCCGTATCCTTATCAACTGGCGGTATGAAATATACTTTACGACATATTATCATACCTACCAAATATACATTTATCATAAGAATCGATCAAGCTGTTTCGGAGGAGTGAGATCACAAACACCGTGACATGATTTTTATATTATGTATGTTTATGAATATTTTACTAGTGTTTTACAGAAGTAACATTCGTAATCTAGATAAATGTCGACGGTTCCTTTCCGGAACTGTACTTATCAATTTTTCTAAAATAGAGTGACATAATTATTTCATGAGTGCAATAGAACTAACCACCAGAGGAAGGGCAGTAGCTTCCTTCTGAGTATTTTTCAACAACAACACTGAGACCACCAATCCGCCTGCCAGGCGTGGTGATTATGGCAAATCCCCAAATACTATGGGAGACCACTTGATGGACCGACGACATCGTAGCGAGCGGTCGCAGAGAGTCGATGGATGGAGGCGGCTCAGGACCGCTACTTGTGAAATCGTATGGGGGAGGCCTATGTCCAGCAGTGGACGTGTATGGGCTGATATGATGATGAATAGAACTAACATGGTGACTTGGAACAATCTTACATAATTAAGTTTATCTGTGAAGCCAGGTGAGCAAAGCCGCGGGCAACAGTTAGTCTCAAATAAATCCAAAATGCAGTCAACGTTCTTCAATCTCTTTGTTCAATTATCATATTACACAAAAACTAGGCATAAACTATAATGTATGTATTTATTTTATTCGCTTGAGTTGTGCCACGAAGATTAAAATCAGCTCAACTTGTGAAGAACTACCCGCAAAGGAGAACAATATGATTCCAATAATGAAATCCGTTCTAATACCTATCAGTTCCAGGCTGCACAAAGTGTTTGTTGCCAGCAAAGCGACGATGAGATTATTGTTCCAACTTTTGAGGATATCTCAGCAACTGCAAACTCGTGCAAACTCTAGAATGGAAACTAAACGCTGACCAATTTGGGTCAACCGAATTGTTGTTACATAACCAAAATTATCACAGAAATATTTTATGATGACAGGTTTAGAATAATGAATAAAAACTTAACCGTAAAACGTAAACGTACCTAGCTTTTATTTCCATTAAACTTATTAGAAACGAACTCATATAAAAGTATGGTTCAATATGCAATATGAACAAAGAAAATAACAATCAATGAATAGAAACGAATTAGAACTAGTTACAAAGGTAAAAAATATTATAAAATTAATTGAAGATAAAATTAACTCTGTTTTTTTAATAATTTGCAGATTAGAATTTTACTTGTCTTATTTTGTAAAACGAAATAAAATTGATTGATTTCTGATTTCTTGGTAAGAATGGCATTATAACAGACATTCAGCGCACGTCGCCTTGTCCTGGAGTAGAAGGAATTGGTGGGATCAGGAAAATTCCAGTCAGCATTCTCCAAAATATATCCTAGAGATCGAGAGATAAATCTTGTTCATTTCTCAAGATGTAGCGGCCTGTTCTCTGAACAAATGTAGTGTTTGAGAAGCTGACGTTGTTTACATTCGCACGTAGCACTGCGCGTGCGTATTTAAGGATTAACTATTCAAGGCGCGGTATTTTTATACCATGTGAAAATCCGCGAGGGAGTGTTACAATGTTTTATACAATGCATAGCGTTGTGTTTGTTATCAATCATTTTTGACGACAAATTCATACTTATTGAAGATAAATCCATACTAAGGTAGTTAAAACTAATTTGTAAACTGCGTCGTGTAGTTGTGTTGGAAATAAATTATGTGAGCCTTTTATAATTAAACAAACGGCAAAATGGATGTTAAAGATTTTTTCCGGGGTGTAGATGGTATCCCAAAGAAGGATATCATGTACTAAGGCTACTTTTTATCCAGGAAAAATACGTGGGAAACCGTGAAACATACTAGCTGCTGCCAGCGCCTTTGCCCGCGTTTTATCGGGATAAAAATAGCCACTATTTATTGTGAGCCTCATAATTCTATATTTTAGAATTAATAGGCTCAGAATGGCAGTTGAAATAAACGAGGTGGATCCAAAAAATAGGCCGTTACCGGCCCGTCTTGAAATTTGAACCGTTAGTACAATACATCAAAAGGCACGGAAAGCAGCTTTCACTTAAAAATATTACAATGGTGTATTGTGCAATAAAAGGGTGTTCAAACATTACTGAGAAGAAAAATAACACTACTAAAGTTTCATTTCACTGGTAAGTACAAATATTAAATTTGTAATTTTGCATAAAACAGTCATCAAAACTCATAAATAAATTGAAAAATGTTGTCCACCATTTTCGTGAAATGCGCGCGAAAAAACCCCGATTTTGTTATTTAGTTTATGATATTAGTAGAGAAATAAATCCACACTGTATAGGAACATACGTGTTGGGGCGAACTTTCGTCCGAATGATACAAAGTGCTTTATACATTCACAAAGGAAAATCGTCGTTTAAAAATCTTTTCTCATCATTCATCATTCAGCCTAACCGGTTCAGTAATTTTTGCGTGAAAGAGTAACAAATATCCATATATCCATCCTTACAAACTTTGACATTTATAATATTAGTAGGAAGTAGGAAGTTATGTTCCGTAAAAAAATCTTAGACACCGAAAAAAAATACCTAACACTTTTCATAGCAATTTTCATAGAAATATCTAACAATATTAAATCTTTTTTGATTGACAAGACATTCTCTAAGTCTATTACGACATTATAGACTATTCTTGATTGACAAGACATTCTCTAAGTCTATTACGACATTATAGACTATTCTTGATTGACAAGACATTCTCTAAGTCTATTACGACATTATAGACTATTCTTGATTGACAAGACATTCTCTAAGTCTATTACGACATTATAGACTATTCTTACATTTTCTCATGCCCATCACTTTCTAGGAACTAAATGAATTACAATCCAGGTACCTGCTTTTAATTAGCTTTTGATTGTCCATCATCAGTCACGTCGTTAATTGATGGATCTGCGGCTTAGTGGTGTCAGATGCAAAACTTCTAATCTTGAACATCTAAAGGTTAATTAAAATTTTCTTAGTTAGTGAGGCAGGCCGTGCCTACACCAGACAGACATACATACATTTGTGTTTCAAAAATTGTAGCGCCACATTTGAAACGCGGCACATTTATCGCCCCCCTATATGTATTGTTTCATTTGTCTATCTATATACATATGTATAGAAAATTCAATTGCTGTTTGTTTGTCTCGCTAAAACTCGAGAACAGCTGGGGCTTTTTAGCTGATTTTGGTTTGAAATGTTTGTCGTAGTCCAGAGAAGGTTTAAATGGTGAGAAAATACAGAAAATGTGTAAAAAAAATCGTATGCAAGATCATCTCTGGCTCTATGGCGGAAGAAAGTTCGCCAGATCAACTAGTTTATTTATAAGTACCTAATGTTGTTGTTCTTTTTAATAAATAATGTTAGACAATCCAAAGTAGTAAAAAATAAAGACATTACAAAAGGAGGCCTTATCGCTGAGAGCGATTTCTTCCAGGCAACCTTGAATTCGCGTAGGACCATGTCCGCACGATAGAGACGCCTGTATCAAATACATAAAATGGAACGTCTAGATGACATCTCCTTACTATCGAAAAATCGAACTCAGCTCTCCAATCTAGCGCGAATTGTTTGAGGTTTTTTACAATTTCATACAGCACAAGAACATTCTATCATAGATTCATTTGAACTTCGAAAAGTTTTTTTATAGCAATCTCACCTGATGGATGTTACGATGTGGCCGACGGTGTATCACGAAGGTCTACAAGACACTTATTGTTTCTTGCCTTTTTCCACAAAAACAATATTGACGTGACATCCTTAATTGACATTCACGCATTACACCGATTAAACATCGTCCAGGCTCGAATCAGGGGGTCGCCAACGCCAAATTGCTGGACGTCGAACTGCTTTAGATTAGAATTGATGAGCTTTCTGTGTCCGTTGCTCATTTCCGACTGTTGGTCTTGCTAATTAGGTAATGGAGATTGATGGTATTGCTTTGTTTTGGTTAAAAATATGCGAGAAAAAATCTAGCATTGAATTTTCCCTAAACCCAGTTTCTTTTTTCGTTTTTGTATTGTGCATACTCAGGCCACAACACACTTAGAAAAGATGGACATAGAAATAAAGTGATATTTTGATTTCGGTCGCTTCGGTGTGTAGACTAAAGTAAAGAAGCGACGAAAAAACCTTTAGCTTGTTAGGTGTTATTTTTCGAGTTGGAGCAAAATCCGTCCCAAGCTTTTTTATCTTCTAGAGATAGTCTGATATTTTTTAATTTATCCTTTTTACAAAGGATATGTTTGAAAATTTGTTTGAATTTATTTATTGAAAGTTTTTGCAACTTGAAACTAGGAGGCCAGGATATTATAAATCAGTTTTGATTAAAATCAACTTTGCGATGCTAGATGTGTTTGATGTGTGTGTGATGAATATTATTTTCTAAAACCGCACAGGCACCAGTTCTCTCACAAAACAAGTCTTAGTCAATGATATAATACCTATGCCCAGAAGATTACCTACTACATAAGTTCCTGTACTACATAAATAAGAACCTATTGTGAGAGATAAATAAATGCTTTATTTAAATTACCGTCTTAAAGCGCATTACATTACTAGCACTTCAAGCAAAAGTCCGCGGCATGTACTGCATGTTACTAATGGAAAAAAAAATATACCTATACGTATTATGTTCCTTGAAAACAATGGCAACTTTTTAAAACAATTTTTATATAACGGTCAAATCTGACAAAACATTGAGTGCATGCGTCATATTCAGGCTCACGAGCGTCACAGTCGAGAGAAAACAGATGAATCGCTGTTTTTTTATCCTTATTGCCCACAATTAGTGAAATTTCTAAGAAATTAAATAATATCCTTATGGCGCAATAGGAAGCGCATTCCCGTACTCAGAGGAAGGTTGCGGGTTTGAGTCCAGTGGAGTTCGTAAATTTTTGGGAGGGATATTATAATAAGTAACACGTCTCCCTAAGCACAGATTTATTATGACGACCTCTGTGGCGCGGTGGGCGAAGGTCCGCCTGCGACGCAGGAGGTTGCGGGATCGATTCCCGCCTCGGGACAAATGTTTGTACGATCTGCAGATATTTGTTCAGGGTGTTCTGGATGTTTCCTATGTATAATAAAAAATATCTATCTATGTAGTGCATTATATTAAGTATATCAGTTATCTAGTACACATAACACAAGCTCTGCTTAGCTTGGGGCTAGATAATGCTGTGTGAATTGTCCAGCATTATTTATTTATTTATTTATTATTAATTCTATAGGTTATTTAGGAAAAATGCAACAAAAAAATTAACGGTTTATTTATCGGTACTTATCGCGTACCTTGTTATTTCCCCTACGAAGAATACCAAACAAATATAAAAATCGTAAATTTATGGCCCTGAAAAATAGCTTCTACAATCTTGGAAGATAAGCGGTTTCCATCTAAGCTGCGATCGCCCGAACCAACGCCGGCATATGTCCAAAATATGTGGCACAATGTAGGCTAATAATATTAATGATGTGAGTGAATATGTTATGGGAATATGGAGCGGAGTGGATAATGAAGTGACGTCACGCAGAAATCTTGATGGTGTTATAAGAGTTGATTAGCAGGCTACATACAATGTTTTCTGAGGTGATTCCACTTTTATTTGATTGGACGGTCTTAGTAAAATAGGCCGGGGGTGGTGTTTGCGACGATGCCGTATGTATGAGTCGATTGAGGGACCTACCAGAGGAAGGGCAGCAGTGAAGTGATTCCTCTTTTATTATAGGCCGTGGGTGGTGTTTGCGGCGATGTCGTACGAGTCGACTGAGGGACCTACCAGAGGAAGGGCAGCAGCTTCCTTATGTGTATTTTAACACCACCTCTCTAACCCACCTGCTAAGGTAGAAAGTACGTCATTGCAGACGTACTTAAATACAGGATGGAAAAATCTAAGGAAGGAATTTCATTTCTCACACGTTTAGCGAGAGATTAAAGTGTATGGAAATCTATTGCGAACGAACTGCTTTTCTTTTGTTAGACGTTGTATTTTTATTTAATTTTCCGCAATTTCAGCCCGTATCTTGAATATTTCATTTTTTTAGGTAGGCAAGTTCAGCCCTGGACATACATGTGTTGGCTGATTTCGTAATCAGCAACGTGTATTCAACTTTTTTTGGTAGGTTACTTACCTATTTGTGTATTTTAACATTAAGGATATTAAATTGCCTTTGAGAGACTGCAATAGCCCAGACTATGTGTGCTGATTTCGTAATCAGCAACGTGTGTTCTACGTTTTTTCGTAGGTTACCTATTTGTATATTTTAACATTAGGAATATTAAATTGCCTTTGAGAGTACCAGGCTATGTGTGATGATTTCGTAATCAGCAACGTGTGTTCTACGTTTTTTCGTAGGTTATTTACCTATTTGTGTATTTTAACATTATGCGATATTAAATTCCCTTTGAGAGATCACCAACTGCAAAAGCCCAGACTTTTAACATGTAAATGTCGTCGATTGCTGCAGTTCATGCATGCCGGAAGTTTCAATTACTTTATTAAATGCTCTTTGTATTGTTCAAATTGTTTTTATTTACTGGTTTTGTCGTCATGTTCCCATCCGTTGGCTTGATTGGCATTATATATCTTTATTTTTCCGTTTCAAAATTATTTAAAACATCCGTAAAAAATTACAGCTATGCTGACAGTTAGGGTGACAGGCACGCTTTTTTGGCATTGTGTTTTTTTGGCGTTTTATATCAACTTATTTGTGAGCCTGGTTGAAATTTTACTACCCAGCACAAAAGCTTAGGCATTTTGATTAGCTTTTTTATCAAAATTTTAGAAATTCCTTTTTCTTACGTGCATGCGGCCTTCTAAGCCCATTGGAATATACACTAGCCCATATTATATCTGGTCCTGTCTCCTTAAAAGCCTCATATTGTAACACCCTGTTTATATTTTTAAGCAGCAGGAAGGTTGGACATTTGTGATCTCGAGCAATTTTTCATAAGAACCCGTCGCCCACATCCACTCTTCATTCAAATGAGTTGTTAACAGTTACAATAACGTCCCCTGAGTCATTCCACTAATGGTCCGATACATTGGCTGAGTGCTTTTTGCAAATGCTTTTGTTCCCTTCTTTTTTGGATAAATTTTGAAGGGGAAATCAATTTTGGATGAACGTTGCACTTTGCACATGAACTTAATATTACTTTACCTAAAATATCTAAGTTTTGGAATGTAATTAAAATATAATCGTTTTAAAACAAAACTAAAATAATATAAGTGGAATAATAAGTACACGTCTCGTCACGGTTAAATAGCGCTCGAAGAAAGTGGAGGGGGGGAGGGGGGTACTGCGCAGGTGTTAATCGGTGTAAAAAATCTAAAAATCGACTTCAGCGCATCAAGGTCAGCGGTTTTAAACCATGACACGACCTGTATGTACCTACCACGTACCTACCTACTAAAACTAAGTAAATATTCATAGATAAATCCTGCTAAAGCAGTAAGAGCCTTTACCACGCTACTGAGCAAATTCACTGGTTTACAAACACCTGGTTCGAGAGAAACCGTCGAAGCCGTTACGACGAACCTGCCAATTTTGCTGACAGACACACTAGCGAATTTCGAAGAAATCCAGACTCCTCGAAATTCGCTAGTGTGTTACGGCCCTAAAAGGAAATGGATTACATTTTTGATCGCTTCCATTCCACTACGCTCATTGTCTAGGGCAGGAATGTGAATGATGGCATCCATCGCGCAATATATTCTGAGATTAAACTCGCAATTTCTCCGGCAATTTGCAAATAAAGTAAGTCGGGAATGTATGATTCATCGGAAACTGGGAATTTCTGATTCATTCTAAGTAATATCAATCAGAGCTAATAAAAAGAAGATATACAAACCCTGGTAACTTTCTATTTTCTTTGGCGATATTGGATTTGGGCTTCTTACTAACTCAATAGGACACCATGCTGTGATTGAAAGCTGCTGCCAATTTATCTACCCATTCGACCAATAAAACAAATTCTTACAAGAATCATCTTTAGTAAAAATGGGCAATAACCTTTCCAGAACTTATATCATTAAAAGATTGTAAGATTACTCGTGCAATTGCCGGGGGGTAGAAATCACCCCAAGGAGGAAGATTTATCTCATTAGTTAAATGGCGCGTCTGACAGCAAGTCAGGTTAGGCTTCGGAGAATAAGCTAACTTGAAAATTTCCGTAAATTGGATTCTTTCCTGAAAGCGGATTTAAAAGAAAATGTGTTATCACCTTTTTGTTTGGAAATTCACAAATTCACAACAGGATATTTATTGAATTTCGTTGAAGACGGTTTTGGAAGAAAATACTAAAACATAACATTATGTACATACTTATATAAAATACTACTTCTTGCTAGAAAGTTAAAGAGCTATCTAGCTAGACCAAAGGCTCGAGGGATTGATTTTATCAATCTCAATGTAGTCGAATACATACTAAAAAACTCCACTTTACCTTCTGTATTTTTTGCAGTCTCTTTGATGATAATTATCACCTTTACTAATCGTATCAGTAAATAAAAATACCGCTTGAATGCCCTGCGAAAGCCCGACAAGATCTTATAAAAACAAATATGTCCCCCAAGATGGTTTCGCTTCGGCTTTCGGCAGATTAGAACGTTTTACGAGATCGCATGCAGGGATGCACAGGCAGGGGGATCATTGCAAAAGTTTTAACTAGATTACATTTGATTAGGGCTGACATTTTCGAGATTATTTAGGCACACCGTCTACTGAACCATCTAAAAGGCTCTCCTGATTGCATCGTCGCAAGTTGCGTTATTTCGTGTCTGTTTTTATACGAATAGTATTCTGCTGTATAATTTTTGTTTGAGATTTTAATTGTTCTATTTTCTAGAGTATAACTGTTTATGTTATATTTCCATGGTCAAATAAATAATTAGTAATTTATCAAAATGAACTGACTAATATTTCAGGAAAAAAATGGCTTCCTGAATTTTACTAAATAAAAAAAACGTACGACCGCAAACCACCATGGATAGTTTTTCCATCCAATTACAAAATAACTTTTGTGGCACCCTAGTTTGTACTGGATCAAGAAGTACGTACTTATAGACTCGTTACCAAATTAGTAGCAGCGCTTAGAGTCCAAGCTGCTTACGCACAACCATCAGTACCTACGGTAGGTAGGTACAATGCTCATTGCTCTCTACAGTGTGTTTGCAGTGCTATAGTCGACATTGTACTGGCTTACACTTTCGAGATGAGTCGAGTGAGTGGTTTATGGATTGAGAGTAACTTGTTACGCTGTAATTTCAGAGTTTGATGTCATTTTTGTAAGGCACGTCGTATTAATAAAAGTTTTATTAGTCTCGCAATAACTCAGTTTTCCATTTGTTGGTCGGAGTTTCTAAACGTTTTTAATCTAAGGGAGGAGATATAGAAGTTTCAGTACGGTACGTCCGTACGGGAATTAAGGAACTTTCAAGTTTGCAAACAAAACACGAACGAGACGAGACTGTGGTAACTAACGATGGTGTTCTCTGAAAGATAATGGAAAGACCAGCAGCTTCGCCGGTTAACTTTACGTAGGCATAATACCTAGGGGAGATGCCCACATAAGCGGGAATTAAAATAGAAGCAGTATTATAATTGAACCATTTTTTATTCACCACTCTAAGCTACCTAAACTCGTCGTTAGGTTACCTATTTCTTTCTACAATGTTTTTATATATATTGAGCAACGGTGCATAATATTTACAAATATATGTGTTATTCAATTATCGAATTTAATACCTCCAGGGAAAGTCGAAGTTTCAATCTATTCAAAAGACAATGGTATGCCATTGACATAACATTGTCTAGATAATAACTCGTAATAGTTTGATCGCTCGTCAATCGATTTATAAAATGATTTTGCAAGGGACCAATTACTATAGAAAACAATAGACTTTAATGCTACTATCCAGGCAGCCTAATGATAGGTTGCCAGATCGTAAGAAACGAAAGAACATCAACATATTTATTGCCTTTTGTTTTCGTAAATTCATTGGTAATATTTCATTCGAAGTTGGTAGTTGGCATCTTCCACTCTTAATTTTTGTCACTGCCTGAATTACTAAAACTAGGTACTAGAACTTCTTCGAAGATTAGTGCTTAGAAAAAGTTCTAGTACCTATTATATAGTTCAGATACTCTCTACCTGAATAGGTATGTATAATATGTATGTATATTGTACAAGTCGTGTAGATAAAGAATAGGATTGAAAATGATATTAGGACAGTGCTGTCACGCTGTCATCTTCAATCCAATTTATTTATCTATGTACACGACTTATGCCTACAAGGTACCTGCAAGTTACTGCATGGTTCACTAACTGTAGGAAGAATTCAATTCAATCAATCAATACTGGATTATTCACACATCATTATCTAGCCCCAAGATAAGCAGAGCTTGTGTTATTTATGGGTACTAGATAACTGATATACATAATACAACATAAATATTACATATATAGATAATTTTTATTATACATATATAGAAAACGACCAGAACACACTGAACAAATATTTGCAGATCGTACAAATATTTATCCCGAGGCGGGAGTCGAACCCGTAACCTCCGGCGTCGCAGGCAGACCTTCGCCCACCGCGCCACAGAGGTCGTCGAAAACATTATTATTAGCAATTTTTTTGCAACCTTTTTGATAATGAATAGAGAGGTTTAAAGACTTAGAAAGTACCCTACTAAGAGGTCAAGATAAATCGCGAATGCTAAATTGAACCGTACCAAAAGAAAGCAAAATTGTTAAAAAGTTAATTAACGTTTTAACTTTTTGTTTTGTTTTTCTGTTTTCAGTTTCTTGTTCTCCAGAAAGAACGCCACTGATCTGCAAAAAGCACACTTTTTGCGGAGAGATTTTGAGAACATTCAAATTTCGCCGCTCTTATAAAGTTTAAAAAAAACTGTACATCTAAATTATTTCATTACCTAGTTAATAACACCGGTACTTAGAAAAAATATGATGAAACATTTTTTCCATTGACAATAATCGTAAACAAAGGTCATAGGGATTCTGTTTCTGTCTGAATCGTAAGACGAGACAAGTATTGCGGTTTGTACATTGATACTCATCATTGGGTCATGATTATTAATTCAAAGAAGCCTGGCTATTTTATTACGATGAGAACGTCTTGAGTTCTTGATGTTTCTTATACTTAGACTTGTTACAAAGGGCACAACAAGCGTCTCGTCAAAGCTACCCATGACCTAAGCGCTGGTGAGAAGTGACCTATCAGGCTCAGCGCATCAGCATTGCCATACAGCGAGGCAAAATGCAGACTGCGTCTTAGGGATGCTTCTGATTGCTATTGATTTGGTAGGATAAGGTGAGCTACCTCACAGATTGTTTGCAGTTAGCTCAAATATGTTAATTGTAATGACTAGTTCTAATTGTGTCTATTAATATGATTTATGGTTTGTGAGGAGGGCGTTGTCATTCTGCTACACAGTTTAAAATTCTGCAGATGACATCGTTTTTAAAAACTACATATGTATTTCTGTTCTATGCCCTGTACCAATAAACGATTATAAGTTAAAAAACAGATTAAAATTTTCTATATTAATAAATCTCATGACTAACGGGCTCTTGGCTCATTCAGATTCATAAAATAAGAGGAGAAATGGGTAAGGACATTTTTCAGATGTAAGTTTATAATTAGTGATGAAAATCTTGCTGTTGTACGTGATATTGCAACCTGACTCTAAATTAAAGAGAAATCCAGAAAAGCAGACGTGTAGTTGTCAGATGGGAAATGATAATAATAATGGCTAAGGAAAGAAGATTAAGTTTAAGGTCGTACCTGTCTTTCTAATTGATGATAAGCTAGGAAACAAGACAAGTCTAGTTTAAAATATATGAATTAAAATGTCTTTTATGTACGTGGTCATAAGCAAATAAAGCGTTCGAGTTTGGGTTTGAATCCCTACACTTCATTTTAGTACAAAAGACCAAGATCAAGCACATACGCTTTTGCGTTAAAGATAGCTGAATAGGTCCCCTTTCTTATGATTGTATTTAATTTATTGGTACTTCAGAAATGTATTGCAGATCAAGATAGTTCTATATAAAACAGCAAATTTTACATTAAAATACAAAACTTTATGAATATGCGAGACTAAGGAACCTGTCAGGGGATTACCTGTCAATGCAGCAGACAGTACCAACGAGTACCTACCTACATTACGCGATATAATTCAGGACCTGTGCCTGGCGTCGAAAGTCCCACATTAGTCAGTGCTCGCACCGCGGTCCTGCCCGTTTGTTACAGCCGACAGACCTATTATTTGACCAGCATTTTGCATTCAACACACGCTGGCTTTCTTCGGGATGGCACGAGATTATGCGAAGAGATTTTTCTTGATTCTTCCGAGATGTGTTTTGCTGTTAGCGTGGCGCTAGAAAGATATGCTGGAGTAGTTGTTCGTTTGTTTTTTTATTGGCACTGCCAGAGATTGGTCTTCTATTAGTGAAGTCTTTGCCATTGTTATTTTTTTGTAGGTACTTTTTGAAGGTTTTTTTCACTCTTGACCAAAATAAATTAAAAAGGATTTCACACGTTTCACTCTGTTTTATTTCATTACGTTAACAATATTAAGTAACGTAACCACTGTTTTTCGGGTATAAGCTAACTCGAGCATGGTCATGAGCAAATTTGAATAAAGTTAATGAAGTTGTTCAACATCAGGTACCTACTATCTGTGTCAATTAATGCCTCCCCAAATTAAAACACAAAATATCAGCCGGGTGTTCCGGAAAGAACTGAGATAAAAGCGATTTCTACGTGACCGAACAGTGTTTTCCTAGTCATGAATGAGCTGCTAGGCTAGCAAATTCTTTGGAATTTTCCAGTCTATTTTCAAAAGAAAATGTTTTATAAATTGCACTTGAGTAATTTACTGAATTTCTGCGTCTCTTCTATGGATAAAACTGAAGAGTATTTTAAAAGACATCGGAATTTTATACATAGGTACGTGAATTTCCTATATATATGTATATATGTTATGAATACTTAATAATCTGTCGGGTAGGATAGGATGACTCATGAATCGAATACAAAAATGTGCCCGCACGGGCCTTACGCGAATGAAGTTAACAGTCCGAATGCTTAAAAAGTTTTCCTTTTATTTCAACATCAAATAATTAATTGTTTTTTTTTGTAGCCAGCTTACCATGAATACCTACCATGTACCATGCAGGTAATTGATCTCATTCCTTTAACCGCAATCGACAAAGGGTACACTGGTATACTACCTACTGGTAACCCAATATTGTGCTTACAAGGTTTCTCATTAAAAAAACCTATAAGGTTCTCTAATACTAAGCATCTGGTAGAAAAAGAAAACATGGAAAATGCTGAGGGGAAAACGGGGCGCAAAATTAAGGGGGACTTAATCTGGTCGTAATGATAACCTCTACACCTGCTTGATATTTCGCCAAAATTATGGCTTTGGGTAATGAAATGAGATGGGCAACATTTGCAACTGGAAAATTAATATTGCTAGGCAGATAGGCTTTTATTTTGATCATTTCCTTTAACATTTACGAAGACAAAGATTATTTCATGAAATGATTCGTTGTCTGTTTTCCTTAACTAATATTTGTTTTTCTCTTTCAGGTAATCCCTACTTGAGAATTAAAGGTTGCTAAGGGTACATTTGATCGTAATCTTCTGATAAGGTATGTAATATTACAATTTACGTAGATGTATGTACATGTATGTATGTGTGTAATTTTAAGACAAAACCGCCATCTCTATGATCCTATACTTATTGAATATGTTTAAAATATGTAGTTAAAGTTAAATAGATATATCCATTTCCATTAGATCAAAATTAATTCTAATTATTTGACAGCTGTAGGTTTTGTACCTTATGGAACAACATAGACTAAAGTCAAACGCACCTTCGGCAGTTTAAGATTTCTATGACAATATTATTGTTACTGGATTAGTATGATTCCCCTTTTGGGCGTTGCGACCTGCGACACAGTATTTTACTTCTGCAGGTAGCATCGCTTCCTATTTTTGTTATTTGCACCACAAGTATGTATGTTCCTATAATAAATAATTTTTATCTTTTTTTATCTAATCTTAGCAATATTATTGCCGAAGGAAATACATAACCCGACCTTAAGAAAGCGCATTTCTCACTAAATCAGGCAGGCCCTAGGGAATGATTTAGTTGAAGATTATACAAACACCCCTTTGTTGTTTCAAGCAAGCTTGCTTAGCGCGTCACTTTCGTTCCGGTCTCGGAGCATGTAAATAAATTAGGGATTCGACGATCGACACTAGAGCTATGTCATAAAAGGGGTAGCAACAGGAATTCTTGATATATTTAAATCAAGTTATACTACAACTTGATTTAAATATATCAAGAATTCCCGTAAATATACATAGTTTGATTTTTCAACCAGATCATTTATTTATTATAAATACATTTACATTTTAAATATTTATTTAATTATTACATACATATACATTTACAAAGTTTTAGCTTAGGTGGTAGTTAGCTTAAAACATGTACCCTGTGAGGGCGCAGCAATTCATCTTAAGATTATTACAATATGTATTTAATCTATTTATTGCTACAAACAAAGAAGTCGGAAAAATACTGACAATTCTAAGGTTTTTGTATTTATAGTTTATAGCCCTCGCACTCGGGGTAATTTGAATTGTTTAATATAGACATGTCTGTTACAAGAATCAAAACAATCGTGTAGGTACTATGTAAATTTTTTACTCAGGCAGTCAAACAGTTACATATTAGATTTATCATTTAGAAATTTGTCAACTGAGTAGTAACATTTACAGATAAGATATTCTTTGAGTTTATTACGAAAGACCGAATCTCGAAATTAGAAAAGGTTTATCTTGTTTATATGTAGTTTCATCATCATCATCAGCCCGTATACGTCCACTGCTGAACATAGGCCTCCCCTAAACGACGACACCACGAATAGCGGTCCTGAGCCGCCTCCATCCAACGACTCCCAGCGTAGTTTATCGCACCCAAATTCTATATTCATAAATTTCTTCCAGTCGTCATTCCGGTTTTGAATACAAAGAATAGGTTTACAAAGAATATACAAAGAATCTACTCAAAAATCGTACAAACCATACTTTAAAGAATATTAAATAAAACGGCGAGTCAGTTCAATTAATTTTATAAAACCCAATTCCTAGTTCAATTAACGTTCACAGAAATCACGGACGGGACGTTGTTCAAACAAAACACATTAAATTTCCATCGCAAATGAGAGAGATAATTTGTTGAAAATTTGAAAACCACTCACTCTGAAAATAATCAAAACGGATAAATCATGGAACACTGTTGAACAAAATAACATGGGTAAAATCGAATAACAACAAAAAATAAAAAAATTACGTAAAGCAAAACAAAAGATACCTTACAAAACAGTTAGAGAGCAAAGAGAAATAGGGACATTAAAGATTCAACTTTGAAACGTACAAAAGCTAAGCAATAGCAAACTCGTGACCGTCGCGTCGTAGTAATAAATAGTAGCGACTCCGTGGTTGGCAGACCTATGAATATAGACCATTCGACCGTGCTACAATATTTTCACAAGAACTCGCTTGAACAATGTTTTCCAATGCCTATAAAACAGCGATAAATTCCAATGCTCGCACGATTTTAATTTAACTAATATGTTGCATACTATTCCAGGTTGTAAATGAATTATTGTTTGAAAATGGCAAATATATTTTTATTTATTGATAACTTTTTAAATGGACATAACTGGGGAATTTTAAAACCAGTTATGCTGTATTCTTTTGGTTCATTTGATTATTAATTGACTGCTGGATATACATATATTTCCATTTTATCCACGATACGTGCAAACTAGCAACCAGGAACTGAAAGAGAAAATGTGGGAGACCATTCAAGAGATAGAAAGATGACTTAAAAACTATCGCTGGAAAGTGATGGTCAAGAACGCCAGAGATAGAAAGGAGTAGAAGAAGCTAGAAGAGGCCTATGCCAAACTAGGGCAAATAGATAACATGTATTAGAAAGAGTTAGATTTGAGGACAATTTTAAGTTATTTCAATAAAGGGTTATATTATTGTTCTACGTGCAAACTGCAAACAAGGTAGCATCACTGTCAATGTTGTTCTATGTAAGACAAAGTTCATAGAGAAATTGCAAAGCAATTTTCAACAAAGTGCCACTAGTTGAATTCTCACTCTAAGCGATCTTATTGCCTTGATAACATTAAACCAATATCGCTCCAATCTGTTAATTTAATTCTGGACCCTTCCGTCTAGGAAAATTCCCTGACAACTGTATAACACCTGTCAACTGTCACTTGTTTTGTAACGGAAACAGTGGCAAAAAGTTGACAGACCGTGAAACATTGCAGACTTCCAATCGTGGGTTTAGTTTTTGTCGTTGTTCTTTTTTTTTAATCATTTATTTACAAAGTCACCGGATATAAGATTTGCCCCATTGTACTTGTCATTTTAAATTTAAAGGTCGTTAGGTACTGACCAAGATAGCAGCATAACATGGAATACGTCACACACAAGACAGAGCTTTTCAACTATTTAAATCAAACTTTGAGAAAGAGCAAAGAGAATTGCGCAAATTTATATTTTTGTGCTACTTCACGCCCAAACTACTAAACAGATTGGGCTGAAATTTAGCATGTATGAAAATATACCGATTAACATTTTACTTCTTTTTCCGGAAAAAGGCCGGCAAAAGCTTGTTAGTAAATAAGACAATGTTCCTGATTATGGTCGTTACTGACGCTAGACAAAACAAAATTATGTTTCATTTCGACATGAAGATAACAAACTAATATGCTCAGAGCATAGTGGCGGGCAAGTGACATGACATATTAGTCCCAGCACCTGAGCTCGGTTCAACCTGTCGCCGGGACATATGGGGTACTCAGGGCCCTGGGACTCTTGTGTCAAGCGTTGGGACGCTCGCTTTAATTCGTTATGGGATTACTGTCTGGGTAGGGTTGTGGTGAATTAGCCAGTGGTGGTTGTTTGTATAATTATCTGCTCCACAATGCAATTATCGTCTTTATGGTGTGGTGGTCATATGGCTTTTATAGTTTGCTCATATTATGGCATCGTGGATAGTTGAGCCGAAAACCAACAATCAATTCATATCTATTCGTGAGTATTTTATATAATTTTTTCCGCTCTTTAGATTCATTTTCTCTTGATTTTCAATCGTGTTCAAACGGTGTGTTCTGAAATACGATTACCTACAGCGCTGATAGCAATCATAAAATATTTTTGCGTTCCAAATTAGATATCACGATATTGACAGTTGAGTGCTATCATTAATTCGGAACGGTCATGAGCGCGCTCACGAGTTGCGGTGTCAATTTCATTACAATAACGAAATCTGGGTAGGTACGCTAAAATCGATATCATCGCGCTCACACGCGTTCCGAATTACTGTGAGCGCGAAAACGAACGTACCGTTTGATGTCTAACAGTCATCAATACATGCAAATGTCACTTTTGACAGGGGCATTCATAGTGATTTCGTTTTGTAGCATGGTCGGTGATCAATGAATTTTTATACTAACGTAACTGGAAGGATCACTGATACAAAAACCGCGGTCTGAAAGAGACTAAGGAGGTGTGTCTCTTTCTATAAGGACGACCATAATTTATGAATGAAACAGGACAAGACAGGGAATAATCATGATTATTTTTTATTGCTTCATCATCATTCTTTTCAAGTATCCCTTATACAAGATTTTTTTAAAATAGCATACCTACCTTTATTATTATAAAGTTAGATATTGAAAATTTGTTTAGTCAGAAACAATTAAAAACCTCTCCATATTGGAACCATCAATTGTGACGTAAACAGGCCGTTTCTTTGTATGAGAATAGAGCTCTGAGATATGAAACTTTTTGTGAAATGATAGAAAATGTTTGGTGGGGCAATCGGTTGAAGTCACATTCCACTGTCATGCTTTTTGAAATTGCGTTTCTTTTAGACTAAAAATACTGAAGTGGCAATTCAAACAACACATAGCAAAACCACTCAATCATATTACTATTTATTCAGTTAATTACAATCATAGTATAGAAACTAAATACAACTAGTATTTACAATTGAAACAATTGAGCTACCTACCTGCAGACTGTTGGAAACAATCTATAGTTATCTATCTCAACTGATTCATATGGCAATGCTGATGCATTCATGCAATCAATCATACATGACTAAGCAATATAGCCTTGTGCAATTTGTGGCATAATGTTGCACGAGGTCCGATAATTTTTACCCGACTACCGAAGGACGAAGGTTATGAGTTTGAGGGTCTAAGTAAGGGTCGAAAATCCCAATGTTAGTAAATATGCTCGTTGCACAGGTCTCTGGTTGTACTTTTCGAAACCGTTTTTAAAACTTTTCTGAAAACTAAAATCCGACTACATAAAAGTCTTAAATAAGCGTTTACCTATTGTCCTTGTCATGTTTTTTTATACTTAGGTAGTTGGAGGCACCGACCACCACCCATATACCTAGGGTACAAGTAGGAATAAAGGCCTCAGAAAAATTTAGTTTTGGTGTATTTACGTGTGAAAAGTGATGCCTTGGGCTTTGTTTTTTATTTTGGACACAAAGTGAACGCACACGAAGGCATTGCTGTAGTCTTTTAGTCAATAAATCGTGAGGTGGGTGAACCTAGTGTAACCTAGTTTTAGCCTTCCACTTTCAAAGAGTTAGTGCCCAATCTTCCCTTTTTAGTTTTATCAGTGTATCATGCTAGCGAATGTGTGAAAGGGACACAGCGACTGAAAAGTGAGTCTCTCTCGAGACCGTTTTTCCTTAAATCTAAATTGAATAAAAATATAACCTTATGTAGTTATGATAAGGTTCAAAATCCTTTTTGCATTAAATGTCAAGTGAACTTTCCAGTTACGTTAGTATATAAATTCCTTGTCGGTGATATCGCAAAATGACGCATGTAATGACATTATCTATGACATCACACTTTGTCGCGATTACGATAATACGGAACGCGAGTGAGCGCATGCTATTGATTGTGGCGTAATTCGGTGCACACCGAAAATGTACCTTTCAAATAAGCGACGTAAATGAGTGATACACTAACAAATATATCTGAAATTCTAAATTGACCAGCAGGTCTTCTGGAATATTATTATCTTCGATAATAAATTACGGTCGGCAGTTTTGTTTTTGACAGGAGCTACAAATAACGCAGCTGTCTGTTTCTATTTTGTTTACCAAGGGTTTACTACTGCCGACTGTAATCTATTATATTTTGTTTAATACTATTCGCTCGATTTTTTATAAATTTCCAACTGCAAAGCGCTTTATTACAGCAAACTTTTTATCGGCTTGAATATTAAATTTAAATATTTCCAATGGAATATTGGTACCTAATGACTTAATTTTTCAATAAGCATTCAAGTACCTAATGATTTTGCTGGTTTCCCAGATAAGAAGGTTACTACCAACCCTGAATATAGACTATCTATACTTTATATACTGGACTACATTACATACATAACGTATGTGATGTGTACTTTTCGTGACTTTTGTGTTTATTTTATGGATACAAATGACATGCTGTAGATAGAAGAATTTGTAACTTACAACGTGTTTTGCATTCTAATTCCAGATTTTGAACATCAAGAATGAGTCAAGATCAACAGAGCAATCATAATTAAAAAACTATTTTTCTAATTATGATTGCTCTGTTGATCTTGACTCATTCTTGATGTTCAAAATCTGGAATTAGATTTTGAACATCAGGATAGGTGAGGTCTATTCGGGCCGTATGTTTATTATAATCACATATATATTTAATCACATCTAATCGAAATTGCACATGGCCAAATTGGAAATTACTAATTGACTTACCTTGAAGCTTTGTTGACATATAAAATATTCACGATCGCCAAATGATTTCGGCATTGTGTACCTACAATACACAGTGTGTAACAATTAGGTTTCCAGCGTCTGGCGCACGTGCGGGGGCGCTACCGTCGCGCCGGTTCGTTACAGAGCTGTACGTGATGCGCCTGTAGAGGAGGAGTGGGCGCGCACCTTTATTTATTTACTAGGATATACAGTGCTATGCAAATTCATAGGCTTTACATTATTAAAATACGACAAAGTAAAGGTTCTTTTATTTTGACTTTGTAAATATTTCAATTGTTCAAAGTTTTTGTAACTAAATTATAATTTATTTTTATCTGAAATACATTCATAGAGAATGTTCACGTTCTTCATCCAGTTCGTACGAACGTGAACATTCTCTAGGAATGTTAGCGGGTTAACTACGAAACGAACCCAGTTGTGTTAGATTAGAAGAACACCGACGTTTCATCCCTTAATGAGGGCCTTCATCAGGGTGAGTGCGATTCACGTCACGTGAATATAGTTTTCTTTTTTCTTTGTAGAGCTTAAATTCAATTCAGTGCGTTTATTTCAGACAACAATAAATTATTATTTAGTCACAAAAAAATAGTTTGTGTCCATAAATGAGTCTCTTGTACTTAAAAAATTAAAATTAATATACACCCAACTACATATGTACCTCGAAATTGTATCTTGTTACTAAAAATAAAGGAACATAACAAAATTGAAGATTCACAAAAAAATATATTCATATTTTTCAAAAAGTTACTCCTAAACAATAGATAATAGCTAAACGGTAGATGTAGATGAGCCTGATAATACAAAAGGCTGTGCTAAATAAAGAGCGACCTACTTCCAGCCAATAAAGGGAAATTTACTTTTTATTCGGATTTTCTCAAATTAAAAGAGGGTTGCCTCCTTTGCGATTAACTTTATTAGAATTTATTGGACGCGACGGCTGGGAAATACTAATGAGAGAATGAATATCTCGTTTTATCGTATTCTAATCGTGAACCGGGAGTTGGTAGCTATAGGTACCCAGAAGACCAACGTTTTATTGTGCTCTTAGATGAGCTTTGTAGGAACTTTGAATTAATCTTAGAATTTTTTGACAAAGAAATAATCTGATAGTTATTCGACAGGGATTTATGGTAAGGTAAACATACAAGGATGTAACATAACTTCAAAAATGTCGAAACAATAACGAGTTTCATAAACTCATTAACAACTAAAACACTTAGAAGGCTTTTTGTTCAGCGATTTTTTTTTTCTGATTAGCAATAATTTTCGGTGACTATACTTTAGGATAGTTACTCTATGCACAATAAGGAACCTATTTGTACATAGAGTACCTAATCCTAAAGTGAAAAAACTATATACTATGTATATTACAAAACTTTACTTAAGTTTAATAACAGAATAGTAGTAATAACCGACTTGTGAAGAACCAAATTGTGAGTTATTGATACCTCATCCGGTATTTTTACCAAATAACTTCCGTTTCCGACAAGATAGATAATTTCCAATAGATAGACATATTATGCCGAACCCAGACGATTATTATTCCAATTTAATGTCTATTTGCAGTCTTTCGTAAATAGCTGAACAATCAAGGCCAGCGACTGTGTTTCTAAAATCTCTTCCTAAAATGATTAAATTAGTATTTTATTTATTTTCTTTTACAAATATTATTACAAATGTTATTTTAGAACTATCCAAAAATATATGGCCTCGCAAGGGATTCACAATTTATTCCAAAACGCATAGAGCCGTGTTTTATTTTTGCTGTTTTGTATTGATATCCCACTCCATTTTATAATGCAACCCTCAAGTTTTATCGATCTGATTTTCACCGCTCAAATTTTCTATCACTATAGGACACAGTAGGTAGTTTTGTACTACTTTTACAGTACCTACTGTAAAAGTTATTACAAAAGATGTTAAGTTACTTTTGGCGATTGTACGAATGGATATTATGTAGGTAATTTCCTTCCATAAAAGCATTTGTTCGCCCACAATGATACTTATTAGGTTCCATTAGAGGCCACAGCGTTTATTTAGAGGCAAGTCTTCAAAGCTTTCTAGTGCAATCGATTTAATGAGAGATTTGGTTATGTAGAAAATTGATAGAAGCGCTGTTGTTAGATACAGTAGCGTTGGAAATAATTAACTTTGAGAAGAGATTGGTAGGAAATTGGAAAGCCTTTGTACAGTCTGTTGCGTGAACGTTTACTTTCTAGTTCTTATTAGATATAGTGTTAGACTTTTGTTGCTTTAATGTTATTCTAGGTATTTGAAAACCTCGTTCATGGCGATGATGATATCTTCATGGCCGAATTTCAGTCAAAGGCCAGTATGAACTAAGATCAGCCATGTGCGCAGAACATAATGGAGTGCACAAGTGTGTGCGCAAAGGCATATGTTCTCTCCTTAATCATACCCAATAATACGGTACCAAAGTGACAAACTTATAAGTTTTTTTAAAGTAAATAGACCTGTAGGTACAATAGTTAGGTGTCCATCGAAAGGTTGCTTGTTGAAGAAATCGCTCTTAGCGATAAGGGCGCCCATTGTGCAACTTTTTCTGTCTGTGTTTTCCTAGTTTGTTTTTCTCTATTTTGGTGTGCAATAAAGAGTATCTATTTGTATTGTATTGTTTAAAATTTAGATAGACCTTTTGACACCAATGCCACCAAAGTGACGATGTACTCGACTCTATTGTATCACGAAGGTCTAGAAAACACGTAGAATAGGCAGATACTATTTATATATTCTTTCTAAGACAGAATGTGTCTTATTACTGGGTAGGTATGGGCCTGTTTATCACTTTGTTTTGCCATTTTAGGCTATTAATTCCAAGCCACTAATCCTCGCAGAAGACGGGTACCAAAGTCCTAAGTGTTAATTTCAGTAAAGTTTACAACACAAATTGAGAATGTTAGGGTGGGTGCCCATCACCGCAGTCGCTTATGAATTTAGGGGAGCGTATAATACACTAGTTACACACAAAATTGTTCTAGAAATTTGTAGGGAGCAAGCTTTGGGCGCGTTATTGTAAGGTAAATTATGTCATAGGGTTATTTTGGGTGCAGTGTTCATAGGATTATGTTCATGAACAAAATACAGTTTAGACAAAATTAAATGCCGGACAATGTATGGCAGGAGAAATATTTTTAATATTTTCAATGTGTAGTTTCAGCTTCAACTTCTTTTTTAATGGCGCCTCTTGCGGAGAATCATTGAACAAAGCATTTTGTGCTAATGTCGATTGATGTAAGACGGGAGTAAGGACCAAAAACAAACACTCAGCCAGCTGAATTCGGCAGCTAGAGGAAATCGAATTGGTATGATAGGTGTCTTAAATTATTTACCAAACCGACAACCCAATAACAAATTCTCTTTCCATTTCATTTCCTAAAAGGAAAACACAAATTCGCGCCAAGAATCAGGTACACTTGGCTCAACATCATACAAACCATGTTTTAATAATACATTGCCGTATCCCTATATGAAATACGGGATCGTATGTTTAGAAATAACACGATAAATTGGTAAAATTGTTGCCTTTTCGCCCCCACTGCCAATTTACACCGAGCGTAGACGCGTACCGTCAACAACTTGTCAATAATGTGCAAAGTGTGATATGCCAGCGTGCCATGTTATTTTAATAATGTTACTTGGTGAAGGGGCTAAATGGACCAAAATATAGTAACAGCTTTATTTTGTCTGATCGTCGTGTGTTTTTATTGTTATCGGCACGTATACGATAGCTATGAAAATGAGAATTGCAATACAATACAATTTTTTATTTTGAATAGAAATAAAGTTATTGAAATGAAATCTTGAAATCTGAATCTGAAACTATGTAGGTATCAGTACTTTTACTGATACCTACATAGTTTATTTCTTTAGGCTCACAAAATATAAAAAAATTATAGTATTTAATAAATTTTTTAGTTAACAATTATTTCAGTATATCAATTAAATAATAGGCAAAGCGTAGAACTCCATATCTTCATTCTATTTTTAAACATTATGTTAGTTTAATCTAAGGTAGATTTCAATTTTTGCTGCTGGTTTATTAGTAATGTAAATAAGTATTTATAACTAAAATCAGTAAAAAAACAAGGCAATAAAAATTGCAGTCAGAATTCAATAATTCAAATGTAGATAGACCTAAATGAATTTCATCTCGCCGCTATCCCGACCATAAAAACGTGAGTTTCCGCTAACTAATATTGAATAATGTTTCGGTGGAATACTCATTCGACCGTCAGATAGGCCTGTTGCTCGGACTGAAACTATTGAAAACCATCGAAAACCGATAATTGAAGTTCATTTTTTACGATACGATTTTTCATAGATTTTTTGGTTCTAGGTACCAAAACCGAGTAGGAATTATGATCATACATCTACACTGAACTTATTTTTTGTTAGAGCAAAAACGCAACTATTTGTTTCACCAAGTTTTATCCCGGATGATAGAGGTATCAAGTTATAATTAACGAGCTAGTTCGCGACGTGTTAACGTTATTTAGTGAAATACGTAGTTACGTGATAATTAAGTGTGAATAAGCCGTGAACAGGATATTTATGGCCGAATATTAGAAATGGGAATTGTGGGAATAATGATTTATACTTGAAGAGATAATCACACACTCTCACATTCAGCAACAACAATCGCTTCTGTAAAACCAATTGAGTGTTGAGTATACATATTCAGCTATATAATTAGAATAAATAGTTAGCGAATTTTGTGAAGATTTTATGAAAATTTTTACTATACGAAAATACTTAATTGTACTCCAACAAAAAACAATTGTATATCAGGTAAGTACTGACGGAAAGAAATATCGTTCAGGTAATATTCAATTCAATTCTTGTTCTGCGACTTTCGTGATCGACTGTACAATAGATTTTGTAAATAATCTGTTTATAGATAGGTAGGAACGCTTTTAAAATAAAACCGGTTGAGGACGGTATTTTTTTGGCATCAATTTCACGGACCAAAATTGGATAATATTTCTAATCAAAAAGTTAGAGAGGGCAACACAATTCGGGGCTTCCGGGCTTTTCAGCCGCAGTTGCACTAACAGGGAGCCCTTATAATTTCCCAATTATATTTCCCGTCCAATTTTCCGAGGTGTCGCTCTGGGCCCTCGTCAAATGCACACTCGGGTAGGCTTAGGGTGGGCTCTACTATCAATGTTCCGTCTATTAATATTACTCGAACTCTCTTATTAAGTTCATTCGGAGTTTCTACCCTTTAACGAATGTCCTAAACAAATCATAAGAAAGGGAAAAGTCTGTTTTACCAACAATATGTTTTTTATATAAGCTGGTACTGATCTTACTCGACGACACATAATAAGTAAAAAGCTAGTATAAAGTCACATAGTAAGCTAGTATCAATTTAAAATTAATGTAACATTTGCATGCTAATCTTAGTAGAACATAATTGAAACTAAACATTATTAACATCTGTGTAACCTACAATGTGTTCAAGGAAATAAATTATCTTTATCTTTAAATTTATTCGGATTAGATACTTACCATTTTATATAGATTGTGATAATCACAATCGGTCAATAGATTAATTTATAAAAGTCTGTCGTTTTCCGCTCTTTTGCGTGGTAGATCCATTAGTTTCATAGACAGTGTCTATACATTAATTACCCGTCAACGTGCCTTCAGAAGATATCGAATCCTTTATCACGTTATTGGTTAAATAGGTATATTTGCTCTCTTTTCTTTCTTCTTTCACCTGCATGGCTTCTAGTTTAACAAACACCCTTCCACAAGGAGATGCTGAGACTCTCGTGCAAACGTCGCATTGTATAATAAAATAATGGTTAATTCTCTTTTCAGTGACTTTTCTCAGTATAGCCGTGATAGACTGATTTTATCTATTTTGCATTTCACTATGTTTATTCTGCAAGAAATTTTTTATTCTTCCGCACGGAACCTATTTTAATCCAATTTAGTTTTACTGGCCTTTTTACCTTCATAATAGGAGCGCCTGATATAAACTTGGGAGCTCGGTATTTCGCAAAGCGTTTTTTCTTTTATTTTTTTAAATTTAAAACTACTACTGTCAGCTTTGTAAAAGTTTATTTCGATAGAATTTTGCTTTTCTAATAGAGCTTAGGGAGTTCTGTCACTGTTTTACTTTCTCCCGAAATTGTTTTCCGTAGCCTTACAAAGTATTCTAAGAATACCATTTACAGCTGACTATTATTCTCGGTACATGACTCGTCACAATTTTCAATTTCCTACAAGGACTGTCGCTGTCACACGTACTGGGGAGTTAGACCATATTTACACAGAAAGTGTGAAACTTACAGATAAGCGCTCATTCACACATCCGTTTTACAGGATCTGTTTTACAGAATCCTTTTATTTTCCGTGATGGCTTATGCAGTTGTAGGAACGATAGTAGGTACTCCTAACAGTATTCCAGATCCATGAAACGATTATTTCCAGTAGCAAAGAATCCGTAAAAAACGGTCCTGTGAAAACGGATACGCTGTGTGAATGCGCCCTAAGTTTTCTAGCAGTCGGTAGGTACTCGGTATAATTTCTTGGTGGCCTTTATTTAACCTTTCTCATTTACGAAATGCCTCTACCTAATGGTCGGTTTTCTTTTACTTTTCACCTATTTAATAGGTATTATTTTCTCATACATATCTCACCTTAGGACTTGCCATGGTTCTTGCCGAGAATATTAACAGACGGACAGAGGTGACCGTCTGATTCCTGTGTAAATGCATCCTTTCATAATACACTAGCGAATAAATGGTTCAGTGGTTGACTGCAATTGACTTGAGAATTTTCACTTTACTTCGTCTCTCCTTCATTTCGGTTTGTGTTGTATTTTTATGTTATTTTTCGTACCTTATTGTCAAATGTACTTGGCTGCTGAAAATCTGAATTGAATTTCTCATCATTTCGAAGTCAGGAGCCACCTTTTATGACTTGAACTCACTAGTGCATTTATACAATTGATTTTCTTAGAAAATAAAATGTTTTGTTACTAGAATGCTTTTTGTTCGCAGAATAAATAAATACAAAATTGCGTAGAGCCCCAATAATTTTATTCCAGGTTTTTGCTATTATAGTGAGTAACGTAAGCCTCACACTAGGGCATATGCCACCGAGGGAGGGTTGCGGGTACAAGTCTCACCAAATTAGTTTTTTTTTACTAAGCATATTTATTTTCGATGTTCAATTATTTTTTTAAATTTTTACTTTAGGTACAATTTTTTATTTTATATTTTTTTGATTATATTTTCGAATGTAAATTTCTTAGAAATTGTATCCCATTTTAATATGAACACGATTCAGTTTATAAACATAAACGCTCACGCGTACGAACTCTTTAATTAAATCCTGTCAAAGGCCTCGGAACCTTCGAGGTTCGACATCACAACAAAATCCAACTTCATGGCTCGTTGGTGGCTTCTAAATATAGATGTAGGGGCTTTCTAATGTCATGGAAATGGGAAATAAGCATCGTTTATAGTTCTTTCAAAGCAACGCTTTTCTTTACTCTAGGAAAAACTTTTCAAGACTTTTGAATTCGGATCTTAATTTACAGATTTAAAAACCCTCATATTTTGGTACATAAATTTAGAAACGACAAAAAAGTAAGTACGTTAATCTAAGGTACATATGTATATTATTAAATCATACATATTATGTATGGTCATATATTGGGTAATGTATGACCATAGGTTAAGTACCTATATACTTACTTTTTTTTGTAGTGCAGTAAATAATGTACCTGTAGATCCTTATTTTGCTACTAAGTAAGATGGTTTGAAATCCATACTAAATTATAAAAAGAAAGTAATTCTGTCTTTTGCCTTTCAAGAACGTTAACGAAAAAGAACAAAGCGAACGGGATCCTGGGTCAACAGGATACCGTTTACCTCCCTGTCTTTGACGGCTACTGAAAAGCGCATCCGAAGCCGTAGAAACTAGTTACCAACAAAAACTTTTTATGTTAACCAACAAGAACTTTTTATGTTAACCAATAAAGAAGTTGAGCGTCCGTACCGTACTATTCTTGGCGAACACAAGCCTCAGATTAAGTTCTGATTCAGCTGAGCTGTTGATACAGCACAAAGCTTATTGTTAGAGCTGCTACGCTGTTTGCAACATTTCAGTTGTCTGTGAATTATTGCACGCTTGTCACACCCCGCAGTGAAGGCGTTAGTCTTAATCAGGCGACGACGATTCTACCTATGTATCTCTTGTGTAGGTATAATCTTAGTATAATAGACTGGATATAATATATGTTAAAATTGTTGAAATTATTATGGTTTATTTACAACACTAAAGATAATAAGTGTTAACATTCTTAGCAAAAGACAAAGAATGACGGTAGATCGGTATATCTGCCAATAAAAACTAACTCGCAGTGACTTCAATTATTCAGTGATCATGGCACATGAAACTGTTCCGAAATATTGGAGAATTTAGTGTTTGACACGTAGAAGCAGCATAGAAGCAGTTTTGTTCTGGTTTTCTGGATAGTTAACGCTGCGCTCTTTATAAAAGGTTCAGGTTTCGTGTTGGCGTGAAATTCTTTTGTTTTGTGGATCTAAGTTTTATATTTGTTTTTTTTTTTGGCTAAAATTCTATTTCCGTTCCCAAATGCTCCCAAAATAAAATTGAATCGAAGTTGGTGTATCATTTGTGTTCACAGAAAATGGTTTACGGCTAATTACTTTTCCGTAATGTAGTTTGTTCCATGTAAAAAGGAGAATAAATAAAAAAACACAAAAAATAATAATTCACACCAACAACCGATCAACAATACGATTAGATTTTTGAAATAGAAAACAGTATTAATAATTTACCGCAAAGGTAATTTATCTAGGTTGCCATTTATATAGCAACCATGTAAGCTGTACCTAATAGGCCAGTTTTTTTTTGTTATAGTTACTGGATGCTTACTTTAAATAAACCTGAATACCTTTTGTATATTTGAACATGAGCGAGCAAAATAGTAAGTAACTTTTACAGCAAGAATCTAAAGAACCTCTTTATATTCTTGAAGTGGAAATGTAGAAGGTGTTTACTTTTTACGGAAGAAAAGAGCTGGCTATACATTACACACCTGTTCAAGCCATTACAGGGTTTTACTGCTTAGAGTTTTAAAATAACTCTACCTAAATATCTAAGAGATGAGGCATTTTACATTTTATCTTTACTCTGTAGTAGAATACTGCGGTATGTACCTACCTACTGCCACACTAGTATTATCAAGTTATATAGATAAATAATACTTTATGTCTCGTTATGGTTTTTTTTTGTTAATAAAATTTCACTTAACGTAGGTAATTTATGTTATTTGCTTAACTACCTGTATTGTAAAGAGTGTGTTCATAGCCAGTGACGCGCTCTACGCTAAGGTGTCACAGAAGACCAGCGCTGCAGTTGCTCCCTGAGCTCCTGCAGCACATGCTGAGTGGCAGCTTTTTGGTCTCACATTGTGTTTTTTTTTTCTCTATTATCCCTTTTCATTATTGTATTTTTGTTTTGTGAACCAATAAAAATGTTTCTTATCTTATCTTTTTTTCTTATTCGAATTCAGAAATAAATGCTACGAGTAGATAAAGTACAAAGGCCTGATCGCTTTGAACGACCTCTCCGTTCCAGGCAACCTTGGGATCGCCTGGACATGTAAAACAATACAGAAGGCAGTACTCGCAAAAAAACAAGATAACAATAATAATTGGATGATGGATATTTGCTACTTCTTCACGCCAAAACTTTACACGGATCAGGCTGATTTTTAAATAATTGTCGAATAAAAGCTATGTAAATGTATATGTATGCAATTATGTATGTATACAAAATAAATAAATACTAAAACATGAAATAAAATATTTTATCGCATACCCTTTAAACGTTTCCATACGCACAACGCGTATGAAGCTGCAGTCAGCTACTACTATTCCATATTTTACGTCAAAAATAAATAGAAAATAATTTACTTCGCAGAATGGTATGTCGTTAGAGTATGCGTCTTCAGATATGAGATAGATCTTATTGGCACAAGGGGCAGGCAGGAGATAAGCAAACAGTTCGTGATGAAGAGCAATGCAGCTAGATTTGGAGGCTTCGGCTTTACGCGGATAGCTCTTGGAACTTGTGTGTTTGTTTCGGGATTTACTTTCACGTGGAGATCACTCTGGTTGTTTGCGAGTGTGGAGATTCAGATACAAGCATTATGGTACGTTGCTGAGTAAACAACGCGTAATATTAATAAGACACGAGGTGTGAACTTCCAGCTAATCAAAGTTTAGATGCTTACATTTTGAATTGAACTTCAAAATGTAAGCATCTAAACTTTGATTTAACGCGTAAAGCAACATGTAACTGAAAGGAGATATCTAAAACAACTTAAAATTACTCTACAGCTTTTAAACAAATTATGATTTTGCTGAAAGTTTTCAGAGATACATCAAAGTTTAAATTGCCGTTAAAAAGTTGCTGTATGATCTTGGAAATGCGTTATATCGTATCACGGGTACAAATTGATGTTAGAGATTTATACTGAAAAGTTGGGGCTGCATTGGCAAACATGGAGGGTTGGTTGATAATTAATCTGGCCAGACGAATGGTGAGCACAGGGTTGGAATACAAATCGTGACGCGCCTTGTCTGTCGACGGTACGTGGCATGGTTGTTTTTTACCAGACCAAATTACAAAGTGCCTACATAGCACCATGGTGCCAGAAATTGGTATGTCTTTTAAATTGAATATATGCTTGAATTTCCGACATCATGCTCGGTTGCGCTCTACCTCAAAAACAGTACCTTGTAGTAGTAAGGCCGCAGCGTGATCGTCTATTAACTATTTATTTGTATACCGAGGGTGTGCTAGATTTTTCCAAGGTTTGTGACGTTGAAGAGATCAGATTATGCTTGTGGGTTTGTTAATGTTTTATCTAGCGTCTAACTTATGGTATTTGTTTCGTCTGATAGTATAGCTTTGTTGCCAAAGCTTATTAAAACTTTCATTTAAACGGAAAATATAGAATTCTACAAGAACTATTTCAATAAGCATTCCGAAAATAAATTAAGTGTTCCGCAGAGGTAATGCGAAACGAAGCGAAAGCTATTTAATTTTGTTCCGGGTGCGTTTGCAAACAAAATTGGCATTCCTTCAGAGAAGTTTGCTTTGAAAGGTTTGCGAAAAGGATTGAAGCTCAAATCCTCTTCAGGTATCCGCACCACAAGAAAATTTTATTACGCTTAAAAGCCACAGCTTACCCTCAGGAATGGAAATTTCCTTACAAATCTATGCTAAACGTATCTTTTTCATTACTCTCATGATCATCTCAGCGAAACAGGGTTTCCTCTCGACTTAGCCTCGATGTTTGAGGTAAAAGAAATTTTCAAGCAATTTCGCCGAGACAGCGCGCGGACAACAAGGTTCCAGTTTAAAATGGCAAGGAGCTCATCTTCCGCAAGTCTTTATTATACTCGATGTCAACTTTATGAAATAACTTCGCCTTTAGAATCTTCGAGGTGCCTCATTTCGAGTAACAACCAGATTTTCGGAAGTATTTTGTTGAAGAAATTAAATGATATCCCAAAAATGTTCTATTTTGGGAGGACACTCCCGTTCCTAAGTAAGGGACTGCACTAACCAACTACGCCACGAAATCAAGTACCCGATGAGTCAAAAATCTTTGGATCTTACGGACTCTAGGGCCGTTAGCTCCACATACATTGAAGTTTATCCAATCCTGCTCAAAGTCAAAGTTGAAGTCTTCACATTGCTATCGGAATGGTCGACCAATTGATTTTAGTTTGACCTTGCCCTTTGTAGTCGTAGTTGTATTGATTGGTTAGTTAGGTAACAATGTTAGTTCAATGGCAAGAGACCACGGAACTAGTTTCGACACCGTCCTAAACCGTCTTCAATTGAAAGTAATAAGTGCGTAGGTGACATTGTGTCACGTTGGATGCTTATCTCATCTGACATCATACCGGTCAAGTATTTTATATAATACAATCCCACCTCTCCCAACAGGAACCAGTTCATCAAGATGTTTCACAATGTTCCGGTTGATAAGCAAAAACTTCACGAACAATTAATTTTCTCGATTGACATCAGAGATCCCTCTGGTAAATCAAAAAGTTGAGTCATTACCCGCAGTATTTAAAACATTGGAGTCGATTTGAGATGAAATGTCTAAGGGCGGTAATAAACAAATGTAGGGTTGAAATGATCGGTTTGTTTGCGGGCTGTAAACTGAAGAAAGGGGAGAATAGGGCGGAAGGTAGTAATTAATGGTCGGTCTGAGGAAGGGGTGCAATCCGATCAATTTACAAGCTATTCTTAGCTTTGTGGGGATAGGTAAACACGTTGATTAAACAAAACCATTTCTGTAAAGGTTGAATTCTTGTTTTTCCTCAGGCATGTTACAAACCTACTTGAAGGTTTATCGATGGATCACCAACGCCTCTCATACGTTATAAAATTTATCACTGATCTATAAATCTTGCATTCAAACTATCATCAGAAGTAGGTCTCATTAATGATAACGGATGTTATTCGTCGTATATTTAGGTCTGTGAATATCAAAAACGCTCTGTCGTCTATCTTCTTTTCAATTATACTCTCCACACTGTTGTGGGTTTCCGACATTTTAAATTTAAACCAAAATTTATAGGTCCCTACGGACGCCGTAAATATTCCGAGCAATAACGGACTCAAATGCGCCGTATAAAATTTGTACGAATTCAGCACATATTGAGTGGTCTTTGAGATAAGTATAGGATGTTCAGAAGGTAGAATATCCGACCCCTGCATTTGGCTATTGTTTTAAGTGGGCTACACTTCGTTACGCCCCAGCCCTCAGCCGAATTTTTCAAGCAGTCTTTTGATACTTTTTAGCGTAAGTGCCCTCTCTCTAAACTGATAATGACAGGCCTGACTCTGGGGGTTAACACAGGGAGTGAGCTAAGGAAATTTATTGTAATGGCTATAATGCCTTTCTTAACTGGTAATAGAACCGTTAACGGTAAGCCTGAGTTCGCGAACACCTGACGCGGAACGTTTAAGTAAGTGCCCACTTGAATTTTAGGAGACTTGTTAGTGTTCCTTGGATCGATGATGCCGTCTGGTTCCGAATAGTTTGGCAGCGACGTGATGTGAGTCATAGCAAACTTGGGAAGATTTCCACAGACGCCTCCATCTCCCCTATGCCATTGTTTATCGGGGATAGCTAGTATAATCCTTACAAATGACTGTGCTCTAGTTGCAAGCACCTGTGTTTGCTGTCTGCGAAGCTATGGGTCAATTTACAGCTGCTAATGTTAAATACGTTATGGTTTTGGCCGTACTGCACCAAATAATTGCCAACGGCACTGGTCTATATTTCATCATCATATCAGCACACACACATCCACTGCTGGACATAGGCCCCTATAAAATTACGCCACAAATAGTGGTCCTCAGCCGCTTCCATCCATCTACTCCCTGCGACCGCTACGATGTCCTCGGTCCGAGTGGATGGTTTCCCAATACTCCGTTTCGCGTTGCATCGTGGCCGCCACTCAAGAACCTTTACTGCCCAGCGGTTATCAGTTCTGCGAGCTATATGATCTGCCCACTGCCACTTCAGCCTACTAATTCTGAGAGCTATATCGGTGATTTTGGTTCTTATACGGATTTCGTATTCCGGGTTCTGTCACTTAGAGTAAAACGAAGCATAGCTCTCTCCATCTATATTTACTATACGACATTTTTTGCTGCTATAAACTACCAATTGAAGTTTGCCCAAAAACCGAAATGAAATTACAAATATATGGAGCGGCAAACAAGCGAATTACACAGTATGAACATCCATAAACTCAATTATTTTCACCGCTGCACGCGTAATCATGTACAATCTGAGTCCACCCCATTGACATGTGACTCCTAAAGACTGTAATTGTGGGAAATTAGATAAATTACAGTGTCGGACTGTAGGGATCGTCTCGTTATCCTTTAGAATTATCCGTTATATCGTTACCCGTTATCCTTTAAAGTTTAGGTTTACGCTCAGTGTTCACGGTCTAGGGTCCTACATAGGTATTAGTCAGTTGGCCATTGAGGCATTGTTGGTATATTTAAGGATGCTAGATTTAGCATGTGAGTTATTTATCTACAAGCAATATGAAATGACAATACTGCGGTCGCAGTTGTCGTTCGTGTATAGGCCCAATAAAACATCTATTACTATTAGCTAATATTATGAACTTATACATACTATAAATACTATGAACCGTTTGTAAAATAAACAACATTGATATACTAAAATATGCCTTTATCGTAATATTAAGAGATTATTTTATGTAATAATTAGCACTCTTGTCGCCTGAAACACAGGATTACCTAGTTCAGGCAAAATTGTTACACTTAGCTATATTTATTTATTAAGTGCACTAATCTTTTTTTCTTTGTCCGTCCTTTAAATAATTTTTATTTATATATTTATCAACGTAAGTTGCGACAAGCAAAAACTGAATGAAATTAAATAATATTTATTTATTTTATTTATTCAGTTAATGAATAATGCTGGACAATCCACACAGCATCATCTAGCCCCAAGCTCAGCAGGACTTGTGTTATGGATAGATATCTGATAAACTTATTCATTAAACAGATAGATATTTTTTACAATAAATAAATAATTTATTCAAAAATAACTTAGGATAACAAGAGTACTTAATCTTATATTTTTATGGGATACGATAATACATGTGCCTGAACTAGGTAAAAACCAGCTTTTCAGGCAAAGTGTTGACAATAAACAAAATAATAAAATCCCATAATAAGTTCCATAGTAAGTATGCTGTATGAATTACTAAATACATACTAAATGGTAAGTTAAATTTAGGGGTCTTTAGTCGTTTCGCACCGCGAGCGGTTCGAACCGCGGTGTGAAAACCCCAAGCACTGTTTCTGAATAGGGCCATTCGCACCGCAGTGGTTACGGCGGTGCGAATCGCCCAAGATTCTTTTGAAATGGGTCGTATCGAACCACGGGAAAAAACGACTCGATGCTCATTTTGTAAGTCCAATTCAGACACACATAATTTTTTATTTGTAGGTACAGACAAGAGGAAAATGGATAGTGATAAAAAACATTGCAATATATATATATATATGTAATAATTATATTTGCTCAAAAGGTGTTTTTAAAGTAATAAGGTAGGTTTTAAATCCCAGCTTCATCAACATTATACATTTTACTAAAAATTTACTATTGTTAATCAAGGGTAAGACGTACACTATTATTTACATAAGACTAGGTAATCATTAAGAATCACAGGCGTAACATTTTTAAAATCTGGTGTCTTAGGAATTTTTATCAATAAAAAGATGCCTATCTAAAATAATTTATTTATCATCATTATCAACCAATCTTAGTCCACAGCTGGACATACCTCCCCTAATGAGCGCCATAGCGCCCTGTCTTCAGCTCACCGCATCCAGCGTCTGCCTGAAGTCTTTCGCAGATCGTCATCCCACCTGGCCGAAGGGCGTCCTACACTACGTTTGCGAAGTCGCGATCTTCACTCGAGAACATTTTTACCCCAGCGGTTGATGGTTTTCTTCGCGAGATATGGCCGGCCCACAGCCACTTCAGTTTGCTGATTCTTTGAACTATGTCGATAACTTTGGTTCTCTGTCGTATGTATTCGTTACGAATCCTATCCTTCCGAAAAACTCCGGACATAGCTCTTTCTATAACTCTCTAGGACTTCAAATAAATATCATAAGTTGTACTTACCATATAAACTTCACAAAACATCTGACTTGTCTAAGTGCTTATTTTGTAAGCCTAGATAAATAAAGTTATTGATTCTGATTCTGATTCATCACACATTTGAATAACAATTTATCCTGTCACGTCACCACTCTCAAAGTAGATAAGAAACTGTGACCTTATCAGTATCCCCAGTGCAAGCAAAAGCAACTACCAACCAAGCAAGCATGTGCCCCTTGCACGGGCTTGCTGATTGGTAGATGTTTTTGTTACTTTCAGGTTATTCTGTTGTTTATATGACCGGTAAGTCTACTTTTGTACAAAGGGTTAATTTTTGTCAGAATTCACCCATTCAAAAAGAAAACTGATTTGTTACTCTGCGATATGAATTGACTAATTCAGAAAAAGGTTTGGTCTATTCACACCGCGGTGCGAAAGAACCCATTCAAAAGGAATACTTGGCCGATTTGCACCGCGGTTCGAATCGCTTGTGGTGCGAAACGACTAAAGACCCAAATTTAGATCAATAGAATACCGAAATGTTAGATATTTCAGACTGTTTTGGAAATAAATGGCTTACTTTACTTTACTTTTTTATACTTTAAGGTGCTTACAATCAGTGGCCTACTTTAGAACAGGCCATAAATTTACTGTGTCATCGTATTAAGTTTTTTCTTATGAACGGAACGGATAGCCTTAACCCTCATACAAACGTACTTTCCGCTTCATTTGGAAACTAAGTCCTCTCTATAATCTGCCAGCCCGTGACAAACCACCTTAAGGGATAAATATTGCTTAGCACATTTAATCTATTATATATACATAGAAAACACTCAGAACACCATGAACAAATATCAGCAGATCGAACAAACATTTGTCCCGAGGTGGGAATCGAACCTGGAACATTCAGCGTCGGAGGCTGACATTCGCCCGCTGTGCCACAGTAAATCCACCAGCACCAACGTTTTTTGAGAGAGATAGGATCCGTTGTGTGACTTAAGCATCAAGCTAAATACATATATTTTTGACTAGCTGTTCCAAAAGTTTCTATTTCTATAATAATTGTGTATTTACTTTTAGACCATATTTTGTTTGTTCTGAAAAAACTAAAAACCTAACGTCAAACTCCTAAGTATTTACAAAGTTTTTTTAAGTTTTTCGAGACAAACACTTATTCCTCAGGAATTATAATGTTTATGGGACCACCTCGGGATCATTCTCCATATAATAGCGAATTAATTTTCCTAAACGGTCCATAATTGACGGAGAAATCAACAAACATACATAAATACAACAAATACAGCCGAACATAGAACCTCCTCTTTTGTTTATCGTCGGATAAAAATACAGAAACAAGGTAGGTACCTACAACATTGTTCTAAAACAATTTTAGTTTTTACTAATAAAAACAGGTAAATAAATCATCATGTCATCATATCAGCCCATACAAGTCCATTGCTGGACATAGGCCACCCCCATACGACGCCACAAAAAGCAGTCCTGAGCCACCTACATACATCGGTAAATACATAGTAGATATTATTGATTCCTTTGATTTCGTACGTTATAACTGCTCAATGGCCGTTCCCTAATCCTTAACAAGTCTCGAAGTAATTCCCTGGATCGAACTACACGTCCCTCTAATACGCTTCACACAAAATTACCCTTCCTAATTTGTGTTCGCTAATTCAACAGATTTCCCGATTTTCTCCGTTCTGTCTGGCAGGCAGTCATTCGTATTTGTTTCAGTTCCCCCGAGCAACGCATCCGAAAGGGGAAGGTGGGCTTAATTAGGAAATAATGCTTAAGCGATTAATCACAAGCCCCCTTCCACAGGGCCCTTCGCTATGCCTAAGGCTAGGTTCAGAGTCTTTTGTTTTAACAAGTGCTCAGGGGCCGCATTCTGCTAACCAAACCCTATACCATGACAATGGTATCGTCACAGAATCGTCGAAGCAAAAATTGTCTATAGTATTTAGTTATTATATCATAAGACCTTGAAGGGCTTGATTTGAAATAAAAATGATTTTATTTAACTAAAAAAAAAAAGATTTTATTAGCACGTAGAAATTCGTGGACTAGTTTTAACCTTGACACTTTTGACACAATGTCCCTCCATCTGTTTCTTTCATCAAAGGTAAAATGCCAAAATGGGGAATTCTGAGACGATACCCATGTTATGGTGAAGCAATTAATTTAGTGGAATCAGGACGTTGTTCACTTTGATTCTGTACCACTTTTTACATTTTCTCGTAGAATTGCGCCTTGCGGCATGACAGTTGTTGTCTCTCAGCAATAAATCCGTTGCAAATAAAATCTCGCTAAAGCAAAGTGCTACAAAAGGTAAATAAAATGCAGGATGAAAACTGTAACTGCCGTAATTAACGTTTCATTTGCTTTTGTTTTCTGTGAGATAGTTTGGGGTTTTTATATGAATGCAAGCAAGGATGTTCCATAATTATTTTGTCGTTGAGATACGTGTTTGAATAATCATCGTGAGTAGTTTCTTAATAAATAAAAAAATAACTACCGCATCAATCATTGCCTTACGACCTACATATGTTAGAAATATTAGCAGAAAAATGGGATTAGATGTGCCAAATTATAAAACGAAACCTCAGTCGAAGTCTTAAAGTTGATTTCCAACGGGACCGGGCCGTGTCCGGCAGACCTGAAACGGTCGTGGTTCGTTTCACAGCACCCATTGCTTTGCGTATTGTTAAGTCAAAGGTTAAGTGGACCGATTTTTAGGGGCTGGGAATTGAATGGCATTTTCGCAAAGGGGATCTTGGAGCACCTTTTCAATTTAAAATTTACCTATAGGATACCGTTGTGATAGGACTGATTTTTGTTGAGTGGGAGCGCAAACTGGAGCGGATATTTGACACTCCTAAAAACAGACTTCTAATTTCTTTATATTTACATTGTTTTTCAGTTTTGCGGACCAGACGCAGGTAAAATTGTGACATGCGATGTCTTCTTCTTCTTTTAGCTTTGGCTCTGCATCTGGATTGATGCAATTCTGCCAGTTTCAGTATTGCGATGTCGCGACACACTCGCAAGCCCACTTCATTGGAGCTGTCGGTGTTACTTTCACGATTCTTGTAAACGTCGTTAGGACAGTGTGTGCTTCTTTTCGAACAACTGGTACGTGCGTCGGGTCTGGACTAGAAACACAATGTGTGTGATGCGTCGGATGGTGTGTTTACCCACACCACCGAAAACACGTCGATCTGGCAGAGACCGGTGGTGTATGCGCGCGTTGCGTCGCGTCGGGTGTCGGGTCGGATTCTGGACTTCTCAACACGCATCGAGTTTCGTCGGGCGGCGGCGTTGCGTGTAGATATGTAGTGTTTCAGGTATAGTTACTGTGGGTTGCATCAAAAATTTTATACCTAATAAATATGAGGAAATCACCAAAATTATCAAATAAACAAAAACAAAAACTCTATAACTCAGATGAGTCAAGTTCATCCTTATTAATGTGCTTACAAATCCATCCGAGCAGCTTGTAACGTATTAACTGTACATAATTGGTAACACAAAACCGCTTGGGGACGTCGCCTGTTATGAAGCACACAAAATTTCCACAAACCCTTTAATACGTTCCTATCATTCCACTCGATAAAGGATTCAACGTAGAAGCGAAATAATTTTAGATTATACTCAACTTCGATTGTCAATAAGCCTCAGTAGTTTCGTTTTATAAAAGCTTGTGCGAAACCCAATGCCATCGTTTAAAAGGGCGCTCTCAGAGTTGAAACGCTAGAAATGTTAAATGTGATGCACTAAGCCCTAGAGTCAAAGGCGACTCTAAATTCACCGATAACTTCATATCGGACATAGATTCTGAGATCTAACTTTCCTTACTTACCAGAAGATGTATTATATATTGTATGTAGCTCGTCAGTTTCGATTCTACTCGTTATCTTATGCTATTTATCCACTGTTTTCACTTGTCCCCTTGTGTCTCTCCCGAAACTCCTCAGTTGATGAAATTTCGGTAATGCCTTAGAGCAGCTTAGTACGGCGGTATACTGTAAAATTCATGGTAAGTTTGTGATACGCTTTGTTGTAGAATAGCTATAGTGCTTAAGCTTATCCGTGCTTAAGTAGCTATAGAGTCACATTTACTAGAACTAACTAGCCATTTATACGTATGGCCTACAATAAGAGAAGTAGATGCCTTTTTATTTCAGTTTATTTGATGTAGTTTTTATTTTTCCTAATTACTTAGCCTGATAGTATCAGGATAGCAAGTTGGTATTTTATTCGTGTCGGTAATCTTGTAAATGATATCAGAGAACAATATTTATACCAACAATATAATATAAATAAATAATGCGTGCCAAGCTAAGCAGATCTTGTGTTATACTAGAATAAGAATCATTTATTTGCTTAAAAACAAGAGTATTAACATGGCGTGAGCATGCAATTATGTTAAAATATAAATTAATTTTGACCTACATGATTTGCCACTACTGGCACTACTGGCGTGCAAATAGATAACCGATATGCTTAATACAATACACATAATATAGATATTACATAGATAGATATTTTTATTACACATCTATAGAAAACACCCAGAACATCAGAACAAAAATCTTCAGATCATACAGACATTTCCCCGAAGCGGCAATCGAACCTCCAGCATCCTGCCGCTAGCCGCTGCGCCACTCAAGTCGTGAGATTGCAGTGTTCAATGATTGCAAAGATATAAAGTAGGATAAATGTTAAAGATATATAATATTATTCGAATTCTTTATTGTTTTGTACCGTAAGATGCTGCTAGAAAGACAAAGACTAGAAGACAAAGAAAAATTTTGAAATTTTGATATGTTTCATATTATTGTACTTATACATTAATAATTTGTGATATTTCCCTGGCTTTAACTTGCCGCATCTTTCCATCTTCCGACGTCCATGTAGGCGGGATTTTGACGCTTATTTGTTACTTCTCAGGTGCACCATTCTCCGAATGGGGCTCGAGGGGATAAAGTGTAATGGAGTCTTTGTTATTTAAATGCATCCGTAAGGGTTAGTATAGTACCTACCACTCAATTGATATGCATTGGAGATATGTACTCTAAATATAATAAGGGTTGCAGTTTCAGTTAAAATTGTAAGAAATGGTCCTAAGGCGACGTAGGTGAATTTGAGTAGAGGTTTAAATTTTAAAAAAAAGCTACCTGTTGGTAACATTTACACGGGTGATGCTAGAGTCCGTACTCCGTAAGAAGTCCCAAAGATTTTCGACTCAGTTTGTTGATTTCGTGGCGCAGTTGCTTAGCGCAGTCCCGTACTAAGGGAAGGTCGCGGGTTCAAGCCCCGCCTAAATATATATAATTTTTGGGATATTTCAAGTGGGATGAGTAGTTCATTATGAATGTAGGCGGGTTAACTACGAATCTAGTTTATTGGAAGAAGACGTTTTCCCTTAACGAGGGAAACGGTCTTTATGATGAGTGTGGCTCTACTGAGTTCTAATACTACTAAGTGTAGATGTTTTTGTATAGTCACAGGTAATGTTACTTCGTAAGTAAAATACTAATAAGAATATGTATGTACAGACAATTTTTATCAAAACGATGAAAGACGAGCGGAAATAAAATTATCAAAACTGGCGCCATTGTCTTTTGTTTTTGCATATAGTTATGACGTCACAAATCCAGGCCTCCAGTACAGGAAAAACAAAAGGGGATCGCACAATCAAACCTATCTTCATTTACGAAGATAGGTTTGAATGTGCGATGCCCTTTGTTTGAAACGTCTCGGCCGGACAACAAATATATAAAATATTCAGCTAAATTGTACTTGCCTACATAAGTTTCCTTATACTGTAGGAAAATCTAAGAAAAGTTATCTCATATGTTGCTACAATTCCGTATGGGGATTGAATAAGAATTCCCTCAACCAATTCCTACGAAAGATTTTGCAAAACCTATACTTTATATGAAAATGAAAGCTTTCCGTCGTCGGAAATATCTATATCTTCGTCTCATATCGGTTTTGTAACCTCATTTTGAACACATCTGATTTTAGGTAAAATTCCTTCATTCTTAAGTTATATTTGGAAATCATTTACTTTCTTGGAATTAGTGAGGTAGGTCAAATTGAAAATTGTTTATAGCCATTATCGTCATCATCCGCAAACTGCCCACTGCTGGGTATAGGTCTCCAAGTTTCCATGCCACTCCATAAAATCCTGCATCAATCTCATCCAGGTTCCTGATATCCCTCACTTTTAGGCAACAATGGAAATACTTTTATTTCCATTGGTGCCTAAGTACTGAGGGTGTGAGGATAAACTGGGTACATATCGAAAATGTGTTAGGTACCTATATCATAAATGTTAAACTAAATATTTCTATTTATCTACCTGATGAATAAATAGCCATAAGCTCATAGTTCAAGCAACCCACCCTTAGTTCGTTCACCCTAAACTAACCGCATTACTTAAATCAGAACTTTATCCGTTCCGGGGAAAAATTGCAATAAACCCGAAGATTTCAGAGAAGTAATACATAAAGAAGTTCTGTTGCCTCACTTCGTACAAGATCGTAAAAATGCAACCAGCGCAGTTGTTGGAAAGTCGAGGATAAGCGAAGGGCCCCAAGACGTGCCTGGAATACCTAAGGACTTTGTAAAAAATCCTTGTGTTACAAACCCTACCGTACATGACATGGTTTGATGCTTTTCGGTTGAAAAATTGCGTTGTGCGTTCGCAAAATTTGTCATGAAAAAAACTTTTCGGAACGTCTACCTAGCAGATATGTACTTACTGAGTTTATTTCAGTTCAAAAATCGATGCAAATGTAGTTATTTGCATATATATATATTTTATTTCAAAATTTTGCTGCGTTTATTTTTTATCTTAGTCGACTCGTAGGTATGGTTAAATTTTCTGTCCTACCCATATTACTATGCACGATTATCAATCAACTACCCCAACATCATAATGTCTATTTTGTTTATAAGTGAGGAGTTTCTGGTCACAGATGCAACTAATCCACGAATAATGAAGATCTGAAACGCCTTACTTGTAATTTGATATCCTTGGAAGTAAAGGTACTGAAGTGATTGCTTCGCCATAATTCACAATTAAAGACTAGTACAACCTGGTGCATAGATTTTCGCAGTACAAAACAGAAAATGTTTTGCCTTACTATATTGTTAATGTTGTACTGCCAAAATGCAATCGAGCTCGTATGAAACTATCATCGCTTTCATACCATAAAAAATAGTTCCTCTCAGTATCAGGTATGAGCGCTGTGAGGCGCTATATATGGAAGAATTTTTTTTTAGTATTCGTAATCTATGCAACGCTCTTCCTAAGGCCTCTGATGAAATGAGTAAAATCTTGTATCTACTTTTCTTAATTTGAGATAATTCAATCATCTCACACCGTTGTTTATCTATTGTATCAAAATAATCTGTTAAGTTTCGAGCTCTCATTTGAATGGTAAGTTTGCTAAACTTCGAGGTAATTATAGTAAAACTTTGATCACGGATCATCCTTCCATTTTGTATCCAATTAACAAATGAAGTTTCCCTAATTTTAGTAAAATTTTACAAAGTTTCGTCACGTGCCGGAATGTAAATTGTGGAGAATCCAATTAACAGGTTAGCGTAGGACTTTTGCAAGACGTTTCCCATTACAAAACAAAAAACAGATGGTACAATCGGTCGGACACTCGAGAAAATACCAAATCAATCTTTGATAATGGGTATACTTAATGTCTAAGTTCATTTTATAAGGTTTTGTATACCTACTAAAAAGTAAATTAGCTCGTAACCACATTGACACCGACTTTATGTCGTAGACAGGCTTATGATGATAAAAAATACTGATCCATTCCTCTGTCGCCTTACACACAGGAAAATGACCACCACGGCATTTTGATAACGTAGATGGTTAGACTTTTTATTGAGTTCACACACAAACAGCACAGAATAAGACAAAAAATAAGAATAGAAGTACTACTGAAGCGTAAAATAAACTAATTAAGTAATATAATTTAGTTTTTTTTCTATCACTTATTAACTTTTAATGTCTTGTTCACAGGATGCTCAGCACAGAACCTGCAGATATTCCCGAAGCAGAAGCAGCAGACGGTGGCGATTGGCAAGTCCGTAGTGCTGTCGTGCCAGGCTGATGCTCCAGACCCCTCTCTGGTCACACAGCCGCAATGGAAGGACCCTAAAGGACAAGTCATCAATGAGGCTACGTAAGTAAATCCCTTAATATACTATTTGGTTGCAATGAATTATGCAATAATGCTGGATACTACATACAACAGTCTCTTAGAAGATAGTATGCTATGGGAACGTGATGATGATGACGCAATACATGACTAAACAATCACAAATCAATCAATCAATTCAATACCAGAAACTTTGTATAAGTAAGTTTGACAGTTGTGTAACCAGCTATTAAATAATTAGACGCAATAAAGCGCTCATACTTTTACTTCTTTAACATACAATATCGAACTTATTTGTAAAAAAAACAGTTAATAAACATAAGCAAAATAAGTAGTCCTGATTTACTAGATACAATTTTTACCCTGAGTATACAAAAAACATACACACATAAGAAAAGCATAAGTTATGGGAGTGTCGGTACTCGTACATACAAATGTGTATCAGACGTTGAATACTCTCAACGGATTCCTAGGAGGGCGTAGTAGTTTAAAAAAGGCCTAATTCTTCTTCTACTACGGCAGTAGTGTTAATGTTTTGATTGTCAACAGACCTGGGACACGACCTGAGATCTATACGGAAACGATGCCAGCTAAACAGCTGCAGCTACTCTACATATCCTCAATCAGCACGAACATGGCTGGCAACTACACCTGTGTAGCCACCTATACCAACCAGCCCCTGAGTACTAGCATTGTTCTAGATACATTCAGTAAGTACCTTGACTTAGATTGTAGATTTGACCCTTTTCTGTTGAGTACTTTATCCATAAAACGTAGATACAAATCATGTTTTGTTTGGAAAAGGTCAATCGACACACATGTTGTTCTTGTAGACTTACTAGCTGCGCTGGGCAGTGAATGCGTCAAAAATCAGCCTTAACTTCTAAACCGAAGAATATGGCAGAACGTGAACATGAGGCTCCAGTTGATGCAGATTGGACCCGTGAACCCTCTTGGTCTTAGTCTAGAGTATTTCCTAGATTCTTTTTTTATACTTTCTGTAAAGATGTATTCTTTATGATGATGTAGACATAAAATATTTTTTTCTACAAGAGAAGATAAAACTGAACTGTTCTGTTACAGCCGCCATAACCTGGACGAATGCGAATGAAAACCAATATGCTACAAAGGGGAAGGAGCATAAAGTCATGTGCGAAGTTACTGCAGAGCCAGCGCCTACAGTAAACTGGTTCAAAGATGGAACTAATGTAAGAACTTTATTAATTTCTACAAATATAATAATTCTGTACAGTCGAGCAGTCTAACGTATGACTTTTTTTACAGATCGAAACTGGAGATAGATACGTCATCCACACAAACGGACTTCTTATCAAGAATGTTGAAGAAAGTGATGATGGTACTTACACCTGCCGAGCAGTAGTCTACCAAACCGGTGAACTTGCAGAGAGGAACATAAAACTCGAAGTAAATGTCAAAATATTCCTCTGACTTAACATTAACAAGATAGTACCTTAAAACTAGACTGATGAGTAACCAAATACAATTGCAGGTTTATACGGCACCTGAAATGGAGGAGCGTGAAACAAGGGTCGTGATCAAAGAGGGAGAGTCAGCCGCGATTACTTGCAAAGCCAGGGGCAAGCCACCGCCGACTTACACTTGGATTAAAGCGTCGACCCGCGAGGTAATCCTACTGAAACGTCTGTTTCTTTGAGAATAATTTAAACTCAGTTCATTACTATTTTAAAGATAATATATTATTATTAATTGAAATCAGCACATCAGTTATTGTCTTTATTGCAGGCTTACCAATATTTTATCAAACCACAAGAATAACCTACGTATTAAAGTTTTCAAATTTAATTTTAATTAATTTGTTCGGCAAATTACTTTCAAAATCTCGAGAGATTTCTCTTTAAAAAATAATTACTTCCCAGAACTTGGCAACGACATCGCGCTACAGCGTTAATGAGCTGACTGGCCTTTTGACCTTCGACCGAGTTGAAGCTGGTGACTACGGCAAATACATTTGTAACGCGCTCAACCAAGCTGGTCAGAACGAGACTGAAATTGAAGTGGAAGTACTGGTTAAGCCGAAAATATTCGAACTATTCAACACAACAGCTCCTGAGAGGCAAGAAGGAAAGTTGGAATGTAAAGCATCTGGACGACCGGCGCCTAGGATTAGCTTCAGAAGATTCCCTAATGGCGAAGTATTCTTGAACGGACCTAACAATGGAAGGTAAGTGTGACTTCTTTAACTCTTATTCAGAATCGAATGATAATCATTATTGCTGGTATGAAATTGAGACAATATTAATCTCTGCTTATTTACTTTTTATAGTATCACAGTGGAAACGACCAGTCGTCAAACAGGGGACACGATGCAAACTATCGGAACAATCACAATTGCGAGTTTGAACAGAAGCGATGACGGGCTTTACGAATGCATTGCTGAAAACGATGGTAATATTTGATTTATGTTATTTACAAAAAAAAAGGAATAAAGGAAAATAATTTAAAAAGTTTAATGAACTAATTGAAAAACATAGAGGGATCAAAAAAAATTATTTGACATACAATTTTATCTCCAGGTGGCGAAGCAAGAAGGAATGGACTATTGACTGTTCAGTTTAAACCTACTTTCGAAAAAATGCCTACCATCCCCATTTGGAGCTGGAATGCACAGGCCGTTAATCTCACTTGCGTAGCTGAAAGTATCCCTAACGCTACTATCAAATGGCGGTAAGTAAAGGCATTGCCTATTCATGCTCCAGTTTGACCCTTACGAGTTCTAGGGTCCATAAAATTTTGGTCGAATCATCCCGAACGTCATTTGTTTTGTGATTGTTTGATGTGACAGCTCGTATAAGTCTAAGCAAGGCAAGACTAGCACATTATAATATGCAAGATAATTTTTATAACCCAATTTTGTCTTCTAGATTCCGTGACCTGGATTTAGTAGAGAACCCACGCATCAGAATTTACGGCTCAGGACCTATCAGTGTTGTTCAAATAACCCCCTCAGACAGAAGTGCATACGGAATGTACAAATGCGTTGCTACAAACCTTCTTGGCGAAGCTGAACATATTATTGACTTTAGAGAGGCTTTCCCTCCTGGCCCTGTTATACAGGTAAAAACTACAACTTTTGTCAGCTAATAGTTATCTTTAACTTTTCGTGTCTTACAATTTTTTATTTATAACAGGCGAAACAAGAGACTATCACAGCAACTTCAGTATCATTCAGCATTGTCGGCCCTGCAGAAGATATGGGCCCACCGATCTTAGCCTACACCGCTCAATATAAAGAAAATGGAAACTTCGACTGGAACCTTGCAAAAACAAGGACATGGTCTGCCAACTCCCCATACATTGTTGAGGATTTGAAACCAATGTTCACCTATGACTTTAGATTTGCTGCTGTCAACCAAGTTGGGCCAGGCTCATGGGGTGCCCCGGTTACTGTCATAATGCCAAGAAGGTCAGTTTCGTAAAAAAACTAATAAAATAAGCGACTCATAAATAAGACTCGGTTTTCGAAATGTGTATATCTACTTTCAGGTCACCTCCAGAGCAGCCAAAATGGAGAGAAGGAACAAGTTCAGAATCGCTTGTTCATGGCAAATATGCCGATAGGTTTGAACTGAAATGGAAAGTCCCAGCCCACAATGGTGAACCTATTGATATCTACGATATTACGTATTGCCCTGTAAGTACATTTCAGTTGGCCCTGGCTTATGTCCTTCTATTTTGTTTGAAAGTATTTTGACAACTTTGACAATGTTAAATAGTTCCGTTCTTTATTTACAGCAAAAATTTTACGTGTTTGATTTACAATGATGTACATATGTAATTATACCTACTTAAACACAGTATAGGTAGATTGGTAAAAAAGTAGTCACACTAAATAATTTTTACTAAAATGATTTTCAGGTTACGAAAGTAAGCGGTGATTGGAGAGTGGCTTCTGACAACCAATGCATAAAAGAAGAGTTGAAAAGTTCCGAAGCGATAAACTATGAGATCCGAGCCCTCCACCCAGACACTCGCTACCGCATCCACCTCAGGGCTCACAACGTCCTTGGGTTCTCGCAACCTGCGCAGCTATACGTCCAAACCGCCCTCGGTGAGTACAACCAAGAGAGTAACGAAGTGCCGGTCCAGGCCGGCTTCTATGAATATACATCAGAAACACAGAAAGACTCCTGTACCACCATCACCTCTTATGTTCACATCATCTTCGCTACATCAGTTTTGTGTTGGTTTTTGTGATTGTGTCTTAAATAGTGCAGTGTTTGGATTTCGTGCCTTTTTATTTTGTTCTATTAGTTCCAGTGACTTGATTTTGCTTCTTAAAAAGCAACATGATCTTAAAATGTTGGATTATGTTTAACTTATTATCTTTTTCAGTTACTTTTATGTTAATGTTACTTGTTTTAACGCTTTCATGTCCAGTCTTGCCTTTACATTGTAACACATTAAAACATTTGTAGGTACAAACCATAAACTAACTATTCAAAATTATTGTGATGTATGAATTTTGTAAGGTGTGGCATGATTTTTATTATTTTGTAACCAAATAATGCTTTCAATTATGTTTTAAGTACAATTTAACCATTGGCATTTTATAGTTTTTAAATTTACGAATTTATATTATGTTGGTGTTAATTTGATTGATGGTGAGTTATCGTTATTAATTTCTATAATAATTTGATTTACAACATTAGAAACTTTGTAGCTCTATGTGCTGTGTTTATTATCTAATCAATATTTTTTAGGTAACCCAAATGGAAGCCCAAGACTTTCCGCATGGTCTAAGTTGGATATTATGTCTGCAGTTTTAACTATAATATTAATCCAAATTTAGAGTCCTTTAGAGCGATCTTTTAGACAAAATACTTAGTCAAAAAGATGACTGTTGATAATTAAGTAAAATAATTGTTGTGATAAACAATTTTCTACATGTAAATAACGTACCTACTGTTGTGTTCTTTAAACTTTTATGATGTCGATTTGATATTAGGGTTCTTTCGTTATTATGCCATGGCCTATAAATACTATGCCTACTGTATTTTCAAAATCATCTTTAGTAGTATATAACTTATTGAACTAATTAACACTGCCAAAATATAAATGGTTGCATTTTAACCTGACGCCAAAACAATTGGTAAATAAGTAACTTTAGAATAATATACTATTACATAAAATAAAATAAGATATTGTCTACGAATTTTTGACGACTGTTTTGTCTTTTGATTTAGAGTATTAATTATTAGTATAATGCGAGTGGATTGTGAAAGAATGTCGTCCATCTTAACGATAGACTCTTGACATGAAAGACGAGTTAATTATAATGATTAATTTTACTACCACCTGTTGAACAAAAATCTAAACAAGATGATGTAGTTAGTTTAAATTTTATTGAATGAACAAAAATAGGAAATTGTAATTTGTTCAGGATGAAAAAAAAAATGACCAATATGGAAAGGAAATAAATGTTTTGAAAACATTTCATGCTATTTAAATTTCTGGTAAAGTGATTTGTGTCGTAACATATGCCATGCGAGCCATAATGTTCCGTTGCAAAAGAAATTGCTCCTTATGTAGTCGATAATGTTTCCTTAACCAAATTCCCTAATAGTTATAGTCATGTATCTTCTAGTAATCCCCTCTACTTCCCTTTAAATGTTGTAATGAAATTAACATTTCAAATGTCCCAAAGAAAGCTGTCAAGATGCTTGCCAGACAACAAATCTATAGTATTTGATCGTTGAAGTGTTTGTGTCGCCCTGACTGAAATATATGGGTAAATATATTTTAATACATTCGTACAATATATTAAATAATCCAGCTAGCTAGACCCCTTTGGAATGTACTAATTACTTATGCATGCTCTCTGTGTCCACCCTTTATAAAGAGCTATTCACATATTCCACTAGCATGCTCTTATATCCCTAAAATGTATATCCTGAATAAGACACGTGATATAATCTAACATTTTATCATAGTTTAGAGAAATTAGTTACTTCATTCTAGATGATTTGGTTTAGAATATCATAATTAGTTTCAAATAGTTGTATCATTTTTGTTCTACGAGCATGGTTTTTAGAAACAACGACCCATTCAGTTGGAAGCAATGATCGATGATTCATGGTCTTAAATATTATACATATTACTATAATTTATCTCATTGGTTGTTGTTCTATATATTACGTAACTAGGTCGCTATTATTTGGTCAATTTCTATTTCCAATTACAATCCTCTATTATAATTTCAGGTGATGGTTTAAAAAATATCTATAAATAATAGTTTATTTTTAGATTAGTTAAAAAAATATCATTGAATTTCTATCAGTTAGATTATCTTTGTAATAAAAATGTTGTATTGCTTATTTAGATTCAAATCTTTTGTCATGGGGTTTGAACATATAATTTATTTATTTTTGCTGCAACGAAAATCATTTGGAATGTCTGCATCTTGACAACTTTTCTTTCTTTTAAATTATTCTAAGTTAAGGTTATAATAATTTATGCATTGCTCAAAGGTCGTTTCCATTTCACCATCATTTCATTTTAATTCAAACCCCATTTCATATAGTGGAGAGCTATCTGTATGTATTATAAACTTCTTGGTATTATTATAGAAGAAGTTGAGTTGTTGGTGATTGGGTGCACGTTTTACTCCTAAAATCACACCCTCGAATACCTAGATCTGTATTCAAGTAACACACGTGTTGGCTAATGATTATTCCTGAAGTTTTGTTCCTACTATGCTCGCCACTGCGTTTATTAATCTCACGATACGTCATCTAACCATCAGCTTATTTTATACGATGCATTTAACTAACATTAGTTGAAGAGCAGCAGATGTTTAGAATGCCATTTTGTATTGTAAAAACTCAGGTGTTTTGCTTCTACTGCTCTTGAATTGTAGAACGCAAAGTAATCCTTCTTATTTTAACAGGTGTCGTTCGTTCTGGATACGCTCCTCCCCAGCTGTTAACAAGCGGAGCTATTATTGGGATAGCTTTGTCGGGTATCCTTATCTGCCTTATCATCGTTGACCTGCTACTCCTGTGTTTCCGGCGACAGGGCGTCATCGCTACCATTTGCGGCAGACGTGGAAAGAAGCACCAAGAAGATGAAGCCAAGCTTGGAAGGTAACTTGCATATTTTATAGCTTTCATATTCCTTATCAATGTGTTAACTCTTTCATATTTATATTTATTCGTTTAAAGTTCATTTAGCACTTCAATGTTCATTAAACGTTCAAGCCGTGTTCCCTGTTCCTTTATGATGTGTCGATTAGAGATGTTTCTGCCCGCTAGTCTGTACGGTTGGCGCTTCCCGCTCCCTTATTGCAGCACGAAGCCGCGAGCTCCACCCTCCCCAGCGCCTCTGCCGCCACCGGTCAAGCTCGTGTCTACTCCGACGTAAGGCACTATACAATTGCCATAGTACACATGCATGCTTTCGTTGTGCGGATGTGGCTTGAGAAAATGTACCATGATATGGTTTTGCTGCTCCAGAATTGTAAATATGTGGCGGATTAAAAAAGAGCTTGGCATTGTGCGTTATGTAAATATGGCTGTAGATAAAAGCTTTGAAGTTTTTGAGTTGTAATTTTGAAAGCAATGCCTGATTTTTGAATTGTTAAAATAAATTTTTATTAAAAACAATTTTACAGAAAAAGTAACCCAACGTAACGTTAAATGTTATGCTGCAATTGGAACATCTCTTACGACAATATACGTTTTTTCAGAGTGGTCTTATCCTTTTCAAATAATTGTCTCATGTTTCTCGCTCTCTACTAACGCAATCCTGACTTTTAGATTATTGTTGAATTTGTATATTATTAAAGTTGCACTTTTCACTAACTTGGTATTGTCTTTCCCCACGCTGCATCAACCATGTGTAGTTATGTCCCGACCACACCAGTGTAAGATATTAACATCATTATTGTTTTCATTTGTCGATGTGTCTATTTTTGCGTTTCGCTTTTGAGCTATTAGTTCGTTATTTTGCGGGCAAATATGCCACATGTTGTAACATTATGTAGAAATTTTGGTTGATTGTTGGGAAATTTTACTTTTGTCGTATTGCGTCTTTCAAAAATACAATGTAGTTTAGTGAATAAATTGGTGGTAAATTAGTGTTTATAGAAGCTGTACATAATGCTTATAGTTCTTTACTCGATGATTAACACGTACTTCTTAACAGGGACGAAAAGGAACCGCTGAGAGAAGATGACGCAATCAAGAGAAACTCTTCAGTTGAATTCGATGGTCATAGAGTATACGCAACCAGTGGAGGGCCGATAATTGGCAAAAATTCCGCGGTTTAGAATAACTGATTGCTATAAAACTGATAAAGTGGTGATGAAGAGGAAATTAATGATCATTTGTAGCAAATAATGACATGTAGGTACATAAATACATGCCTTGAAAATGTTGACGTGAAGAAATCTTTTAAATACTGAAAAGTGTGTTCAAGTCAGAACATTTTGAACTCAATTGCGAAAACATTAAACGGGCCATGTAGCTTATGTCTTGTGAGGAGCGCTACCAGTATTTTAAACTGCCAAAAGGATAATATTTAATCAATAATCATAGATACAAAAGCTTTACGTATAATACACATCACATTGCTAAATACATATTTTGATACAACACTATAAGGAAATAGTCCGTTACATAAGATAAACTTTGGGATTTATATTGTACAGACTTAATTACTTTATATATTTTTAAAAATGCTGCTTCGGCTGGTACGTATTGTGCCTTCTTGCAAATGTATTCTACATTAATGAGGGTATATTATAGCTTAAGGTCATGTACATATATAATTAAATTTTATTGATATCTTTAATAGATATATTTATGTGTTATTATCGTCTCAAATATCTATAGTTATAATTTTTGTATCGGCATAGCTAATATGTCGTTGCATTCATTCTATATATTATATTATTTCGATTGTCTGCCTGCCTACCTACTAAAGTGTAGAATGTACTGTTTTAATATAATTTGTACTTAAATTGTACTTATTGAGCATTCACCATTAAGTCAAGACAACCTATTATTACCTTTATAACTTTTTCTAACTTAAGATAAGTATTAAGATTTAGCTTTTAAATGTGTATAAAGTAGAAGCTAGAAACCTATTTTGATATATTTGTAAATAATATTATTTTTCTCATTGTGTCTCATATTATTTTAACAAATCTGATCTCTACAATATGAGATATACGTATTTTTTAAAATTTTCCTATAGCCGTGAGCAAAAAAAAATATTTGACAGTAAAATATGTACATTTAAATTATACAATGTATTGTATATCGCAAAAAATCTGAATTTTTTGAACCTAAAAATATATGAGACAGTTTTATAAAAGCTATATTCGCTTATTTAGCCATGATAAGCTCTTTGTTTGTTTAATTTTATAAACAGAAACTTAGTTTAAGGATTATTTAGCTTTAGTTCCTAAAATTGAGAACTTTTAGTATATTGCTATGAATTAAGTTACTATGACATCTCATATAGGTTAGGCGGAGCGTTTATATTTGTACTTACACCAGTAGATTTTTGTTATATAAATCAGAAGAAATAAGACATAATTCAGAAGGTATAGGTTTGATTCCTATATGCCATTACAACCCTTAGTCGTTCGATAAAAACACTTTTTTCATAATTCAAACACAGGATTATCTTTAAATTTACTGCTGTACTTAAGAATAAGAGGCATCTGCATGGTTATCGGTATTGCTTGAATGTTTTGTATGAATGTATGTCGGCTTCTTGTTCGTTGATGTTAAACACAAATGATACTGAAAAGCATTTTTATTAAAAAAGTCTCAAATAATTTCTATCTTTTACTTCGCACCTACTACAGCCATAATATATATAGATAGGTATGTTTTATGTACCTATTATAGGTTTCTTCGTTTAGCAATGTGGCATCAGAAGGGTTTACCATTATTGTCTTTAATTTATCAAAAGATATATACACAGATAATAGGTCGTTTGTCCGCCCAAAACATTGTCGACAAAGAGACTTGATTTATTCTCGTTAGTGTTGTTACGCTTTTTAATTTTTCTTGTTACAATGTAATCTTTTACGAGGGGATGCGCAAATTGCAGGCGGGCCCGCAGCTCGATTACAATAGGCCAAATGTTGTGTAACAACACTTGCAAAAGTATTAATAATAGTGATGTACGATTGTCGATTTATATTTTTCACGAATGTATAGATGTTTTTAAGCTAGAGATAAATTAGTAACATGCATTTCAGATGCAAACTGGATAAAAACTTGGACATTTTCAGTTTTAGTTCGCTTATTTGAAATGTATTTAAGGAATATTAAGTCTAGATACTATCTAGATAGAAACATTTAAAGTTATAGTCTAGTAATGTTCCCTAACGCATTCACTGTCCAGTTTCAGCAGTGTGACCCAATGTGACGTTCTCTACATCGAGATAGGTACTCTAGCGCTATAACTACTAATATTTGGTATGGAAGTATATATTTATTTAATGCTTTGATTTTAATCGAACCTGCACAAGAGTTTTTTAAATCGATATTTCAAAATAAAAATCAGGGTACAACTCTACGTTCTGAATTTGACAAAAACTATGCGTCACGGTTGACCCGGGCACAGTCAATCGATGTGGTTTAATACATTTCGAAAAATGGGCAAAGTAAAGTGACACACCCTGTATTATAAATTACGTTCCTCTCACGATAGGGGGACCAAACGTGCGCAATCTTTATGGAAGTGCAAGATTAATGAATTGGTCTCTGCAGTCGATCACATATTTATGGCATAGTGATGTTTATCTGTGAAATAGGAAGTCCTTGATTTATTGATAGACGAATACAATTAAAGCGATTTAGTTAGCGTTGATACCAATTAAATTTCTTAAAAAATTTTTTTTTTAAGAAACTGACAAATAAACTACTGCACTACTAAAAAGAAGTAGTAGCATCTAACATACATATTATCAAATATCAAAGTGCTTTAATTCCTTGAGGCAATGCAGCCAGCGTCTTGGGGATGCTTCCGACTGGTATTGATATTGACCAGTTGAGCTATCTGTAGATTGTTTGCAACAGTCTGCAGTTAGCTCAAGTGTTTCAATTGTAAATACTAGTTTAATTTGTTTATATTATTTGATTGTTATTTTCTTTCCTTGAGACCTTAGGCCTCTTGGACACGTCACAAAAACGAAATTACACAAGTATAACTAGGAAATAAAGTGATAATGTTGTCATTGTAAGTATTTTTAACGAAACTGATAGGTTCAAAAAATATGTTGGATATGTTTTTATATGGTCAACTAATTGTATTCGTCTATACATAAATAACCTAAAATATACTGTTTTCAAAATTGGCACGAAGTTTAGATTTGTTTTTCACTTTACCATGCAGAGTTACTTAAATCGTGCGTTAAATTTTTTAATTTAACCAAAAATTTTGTACCTCGGCGCAGCAACGAAATGGCAATTTCCCAACTCTACTCTCCAATTAGTTCATGGTTACCCTATCCTAAGCCTTATTGGTTATCGGACGCGAAATTAGGGCTCGCCAGGCGTCCAAGCTTAGTGTGGTTCATAATAGTTCCCTTTAAATAATTACCCCGGTAGCAGATGATACGGATTACCGTGCACGATACACCCTATCCTTTATGAAAAAAATACCCTGCCCTTATACACCTTGTAATACAGTAAAAATGGGTCGACTCATCAGAGTGAGAGATACAAAGCTTACCGACTGCCCTTTTTAATCAGGGGTCGTTTTCACAGTCACGCAATAGGTATTCATTTTGTGTGAAAAGTGATGACAATATTTTATCGTTAGGTAACGGTTTATTTATGGTGGTTTGACTTTGACATCGATTAATGATGCACATTTAACGTCTACATAATCACTACATAGTATAAAACAAAGTCGCTTCCCGCTGTCTGTCTGTCCCTATGCTCAGATAGATATTTAAAACTACGCAACGGATTTTGAAGCGGTATCTTTAATAGATAGAGTGTTTTAAGAGGAAGGTTTATATGTATAATTTAGTATCAGCATTGCACCCGTGAAAAAAAGGTTTATTTAGAGCAGAGTAGTTTACTGAAAAGAAGCTGAAAAGGTATATTTGAGCTATAAATAATATCAAAAGACTATTTCACTTATTAAGAGTAGGTTAGTCTGAATGTTTCTACAGTTCTTTACCTACTCTAGAACTTTCGACTTGCTTATTATAGATTACGCGATAAACATCCGACAAATTTCCATTTAGTTTAAAAAAATGTTTTGTCTGTACTACCTATAGGTAAGGAAGTAAATAAAACATACAAAAAAAACTAGATTAAAGAAGTAAAACAGAATTTTTTAAATTCTACCTGTAGTTTTTCCTCATGAACACAGGTACACCCTAAGAAGTTGCCTGTATAAGCTATTTGCTGAGAGGTAGAGATCCCTCGCTTCTATTCCACAAGTTTTAATATCCTTTATTTCAAAGTGAGCAAAATTGCATTTTGCTCACTATTTTTGCGCAGCAAAGTCACCATTTTCGAGTAAGAATGATGGTTCTTTTAATTCTGATTTCACTTTTCCTTGCATCGCGTCACAACAAACCCTAGCAGAAACATAGCGCCGCTCTATCAATTACCTCAGTTATTGACAAGGCAAAGTGAATGCTATCCATCAACCTGCCACTGCGTCTGCTTCAATGATAATAACCCGACGCTTTGGATCCTTTAGGGTGGTTAATAGAAACAGATCCATAGTGTTAAGTTAGGTAAGGGCACAGTGACACCTTTACCTACCGTTTAACATTGCTTTTTAAATTTTTTATAGTCTGCAGTTGTCTCCGTTGTTTCAATTGTAAATATTAGTTCTAATTTGTTTCTGTTATTTGATTATAATTTTCTTTATTATTAAATAATTTAATGTTTTATAAATTATTTTTCTTTTCTCTAACGTATCCTGTTACTGGGCGAAGGTTCCAGGAATTGGAACACGTTATGGTACAATACACGGGAGAAGAGGCGGGATTGAAGAATCTCATTGAGGTATCAACCCCGTTCACAGAAAAGCTAAAACGGAGCTGTCAATCACCAAAAGTCCTGCCCTGGTAATTTAGGGAGTTGAGCTGATTCGAGCCTGGTTAGGCAGGGGGCCTATTCACAATACACCCCCATGCGAGATTTCAGTGTAGATCCCAGTTCCCCCACTTAGAATTAGAATCAGGAATGAAGTAATTAGAATTAGAAAGTTCCAGGAAACGTTGAGATTATCTCGCACAAATTAAAATTTAAGTAAGAGATCTGTCAACGAGCAACCGTCAAGTTAATTAAAAATATTTAATTTGTAGGATATTACAGTCGTAAACAAAAAAAAAACTAATAACAAGACCTGCTTGAAAATTAGGTTTAAAATTAGAGACGAGGAAGGATCTTCTAATACGCCTCATAAAAAAAATCTTAGAAAATATTTAGTACTAGCTGCTGCCCGCACCATCGCCCGTGTTTTATCAGGTTAAAAAATAGCCTATATATTATTTCAGGTCCCATACCAAATTTCAGCCTAATCGGTTCAGTAGTTTTTGCATGAAAGAGTAACAAATATCCATCCATACATCCATCCTTACAAACTTTGACATTTTTCATATTATATATAGCAGGATTTTTTACATCTGAAGGATGCTTTTCGGCTTCAGTAAAACGCCGGTACTACTTCAAAGTGTTCCGGCAACATGATAAACTATTTCAAATTATGATTTGTGTTTATATTACAGACGACGACGGCAATCCAAAATCGATCGGGTAGCTTACTACCTACATAAATCTAGTTTTCGACGCGCCGCCGTCCTTGCAGGTAGTATACATACGTCGGTGGAAATATCAAGGTGCATTTTCGGTAGAAATTGCACTCAACGTCATCGTCAGTCTATGATAACAACAAGATGAGGACAGGGCGCCATAGCGCCATTTCTTTATCATTATCTGCAGTCTGTGGCAGGGCGTTGTTTGTTTGGCCAAAGGGCGTAGTTCATTTTTGATTCGTGCTCTCCACTCATGAACACGTTTACCCCAGCGGTTGTCTTTTTTGCGGGAGATATTGTTTGCAATGTGGCTTCAGCTTGCTAATTCTCAGAGCTATGTATTTCAAACACTTTGGCTATTTGTCGAATATTTTCGTTGCGAATCCTGTACTTCAGTGAAACTCCGGGAATAGCTCTTTCCATAATTCGATGAATGACTTTGAACTGGTAGACCAGAAGGAAATTGCATAGGCGGCTAACTTTCTATTCAGAACTGTCAACCACCTCCTTCTTGCTCCTTCTCCCACTGCCCACCGAAACTCTGCTGCTGGGCTACGACCCCGTGTTTTGATGGGCAGCAGGACGACGCAACGGCTTCATAACCTATTACGCCTGTACCTAACTTACATACAGCAATACTGGGGGTATTGCTTAGTGGTTAGTTAGGTACAGGCGACTGCAGTCAAATAAAGACCGCAATGCTACATCACCTTTAATATATATAAAATTGTAAAATTACACAAAAAAATATTTTCACTTCTCCTGCTCAAAAAGTGTATCATAATAGTGTAGCTTAGCGGGCCTAAAACTCGAGTTTAATACCTCGGGCTAAAAAGTATTGTTCTTTTTGATTTTTGTCTAAAATCATCACTCCGTACAAAGCATTCGTTCTCTTACATAAAAACTGGTCTTCTTGGTGCTCCGTAAATCTTTTTTTTTTTGAAAATAGAACCGTCTTGGTGATGTTTTATGAAGGTTGATTCTTCCCTTCACGGTAGAATGCGAACTGTTTCGTGCGGGTTAAATAGAGATTTTAAAAAAAAGATGGTATTGGCGCTAAATCTCTAGAATTTTCTTCATTCCAAATCACAAACTTTTACGTTTAACTTCCTGACTTTTACTTCCAAATTGTGAACGTGAAAAATGACATCAAGTGATAGTGAAGATGCTAATATGCAAATGGAAGAAAAGGGCAAAGAAATAATTAGGAATCTGTTGCCGACAAAATCACGTGGAATATATTTAAAGAGTTACGAAAATTTTATGAAATGGAGAGATAAGAAACGTGTGGATTCTTTTACAGAAGGGGTTTTTCTCACTTATTTTGATGAATTATCGAAAAAATTCAAATCGTCGACTCTTTGGAGCACATATTCAATGTTAAGAATGACCTTACAAACGAAACACGACGTCGATATTAAAAAATATGTAAATTTAACGGCTTTACTGAAGAAATTGTCCACTGGATACAAGGCAAAAAAATCTAAAGTCTTGACGACACAAGAAATCGAAACATTTTTAAATAACGCTCCAAAAAAACAATACTTGGCGACAAAGGTAACCTACTTATGTACTCTACTCAAACTATATAAATAGATACCTACCTACATACCTAAATTATGTACCTAGGTTATTACGATTATTAACACACTTATTTTTTTGTTCAACAGGTTGCTTTAATTTATGGAATCAGCGGTGCATGCAGAGGAATAGAGCTTGCCAATATAACGCTAGAAGACGTAGAAACGGATACAAACCTACAAGCTGTGAGTCTGCCGAACACGATAACAAACAAAGAGCGTAAATTTGTCATCAGTGGAGAATACCTTAATATAGTTAAAGCCTATCAGGAGTTACGTCCCACTAATGTTTCAACGAGAAGATTTTTTCTAAATTATCAAAATGGTAAATGCACAAGGCAAGTCATAGGCAAAAATAAATTTGGTAACATGCCGAAAGATATTGCCACTTATCTAAATTTACCAAATCCGGAACTCCACACGGGCCATTGTTTCCGCAGAACATCCGCGACTCTGTTGGTGGACTCTGGTGCGAATATAACGACATTAAAACGGCACGGTGGATGGAGGTCCGATCAAGTGGCTGAAGGTTATATAGAGGACTCTATACAAAACAAGTATCACGTCACGCAGCGGATTACGGAAGGAATCAATATTCTACCAAACATTACAGAACCCCAAGCATCTACATCGCGGGATTGGATGAATATGTCAACTCAGCTGAAGCCGCACTCAGATCTTAATAATGCAGGAAACTCAAGCATGAGTCGAGTCTCTCCAACTTTTACTCCACAAAAATCAACTCAAAATATTATCACATCCCAATCACAGAGAACCGAAATAAAATTGCCCGGGAAAAACATATCACTAAACATTCAAAATTGCTCTAACTGCACATTTAATTTTTAATAAAATTTCTGAAAATTGTCTAATTTTGAATTGTGTTATTTTCTCTCAATCGAAGTGAAAAGTAGAGTCTTTTACTCGAGCCAAAACCACCCATTATAACTCGGTCTTGTCATCCTCCCTCGCTACGCTCGGGAGTATAACAACCTCGTATATAATGGGATGGTTTAGTCCCTTGTAAGACAATCTACTATTATACAAAAATAAATTTTAGGTCGGTAGGTAGGTACTATTCTACAAATAACTCTACCATACTTCTTCTATTTTGTCGACATAGCTCTGAGAATTAGGCCTTCATGGATATCTTGGATAGGTAGATCAACATGTACACAAACATAATGTAGGCCAGATAATACTGCTATGGTACGTAGACTACAGGTTTCATGAGAGCGGGTGTAAAAACGTGGCCATTTGAGAGCGCTAGATGCACTGGCTCTCATGCTATAAATTTTAGCGATAATACGAGTTTACTGTTTTCTCTCATGCACTTATGCGAGTTTTCTAGTAGTTTTAATACAATAAAATCCTGTGCCTGCACAATATTCATAGAAATATTTACAAGAAAAATAATGTTTTTACATTTTTAGTCACTTCTGCCCTTGGCTATATTGGTAGGTACGAGGGTGCTTTCAACCCGATCCGTTTAGTAGGTCTGTCGGGAATGAATGTTTACCTATATACTTTTAAATAAATAATGATAAATAAATAATGCTAAACAATCTACACAGGATCATCTAGCCTTAAGCTTAGCTGCCTACAAAAAACCAAAAACAATATTCGTTAGAAAAATGCCAAGCAAAGTCGTTCATTTCTTTAGTTTTATAATCCGATCAACACACCCCATCCGTCAAAGCAGACGGTATTCTCATCACTCACAAGATTAAAGTTTTTCCAGAACTTTATATAATTGGCAGAGAGGGTGTGCGAAGATGCTGCGTTTCCTTTTACACAGTAAGTATAAACAGTAATTCATCTTCGTATCTATACAAAATATATTTATTTGTTAAATTTGATGTACTTGATGACTTGTCTCATATTTGAGAGTGGCCGTAAGCGGTCACTCTCTTTTGCAATATGGATAAGAAGTCAGGGCAATTTCAAATTATAATTTAATGGTAATATAAATTATAATTTGAAATTGCCCTGACTTTTTAGCAAAACAATAATCAGTTTACCTACCATTTATCAATATCAAAGCTAAACAATTTCTCATTGCTCCAAGAAATAAAAATTTAAAAATTGGCCTTTCCGCAGATCGAGTAAAAAAACCTTAGAATCGGCATTGATTTTCTGGATAAGCTATTACTACAGCGTGGGTGTGTGGGGGGTTTTCACGTCTAGACAGTCTTCCATAAATAAACACACTTGGATATGTTTCATAAAGTTTGCCATTGATTCCAACAGTTAGACAGGCAACCAGCGTTTCAGAAAACCAAGTTAAATTTTCACGGTATTTGGTAGTAACTTTTTTAGCTTTGATTCGTTTGCTTTTATTTGGAAACTTTGTTACCATTTTATTTGTGTTGTAGTGGAGCTTTTACTTCCTTAAAGTGTATTGGATCCAAATGCATAGGTTTGATCAATGTTATACTGGAATGAACATATGACTGACTATTGATGATAGATGAACATAATAATCAATAATTTTAATGACGATGACGATCTGCGAAAGACTGCGTCAAGCTGAAAACAGGGCGCTATGGCGCTCATTAGGGGAGGCCTATATCCAACAGTGGACATGTTGGTGATGATGAACTTATTAAGGAAATTAGTTTACCATACATACGTGTATATATCCATTTCAGAGGAGAAACGAATTTTTCACATGATCAATTTTATCATTCTCGATTTTAATACTTGAATGGTAATTTTCAACCTCATATTCTGTTCTTTAATACATGAAACACTACTAACTGTTGCACTCGAGGACGAACCGCGTGAAGTCTAAACACAAGTGACCAATGTGACCATCCATATTCCAATCCACCCATTTCCCCATGTTTACTCATTCCATCTCAAAATTGAACAATAACTCTATGATCCAAGGATTACAGGCTCCTAATCAGCATGCATCATCACGGGCGAGGGACGCTCGTGCCCAGGTTTTCAACCCACTGTGTCAATTAGTGTAACGTCATAATCCCACCCCCCCCTGTTTGGTCAGTGGGTAGGGTTGTATTACAAACAAACAGTGCGATTAGATTAATATGTGTGGTGTTCATTGGTAGCTGAAAAGCGTGGTGTTTCGCTGGTTTATCAAGATGAATTATTGACGTGAAGGAATACTAATACTGCCATGTGTTTCGGTGCTGGAGGTCTAAAACACAGTCGAAAGTTTTGAAAAAAAACTATACTTATAAAAAATATGCAATGTTTTATAGATATACGAGTAAATTGGGTAACTAGTACCTACATATTTATAAAGAAGTTTTGTCTGTTATGTTACAAAACACGCTAAGCTTGTATGTTTGGGTGTCGCAAGTAGTCTGAGGAACTAGACACTAATAATATAATGGTTGATTGTATTTTTTTTTAATAACTGAGTATCATTTTAATATCCTAAGTTATAAATATGCTTCGTTTGGTTCTGAAGCCTCTTTCTTATCAATAAAATTTTGACATCGGTTTTCTATGAGCAAGAAAAGTTTGCGTTCAATTACCTAAGAATTTATTTATCAGAATAAGGAACGGAGATATTCCGAGATATTCCGATTGAGATTATTCCGTATGTATGCTATTCGGAATATCTTATTAAACCAGCTCGTTTATATTTCAGCTGTGCTTCGATTCCGGCTATGTGCATAACGACTCATATTTATTGCGGAGCGCAAAAATTTGCGGTGGGCAATTAAAGAACCCCCTTCAACATCTCTCTTTATTACTTTTAAAATAAATGCGCAGTTAAGTTTTGTTTGTACAAGGACCATTAAGTTTAATTGTTCATAAGTTGTACTAATTGAATTTGTGCGTATTTTAATATCCAAACCACAGATTAGGTAATGTTACTTCGTAATCCAAACTGTCAAAGCATTGTTAGGTAGTGACGTGGTTATTTATATTTTTTGTAAGTTTACGTTTAAAAACTTCGCTGCCAGCTGAAAAATGGGCACTTAACGCAGCGACAGCATCGCATATATAATTTAGCGTGACGATGGTAAGAGGCCCGACGGCATGACTTTAGTCCCTTGGGAGCTGGGCAGGCCTATTGTGTGGGACGCTACATGTGTCGACACACTTGCGCCTTCCCATCTTTCAAGGACATCCGTGAGGGCTGGTTCGGCGGCAGATTTGGCCGAGGATCTCAAGAGGCGCAAATATGCAGGTCTCGACAGAGCTTACGCATTTGCTCCCCTTGGAGTCGAGACCCTAGGTCCGTGGGGTACCGAGGCTCTCCGGGTTTTCAAAAAATTATCTGAGCGCCTGGTCGAAGCGACGCGTGACCCGAGAGCTGGTGAGTATCTGGCGCAGCGCATTAGCATTGCCATACAGCGGGGCAATGCAGCCAGCGTCTTGGGGACGCTTCCGACTGGTATTGATATGGACCAGTTGAGCTATCTGTAGATTGTTTGCAACAGTCTGCAGTTAGCTCAATTGTTTCAATTGTAAATACTAGTTTAATTTCTTTATATTATTTGATTGTTATTTTCTTTGTCAATTTAGCAATATGAAACTAACATTTTATAGAGGTGATGTTTGTAGATTGTACCTAATAGGTTGTTTATTTTGGGAACTTACTTTCAGTAACTAGCTAGACCAATAGAAGATATTACCTAGTTATTTCTCTAATAGGTAAATTATGGTATCCATGAGTTTTTGGATAGGATATATTTTTTATCCAGGCACCTACTACGTGAGCCAGACTGTACTACGGAATAACAGAAGTCGAAATATCGGAGAACGGTAGCCAGAAAGGACAGAAAACAACAGAGTATAGAGAACATATAAATATTAATAAATAATTTTGGACAATCCTATCATAGGTATAACGGATAGAAACTACTAAGCAACTTCGAAACACTGTAGACCGAATGATCAATATCTCCGAGATCATGATCGTTTGGTCTACAGTTTTTAGAAGTTTCGTACTATGAGCGTTACTTTAATAATGAAAGATTATGAAATCAAAAGAACGCAAATTATAAATTATTGAGTTGTATGTTGATCGAACCGATAGCCTATCTCCCGAATAATTATTAAAAAGCAACTCAGATTTAAGTATGTCTAAAGTTGCGATTTTTCGTCAGTTTTCAAGGAAAATCTGTCAAAAATGTATTTTGCATAAATCTGAGTTGCGTTTGAGTTAGAGTAAAAACTCGCTGCTGAATATTCTGAACTTGTCATTGACAAAGAATCTAGCTAAACGAGGAGAAATATCTAATGATTTAATACCACAGAAACGAACCAACCATAATCCCTAGCTCCCGATTTCATAACAAACCCACAGTTGAATAGCCGTAACCAATCATTTATCAAAATCGTGCCTGACCCTTGGCAGATGGTCAAGCAATTGACCCGCGGTCTACACACGAAATCTCACCTAATACTCGACTATTGTAGCTATCGACAGATGTAAGGGTATCGAAAACTGTTGGCTTTCCGGCTCATAGCGAGTTCGAATTGAAATTCGGATTTGGATTTGCCTCTTGGAAAGGTCTGTTGAAAAGGGCATGCAAATTTCGGAATGTAGAGTACAAAGGCCTTAGGATTTACTTAATATTGTACAATGAGTTAAGTAGGTGAGTTTTATATAATTTGTTTATCATTCAGTTGCCAAAAATGACAAACACCGATCTTTTTCTCTCTTACCTTTTATTGATGACCTAACTTATAGAATTAGACAGCAGCGAGTTTTTACTCATATTTTATCTAAGGATAATGAATGTAATATATTATGTATATTAAAGTAAAACTCATATTTTTTCATAATTTAGATCTACATTTCCTATTTATTAACCGGTTAACCCCAAATTGAGTACTTTGTAATAACAGGATTTAAGACCACAATAACTGCATCCATAACGAACAGCCTCTACATGCATTGTCAATATTACATGCACTGTTGTTCACAAACAATGATGTTTATGTACCCTTCGACACAAATACATTCTAACCACATTTACAAATAAACCAGATTTCTGGTATTCATTAAATTACTAGGTCCTGCTCCTGCTCCTGACTGCACGACGTCACTGCAAACAAAGCCTAACACAAAATAACGAGAACTGAAGATTTTCTGAAAATGCTTGTCGTATCCTACGGCATGTAGGCTACTAGAATTTTTGGTCGAAACCATATCAGAACATTATCTACGGACACATATTGTTATAGACAATCAAATTTCCACAACATGATTTCTTTTTAAATGCGTTCATTGCCACAAATTCAATTCACCACAATGGTACCATAAATCTGATACAGTTGATTCGCATCTCGGGATATTGTTTCTTCTGTGACATTTCCAACGAGAAACTGCCTTTGGAGGAATGAGCGCCTACGATTCTTTAAAAGATTGCGCACGCATTATCAGGCAAATCTAATATTAACGATGCCTACATTACTCCTTTTATAGCCCTTATATATCTTGCAAATTGTTTTCTTACCCAGCGTAAAGAATGATACCGTAAAACCCTCTTAAAAAATGCGCACGGAGGTTAACCATTCTTACCGCACACGAGAATTCATGGTAAAACACTGGCACGTGGTTTACAGGTAGTAAGTACTACATAAATTATGTAAATCCTCGGTTTTCGTGAGCTCTTCGTCTTTGTAATGAATCCCTTCACATAAAACTGTAATCTTTAAGTAAAACGGGCAATAAAACGCGAACATTCTTTTCTACGGATGGGAAAAGAACACACTCCCTTGGGACCTTCTGAAGGGGTCACGTAAAGAAAGTTTTTCGGTATTTAGTTAAGAGCAGTTCTTCCAAGTAAGTATTTATCGATGGGCGCGTGGAGTTACCTATGAAGGGCTTTAGGAATAGGCTCTATTAGTAGAACGAAGTCATACGTGCGAACCCGACTATCAAAAATAAAACTTCTGGAAATGAAAATAAAGAATAAAATAATTAATGCGAGACAATTCACACGTCACTTGAAGACCTGTGGCGCAGCGGGTGAAGGTCCACCTGCGGCACAGGAGGTTGCGGGTTCAATGCCCGCATCGGAACAAATGTTTGAACTGTTTGTACGATTTGCAAATATTTGTTCCGGGTGGTTTAGGTGTTTTCTATGTATTGTAAAAAAATTACTACATTTTACCGTTATTGGTACCCATAACACAAGGTCTACTTAGCTATATGATGCTATGTGAATTGTCCAGCATTATTCATATAATTCTTAGTATTAAAAGTTTATAGTGCATAGTCTACAGGATATATTTTAGCGTATCATCACTTGATTGGGATTATCAAAAAGTTATATTCTTGGAAGTGGGGCACGTGGATGGGTCCTCGATCTGGACTTAACCTAATCCTACTAATATTATAAATGTCAAAGTTTGTAAAGATAGATGTATGGATGTATGGATATTTGTTACTCTTTCACGCAAAAACTACTGAACCGATTAGGCTGAAATTTGTATGGGTATATTTTAGGACCTGTAATAACATATAGGATATTTTTTATCCCGATAAAACGCGGGCGAAGGCGCAGGTAGCAGCTAGTAAGTTATAATTGTTTGCATCGATGACGGATAAAACGTAGGTATGTGGTGTTTTATCTAAATTTTCTAATATTGTATTCAAATGCGACCCTAGTTCTCAAATCTTCTGTAGGTTGAGTGTACGGAAGCTAAGTTATTATGTATGAGCATATAACTCGTAAAACAGGGTTTTTATCTGGACTACTTTGTAGTCTCGCCAGGCTTTGCACTACAGAAATGTAAAGTGAAAATTTTACTATTTTTAACACATATACACTTGACTTTTTTATACATAAGTAAAGAGTCCAGTTAGCATATAGAGTCTAGTTTTATTGTGGTAGAGTGCACTATATATGATAAAAACTACGTTATTACCTGAAATAGAAAATACGCAAAGAGCTGCTTTATTTTGAAATATACGTTTCAAATCAATTATATTCAAAAAGACAAAATATTACATGTCACTTACTTGAGAACAGGGTTTTTACATAAAATTAGTTTATGGTCGTTCAAAATTTACTAATTCAATGTGCTTATTCTTCGATAAGTGAATCATCACATCATTAATGATATGCTCGGTTGGTTTAGATTTAAACACATTGAATGAGGTTACATTTTTAATTTGGGAGGTATTGTAAAGCTCTGCGCATTCATAGAGTATTTCCATATATAGAGTTTTTCCATATTTCGTGCGTGACCTCGGTAGAACAATAAAGCTGGCGCGGCGAGATCTACTTTTTCTGATTTCTTTTACTTTATTGTACAATAGGTTTGTATGAACGTAACGAAATATTGTCTATCTAAACGTCAAACCGTTTATTCTCTGACTTTTTATAAGGTTTTGTATGGTTTTTCTTAAATAAATAAAACAACTGCATGGATCAGGATGAAATTTTTCAAAGTCTAGTCTAGTCGCAGTAGTTCTATGTAGATTTGGAATATCATATTGGCTTTTTTATCCCATAAATCAGTTCCTATCGGATGAAAACTAAAATATTTGTTATATTGGATTGTATAGTCTACTTTTTCCCGGAAAAAAACGTGTGCAAAGCCGCTAGCAAAATTTGGTCTCATGATATTCAGACGTCAAATTGATTAAAACCTTGTTTTGGCAATTATGTAGCTATCTTCCACAACATTACCTACGTTTGAACAAACTTGATGCAAAATAAAACAAAATACAAAAGTTAAGCCCCTTTATTTGGCACGTTGTAAACTTTTACGACATGCCATTGAGATGCGATCGCACTGTGAATAGGAATATTCACTCATTCGTAAGGTTAGACATGAAATAGTCATGGAAAAAAATATAAGATTCCAGTTATAAATTTGTTTACTAAAAAATAATTAGATTTATGAAGTAGCTCTTCAGTCTTCAAAGAAAACATTGGCACGCTAATGAAGAGTTATTGCGCCACAAATGGTTCATAAAATCCGGTTCTCCTTGTTTTTTATTGATTGATTCTGTGTATAAATCACATGGCAAATATTTTTCTTCTCTCTTCATAAAAGTCGGAAAAATCATATGTGGGCGATTATGTAAATGTGATCATTCAACTATGTATTGTCATCAAAACTTTCTTATTTTTCTACCAGGTACATTTGTTATTATAATCATCAATTTATTCACTACTTTATCAGTCAAATCAAGATCCAACATTAATTAACTGAAAATGACAATTCAAAGACCTCTTTCACAATCTTGTCACGTACTTCTTCTCAATGCGGCTCAGACTTGTCGAGTTGACCCTTCCTCGAAGCCAAAACCTACCAGAACTTTATAATATAATTACAGCACCCTCCGGAGCCGTTATCTAGGTTTCGGGACTATCGTGGACAGGCGAGGTTATGAAATCTCAGATACATACAAAGTTTTGTTTGAGCACAACTGGCAAAAGTTTTTATGAGTTTTGAGCTGAACGCTCTCGTGTTGCTAAGACAAATGCACTAGGAGTCGAAGGCATCATGTTTTAGAATGTATTATGTATGATTTTATAATACGGTTACTATTAGCCGCGTAGTGCCGCCCATTCCCCACACTGACCTCCTGTAGTGTCATATTTTTCCTTTCCAGACACCAACTATACCAATCTTGATAGCTGCCAAATAATTTTTAGGTGATTCTGCTACATCGTAGGGTCGGAAGAACAGTCAGAAGCATCGGCTTGGCAGATTTAATTTGTTTCAATTTGATTACTGTAGCTCCTTCAATCAACACAAAATATCTGTCTCTGTATGTATTGTTTAACAGTCATACCCATAACACAATCTCTGCTTAGGTAGTGGCTAGCTAGACGATGCTGTGTGGATCATCCAAAAGAATTTATTTTATTTACATTTGCATCAAAGATTCTAGTAACCTACGTTTGAGTTATTCCGGGTTAATCCCACTGGCTTCGGCCCATAGTAGTCCGAGCATGGAAAATCAAATTCAGTGACGATTTCATTCTGCACTTTTGATTGGAATATTTAGAGCTAAATAACTACTTTTACAAGTTTGACTGTAGTGAGTGAACAGTCCCTTCTATGCACTTTACTTCTAAATATGAGACATTATTTTAGTATTGTAGATAAGTGCAACAATGTTTAGTCTTCTCCATTGTGAAAATGGCGGTGTGTCTAGCCCTAATGCTGTTGTTTACTTACTAGCACGGTAGCACCTGGGACCTGGGATCAGGGGGAGTAAGAACATAAATTTGTTACCTTCCTCTACAACTTAGTGAGTTGTAGGTAGGTACTATTTTGGAAGCCGTTTTCTTCGTTACTTTATCGCTTGCGTAATGTTTTGCCGCACTAATGAAAAAACGAAACAAGACGATACAATATACAAAGAAACGACAAATGATACGATGAAAAACTAAGCTAAGATTCAAAAAGGTCACAAAAAAATAGTTCACAAATTAAATCAAAATTGAACTAAGGCTATGTTTAAGAACTATCACTTCAGTTCTGTTATTTACTGTTACATGCCAACCTTTGATGAAAAAGTCACAGAAGTGTCTTATAGCCTGTTAAAATCACTGCTTTCTAGGTTAGTATGAGTTATTTCTTTTTAGTGGAATCTTTTTTGGTGTAATTTTACAATTTCGGTACCTACTATGCTGGCTGTTTCTTAAACATAGTTAAAAACCATAGTTATAATTTTGAAGTACCAAACCTAAAATCAATTTATTTTCCCCTGTGAACAAACAAAAGAGGAAGGTTCCATTTCACTTACCCGATGTTGATTGCAAGTACTTGCCATTTCATATCGTTCTTTGGGCTATTTTACTCGGAGACAACCCCCAACATCACCATTATAAGGGTGTCTGCTAATTTGGTTCCTCGGCAACAGAGCATTAGGATCACGGTGGAAATATGACAGAATTACTTTTAATGTTATGGTAGGTAATAATAATGTTGAAAATAATGCTAGACAATCCACACAGCATCATCTTGCACCAAACTAAGCAGAGCTTGTGTTATGGGTATAACTGATATACATGCGAGTAATGACAATAGGTAAATTACATAATATTTTTTATGGTGGGTTCTGGTGAGAACACCTAATATTTCAAATATTTTCAGATCGAACAAACATTTGTCTCAAGGCGGGAATCGAACCCTTCGCCGCCCAGATCTTCGCCCACCGCGCCACAGAGGTCGTCAACACAACAACACCAAAGTGCTGTTGCAACTTGTACCCAACGCCTGACTATTTCGTCGATGCACATATTAACTTGCTAATAATAATTATCCAGGCACGCGCTCTACTTCGAAGCCATGAACTAAAGTTAAACCTGTATCTAGACTTGGTGTCTTCGCTAATCTCACAAACAAAGTCCTCCACCGCGTCTGTCTGTCTGTTTGCGATAAGCTCAAAAACTACTGAACAGATTTTCATTGCGATTGTCATCGATCGATAGAGTGATTCATGAGGAAGGTTTAGGTACATAAATTACTAGCTGTTGTGTGTACCCGCGCCTTTGCCCGCTTTTTATCAGGATAAAAAGTAGCCTATATGTTATTCCAGGTCCCAAACTATACCCATACTTAATTTCAACCCAATCGGTTCAGTAGTTTTTGCGTGAAAGAGTAACAAATATCCATACATCCATCCTTACAAACTTTGACATTTATTTAATATTAGTAGGAAGTAGAAAGGATATACGTCAAAGTTTTGTGTAAATTGATTGAATTTCATATAACGATAATTGTTGGAAGTGTCGGACAAAGTCAAGCCGCCGCCGCCGCCGCCTGGGAGTTTTCATCGAAAACGCTGTCTACCCTTTTCCTTTTACCTTCGCCCACATATCGGTCGTCATATATCGTCATTCATTATAATAGGTCTATTATCAAACCAACATCGAAGCGTCTTTCAAGTAATTGTAAATACCAAACAAAGTAAAATAAGATTTAAAACTAAACTGAATACTTACGTAGGTACTGCTGCAACACCGACCGTTTGCTAGATTCATAGCACAGGCGTTCTATTCTAAAGCTTTGTGTGTGATGGTACATCGATAATACCAAACCGGAAAGAGGAAACGAAACCCTCTTTTAATGTAACTGATATTAAAATACGAACGCATTATGATAATAAAACATTCATCCCGAATAAAGACCTCGCAATAATAAAATTATTCCTTTTCTGCCTCCATATTTAATTTTATGGCGCGGAAAATGTACTTCTTGGGAGGGGTCCGCATGACAATGGTATGATTTGTTACCCGGAGATATCATATTGGTGAAATAACCATGGAAGAATACAAACCATGATGAAAGAATACAGACAAAAAATATATAAAGAAAGAAAATTAATTAATTTACAACTAAAATCATATATGTACTAACACAGACAACAAGTAGAATAAATAGAATAGAAAAATAATTTATTGCCTTATAAATACTAATTACAGTTCGACTTACTAATAGATAAAATAAAATTAAAAATAAGGCAAAAGGAGTAAATTCAGGTTTTGCTACATGCAATAAATTAATATGCATGTAGCGCTGTTTTTCAATTTACTGCTCTCGGGTAGCTGGTCACCGAGAGGTTTAGGTGAAAGCGGGACACAGTAACAGATAATAAAATTAAAAACTGAAAAAGTCAGACCATGAAAAACTCGTACCTACTTATTTCTGTAGCTATAAATAAAACATTGGCTGTCACACAACGTTTGTCGAGATTCCGTGCATCGAGATAGTTTTTTCGAGATTTCGTAGTTCACCCCACAAAACGATGTTTTAGATCTGAAAATGTTTCTTCGGGCACTTTGTAAACGCGTACTTCTATCTATGCATATCCGTTTCCTTCGTTAGGTCGATAAATGGAACGTATAACTCTACTCAATAAAAAAGAAGTAGAAGCCAGAAATCAAATTCTCCCAACCCAAGGCATTTTTATGAATGATTATTTTAAAAGCTGTTAATTAGTGTTAAAACTTTTTTAAATAATCTATTATATTATATTATTTTATATTTGCGTACCTGCTTCCGGGTATGCAAATATAATAGATACATTTGACATCACTCTAGTTATACGATCTGACATGTATCTGTAATAATTAATTTAATCGGCAACTAAATGATTTGATTTGTGGTCAACTTGCTATGAGAGCACACCCCAAACCCAGCACCAATAGTTTTCAAACTTCAAAATAAATTAATCCGTAACACCATAAATTTAAACGTCCACCAAGGCTAAGAGTAACCTAAAAGCGTCACATGTACCGATTGGCCACGCAAAATAAACAGTTTGGAACTAGAAGGGTCACTCTGCCCACCCTCGGGTCAGCCCTATTGTATTGTCAATTAATTAATTATCTTTGGCCGATTGCCCGTCGGATTTCAGCCATGCACAGTCCAAATTCATTAGGAAACTTAATTGAAAAAAGCCGGACTTTGAAAGCCGGATACTGATTTATCATTAGCAGGGATGTATTGTTAAAAAATCATGCTTGCTGATGCTGGTACACCAGCATGTGTGGGACAAAAAAAAAACAGGTTATTCTATAATAATATACATGGTAGTAGAGCAGAACATGCCACGACGCTGCGCTTGTCTTTGTATCTTGGTAAATATCCTTTGTTCATATAAGTATAAGAAAATATTTATTGTAAAATTGTGTAAAACATATCATAGTATTTAGTATTTATTTTCAATCTTAAACTATCATTACAGAAATATCCTAATGCAATAGCTAAGTTGAATTTAGAATTAATATGTAAACATTGCAATTATTATTAATTATCCGTTATTCGTGGCGTCGTCGTTTGGGAGAGGCCTATGTTCAGCAGTGGACGTATACGGGCTGATGATGATGATGAAATATTGCAATTATTTATCGCTAGGGACACTATAATACACACCACGGATATACATTACAAATAACAGAAAACAAACAATGTAGCCTTACGTAGTTCGTTCAGAGAGACCTGAAACAGATCTATTTTCTCTGTAACCAAATTGAGCGTAAGCAGAGTGCGGGTAAGAGGTGCTTTTTCCAGTAAAATGGTCCTGGTTTTAAGAATTGTCACATTGACACAGTCTGTCCATTATATCCGGGTTCGAATTGTTATCGTATAGTTTCACGTCAGTCTTATTATTACACTCTTTATGTAAAATATGTATCCACATTTTATCAAAGATCTCCGCAAGTAGATTTTTAATAATGATATGACTTTAAAAAGCTAAAATTATAGAGCCGGACAAACGTTTCCGGTCAGTCGTAATTTAGCCGGACAGTAGCAACACCTAAAGACTAAATTCATTATCGAAATTGATGATTGTTTTGATGGAGACCGGACTTTCATTACGGATATAATATCACACGGAAATGAAACATGATGAAATTTCATATCTTGGAATAGATTAGGGTGTTCTTCCATGACATACAAATCAATAGATAACGTGGGTATTAAGGTCATTGTTGTTATTAGATGGTAGGTGTTATTATGAGACTCTTATATAAATAAATAATGCTGGATAATTCATAGATCTAGACCCAGGCTAAGCAGCCACCATAACACAAGCTGTGTTATAGTTACTATAGGTAGATAACTGATATACATAATACAATATACAGACAGATACATACATACATTATAGACTATATGACTTTATGACTATTATAGATTACATATATAGATATTTTTTATTATACATACCTAATTAACATCCAGAACAACTGGAACAAATATCTGCAGATCGTACAAACATTTGTTCCGAGGCCAGAGTCGAACCAGCAACCTCCTTCGTTGCAGGTGGACCTTCTCCTGCCGGGCCACAAAGGTTCTCTATATATCTAGGTACATACTGTACGTAGGTAGGTACTTTAAGTAGGTAGCTAAAAATGATAAATTTTAATAATAAACATTGCTGTTTACTGGTAATGTTCACTGTTCTTTTTTGTTAAAATGGCTGAAGGTGTAACAGGATTAAATTATTTACTAGGTACCTACACAATTAACTTAAGATATTTGATGACCTATGTGGCGCGGCAGGAGAAGGTCCGATTCCCGCCTTGGGACAAATGTTTGTACTGTTCCGTCCGGGTAACGTCCGTACGTAAACAGTTACGTATACTAAGAAAATAACTAGAACATCCGGACGGAACAGTCCGTCCGGGTGTTCTGGTTATTTTCTTAGTATAATAAAAAAGGACTACATATCTTCATATGTACATCGGTCATCTATCACCCATACATTACCTAACACAAGCTCTGCTTAGTTTGGGGCTCGATGATGCTTTGTGTATTTTTTCACGAGTTATTTTTTTTAAAGTAAATGGAGCACCTGCTTTATAATTTAATGGCTGGCAAATAAGTAGAAAGTTACGGACATAAGCGCCCAAGTTCATAATTGTGTCACTGAAGATTATAAAGCCAAAAGTCGTTCCGGCAAAAAGGGCAAAAGTCACCTGTCAACCTCGTGACATTCAAAATAATTAGGGACAAACAAAAACAATCTTTCCCACTTTACGGTTTTCTGAAAAGAATATAAAACAGTAATGTATCGTTGAGTTTCAGATAAAAAATATATTATGGGGGACGGTCAGTCCCTTAGAGGTTGTCCCTTCGATGTCCCTCTGACATCCCACGGGAAAGGGCTTATGCTTTGTTTTACGACACAAATAAGTAGAGTTTTATTAGGGCGGAAGGGCCTTGAGAAGGTTATTTGTTAAACCGCGAAAATTGGTCTGTTTTTCTAATTAAACAACGAAATGAGGAGGTACAAAAGCTAAAACTGGGAATTTTATTTCCTTTTTACTCGTTAAAATAACCAATTTCGTAATACGTGAATAGCCTCACTAGTAAGTAGATAAAGTCAAACGGTACTACCAATTACGATACGAAGTAACATTGCCTAATCTGCGCTACCAGTGTTATTCAAATGTATTATTTTAAGGTTGCCTTTTTTACTATTACTAAGATTTACAGAAGAAGCGAAAAAAGGAATATTACAACCTTATGAACATGTGGTTTAGCGCGATGGGTCCCACACGTGTAGATTAGTAGGTTTTCGAGGTTGCGTGAACAAAACACCACAAATGAAATAGCAGGTCTTGTTTACCTTAAAGAGGGAAAACAGTAAAAAATAATCCTTCATTCTGGACCGTGAAAAGGAGGGTAAAGTGAAAATTAAACCCACAATAATCATCAAAAACAAACCCTTGTAGGTACCCATTCGTAGAATTATTACACTCAACCCCCAAGTGCCTGGTGGGAAATAAAAAGGAACTCCGCATGTTGTCAATAACATCAGTAGGTGTCCCGTGGGGCGGGGTCGTTCACCTTGGCTGGAGACTTTTGGCTCTTACTGTACTTTGGGATAGTGGAGGTTTTGTGTAATTATTTGAAACATGACTTGTAAGCTACGGCGGCGTAGCACCTTTCGTAGCCGATAGTGCTACAGTAATAACTATCCTAGTTCCTATCCTACTTCCTACTAATATTATAAATGTCAAAGTTTGTAAGGATGGATGTATGGTATGGATGGATATTTGTTACGCTTTCACTGATTTGATTAGGTTTTGATTACGCTGAAATTTGGTATGGGTATAGTGGACCTGGAATAACATATAGGCTATTTTTAACCCGATAAAACGCGGACTAAGGCGCGGGCAGCAGCTAGTGTCTATATATAATGTAACTTATCCTAGTTTGTTTATTATCTAATAGATAAAGAGATAATACTTTTATTAATCACCTTATAAAACTAACATTATAGAGAAATCAAAGTGGCCTTATCGCTTAAAGCGTTCCTTCCAGGCGGTTATTTACAATAAGTCTGATTTCAACTGAACATACCTTCACAAAGTACAGAACAATATAATTTAAAAAAATGCATGTGCGTGATGCATTTTTTATAATTTTTCCACAAAATCTTCGTCTACGCTTACCCAATTATCAGAATTTCGTCATGATAATTTTTTTACAGTTAGAGCGCATGCGAATTCACTGCCCAGCCTTTGCACCGACTGCATCAGGATGAGTGCGATTCGAGTCTTGCACTTCATTTACCTCATTTCAACTTTAAAACTAAAAGTTGAATCTATTAGAGTAAGAGTTCTCGACTAACTCGACTCTAAGTGAGAGTAGGTAGTTAATACACCAACATCATGATATTACGGAAACAACCCTTAAGCCTCTTACCAAACTCCCCAGAATATTATTCCCCTACTAAAAAGGTAAAAACCATAGGTAAAACCTCTAACAAAACGTTCGTCACGATCTCGTTACGAATTCTCTTTGCTATGAATTTTTCATACTGTAAAAGCATGGTAACTTAGTGCTGTTGGAGTAATGCAACAAAAATGTGTTACATTTTACTTGTTTTTTCCTAAAACTGTGTGTTGGATTGTCTAATCTAAATCGTCATAATAGGATTTTTTATAGTACTACATGATTACGGAAATTTAGAGGCCAATGATGATGATCAACAAACAGATTTCTTTTCTATTTTTATCTTCTTCAAACTTTGCTGGAAATATCAACAGAAAAGGCTGAACAATAAGGAAATATAGAATGATAGTCGAAATATAGAATAAAAGTCGGAATGTAGAATAATAGTCGGAAACGGCAGACTACTGAGTAGCACATTGGCAGTGAGTAAGTAACAAGAATAGGCATTTCCAATTACTATTTATAACAAATTAACTACTTATAATCTAAAATATGTACATTGTAGGTAGTTCCTGGATTTCTATAACGTCTAGAATGCAATGCACAGAAAAATAACAAATCAATGTAAAATCAGTAACCTTCACTTTAACTGATGTAGATTCAAAATCACACATCTTAACTTCGATCGAGCGAAACAATTGAAATATGCAACGTAAGAAAATCGGATGTAAAAATCTTGTAAACGGGACCGATCCATGCGTAAAATCGGAAATGGCCGCCCTGCTCCAAATCGTCTGGTACTAAATCATAGTCACTATAAAAGTCCCGATAAAATAGTAAATATCCCTTGAGTTTTATTGTGCTGTTATATTCACAAATCTTCGTGATCGGTTTACAATCGCGTACTGTGGATATGTATTGTATTTTTGTAGCTTTATGTTGGAGGATATACAAGAGAATGTAATGCAAATTATAGTCCATTTGATGACCAGTATAAAGGTGTTTTGAGTGCTACCAACATAAATTCGATTATAAAATCAAATGTCCTGCGATTCCTGTGACACGAATCAGAATCAAAATAATCATGACTCTTTTATCCTGACATTTTGGCAAGTTAAAACATTTTGAAAAGACTACGACAAAACAAAAAAAAAGTAGTTAAGTCTCTTAAGTTTAATTTAAGAACAAAGGCTCGACTCGCACAAGAGTGAAATTAAACAACCATTGCCTTTTTAGTACCTGTTTTTAATAAAGTTAGACCTAAACATTAGATCTAGGGCTCTTTTCTAAGAAAACAAAGACTTTATCGATGACATTGAGTTACCTCATCTCAGTGTGTAGGCGGAATCGTTATGAGTTCTCAAGTCTCAACACGTCATACACCTAAACAGGGAGATTACTCAGATATAGCAATCTTCCTATTAGATGAACTTGGGAAGGCCGGAAAGTGAGTCATGGGTCTGGCGTCGTCCTGAGGACGATATAATTGTTTTGTTTTAGCGATGACAACGGCGACAAAGGCTTTAGGAAGGGGAATGTTTATTTTTAGATTTGTCACCAAATTAGTGGTGTCGCAAAAAGGACAATGAAACTAGTTTTGCTAGACCTCTTAATAGGTAGGTAAGCTAGAGTAGGTACCTACATGATTTTGCACTTATTCTAGTTTGCCCTTCCTTGAAAAAACTGGACTCTCGCGTGGTCTCGAGCATCCTATCCTACTTCCTACTAATATTATAAATGGATATTTGTTACTCGTTCACGCAAAAACTACTGAACCGATTAGGCTGAAATTGGTATGGGTATAGTTTTGGACCTGGAATAACATATAGGCTATTTTTTATCCCGATAAAACGCGAGCAAAGCCGCGGGCTAGTTTTTATATATGTTTAGTCTAGGCACATACATATGTAGAAAGCGAATGAACTAAACTGGACCCTATTTAATTTTCCTAATTCATTCCACAATGAAAAACCAAATAAGTATTAAATTTTAAGACGAATTATAGAACAAAATGTGAGCTCCAATTAAGCGTATCAGATAGGAGTTAAAATTAATTAGTGCGAAGCGAATTGGTCGTAAATTGTGGAAGTGGGATGTTTGAGCCCTGTTGGGAATTTAGCAACTAAATCCCTGATTATTTATCTCATCTGTCGACTAACTTGTGAAGGGTTTTTCACTCAAATGAGGTACATATGTACCTCAATAAGGTGATTATTAAGTATATTTTGCCGTCGTTGCAACGCTGTCGATGCTACGCCACCGTCGTTGCAACGCTTTCCTTGCAATGGCGCGGCGTAGCTAAACAACGTAGAAAATTAGTGAAAATTAACCTTACACATGAGGGACCACCAATAAATGGTCCTAACTATTGGTAATAGCAATAAACACTTATTTATAAATTGTGCTTAGAGACATCTACGTCCGTTTGAAGTACCTAGTATTAATACCATAATCAACTATGGAGTCTGTTAAAAAATATTAAGGCTTTGTAGAAAACAGAACGTAAAAATACAAAACACAAAATAAAATCGAGTTTTCAGTTCTGAAAATTTGCAACATAATAATTTCACTGTATTTCGGGAAACACGAAAGTTGTGAACAAAATAAAGGTAATGCCCGGATATAAAATGTAATTTACACGATTTTCCCATTATTTCCGAGGTGTCGGCGAAGACTGGAGATATAACTCGTTAATACAACGTCAACCCACATCATGTTACTATGGAGCTGGAGCCTGTATTTGGAACTGCTTTTGGAACTTTTATTTTAGTAATGTTATCGGTTGAAATTTTTGTTCGAGTTAGGCTTACTATATGACTTACTAGCTTTTGCCCGCAGCTTCGCACGCACTTTTTAAGCTTTAGCGTGTGTCTGACCCCGGCATACCATTATCCTCCCTGTCTTTAAATGACGACTGATGGGGCGCTACGGGTGAAAGTCCGCCCGCGACGCAGGAGATTAGGGGTTCGATTCCCGCCTTGGGACAAATGTTTGTACAAACTCTAAATTTTTCCGGGTGCTCTGGGTATTTTTTGTGTATAATAAAAATGTTCTAAATCGGCCTTTTCTGGAGCTAGATTATTTGAAAGATTTTTTATTCTTACGTTGAAAAAAATAAACATTAAAGTAGAGCAGAGATATTGTAAAACATTCATTTGTGCAATCATTTGTAAATATACTGAATAGTATGTATTATGTATGCTTTTACACCACTTGACCTTAGCATTTTACATTTCTTGGGGGCTAAAAAGGTCTGTTTTCCCGTAAATCTCCCATGGGAATTTGATAATTTCCCAGGACAAAAGTAGCCTCCGTCCTTTCAACTAACTCTATGTAAAAAATCAAGTCGATTGGTTGCGCGTGAAGGAAGGACAAACAAAAAAAAACACACTTTCGCATTTAAAATATTAGATAGGATAAAGGCTACTTTTTATTCCAAAAAACGCGTGCGAAACTGTGGAATCTAGTAAATTATAAATTAATTCTCAAACTCCTCGGTGTCACACATAGCTGGCGTGGTATGAAACAGTTTATGCAGAAAGCGAAACAATGCAATTTTTCATTCACTGTATTTTCAAAAGAACAATTTCTGTTGACAGACCATGCGTTTGAAGCAAAAATATCATTCTCAACTGTATTTTGAGGATGAAAAGGTTGTTATTCCGATGTATAATGCAGTGTACTATAACACTGTTATCAATATTCTGTAGACGTTTAGAGGGGAAGAGCATCAGCATTTCATTACTGCATCCCCTGTAAGCCTCATGGTCCTGTCTACACTTGTGCGTGGAGTAAGGTTTCTGCGCACTTTGCAGATATTATAAAGTCACTGGATTAGATAATCCTTAGCCTAATAAAGTATAGTATGTATATAAGTAGTTTAACTTTTTTATTAGAATTATTTTCTCTAATTTTTGTGCAAGACATAGTCTTCTTTCCATAGCATCCGCTGATTGTTGGCCATTTTTGTTGTTGTAACTGTAATTGTTTGGTTCTTATTTATATTGTTTGAATTGTGCATTTTTTTTATTTTACTTATAAGACCCCTAAACATTGATTGCAAACATTATAATATTGTAGATAGATCAATGAATTGGTTACAGTTAAATCCGATAGTGAAATAAATGTATTACCAATTCATTCATTGATCGATTCGCATTATAGCCTAGTCACGGCTAGCCTTGCCAACAGAAGGCATTTGATGACCGAACTGGCCCTTAGACTATGCTTTTGGATAGACTATGCCTGAACTGGCACTTAGACTATGCCTATACTGGCACATATGCCCTTAGTAGGCGTTTTGAAGACTAAGTACACTGAGTAAACTACACTAAACTGGCCCTTGTTTACGTTTAGAAACGTGATTTCAAAACGCACAAGTCCGGGACATTTCTCTATATCTACGCACCATGTCAATTTTTCACATCTAAAATAGAAGTTCACGCGTGCGTCTCTTCTGCCTTTGCTGACGTGTTTACCAGCTTTTGTATTTCCTGTATATTATTTTTCACACGTGCTGAAAGCTCAGAAAGTTTATCAAACCATACAGAAAAACCTGTGTTCTCCATTTTACCGTTGAAAATCCAAAGTATTTTATTGTTGCGAATAGAAAGGATTTATTACGCAACAATACAAGCCTAGTGAAGATATTATAACGATTTACTCTTCATTTGAACTGACGGGGACTTTAAAAACCAAACACGGATAAGCTATTTGTCACTTAAAATTCGTGGAAAACGCCATTTTCCGAACAATGTTTCGATTCACACCCTTTGTAGTAATCCCTGGTAATGCTAGCTAAACGTCAACGAAAGGGTTCTGTATATCTTAACTCCAATAAAACCTGAAACGTGCTCTGAATAAGGATATGAAATCGATGAGTAATCTTGCCTAATTTGTAGTGTAGTATAAATTTCGATGAAGTTTTGCAATCACTCGGCCAAGAATACCAATCGGTCTTGTTAGACAATTCTAACGCTCTTTACTGACTTACCAGACTATTCTGGTAAGTCACTAAAGAACGTAAGCGTAACCCATATAAAAATTACATAATTTTTTTATATAATTTTTTTCAGTCAGCAGACCGAGTACAATGTAGAGTTCGTTATCATCAGGGAAGAATCCTATTTGGAGTCTGGATTCTTCTGTTACACAGTTTTTACATATTACATTGTCTTCCCTTTTACTAATGTACAAGATGTAATGTGTTATTCAGACTATACATGAGATATTAAGGTTACCTAACTTCCTATGTTATTCTAGCTTGTATTAACGTAAGATATGTAACATTGGTTCTCTAACACATTGTTTCTCTTTTTCTAGTGCTTAAGAGGTACAAGGTACAAAGTTATACAGTCCGTACGTGTAATACCTATCTAGTTCACCGACATTCCTACATGTTAATAGCTAAGGAATGTCTGCCTCCGGTTTATACGTGATGTGTGTTCTTCCGTATTAAACCATCATGTTAAATTAAATCCAAAAATATACAGTTGCGATCAAACATTATGTTAGAGTTATCATTTCTCGTCCTCGGTAGCTCTAACACCGAGGACTTTTGATGTCCTCGGTCTGCTACTCTACAAGATATTTTACTGAAACAAGCTCAGGAGTAGTCGTCTGAGTCTGCCAATTATCAAAATGAAAAAAGTATGTGACTAGTGTACGTCCCCCCACCCCGTTTAGTCAAAGTTGGTATTCGTACTTCCAAAATGCAATAAATCACTCAAAACCATTGGAAAACTATAATAGATTTCGTATGAAACTATCGGATAGTCGCATACGCTGCATGCCATACTACGAAAAATATTTCATATCTATCATCCAGTACGGGCGCAGCAAGTAGATGGAATATGGAAGGAAACTTAAGCCTTTATAGTTTTCGTACTCTATGCAAAACTCATACAAAGACCTATTAACACAGTACCTACTTCATTGAATTTTGTAATAACTAACGCTTTAACCTTCTGTGCCGTTTCAAACGGGACGGTTTCAAATATTTTGGGTCATATAAATTGACCCCAATTTTGCGTCGGCCGTTAATGAACCACTGCACTTGTTAGTTAACAATGTAAATAATAATCGCGATGAAATACTAAACCTATGAGTGTTTTCACAGAACTATTTGAATTTAAATCGCAAAATCACAATTTGACTGTATAAATCCACTATTATACGATGACACAGAATAACTAGTAAATAAGTACGACTTGGTCGGTGAGAGCGGAGTCGTCAGATTTTGATTAGTTTCTAGGTTACATCAGTTTTTTTTTTTCCTTAAAATTTTTATTAGTTTTTCAAGACTGCTGCTTGTACCGAAAGCACGGCCTCAGGTATCTATAATTATTATTTCTTGCGTTTATATCTTTAATAAATAATGCAATGTGCCGTGGAGCCGCGGCGTACGAATATCGACCCCTCCAACTCAACCCGTGGATGTCGTAAGAGTCGACTAAGGGAACCTACCAGAGGAAGGGCAGCAGCTTCCTTCTGAGTATTTTTAAACACCAACACTGCGATCACCAATCCGCCTGCCAAGCGTGGTGATTATGGCAAATCCCCCCTACATGGGAGACCATCTACTCGATGGACCGACGACATCGTAGCGGTCGCAGGGAGTCGATGGATGGAGGCGGCTCAGGACCGCTATTTGTGGTGTCGTACGGGGGAGGCCTTTGTCCAGCAGTGGACGTGTATGGGCTGATGATGATGAAATAATGCAAGAAATACAGTAAGCAGTGACGGAGTTAATATTTCTATGGAAGTTTATTTGAATAAGATATTTTTTGTACGCCTAAATCCGTTAAGAAGAAGATAACTTTACATTTATATTATATGCATTTTGGTCGGTTCCTAGCCAAATAACCAGTAAAGGTATCCCGTGTAGGGAAGTGGCCTATGTGTCATAAAATTCGGAGTACTCGTAAACTATTGTGCGTTTTTATGATTCATCTGCAATGTTTACGAACGCCCTTCGGTACAGTCGCATGGTACAAGCTCTCGTAAAAATTATATGTGGCTTGGTGGCGCTGAAACTTTGAAGCATAGGTTTAGTATTATTTTTATGACAACAATAAAGTTTAAAATTTAATGTAGGTGAAACTTATGTTGCTTGAAATTTGACGAGGACAGTTTAGAACGACGGCCGTGTGTTTTTGATATTGATACTAATGGTTTTACTTTCATTCATATTCATCAACTTAATTAGATAGGATAGGCATAGATAGGCATCTCAACATATTGTTCTTGTGTCTATTATAATATTGCGGTCCTTCCACATGCCAGTTGATAATTGTAAACATACTTTGTGATGACAGATTTTACATCCTATGCAAGTCTAAGCTTGCAATACCAAAATGTAGACGAAACATAAAAAACTGTATATATTTAATATGATTTGTCATTTATGTCAGCTTTTTTGTACACCATCATATCTAGGGTCGTCGGCAGACTAAACCACATAACTCAATTTTTTTTTGGTATTATAATGCCAATAACATTCCATTAAATTAAAACATCGACCGACTAAAGCACATACATAAATCACCGTTCCGATCATAACAAATATTCGTAAAAAAATGTCTTGCAATTTTTCTCCGCGACATTACAAAAGTGCGAAAATTGTGCAGAGCCTGTCTAAGTAAATTTGGCCATCTCACCCTGTGTTTATGAGGGGTCAGTTCCCTCGCATCGAGATTTGAGGGCATTGAGGGCTAACGATGAATCATTGCACGACGAAGACATTTCTTTATTTAATTTGGCTGGTTGTTTTCTTTTATGGTCAACTTGGTTCAGATACTATGATTATTTCTAAGCAAGCTTGTTGTTGCGTCTTTGCACGCACAATTTTTTTTTGTTTCTAGTGTGTAAAAAAAGGGTAAATTATTGTATTTTCTATCTACATAATATCCATTTATTTTGTGGTGAAATTACACATATTTTTTTCGTGACGAACTGACTTTGTGGCAAATTCAACAACCCATTTATTTCTAGGTAAATTCCTTATACCACTGTGTTAACAATACACAGATGAAAGCTGCTGCCGTTCCGCTAGCAGCTAGAAGAACGGTAGCAGCTTTCATCACTATACGAGTTCACTAAGGAACTAGACTCTAGCTAGAAGGTTTCCTTACTCATGTCTTACGACATCCACAGGTTGAGTTGGAGAGTTCAGTCTTACGCCGCGATCGATTCAACGTGTATTAAAACTTATAGCCAATTAATAATGAAATCCTAGACAAACTACATCTGTGCAAAATATCAGTCCAATCCGTTTAGTCTTTTTAACGTTGATCGCGCGCAATAACACATTTTTACAGACCTCTGTTGCACTTGTAAAACGGTGGGCCTCAAACCAATATGTCCAGACTGCACCACAGTTACCTAACTGGTACCTAATAATACAGTAATATATATGTACATAGGTATGTATTATTTTAGTCTATTCAGCTTGTTCTTCTGACTACACGGATTGGGCTGAAATTTTGCACAGATGTACGTTTGTCGGGGAACCGACAGAGCACTAAATGGCAAACAGCTGTCTTTCTTCGTTGAAAGTCGAAATATTCTTTTTTTATTATAAAATATGTCGTAGTTTGACGCATTCATTATGAATGTAAGCGGGTTAACTACGAACTACGTTTGTCACTGACTGAAACATGAATGTGCGCCGCGACTCTGAACGAGTGCGACGCGAACTGCACTCACCCTGATAAATTTGAAACGTTGGTGTTCTTGCAACACAGTGAACCCGCTTACATTCAACGTAGTAAACCCGCTTACATTCATAGAGGGCATCTCTTTCTACACTATGCAAACTGAGTGAGACTTCAGACCCAGAAAGATGGCTAACCCGCTTGAAGTGTAAAATCACTATGTCATTATGTCACTTTTGACGAATTGACGGTACAAGTAGATGGCCCACCTGATGTTAAATGGTATAACCATTGCCTATAACAAAGTATCACCTCGTAGGGTATGCCGCCTAGGAACGTGCCCTACAATGCACTACCCTGCGTCCGTCTACCTGAGACATAGCTATAAAGCCTCATGTTTCTGTAATTTCTTAAAAGTATGAAGGTAATCCTTACTTCCTTACTAATAATATTATAAATGCAAAAGTAACTCTGTCTGTCTGTCTGTCACGTTTTCACACCAAAACTATTGAACCGATTTAAATGAAATTTGGTACATTATATACTTTAGAGCCGGAGAAAGGATATCTTCTACTTTTTAATGCGAAAAAAAGGTTATGAGGGGTTGAAAGATTTTATAGAAGTCTCGTCATTTTTTGAGCTAAATGCTTGGAATTTATTTTTTTGCTGTTAATTAGATATAAATAAAAATGCCATTATATTTTCTACAAATTTTATAATTTTAATTTTAATAGGGGATGAAAGTTTGTATGAAAGTCACACTGTCACTATTCCACGCGGACGAAGTCGCGAGCACAGCTAGTAAATAATATGCCTGTGTAAGATTCAAAAAATATCCATTTGCTGTTAATATGCTCCGATGATTAAAGAACTCTGAAATCATCAATTCTTCAATAATTTTCAATTTTCATTAAATAAATAATGAAGTTCCGTTATTCGCCTCGTGGGCCTTAATTACGGATACTCTGTTATCGGCTACAGAAGTAATTAATTGCTCTTCATTAAAACAGCTCAATTTACTTGATATGTTCGATCCGAATATTCGAAAATGTTCGTAATTTCTACAAATGTGTAAAATGAATGAGAGTATCTATTTAAACATTTTTGGTGGATGGTTACCGCGTATTCCCTGATGCTCAATTGCGATTGCTGGGGATTCCCTATTGAACTACTCATTTTGTTCCCCATTGCAATACTGCGATTAGTTGAGCAATGGAACTGTCTTATTGCCCAACTTATTTAGTTCCCCATTTCTCAACTCAATAATGAATTGCCAATATAGATAACACTTTTTAGTTTTTTACTCGTCACACACACAGTCAAATTATATCTACTTTCCTGTTTAATTTTCAGCGGAGTTGAAATATAAATCACGGACACTGTTTATTTATAGTGATCTGTGTTGTTTAACGCTGTAAACCCTAACTAATGAAAATGCAAATGTCTATTTTCAGGATATTTGAGTTCAGTTCATTGTGCGTCTCTAGTTTTTGTTCTACTGTTTTAATTAGTTTTGTAGAGCGTATAGGTCGCGTCATGGTTTAATAGCGCGATTTTTACACCGTTTTACACCTGCGCAGAAACCCTGAAACCAAGAAACTTTCGCCGAGCGCGATTAAACCGTGACGAGACGTGTACCATTAACTAAAACAGTACAACTAAAACCGACCGACTTCAAAAATATTTGCTGTAATAGTCGAATTGTTTCAACTCAACTCAGTAACCAGCTATAACTTATTTCAACCAACGTTGCAACATGGTCGAAACATTGAAAATCCTTTCCTTTAAAATTTAAATTCCATTCAAAGAAACACAATTCCATCGACGGAAACAATTTTATTAAAATAGCGCGGAAAGTTTCAGTCGAGCGGAAGAAAATCTTGAAAAATGCTCTGTAAAAAAGACTGAGTCTTGAAAAATTTTCTTTGTAAAGACAATTTAATTTCAAGTCGGGTGTATTGGTATGCAAGGAACGGTTTAGCAAATCAACATGCGGATGGTGGGGATTGGCTATTCGGAGCGCGTCGCAACCCTTTCGCTTTTCAGTTCATTTCTTGTCGGGATTTTATTCCCCGGTGGCACGGCAATAAAAGACCAATGAAGGGTTATAAATATAAAATAATAAACAGATGAAAATATTGTTATTTTAGTTTTCAGTGGAATATTTAGTGTAGTTTTATCTAAGTAATATAGGTATATGGACATATGTACATCAGCTATTACCCATATTACATTAAGCTCTGCTTAGCTTCGGGCAAGATGATGCTGTGTAGATTGTCCAGTATTATTTATATTTATTAAATTTATTTATATTAAGTGAAAGTTTTATGATGTAGTTTACTTCAAAATTAATAATTGGATAGCAGGCTGAATGCGGAAAAAAAGTAAGCTTAGATTTTAGGCAATAAAACCATTCATGAATAACTCAAAAATAATACTACTACTGACTTTTTTTTATTTACTAGCTGACCCGCCAAACTTTGTTTTGCCTTCAACCCTTATCACTTAGGGGTATGGAAAATAGATAGTAGCCGATTCTCAGAGCTACTGAATACGCATATAAAATTTGGTAAAAATCGGTAAAGCCGTTTCGGAGGAGTACGGTAACTAACATTGTGACATGGAAATTTTATATATAAGATTGCATACATTTCCAATATAAGATGTTACAATATTTGGTGGTATCAACATGAGCCCTGTAAGGGCGTTGCAACATTCAGAGTGGTGGTTTTCATTATTTATTTATATCAGAAACTTAGGCTTTTACAATACAGGACTTTGTGTAAGCTAAAATGTCATGAATGCATATGCTGCTTAAGGCAAATAACAAGTTTCCACTTTTTGAGATGGAAGTAGTACATGGCTCAATCTCAAACCATAAAAATTAGAGCAATTTAATTTTTAAAATCGCTTGATTGCGAGAATTTACACATACTTTTTTCGTGACGAATTTACTTTGTGGCAAATGTACAACAACCGATCAAAAGCTGTAAGCGTCTTTAAAAAAAAGTGCATTTTAACAAAAGTGCTTTTGTAAAGTTAACTGTCTACCAATTCTACCTATAAGGATCGTACCTACAACGAAACCCTTTTCGTTTTATCTAACGAAAAAGGCTCTATAAGATATAGGAACAATCAAATAGTGCATTTTTTAGAACTAACAATGCGAAACCAAAATTTGCTTTTAACACCTAAATTGGTTAGCAAAAAGTGACAAAGGTCGCAATCCCGTGGAATAACAGAGCGATGTCCAGTTGAATGGGCGACTGGCGACTGGCACCGCTGGTTTTCGATTAATTATGAAGGTTGGTTGGCAGTCAAAGGGTTGGCCACAGATATCACTGGAGGTAGAATAACAAAAATAGGGTATCTAACTTGTGTATTACATATGCGGTGGCCTTGTCGTCTTTTGCAGATTTTTCATAGTAACTGGCTACGTATATATCATTTCTTGAACCAAAGCTAGACATTAGGTAAAAGCTAACATTTTTGACATTAAACTTGACTGGCTAGATACTTGTTCTTAGGTTTCGTCATTCTCTTGAAATACAACCTTTCAAGAAAAAAAAGTCGTATTTGAATTCGTTGAAATTGTGCAGGTGTATGCAACTGTAATAATTATATAGTTTGGCAAGATTTCACAGTGACTAAAGGTAAGTAGGTGGGTAGACATCGTATCACAGTCACTGGTCAGGAAATCTACGTCGCAGTGGAAGCATTAATTTACTGATGAGGAAGTTATTACTTAGGCACAATTACAACGGAGTATTCATTACACGTAGGTGTTCAATTGTTGGTGATACGAAGGTTTTATTTATTTCACACCATAAAAAACTAGCACTGAGACACTAAGTTTCGTCTTTGCCCGTAGCGGGCCACATTTATTTTATTATTTGGCCCGGTAATTGAGCAGAGCCACCGGGCGACATGAGTCCTACTGTGAATTAGGTGGACCGGCAGAATGTAATGGAATGCCCTCAATAACGTAATCAGGTTTACGCATCGACGTCATGTATTTGAATAGCCAAAATGACATACTGATTTTTCTGGCATTTAAGCAACTGGAATAAAAGTAAAAATATTGTTAAACTACCGTGATGATAGATCCTTACGGGGTAATGTTGGTGCATATAACTGTGCCGTAATAAACCAATACAAAACTCACTCAATTAGTGATTTTACTCTTGAATTTAGTTAGCGACCTAAAGTGGATCTCGGCCTCCGACACAATCCTTCGAGGGTTCCCTGTTCCGAACAGTCTCAGACTGTTCTTCGTTTTCAATTCCACAATCCAACTATACTTAGACGGCCGATTGGTTTACGCCTCGCTGAGACCATCGACCACGATGATGGTAAATAATTAAGAAGGCCTAGGAGGGAGAAGAAACTGAGAAACACCAAGTGCTTTGGTACTAAATACCTCAATATTATTTAGTAAGACAGGTTGTTCTACCATTTTTTAGTTCTGTGCTGCCAACTACAAGTCCAGTGTAGCTCGTCTGGTTAATATCGCTGACTGCCATTGGCTATAAGTTACACCGCTGTTGCGTAGCACGCTTCAACTGCTCTGTATTCTAGGTGTTGAATTGATTGCTATTCATTTGTGAGTGTGTTGGTTTTTAAAGTTTTTTGTGCATTACGAATAAAATTATCTTTTTGTTGTAAGTTTCCCTAAAATGTACAAATTCAATTTTCTTTGTAAATGATTTGGAATTTGAGGAAATATTCTTTCTGGAACTAGAGTGTTCCAAATATTAATTTTATTTGATAGCATATGGGTATTTTTTTCGTTCATCTAATTAATTAATTTTCACGTTTATTAATCCTTTCTCATAGAATGAAAATATGCTTGTAATAAAATATTTGGATAGATACGAAATTATGTATTCACTAAATACAATATTTCCAACCAAAGCACAATACAGCAGCATAGATAGACTTACAATATTTTTTCAATTCAATTGTTTTATTTTCACAATACAGCAGCATAGATAGACTTACAATATTTTTTCAATTCAATTGTTTTATTTTCAGTTAGTTCAGTTGTAGATTCTTCTGCAAGACCAAAATCTCGAATATAAATCAAAGCGGAAAAGCACTTTAATCTCAAAAAATATTGTTATTTCCTCAAGTAGTAAATAATTCAAAGTTCTCTTCACTGTGCACGTGTCTGACGTGTGCAAATTGAGGGAGGTTATTATGTTGTTATTTGAAGCTTCTTTCCTTGTAAAACTTATTATTGGACAGTTTTTGAACTCCCGTTATTTTTATGAAAAACTAGCTGCTGCCCGCGGTTTTGCACGCACTTTTCATGTACCCTATTTCCGTCTCCGGGTACCATCTACCCTCTGCCAAATTTAATTCATTGGTCTATATAAATAATGTATATCAAAAAGCAAAGTAGAGCATTTCACACATCTTGTTCTCTTTTCATAATAGGTAGGTATAATATCTAGACATTGTATATCCTATTGTAGAAGGGTACAAGATAAAATACTCGTGTTTATAGACGCATATGGGATTGGCGGCCTTATTCCATAATGTAATTGTTTTCATATTCAGATAACCATGGATAAATTATAGAAAAGGTACAAATATATTTTAATACGTAATTGCGGTTTCGTTTCGGCAAATGTTGGTACTCAAATACACTGAATTACAGTACCAATTTGCACAAAAAATTAAACGGAACTATTGCGTATTTTGGTGACTAAAAAAAGCCTCCAATTGCTAACAAAAAATTCAAACAAAGCATTCGAAACTAATGAATACTCGATATTCTCTAAAAAAAAATATATTATTATGTTTGGTATTGGTTTCCTTAGCTAGCCTGAAACAATAATATTACATTTATGGTGTAATAAACCAAGTCCCTCGATACACTTTGCCACCCCTGCAATGAGACGAAAAACGCAGGGTTTTTCGTTAATTCGGAGGAACCCCAGTAGCTGGGAAAATCGCAAATTACGAAGAATAGTGCAGTGTCTCAAAGAACAAAGAATGTAGTTAGTAGACACATAGAGGTACCTACGTCTTTTGAGCACTGGATCCAGTCTTTTATCGGGATTGAGTTTACTTTTCAATCAGCAGTGCCCCCATTCTAGCGCAACTGGAATAGGTTTATGAAGTGACCAAAATCTTATATCCTAACCCCGCTTTGGTTATATTATTTTAACCTATATAGTAAAAATTATATTTATATTTGGATAATAGGCTTTTGTATGGTTTGGCAAGTCACTAAATGTATTTAACCAGCACAAACATAAATAGGATTTTTGTACGACCCCCTCTAGTTTATTTTTGTGGAAATGAACCTCGTAAAAAGCCACCATTTTCCAAATTTGCTATTTCCAACCGACAAAACCAATATTCCTACCACGGTCAACCATGTGACCGCCTCTATTGCTTTCTCTAACCGGTCATCGTGGCTCTAGGGTTTGGACAGTCAGCGGGGTGCAACTATGAGGCGCACAATCACGAAATGCTTTTTATTTTTTTCAGTCCTTCACTTTTATTGCTTTATCAGGGTAGTGTAGTGTGCAATAACTTAAGGTTTATCTTATTTTTTGGGTTTTGCGAAACTAACCTAACTTCTCACATTTTTTTATGCACCAAAAAGTAACGGCAACTTATTTCCGTACAGATTGGAAAATCGTGAGTTCACCTGAGCCGTTAACTCTATAATGAATAGAAGGATCGGTAGTGTAAAAATCTATTTAGTTGTTTACCAAGATACTAATTTAACATGTTTTTCACAGTTTTCATTCATCATTTCATTCGTCTGTTACCTTTACCTTGTTGTTGTATATGTTATTATTGTCAGTTTTATTAAGTTTTCATGCAAAACGTCCTTGTTTACTAAAATTACCTTGAATTCTAGATCCGATTATATCAAATTTTCCATCTTTACCCAATATGTGGAAATACTAATATGTTATCAGGGTTGTGTAAATTGTAGATGTCAACACCGTTGAACCTAGGTTCGTAATTACATGCCAAAATCAAACATGAACTAGCGACATGCGAGTAGTTAATAGAACCTACTGGATTAACGACGTAATTAATGTGCGTAGACCTCTATGGTGTAGTGAAGAATCGATTGGGATGTAGGAGTATTCGACTCCCACCGCGGGACAAAGGATTTACGTATAATATTCATAGATAGTATATATTTTTATATATTATTTTTAATAAACTTATTCTAGGCACCAGTACCTATTATAATATACATTTATGTTATTATACTAGTATTATAATACATGTTATTATTTTACTGTAAGTTTATTACTTGTTGCTGTAGTCTAGATTTCCTGGAAGAAATCGCTCTCAGCGATAAGGCTGCCTTTTGTACTGTTTATTTTTTTCATTTAAATATAAGAATCTGTATTAATGTTAATTTAGGTACATTTTTTTCAAGAAAATACCGTTGGCATTATGCCCACCTTTTGTAAAGCTAATGCGCTGCGCCAGATACTCACCAGCTCTCGGGTCACGCGTCGCTTCGACCAGGCGCTCAGATAATTTTTTGAAAACCCGGAGAGCCTCGGTACCCCACGGACCTAGGGTCTCGACTCCAAGGGGAGCAAATGCGTAGGCTCTGTCGAGACCTGCATATTTGCGCCTCTTGAGATCCTCGGCCAAATCTGCCGCCGAACCAGCCCTCACGGATGTCCTTGAAAGATGGGAAGGCGCAAGTGTGTCGACACATGTAGCGTCCCACACAATAGGCCTGCCCAGCTCCCAAGGGACTAAAGTCATGCCGTCGGGCCTCTTACCATCGTCACGCAACAGACCATTCGGTTCGAGAATAGCTGGTACGTTAGCGGTGACAAAGGCCCGCCGGATGATGTCGTTAAGGCTGGCATGGCGAGATATCCGACCGGCAGCCCTAGTACACGATAATCCGTGATGACCAAGCTGTTCGACAACAGTACCGCACTGGCATTGATGAGGCGCGCAACACCTTGCACCCAACCGAAGACATGTTGCTATACGGAAAGTTACGGGATCCAATAGAGTGCCAGTATTATATGAAGGAAGTACTTGCAACCAATGTCCTGACTCCCATTTAGAAACGGCCAGGAGACGGGCACGATCTGCAGAGCTGGAGCACGTTTGTAACAAACAATTCCGTGTCAACTCACACAGAGGCCCGTCCCATTGCCGTTGGGACAAAAGAGATTTTGGGGGAGCAGCATCAGGGCAAGCACTATGCCAAGCCATTCGAGCCTCGTCGAAGAACGAAATTTCGAATGAATTTCCAGGTGAGACCAAAGACGGATTTAAAATTTTTTCCACTAAAGAACTAGTGCTGTAAACGGAAGACAAGAACGCTGGCACTACTACACTTGAAATTTTGCGGATACCTAAGCCTCCCAATTTGACAGGCAGGGAGGCCTGCGACCATGCCTTGTCATCGAAACAGATATTCAAAACCGATGATAAAGTATTCTTTATTATGTTGTCTAAGCCTTCCAAGAGCTCGCTGTGTTTCCACAGTTGACAACATCTCAAAGAATACGTAAATTTAGGTACAAACAAGCAAAACCGAATAATTGTAAAAGCCATATGGCTATTAATTTTGAGAAGTCTGTTCGAGGTTTTGTTGAAATTTTGAATTTTCTCATCTACAAATGACTGAAAAGACTCATCAAAAATTGGTGAACCAAGGAGGCGAAGTGAACATTTATCTACAACTGTAATGTTGGGAGCCAAACTATTGAATTTTATTATGATATTGTTTTTGTCTACACAAGAGTCCGAAATAAAAAGCTCGCACTTTGAAAAAATTAGTTCTAAACCTATTTGCCGAAATTCATCTGTGATGATTTTTAGGTCATTAAAAACTGTGTCCACGTCTCCCCCTATCGTTCCGTCATCTAAATACCAAACATTAAGTTTGGATTTAAGACGTTGAATTACTGGTTGGATAGCAAGGCTAAAAATGGCCGGACCAAGAGGGTCGCCCTGCTGACAACCAACCGCGGACGAAATGACATTGTTTCTTTAAATTAATTTTGACGGTGAACCGTAGCATTGCCAGAGATAGGGATAAATTTCTGGAATTTTGTCTTTAATTTCTTTTAGCAAGGCGCCCCTGTCTACGGAATTGAAGGCGTTTTTGACGTCTACCTTCAGAATTACCTCCCCATCATTTTTGTCCAAAAATGTACGAAGGGAATGTACTGCGGCCTCACATCCGCCTCGCGAACCAAAGCCTAGCTGAATTGGTCGAAAATAATCGCCTAGATAGTCGGCTTCTTTCCGACAGCAGACTTTAGACGCGAGGCGCCGGTAGGTGGTGCCCACGGCTATGGGTCTTATTCCGCCATCCTTGTTTTTTAGTGCGCAAAGATTCGCACCGTACAAGAGTTCTGTGATCTCGCTGTTGACTCGACCTGACAACATCAGGTTGACTAAAGATGTCAAGTTTTCGAGAAGGACTTCACCTGCATGGCCAGACCCACCAGAAAGAAGATCTTTTAGATGCTGTGGAGTCACAGCATCCAGGCCGCCGGCGGAGCCACTCTGGAAAGACATGACAGCTTTAAGCACATCCTGGCTGATCGTGTCCACAGCGACATCACTCTCTTGCGGTGGATCGGGGAGTTGGATATTGGCCCTTGCAGCTGGATGCTTACTCTCAAGAGATATGAGAGTATCATCGTTATTTGGCGCCATCGTGTCATTTGAAAAAAGTATGCGAGAGGCACCTTTTATGTCACCATCACTGAGTTTACTCTCTACAAGTCTATAGATAGTAGACTCAGACAATGGTTTATTTGATTTGGAATTTTGTTGTGTGTCCTGATCAACAATTGAAATAGGCTGCCCTTCGCACGCAGTGTACCTAACGCAATTTTGTTTGATTCTAACCGTGATAGAAGCTTTGTTGGCCAAATCTTTTTTTACATGTAGTACTCTGTAAGGGAAAACTAGTAAATGCTCCCAAGCTCGTTTGGTGTTTTTTGATACAGTATTCCTAATGGCCTCTGAGAGAGCAGAAGCGACAGAGATGCGGGCACCTCTAGGAATACGTTTAAAAACAGGGGTTGTAGCTTTGTACTCACTCAGAACTTTCCAAAACGGGGATGTGTCAGCCACACTATTAGAATTTTTCATCATCGAAATATCTACCGCTCCTGCAACCGGAACAGACAGCGGGATAATGGGATCCTTATGAATTCTTGTTTGGTGAATTTTGAGGCCTCTCTGTCCCTTGAAAAAACGAGCCTGGGGACATTGTGTGCACTCTAAGAGAGGCTGCACAGACAATGCGGGGCAATGCAGCCAGCGTCTTGGGGACGCTTCCGACTGGTATTGATATGGACCAGTTGAGCTATCTGTAGATTGTTTGCAACAGTCTGCAGTTAGCTCAATTGTTTCAATTGTAAATACTAGTTTAATTTCTTTATATTATTTTATTGTTATTTTCTTTGTCCTTTTGTATAATTTTCTTAAATGTGCGCAATAAAGTATATAAATAAATAGCTAGATATGTTTCAGGGTTTGGGTGTGTATTTTGTACAAAGCTTAGATACTGTCATTGCTTCGCCTTAGTCTACACGGGGTTGAAAGTTCACACTACACAGTGTGAACATTGTTTATACACATAAAAATAAATGCGTGCGATCAATGATATTTCATTACATAACTTAAAATAACTTACTTTAACAATCGTGTTAATAATGAAAACAATTGTCATACAAAGTGATGAAGCACATTAAGCGTAAATTAATTACCGAGTTGGAAACACCGAAAACTACATAACCTTCAAAACAATTAAATTCTAAAAGTTCTAAAGTTAGCTCAACTTTAGTCGTTGTTATGCAAACTGGAACGCGATCATTGTGCCTCTAACGCTCCGTAACACCACTTCCGACTGTGTTGCCAACCTAACAATACTAACGCGCTGAAAATCTACGTCCGGTGGTAAAAGTTTTCCACTTACTGTGGAAGTACGCTGACATTTCGTTTAGATTTAAAGAAGCTAGATACCTTTTTCTTGCGATTAAAGATTATTGCATTTTAAAAGCTTTTTAACTTCATCATCAGCCCGGTATTTAATTATTTTCCAGGCCGTTTGAAACTTACACCTACTCATTTTAAGGTTAAGCACCGTTAAGACGAATCAATACCAATCTAGCTTATTAAGTTCGAAATAATCCGGGGTTCGAAATTAGGATTGAAAGTTCGACTCTCCCCTCACTAGACTAGTTATAAATGAATCACTTCAAAGGTGAACTAAGCTTTCCTTTTCACCCCCCCCCCCCCCCCCCCCCCCAAGTCCCTGTATCCATGGATGCAGATATGCGTCACGTGTCGCGCCACAAGTCGCGCCGTCTGGTCGCTTGGCAACCTCCTCTCGGTTGCTGACCTCCTGGTACTTAGAGAGATGGATTGCCGGTAATCAATTGTTATATATCGATTTCCGGACACCATAGATGCACGGTAAGTGTGAGGTGTTAATCTTGTTTTATTGGCGATTGTTCAGCAAAGCTTCCTTAGTAGAAAAGTATTTTAAATAAAATCAGAGAGATGCGACACGGAGGGTTTCATCTTATACTAACCTGTTACGGTTCAAGAGATACAGCCTTGACAAAAGTAGAGGGTAAATAGCTAAAAAAATCTAGTTTCGTGTAGGCTCCCATACAAAACCTTTAATTTTGATATACGTATGCTTATAGTTTTACTACTTGTTGTATGTAGCGGCAAGAGAAATACAAAAAGTAATCTGACAATTTTAACTTTCTACCTTTTACGGTTGCTGAGATACGGCATGCTGAAGGACGGACGGACGGATAGATAGACAGCGGAGGCTTAGTAATAGGGTTCCATTTTCACACGTACACGTACGGAACCCTAAAAAACTAGATTACATCTTTATTACATTTATTTCACCTTCTAAACCTTAAATATCTAATCAAGCCATCTTGATAATCTGAAAAAGTTTGTTAAAATTAACATTTACAACGTAAATCTAACGATTTACGTTTGTTTTACAAAACTTTACAAAAGTCAGGTGAAACATGACTACGAGTAGTTTCTTATCAGAGCCTAGATCTCAGCTAGGCAATTACAAACTCGCTAATACCACCTAAGCACTACTCCTTGCTAACTTCGTGTATCTTGCTTGTAGCCCAATTACATAGCTCCAGCTTAGATCCACCCTAATAAATACTTCAGATCGGAATTGGGTAGCGAAAACGTAAGAGATTTATGTTACCAGGTGTTAGTCAATAGTTTGGAAACCTGAGCAAGGTTGAGAATAATTTGGATATAGGCTTGTTGAATGGCTTTGCAATTTCATCATCATATATAATTATGTATCTACCTACTATATAATACAAAGTCAGGTTCCAACGCTTATAACTCGAGAACGGTTGTTGGATTGTCTCCGTCCTGAATAGCAGAATAATTAAAAAATAGGGTTCCTCGCAAATACTAAAATCCTATGCGAGCGAAGCCGCGAGCACAGCTAGTAAATTATAAAACAACGTCCCTGCCGTGTCTATCTGTCTGTTTCAAGTCTGAACGCTATAAACACAGCAGCAAATATTCATTTTATTTCTACTTTGACATTGTTTTTTATTGATTCTGTATTTAGTGCATACACACATCAACATCGTCTAGGGATATTTTGTATAAAGTTCTTGAACTCTTAAAATACTGGCCGGTCTTAAAATCTTTTGAAGAAACCTTATTTTTTAGGCCTTTTTGAATGATTCCAAATTTGAATTTGAACAAATGAATAAGAAACAAAAGATTTGCGCGGCATTGCTATAGCGAAGGTCGAACAATTTATCTTCCATAGTTTATGGTAATTTTTTGTGTCAAATTGAAGTTTTAAAACACGTTATTAATTAATTTCGATTTTATACTACTAAATTCATCATGCGGCGGCGCCATTGAACTAGAGATAAAATGTTAAGGGCAGTAGGTATGCTCCAAGCTGGGGCTACTCAGCTGAGTGTTGCTGAGGAGATTGGAACAAAACAAAACGTGATCTCAAGGTTATGGTCACGTAATCGTGCTACCGGTGACAAGACAACCAAATGTTACGGCAATGCAGTTGGTTCAAAGGCTCCAGTCAGAGCACCAGTTGCTGGTGAGTGACCAAACTGTGAGGAGAAGACTGCATGAAGCCAACCTTCATGCTCGAAGACCGCTTCGTACTCCAGCACTACGCCGAGGAAATCGTGGACGAAGATTAGAGTGGGCTCGTGAACATTTGCTCTGGGAAGAGAACCAGTGGTCTGCGGTGCTGTTTACCGATGAGTCCCGATTCGGTTTCCATCCCGATTCAAGAAGAGTACGTGTATGGCGAGTTCCTGGTCGTGAGAGCCGTCTGCAACACCCTCAAGAAGTCCATCCATACCGCGGTGGGACAGTTATGGTTTGGGCGGGAATACGTATTGGTGGAAGAACAGATCTCGTTTGGATCAGAAACACCATGACCGCTGAAAAATACCGTAACCAGGTGCTAGTACCAATAGTCTACCCGTCTACACGTTCTATTGTATTCGAAGGTCTAGTCTACTAAACGGGCTTTTCAAAAATATATACATGTTGCATGTTATTTATAACAAATTTTGAGTAAATTGAGAAAATATGAAATATCCCTAGACGATGTTGATGTGTGTATTTTTATTGTAGTTTATTTGACAATGCCTCTATACAGCAGCTTTATTTTGGTATTGACATAATTATGAAACTAAATTAATTTTAGATTTGATTTTTACTGACACTTTATATTTTCTTTGTTTATGTAAAATGATTATAGGTACATTATGTTTAGATTAGTTTGACAACGCCCCTGTACAGCAGCACTTTGACATACCCTTTAATATAATTATTATATATTTTATTTTGAAAAATTATTTCTCTTTGTTTTTTGACCTCTTAAAGCCATCAATTTGTTATTTGGTAAATTTCAAGCATGAACTGTCATGTTTGTCTGTTTTTCTTTGTACAATCCCTTATCGTGTTTCCTATGTTAAAAGTTTGTGTGAATATTATAACGTAGATAGAACTACATCAAGTGTAACATGTGTACCTACGGTGGAAATAAATAAATACGAAATACAAAACTTCAAAATTACCGAACGTATTTTCATAGTTTTCACCAATATACGGAGTGATTCAAGAGGAAATCTATTTGAGTTTGTTTTTCTGTAACTTGGCTGAACTATGACGAGGATTGTTGAATATATCAAAAGAACCATGCTTACTGGTAGTTGGTCCAACATTATTTTTAAATTATTCTCTCGCTCATAGATCTATTAAACTGCTCTGCTCCCGTGCGAAACCGGGGCGCGTTGCTAGTATGTTACTTTTTTATGTAGCTATGTTACAAAATAATAGAAACTAGGAATAATATTAATAGCTTGCTTCAGTTTTAACTTGAATCTCACTGAAATGAAGGAGAGTCTTTCCGTCAGGGAAACTCATTATGTTTTCCTATAGCAAATTGGAAAAAAAAAATCTAGTTATTCATTGAAACCTAAAAATACCAACTCGTTTCTCACTTTTTCGTTTTTTTTTCCGCAAATGAGAGAGCAATTCCTTCAAAATGTGGTTAACAATAAGAACCATACCCATATACATACATGCATAGAAATAGTCGCAAAATAGCTGTGTCCGTTTTAATGCTTGGCGGAAAGTAGGCTACTAGGAACTTTGCTTAAAGGTAATAAAGCCCACCATATAGAAAGAAACACTTGGAAACCATATCCACGTCTTGCAAGGAATAGTAAAAACAGCAGACAGTCGCATCTCGAAAACGGGCTTCAACTAGTTAAGTATTTCTCTGTTCTGTGGGCTTCACCAATTTTCCCAACGTAATGTATAAAATACAAGTCACATATAACTAGTCCCTAGCTAATCTATTGTTTAAAGTAGCGATAATCAGATCCTACTTTCTCTAACTAAAACCTTAACAAAAGCTTTCTATTTTACCAAACCTTTCAATAATCCCAACGTCCAATGGAGCCAAACATTTTCCTCACATAAATCTTCTTATCAGTACTTAAACACGTACAATGTGACCCTTGGAATACAAACGTAGTTGGGGCTCAGGTAATTCAGAGCCTCGACTCTGTTCGAAAACTTAAATATCCTCGAAACGATACCATAGTCGAATCTGAACTAACTTTGGGTTGAGATTGGATCTGAATGTTCTGAAGTCGATGCTCCAGAGTTGGGACAATAGGGGTTGATAAAGCCTAGGATTAAACAGATTAGTGACCAAACAAATTAATACCTATGGGATTTGACAGCGGTGTAAATGCGTTAATTTGGACAATCCATTTTGTTTTTAGTAACGCCGTTATTCTGTGGTAACGGTACTCTACGGACGCCTTGTAAAACGGTCGGAACTCGGACATAAACAAATGTTCGAGGTTTTTTTTTATTTTATTGTTTTTTTCGCCTTTTTTCCTCCGATATGGATCGGAGATATTTTCTTTTCGTCCTTGCTTCCACCTTCCATGGTTTACACAGTGTCGTCTAGTAATAGTGTACGTTTTTGTTTTATATGGATATCGGTAATTCAGTGACACTAAGAGAATTTCAGGTTCCACCCTCATCATGAACACGTTAGTGAAAATTCCAGGTCTTATTTTTTAAATTTGGTATTGGTAGTACACTCCTCCATTCAGTAATCGTTCTATAAAGAGGCTTTATTATAATAATATACATATATTGTAACTACTTTAAAACGGCTCTGACCTGAATTAATAGTGTAAGAGTGTGAGATCGGTCTTTGGTAAATGGGTCCGGAGCAGACGATTGTGTTTCTTCATACAGTATCTGGGGTTATTTACAAAAAAAAAAGACCTGGCGTAAAGCTAAATAAAATTAGCAAGCTAAAGTGGCAGTAGGCCGGCCATTATCTCGCAAATAACGACAACTCATGAGTGGAGACTGACACTCGGCAAACTTAGTGTTGGACGCCCTCCGGCCAGGTGGGATGACGACCTGCGAAATACTGCAGGGAGGTTCTGAATCCGGCTAGCTGAAGTCAGAGCGCTATGTCACTGGATAGGGGCGGCCTATGTCCCACAGTGGATTAATAATGCTTATGATACACTGCCTTTGAATAATTTCTCTTACGAAACTGTATCATTATTTTATCCCAAACCTAAAATCAATATCACTAAATATTTAAGTACCTACCCATATTATCCTCAGGGCAATCCCGGCTTACAATATTACGGTCCATTAGGACGTCAACCGGGACGCTTAGATACGAAAACTTTACTTATGTACTTTTGATACTGTAGAGTGTAGTATCAAAGGTTTTCCAAAAAATGACTGACCATGTAATTTTTTCTACAGACAATCATCGGCCTGTTGAAATCTACGGAAAATTATTTAGATATTATCAGTTTTAGGAGTAGCCTCGCAATTTCGTGTGGGTCTGGAAAGACCATAGTAATCTATGGAACCAACCTAAAGATAAACCTATATTCGGGACCGGCAGTCTCGGCCGCATTTAACTCGCTAGGCGTGTGTTATGATTTTCAAGGGGAGAGTGTTTCCATATTGTTGGCGGACTCTATAACCTCCAAGCATCAAAACGGATAAAGCGATTTTGATAAATTAGGTATCAGGATCAGGACTACTGGATTTTAAGCTTTATTAGGTGCGCTTGTGCAATCCCATTTTTTTTAATATAAAATTTTTCCCTTATTCCACTTGTGGACAAAATTTTAAGTGAAGAAAATATCAATAACACCTTATTTCTTATTTGATAATAATAACTATGTATGTTTATAGTATAAAATTTTACTCGTCTAAGTGCTTATGATTCTGATTCTGATCATTCGACTTCAAAGAGGTTCACAATTCGACTGTATGTTTTTTTGTATGTGTGTTACGCGATCATTCCGCCAATTATGGACCGATTTTGATAATTCTTTCACTATTGTACAGAAAATGATCCCGAGGTGATCCCATAAATTTTATCCATAGGGGATTAGTGTTTATCCCGCAAAACCTAAAAACAATATTAAAGAAAGGGATTCGAAGTCGATTATTAAGTTTTTGAAAACAATCAAATTATCATAATGACTGTGATAAGATAACAAACAATTTCCATGGCAGGCGTAAACAAGAAGTAGGTTCTGGAATTTTAGTGTATCGTTTTTTAAAACACGCCAAATTATTGTTTTGATTGATTTCTTTGCTGTTACCATTTTGTTTTCTGTTATTCTTATCAGTTTTAGTGAATTTTTCTTAGTTGAATAATATATTGGATTCTAGAAGTACGTATATTTTTTTACCGAGAGAATTACAAGACAGTTGTATAAAATGTGATTGTAATTAATGAAAATCTAATAAATAATAGATATTTACTGGCAATTGAAGCAGCAATCAAGTGCTGATGACGCAATTATACGCCGGTCACCATCATCAATCATACTTTGTGTAAATAAATCATCATACGGCAAATCCGTGGTATTTGGACAATGTGAATGGTAAGGAGACCTAATAATTTAATGATGATGATGATTTCCTCCTAGCCGAATTTCAGTTAATAATAATTTCATACAATTCAACAATTCACAGGTATTTGTTAAAGATTTAAATCTTTGGTGTTTGTCGCGTCATCGACATATAAGAAAACACAATCGGGCTGGAGATGCAATCCAGTAGCAAAGTCAGGGAAAATGGTACTAGCGCTCGCAGCCCTATCCTGATGCCTCACAGTGTTGTAGCAGCCCAGCCGCGCAACGAGAGCGCAGCCGATCATCAGGGTGCAGAGCGTTTCGCCACCGGATGCAGTAGCGCAGTCCAGCCGAGCAGCGAGAGCGCAGCCGATATTCGGGGCGCAGCGGGACCAGTCCCCTGCCCAGCCCGAAGGGTTCAGGGTCGGCATGGTTGCGCGCACTGAAGCAGTTGGTCATCCCGCATCGGTTCGACATGGTATCGGTACCGATGAAGCCTTGGACGGCAATGTTATTTTATTTAACTGCTTGTTCAGACAAGCAACCAGTTTGGCAATTGCCTTATTACAATATAATAGGTTTACTCTTAATGAAGTTATTTTTTTATTTATTTTGATTTTGTTTCATCACTTACATTAGATTCGTTTCAGATTTTAAACGGTGCGGATAGAATTGGGCAATTTTTCACGAAGCTCCCTTAACCAAAATACCGTTCCTGTTTGACCCTTCACATAACGAGCAAAACATTAATACTATGTGTGTAGCTCCATAAAGTAAAAGAACCGCGGCTTTTCATAGTTGGGCATATTTATACAATACATTGGGGGAGGCCTACATATGTTCAGCAGTGGACGTGTACGGGCTGATGATGATACAATACATTTTTCTTCAACTGAGTTGTAAAGGTTAAAGTCGGCAATTCGACAACCGTAATGTCCTGCAAGTCAATTACGTTGCGTCGGGGCAGATTCATGCATGGGTGGTATTTCGTTTCGGGCCAAACAACTAATTTCGGTCATGTGTGTAAAATTTTCGTTTAGTACATCGCATTCACTGCCCAGCTGCTGCGTGGTGCTGGAGACAGATTTATTAACCAATTACATTAGTTAAAAATATATTCATTCATCATCATCATCATTCATCATCAGCCCATACACGTCCACTGCTGGACTAGGCCTCCCCCGTACGACGCCACAAATAGCGGTCCTGAGCCGCCTCCATCCATCAACTCCCTGCGACCGCTACGATGTCGTCGGTCCATCGAGTGGATGGTCTCCCATGTAGGGGGGATTTGCCATAATCTAGAATACATACATAACATAGAAGCTGCTGCCCTTCCTCTGGTAGGTTCCCTTAGTCGGCTTTTACGACATCCACGGGTTGAGTTGGAGGGGTCGTTATTCGTACGCCGCGTGGTTAAAAAATAAAATATATATTATGGATTATAAATTTAATAAAAATTATTATAGATTATAAATATTCAAATTAGTCAAATAAATTAATTGATAAATTAATTAATTTATATTTGTATGGAATAGAATTTATATGTGCGTCTTGGGCCGTTTAAGTGTCAGTTTACTATATCTCATTCACTCCCCCAGCCTCGGCGGTAGGACTCGCCGCCAGGGGCGCACGTGCGCCGCCATGTGATCCTGCATCTGCAGCATGTCATCTTCATCTTGGGCCATGTAACTGTTAATTCCACTATATGAAGCTTATCAGCATTGAGCACGAAAGTAGGAAGTTATGTCGTAAATAATAGTACAATAGACCACTTATTGCATAAAACGATCTTTTCCGGACTCTAGACGATGACAAATGAACCACGAGAGTCTTGAGAAATAAATAGAAATGGCCATATTTCTTTCGAAAAGCTTTCTCCCTTGTTTTTGCATGATGGATTGGCCTTTTGAAAAGGAATGGCTTATATATAGCATTTGATATGGAAATGGGTTATAAATATTTTTAAATTTTGATGTGTTCACGCCAAAAACAATCGGGTCAGACTGAATTTTTTACAATTTAATATCTTTATTGACAAAGAAAATAACTATCAAATAATATAAACAAATTAAACTAGTATTTACAATTGAAACAATTGAGCTAACTGCAGACTGTTGCAAACAAGCTACAGGTAGCTCAACTGGTCCATATCAATACCAGTCGGAAGCGTTCCCAAGACGCTGGTTGCATTTTGCATGCATGTATGTAGTTCTAAACTGCAATGAATTAGAAGAGGGTATATTATACACTAAAACAAATGCGTGTGAAGACGCGTGCAGAAGTAAGATAACAATAAACTTGTAAGAAATTAATATGATATCCCAAAAAAAATCGACTTCGACTAGACTTGAACCCGCAACCCTACCTCAGTACGCGATGCACTAACCAATTGCGCCACGAAGTCAAGTGCCCTAGGAGTCGATAAACTCTACTTTGAAATATCATTAAATTTCTTAGAAATTACCCCCAGTGTGAGGCATACGCACTATAATCGCAAAACCTTAGCAATAAACTTATCCGGTTTCCAATAAAATAACTTTGCCTTGCCTCTTTGAACTTTCACAGGGCCGCATTATCGACCTTTGGTGACAAACTAAACTTTTCCTTATCAAAGGGACTTTTAGTACAAATGGTGGAAACGCTTTGACCCTTAGTCACAGAATCAGTAATAATTCGTACATTACATTAGAAGCTATGGATTTAGTACCTACCTACGTATAGCTGACGCTATCTCGCTTTGTAGATATCTTTATCCCAGTTATATTTGAGGCTTTACGTTTCACATGAAGTAGATTTTACGTAATAAAAATATTAAGCTTCTCCGCGATCAATCTCTGATTTCATTCGTTGGTGGGATTACGACAAAATGTTAATATTTGAGGGTAAGATGCATGGATAGATAAATTATTTGGTAATTTATTGCACGTTCAATACATGAAGCAGCATGTTCGCAGCAGATTCGGCAGCAGAACTAATAAATTTTTATAATTAAAAAACTTTGAATACAAGCTTTTAATCATCTAGGACGAAAGTGCTTGGGAAGATAAATCCAACGAACCCAAACTCGACGTGGTTAAGTCGTTTCGTTTAGGATTTTCTATGGCCACCTTCGGTTTCCATCAACAGACCAGCTCGATGATACTATGGCATTGCAATGTCACCGAACTTACATACATAAGTAAGGCAAATTTCAGTTCAATCGGTTGAGGATATTTAACAATAAAGGTCTAAAATTGAGTTGCAAGATTTGACCCGAACCAACATACATACATTGCAATTAAATAAAACCTTGTAAATGAAAAGAAACCTTTTTCTTGGGTCACTTCCGACTGGTATACGCACCAGTTGAGCTACCTGTAGACTGTATACAACAGTCTGGAGTTAGCTCAAATGTTTCAATTATTAATACCTACTAGTTCTCATTTGTTTCTATAATTTGAAAAAAATTCTTTAGTAATAAAGATTTGTGTTGATAAACTACATTATTATTACGTTCAAAAAAACATTTCTTTTAAAAGTGAAAAGTGACGTGGCGAGTCAAAAAGAAAAATTGGAACAGTAAACAGTAAATACTAAATGATATTTCATGGCTGCCAACTCATAAAACAACAATCAACCCAACGTCATTAGTCATAAGGATTATCATTACAAGTCACCATAATCTTAGGGTTGGACAAGATTTATCGACCTCTTCCGCGATGACTTGATAATGAGTTTCCCTTTGTCGTTTGTAATTTGCTTCTATTTTTGTAATACAAACTTTACGTTAATCTGTGTCGTTGTCGTTATTTTTTGTAGCAACTGTAAATCGATTATGGATCTAGACAAAAACTGTTAGCCAATCTGTGGTGCACCCTATCCTGCGTAATGAATTGTGAAATCGAAATGCGCTTAGTTTTTGTAACTTTTTTATGCCAACAAAGGAGCTTGACAGGATATGCCGCATTATAATTTTATCTAAAAACTGAAAAACTGAAAATGGTCACAGAAAAATCAATTCTTTTTGAATGAATTCTGTCACTCTGTAATTTCAACAGAGCACAAAAATGTATCCCATTATTTTTTTCAGATTTTATAACGAACGTCTTTTATCGTTATTAAATTTAAAGGTGAGTACTGACCGTTTCAGGGCGTAATGTAACGTATATGTTACACAGCGAGCGTTCGTGCAGTCAGTAGGTAAAAGAAGGCGCTCACAACGATCAACGAGACGGATTTTTTGCACACGGCGTAACATATCACGATCACTGCGTATAGTACATTACGGCCCGTACCACCGGTCAGAACCCGGATTAAAAGGTCATCGGCTAACCTTAAACCTTCTAACTTCACCGTACACGGCGTATACTTGGAAACTGCTTAAACGTCAAAATAATATATTTGACGTTTAAGCAGTTTCCAAGTATGTGTTAAATTAAATAACACCTACCTAAGACTAGGATTTTTAGCCGTGTTCATTAACGTACAGCTTTTTAAAAGCTTAAATTGATAGCATTTAGCTTTTATAAGATAATGAGTCTTCATTTTTAAGCAACTTCGAACTTTTTATGTATACCCTTATCTTTTTTATGTTTTTATGTATATCCGCTGATTTCTCCATCATTTATGAACTGATTTTGATGATTCTTTTAATTTGCTTTAAGTTAATACCGAGGTGGTCTTCATCATCATCATCATCATATCAGCCGATCGACGTCCACTGCTGGACATAGGCCTCCCCTAAGGATCTCCACAATGACGAGGTGGTCTTATATAAATATTATTCCCAAAAGATTATCTCGCACTTATAAAAACAGTTAAAAACTAAGGGATTCGAAATTAAGTATTATTTTTTCAAAATAATTAAACCTATCATTAATTACTCAAAAATTCTAAATTTTAATTGCTTTATTTCCTTACAAAACTTGTAGACACATAAAAAAAAATTTTTTACATAAAACTGGGAAATAAAGTGATCACTTAGATTTTTTGTTCACTTCAATCTTTTTAAGGTAATGAAGCGAACAAGAAACCTTTACCCTGTTAGGCTGTTAATTTTCGAGTTGGAACAAAACTCGTCCCAATTTTTTTTATTTTCTAGATAATCTGATATTTTGTAGTTAGTCTTTGCCAATTTATTCATCAGTATGTAAACAGAACAAACTAGCATTAACTATGTCTCGAATATAAATTAGTCTCATACGAATCGCTTCCAAAGTTCTCCCTTCCACTAGAGGCTGTCTAAACTTCTCGTGTACAAGACTGAAACAGATTCCTACATGGTTTAACTCTGTTTGGTACAGCTGCAGCGGCGGCGTTGCTATAAGTTTGGCTATGATTTAAAAAGTTATAAACTTCATAGCTCTCTAACCGGTAGCACACTTGACAATAAATAAAATTGAACCCCTATTTGGTCACGTTTAACTTGAGAACATCTTTAATCATCTAATCTTTCCGATTTCTTTTATCTTTTTTTAATGTTTTCTAATATTGCGTAGAAGGTTCATACATAAAAAAAAAACTTAACGACTACCTTTATTATAAACTTTTTTAATGTAACCTTAGCCCCAGCCCCATTATAAACTCTTTGCTAAGCACGTTTTGTTCGTCAGGTACAATTATAGTTCCGTTATATCAACTTAGTACCTACAACATAATACCCATATCTAAGTAAAGTTAGTTACACGATAGCTAATAACTATTTACTCGACTCGATAGCACAAAGTAAAGGTAACAAAGGCTACCCCGGTGATATTGATTACCGATTTGCTCTTAGAGTTCCCCTGTTAGGTGGTAATAACAGTGGACCATCTGTGCCGTCTCTCCCCTCCAAGGGATGCGTCAGTTTGGTCGTGTTATTTGAACATCTTTTAACAATAGCTGTCTATTTAGCTGTGGGTATTATGAAGGAACAATGTTAGAAAGCATGTTGGTAGTAAGAGCAAGCCGCCAGGCAGAAAATTTAATAAAAAAATTCTACATATAACTATTTTCATCAGAAATTATGGAAATAGATCAACTTTAATTAAATATTGATACCAATTTATAATAGAAATTTAAAAAAAATGCTACTTACTAATCTTGGATGATAAGTATTATGCACTTTTTAAATTTCAACTCTGTTGCAAGTGCAATGATCAGTGAATAACTAAAGCTAGAACCACACTATAGAGATGTGGTATGATGTGGCGCGTCAGAAGCAGGTTTCATGCATTCCGTATGGTAAGATAGATACACATTATTACAGCGTAACAAGGCATCACTACACAACAAACCACACCACAATAGTGTGCTACCAGCTTAATATCACTAGCTTGTTGCTAACCATGTCAGTTTCAGTAATAAAATCAAAATTAAAACATTTCAATTAACAAACAATCAAAATTATATCTTGTCAGCAAAATTAAAAGCGTATTGCTCAAGGGAGGTGTGAGTGTGACAATCACAATCAAGCAAGGCCCCTGAGGCCACGGAGGCCATCTGGCCAGCTTTTAATCTAAAAGCACCTAAAAGCCATTCTATGTTACCGCAAGGCTCGTTTACAAGGATGGAAGGCAGTGCACGATGTAGTGTTAGAACAGTAGCATAGGTCAGAGTAAAACATTAAGACATATTACAAGTAGGTACCTACCTATCGGCGGAAAGTCTTTATGATGAGAATATTATGTTATCATTTGATTGATAACGAAGAGTAGAGAGGGATGCTCGCGCACCCCTCGCACTGCTCATTCCCCCTGAGTTTGTCTGAGACGGTCGCGCGCATGCATCGATACTGTCGCATATTTACCAGTTGCTTGTTTGCTTCGTTACAATAATTAGGCGTGTTTTAAAAAAACGATAAACCGATTTCAAATTCCCTTATTTTTACACTGTTTTTAAGTTTTGCGGGATACGGACTAATCCCCTGGGGATAAATTTTTATGAAACCACTTTGATCATTTTATATAGGTACTATAATGGTGAAAGAATTATCAAAATCGGTCCATAATTGTCAGAAATATCACGAAACAAACATACAAAAAAAACATACACGTCGAATTGAGAACCTCCTCTTTGAAGTCGATTGCAGCGCGCGCTCTCAATCTAAAAACTGTCTTATTTTTTTTATCTAACACTGTTTTTCAAGTTTTGCGGGATTTTTTTGTGAGACCAATTCGGGATCATCCACCATATTAGCAAAATAATCGTCAAAATTGATCCACAATTGAGAGAGAATCGACGAACATATTTAAAAAAAAAAAATCCTTCTTCCTCTTACAGAAGTGGCTTAAAATGCTGAGCTACTGCACCTTTTCATCCCTATTGTGTACCGCCACAAAGCGGCCACACCGCTCCGCACCGCGCCGTAGGGAAATGAATAGGCCCGCTCATTTTTCTGACGCACTTACACTAAATCAATCATTGCCACAAGTGAGTGGGGAACACAATAGGTCCGTTTTGGAAGATTGACTTTTGCCTTTTCTCTTTTTTCAACTTAACGAGCAGTACTGCTTTTACGTTTGTAAGAACTGTGTAACTGTTTTGTTCGTTTGAGTACATTTTCTCTGTCAAGTCTGTAATCATTAAATCTTAAAGCTTCATCTGCACTTAGCACTCTGTCATTCTATTTAAAATTGTTGATGTACACCACTCGAACGTTTTTTTAATGAAATTCAGAGATACTTACAGTTTTCTTCTAGTTTCATTAGGAATTCGCACTCTGTTATTCTATTTAAAATTGTACACGATAACCACTCCAAAGGTTTCTTAAAGAAACTCAGAGATGAATACAGTTTCCTTCTAGTAGACTAAGAATTCGCACTATGTCATTCTATTTAAAATTGTTGGTGTGCACGATGACCACTTCAAAGGTTTCTCAAAGAAATTCAGAGAAAATAACAGTTTTCTTCTAGCTTCAGTATGCATTCAAGAATTTTCCCCGTAGATTTTTTTACAACAGACATTACTTGCTACTAAACATTGAAAACGAAATACGCAACAGCGAAATGGAATAAGTCCAAGTTTTTGGCAGTTATATTGCAAATAAACTACTTCTGGTAAGAGTTCCAGGCTTGAGTTGCGACACGAGAAATTGCTAGACTCCAAAACTATTTATTGCTAGGTGCAAGGCAGCACTTACAGAGTTTTATGTTAGTAACACCTACTTTTAGTACTTGCATCGAGATTCACCATACCTACAATACCTACCTACATCAAAAGATGGTTTGGTGTGCTTTGTGATGCATCGTAAAATCGCAACTTGGCCTGAACCAAATGAGTAGACAAGAACATATGTAGAGCGGAAACTTCCCCCTCGGACTGGCTCAAGGTCGCGACAAAATATTTAACTAACTATCCTGTTTAACGTCTAGGCGCGACCTTGAGCCCGTCCGGGGCGGAAGTTTCCGCTCTACGTATCTATGTTCTTGTCTACGCATATGCCTAAACTTTGATTTCGCGACGTTGGTTAGCTTTATTGCTTTGAATGTGTGTTCTGATTTTAATAAAAATAATAATATAGAGAAAAAACGTAGGTAACATAATTTGATTATCCTGGAGATTGATTGCATTGATTGGAGATTGAGATGTAAACCAGGTGTGCCAGCGGCTGAGCAGATTTGTATTCGCTCGAAGGTCTCTTTTGACGCCGATTTAGCTGCTTACCATGGTCATGTGTCTTCGGTCCTCGGGTACGAGTTGTTATTGTGGGGTAACTCAGTAGATGTCGAGAGGGTATTCAAAATATAAAAAAGATGCCTTAGAGTAATAAACAGGTCTTGGTTCCTTGATAGTTGCAAGCCTCTCTTCAAGAACTGTAAGATCCTACCGCTCGCCTGCATGTGTATTAGGGAATTCTGTTTTTTTGTTAAATCACATTCAAACTATTTTAAGAAACGTAGCGATGTGATTACTCGGCAAAAAAGAAAGAAATTAAAAATTTGGTTTACACACCCCTGTGCCTTAAAGATATATATAAAATAAATGCTTATAACATGTGTATCATCATTTACAATAAATTACCGGAAGATTTAAAAGAACTTTAGGAAAAAGTTAAGTAGATGGTTAGTGGAAAATTGTTTCTATAATGTAAAAAAACATCTGGAAAGTTGAATTTTAAGATAAATTTAATAGTACCTATAATAATATGACTCACACAATATTAATAATTTGTTAATAGTTATAAGACCTGACATTGTATAATATTTATGTGTTCTTGCAAATAAATGATTTGATTTGATTTTTTTAACTGATGCAAAAGAAATTAGCTTTGGATTCAACTTAAACTTTTCGTGCATTTAGAAAGAAAGATGAAGAAAATTATCTATTAGACACAACACACAAACAAACAGGAATAGAAAACTACTTACCTTTATTATTTTATTACCTTTATTACTTTATTATCTTTCAGGTACTTAATTATTTTCCTTAGTTTCTTCCAGGAAAATAATAATAGCCAAACCGCGTGTATTATTCCTAATTTACTCTATACCAGATATCACTTTAACTGAGTAGTCCTTACCAGAGTGTATTCAAACTTGCTTTCAAGGCAATCGTACTGAAACAATCTACGGCGATGAAGACTGGGAGACAATGAGGAACCAATTTACGTGATTGTCTAAAAAAATCATATTAATATTATATAAGATAATGAGGCCCGGCAAATATATTAGTCTACAAAAAAAGCAGATGGTGTAAAGTTATTTATTTTTAAGTTAGATAGGTAGTGCACTATATTTTCTTTAAAGCTAAATAAGACATTATTTGGTACACACAAATATAATGAATCCCACCATTTTTTTAAAATTTTCGTAAATGCTTTTGACGATATTTGATATCATAAAAACGCTGCCAGGGTAAAATGCTAGATCATTGTAATAATGTGAAAGGTTGCTTAGGAGAAATCACTCTCAGCGATAAAGCCACCTTTTGTACTGTATTTATTTTAATTTTAGATATAGTTTTTATGTTATTTTAATAGGTACAATAACGTGTTCATTCATTCATTCATTCATTAAATCAAATCTTTTTCGTTAATCCGCTTACATGCGTTATGCATGTAGGAAATTTACTAAATGCAATCTAAACCTTTCTATTAAAACTTTATACTAAGGTAGCATAGTATAACGTTTTAGTTAGCATCCAGTAAATTTTCCTTACCACCTATGACATAAGCTAAAGAAAAGACTGCCTCCTCTTGAGCTATAGGGTAAGCACCCGTCTGCTGCCCCGGCACAGATGTCAACTATAGGATATTAGCTCGTAATTGGCCAGTCAACCGATTTAAAATTAAATCAGACGCAAAGGTTTCCTGTTTAAATTGTTAGTAATGTTAAACTATATTGTTAACTCAAAACTGATAGTGCTTTATTTCGTTTACTGGACCTTACGGGTCTTTTGTACACGTCAGAAACTAAAGTCATAGGTACCTACTATTCATTTATTACCTACTTATCTTGAAAAAGAAGTTACCTACTTTACTGACTAAAAGGCTGCTGATATTAAGACAATAGTGGAAGGAACGGGAAACCACGAAAAGGATTTAGGGGCATCTCCCATGAGATTAAGGGAATGAAGCCCGGATATTCATTAGTAGGTAATATCCTCAATCCTATTAGAGCACAACAGAAGAGCAGGTAACATTAACCAATGCTCCGAACATTTACTCGAAATTAGGGAAAAGTGGTCAAAACAGTCCCCAAAAAGGGTAAATTGGGGAAAATTGTTTTGCTGGCTGAAAGGTATGTTTCAATACCAGCGAAATTATCGCAGTAGGCCTAAGTTTGTCGTTATTGTTTTTGGCTTTGTATTAAGAAGATTACCTATCTACTTTGGTTAACGTCCTGGTTTTACCGGTTTTAGGATGGTTGAACTTTGTCACATTAATATGTTTATTACCTAGGATTGCATTAGTAGGTACTACTAGCTGCTGCTAATTATGTATTGTACTCAAAATTTTGGCCAGGAATAAGGCATTTTTTTAATTGATAATGGTAAACGTTTGCTAACCATCACACTTGAGAAAGTGAAGATGTGGCCTAAGATGGAGCACGCTTTCCCAGAAGGAACTTATTCACTCGGGATTTGAAGACTCCTAGATTAAACTCTACCGGAAAAAACAGACGCAGGAATTTTATTCCACTCTTTACCGGTACTTCTAATGAAAGTAGAGCGGAAATGTTTGGTTCAAATTTAATTCAAAAATCAAAGTTTCTATTTAAATATTTTTCATAATAATGCAAAACACGGAATACTTATTGTAAGTGATAGACTATCTATTGAAATTAATAACTGTTATGTAATGTTTCCAGCTAACAATGATGTTTTTTCAATGGTAGGATGTTTTCCATGTTGCACTCCCAAACTCCAATGATTAAGCAAAATTTCCACTTTTCTACCACCCTTTCTTTCAACCCCATTTTTGTAACAAGATGCGATTTGCCTAAGTGGAGAGAAAACTCATTGCTTGTTCATTTTCCGCAGTAATAAGAACCAGAAAAAGGGTGGATGTACAAAAAAAAAACATCTCGTTAGGAAGATAACGATCAAATTGATGGATGTTATGATAAAAACACAATTTTGTTGAGATTTACGTTGCGGAAGGTAAGAATATTAATGTTTGAATAAGGCGAGGAAAATTTTGAATTTATGTGAAGGAAACTTTTAACCATATTTATTTATAGGTAGGTATTATAAAAGCGAAATTAATTATATCTGTAACTTTTTCACGCCTAAACGGCTGATTCAGCAGGGTTGTAAGGTATTATATTCTGTACGGTATTCCGGCTACTTTTATCCCGGAAAAGCAGGTTCAAAGCCATAGGCCGAAGTGTGTCCATTATAAGTAATCTACAAAAAACATCCATCCAAGAAGGTTTCTGAAATTGCGGTAGATGTCGAGCATGTGTTTGAATATATAACGACCAAAAAATAAAAATGTATGTAGGTACAGGTATGTAGGTATATTAATTAATATTAATCTAATTGAATAGGTACCTACCTAGTCTGATTGACCCACTAAGGTTCGTCCATTATTTAACAGAAGGCAGGGAAAAAGTTAAGATCCCGTGTGTGAATTTTCACCGCTGATTGCAAAAAGAAATTACGACATTATCCAGCAGCTACTTACAACGTAATAACATTCCATGGGACAATTCGAGAGCGCTCTAAAAATAACCATGATGTTTATGCTTCAATATTACGTCCCATTTCCGAGCTCAGAGTGTCAGCTAAACAGGCACAAGTCAAACGTTAGTTCAGTGTAACCTCGGTCCAACGAACACGCATAAAACAAATTATATTTGTATCGGAACGTAACTTTGAATACGAACTTAGAACGCGGGAAAATAGGATGTGTCAACCTTGACATTTGTCTATTGTGTTCGAAAAACTGAAAGTTTGAATAAAGAAAATGTTGCGCTTTCGAGAAGATTTTGTTTTTCTTGTGGTTATTTTCATTGCATTGAATGGTGAGTACTTTTGAAATTTTATTATTCGAAAAATTTACTGAAAACTATGAAAACTTATTGAAATTCTGGATTAACACAAAAGCTACCTATTTTTGATCCCGGAAAAGTGTTTTTTTACCGTTAGATTATCAAATTACTTAGGTAGCTTAAATACAATACCACAGATTATACTATACTAGACAATACAAAACTTATTTAACGCGCGCTGGTTGAATATGTTTTGTCAAATTTAAGCTTTTATTTGACATTCCTATTATTATTAATGACTAACAAGTTCTTGAGGGCTTTGAGGTAATTTTTTATCCTGTTAAAACGCATGCAAAGCCGCAAAGCTAGTAAATAATTTATAACTGAATTAGAACCGAAAATACCATTTTGCAATTTTTACGATTATTATTTTGTTGGTTTTATGATGCCTAGGAGCTTAAAAGTCAAATAGAACAGAAGTTCTATTTGACTTTTAAGCTCTATAAGATGTATTATGTACCAAGGTCGCAATAGTTTGCAAACTAGTATTTATTGAACGCCACTCTCAGTCAATTACCACAATAAAATGTGCAAACAAATTCGAACTCTGACACAAACAATTATTGCCAACAATACAATACCTAAAAGTATAAGCAGATATCAAAGTCACTATCTACACAAATCTTCACTTACCATTTCAGCAAGTATACATAAAAGAGACATACGTAAGATAAAAAAATAAATATTTATCAAAGGACCTGCAAATTTTAGAACCAGAGTACTTGGGTAGAGTAATTGGGTATCTAAAATTTAATTTAACCCTTAAACCGCGATTAATATAAATTTTCAAGGAGTGCGCTTTCAGCTTGAATCAGAACCATAAGAACAAAATCAGCACAGGTAGGTATATCGCGTTCTCATTAGCACGCATACTTCCACTACTGAACTTGCCAACTTGCCTCGCCCAAACGAGGAGGTTTATTATAATCAACACGCTAAACAGACAGACTCTTCTTCTTAGTCGCTACACTTTGAAAGAGTGGTCGTGGTCGTCATATCAGGCAGGTTGGCACGTTTCAAAATCCGGCACCATTCTTCCCGCACCACTGCTTCCCTGGTACCTTAATGGAGATGGAGTAGGTTTAGCGCAACTTTTATTTGGTCCGTCCAGCGTATAGGGGATCTCTGGCGAGCTTTTGTGCCATCAACTTTCCATAGACTCGTCTGCTATCTCTTATTACAGGTTAATTATATTTTAGAAAACCATCATCCCCCACGTACAAACAGATTAAGTTTGGTCAGATATTTCGAAATGTTTTACGGACACTGGAAAATCCAGTTGCATAAACTTTGAGGGCATGCCAAGCCAGTTTGACGGTTTGACAGAATCGTTCTACCAATTTATGTTGCTTTTGTTTACCTTCAAGTACTTTATGCTAATAAACCTTGTTTCGTGAGCTAGGTTTATATTGACTTTAATTAGATTTTGATGGATTTCCTGTGCATAAAAGCTGAAATAAGTATCTAAATAAGGAGAGTAGTTCTTTGTAGTACGAACCTAGAGAAGTTGAGTTGAAGTTCGTTGCTTGTTGTATATTGAAAATCCGGCAAGTAGAATTATCTTTGCCATTCAAAAGTGTATCAATACATTAAATTTCACCCAGGATAATATTGAAAAGACTAGTTGAAGTTTGCCACAGAATTTTAATTTTAGTTTTAATAATTTATTGTAGGTACGTAGCCTAGAGCCTTGAGTCCAGTTGATGATCGAGACGTGATCGTGACGTCTCCTATTTCTATGGGATTTGGTACAGCGCCTCTATCGTATGGAAAGGAAACCACGCAAATCCCATATACATCAATGAGACGTCACGATAACGTTTCGATACAATAGTCAACCGGACTCGGGGCTCTGATCGGAAACCCGTAAAACAAAACCGACACTGCAGTGACTTGCAGTGACTGATTCGATTAATGATAGTGATAACATTTGTATGGATTCACCTGCACGTAACATAAGTAGGTATGTAGTAGGTATACGTACTCATTATAGAGGTATGTTTATAAACAAGTATATTATGATAAGTAGTACTTAGGTAGAGCTAAGCCGTTTATATAATTGGTTAAGAACGACCATGTAACATTTGCAAATTAGATATAATGATGTGATTTATAAAGAACCTTCCCACTCGACGGTTAAACTTGAAGAGCTAAATTAGATAAATAGAAGATAGAAAATTCTTTATTGCACACTTATTGGTAAACACAAAAATGAAAAAAAAAAACAACTTTAAACTAAGTTACAAGTGGCAGTCTTATCGCTCGAGAGCGATCTCTACCAGACAACCGTGGATGGATAGGATTTAAATAAAAAAAAAATATTATTGTAGTCAATTGAAGTACAATCTTATACTTTCAAAAGACATGACATGACGTACGAATAGTCATGCATGACAGGGCATCTCATAGACGGGATAAAATACCCCTAAATATTTATTATAATTCAATACAATACACTTTATTGCACGCGAAGAAAATACAAATTATACGGGAAAATTGATAATAGAGTTGCACAATGAGCGGCCTTATATCGCTAAGAGCGATCTCTTCCAGACAACCTTGGGATGGACACAAAGCAGTTGCATACATATAGACGGTGGCGAATTACTTAAATATACATACATAGTATAAAATACATATATCAATACAGGTATATAATATATACCAGCTTTTATAAATACAAAATTTCATGATTTTTTTATGATAAATGTAATGTGTTTTGACGCCCAAGTTTAAAAAACCATGGGCCATCTAATATTTTATTTGGAAAATAACATCAGACTTTCTCCCAATTGACCTAAAAAGAGGGCTATTTTGCTATTACCTAAAGGGTACAGAAACCAGTTGCAAATTATTCAAAGTGTTGCAATTTACTTCTTAAGTTAACATATCTACAGCATTAAGGTACCTATATAACGTGCTTATGATGGAATCTTGTTAACTTATCATGCATTTATGTATTCATAGAGCACAAAATTTACTTCGCACATTAATTTAATAGCAAAACCAAAAATTATTCAATTTCCAGGAAATCATTCTAATTTCGAGTTTACGAAACCAGTTTTCGTGACAGCCATGGGAACGGAATCGATTAAGAAAATTAATTTAAAGTTAATAAAGTTTTCCAAAGCATTTTGATGGAATTTATGGCAGTTCTATGAAACTTTTATCAAAGAATTTCGGAATATTGAAACACTTACTTGTTGCTTCTTCTTTGCTTTAAACAATTTTAATAGAAGTAACATATTGTATTAAATAATCAATTTCAAAATATAAAGAAACAATAGAACTACTAAGTGAAGAAGTTACTAATCATATGAAATGATTTTATTAGGCAAAGAAATCTAATATGAAAGGAATTTAAACTTGGAAATATGGAATTCTTTTTCGAATTAAGTCATTTGTTTACCGATTAGGGTTTGTTTCATAATTGAACTCTTCTCAAGCCCACACTGGAGTCAGATTCTGAATTCCATCTCTGAATACACTGTAAGCATTGGTAAATCTGATCTGTGGATAAAATGCTCGTTTACCCACGATCTGATCTAGAATAATATAGAATTCAAGCATAGACTAAATGCACACGTCTCTAGAACGTGACACAATATTTTCTTCAATAAACCCACACGCGTCTGCCATAACAAATAATTGACTGTAACAGAACACTGGAGCATCAAACGGGTATTTGATGTGTTCGGTCACCAGCTTATTGAGCTCGTTAAGCATCGTGACGATAGCAATTCCTAAAATTATGCCCCATTGGTGTCATGGCGTCCCGCGGTAATATGGGATGCTGTGCACTCAATTAATACTTTGTTGGATAAACATTATGATCATATATATTTAATGAGTAAGGTAACCTGTCCGAGATAGAACAGCGCACGATATTTTTTCTGTAAAATTAGGATTAGGTTTTCCCGTTTTCCATCAGCTGCATAACACTGACACTGCGGACACTGTGTTTTTTTTATAAAGACGTCCAAATGTTCCGCTAGGGGGGGACCTAAAGTTCTATTTGAGTACAATAAATAGGTAACAAGTATTGAGTTAAAATTCTCACAATAATACTAATGTCTTAATCATCTCAGCTCAAAGAACGCCGGTGCTTGTCTTGTTCCTAAACATATAGCTCTATAAGTTTCTTATTAGTTATATATACTGTCACCGAATAAAAAATATCAAGGATTATTAAATACAGTTCAATATTGCGTTACATAACTAATTCTGATTCTCACAATAATACTAATATCTTAATCATCACAGCATAAAGAACGCCAGTGCTTGTTTTGTACCTAAACATATAGCCTTATAAGTTTCTTATTAGCTAGATATACTGTCACCGAATAAAATATATCAAATACAGTTCAATATTGCGTTACATCACTAATTCTGTACCTAAACATATAACTCTATAAGTTTCTTATTAATTATACATACCGTCACCGAATAAAATATATCAAAGATTATAAAATACAGTTCAATATTGTGTTACATCACTAATTCTTATTCAATCATAATTTACTTGGTGAAACAAAATTATCCGACAATTGTTATTATTGAAACCATACCGCTCACCAGATGAAGGCATTCAACATAATTGCAAATTGAAATTCTATGATTCAAAGTTCTAATGATATTCCTTGATTACTTGGTGTTACTACTTGTAAAACGATTATATAGCCATGATTTTACTTGAATCAGAGATTTAAAACATTTGGTTATTTTTATCATATGTCTTTGAATCGCCTACTTATTGCCATGTAGAATAAAATAAATAGAAAAAACATTTATTTGGACACAGGTACATAAGAGTTGAAAATAAACAAACGGAAAACAAAAACGTGTGGTGCCAGCTTAGAATTTAAACCACTTTAACTCTTCCCGCGGGTGTCGTAAGATGCATCTAAGGGGTATAGGTACACTGTGGGCGGGCTGCAGCGCTTCCTGCAGAACATTCTAGCAGCGAACTGCAATCCCCAAACCGCATGCCCAGCGTGGGGATTATGGGAATTACCCCTTGTGAGATAAAAGCCTATCAAGGCGCTTATCAGGGGAGACCTACGTCCAGCAGTGGACCAATATAGGCTGTTGAGGTGTGAGATGAGAAGATGTATACCTATTTAGTGGTTGCATGGTATAAGAAAACAAGGTATGCTCTTCCGGGAGTGTCGCCAGGTGACGTCACTGTCCAGTTGCCACTTCATTTCAACAAAATGTAGAAGTTGGGAAACAAATGTGATAAGAGTCAATTGAAAAATCAATAAAAAAATGACAATCGTCAAATTTGTTAGATCAGTCAAAACAGCGTTAGTTAAACACGATGTAAATGTGATAAATAATTGGTAAATACAAAAAACCACATAGTTTTATCAGATTCATACAGGAGTTCGGGTAGTTACGATTGGACGCTACTGGTAACACCAGGAAACATAGTCGTCTTCTTATTTGCCGATGGCGACGATGACGTAGCCTGGCGACACCAACGTGACCAACGTGTCTCGGAAGAGCATACCTGTTTTCTTATACCATGAGTGGTTGTATTTGAAAAACTCAATAACAATGCAACTTGCCCATGCCCATCCGATTTATCATATTATGGCACCAGACAAGGAGGCCGTTTACCAAATTTATTCAATTGGACAATGAGGGACAATCTTTATGCTACTTAGAGTTTGTCTTTCTTTCGACTGTATAGTTAATAATTTTATTGAATGACAAGAAAGTATGTATAATAGCTACCGTGTATTTGTAACATTCTTAAATATTTACTATTATTTTTGTTCATATTATAAATATCAATGATGCAAAATTTTAACTTTAATTTAGTAACCCAATTTATAGCTTTACCTTCCTTATTTTTTCGTTTTTGGAGTTGAATCTACGTTCCCATTGACTGATATTCAAGTTGACTAAATCGAAGCGCCTCCTCAGAAGTCTATTAACATTTAATATTTATTGTCAACTTATTAGTTAGTTTATTAGTTACTTACTTACTTTAAGTTACTTGATAGTTTAAAAATATTAAGGAACGTAAGTACTTATAATTCCTACATACATTATGGTAAGTTATAATGAGTCAGACAGAGCCCTCTGCTCCTAGGTTTCTCTTTCGGTCTGATGCTTTGATAACTAAATCTGTGTTATTATTTCCATTGTTCATAATTCAATGACATTATTTTTCATTATAACCTTGGCATAGGTTGGTAGTGACAATATAATAACATTTTTAAACTAAATTGTGAATTAATTGCAATTACTACATTTTTAAATTAAATTGCGAATTAAGTGAAAACAGTGCAGAGGTCAATATTTTCTAGATCAAGCTAAGCCAATTATATTCGGCCGAGTCCCGTTTGGAAAAGAAAAATAAGTTTTGATGAATACGATGCGATTTTAAAGATTCTGGATAAGTAGGTAATTTTAATAGACAACGATTACTAAGGCTTTGCACACTATATAAGCAATTGCAAACAGGTTATAATAATACGATACGACTCATCTAATATTTTTTTATACAAGTTCTGCGCGTACGATGCAAAAAACAACAGCTAATTTATAAACCGAATGGAAGTTTACCTTTCACATTATAAAACAAAATGATTATCCCAACTAAAACTAATATGAAATATTTATTAAACAAGCGTAATAACAGGCTAATAGAAGTTAATTGGACAAGTGTCGGCCACGCGACGATGAAGACGAAACTACAGTCACTGCCGACCGGCGATTTAACTACGTGGTATTAAGGCTTGTTAACTTTGATATAAAGCCATTTAAAAACGCTTGAACTACTGTTTTTGCCGTTTTTGAAACGGTATTGAATATGAAAAGGTAGGGAAATCATTTATGGGCAATTGCGTGCGCTTCTTTAATAAGCTTCCATCTGAAGCAACTGAACTCCCTATTCTTAAATATAAACAGTACATTAAACAAAATCTTATCAGGAAGGCCTTTTAATCCATAGATGATTACATCAATGATGTTAATGCTTGGCCAGATGTCATTCCGTTCCGCACTGTCAGTAGTATGTAAGAAATTTAATGTTCCGTTTTGCTTTAAAGAAATATTGACATGTATCTAAATTGTATTAAATTTAGATTTAGATAGGCAAAATAAATATGTATTAGACACTTAAGTAATAGTGGTTTCTTTTTCACTTCTTCCACTTGTGGACACAAAATTGAAGTGAAGGGAATATCAATAACACCTTATTTCTTATTTGATAATAATAACTACATATGTTTATAGTATAAAATTTGACTTGTCTGAGTGCTTATTTTGTAAGCATAAAGAAATAAAGTTATTGATTCTTATTCTGATAAACTTTCGCTTGCAAGGTTTTCTATAATTTGGTGATTCTGTTTCAGACTACACTAGTAGAACCAGTTGAAGTGAGCATAATTTTTTTTGTAAACAACGCATATAAATCGTCAATTTTATAATATTTTAATACTTGATTTAAGTTGTTTTTTGTACACAATGATCCTACTATAATATTATAAATGTCAAAGTTTGTATGGATGGATGTAAGGATATTTGTTACTCTTTCACCCAAAAACTACTGAACCCATTTGGCTGAAATTTGGTATGGGTATATGGGACCTAGAATAACACACAGGCAATTTTTTATCCTGATAAAACGCGGGTGAAGGTGCGGGCAGCAGCTAGTACACATATATAGAGTTGTAATGCAGGTAGCTGAGGATTCAACCCAAGCTACACACTTCCTCGCATGACGCAGTGTACCCAAACTGGTTCACTGTGTTGAATAACTGAGCACTAAGCACTAAACTTGAGCACTAAAAATTACCATCATTTTAGATTTAACCAATCTTGATTGCCGTCAGTGTTCCTCATTGTTGCTATAGCCTTATTGCTTAGTCTACTAGGGTTTCTATTCTAACATTAACTAAACAATTGAACGGCTTCTGATGAATGATTGCGTTCACTCGCTGGATTGAACTCATAAACCGGGATGTGATTGTGATGCTTCTGATTGAATCTTATTTACATCGAGGATGAAAGAACCGTAACCGACTCTCAGGATTTGACAGGACTGTTTTTGAGTTTTCACCATTTGTAGAGGTAGAACTTATCTTGCGATTTCTTTGTCATTTCACTGCCCTGTTCAAAAATACGTCCTTACGTATTCCTTTAATGTCACTATTTGAGAATATAGTTCCATTTCAAAGCCAAAATACTTCCTGTATCCTAAAATGATAAAAATGAATTCAAAAGAGTTTCAGAACTACACAGGGGGTGTTTCTAATGTGCTTATTTCTACACATGGGAGAAATAACACTAAATTGTAGATATTCATAGCATTCGTACCAATGCTAACAAACCGATCATTTAGGGTTCCCAAATTTATGAAGATTGTTTTATTTATTGATTTTCTTGGACGAAGATATACTCCTTAGCCTCCTACTATTGACTTACTATGCTACCGACCTTTTATGATTATTAAGGATATTTTCGCCATGCTCTTTTTGTTTTAATTTTATAGCGTCTGCTATGACTCTGCAATGGTCTGTGTTTTGGAGAGGTCTGTGTCATGCTCATCAGGCCACCAAATTTCTTAACCATTTCGACCTCGCATACCACTTAATGCTAAAGCTACAAGAGACAGACATTTCTATCCTACGAGTATGACTTATATTTGGAACACAAAGGATTGCTCTACATAGTCCCCATAAAACGGTGATGAACGTTATTTTCGTCTTAAAATAGACAATGATGTAATGATTTGGACAGATTGTCTGCATGTGCAGTTCGTTTTTCATGAGTTTTGATGAGAATAAAACGTAAAAAATGTACCAGACCCCATCTGTTAATGACGTTGTAAATTTTTTTTAATTTCAAATTATTTGTTATAATAATTATTTATTATATTAATTATTAAATATATTATAAGGAAAGGCAGCCAGCGTCTTGGGGACGCTTCCGAATGGTATTGATATGGACTAGTTGAGCTACCTGTAGATTTATTCCAACAGTCTGCAGTTAGCTCAATTGTTTCAATTGTAAATACTAGTTTAATTTCTTTTTAATATTATTTGAATGTTATTTTCTTTGCCAATGAATAATTTATTATAAGTGATTTACAGATAAGTCTAAGTAAATACACATTTTTACAATGGCATTCATTAGATAAGAAGTATACAGGATGTTGATTAATAACTGTAGTTTCATGCGCCAGGCTCCCAAGTCTTTTTGTCATCCATATAATCCATAATACGATAGTAAGCTTTTTTAGAGAGTTACCATGCCTAAACTGTGCATACAGTGTGCTTCGAAAACTAGATATAATACGTTTTCATCTATTTAATAGTACAGCTTTGTATACTTTCTAAAACTTTTAAGTATCTGTCTATGGGAAGGTTCAGGAAATAAAAATTTTATAGGGATTTAATAATGGCGGATAATTTTTATGGTTTCTTCTTACGATCATAAAACTTTAAGTAATTACTCTAGGTACTCATATTTTGTTTACATTTCTTGAATACATCTGGATTTTAATACTACTCATATGTATATATGTACATACATATGTATATCTCGGAATCATTTATAATGTCTACTGAACAGTTTTAGTTATAATTCTAATTATCTATCAACAAAATACATAGTTCCTTACCTACGAAGACAAAAATCTTATTATAACTAAACGCGTTGAGAATTTATGATAAGGCATAGGTTAAAAACTACTATATATATATCTCAGAATCATTTAATATATAATGTCTAGTGAACAGCTTTGGTTATATTTCTAATTATATATCAACAAAGTAGTCCCTTACCTACGAAGACATAAATCTTATTGTAACTAAACGCGTTGAGAAATTATGATAAGGCATAGGTTACAAAATACTATATTTCCTATTTATAAGGTTATCACTATGAGGTCCACTCATTATGGGACAACCTGTATATGTATATATAAATCAGGTTCTATCTGTTCAGGAAGCGACGCGTGCTTCAGAAGCAACGAAGATCAGAAGACGGTATTGACAACGGGCAGCCCGTTCTATCAAGAATGCCAGTGTGCAGGGCCAGAGTTCATCGTGCAAAGACAGATGTGGCTGGATCCACACGATCAGCTGATTGAAGAGGGGTATGTGACATAAGAACAGAATTTTAATTTAGTTTAGAATTTAGATTCACAAGAATAGTGCAGTTTCCTTATAAAACTCCTCATCAGAGTAGTGGACATCATGGAGTACTTGTTTAGCGGCTGATGTGATTTGCATCAAGGTGGAGTAGATAGGTGGACCACGGGCGCTGGACGTTGCCTCACGTCAGTGTCTTTGATACTTCTTTGTTTCGTTAGGCACAAAAATATTTTTTTTTATATTTTCTGCGTTCTACGTGGATTAAATCTAACCGAAAAATTATTTTTCGCAAATCGTAAACTATTTTCAATCAACCCATGATTAAACCAACTTTGATTCAATTATATTTTGGAGCATTGGGAGAATGCTTTGGAAATTTTAGCCCAAAATATATTATTTTCCCTAATGCTCCGAAAATACCAATGAATCGAAATTATTATTTTTTATAACATAATAGAACATTGTTAACGATTAGCGGCAAAATACGTTTCCGCTAGTTTTATTCAATAGAGAACTCAGAAAAATTTTATAGCCCAAAAAAATTTAATTCGGGCCAACTCGAACACCATTCTAGTGACTACATTTTTATATAATTTTGATATATTAGATGCCACCTCCAGAGGCGAGTGTTATGTAGCACAATAACAGAGATAAAATTTTGTTGAGTCGAGAATAAACATATGTACAGTTGTTTAAAAGTTAAGTGACACGGCCGATGAAACACTCTACGCTAAAGGTGATCCCATCCTTTGTTTAGACAGAAATACCTATTTTCCCGCTCATAGTAAATCTACCCTTCTATTTCGAAACTAAACTAAATTGTTTTCACAAGACCAGGTACAAACAAAGCTGTATACACGGAGGAGACGCCAGATAGCATCAACCTACATATATCGAGCATAAGTAAATCAATGTCGGGTAAATACAAGTGCGTCATTTATGCAAATGGAAAGAGATATGTTCAGACGTTCACCCTTGACGCGTATGGTACGTATCGTGAATGAACAATTTATTGTACCAATTAAAATTACATAAAAACTCTTATTTATTAAATTAAAATAAATAAAGTACAAAAAGCTGCCTTATCGCTGAGAGCGATTTCTCCCAGGCAACCTTGACTAACTTGACTACATACCACCACCAAGAAAATCCAATCCTAACCAATATCATAAATGCGAAAGTGTGTTTATTTGTCCTTCCTTAACGCTCTAACTAAGCAACGAATCGACTTGATTTTTGGCATAGAGTGAGTTGAAAGGATGGAGAGTAACACTTTTTATCCCGGTAAAACATCAAATTCCCATGGAATCTCTTTCCTTTCCTTATATCTCTTTAAGGGAAAAAATACCCTTTTTGTTTAAAAATTCAAAGTTAAATTAGGGGGTCCCTAGAAATGTGAAAATAGAATTTAAAGCGGGTGAAACCGCTGTGTGGCTAGTAGGCTAGTGATCTTATATAGTTTTGTATATTAATATGATTTTACTGAAGGCAAAAATATTTTTGATATTGTTTGTATAATAAATTGGACGAACGACTTTGTAGCGGTCGCAGGGAGTCGATGGATGGAGGCGGCTCAGGACCGCTATTTGTGGCGTCGTATGGGGGAGGCCTATGTCCAGCAGTGGAAGTATACGGGTGATGAAGATGATGATGTATTAATACATATGTATATTAACTTATTATTCAAATACAAAATACAAAACTACCAATGCAGAAATAAGATCTTTAAAATTAATGCTTGTTCAGATTTCTGCTAGTTATACCTATATTTATATGCGCTCTTTTGAGTTATACTCTGGCCAAACTCAAGATACGTTATTTATAAACACGGCCCCCATATTTTACCTAACAATAAGAATTCCTGTTGTTGATTTTTTGACATATTTGCACTACTTGTCAAATTGAGCTTTTTCAATGCATACAAAAGCTAAAAGAAGAAGAAGTAGAACATATTTTTTAAACTCGACGCCAAAAAGAGGATTATGGGTTTCTGTGTTATGAATAGTTTTCAAAAATTAATTCTTGAGAATGGCTGGAGTGTAGATTCAAAGATTTTATACAAACGGTCGCCAACCAATTTAACATTTCAGAACCACTATACTTTTTCAAAACACCAAACGACCAATATCTGACGATGGAACGGGACTCTATCATAACTTGTGAGGCCAGAGGTGAATCACTGCCCACAATAAGCTGGCAGAGAGGAGTCAACGATGAATTTGAAGATGTAAGTTGAAATAGGAATTAAGTTGCATAGCAAATGAAAACTGACAGTCAAAATGATAATAGAAGACCGGCCTACTAACGACTATTAAACAAACGGTACCTACTAAACATCAATGTGAAGAACTTAAACTACTAGCTAACTACGTACGTACCTATGTATTAGAGTTATAGCATATCGTACATTCTCAATCAAATGAACTTTGTTCTTTTGAGAAATAAAATTCTTTAAACTGAACTGAGACTAAGGGCCACACACCACCAAAGCTTAAATAAGCTGAGAAGAGATGTGTTTAAAACAATCAATAGAACGTCGTTATTCACACATCTCGTCTCCGCTTCAGTGGAGACTACCGAACGGAGATATATCATATTTTTATGCGAAGAAACGAAGAAAGACCGGAGAATGCGCGAATGCGAAGCGGAGATGTGAACTGTGCCTCGCAAGCTGGCAACATCAGTCAACGGAGACGAGAAGAGATAAGTAAAGAGGTGAACTGTGCCTTGCTAGTGCATTCATATCAACAAACATTCGGCGCTTGCCACACGCAGCTGCGCTAGCCAGACAGCTTTAACCAGCACACATCTCCGCTCCCGTCTAACCTGTACGCATCTCCGCAGAGCTTCCGTGGAGACACCCTAACTGAAACATCTCTTCTTATCTCCGCTACGAACATCACAGTACATCTCCGCTTTGGTGGAATCTAGACCTTAGAATGTATAGTCAGTCGTCAATTTTAAACATACCATTTTGATTTTAGATTCAAAATGTATCGGGAAAGTACGAAATGCTCCCAGAAGGACTTCTTATAAAAGATGTCAAAGAAGATGATGCGGGCAAATATAAATGCACAGCACTGGTCATATCCACCGGCGAAGAAGTCGACAAATTTATTGATGTAAAAGTAAGTACCAATTATCCAAAAATTAAGCCAACTACCAAAGCTACGATAGAAGTAGGTAGTTTAGTTAAGGTTTGATTACCTACTTTCAGGAACAGGACAGTATACTTATAAATTTTAGGTGAAATATCAATTCAATATTAATATAAGAATATATTGGAAAATATAAATTTGCAATATTGTCTAAGATGTCATATCAAATGTTTTAGGTATTAACGATTCCAGTTATCACAAAACTGCAAGCATCACCAAACACTTCAGTCATTGTTGGCGAACCTCTTTCAATAGAATGCTTAGCTGAAGGAGTTCCACCTGCTCAATACTCATGGAAGAAAGTTGTACCTGGAAATAACCAATCTTGGACGCAGATAGTGAACGAAATATATTTCGAGAATATAACTACAGACGATGACGGAATTTACGAATGCCATGCCTCCAATACCGCTGGAGTTTCTATTCGTAGCATTGAAATAGAGGTAAGGATGAAAAATGAAAAAATAAAGCATGCAGATGAAATTATCAGTTTTTTAATCCATTGGCTGCTTCTTATGAAATTTTTATCATGTTTTGCTCTAGGTTTTAGTACCACCATTCATAGAGTATTATCCAAACATTACTGAAATAGAGGGGACTACGATTCAGCTTATATGTAACGCTTCTGGCAACCCAGAACCGAATATAACACTGGGTTATGAAGGAGTGGACTTCAAAAGTGACTGGTTAGTATAATTAGTACTTTCACTCTTATACTTGCACATGTACTGAGTTTTTTGAGTCGTTGTAGATGCATCACGCCCCTTCAAGTCACACTGTGTAGACTATGCCCTGAATAACAGTGAAAAAAGTAACAAATAATGCTGGACCAGCCACACAGCATTGTAAAGCCCCAAGCTAAGCTGAGCTTGTGTCATGGGTACTTGATAACTGATATATTTAATATATTGCACTCCATACAATTATATATATTTTACTATGTATAGAAAACATACAGAACACCCGGAACATATGTATGCAGATCGTACAAACATTTTTCCAGAGGTGGAAATTAAACCCGCAACCTCCCGCGTTGCGGGCGGACCTTCGCCCACCGCGCCACGTACCGTATAATATTTCTATAACTATGAGTTTGGTTGGTTTGTAATACTGTATTACAAACTATACAAATCAGGATTATGGTTGGCATAACTGACGTTGTTTTTATTTCCAGGGAGTTATCAGAATACAATATGATACCAAACAAAGCGTTTGCAACACTAGATAGATCCAGCGAAGGGATTTATATATGCAACGCAAGCAATGACGGTAATGCTCTGCTTTATCTATCTAGTCAGCTGGTAACACTGACTGCTGAGTATTATAGACCTTTTCCTTATCGTGCAACCCTTGGCGGTCTTGTGTCAGTCGGATCCAATGCTTCCTTCAGCCCCCACAATATGTGACCATCGGGCAGGTGGTCTGCCGCGAGGCCGCCGCATATGTCTACGCCACCAATCGGTGTCAACAATAGGGTCTTTTGTATTATTTTTATAAAGATTGTGTATCAAGCTCTACATACGGGTATCAAGCTCTACATAATGATAAATCAATATAATAAGTGTAATGCCTATAACGAACTATATAATATCTAAAATGCTGTTTACAAAATTATTTTTAGACTTTCCCAAGATTTTGTTGAAACAAAATTCACAGTCACATAACAAAGTTATTGGCATTACCACATTGATTTCGGTTTAAAAAAAATTGCGTCTGATCGAAGTCACGGGTGACCCGAGAGCTGGTGAGTATCTGGCTCAGCGCATCAGCATTGCCATACAGCGGGGCAATGTAGCCAGCGTCTTGGGGACGCTTCCGACTGGTATGAATCAGTTGAGCTATCTGTAGATTGTTTGTAGCGGTCTGCAGTTAGCTCAATTGTTTTAATTGTTGTCGAATTTGTTTCTCCTATTTATAAGTTTCTAAAAGTATTTGTTTTTCAGTTGGACCTAATGATATAAAAGCAATGTACTTAACGGTCTTGCATCGGCCGTATTTCAAGGAGGATACAAACAGAGTGGAGTGGGGCTATGAAGGGAAGGTGGTGAAGCTGAGCTGTGCTCACGATAGCAATCCACCAGCTAGTATAACATGGAGGTTTGCACTTTTTCTGACACCATAAAACTTTGCTTTCAAGCGAAGATCAAGACATAGTGAAACTTAACTCGTATAGGTTTGTACAGGCAGTTAATACCAGGTTCGGCGATGACTTGGTAAACTTGTGAATAGACTATTAATTTTATTACCTACCTATCTGCTTTAGCGCAACAACCTTGGCAAGGTATTTTAACCCCCAATCACTCAAGAGCTTAGTCTATTGTTTTTTTTGTATTCAGGTTGATAAAAATAAAATAAAAGACACGAATTTTGGGATTGTTGCATTATTTAATTATTTCTGGGCATAATTTAGAAAAAAGGGAGAAAAAAATTCATATAATAATCACGATTAATTAAATGTCAATTGATACACTACGGCCGAATACTCAAACGCAACTCAGATGTAAGCACGTCTTATGTCGCAATATTTTGACAGTTTTCAATGAAAATCTGTCAAAAAATCGTCACCTGAGTCGTGCTTAAATTTGAGATTCGTTTGAGTATTCGGGGGTTACCGGTGCATTTTTACAAAATCACAGCAACAAAACTCAGCAAAACTATTTTTTTTTCTTATAATTCAAATCGTGGCTTGCACGCACTCCTTCAAAACCGGCTCAATGTACTTTCATGGTACTGGGTCGTTAGTTTGGTTTGTAGACTACGACATACTGTGCTTTGCAACGAAATAAAATTAATGAAACTGATTACAAGGGAGATTGATTTTTATGTTACATACAGACTACAGTATAATATATATTGTTGGATACAAAGGGTTGAAATGGACTGCCAGTTACCTTCGAACCATTATATTTTTTTTATCAGAATTATTGAAAGAGTATGAAATAAATCAACCAAGAAAATACAAATATTTTAAATTCACTTATATGCAACAGGTTTGAAAGCAACTCCATACCAACAGAAGAACAAGTCAAGATCAATAAATTATTGCTAAACCAACTGAATGAAAGAAACGAACAATACCTTACCTTGAACATAGACAAAAATACTGTGTATGGAATGTATACGTGCACTGCTAGGAATACCATTGGAGAAGCCACAAGGGTTGTATTCTTGAAAGAAGGAGTTAGACCACCAGCTTTAAACGTATCTGTAAGTACCTACTATGATTTGTATAACCAAGGACTATACTATACCTCTATAAGCAAGTGACTCTGGTGCAAAGCAGCATAAAGCTGAGACTGATGGCTCACCTCGGCAGCACTAAAATACCTACTTATTGACCTGTCCACGTGTAGCACCTACACTAAGATATTTGGTTCCTAAGTTTAAATTTTAGTTTCTATGCATAAGTGTACTTGTGTTATATTTGACCTTTCTTCTTTTTTAAATTGTTTGTGTTTTTACCTACCTAAAAATACGTTCATATGTTATTGTCAAGTATATTTTACTGATACCTACTACAATGTCTAGTTTGTTTTTTGTTTTGTGCTGTCTATGTTTATGAACCAAATAAACCATCTATCAAGTAACTCGCGGTAAAATAAATCGTCATTACCCTTAGTTCTTTCTTGCACAAAAAAATATACATTAAAACATTTAACAAGAAATTGAATGGCAAAGGAGAGTTTAATCCTAAAAATAGTTCTCTTCCAGCAAACTTTATTGGGAGAGAGAGAGAGGGAGAGAGATGATGATGATGAGAGAATAAATCGTCCTAAAGTCAGAAATAAGTTGGCTGTCGTGACTATCGGCAGCGATATTATTAGCTTGTGAAGGTTTCTTGTACCTTGCCACTTATTTATATTTTGTATGGAATATAGTTGAAAAAATATTTTGAAATTTGTAGAAGATCGATCTCATCGATTTAACAGCGACATCAGTCACCTTCGAAATCGAAAGTGAATTCTCAGAAGACATCCCGGAAACTCTGGGTTTCACTGCGCAGTACGACGAAGAATGGAACTATGATATTACTGGTTTGTAGCTTTTCCAGATTATGAATTTTAATCAAAAAGTATTTTGTTAGAGCTCATCCAAAAGTTACCTGAGTCACAGCGAACCACGAGTCGACAAACCGTAATAAGACAAATGACATTTGTGATGACTCAGCAAACTTATAAATTTTAACCTATTGTTCCTAATTGCGCAATTCATAACTGACACTGGCAGAATTGCATCAAGCCAGATGCAGAGCCAAAAGTAAAAGAAGAAGAAGTGGACGGATTTTACATGCAAAAAAAACAAAAGCCTTTGTCGGGTAGTACGATAGTAAAGTTATTACAAATTTTCAGATATTCATCCAAACAGAACCTGGGCTATCGACAGGCCCTTCAAGATAGAGAAACTAAAACCCAATACGACGTACAATGTCAGTTTTGCAGCAATCAACGAAGTGGGCGCAGGGGAATTTACAGAGCTCCTGCAATTCGTCACTCTTGAGAAGTAAGAAAAATACATTTTCATCACTTTAAAATATATTTATTTTAAAATATAACTACTTACTACCAACATTTAATTTTCTTCTTTGAGGTCGTATTGAGTTATGATACACTTAATATTACTTTTTTTTTCGATAAAATAAACTGAAATGTATAAGATGTGTCAAAGTACCAGTACCTAGGTGCCATACATACAAATTCTTGGTCCACAACTAAAAAAATATTGCAACAAGCGGGAGTTGGCTGACAACTTTGACTGCTCAGAGCCATAAATAATGGTAATTAATCCATAATTCCTGACATTAGCTATTTCCTGCTTCACGTGACCCAGTTCGATTGTGTAGCGATCGTACTGGAACGATGATCTACTGCAAATAAATGACTAAATAGAATCCCTAGATATTACGTTATAATTTATAAAAGGGAACCCTTTTCCAGATATGACAGACGCACATCAGCAATTTGTTGTCCATTATACCGATCTATTTAGATTTATCCTTAATCTAAATGGATCAGTTTAATGGACCTAAATCATTTAGATCACTATACATTATCGAATTACAATCTAGAATCTGAATTTTCGAATTTAGTGTGTTAAAATACGCATTATATTTTGAAAATAACAGAGCTTTTCTGTGTTTACTTCCACATAATAATTTATTTGTTGATAACAATGAAACGAATAAAAAATTATTACCTTCATTATCGCATCTAAAGTGGGTACTGACCTGCGGCGGCGTGGCGTAAGGGGGCGTAATGTAACGTGTTACACAGCGAGCGTTAGTGTAGTAAGTGCGGGGCAGGGAAAGAACTCGCTCGCAACGAGCAATGAGACGGATTTAAGCACTCGGCATAACGTATCATACTCGCTGCGAATAGTAAATTACGCCCCTTAATTTCGATCAATACCCGAGTTAAGGCATGAAGTACAAGCTAAAATCTGTCTATACAAGCTGTTATGTGATTTAGGTCAGTTCCGGAATCACCAGTGTTGGAAGAAGAGTCTCTCAAAAGCTCACCTAATGGCCACCATCTACTGAAATGGAAGAAGGTGGACGACAATGGAGAGCCTGTGGACCTTTACGTGTTGAAGTATTGTCAGGTTAGTAGTCAGGTTCCAGGTTCAGAAAAAAGGAAGGCGATTACATTTCTTGATCGCAAGCATCGATTTTGGATAAGAATGTTGGTTCACTAACGAATTTGATCAACACCAGAAACAAAATCGATGCTTATCGATCATTATTAACCGTAATTGCGCTCCAGATTAGTAATCAAATAAATCATTGATAGTGAGACTACCATCAATATCTCAATAAACATTGTCAAACATAAATTTAATATAAATTAATTGTCTAAAATAAAGGAAACAGTTCACAGAGTTTACAGATGATCGAAATACTTGCATTAACTCACATCATTATAAAGTTGGGTATTTTTTAATACTTATTTGTAACGGATACTTACTAATTCCGAAGAGTCCATACGGCATCGTTAAGAAAAGTATAAGATTTTTCTGTTAGAAGGTGCATTTAATGAAGAAATGTTCTGTAATTTTCTAGAATATTGATTTCCATTGTTAGAAAATAACGAAGCTGAAAGCGAGCGAGCGGGTTCTTATAAAACTTTGTGAGGGCTTCATGTCTGAAACTGATGGTTTTAGTCAAGAACTAATACAATAAATTTAGTGCATATACCTGACTTTAGCGATTTCATAAATATTACTTTATTTTCATATCTTCTGTTATTTTAAGTAATTAACTTTTTACATTCTGCATGGGAAATAACCCATTTCTATTTGACTGATTTCAGATTTAAATATCTTTATTTCTTTAGGCTTAGGCACTTAGATAAGTCAAGTTGTGTAATTTAAACAGCTAATATAGTAATTATTATCAAATTTGAAATAAGGTGTTATTGATTTTCTCTTCACTTTATTTTTTATCAATATCATTACAAATGATATCTACAGATGATATTCATCACCAACATCTTCATCATCAGCCCGTATAGTCCACTGTTAAATATAGGCCAAGATTACATTTTCATCTAAAAAAATCTTTATAACAGTTATAACTTCAACAAGTGCCAGCTAGAAACAGCAACAGATTTATATTACGTACATACATACATGTATTACGTACATACATACATGTATTACGTACATACATACATGTATTATTTACATTATTATTTCATATTTACAATCCATAGAACATATAAAAATATAAATTGTCACGGTAAGATTAGATTAAATTAAGTATTTGAATAAATTGATGATAAAATTGGATTAAATATGATAAAAAATATTAGGTAAGTACTAAACTGTACTAAAGTCAATTAAAAATAATAGAAAAGTCACAGCAGAATTATATTATATTGAATATTAGATTACATAATGATAAAAATTGGATAAAACATATAAAATCAAATAACGGTACTAAAAATAAAATATTTATACAGGTGAATGAAGAAACCGGTGAACAATCTTGCGAGGTCCGCCACATAAAGGGTACCACAGAGCTAGAACTGGCAGACTTGAAGGCAAATGCCACCTACTTTTTGGAGCTGATCGCACACAATGCTGAAGGGAATTCCACGCCGGCCAATATCTCTATCACAATTCCAGGTTTGTGAAGTCAACTAGAAAACTAGAAACAATAAAATTAGAGAAACATCGTAGAAATACTGATAAAGTACATCTAGCTAGACAGTTTTCATCATCCACTGTGTGCATAGTACACCCGGATCTGATCATCCAGTTACATTCCAGACAATTTTCATCATCCTCTCTGTGTACTCCACAGCCAGATTTTATGCATTGTTTATTAGACCTCCTAAAATTTGTCTTGCACGGCACTGTGCTGACTCGCTTGAAAAAAGAAGGTTCTAAGTATTTTTTTTGTATGTTCGTCGATTTCTCCGTCAATTATATACCGATTCTGAAAATTATTTCGCTATTGTATAGAAAATCTTACCAAAGTGGTCTCATAATTTTATTTCCGAGGGATAGTATTAGTCCCGCAAAACTTAAGAACAGTTTAAAATCAAGGGATTCGAAGTCGGCTTGATTTTTTTCAAATAATCTAATTATTAACTTATTGATTTTATAATTCACTGTATAAAATCGTATGTAAGCTAGCACATTTACCCGTCCGAGTCAACAATCGGACGAATTGTCCGAATTAAATTGTGTTCTCAGTTTAGGTCTGGTTCACTACATTTTTATGTTGATTTGATTGAAAAATTGTAACATCATACAATTAATAAACACTATCATACGAATTGTTATGGTAGGCATGTTAATTAATTTCATTTAATTTTGGTATAATTACTACATATGTTTCGCTCTATCCATTTCTAAATAAGTATCCATCTAAATTTCTTAAACCTTTCAGCTCCAGGCGACGAGGACCCATCTACACTCCTTTCAGGGGGCGCCATAATCGGCATATCCATACTAATAGTGCTAGTATGTCTGATCTTACTTGACTTGCTTCTCCTAGCGTGGAGGCGGCAGGGTATCCTTGCGACTTTCTGTATCAGCAAGGACAAGAGTAAAGAGGATGCTTTAAATTCACGGTGAGTTTTGTTTCTGATACCAATAATTTAGCTTGATTTCAAAATGGAGGGTTATGTTTTTGGGGTGTATATTGTAAGTTCGTAGTTGCTGTAGCTCTATAGATTGTTAAATCTGGACATATTTTGTCATAATCTTCCTCCGTTTATAGTCGGGTAAGAATTTTGGTGGTGTTTAAAGCCAATAGAACACGAGAGGTGCATAAAATAACGAATCTTTGATGGATTCAAGAACCAATCAATGACCCATGAATGTGAACGCTACTTACGCAGTAAATTAATATTTTTTTTTACAAAGTTCTTGTTTTCCTTTTGTGTACTTTAATAAACATTTCTAGCTCTACACTTTTAAGGTTAAATTCTATGAAACCAATGTCTTTATGGGTTGAATAGACGTATTCAACCATTGGTGTCGCCGACAAGAAAGGCCACCATCCATCAGACCCAAGGCTTTAAAGAAAACAATACTAGAACAGACTATTGTCGAACACTGCTTTCAGTAAGAGCAGAAACTGATAGGTATGGATATATTTACGAATAACATAAATATTATGGTATGTCCACATTTTAGTTGCATCATTGTAAGTATAAAAGGTCAAATTTCTCATCATAGAGGACGTTTGCGATGACTCTGTTAACATGGATGAACCATGAACAAAAATAATTTAAAAAGTTCATTTAGGTTCAATGATCCAAGAAAACAAGGTCTTCTCCTCCGGGAATGTCACTAGCTCACGTCACTGTCCAGTTGCTACCTTATTTCAACAAAACGTAGTAGTGTATTCAAGTGAAAATCAATAAAAAAATGATAATGGACAAGATAATGGACGAGTCAATGTGCTAACTAATTGGTAATTACAAAACCAGATAGTTTTATCAAATTCATACAGGTATTACAAGGAGCTCGGGGAGTTACGATTTTACGCTACTGGTAACAATAGAAAACAGATTCGTCTTCTCATTCGCCGATGGCGACCATCGTGTCTCGGAAGACCATACGTCATATTATTATACTATGATAGTTTTATGGGGCCGCGGCGTACGAATATCGACTCCTCCAACTCAACCCATGGATGTCGTAAGAGCCGACTAAGGGAACCCACCAGAGAAAGGGCAGCAGATTCCTTCTGAGTATTTTTCAACACCAACACTGCGATCAACAATCCGCCTGCCAAGCGTGGTGTTTATGGCAAATCCGCCCCTACATGGGAGATCATCCACTCAATGGACCGATGACATCGTAGCGGTCGCAGGGAGTCGATGGATGGAGGCGGCTCAGGATCGCTATTTGTGGTGTCATATGGGGGGCCGTGGGGTCGCGGCGTACGAATATCGACCCCTCCAACTCAACCCGTGGATGTCGTAAGAGCCGACTAAGGGAACCTACCAGAGGAAGGGCAGCAGCTTCCGACAGAGTATTTTTAAACACCAACACTGCGATCACCAATCCGCCTGCCAAGCGTGGTGATTATGGCAAATCCCCCCCTACATGGGAGACCATCCACTCGATGGACTGACGACATCGTAGCGGTCGCAGGGAGTCGATGGATGGAGGCGGCTCAGGACCGCTATTTGTGGCGTCGTACGGGGGAGGCCTATGTCCAGCAGTGGACGTGTATGGGCTGATGATGATGATGATGATGGGGGAGGCTTATGTCCAGCAGTGGACGTCTATGGGCTGATATGATGATGATAGTTTTATGCATGGTTACTGGAAATTTACTGACACTGCGTGAACTGCAGGTTAGGCCCACCATCACAAAAGCGTTCGTGAAGGTGGTCTTAATTAGTAAAATTTTGTGTAAATAACCTTCCATACAAAATGTAAAAACACGTTAATTCAGAACCCACTGAACTAATTAAGACCGATCTCCCACTTCTACTGTTAATTTAGGGCAGCGAGCCGTTTGTAAGTTTAGTTTCAATTTCAATCAATATAAAACCCCACTAATAACCATAGTTTATTGGAGGCTGTTACCAATCCTACTAATATTATAAATGTCAAAGATTGGTGAGAAGGATGTTTGTTCCTCTTTCACGCAAAAACAACTGAACTGATTGGTCTGAAATGGTATGGGTATAGTTTGTGACCTAAAACAGCATATAGGTTATTTTTTATCCCGATATAATGCGGGCGAAGACGCGGACGGAGCTACTATTGTACATATATTACCACAATCACAAAGATATAAATGGTTTCAAAACCAAGTTTAAGAATTAAGAGCTGGCGTCTTCCGAACGTATTTTTGATGACGTGCAGAACCTACAATTCACTCAGTGCCAGTAAATTACCAATAACCATGTACATAAGTACTTAATTAGACGCTACAGTCCGTGAGTAAGTCCCAAAGATTTTCGACGGTTCGGGAACTTGCCTTCGTGGCGCAGTTGGTTAGCGCAGTCCTGTATTCAGGGGAAGGTCGCGGGTTATGTCCCAGCGGAGTCGTAAATTTTTGGGATATTATTTAATTACTTAATTAGATATAGATAGTTCGAGTTTCGTTCAATAAGTTCTCTAATTTCAGTGACAAGAAAGGCCTACTAGTAGAACGAGTTGATATAAGTCCGAAAGGCAACAACGGCCACAGAGAGTTCGAGTACAATAGAAACACAGGCATTGTCACTGGAAAACATTCTGCTGTATAGAATATAACCGAAGATATTTTCCATACCGCAACAGAGATAACAGCGATAGATTTAAGAAGAGACACAAATAATTGTATGACTTATGAATATTAACATCCTTATCTGCTTATCGCACTGGCTATTTGCGAGCGATTTCAAAGCGAGGCCATTGCTCAGCGATCACGTCGCGACGACGCAGCGTACTCGCTGTGCAATCGCCGAAAGCTATCTGCGTTTTAAATTAAATTAAATTCAGATAACTACGCTCCATATTTTTTTAGTAACATAAACTCTTATTATTTAATGTTAGTTTTCTTAACCGACTGTGGTTACTATTGATACATTTAATTCGATTAAATTAAATCAAATTAAACAAAATTGTTTTGAACACTGGCGTTGATGGCGATAATCGCGGCGAGCTCGCTGCGTACCCTTGGCTTCGTCGCGGCGGAATTCTCTCTCAAATCGCCTGTGTAAAAGGGCTCTAAAGGCTAAGAAAGTATCTGCATTTACGCCATGATCTTTTATTTGTATCTACTTTGATATTTTCATTTTTGTTGCCATGTTCAAGGTCAAGTGAAATTGTCAGTATCTTCTTCATTAAAGTAATAACTTCAGTTTTCAAGACATATCTTGGTATCTAGTGTTATAAAAATGTTAATAGGTATTTATAATAAACTGTACTATGATTAATAATTTATAAAGATGTATTTATAAGTTATGTTTAAATATTTGATTTTATATTTGTCTTTAGATAAACTTTTATGTCTTGTATTTACCCACCGTGGATCACTTTCAATTAAAAAAAATATATATCCGATGATGGGAATAAATTTTATTAAATGTGTTCATTCCTTAATTTCTTAACTTCTTACCTACGTCGAACCAGTTCATAAAATTATGCTTTTCTTCTTCATCGTCATTATCCAGAGCTGGTTCTTATCCATTGCTTTGTAAAGGCCACCGTCATCCACCATAAATTACTTACCTACTCCTAACTTGATTATATTCAGCACTGGGTAAAGAATTAAATATATTTAAGCGATCCACCATTTTTCCGACATTAAAATACTGATTTGTAAGAACACCAAAGAGTTATTTTGTAAATAAACAATGTTTCTTTGAAATCGTTTTTCATTAAAGTTGTGGCACATTATGGTAAATGTGTAGGACGAGAGTGCAGGGCGCGTGCTCACGCAATGTAGTCCGCACATTAGTGTATGAAATCACTTCGCAGTTTGCTGAACAGAATCATGATCCAAGAAAATAGGTCTGAAATATGATTTTACCAATAAAATGACTACCTGCTCTTCCGGGAGCGTCTCCAGGTGACGTAACTATCCATTTGCCATTTTATTTCAACAAAATATAGAAGTTGGGAAACAAACGTGATAAGGGTCAATTGAAAAATAAATTTAAAAAAATGTCAATTTTCAATTATGTTTGTTAAATCAGTCAAAACAGGGTTAGTTAAACACGAGTCAATGTGATAAATAATTGGTAAATACAAAACCTCATAGTTTTATCAGATTCATACATGAGTGCGGGGAGTTACGATTTTACGCTACTGGTAACACCAGGAAAGAGATTTATCTTCTCATTCGCCGATGGCGTCGATGACGTAGCCTGGAGACACCCACGTGACCATCGTGTCTCAGAACAGAAGTGCATACCTGTTTTCTTATACCATGAACATAATGTAAGGTTCAATTTATGGTAAACTTTATTTTAAAAAGTTTGTAATATCAATATCACAGCTGACCGTAGACCTCCCCATATAAGCACCTAATTGGCTCTCATTAGGGGGGATTTTTGCATGTTACGAGACGGGACTTGAACCGGTATTGTATAACCGGCTTGAACTCTTAACGCGTTCTTACTACTATCTAATTCTCAAACAAAACTCGAGTGAAAATGATCTACAGAATGGCGAGTTTGTAGAGTCTGAAAACAGGTATGTATTTCTAGGTTTCCTAAGTTTAAAACAATAGGTCTATAAGCAAGAAAAACCACGCTACTTCGTCTACAAGTGTGATAGCTCACACATCACTTATCAAGCCTTACATCATAATCATTGCCCATTAATTTTGATGGCTCATAAAACAATATTACCTCGAGAATCCATTAGCCAAGTAATTATCGCGTTTGGGTCGGTCGTACGAAAATCTGTAAAACGATTGCATGGTATACAACTGGCATTTCTCAGGTATCTCCTTACACAAAAATAATAACGTCAGGGCTGTCCAATTCGTATGTTAATAATGGCTCGTAAATACTACGGTAGGTAAATAGGAAACTTAAGGTTTTTTTTTTATAAATAAATTAATATTAATTTTCCGCAGCCAAACAGGCTGTTTGGCTGGTTCCCTCCATTGTTTGCATGTTCCTGGAGCAGACAAATAAGAGATCTCAACTTTCCCAAATAGTTCTGACTGAAGTTTTAAAAGAACATGCCCATACCGTGGACATCAAAAACCACAAAAATATATCAGCGCAACGAAACCTAGCAAAACGGCTGAACGATACCGAAAAACAGAGACCGGGAAATTCGTGGCGAATATTCGTTTCCAACACGGACATCCCTGAAACACGAGTAACGTGTCTATTTGCGGAATTTATAGGCTTTCTAACTGAATGGCCCACAGGCAGTCCGCAGGTGTCAATAATGGCTTTCCATGGCTACAACTTCCGCTGGGTAAATTAAAAGAACCGACGCTCTTTTGTTTTGGATGGTAAGTTTCAGTTCGTAACGGTAATGAATTAATGAGGGAGGTGAAGGGAGGTAAAGCAGGTCCCTTCTGTCAGTCGATAGTATATTCAGTTCTGGCAGTCGCCTGTTGTTATGTGTTCATTTGAGTACGTAACAGTACGTAACTCATGAGCGCTTATTGGGAGACCGTTGTTATGTGTTTGAGTACATAACAGGGTCACTCAAGAGTGCATATTGGAAGACATAATTGTTATTTGTAAAAATATGAGTACGTAACAGGGTCACTCAAGCGCGCTTATTAGGAGACAGTTGTTATGTGTAAAGAGTACGTAACAGGGTCTCTCAAGAGCGCTTATTGGGAGACAACAGAGAGAGGAGATATTATGAAACACTAAAGTCCTTTACGACAAGACTAAAATCTCGCAGTAACTTCAATTATTCAGTGACCATGGAGCTGGCGCATGAAAATGTGCCGAATTATTGGAAACTTTTACTATACTAGTTTGACGAATTTGTTGTTCAACACCGTTGTTGACAGTTTTTATCGATTCATTAGCTTAATGCCGACTTTCACACTTTGTAGTATTCAGTAGGTACAGGTAACAGCGGAGTGCCGACCCCGTCGATGGCAAACGCCATTCTTCTTTCTTTCTATTCGGTTACTCTACCAAACAAATTAAGCTTTAGTGGCTGTAGGTAGATATACATATATTTAAATTAATCAAATAAATAACTATCTGCATCTAAACATCGCCAGCTTTTGTTTATGTTAATTGATGGACACGAAAGAAAAAAGCTTTTAGTTATGTTTATTCCTGAAGAAACGTTTTGTTTATGTTAGTAGATTAGGAACTCGTATAAATTTTACAAAAATCATTAATTTGTTATTGTAAATTCAAAAACTAATAAAGACAACCTCTGTTGTGTAGTGGGCGAAGCTCCACTTGAGACGCAAGAGTTTGATTCCTGGCGTGTGACAAAAGTTTGCATGATCTATAGATATTTTATTCCGGGACTGGGAGTTTATCACTACATATTATAAAACAAAGTCCTCCGCCGCGTCTGTCTGTCTGTTCGCAATAAACTCAAAAACTAAACGGTTTTTCATTGCCGACAAACTGTTGTCCAGTTTGGCAGGAACCATTTATGGTAATGTACTTTTAAGTTGGAAAAATATACAAATACAAATGCGGATTTCACCAATCGATAGAATGATTCATGAGAAAGGTTTATGTAAGAATATAATTGGTCAAGGGTTGGTTTTGTGTAAATTGCCGAAGAAGCCGGGGTGGGTTGCTAGTATGTAATATAAGTATGTAAGTAGGTACCTTTACCCTGCCTCGCTCTTAAATTATTACACTTGATTCAAGAATAAAATAAGCACGCCTATGTAGTACATCGATATGATTAGTTTAAGCAATAACACATAGCGTGATATTATTAATCACACTGAGTTTGTTGTAAATGTTAATCGACGACGTGAAACGCGTTTTTGGGGCTAGATAGTTAATTACTAAGACGAATTTCATCGCATTTCTAACGCGTGTGTGTGAATCGAGCCTATGAATTTGTGCAGCGTATCACGGCAAACCAGCATTCTGAAACATTCTAAACACGCTTACACAAACGCGGAAAGTTCAGCTTAGAACAAAGAGTAAGTTTGTTCTGGATTAGATATACAAAAAAATATCTTCACAATGAAATATCGTATCAGTAGAGTTTTGGTATCCACAACATACACATTTTGATGAAGCTTCCGTTGGAATGAATTGCTTTGTGTTCCTCGGTGGTGATTATGGCAAACTCCCCTAGTTCGGGGGAGGGACGTTAACGCATTCACTGCCCAGCCTTCCCCTCCGGCCTGGAGTACACGCGGCTGGACATATGCCTTATGGGCTTTGTAAGTGTTAAGCAGTGGATGTAATTTTTTTATTTGCTGAGGAGGTGTTATTTTATGTCAGTAAATGGTATGACCGTGCGTTATAGTTTATCCTATTTGGAAAACTTAGGTAGGTACATTCTTCATTGCCAGACAAAACAAAGAATTTCCAATAGGAACTATTTCGTTTAATCATATTTTTGTAAGACTTTTATAAATAAATACTTGGCGTTACAATATGACCGCAAGAAAACAATAAAATAATTGAAAGAAACTAACTTAAACTTATCACAAAAAACATAGAACACAAAATACATAGAACAAAAAATACTGAACAATAACAAATAATTTAAAGTAAAGCCATCACTTCAAACGACTCACTGCTATCAAGAGCTGTTTCGCTGCGTCTATCCTATCCTACTAATATTATAAATATCAAAGTTTGTATGGATAGATGTATGGATATTTGTTACGCTTTCACGCAAAAACTACTGAACCGATTAGGCTGAAATTTGGTATGGGTATAGTTTGGGACCTGGAATAACATACCATAGGCAATTTTTTACCCGATAAAACGCGAGCGAAGGCGGGGGCAGCAGCTAGTTTTACGATAAAGAGAACTTTGCACGGACAAAAATAGTTATCAAAGTTGGTTGCATTATCAATGTTGGTGGCATAGAGCAATCAAGGGTATAAGTATGCATGAGGGTTTCAAATCGTTAGTGTCATGGTAGGTACCGATAAGATGAACATGACGAAATTATGGCTCTACGTGAAAGTAAGCTTAATGCAATGAAATCATTATGTGTTCCGATGTCTTAGTAGGACCAACCTAAGTCCCGATTTTCACAGATTTTTACAGTTCCATCTAGCAGTTTTTTAGTTCTCTGCCTTTGTCCACACGATGTCAAACTACTACAGCTGATCGCCGCAAGCCAACGAGGGATGAACAGCATTCCAAACTTCGCCGGTTTACCCTCGCGCACTTTGCCTCGTGCCTTCATTCTTTTGCTTCATTGTTGCGATGCTGGTCTGCATTATAACGCTGTTAGCTTTGGTTAAGTAGTTAAAAGTAAGTTAATTTTTGATTAGGTACTTTACTTACTCGGAAATTTTTTGACAATGTTCTATACTCTGACTTTAGGCGGTCATTTCTTCGCTTTATTCGCTTTATTTTTGATTACCTAAAATACGGATCTACCCATAACAACCCATAATGATCTTTTATATCGATACCTTATTTATAGGTTCCTCGATCCACTTCTCCAAGTTAATTTAGAAAACTGTGAAAATGGTTTTACGTTAGAGTGTATTTTTGTACCTACGTAAACATAATAGTACTAGCTAAAGCTAATACTTTATGTCACGGATAGATTTACCAATATTTAATTTTATTTGTTTTATTTTAACAATATCCTTCACACATAATTTGTAGACTATATAGGTAAACAAATAAGTGCTGATGGCTAATTACAAAAGCCTCAAAGTGTTTTTCGTTCGACTTCTACCTAGCCTTGTACCTCCTTACACCCCCCTACTTAATAATGAAACCAATCTAGCGAAAGCCTTCCGGATGAAAATAAGAGTCAAATAAGATAAAATATTATTCCGAGACTTAAGCCAAGCCTAAATAAAAGATTCAAGGATCCAAAGCTGAAATTCTTCTAAAGCAATAGCTCCATCACGTGACTTGCATTATCCGATCTGGATATTAAATTTCAAGGAATATTCCTTGTCTGAAATATTATTTTATGTCATACTTACCTACGAAAGTACCTACCGAATATGCTTATAGCTTTTGTAAAGGTAAGTCGGTTCACTGCACCCATGGTATAATTTAATGCATGGCTTAAACTTTTCCCCTAAATATACCTATCTAATGCAAAAAAAATTACTAAAACAAATAAATAAAAATAGCCTTTATTCGCTGAACAAAGTAAATTTATAAAATAGAGTATTAACGTGCAATTTTTAAATCTACTATAGCTCACTAAAGTAAGAAATTCATCAGAAACTGGTTAATTGTTCAGGTTGTCAGACAACCTGACCATATAAAAGTAGTTATAAATAAATATGGTTCTCATTTGTACAGAAAAACAAAAAAGTACATTACATTTATAAAATAGTATATTTAAGTACATATGCGCAATTTTTAAATCTACTATCGCTTATTAAAGAAACAGCTGAAATTCATCAGTAATCAATTTGCTTTATTTTATAACAATAGTTATAAATAAATATGGTTCTCATTTGTACAGAAAATCAACCCACCCATATAGATTAGGCTTACCGATTTTCCTTTTATCCTTGGTACTTGAGGTTAGGCAGGTTACATAGGTCACCGTCTAGAAGGAGGCTAGAACCTACTGGTAGGTACCTACCCAGAGCTCAATATTACTGCCGATAACTACCTAAAACTAAATTGTCCGTGAAGCGAATGATCAAGCACGTTCGCGAGAAGCCATTAGTGAGTTGGCGCCCTGAACAAATGTTTTAAACGTGCGAGCGCTTCTGTTCGGAATTATTTTCAAAGTCCACCAGGATGGCAGGTTCCAACTTGGAACTAACCTTAACTTAACTATTAAGTACAAGTTAACATTAGTAGTAAGTACCATCTCGCTTTTTTATCTAGCTTATAATATAATTGGGAGCAGAATTATGTGTATAGGGGGAACGATATAAAGAAAAAGGCTTCAAGTATCCCATAAAACAGGAAAAAATAGAAAGCTTTGGAGTAGCCTTTCAACTGCAAGGGATTATTGTCAAAAATAAAAGAAAAAATATAAACTTATCTCACCTTACCCAATAATGAATATAAGCTCGGTATCTACATTTTTTTAAGTTTTAGCTATTTTTTATGTTAGTTCACAAGCATTATTGTTTGTAAGGAGCAAAAGGCTTTTTATTTTTATTTATTTACTAGCGACCCGCCCCGGATTTGCACGGGTGCAAATTATACATATAAACCTTCCTCTTGGATCCCTCTATCTATTAAAAAAACCGCATCAAAATCTAAGCATATATAGATAGATAGATAGATAGATAGATAGAAGATAGAAACTTACTTACTACTACTTTATTGCACACATAACAAAACAGTTTACAAACAGTTTGATACAAAAAAGAAATGTGACAATTGGCGGTCTTATCGCTCACGAGCGATCTCTACCAGATAACCTTGGATGGATAGGATCGTTCTCATACGGGGATCTGTGTGCATTATTTTAAGAAGCTAATACAAATTACAGAACTCTAATCATTTACAAATCCGACACACAAATACCTACATAAATAACCAAAAATACCTAAATACATAAACCTATTTATACATACTTATATAGATACATACCTACATACATAGGGATATATATAGGGACAGACAGACAGCGGGAAACGACTTTGTTTTATACTATGTAGTGATATTTGGGAATGTGAATATTCAGAAGACCAAGTTAGCATCGTTTCGAAAATATGTTCTGGCTTCCCAGCAGAAAAACAGCAAGTTTGGCTGATAAACGAAGTTTAGATTAGAAAAAAGATGGTCAAGTTTTTTCAAAGAACTTTAGGCATACCGCGCTGGGGTGACACCCTCGAGAGCGTAAGCCTTGTCTTGTAACAAGTTCGCAAAAACTTTCCATGTCTTATCATAGTGTGGTAAGCTTCTGAGCTTGTGGTAAGTAAGCCTTATCGGAAGCCAATTCCCTCGATCAATTTTCGCATTTAATTCAATCTTGGGTCAACATGTCAGGGGTCCGTCGAGACTGTATTCACAGTAATCAATCAAACGGCACATAATAGGACTTCAGAGTGCCTATTGATAAGATTTGCTGAACTTTTCCGAAGGGCTTTTCGAGATGAAAATGTAATGGGATGTGTGTAGGCTTTTAACGGGCTAAATAATAAAAGGACCAAAATGACCCAACGAAATTCTGTTTAGGAAAAACGTTTTTTAATATAGTTTAGCCCTCGAATCGAAGTTCAGGACTTCCTTCGGCCGAATTTCTTAACAAACAATATTCTTCAAACAGGCCAAGTCACATGAACCTTGGTCATGCCAAAAACATTATTGTTGTCTCTCCAAACTTTAAGATTCACACTCACTTGATTAAGATTTGAAAAATAATGAATCCCAACATAAGAACCACTCATTTCCTATCCTCCGGTATTTTAAAAGCTATTCCGATCCCAATTGACGAACATCAAAACTCGATAATCCCAATCAGGGAGCTTTGACATTCCCCCTAATTATAAAAGCGGGCAATTTAATCACGTTTTCAATGATTCTAACGAATGAATTGTGCGCATATTGCCTGAACAAGAGGGATGATTGAGGGGCGGCCACACCACAATCTGGCTACGGAAGTTATGTGAGCTGCATAATCAATGGGCGCATAGGAATTTCGATATGACATTTAAATGGGTCCGTAATTTTAGAACATGCATTGAATCAGTTATTTTTTTGCTTTCCTACGGCCTTTCGGCGCAAGCTACAACTTTCGTAGCATTGCTACGTTAATGCCTACATCGTAGCAATTTACAACTTTCATAACATTACTACGTCAATGCCTACATCAGCCGTAGCAAGTTACAAATTTCGTAGCATTACTACGTCGAGACCTACATCAGCATCAAGCAACAACTTTTGTAGCTTAGCTACTTTCGTTTCAAAGTCCGCTAAGGCAATATAAAACCATCAAAGCATGTGCGTTCGTGAACGTTCTACGTAACCAAATACCGAATACCTTTTTAAACTTGTTTATAAGGCCTTTATGTTAAGGTGTTTAAAGCTGAATAAATTGACTATTGTCGAACGGACCAGCCTTACTATCGATGATGTTAGCCACCGGCTTTTAATTTACTAATGTAGTCCTAAATCGTAAACCAGTTTATAGCAGTATTAACTGTGCAGATTGGCAGCTAACTAATTATTCATTCTAAATCACGCTCTGCTATCGAACATGTTTAAATCATCAGGACCCAGTATTTATGGTAAAGAGTCGTCCATTAATCAGGTGATTGACGACGAAATTAATCTAACGCTTTTTCAATCCCATTATTTATCGACGCGTAAACTGAGAGCTGGTGAGTATGGCGCAGCGCATCAGCTGGCACTACAGCGGATTAATGCAGCCAGCGTCTTGGGGACGCCTCCGACTGGTGATATGGATCAACTGATCCAGCTACAGGTAAGTATGTACCTAGATTGTTTGCAACAGATTGCAATCACCTCAATTGTGCATAGTTTTATTATTTTATTGCTCTCCTTCTTATTCTTTGCCTACGCGACTTATATGACGTACCTACCTAAACTAGCTACTGCCTGTGCCTTCGCCCGCGTTTTATCGGGATAAAAAATTGCCTATAATATTATTCCAGGTCCCAAACTATACCTATACTAAATTTCAGTCCACAGTTCAGTAGTTTTTGCGTGAAAGAGGAACAAACATCCTTACATCTAATCTCACAAACTTTGTCATTTATAAATAATAGAATAAGTAAAAGACCTACACAAGTACTTTTTTAGGTACCTGTATCGAAATTTCTAGACTTTGAACCAGTAAAAAATAGAATTTCTAGGTACCGAAGTCAACCGATTTTCTGCCATCATAGAATAGAATAGAAAATGCTTATTGGGTTTCAAAATAACAGTAAAGTAAAAGACCTAAATCAGGGAAGAGGGAAAATTTTGCCTCGTCCCTGATTTAGGTCTTCTACTACCTAAATGTACTAATAAAAATATTACCTACAACCCAATTACGATACAGTACAAAGCTTACGATGATTAACAGCAAAGAACACAAATAGGCCACCGGCTCAGCATTAAAATTAAATGCTCCATTTCTGGGTGCAAATGCAGCTCTGGTTTTCAGCGGCGCGGCGCGGCGGCGGCAGCGCACTCATAGACAACTAAGAACCACAACAGAAATGCGCCCTCTCGATTAAGTTTCCTTCTAAGTAACTTCCTATAAATGCAACGAAATTAAATACTTTCAGTGCCCGCTGTAGCACCACTGAGACTGGCTGGGCAGTGAACGGGTAAGGAGAAAACAATATAGTACCTACTTACTGTATCCCTTCATCTGATTCCCATTAACAAAACAAGCTAAAGTGATCATTAGCTAAGCGCAAAATTAAAGTTTCGCTACAATAGCGTCATTCGATTATATTCTCATCTCGGGTAACTTGGGAAGCTGATTAAAGCTGCCGCCATCTTGCCGTCATTTACATTATATAAGCCTGAAATACCCGTTCTACTTAAAATCAGGATGCCTATGTCTCCAAAATACGTAATCGTTTCTTTCGTTTCGTTTTTATAGTGCAAATTATAGGTATTAGAGAGTTGATCGAAACGAAACCCGAAATTTTAGAAAAACCGAGTTAGAGTATATTAGATGCCTGCCTGGTCAGTAATGCACTGGATAAGTGCATAACCTAATAAAAATGTTTTAGGATATTTTTAGCGCACAGTTGAGTACCGACTTTCATTGAGTGGGTAGGTAAAGTACCTACTAATTATAGTTATCTATACAACTTGTTGTATAGATAAACAGTAGGTCTAAGGCTACCTACCAATGAAAGCCAACAGCTACATTCATTGGTAGGTAGCCTTAGACCTACCTGACCCGTTGAAGTTGTAGAAAACATTTTGGAAATCATCGAAAAACTAAAGAGCATCTAACAGTAAAATAAAGAGAATGGAGAACATTTTGTACAAATAGAGATAGGTTGTCAACTCTATGCATTAAGACTGGAGTCATAGAAATATTTAAGACTACCACTACAAAAAATTATACCTATACCATGGCTGAGACTGACAACTATTGACACGTTCATGCCCCAATACACAATGTCCGTCTGTACCAGGACGAGGCGGCCTGCGAGCTGACGACGACGCCTCGCCACGTGCTACGGCACCCGGCTGGGCAGTGAATGCGTTAAAATAATAGTCGGTAAGTACTTACCTCAATTTATTGATTATCTCTGCGATGGCCAAGCGACTGTTTTGATATTCTATTTGGTATTGGTTATTGTACAATCTGCTCTCTGCTTTGGCTCTTAAAGGTGGGTACTGACCATTGTTCGGGTTTTTTTTAGTAGTTACTTGACTTACTTTTGCCACTGACTTACTAAAACAAGCAAATCTTTGGAAGTACATAATTTATTTCAATGTAAAAACTACATTATTTACAAAATCATATAATCTATAAATCCATCACATAAAGAGTCACCTACCTAGTTATTCATTTCTAAGCGCTTATTTTACTATTTAGTACACACTGGTATTAGAGTATAATAATGGAAATAATATTTATCGAAATAATTATCTATTTCAAAACTTTTACAGGCTATTTAAATATTTACTTTAAATTATAGTCTTCAGTTATGTATAACGGATGCTAGTCTTGGTAAAAAAAAAATGAAAAGCTTATCCACAAATAATCTGTAAAAGTTTCGAAAGATATATAATAAATTAATCTACTGAGTACCAAAACTTTTTTTACTAAAAGACAATAACAAAAACAGTTTATTTATATAATATTTCCTCTCATGACTTCTGTCATGTTGTAAATAAATGACATTTCGTCCCCTATACTCCTATTTTTAATTTATTTTTTAAACTAGTTTCTGCCTGCCTCTGCTCGCTTTGTATCTATATATATGTATCCCATGGAATCTGATTTATGGAATATAAAATAGCCTACGTTATTCCAGGTCTAACCCAACACCGGCTATATCTATGCAAAATCTCAGTCCGATCTGTTCAGTAGTTTTGAATTTAGAAATAACAACCATAAATCCATCCATACTCACTTTCGCATTCATAATATTAGTGATGAAAACTTTCAGTATAGGTAAAACGGGGTGAACATAGACTCCAGGGTGAATAGGAAGGGGCGAAATACTGGAGCAAGACATTACCTGGCTTGTAGCAGTGGAAGTATCCTTAGTCCGTGAGTGTTCACCTCCTGTGTCAGTGGATCTGACCTCTGCAAAATGATGTTTTGCTCCAGTATTTCATCAATTTCTATTCCCTCTGGAGTATCTATTCACCCCGTTTTACGGTATGTACCTATGTACGTACATATACTGCATTAAAACGATTGTGTTCTAAAAACCATAACCATAGAAAATATAACATAATAATTATATAAATATAATATAAATTATAATAAAAATATGATATAATTATACTAAACTAATCTAGGAATACATAAAACTCTAAAGGAATTAATTTAAATTCATGACTAAGTACATAAAATCACTATAACAATAAAAGACAATAAGTCAAGTTTAGACCGATATGGAAAATTGAGCAGGTTCTATATATATTTACATAAAGTCGATAAGAATCAGCGAATGTAAGAAACTTTATATTATTCTAAACCTATACTTATCTATGTAAAAGATTATTTACTACGTTGAAAACATTCAACGATTTTTACATTCGCTAGATACTTTTAAAACTAGATTAAGATGACAAGTCGAACTTATTAAATACATATTTATAAATAAAATACATACCGAAATCGAAAATAAAACTGATAGTTTAAAAAAATAAAATGCAAATATGGGTGATCTATAAAAATTACGGAGGAACATATGACTCGTCACTTCCTTCGCCTAAAGTATGATAAAACTTGCGCAGGTAATAATAGTTTTAGATTGATGAAAATCAAGATAAATGTATCCCTATCTTATTAGGTATTTCTAATAATAAATACCAATAGCCCCGTTCGCCTAGTACTTTAATACGATGAAATAAGTAATACGTGCTTATATTTGATAATACTGATTTATAAAAATGTTAGTGATAAAAACAAAACAGTGTAAAAATACACAGACCCCAAAGAGTGCGTAACTACAGAACATTTTCTACATGATTTACGAATTCATTATGAATGTAAGCGGGTTAACTACGAACCTAGTTTGTGGATATTTTGGAAGAACACCAATGTTTCATTCCTTAACGAGGGACTTCATCAGGGTGAGAACACAAACTAGGCTATTTGTTAACCCGCTTACCATCATAATGAATTCGTCAAACTACGAAAGTTTTTATTGTAAAATGATTTACTAAATTTATTTACAAGCTGTCCAAAAGTAACAGCAAAAAAAAAATTGATGTAAACAAAGAGTCTTTAAAATAAATCTAGATAATTAAACATGCAATGTTCATCAGACGTGATTGAGTATTTAAATATAAGTCAATTGCTCGTTTACGCAATTCATTATTGTTCGATTCACATTATATTGCTTGGATACAATGATAACTACATAAATTAACCTTAAAATTAACCTAATTATTAACCTACAAACAAAATGCCAAATACATTATCCGATTATATTTAGATTTTCTAGTTATACTGTCAAATATTCGAGTATTTAATTTTAAGTTACTTCGTTACGACCAGTGCTTCCAACTTATCTATTGTAGTAGACATATTATACAACATTAAGAACTTATGGTCCGTCACTTTAAAATGCCTCACTGGTTGGAAATAAATATTTGCGGATCGCACTGTTAATTGAGCCCTCAGTTTGGTAACTCAAATATATACAAACGTCCCATTTTTGTATGGTGTTTGCGTAGTTCCATGCACGCTAAACCGTATCAAATTCTATACCAAAGTGGAACGTAGCGATGACAGTTCGGCGTATCCCTCTGAATTACGACGGATCGTAATTTCGACGGAACATATACTCGACAAATATTATTTCGACAGAAACTACTTTGACAAGACACACCTTCGAAAGACCACTACTTCGACAGACTCTGCTTCGACGTGCACATGTTCGGCAGATACATAATTATTACGACGGAAACGTACCTTCGACACAATATTACTCTAAAATGTAACAATAGTATAAAGTTCCTCAAGGCTGAAAGTAACTATAAAATAAGTATTTATTTGATTTTTTTTCTTTAAGTAATTTGGCGTATTTAAAAAAACTATAAACTGACTTTAAATTCCGGCAAATATTCATATATGACTCGGACGAACGAAATCACCCCTCTCCAGCTCGTATTATGTCTGTGCCCCTCCCTTACTTTCCCTGATCGAAGATCTATGTTCAAGTGAAAAAAGTTGAGCTTACACTGACGACATCTGTTATAATTCAAGTCTTATTTAGTTTGATAACATATGGATGAAATTGTTGACGCCCGTTGCCAACCATATTTATTCCAACTATGTTTATGGTATAAAATTTTACTTGTCTGAGTATAAGTCTAAAGAAATAAAGTTATTGATTCTGGTATGGAAACTAAATATTAGGTTTTAGTGAATATTTCATAAACTTATTTTGTAGTTACTTTCAGCCTTGGGGTAACGATATAGTAAACTATTGTTATATTTTAGAGTAGTATTGTGTCGAAGGTACGTTTCCGTCGTAATAATTATATGCCGAACATGTTCATGTCGAAGCAGAGTCTGTTGAAGTAGTGGTCTTTCGAAGGTGTGTGTTGTCAAAGTAAGTATATGTTCCGTCGAAACAATGACTAGTCGAACTATGCTTTTACGAAGGTAGCGACGTGTCGAAATTACTATCTGTCGAAATTCAGAGGGACACTCGACAGTTCGATACTATCGAGCACCCAAACTCAGGACCAGGAGATTGGGTGGCACTAAACCTTAGCCCGAGATTACTAATTTAAAATTACTAGATTTTTTATTAAATACAATAAAACTAGCTAAATGGTAGAAAAACTTTACCACGTATAAAATTACGACTTAATGCTGTTACAAGCTAAGTATTGTTCTGAGTATTAGCTTGAGAAATAGGCCCTTAAATTGCGTTTAAACGTAGACAAAGTCTACCGTAGATTTCACACAAATCACTTGCCTCAAATTATCTGAGCTGAGTTTGCAGTTGGTCACACAAGATGTCATTTTCGGTCTCTTTCTATCCTGATTACATAAGAGATAAGCGAGCCAGTGCCCTCTCAGTGGTCCTTATAAACTCTTGACAAGAGTGTTCGGATCCCTTACAGGCAACTGCTTACGTGTAATCGGGGTATTAAGGTTTTTTCTAGAACTTGGTATTAAGGTTTTTTCCAGAACTTACTTTTAACATGGTGGAGTGTGTCAAACCATTAGGAAAGCTTGCGCAATTATCGTAGCTACGCGATCCTGTTGGCTGTGTTTTAATTACACAGCTTAATTGTGAACGAAAAAGTATTTGATACCCTTAAGGCCTGTTCAGACTTACGCGGTATCTACCCAGAGCGCTAGCGAAGTCCGAGTGGTTAAGCGGTAATTTTACCGTTCAACAATTATAGAACAAAAAGTAATTTATCGATACCGTAGCGTCTGGCTATCGTATATCGCGTAGATCTAAACAGCCATGTGACAAAAATGCGTGCAGCAAGGGACCCCATTTTTTCTCTGCCTGTAGCCAACTCAACACAGGCCCAGATAAATGATACAGAGCGTAATACTTTTGTTCAAACCTCGATGTGGTCATCGGGAATCGGTGGGTGTTTTAGTTTCTTCGGGTTGAGTATTTGTGGTTTCTGCGTGCGAGTATGCCAGACGTATACTTTTGTGCAGTTGTCGGCGAGCGGTTCCATTTCTTCAGGCGTTGTAAAGTATTTCAGGATTTCGCTTTCCTGGAAATAAGGAAAAACCATTATGAGTCGTTGTGTAGTTTTTTCTTCTACAAATTAAGTTGTGTGTGTGCTTAAAGTTAGAGGGTAAGTGACTTGTCAATTTTATATTTTTATATTGCGTGTTACGTTCTCTGATTGCACGGCAAGTCAATTTGTGCGGTTCACGCGAATGCATTTTGTCGGCCAATTCGATAATTATTATTATGTAAATTATCTCTAAGTGTGCAAATAAAGTAGATTAGCTATCTTATTTTTCCGAGAAAGATCCTGCAATCTACTGAGTTCGAAGATAAAGTTTTTATTTTATTTTATGGAAAGCGCCGCATTGACCAGCGGATACAATCTAAACCTATGGGCACTAAAGGATAATAATTTGTGTAATGAAGCTTATAACGAAACGCAACATGTTGCTAGGGAGGAACGGAACTTACCAGGGACCTACACAAGATGGCGGGGTCAGATAGAGAAAAGCAGCAAAGTGTAATCCAACCAATTGTCATTATTTACTAAAGAATTATAAAAGTGTTCCTGCCGAAATCGGCGTATCACTCACAAAAAATACAATTTGTAGAATCGGACAGTTATTCTGGAGATAGTATCTAATTTACAAACTTTAATATTTATTATAACATTCTGAACGACCAGGGCCAATATTCATTAAAATTATTTAACACATCAATAATTAAAATTCAGGACCGCTATTTCTGGCGTCGTACGGGGGAGGCCTATGTCCAGCAGTGGACGTTTACAGGCTGATGATGATGATGATGAATTAAAATTTTGATACAGAAACGCAATCGGTTAAAAAGCGATAAAACAAAGTTATTTATGTGGATGTAATACAAAAATCAGGGAAAGCGGTGTTGGTCGGGAACATAGTGATAATGTTATCACTAGTAGAGTACAGTCAACAACATTGTGCATGTGAAACTGACCTTTCCATAGATTAAACCATTGGAATCTGTGCCATTTAGCCCGGCTACACGCTCAAACATTTGTGCAATCATGCATGCACAAACACAGTTTGTGCAAGCTAGATGGAACGTGTGGCAGGGCTAAACCAGTTTGCGCAAGCAAGATGTGGAGCGTGTGGTGGGGCTCATCTTGCTTGCGCAAACTAGTTTGTACAATCATGCATGCACAAATGATTGAGCGTGTAGCCGGGCTACTTAGTCGCATGAAGACCAGATAATTTTACCATTCTTTGTTTCGGTAAGAACCCTTACCGTATCCTTACCCTCACCTTTTTGGACCCCTGACAAAGTGGCACCATACTTTGGCCGGGGTCCAAAAAGGACTAAGTAAAACAAAAGCTACTTTTATTTTAAAATGGTACAAATTCGATGCACAAACGAAATACTTCACTTTTTTATCCTCTTACAATGGAACAGCGTGTTAAGATTGTCGCAGATCAGAGCCGCTACTGTACAGCGCAAAAATGTGCATTTAAATATGGGCTTTAAAACTATAATATTTAGATTTCTTTTATATTGACGACATCAGACGACATACAGCTCGCGGGCCACTCGTTAAAAGCTATTTGGGAAGCTGTTGTGTTACTGTAAAATGTATAAAAAGATAATGAATTAAAGCCCATAATTGATTGCACATTTTTATGCGGTAACAGTGTTAGATTAATGTGCACAGAGCTTTACACCACAAGCAACTAAGTGAGCCCGCTAAGAAATTAAATTCGTTGCTTGCTTGTTTTTCCGCCCAATTAAAACCTCTTCAAGACGAACAGTGAATAGGTGTCTTCCAGACCTTCGTGATACACCGTCGGCCACATCGTCACTTTCCACCAGGTGAGATTGTCGTGAAACATAAATAAATAAATAATGTTGGACAATTCACACAGCTTTATCTAGCCCCAAGCTAAGCAGAGCTTGTGTTATGGGTATAATAGACTACATAGATATATGTATATTTACTTTACATAGAAAAAACCGTGAACAAATATTTGCAGTTCGTACAAACAGGTCACGAGGTCAATAGACCTTCATTTTATTTTTTATATTCAACAGATTATACATATTAAATTCTTTATGATTCTGATAATTTATATTCATTTTCTCAGATTCCTAAATAAATATTACACAACAGCTAAATAATTAGCCTCATGAATGACTCTGAGTCATTCGGTTGATAAGCTCGTAGGTCATGATAATGAACCTTAACTACTACAGCGACAGCTAAACAGAATCAACGAAATATCCTACTAATTTTATAGATGTCCAAGTTTGTAAGAATGGATGGATGGATGTTTGTGACTCTTTCAAGCAAAAACTACTGAAGTGATTTGGCTGAAAATTGGTATGGGTATTGTTTGGGTCCTGGAATAACATTATAGGCTATTTTTTATCCCGATAATACGCGGGCGAAGGCGCAGGCAGCAGCTAGTCTTAAATATACTCGCGTAGTATATTTTTATGATGTTTATTATAAACTTTACAGTAATGGTATAACATACATTTACGGCACGGTCGCCGTGTTATAAATCTTACAAATATTATAAAGATAATTTTTATTAACAAAGAAAATAACAATCAAATAATATAAAGAAATTAAACTAGTATTTACAATAGAAACAATTGAGCTAACTGCAGACTGTTGCAAACAATCTACAGATAGCTCAACTGGTCCATATCAATACCAGTCGGAAGAATATTATAAAGCCGCTTGTATAATGGAAATTATATTTTGTGACCTAAGATCTCAAAAACTGCTGAACAGACCAAGATAAAATTTGCCGAACATTTAGTAGCCCAACTTAGATAATAGGCTACTTATTATACCCAAATATGCGTGCGAAGCGGCGGGCAGTAGCTAGTTAGAAATTTATGAGCTAAATAGACACTCTTTATGAAAAGTGCAATAACTTGTTACCGCACTAGTTATTGCACTTTTCATTAGAAGGGCAGTATTGGTCTCGATAGCCCGTTTTTGTGTACGGATCCTTGAACCGGGCTTACAATATATGTACATGTCGATAACTATTGGTAGGTCCGGTTAACTATCAACTGTTTATCGCAAAATCTCCATAAATACTCTTAACAACCAAAGCGAATTACTCTAAATTAGAATAATAATGACTGAAATGCGTGACTGGTACTAAAGTACCTACTCGAAATAGAAACGTAAACTATACCGGTTAGGTTTCTTAGTAAATTTCGAATAACCGACCACAATTTCTTGATGAAGATCAGAAAAATAGGGAGTTCATTTGAAGAAAATTTCAGATTCTAATGATCTTTAGTATATTTTTTTAGTGACGTCCCAAGTGGCAGGCTATTGTCCGCCTGCGACGAAGTTTGTGCTTTCGATTCCAGCCTCAGAAAAATGTTTGTATTATCTGCAGATATTTTAAGTATAATAAAAAATATCTACATATGTAGTCCTTTGTATTAAAATAAGTACTTATATCAGTCATCTAGTACGCATAACTTAAGCTCTGATTAGTTTTGGGCTAGATGATGCTGTGTGGATTTGCCACGTTATTATTCATTTTTATATTTATAGTATTTGACATCATTGAATGACATTATTTTCGCATGTGCTTATTGATTACCTGCACGGTTTAATAACGAGGAAAATACTACCAGCGATTTACTTTAATATTGTACCTACCTTCTCCTACTCTCATCATCATCATCATTATATCAGCCATACACGTCCACAGCTGTACATAGGCCCGACGGGGCGACGCCATAAATAGCGGTCCTGAGCCGCCTTCATCCATTGACTCCCTGCGACCGCTACGATGTCGTCGGTCCATCGAGTGGATGGTCTCCCAACACTCCCGTTTCGCGTTGTATCGTGGCCGTCACTACATGATTTGACATTGAGATTCTTATAATTGAAAACTTATGATTTTTTTAATTGCTACCGTAATTTGACATTGAGACTTATAATTGTATCCTTTAGATTTTTGAGATTATTAAGATTAAACCTATGTAACCTACCTAAATAACCAAGAATCGAAATTGCAGTGCCCAACAGGGTGTATTTACCTACAAACGTTAGCTATAATTACATCATAGGCTACCTGTGTAGCATATTAGCAATTAATAAATGAACATATTAGTTATGAATAAATTTATTTATTTATTTATTTAGTATACAAAATCCACAGCCCTTAGAAACTAAGATTGACAAACTTATTTATAGATCCTATGGCCAATACAGGATTTACATTTTTTAAATAAATTAAATTAAATGAAATTATTTTTTCACCGTGGCGTTGTCATTCAATATATTCCACCAATATTTCATTGGTTTGAAATTTAGAGCACATTCGTTGAAAATAAAGATCTTGGATTCTAGAATGTATACTAGTTAACTTTGTATCCATCCAAAGGTTGCCTGTAAGAAATCGCTTCTTAGCGATAAGGCCGCCCATTGTAATTGTTCCTGTTAATGTCTGTTTCTAATATGTACAATAAAGAGTTGTGTATTGAATTGTAATTTTTTTCTTTTTAATCGTGATAAAGCATTCGTTTTAGCACAATTTCACATGAAGGTAAGTGACGACCTGGCCGACGATGTATCACGCATGTCTAGTAGGAACCTAGTCACTCTTCTCTTGAAGAGACCGAGGTTGTAGTTGGACGGAATATTTTTTTATAATATCTTTAAAAAAGTATTTTTACCTAGAATCAAAGAGCATGGGAAGACAAATCCAACGAACCCAAACTCGACGTGGTTAAATCGTTTCGTTTACGAGTTCCTATCCACCTTCGATTTCCATCATCAGACCAGCTCGACGTCACCCTGACATTACATTGTCACCGAACTTGCATAAGTATGCCATATTTCAGCTCAATCGGTTGAGGATAACTGTTCTAAAATTGAGTCCCAAGATTCGGGCCAAACAAACATAATGTACTTACATTGAAAGTTAAATAAAAGCTTGTAAAAAGTAGAGACATAATTCAAAGCTCTGGAAAAGATTATGTTACCCTTTTTCTGTTACATACAATGCAAGTTAAATGAAAGCTTGTAAACAAGAATTAAGCAGCGAGTTCTAACTTAAAACTTAGCGGTACTGTGCAATTTTCCTCTACTTTTTATCATTTCAAAGGGCATTTTATTTGATTTATTTATAAACATGTACAGCTATGTTGCAGCCATTTGGCGCGAATATTGTAGGAATAGGATTTCCCGTTCATAGTTAGTAATCATAATCTTTATATGTATAAAAATCTCGTGTCACAGTGTTTGTAACCAAACTCCTCCGAAACGGCTTGACCTTTTTTTATGAGTTTAAGGAAGAATTTTGCTTCTCGTTTCAAACTGGTAGTTTTTCGACACTGGTGACAAAATCGGTGCTTATCGATCCTTATCGAAAACCGTGCTAGCGCTCCAGATAGGACAATAGTAAAATATATATCTTTATATATGTTCGGAAAAATCTAGTGTCACAGTGTTTGTAACCTAACTCCTCCAATGTACACGCTTTACCACAACAATAAAATAAAGAAACGGCTAGATCGCTTTTTATGTTTTTTTTTGTATTTTCGGTAGGTCTGGGAATAGATCGATTGAACAATTTTTTTTATACCTAAATGACAAAGGTAAACCCACCCCAAAATTAGTTTTTTTATTGTTTGGGTTATGCATTTATGCATACAAAAATACGTATAACTCGCAATTTTCACCTTTCTAGCACCAACCCCTATTTTTCAATAGAGATATTAGTTAGTACTGTAATAATCTTCAACCCTCAGTGGTCGATCGTAAAACAACGTTTGCCGGGTCGGCTAGTGTTCTATACTATTTCAGTCATCTACTAACCTGAAATCCAGACTGGACTTTCCTCGAGAACTTAGCGTCGGGGTTATCTAGGAACAGTGTCGCATTAATCGCGAACCCTGCCATGTCAATAGGGAATGGTCGGAACGGTTTCCACACTGCGTTGTAGCCGGTGACCTTCCCGCCTGTTACCACTGGCATCTCCACTCGCATGCCGCCGACGATGCCGACAGGCCAGACGCCGACTTTTCGTACTTTCCGCATCTGGAAAGTGTATTTGTTTTCGTTAGTTTTTATTTACTGTAAATGTTAAAGCGTTTGACCACCATCACACTTGTATTTACAATTGAAACAATTGAGCTAACTGCAGACTGTTGCAAACAATCTACACATAGCTCAACGGGTCCATATCAATACCAGTCGGAAGCGTCCCCAAGACGCTGGCTGCATTACCCCGCTGTATGGCAATGCTAATGCGCTGCGCCAGATACTCACCAGCTCTCGGGTCACGCGTCGCTTCGACCAGGCGCTCAGATAATTTTTTGAAAACCCGGAGAGCCTCGGTACTCTACGGACCTAGGGTCTCGACTCCAAGGGGAGCAAATGCATAGGCTCTGTCGAGACCTGCATATTTGCGCCTCTTGAGATCCTCGGCCAAATCTGCCGCCGAACCAGCCCTCACGGATGTCCTTGAAAGATGGGAAGGCGCAAGTGTGTCGTATTTCACACTTGTGAAAGTGAAGATGTGTCCTAAGATTGAGTACGATTTCCCAGAATGAACTTATTCACTCGGGATTTGAAGACTCCTAGATTGTACTCTACCGGAAAAATAGACGCAGAAAGTTCGTTCTCCTGTTCACTGGTACTTATAATGAAAGTAGAGCGGAAACGTTTGGTTCGGCACTGTGGTATGTAGACCAGGTATGGGTGGTATTTACCAATGCGTCTGCTTGTCCGGTATATGCTCAGAAGAGTAAGGTTTATGCTCAGAACAGAAATATATTGTTTTAACAAGACCACCGCCACCACCCAAAGCTACGAGTCGAAATGAAAGGCCCAGGATGTATTGGCGAGTTGAGATTGACGCATATATTCCATGGTTTGGCCCGTTAAGCCCTTCGACGAAGCGGTCCTACGTCTGATCTCTCTCCAGTCGCATCGGTCTGCAGTCCTATCAGATTATGAGAGTGAAAGAAAAGAGAGTGCTCCTGTGTTTGCGCACACACTTAGGGTCTAAATATGCTAAGCTGTAGCACATGGCTACAGTCGGTTTACAGTTATTTCACCTCTAGCTTTCTATATAATTGCATAAAACTCTGTACTAAGTCAGAGGTAACTCTGTACGGACTGTAGTATCCGTTAAGAACGGCCGCCGTAGCCGAATTTCGGCTATAGCGGCCAATGAAGTCATTGTTGCCAGGATAAAATCTCAAAGAATGGAAGGAGAAAAGGGATATCTTTGTTCAACATTGGGATAGTTAAGGCTAAAAGAAATAACTAAGCGACTCCGAGGATCGGGCTGACAAGGAGACGTATGAGGGAAATCCATCGGGGCTAGGACCAGATAGAAGAAGAAAAAAACAGGATATTAATTTATGACAGCCGTCCTAGGTGCCGCTCGATCGACGAAGATAAAACAATCAGTTCGAACCTTCGAACCCGACGCTACTATGAACGCGTGAACGGAGTATCCGTTCACGCATTCATTTAACTTTTGACAGCTCGTGTGATAATCCCTCAGTAGTGTCCAAATGGTACCTGTAATGCATTTGTTTATTTAGTCATTCAGTTGCGCTGTCAACAAACAGAGAACTTCATAGGCGTGCACGTGTCAAAAGTTAAATAAACGCGTGGACGTAGTGAGTATAGCCAGAGCGAGATGCCTGGAGAAGTCTCGTCTCGGAGTGCCAGATCCACTTTGGTTCACCATTAACCTAACTAAGTACTTATGATATGCGTCGTGCGTGTTGGTTACACTAAAGATTTATTGTTCAATGTACAATACACACGTAGCATTAATAGGTATTTGCAGAGCTGAGAGACAAGGCTAAATTAGGTACCTACATAATAATAATGTACGTAATTGTACTAAGTACATAGTGTGTCATTCGAAAATGGAAATATACCATCATATTTTACATAGCTGTTTTTACAAAAGAGTAGGAACACGAACCGATAAAGCCTCAATATTTATCGGCAAACCCCAATCTCTATTTATCTTTTGACAACCAGTAAACATAACGATGTTCGTTTATCATTTTAGCGGCTTTGGGTTCTATGGAAATTATGATAGAGCTCTGCTTCGAACTAAAGGTTTAAAATTTAATTTATGATCGTGATTTGGCTCACCGAACGGAACGTATTTGGATGCCAAATGAGCTAATAGAATTAAATGAAACCTTCATCGAAGAGTCTATCCTTGACTGTTTGACCTTTAAGACTTTCGCGGCCGAATAGTACGTATCTGTTTTTGAAGATTCTATGGCAAAAATGCCAATGAGAATACCTACCTAATTACTATAAATAGTCTTTATATGGACCATGATTTACTCTCACCAAATCCTATTTTCTTGGTCATTAACTAACACAAACTGTAAATTTTCATACCAATCCAAAAAAGTGTATGTATCTCGGAAGGATTTTGCGTCTGTTTTAAAACTGGTGGGTTTCTCGACACCGGAGACAAAATAGGTGCTAGCGCTCCAGATAGGAAAATAGTAAATTATTATTTGACCTCCTCAATGCAAACAATAACAATACAAAATAAAATACAAAATACATTTATTTACCATTACAAAAAAGATTAGACACAGTTTACTGGTCCCCCGTGGCACTAGGTAAAGATAAATATCACTACATAGTATAAAACAAATCGCTTCTCGCTATATGTCTGTCCCTCCCTATGTATTCTTAGATCTTTAAACTACGCAACGGATTTTGAAGCGGTTTTTTTAATAGAGTGAGTCAAAAGGAAGATTTATATTGTATAATTTAGTATCAGCATTACGCCCTTGCGAAGCCGGGGCGGGTTGCTAGTTAAAAATATACTCAAACCTCCTTATTCATAATGGTCTGCTAATTTAAAACAGCTGCTAAGCAGTGTTATTTCTCACTCTGACTTATGTCAATAGAAGAAGACAGAGCGAGAATTAGCAATGCTTTAAGTTAGCAGACCATTATGAATAAGGGGGAAAAAGTATACACAGACAAGCAAACAGATAAATATTAGAAGAGACTATTCTAGTTTCCTAGTTGGTCTCTTAGTTTAATCTTATCAGCAATTACTATTGAATAGTCTCCTATCCTATGCAATAAACCTTATGAACCTGGAAGCTATTGAGATACGCCGCGCGTGCCACCGGTATATTCACAACAACATCGTAAATAAGGTCTAATAGTTGATCGTGATGTCCTACTGAAGATTTCGGAAACAGATAACGTAGGTTTAGACGGGTTACTTTAACCCGAAAATAGGCAAGAGGATTCTCCTTACATAATTAATTATGTAAGGAGCATTCAGAGCGACGTATTCGCAGGGTGATTAATCTATTAAAAAGTCGAGGCACCTGGGTATATCAATTATACCATATATTAATAACACAAGCTCTGCTCTAAAAAAATTAACTATGGTTATTAATACAAGTACTAAAATCATCTAAAACGATACATTTACCTTCATTTTTATGTGTAGGTACATCTATTGTAAACGTCAAGAGAAAAAGAAGATTGAGGTATCAATTTTCATTTCAAGACAGGTTACTTTACCGAAAGGTGATCATGAATTAAAATATCTAGCATAAAACATCGAAACTGGTTTCCATTGATGCTTCGATCATACATAACTGTTAAATCTCGATAAATGAGGTGATCATTCATCAACGTTAGTTTGGCTGTGGCTCGCATTAAGCATAAATCTCAAGAATAATAGTTTTTGAATACCTTCGCTTCATGTGAACCTTTTCAATGACGATCTTAGAAAAGTTTTTTAGTATCCAACCAAACTACCATTTTCTAGCAAAGCTTGATAACCAAAGCTAACTTCAACGCACCTTGCCATTAAGTTTTAAATTTGTTTTTAATATTTTTAAAAACTTTTAAAAACATCCTTTTTTATCATCTAGGACCGAAGTGCGAAGACAAATCCAACGAACCCAACTCGTCGTGGTTAAGTCGTTTCGTTTAGGAGTTCCTATGGCCACCTTCGGTTTCCATCATCAGACCAGCTCGATGGTACCATGAAATTGCATTGTCACCGAACTTACATAAGTATGCAAAATTTCAGCACAATCGGTTGAGGATACTTGCTCTAAAATTGAGTTGTAAGATTCCACCCGATACTGCAAGTTAAATAAAAGCTTGTAAAAAGTAGAGACATATTCAAAGCTCTGGAAAATATTGTGTTACTCTTTTGCTAAATACATTTTTTCACAGCGATACGTTTGCCTGTCATCCATCACGTCACACTTCATAACTCCTGATACAAAGCCAGCTAGGTCACTGGGCTAAGATAAGATGCTATACAGCGGGGTCGTCGATCCCTCCAACTGCTTGACTTGGCACACCTTTGACGTATCTATGTACAATATATATTTATTACAAGCTTTTGTCAAAAGTTTCACTCAATACTCTGCTGCTTTAATAAGTTAGGCTCATAATCTTATCCTATGCTTAATTTACGTAGTTTCATATACGATGGACTAGTAAAAAGTTGTAGTAACCTATTCTATTTATATTAATAACCAAATTCATTTCAAATTATACTGGTAAATTTTCAAAAGGAGGTATGTATAGTTATGTTTAGTAAGAAAACTGTACTTAATTGGAGTTAGGAATATTTTTAAAATTATCAGTCTAATTTGCGTTTTTCATATCCCACGGTTTTTATGGTTTACCTATTCCGGTTTGTCATAGGCGCATTAGACACCTAAATCCGATAGAAAAATTTAAAGGCAATATCGTGTAACTATTTGTCAACTTCGTGGAAATGCAAATGAGAAGATTTGAGTAATTTGTGATCCAAAGGAAGGAAGATCATAAGCACCTTTTTAAAATAAAAAGTATATTTTTCATTAAATTAATACTAATCAATGGCTTGTGGTCATTGGACTAATGGTTCAATGGCCAGAAGTTAAAAATAAGTTAACATATTTCTACTTAGATAATTTATTAAGAATGTGTTCGATTGATTGTTTTTCGTGACTAATCGTAAAATCCGCATCCACAATGACTGGTATCAGTGTGGAGGATGTAAACACGAGATCATTTATAAACTGTGTGTTTAATATTCATTTACCTTTACTGCTGAAATAAAACAAATAATCGAATGAACCACCAACGAACGTTGAACAAACAAACATGAAGGGAGATGTAAATGTTTTTCAAGTGACTTCAAAGAAGGAGGTTCTAATTCGACTGTATGTTTTTTTTGTCTGTATGTTACGCAATATTTCCGCCAATTCAGTGCCTATTTTGAAAATGCTTTCACTATTGTACAGAAAATTATCCCGAGGTGGTCCCATAAAATTAGTTTTTATCCCCAGACAGGGGATTAGTATTTATCCCGCAAAACTTAAAAATTGTGTAAAAGTAAGGGACTCCAAGTTGTTATCACAATGACTGGTAATAAATAGTTTCCATGGCAACGGGCGTAAACAAGTGGTTCACTTTGAAAAACAAAGCTGAAGTCGGTTTATCGTTTTTTAAAACACGCCAAATTATATCCATTCTCGGTTCCAGCGTCTTAGTGGTTTTTATTAAATAATGTATACGTAAAGGGAATCAAAGAAATATTGGTGTAAATTATTTATGTATGATACCTAATGGAGCAAATCGCAGAACTACGACTTTAAATGTTGAGTTTTTTCGTTATCAAACTCGAATTTACACCGTATTCGCTGCGCGTAGGTATGCAATTATGCGTTTTTGAAGTCTTGGTGTTTAGTAGTTATATTGTTGTTTGCTGTTCGTGTATTGTAATCCATTTTTGTTTTAATACATAAATATCTTTGTTTACATAAATCATTTTTTGGATTCTAGAACCTAGTATTGGTACGACAGAAAGACGTTATGTTTAAAACGTATCATTGTAGGTATAGGCTGGCAAGCATTAGAGAAAGCCCATCCATACGAAACAGTGGCTCACCCTTATGTCACATAAGGATGCAGACGATGTTGGTTGATGATGATAAGCATGAAATAGAGTTTTGCTCCATGACTCCTTGATTTTACAAAGTTCAAAATTGTTAACCAAATCTCTTTATCTCAATTCATGTCATTGGTCCTAAATTAGTATCAATGTTTGGTTCACGGTCAATTAGATAAAAGGCAATGCAGTCGTAATATTTGGTAAGTATAGTTTGGGAACTGGAATAACACATGGGCTATTTTTTATCCCGATAAAACGCGGGGAAGGCGCGGGCAGCAGCCAGTCATCCATAGATGTAAGAAAATCTAGATAGTGTGTGTAGTACTATTTGCACAGAGGTTCACACTTTTGACAGAAAACCCTCCATCCATAGATGTAAGAAAATCTAGATAGTGTGTGTAGTACTATTTGCACAGAGGTTCACACTTTTGACAAAAGTGTCAAAATCGGTCCATAATTGGCGGAAATAAAGCGTTACATAAAAAAAAACATTCAAATAGAGAACAACCTATTTGAAGTAGGTTGAAAAATTATATCATTGTTATGGTGAAGTGATTATTTTAGCGGAATTCGACCCCTTCTTACTTATGATGCCAATAAAAATATAAAGTAGGTTTTTTTTATAACTTACCTCATCGAAGACCTTCAGTGAATATGTGTTATCATCGTCCATGAAGTAGACAATTCCTCTCTTGTCTTCAGCTTTGCTTAAATGATCTCTGAGCCAGTTGAGGGCACTATTTCGCTGCTCCACTCCGCTGGCCTAAACATCAAAGTTTAGTATCACTTGACAGTACATAATTTTCAATGAAAAGTACAAATTTTAGAACCTAATAAAACATAAAGGCATAAAAATTTATTGCCTTCAGGGACACTCACTATTGTATGTCTGATTGTTTATATTTTTTGTTGGACACCTTCTCAGAACAAGGATATAGACTAGGGTCTAATGAGAGACCAATTTTGGGAAAAATTTGAAAAAGTGACAACTTAAGACTGGTTGTATAGCCCAATATCATGGCTACGTTAATTCATTACATTCTAATTAGAAGAACATACAGTTTAGTCACAGTCATTGATAAATATATACTAAAATCTTTTTTTTTCTACTACAACAATTAAATTTTACCCTGTAACAAAGTTTTACCACATGTAGATGGACTGTTTGTAGTCATAGTAACAGATACACAGTAAATACAATAACTATAGGTTTTTATCTATTAAACCAAAGAAATTTTACCCTGTAACAAAGTTTTACAACATGTAGACGGACTATATTATGTAGTCATAGTAACAGACATACAGTAAATACAATACCTAACTATAGTTGGTATAATTTTTTACAATTTCATAATTTGTTAACATAATTATTAAAGATCATTCATCATGTATTAATTATCACATACCTTTTAATTAACCTTTTGTTATATTTTCCCCTATGTTATGTGATGCATGTCCAGACAAATAATGTTTAATACTTATATCATTATTATTATTGGTATTCTACGAGCTTCAATTACAACCAATTATTTAAGCATATCTTTTGTTACAAAGATTCTTGAATAAGTGTCATTTTTTACGAAACTAATAAATTATTAACCCATGAGATGAAGTACACAACAGCTACATTAAACAGATTTCTGTTAGATATGTACATAACCAATAAAAACATTTAAATTTCTACATTTCACCTACACAGAACCATGATGTGTTGTATCTAGAAGTTTTGAATATGCATATGTTGACATCCATTACCTGCAAAGTTTATGATAACCTTTAAGAACATGGGATATAAACTTTCTACTTATATGATTATGCCTTTTAATTTATCTTAATATGAGTTTCACTTAAAGTTTTCCCCAATCCCCCTAGCAAACTTGGTCATTATGTCAATAACATTTTTAGTATATAAATTCTCAATTACTTTAAATTAATATTTTTTATCTTTAATAGACCTTGGTTTGACCACAATCTCACCTGATGAGAAGTGATGATGTAGCCAACAATGTATGACGAAAGTCTAGAAGACACCAATACACTCTTGCTTGAAACCTATTGTCGTTGGCTAGAAAAACAGAAGCAAAGTCAATCAGTTCTGATTGTTGATATAATACTTACAGTGGAATGTTTAGCCTTGTTAGTCTTTACATAGAGATGGGTATATTTCAGTGTAGACTCTTTAAGAAGATTTTCCACCAATTTAGTCTTCGATATTGAATCTTCGATGATGATCCAATGGAAGTTCTTGACATGCATAAGAGTTTGTGATAACCTGCATTAAACAGTGTTAAAATCAGTAAAAAATTCAGTTGTGAAATTTAGAGTGAGCAAGATCTATATATATTTGTAGTAGTAGTTACAAAACGGTGGAAGAGTGTGGTGAGATATTTTCTTTGCATTTAAACAGCAAAAGTTAATAAATATTTACAATTGCATACACATCCATATACTTATATAGGTAGGTACTCACTCAGTCATGCAATTTTAAATTATTACAAGCCAATAATTTGCTTGGTTGGAAGTTGCCAAAATCAAATAAACACACAAAACGAAGGGCATGTACGCCACGATTATTTAGCAAAAATTACCTTGTTAGATCTGCCTTTTGAGCGAGTCGTGTGTATGTCGGTGTGATACCATATATTGTAGGCACTGTTCTAATTTCTTCTGTGTTCAGTTGGCATTGAAACGCAGGTTTGCTATTGAATAAAAGCAGAACCACGGAAATTAACATCCCGACTGCTATGTATTGCTTTTTGATGTTCAAAAAAGGCATTACTATAAGTCGAATAAGTGAGCAGCTACACGACAAAATATACAGCATTCACTGCTATTGTTAACACATTATGATATTGGTTTTCACACAACTCATTTAACACTATTATTCGTAGCGCGATTTTAGTAAACCTTACAACAAACCAAATCAAATTTAATACATTGAACTTTACCGACAAAGGCGACCGACAACAACGATATATCAAAATAAAACTCGCTCCGCTCTCCAGCAAGGGTGACCATCTCAAAAGTGGCAATTCTGCAACACACTAGCCAAAATTCTGCCAAAATCTGCCAAACTTAACGTCAAAAATATGTCATTACTGTTAAGCTGTTTACTTTGACGACCGATGTGGCGCGGTGGGCGAAGATCCACTTGTGACACAGGAGGTTGAGGGTTCAATTCCTGGCTTGGCACAAATTTTTGCACCATCTGCATAATATTTGTCATCATAATATACAGTGTGTGTCTGGATAAAGTGCAACCCCGAAAGGGGGTGAAACTAGACCAAAAATTATCGACAAAAAAAAAAGAAAAAAAAATCGTATATACTTTATTGATGAATTAAAATTTTTATGGACACATTTTGTGTGTTTTACAACATTAACTATTTATTCATTTTATTTTCCAAATATATATAAATAATTAATATTAAAATCAAAATAATAAAACATAAATTAAAGAATAAAGATGATTCCATTGAAAATTAAATCTAATACGAATTTTCATGGAATCTTTCAAATCTGCCACTTTTGCATATTATCGTCACCGTAGTATATTAAATATACCTTTATTATATTTCATAGAATTAAACTATGTCCTTTAATATAAAAAAATAACATCGCTTAAAATATTTAGGAGCCAAATATGCCAAAATGGCAGAAATCTGCCACAAACGGTCACACTGCCGCCGTTCTCGTCGTTCCCGTCCGTCAACACGTGTAAAACGTCATTTATGTCGGTCTCGTCTGTCAAGTAAGTCACTGTCAGACGTTTACGTCAAAAAAAGCAGTGCTGCCAACTTGCGTTAAAAATAAAGCTGTTTTAGTTAGGCACCTAGAAAAAAGTCACAATGCATAATATAGATCTCTATCTATTCGAATAATCTATCTATCGAATGATATAAGTCTATTCGAATAATTTACAACTACTAATTTCCCCATTCGACTTGCATATTAGTAATATACAAACGACACGATGGCGCCAATATGATACTCTCATATCTCTTGAGAGTAAGCATTCAGCTGCAAGGGCCAATATCCAACTCCCCGATCCACCACAAGAGAGTGATGTCGCTGTGGACACGATCAGCCAGGATGTGCTTAAAGCTGTCATGTCTTTCTACAGTAGCTCCGCCGGCGGCCTGGATGCTGTGACTCCACAGCATCTAAAAGATCTTCTATCTGGCGGGTCTGGCCATGCAGGTGAAGTCCTTCTCGAAAACTTGACATCTTTAATCAACCTGATGTTGTCAGGTCGAGTCAATAGCGAGATCACAGAACGTGCGAACTGTAGGGTGCGAATCTTTGCGCACTAAAAAAGAAGGATGGCGGAATAAGACCCATAGCCGTGGGCACCACCTACCGCCGCCTCGCGTCTAAAGTCTGCTGTCGGAAAGAAGCCGACTACCTAGGCGATTATTTTCGACCAATTCAGCTAGGTTTTGGTTCGCGAGGCGGATGTGAGGCCGCAGTACATTTCCTTCGTACATTTTTGGAAAAAATGATGGGGAGGTAATTCTGAAGGTAGACAGTTTAGGAAGAGATGCGATGCGAAGTTGCACTTTTTGTTCTACAAACTCGGTTTTCGCATCTCCTCCTTCCTCGTAAACTTTTACATGTGAAGCGTTGGGTGGTGGCAGCGAACGAACCCGGAGTCGAATGAAATATACATAGGTATAATATTAGCTCACTCTAACTAAGCCCGCTCCCGCTCAGTCGAACGGGATCGACTATCCACGTCGAATAACGTATCGAAACCGACTCAGGCAGTCGAACGAACGACTCGCGATTACTAACCAAGTCAAGTCGAATAATTCGAATGAAATCATTCACATCGCATCTTTAATACATAACAAAGTTTAGATCTTGGTTTGTACTTGTTCTTTATTATAACAATAATATATTTTTTTACCTTGAACAGCTCTTAATATTTATTCATTTACAACAAAAAGTACGTACTTAAAATAATTACAAACCATGAACTAATTAAATTTCACATTTAAATGTAAGTATTATCTATCTATTATAGTAAGTAGTGTCATCTTTTTTATTTAATTAAGTAGGTTATCATTATAATGAAGCGGTCAATGCTTAACTTCCAAAGAACTGTTAGATATAAATAATAATATTATGTTTCTATAGCTAATTCATTACACATAAATAAGCAGGTAGGTACATAATTATCAATATGCAAAAAATATATAGGTATTTGAATATAAAATAAAACAAGTAATGCAAAAATCATAGACTGGAATTATTGTGAGACCGAAACGAAAAAATCGCCGGGTGAACGCCGCCAGTCTCGGAGCACTACAATATCGGAAGTAAAATTTATGAATTTGAGTTTTACCACTGTTAGATTCCATTTTAATCACAACAACAACAGAGTTGGTAGCACAGGCTTATTTACGTTCCATTCCTTGCGTTTCCAGTTACTATAAGAATCGTTTCGTTTCTTCACAGAGAACACAAAAATGTGGCTATGGTTGCCGATAGATTTTTATTATCAGTATTCAAATCTCGATATTATTCAATGGAATAATTGTTGTGCTTTGGTTAATTCTTTCTAAAATATATTTTGTTACTAATTGACCTGGGCGTGTTTTCGTGTGCCAGACGTAAACTTCACTGCAATTATTGGCCAGGGGCTCTAGCTCTTTCACCGTTGTTAAGTAGCTCAAAATCACACTTTCCTAGAAATTAAAAAGGGCAGGTTTTACAATCAATCAAGGCAAATAATTGGAGGTCGCTTTACGAAAACGATCCAATTCACATGAAGTTAGGTACCTAGGTACTTTGAGTAATGAAGGATTGAAGTTTCAGAAGATGATGTTTCTTTGGTTGTTTGTCCTGCTTTGATCTTCACATCATTGTTATTAGAAGAACATATAGGTAAGTTATTTCCAGGTGTCAAAGTATGATTAGGTACGCGTAGTTAGGTAGGTACATATTTTTCGAGATAGGTAGGTACCTAATTTTTATACATCTCTTATATATAAAATTTCCATGTCACAATGTTAGTTCCCGTACTCCTCCGAAACGGCTTTGCCGATTTTTACCAAATTTTATATGCGTTTTCAGTAGGTCTGAGAATCGGCTACTATCTATTTTCCACACCCCTACCTAAGTGATAACGGTTGAAGGCAAAACAACGTTTGGCGGGTCAGCTAGTAATATATAAAATCTATTTAATTAAAATAAAATAATTAATATTATCTATTATTTTTTACCCTACGGATAGGAGGAACGTTATGAGTTCTACTTTTATGTTAAGACTAGCGGGGACTGGTATGGGTGCGCCGTGGGCATTCGACATATCGACATGATCTATGTCTAATCAATGTTAATTTTAAGACCTGTCCAGAAACGGTATTGAGTTCTCTGAGCATCTTGCTAAGGTCTTCCAGCGATTCTGCCACAGTGATTTATCTTCGGTAAACCGAGAAGGTACCTAAGTGATGTAATTGCCATTGACATTGATGCCATATCCGTTCCAGCCTAAGAGCTTGAATACATGTTTATCACAATGTACATAATATATCGTCCAATGCAGAGGTGAATAGTTTCGGCGGATAATATCTCCCTGTCTCACCTCTTTTTGCAAAAAGAGTGAGGACCGGATTTATGCACTGGTTCTGAGGCCAGATAGACATAGTGGCCGTGCTGTACGATTTGGCGCCGCTGGAGAGACTGTAGCACTGCCCAGATTTCGACTGAATCAAAGGATTTCTGGTAGTCCACAAACGCTAGGCATAACGACCGATTATACCCCTGTCTTCTGTATAATCTGCTGGAGCTTAAGAATGTATTTAGTCTAAACGGTACTAAATCCTTTTCGAAACCCAACTTGCTCGGCAGGCTGTCGTCAAACCTTTGAGAGAGATGGTAGGTGGTAACTCTCGAAATATAATTTTTTGTTTTGATAGCAAGTCTGAGAAGCCAAAAAGTGAAGTAATCCACGTGTAAAATATCCCTCACGAACGATCGACGTCGGTTGCGCTCAAAAAAATTAAATGTTTGGCGTCAATTTTTTTGTAAAATGTAACTCACGCTTGTATCAGCCAAGTGTAAAGGGGTAGCTGCTTATTAGGTAAGTACATTCACTAACCTGAAATCCTTTTGGAAAACGTCTATTGAACTTAGCCTCAGGTTGAGACATTATAAGGGATACGTTGATTGCAAATCCGGCCATGTCGATAGGGAATGGACGATAGGGCTTCCACACAGAATTGAAGCCTGTTACCCGCCCGTTTTTGACTATGGGTGTTTCCAACCGCAACGAGCCGGTTAGGCCAACTGGCCAAACACCAACTGTCTTGATATTCCGCATCTGTGAAAACTGTTAGTTTACATCCTACTAATATTATATTGTAAAATAGGTGTTCCCCGCGGTTTCACCCGAGTTAAATTCTAATTTCTCATTCGAGGGGGATAAAATGGTCTTTTTCCCGTAAATCTCTCATGAGAATAAAATGTTTTATAAGGACAAAGAGTAGCCTATGTTACTCTCCATCCTTTCAACGAACTGTACCTATGCCAAAAATCAAGTCGATTGGTTGTTTAATTAGGGGGCGTGAAGGAAGGACAAATAAACAAACACACTTTCGCATTTATAATATGTATTAGCTAGGATGTCAAAGTTTGAAAGTATGGTAATATATCTTTGTTCCTCTTTCACGCAAAAACTACTAAATTGACTAGGCTGAAATTTGGTATGGGTATAGTTTGGGTTATGGAATAACATATAACTACTTAGGCAATTTTTTTTATCCCGATAAAACGCGGGCAAAGGCGCGGGCAGCAGCTAGTTAGGCATATGCGGGTAAAGATTTGATGAAACGTTATTTTTTCCAACACCTAGCAAGGTTCGTAAAAACCGCGATGCTCTTCTTTTCTTGGAATTCGTTATTACGACATTTACTACCTACTCACCTCATCGAAAATTTTCAAATCATAAGTGTTATCGTCATCCATGAAGTAGACCACTCCTCTTCTGTTCTTTGTCCTTTTTAGGTGTACTCGCAACCACTGTAGACCAAGGTTCCTTTGCTCCACACCTTTTGCCTAGAATATAATAATCAGTAAGACCATTAAATTTTTTATTGCGGGCATTCAGAACCAATGGCTCTCGACTGGTGACTTGTAGTAGGTCTCCTACCGTAATGTGCAATGTGGGTAGACTGCAGGTAGGTGGACCGTTGATTTTGTGAAGGTCATGGGAATTCGCTGGATAAGTAGGTATAGCGCGGGACCACCGATCATTTTGGGAGGCATTTGTCTAGCAGTGGAAATCTTAATATTATAAATGTGAAAGTATGTTTGTTTCTTTGTTTGTTTGTTTGTCCTTCTTTCACGCCCTAACTGAGCAACCAATCGACTTAATTTTTTGATGGCATAGAGTTAGTTTAAAGGATGGAGAATAACATATCCTACTTTTTGTCCTGGTAAAACATCAAATTCCCATGGGAGGTTTACGGGAAAAAAATACTTTTTTATCCCCTTAGAAATATGAAAATCGAATTTAACGCGGGTGAACCCGCAAGGAATAGCTAGTGATTTATAAATTTATAATACACCTCTAGCGGCTTTCATGTAAATTTTATGAGCTTAGCACCTTTATTGCTGATGACGCTCTTCGCGCATGTAGCTGCGGCCCGCGCCTGTTCTTGGATCGTACTGCAAAAGCTGGGTAGTGAATGGAATACCTACACCTACTAACACCTTAATCGAAAACTCAGATTCTTTCTGTGTTATTGTCTTACAAAGGGACCTTATGGAAATTCAAATTAGGATGAGACTCAGCAGATTAGTGGTATACCTTAAGGGTACACAGTAAAGCAATAGAGCGCACTAGCCAGCAGATTCCGAGAAAACAGGCTCTAAAGTATTACGCGTCGCTTATAATACTAGTAGATTTTCCCTCAGCAACAGCTCGGTGGCTAAGTAATAGTCAACGTACTGGGTATTATCTTCAAATCAAATTGGAATTAGCTGTAACAGGAGAGGAAAGTACCTACTACAGATGTCATGGTACGTTCAGAAGATGTGTGTTCGAACTTACAAAATTTTCTTCGCGTCTTGAAACATTGGGCGTTTTGGTAAACAAATGCGTATACTCTAATGAAGACTTTTGTAGGAAATTCGTCACCAATTCTGTCGCCGACAAGGAGTCCTCTACGACAATCCAACGGAATTTTTTCACATGCATAAGAGTTTGTGATAACCTGTAGAAAAAAAAATTAAGTTCACTGTTATTCATTAACTAACACCAAAAATCTTGTACCTATGATGATGACTGGGGCGCTTTGTCGAATCGTCAAATTTATAATATTTGCTGACCCGACAGACGTTATCCTTTTTTTATTATTTCATTAATGACGACCTCTGTGACGCGGCGGGCGAAGGTCCGCCTGCGATGCAGGAGGTTGAGGGTTCGATTCCCGGCTCGGGACAAATATTTGTACGTTCTGCAAATATTTGTTCAGGGTGTTCTGGATGTTATCTATGTATAATAAAAAATATCTATCTATGTATCGTATTATATTAAGTATATCAGTTACCTAGTACCCATAACACAAGCTCTGCTTAGCTTAGGGCTAGATAATGCTGTGTGAATTGTCCAGCATTATTTATTTACTTATTTATTTATTATTATTCAAGTCAAACAACTGACAGTTATTTCAAACGTGCTTCGCAAAGAGTATATCCCTGGGGCTAAGGTTACTAAGTTTTCTTAAATTTTCTAAGTTACTGTGGAAATTTCAAAAAAAAATTAATGTTAGAACCATCTATGAAGTATTAGAAATCATTTAAAAAAAAGATGAATGAAATCGGTAAAGCCGTTCTCAAGTTATAGCGTGACAAGAAAATAGGAATTGATTTTTATCACAGACATGATACTAGCTGCGCTATTTTTATATATGTATATAGATAGATTTTCGTTTTGCAACTCCCCGCAAGCCCTGCCATATCCTAGTAATAAACACTGCGAGATTAAAATTTTGTGGTTTTTAATATTTTCTGCGTTAGGAATAAAACTAGCGGAAATATAGCTAGCCGCAAATCGTTAACCATTTTCTATGATACCTACCATAAATAAATATAATGAATAATTTTGGATAATTTTCGGCAAAAAAGCCGGAAGGACAGTGGAGTCTTAGTAATAGCACAGATTATATATTAATGTAAACTGAAGCCCTTAAGATGTAGAGTCATCGACCAAAGTCGCTGAACAGAGCCTCTCAAAATTATTCTAAGGTTTACTATACGTATTTATTTTACACTTATTTATAGGTAGAAACAAAATATCTCTGATTTTAATGACAATTAGTTGTTGGTTATAGTTGCTCTACTTTATTTTTAATTATCTAAAAAAATACCTTGTTAGTTCAGCCTTTTGGTTCATTCTTCTATAAGTAGGGGTAATTCCATAAATATAAGGAAGAGGTGGAGTTAGATCAGAATTTCGAAATACTTGAGTATCCACATTTTTACAACGAGGCTTAAAATAAAACAGCAGAATAAAAATGAATATTCCGAAAACTAACAACTGCTTTCTGTGATACAAAAACGACATGTTACAGATAAAGCCTAAACACAATGCTTGGTTATTAACTCGTTAAAATCTTGATATTCTCTGATTAGGTATAATTAGAATCTAGAAATTAAAAGTGGAGGGATTTAATGAATGTACAGTGAGCGACTATACCTGCACAAATGGTTTTAAAATACGCCGACATAGCAATTTATGGTATAGTCAGTGGTTAGCGACTTTTCTTACCTAGAAAATCTTGAATATAACCAAAGTAGGTACGTACCTTACTAATGATAGTTAGAAACCTACATTTTTGGACTAAAATATCGTACAAATACTAAAATATTTTTATATATTATACTAGATATATACAAATCGATAATTTTATTCATTTTCGTCTTTCGTAGCTGTTACTTATATGTATATGCAGCCCAAATCTAACGTTGGTTAGGTTTATTTATCTCTTTAACCTTCTAGCCACATTTATAAGCCGCCAATAAAATATGAGGTTCTTTTAAGTCAACGCGAATGCTTACAAAATGCCCTACACGCCTTTTAATATTATACCTACACAATTTTATAACTGAGGGACCACCTATAACTGGTTGTAACTATTGACAGGATACTTTAACAAATTAGAGACAAACAAATGTTTCAGAACATTATAATATATAAATCGTATTCAGAATTATGAAATTCCAATGTGGACCACATTGGAATTTCATAATTATCAGTCGTAACGGACACTTCATAACCTGACGCTGTCCGAAAATGTTCCAGTCAATGAAGTATTAGGGCGGCCCTAACCGAGATGCCATGGCGACGTCTGTGGCAACGTATCCAAACTTTGAATTCTGTTTTGTTGGCAGCTAACTCACTTCGCGATGGTTTGGCAACAAACGCCGCGCGCCGTGCTATAAAGTAATTTATATTTGTACGTTGCCTGCAACGTTGCCACCACGGCAACGTCCCGGTGAGATAGAGCCTCTATAGGGTAACGTTCCAGTCTGGAAAACGTAGGATATTCATTCCATATTATAGTGCCATCTAACAGCAAAAGCATGTAACATCAGCTACCAAGACTGAAATTCAGTGACTGTAGAGAGGTCTTCTGGTTACTCTACCTTCTTTAAAAAGTTTCCAGCCTATTTCGCTAGATGACGCTTATTGTAATTGTTTCGAATTTTTGCTTGATAGAGATTTAGATACAGGTACTACAAATTAAACTTATTCACAAGAAAAAAAAACATATTTTTCTATAAGATGAAATATCATCATACTTTGCATCAAACACATCACTTGTGAATCGCAATGAAACAATAATTTCCTTTGTAGGTATAAAAATATAGATTCCATCAGTCGTGTAACCAATTAAATAAATTTCATTTACGTCTTCATTTGTTATTGCAAAACATTCTTTTATAATACAAAGATTTTTTCACTTCTCTTGCTCAAAAAGTGTATCATAATAGTGTAGTTTAGCGGGCTTAAAACTCGAGTTTAATACCTCGGGCTAAAAAGTATTTTTTCTTTTTAATTTTTGTCTAAAATCATCAGCCCGCGCAAAGCATTCGTTCTCTTACATAAAAATTCGACTTCTTGGTGCTCCGTCATCTTTAAAAAATATGTAAATTTAACGGCTTTACTGAAGAAATTGTCCACTGGATACAAGGCAAAAAAATCTCTAAGTCTTGACGACACAAGAAATCGAAACATTTTTAAATAACGCTCCAAATAAACAATACTTGGCAACAAAGGTAACCTACTTATGTATTCTACTCAAACTAAATAAATAGATACCTACCTACATACCTAAATTATGTACCTAGGTTATTACGATTATTAATACACTTATTTTTTTGTTCAACAGGTTGCTTTAATTTATGGAATCAGCGGTGCATGCAGAGTTATAGAGCTTGCCAATATAACGCTAGAAGACGTAGAAACGTATACAAACCTACAAGCTGTGAGTCTGCCGAACACGAAAACAAACAAAGAGCGTAAATTTGTCATCAGTGGAGAATACCTTAATATAGTTAAAGCATATCAGGAGTTACGTCCCACTAATATTTCAACGAGAAGATTTTTTCTAAATTATCAAAATGTAAAAGGCAAAAATAAATTTGGTAACATGCCTAAAGATATTGCCACTTATCTAAATTTACCAAATCCGGAACTCTACACGGGCCATTGTTTCCGCAGAACATCCGCGACTGTGTTGGCGGACTCTGGTGCGAATATAACGACATTAAAACGGCACGGTGGATGGAGGTCCGATCAAGTGGCTGAAGGTTATATAGAGGACTCTATACAAAACAAGTATCACGTCACGCAGCGGATTACGGAAGGAATCAATATTCTACCAAACATTACAGAACCCCAAGCATCTACATCGCGGGATTGGATGAATATGTCAACTCAGCTGAAGCCACACTCAGATCTTAATAATGCAGGAAACTCAAGCATGAGTCGAGTCTCTCCAACTTTTACTCCACAACAATCAACTCAAAATATTATCACATCCCAATCACAAAGAACCGAAATAAAATTGACCGGGAAAAACATATCACTAAACATTCAAAATTGCTCTAACTGCACATTTAATTTTTAATAAAATTTCTGAAAATTGTCTAATTTTGAATTGTGTTATTTTCTCGCAATCGAAGTGAAAAGTAGAGTGTTTTACTCGGGCCAAAGCCACCCATTATAACTCGGTCTTGTCATCCTCCCTCGCTACGCTCGGGAGTATAACAACCTCGTATATAATGGGATGGTTTAGTCCCTTGTAAAACAATCTACTATTTGCTCTTTGCCTTTTCTTTGAAGTTATCCATTTCCTCATAGAGTCTTGTAAAATAAAAAAATATAGGTAGAAGCTACCTTCTATTGTTGTCGAAAAAATTTCATAAAATAATGTTTTAGACGATGACAGGGCAATTTTATTCCTGTCTTCTTTGTTAAACCTTGTGTAGTTATTACACTGCATACTTCACCCAGCTAGTGTTCTGCAAAATTCTTTGTAAAAGGAAAAGCTTAGAGCAGAGGTATGATAAGAAATAATAAGCTCAAATTTATCCAAATATGATTTGTCTCTTATTAAAAAATAAAAACTATCGTTAATCTCATATCAATTTTGATTTCTCAATTTTTTTTTGTATTTTATGATAAATCTAATAAATAGTGTAATTTTTTTTTATCGTGAGAGACTTCGGGATTTTCTCTAAGTGGTAAAGTAACAGCCGGTTGCTTGTACGCTCACCTACTAATCAGTGTACTAAATCAAAACAACAACACTGTTGAAAACCACACTCAGACTTTTATTTACTTTATTGATGTAACGAATTCCAAGTAAAAAGAAGATAATACCGTGTCGTTCCTTGCATTATGGTATACAACAGTGTAGCCAGCTATTGGATGCCAAATTAGTATTACCTATTTTTCCTCACGGCTATATTGATGGCTTTTGCAGATGAGCGATACACTGAAGATGGAGTGCTGATGGACTCGCGGTAGATGAGCGTAGCTTTCGACCAGTTGGTCACAGTGTACCCAAACTAACGTTAACAATAACAGGAGATTTGATGAATGATTGGTAAATAAAATAATGACGTATTGTGGGAGCTTGCTGAGTCGTCAATCTATGCTTGAGTAACGCTTTTCTATGGCATAAATAGTTTTGAAGCATAGGTCTATGAGAGAGCAAGCTTCCATAATACGGGTCTTAGTCTGCTATGAAATTGTTACGGATTCTACGAAAGTCCTACGGATGCTACGAAGCTCCTACGTATGCTACAAAAGATCTACAAATGCTACGAAAGTACTACCGATGCTACGAAAGTCCTACGGATGCTACGAAAGTCTTACAGAAGCTACGAAAGTACTATAGATGCTACGAAAGTCCTGCGGATGCTACAAAAGTCCTACGGATGCTACGAAACTCTAACGTATGCTACAAAAGTTCTACAAATGCTACGAAAGTACTACCGATGCTACGAAAATCCTACGGATGCTACGAAAGTAATACCGATGCTACGAAATTCCTGCGGATGCTACGAAAGTCTTACAGAAGCTGCGAACGTACTATGGATGCTACAAAACTCCTACAAATGCTACAAAAGTACTACTGATGCTTCAAAAGACCTAAGGATGCTACGAAAGTCCTACGGATGCTGCAAAACTTCTACAAATGCTACTAAAGTCCTAAGGATACTACAAAAGTTCTATGGACGCTACGAAACTCCTACAAATGCTACAAAAGTACTACTGATGCTAAAAAAGTCCTAAGAATTCTACGAAAGTACTACGGATGCTATGGAAATCCTACGGATGCTACGAAAGTACTACGGGTGCTAAAAAAGTGTTTCGTGATCTAAGACATTCTACACAAAAGCTTCTTATAGGAATGCTGGAAGTTTTTTGTTTTCTGCCGTGTCAGATTTTTTAAATATGTTAGCTATTTTTAATACCCTGGACAACAATTATTTTTTATTAATCGTACTCAGCGCATTATAAAATTCCACTCCAGCAAACTCGTAACAATGTTATTAATGCTATCTATTTTAATTAAAACAAGCCATTTTGTGTAATATTTCTTCAAATAGAAATGCCAACTATTTACTAACATCATTGACATAGAGTCGTTAGAATAGGTAAGTAAGCATCACCCAGGATATCATTATTCTACACAGATTACTTATAATAATGCCGTGTCCATGTTTTATTCTGTCACAGCTCATCGACCTCCTGAGCTGCAAAACTCTCCCTCCTATGATAGGAAGTTGACATTTATAATATTAGTAGGATAGGATAGGATAAATGACAAAGTTTGTAAGGATGGATATATGGATATTTGTTCCTCTTTCACGCAAAAACTACTGAACGGAATGGGCTGAAATTTGGTATGGTTATAGTTTGAGACCTGGAATAATAGATAGGCGTTTTTATCCCCATAAAACGCGGGCGAAGGTGCGGGCAGCAGCTAGTGATATAATATAATTATGATGATAGCAGAGCCACTGAAGTTATGTGGCGTTATTCTTTTCTATGATAGAAAATAACATCGACACGAAATTATAATTGTCATTAGCCATTTAATACTGCTATGTAAGTCGTGTAGCAATACTTCAACTGTAAAAAAAATTGAAACCATTTTTAAGGTAAATACCTATTACTCCTCGTATGGAACCAGTTCTGTAGACGACCGAAGGGCTTTTGACTGCTAAATGTACCAAAGTAAGATCGAAAGAAAACGCAGATTGTAAAAAAAAAAAAATGATTTGTATGTAAATATGACCCACAATGTATACTTGTATGCATGTTAGATAAATAATTTGATGAAATTACAAAAATAAAACTGACCTCAAATACAATACTATTTAAAAAAAATATTAAGATTTGCGGTTCAAAAATACTTTTATCTCTAGGGAATAAAAAAATTTGCGGGACCATCTCGATATCATTCTTTATACATACATACAAAATAATCATAAAAATCGGCCCATAATTAGCGGAGAAATTGACGAACACACCACACATAAAACATATAGCCGAGCAGAACCATCCTCAATATTTAAGTCAGTTAAAAATAGTCAAAGTAAAGAACATAACTGACATTTCCATTTCAAACTAACTCTGTGACCCTCGAGTTGTTTGGGCCACTGAATAAATATGTACTAAAGCGTGGGGCATACAAAGTTTCGAAGCACTCTGTAGTTTTGGCGTGGCGACCTTTTAGATATGACCCATGGATATGATTATACAATTTACGAGTTCCTTGCGGTTTTTCATCTGATGTTGAGAGAGCGTAAAATATTGGTAAGTTGGTACGGAAATCTTACAAATATTAGGTCATCAAAATACCTTTTTTTTGCCCAAGACACAAATATAATTATTCTATACTAGTATCCACGATAAATACTTAAGCCATAAAAAGTATATAATCGCCATCTTCCAATTTTGAAATAAAAGTGTGTCGTGTCTTTTACTAACGGTCTTCAAAAAAAGGAGAAGGTTCTACGTCCAGCTGTATGTATGCTTTTTTGAATGAATTAATGAATAAATACTTTATTGTAGGCACCAACTAAAAATTAAATTACACAAAAACTCTTACATATATCTAAAATACAATTAAAGAAAAGGCGGCCTTCTCGCGGCGAGCGATTTCTCCCAGGCAACCTTTTTTTTTTATACATTTTCGTATATTACTCTATCAATTATGGACCGATTTGGATGATTCTTTGCAATAGTATAGAGTGATTCCAAGATGGGCCCATAAAATTTTATTTAAAAAAAAATTGTATTCGTCCCGCACAACTTAAAAAACTATTTAAAAGAAAAGGATTCGAAGATTTTTAGCTTTATCAAACAATCATATTATATTTAAAAATCGATTTGATACCGTATTTTAATTTTTAAACGAAGGCTTTTCTTTAATTACCATGTTCTTTCTTGTTTGCATCAGTTAGTAATAGTTGTAGTAACAGCTTCACCAGAGCTCTACGAAATCATCTTTGCTACTTAATAGCTGCTACGAATTTGCTACGAAACTGCTACGATTTCGGAACCAAGTGTAGACTCTTATGAAATTTTTATTTTATACTTTTATTTTTTTCTTTTACAAGTGTTTATACACTTATGTATGTTCATACATAGATCTCAGAAGATGTCCACTGCTGAACATTCCCCAAACATTGAACTTTGGGCACAAAGATCGTTCGAGGAATTTGCCATTATTTCCACTTTGTGTGCTACAAATGTTTATTCAAAATTCAAAACAATGTTTATTCCAAATGCACTTTTTTGTATTTTTTTTTTATTAATAGTTAACAAACGACTACAACAAAAAATAAGTAACATATCTTCGGCCACGTATAAAATCAGCATATTAATAAAAGCTCTTCAATTACTTCCTCATACAAAGCTCACAATGCATGGGAAATTATTTTATAGTAAGTACACGCGTCCGCTAATGTAGCACGCAGGTAGTTGGTGCTCCCCGAGCCATTTCACTGTAAAGCGGTATAGATAGCTGGGCGGCTGGGCTCCCGGGGCTCACCTGCACAGGGTAGCCGCGTCACTGCACACACAGGGACCCGTGCGGACAAAGGCGGCTGTGTAAGTACACACGGGGTCGCTGTGAGGTTACGCACACATGCGCAGAGCTGGTTTGAGCGCGAGATATTGCGGCCGTGTAGGTACACGCGGGGTCGTTGTGAGGCTGGGCGCACACACGCGCAGGGCTGCTCAAGCTCGGGACATTGGCGGGCGAGCCTTCCCGTCGCGCGGTCCCCTTGGCCCGCGCCTCCAGTCACGCGCGCCACTTGTTGAATGCCCAAATTGGTCAATCCGCGCGTGTTCAGTACTCCTACCCGCGTTTTCTCCCAATTCTCCAACCTGTGATGCCTACTCTTCGCTTCCTTTCTGCCTTCACAAGCCTCGGTCCCGTTTCCCTCGTGTTATTGTTAAGGACGCGGGACGACATGCGCGTTGTTGTAAACTTTTGAAATATTTAACTGTTGTTATTACTCATATCTGTGTTAACTGTTGAAAACTTGCTTAGATGTTTGTATCCTTCGATTTAAATAATATTTAACCGTCGCGTAAAATAATAATTCGCGCATTGAGAGCTGAGAAGCGTTCCCGACCTCAGGTAAGTAAATAATTAATGCCTGTTCAATTTAAGTTAAATAATATTTCTGTAGGTACTATACTTGAAACTCTACATTTGCTTCATCAACTAAGCTGTTTTATTAATTATGTTTTTATAACGTACTTATACTTACTAATTTTCTCATAATTTTACTAAATACAAATAATGTTTTACGCAGTGTAGTAAATCGCTCTACGGTTTATATTACGTGTATTTTTGGCAGCTAAGGTGACTGAGATCACGACATAATGGGTAAAAGAAGACGCGTTCAACAGGTATAAGGAAAACTGGTAAAACCTCTTTCTTTACGGTGTTTTTATACTAAAGTACTTATTTTATTTATTCCAAAGTACTCAGACACAAATGAAAATGGCACAGTCACGTTACACGACCGATTTGCATAATAGAGGGATTTATTAGTAGCGGTATTTCACGAAAAAATCGTCTTTAGTTAAAAAACAGCGATTTCAAGCCTGATTATGTGTGGTCACGCACATTTTGTATATATATTTGAAACGCCATAATGATTTTTTCAAGGACTTTTGTAGAGGGCTCAGATTTTATCAAAAAAGTTTAAAAACGAGCAAAAGAAACACAATTATTTACAATAAAATACGATTGATTCATCAAAATACACAATATTTTGGCATATCAATAATCAAATGGGATCTTCTTCGATTACGAATTAGCAAATAAACCCAGTTATTACTTTTAATTAGGTTTCTGAAATTGAATTCTACAGGCTACAAAAGCTTTTCAATTCAATAAATTACTCATAATTTCTGAAATTCGCATTTGAATCATCTACGTCAGCTGCTCCCTGATCCCATTGAAACGAATAACAGACTTATTCTAAGTCAAAGACTGGGTTAAATTAGTAAAGCAATCAAGTTTATATTAATTCGGGAAAAATCTCGATAGAAATTGAAAAGTTATTTTAGAAGATTTACGGACTAAATTATGACAAGACAATTTTTTTTTAGTATGTACATATACATAATTACTTTCCTTTTGCATTTTTTATTTCGTGAAATCACAATGAAGTACTAAAATATGTATGAGATAGGAGTTTCTGTTATTATCCACCTAGATACCTACATAAGGAATTTATCCACAAGCCCAGTAAGGTGTTGAAAAATCCGTTCAAATATTTTGCAAATGCTAGTTAATTATAATTTATCGTCTTCTTCTTTCTTTTTGTTTTCTGGAATTCTGAGTCTATCCTGCAAAAAATACTACAGTACCATCTAAAAAAGGACATCCAAGGCAAAATGACTGCAAAAGTTCAAAAAGGTTGATTGGAATGGATAGCAATCAGAGTTTACTATTTTATTGACATTAAAATCGAAATAGAACTTCCCTGATTTACAACTTCAAATGATTCGGATATTGGCTTTTCCTTCAAATTTACAGATGCATAGGTAAATGTGTACTTTCTGTTTATTGCATGCATTTTATTTGATTTTGTTCTTATGACTTCGACGGTAAAAATTTACATTTCTGTTATACTAAAAAACTAGAATTTATGTTTTATGTGTATAGAAACATCGAAAGGAAAAAAAGACTTCCATTATTAAGCCTGAAAATAAGTAATGAAAACATGGTTATTTAGAATTCCACACTCACAATAGTAGATTGTTTTACAAGGGACTAAACCATCCATTATATACGAGGTTGTTATACTCCCGAGCGTAGCGAGAGGGAGGATGACAAGACCGAGTTATAATGGGTGGTTTTGGCCCGAGTAAAACACTCTACTTTTCACTTCGATTGCGAGAAAATAACACAATTCAAAATTAGACAATTTTCAGAAATTTTATTAAAAATTAAATGTGCAGTTAGAGCAATTTTGAATTTTCCCGGTTAATTTTATTTTGGTTCTTTGTGATTGGGATGTGATAATATTTTGAGTTGATTGTTGTGGAGTAAAAGTTGGAGAGACTCGACTCATACTTGAGTTTCCTGCATTATTAAGATCTGAGTGTGGCTTCAGCTGAGTTGACATATTCATCCAATCCCGCGATGTAGATGCTTGGGGTTCTGTAATGTTTGGTAGAATATTGACTCCTTCCGTAATCCGCTGCGTGACGTGATACTTGTTTTGTATAGAGTCCTCTATATAACCTTCAGCCACTTGATCGGACCTCCATCCACCGTGTCGTTTTAATGTCGTTATATTCGCACCAGAGTCCGCCAACAGAGCTGCGGATGTTCTGCGGAAACAATGGCCCGTGTAGAGTTCCGGAGTTGGTAAATTTAGATAAGTGGCAATATCTTTAAGCATGTTACCAAATTTATTTTTGCCTATGACTTGCCTTGTGCATTTACCATTTTGATAATTTAGAAAAAATCTTCTCGTTGAAACATTAGTGGGACGTAACTCCTGATAGGCTTTAACTATATTAAGGTATTATCCACTGATGACAAATTTACGCTCTTTGTTTGTTTTCGTGTTCGGCAGACTCACAGCTTGTAGGTTTGTATCCGTTTCTACGTCTTCTAGCGTTATATTGGCAACCTCTGCATGCACCTCTGCATGCACCGCTGATTCCATAAATTAAAGCAACCTGTTGAACAAAAAAATAAGTGTGTTAATAATCGTAATAACCTAGGTACATAATTTAGGTATGTAGGTAGGTATCTATTTATTTAGTTTGAGTAGAGTACATAAGTAGGTTACCTTTGTTGCCAAGTATTGTTTATTTGGAGCGTTATTTAAAAATGTTTCGATTTCTTGTGTCGTCAAGACTTTAGATTTTTTTGCCTTGTATCCAGTGGACAATTTCTTCAGTAAAGCCGTTAAATTTACATAATTTTTAATATCGACGTCGTGTTTCGTTTGTAAGGTCATTCTTAACATTGAATATGTGCTCCAAAGAGTCGACGATTTGAATTTTTTCGATAATTGATCAAAATAAGTGAGAAAAACCCCTTCTGTAAAAGAAACCACACGTTTCTCATCTCTCCATTTCATAAAATTTACAACTCTTTAAATATATTCCACGTGATTTTGTCGGCAACAGATTCATAATTATTTATTTGCCCTTTTCTTCCATTTGCATATTAGCATCTTCACTATCACTTGATGACATTTTTCACGTTCACAATTTGGAAGTAAAAGTCAGGAAGTTAAACGTAAAAGTTTGTGATTTGGAATGAAGAAAATTCTAGAGATTTAGCGCCAATACCATATGTTTTTTTAAATCTCTATTTAACCCGCAACGAAACAGTTCGCATTCTACCGTGAAGGGAAGAATCAACCTTCATAAAACACCACCAAGACGGTTCTATTTTCAAAAAAAAAGATTGACGGAGCACCAAGAAGTCGAGTTTTTATGTAAGAGAACGAATGCTTTGTACGGGCTGATGATTTTAGACAAAAATTAAAATGAAAAAATACTTTTTAGCCCGAGGTATTAAACTCGAGTTTTACGCCCGCTAAGCTACACTACTATGATACACTTTTTGAGCAAGAGAAGTGAAAAGAGAATTTATTCTATGGTTTCTGATTTAATTAAAGAAATACATTCATTCAGAATCAAAAACAAAGATATTCTAAGCCCTCGGGAGGTAAAAGCTGTTTTATGAATAAATGCACAATGATGTTTCACTTTGTAAGCTCTGAAGAGAATAAAATACAGCCCGGAGTCTATTCTTCTTTCTAGTCTAATCCTTATGTAACGCGTCCACTGGGTCGGAATCGTAACGCACGGAGCCTAAAGATTTGTTACTTTGTATTTACTGCGATGGTACAGAGTACACTGGATTAGCATATCTGCCGATACCGATGCGAGAGACTGATATTGCTGCCGATGACTTCATCCGCAACAATACCCTCGTCACTACGAGGATATTATTGCGGACGACGACGTTATCGGCAAACTCAAGCAGTTTAAAAATATTTTTTTTCATTTATTTATGTTTTACTATAGTTTCTTATATAATAGTATTAAAGCTAACTTAAACCGTAAAAAAATCAGTTTGTATGTAAGCCTGTCTTAATAGTTGGTGAAATATGTTTATAATTATGACTATTTACCTACCTATACATAAGTAGTTAGATAGGTATGTACATTCAACCCGTACACTCACTATACTATTAAAAAAACCAAACCAATAGTGTAATACCTACATATATTGCCGATGCAAAATCCAAAACAGCAGACGCACCCTGTCGGAATATTGTAAATACCGACGGCGCGTAAGCTGCGTTCGCTCCGATTTCGATCCTGTGGACGCGTAACATTAACCCCTGTTGAGACATTGTACTTTGATCATTGACCTTACAATGGTCTGCTTTGTAGAAAATACAAGCAAATCATTATTACAAAGATTAGTCATAATATTTCGTCTTATATAAAATTCCGTACCATCGGTTTATGAGTGCAGTGTTTGCGCAAACACTTGTGCACGATAAAATATTATGTACTACGTACATTACTAGTCTACATTGAGATGGCCGCTGCCGTGGCCGAAATCTAAAGAACACGACAATCCTACTACCAGTAGGCCAAGCACGGGGATTGTTCTCTAGGGCAGAATAGACAATAATAACATTACATTGCGTACATTATTCAAGATGTAGTTATGAATTTGAAATAATTTAAGGATTCGATGACAAAGTCACGTAATTCTTCTATATTCTACAATAGACAACAATCTCCGTACTTGGGGTCACTTAAAGTTTTTCTATGAAAACCATTTATACATATGATGAACGGAACTCAAAATTCTTACGCTTATCATCCAAAACTAACATGATAATTATTTACCACAGCGTTGGATACGCAGAGCCCAAAACCGTCCAACTATTAATTGTTTTGCAAATAGTTTGGCCGTACTAATAATTTAAGTTGGCAAAAACAAGGTTTTGGTAGGGGCTTAGCTTTTGAATTTGAGTTACTTAGTGAAAGGTTATTTATAGTTGAATAGCCTTCATAATGAGTGCCTATTACTTAACGCATTCACTGCCAGCCGCCACCCCGCGAGTAGGATATATAAAGTGTTAGTATATCACATTCAATGCCCAGACTCACCTGCGACCCGCCGCGCTGGGCCGCGCCGCCGCGCCGTCGCCGCCGCCGCCTCACGGCGCTGGAGGTGGACATCTGCGTCGAGGGCGATGAAAGTGTTAAACTAGTAGATATTTAAATATCTGTAACTCTTTTATTTGAGACAGAATATTTGTTTATATTAAAAAACTAATGTTTTGGGTCTAATAGCTTTTCTAATAGATGTTTCGAAGACATATACGTTCTCGTTTTGCAGTACAACAGCAAAACCGGATTTTACCGTCAAAGTCGAAAAAACAAAATTAAATAAAATGCATGCAATAAACAGAATTCAGAATTGGCTTTTCCGATGTACATGTAAATGTCTGGAAAAGCCAATATCCAAGCCATTTGAAGTTGTAAACCAGGGAAGTTCTATTTCGATTATTTGTCAATAATAGTAAAGTCTGAAGGAGGCCAAGACAGTAGTGGTCGGTCCTCCGTCGACTGAGATAACGACGAGTTGAAACAATTTGGTGATGTCATCTGTTGCTTTCTTGACATCTTTTTTAAATAGTAGAACCCTAAGTGCTCGGCTGCACGCTCAAACATTTGTGCATGCATGTTCATACAAACCAGTTTGCGTAAGCAAGATGAGCCCGGCCACGCTCCATCTTGCTTGCGCAAACTGTGTTTGTGCATGCATGGTTGCACAAATGTTTGAGCGTGTAGCCGGGCTGTAACTCACGCATATATTAGAACTAACAGATGTTCGAACATGTAGACCAGACTATATTTGAATTATTATTAACTAGCAACCAACCCCGGCTTCGCACGGGTAGTAGAGCATAAATCTGAAAGGGGCAACGTTTTCAATGAAAGCTCCCAGACGGCTTTTTCTTTCAGTTCCAACAATTATCGTTACGTTTCAACCAATTTACATAAAACCTTGACAAATTATATACTTAAACCTCATGAAGTACTCTATCGATTGCTTAAAAGCGCATAAAAATCCGTTCAGTATTTTTTGAGTTTATCACGAATAGAAAAACTAGACGTGGCGGAGTTGTTTTATAAATTAATTTATAGTAATTTACCGACCGTGACCGACGACCAAGTGAAGGTCACGGGAAATCGCCGGGCAGCGCAAATCGGTTATTGTAGAGAGAGATCCCATGACGTCATGACGTCGATCAGCCGATATGATGATGTAGTGATTGTGTGTGGTTGGTTTTAAGTGCGGTCATCTGTTGCACAGAGCGTACAGTGCGGTGATACGGTCGCACCATGTTCGATACTTTTAGATTCCATTGTACCTGTACATCATCATCATTATCATCATCATCAGCCCGTACACGTCCACTGCTGAACATAGGCCTCCCCCAAACGACGCCACGAATAGCGGTCCTGAGCCGCCTCCATCCAACGACTCCCTGCGACCGCTACGATGTCGTCGGTCCATCGAATGGGAGGTCTTCCCACACTCCGTTTCGCATTGCATCGCGGTCGCCACTCGAGAACCTTTACTCCCCAGCGGTTATCGGTTCTACGAGCTATATGGCCTGCCCATCGCCATTTCAGCCTGCTGATTCTGAGAGATATGTCGGTAACTTTGGTTCTTCTACGAATTTCCGTATTCCCGACCCTATCGCGTAGAGAAACTCCGAGCATAGCTCTCTCCATAGCTCGCTGGGTGACTTTGAGCCTATGCACAAGGCCTATAGTGAGCGACCACGTCTCGGATCCGTAAGTCATCACTGGTAGCACACATTGGTTAAAGACTGTCGTCTTGAGGCTCTGCGGTATCTGTGACGAGAAGATATTGTGAAGTTTCCCGAACGCTGCCCATCCGAGTTGGATTCGTCGGCTGACCTCTTTATCGAAGTTGGATTTACCTAGTTGGACCATTTGGCCTAGGTAGACATGATAATCAACAACTTCGATAACATCGTTGCCCACATAGACCGGTAAGGGTGCGACATGGGCATTAGACATAATATTTGCCTTACCCATGTTCATTTTAAGACCCACTTGGTGGGAAACGGTGTTGAGGTCTCTGAGCATCCTGCAAAGGTCTTCCAGTGATTCTGCCATAATGACTATATCGTCGGCAAACCGAAGGTGAGTGATGTAATCGCCGTTGATATTGATGCCATATCCGTCCCAGTCCACAAGCTTAAAAATATCCTCCAATGCAGAGGTGAACAGTTTCGGACAAATGACGTCTCCCTGTCTCACCCCTTTTTGCAGTGGGATCGGATTTGTGCTTTGGGCCTGGAGACGAATTGACATAGTGGCCTTGCTGTACAAACACAACACTTGGATATACCGGTAGTAGATTTGGCACCGCTGGAGAGACTGCAGGACTGCCCAGGTTTCGACTGAATCAAAGGCTTTCTCGTAGTCCACAAACGCTAGACTTAACCGCCGGTTATACTCTTCTGTTTTCTGTATAATCTGCCCGAGCGTATGTATGTGTTCTACGGTACTAAAGCCTTTTCGGAACCTGGCTTGTTCGGGCGGCTGGAAGTTGTCAAACCTTCGAGCGAGACGGTTGGTGATTACTCTCGAAAACAGCTTATAGACGTGGCTCAGCAGTGAGATGGGCCTATAGTTCTTTAGAAGGGCTTTGTCACCCTTCTCATGGAACAGTACCACCACACTTCTGTTCCACGCCTCTGGCGTTTGTCCCTCGAGAATGACGCAGTTGAATAGCCTCTGAAGGACTTTAATTACTGGTGATCCACCCGCTTTCAGAAGCTCTGTCGTTATTCCGTCATCCCCGGGTGCCTTGTTGTTTTTAAGCTGTTTGAGAGCCGTCCTTATCTCGTAGAGGCTGACGTCCGGGATATCTTCGGTATAGTGTCGGGTTAAACGGGCTCTTGCATCGCCTGCCGTGCTATTTGCAGGGCATTGCGATGAGGTGTAGAGCTGCCTATAAAACTTTTCAAGCTCTCTCAACCACTGTACCTGTACCTATACGTTAAAAGCTATGCTAAAAACCAAATTATGTCAGCATGCACATGCTTTGGTGTTTTTTATGGCCTCGTTCCCAATTTTTTTCGTGTCTTGTCACGTGGCAAATTTTGTTAGTAATAGCTATCAACTTACGATCAAAATCCATAAAATTATATTACAATTTTGACCTCTACTAAAAGAACTTACTAAATGTAAACGAACTCAAAATAAATCTTGTTTAAAAGTAAACACGCGGTTACTTTATAAGGTTTGTTACTGTTAACAAGTTTGCAAACTTTACCGTGTTTTATAATAAAAATTATGTTTGAGATTCTCTTTGACGTTTTATTTTATATTAATAGTCTTGCTATCAACATAATAATCTCTCTGTCTCTTACATTATGAAGTTTTAGGTATATCTTTAGGTTTCTAAGTCAACGAAGGGACTGAGTCGTATTGTTGATAGGTTTCTATCTATTGTACTTTTGGGATGAACATTTTCATTGTGATTAGGGTACCTACATTTCCCAAGGGCTCACAATGTGAAATACATTATTTGATTAAATAACTTTGGAAGATTGGCGAGACCCAGGCGAGACCAAACGGATGGTGGGTTGATTTCTAACCTTTCTAGAACCTTGACAGATCAAAAGTTGTCTAGTTGGACTCATATTTTTGATTTTGTTGGACCGGGGTTGTTTTTTACATTATTCTACCATGAATTATGAGCGCCGATAGACAATATTCATTTTAGTTTTAAGAAAACCTTCTGATATTTTTGGAGTGATTTTTGTAAGAAGGCTCTATTACTACTGAATATCAGATAGTATAAAAGAAGGTAGCCGCTTCTAAAAGTAGGTTTGCATATATCTATGGAAAATTTCAGCGCCCTCTGACGTGTAAATTAGCTAGAATTTACATTATTAATTAAATTAGGGCTGGTTCGGCGGCAGATTTGGCCGAGATTCTCAAGAGGCGCAAATATGTAGGTCTCGACAGAGCCTACGCATTTGCTCCCATTGGAGTCGAGACCCTAGGTCCATGGGGTACCGAGGCTCTCCGGATTTTCAAAAAATTATCTGAGCGCCTGGTCGAAGCGACCAAAATATATTCAGGAATTTGAAGTCAATTTTCAGTTTAAGCACCTTTTAGCCTTTTACCTGAATACCTATCAAATAATTTTAGTAGATAGATATATATATTTATTTCGTAATAAACCAAAAAACATTATTATGTTTGGGTCAGTAGTGCCTTGAAGCCTATTTTAGGTATATCTACGCACTTGAACTCACCTAAATGAATAGATAATATAATTGAAGTGATTTTTTGTAAGAAGGTAGGTATTGGATTGTATTATACATATGTACCTTCTTCTCACAAGTAAAATGCAAATAAACTTCTATTCCTTTCTATATTCAAATTCTGAACTTTTGTTTATGAATATTATAACAAGTTTTTACAGGACAGCGGACCTAAGATTAGCGGTCCCTAACTTAATATTATTGGCATGTAGGTATTTGTTCCCGATACACATCTAGCAAATTGGTCCCGAATGTTGGGAGGGATTATCCACTGGCCCACAGTCGTAATTGTATACGTGACTGATCAAAGTAAATTACTATAACCTACTGACAAGGACAAGTTATGATAATACTGTCTTCGAAGATGCGAGTACGTAACTAATATTGGTAGGTATAATTAATATATAGGTAATATTGTGATAGCTAAAGTTCTGTCAGCATCATCCGAGGATCTGTCTGAAAATCAGCGCCGCTACTAGCTCTGGCTTCTAGCGGCATATTGCTGATATAGGGACCTTTTTGTCCCCATAATGTATTACGTTGTCTAATTGATTTCTGTTTATACATACCTATTTCTGTAATGTGTCGTGTTATGTGTTAACAATGATTCATTTTCTTTCTTTTTATTTTTTATCAGAGTTTTATTAGGTTTTATTAGGTTTTATAATAAAAATTATCGCGAATCATCGTAGAACATGATGGTAGCGTAAGGAAATTTAAAGTATAAAAATATTTATTTGCAGCAAATATAAAGTTTTACATTTTACATAAACTATAATATTACTAAATCTAAACTAAAAATACACGAAGCTAAACTTAAAACACTTGTAGGTACATTTTGTAGTTTGCTGAGTAGATTTTACAGGTGACTTTCGACGACTTCCTCACTAGGCTGAACCTGTATCGAGGAATCCAGTAAATATGGCTTAGAGCGATTAAAATTATTTTCATACGGCGTTTTCCTGCATCCGATGATGTGTTCGAGCAGACATGGAAAGCGTTCAGCGGTCGTAAATAACTGCCTTTACATTACTATATCAATGAATTTTTCTGTGGAAGCAATCTTGCAAGCGAGGCTGTCTACGAGTTCTTTGTATTTCTGATAATAGAATTCGAACGCGAGCGCTCACACTGACCAGCGCAGTCATATCGCCGCTATCTGTGCGCTACGCTATAAAAATCTACTACTCACAAAGAACGCAGAACTCGGAACGCCCTCAGAAAGCCCTCAGACAAGCAAAACTAAAAACTGTACGCCTGGCAATATGTCCTTAACAAAGAAGCCGACACCAGCGTCATCACTGGTAGTCGCTGTCTCGGTGGCTAATCGGTTCGTTGGTATTCCCTGGGAAACCAGGGATCACCCCTGGCAGCGCCAGATCGCACCAGCCAGGGCCAGGCACATCCCCAACACTCTATTCCAAATCCCCACAAGGGGTAAGATAAAGAAGACGACAGAGGCTTCCACTATAGTAAACAAGACAAGAGTGAATAGGTGTCTTCTAGACCTTCATCCAACACCGTTTACCACATCTTCACTTTCCATCTAGTGAGATTGCGGTCAAACGAAGATCTTTCGACCATAAAAAAAAAGATTTCGCTTACGAGTGAGCAGGGCCAAATTTCCTTTGTCCTTTGTAATTTGAATCAATATTCGTGTCCAACCAGTCCTGTAACTGTAAGGTCAAAAGGAAACTAAGCACTTTGTCCCTTAAATAATTGAAATAAACGATTTTGTACAGTGCAGTAAAAGTATAGTTATTCTGTAGGTTTGTATAATTAATTATCCACCTGAAAGTAGAGTTACGTAATTATTTTATCATAAAGCTTAAAGGAAATATAAGCAGGCTCAAAGGCTCCACAACAAACATTTGTTTAAAATCAAACAGGTATCCAAAGAGGCTTTTCGGTAAACTTCGTAAGCCTGTTCCGATACCATTTCTGTGTTTATTTGGAGGAAGTTGTTGTGTCAGAATCAACGAGGGGCATATTTTTTTATATGTACCTATATCTAACGAACAAATTAACGAAACAGTTTCCCAAAATTTCGGCATGATCACGAAGAAACTGAAATTACTGCGAGTGAGTCTTCATGATGATGATGATGTCCAATATATAAATGTGACGATGTCGAATTTCGACCACGGCTGCCAATCTCACCGGGGACTAGACAATTGCGCAGGATATATTTTAGTGCACAAGTGATTGCGCAAACACAGGTCCACTCTCTATTCCCTCACTCTTAGAATCTAATTGGGCGGCGGCAGGCCGACACGACCGGAGAGAGTTCAGGCGCAGGACCGACGGCTTAACGTGCTTTCTGAGGCACGGGGGTGTAACACCGCCAACTTCCTGATTGCCTAGTTGATCTAGTGGTCAGTTTTTTCAACCGCTGATAATGAGATCCTGGGTTCAAATTCCGGGTCGGGCCAATATTTGTTATTGAGGTTTTCTAGCAAGATACTATACAAATATTCTTCATTGCACACCCGATAAAGACAGAAAGAGGTAAGGGCCAAATACAGATTTTTGTACAATGGGTGGCCTTATCGCTATGAACGATCTCTGCAGGCAACCTTTGGATGAACAGGAAGTGATAGTACAAGTGTAGATGGTCGCGTGTTATACAGAATAATATTTAATTAGAACATATTGAACAAATACTAATCAGAATCAGAATCAATAACTTTATTTCTTTAGGCTTACAAAATAAGCACTTAGACAAGTCAAATTGTATACTATAAACATAGTTATTATTGTCAAATAAGAAATAAGGTGTTATTGATATTCTCTTCACTTCAATTTTTTGTCCACTAGTGGAAGAAGTGAAAAAGAAACCACTAGCACATTATAATATCACTTATGTGTCTAATACATGTTTATTTTGCCTATCTAAATCTAAATTTAATGCAATTTAGATACATGTCAATATTTCTTTAAAGCTAAACAGAACATTGAATTTCTGACATACTACTGACAGTGCGGAACGGAGCGACATCTGGCCAAGCAATAACATCATTGATGTAATCATCTATGGAGTAAAAGGCCTTCCTGATAAGATTTTGTTTAATGTACTGTTTAAATTTACGAATAGGGAGTTCAGTTACTTCAGATGGAAGCTTATTATAGAAGCGCACGCAATTGCCCATAAATGATTTCCCTACCTTTCGTAATCCATATGCTGGGATGTGTAATTTGTTCTTGTTTCTTGTATTTCTATTGTGAACATCACACTTTTTCAAAAAGATATCTCTATTTTTCTCTTGTTTAATCATCATCATATCAGCCCATACACGTCCACAGCTGGACATAGGCCTCCCCCATACGACGCCATAAATGGCGGTCCTGAGCCGCCTCCATCCATCGACTCCCTGCGACCGCTACGATGTCGTCGGTCCATCGAGTGGATGGTCTCCCATGCAGTATAACAAATACTGATAGCTATAATAAAATATAATTATATAAATATGTTAGATATAAATCTATAAATATGTACATAATATAAATATGGTGTATTTATATTATGTACATATGCAGTTTGATTCAAAACAGCAGAGGTCGGTAACATGTGTGCTGCTAAAGACCTCATTCTAAGGTATATTAATAACGGCATCCTTGACTCTTCGTGATCCTATTCTCTTCACCTCGTGTTCATACCGTATTGGCACGGGATCAACTTTTTTATGGTTTTTTTTATTTTTATGGTTTCTACAAGGAATGAAACTAGCATAAAAGTAATTTACTGTAACATTTCAAAAAATTGTAAAATTCAAAATTTTCATCAAAAATTACTTAGTTTTTTAACCGACTTCTAAAGGAGGTTATTAATTCGTTTGTATATTTATTTTCGTATGTACATATGTTACGCGATATCTCTGCCAATTATGGATCGATTTTGAAAATTCTTTTACTATTGTATAGAAAATGATCCCGAAGGGGTTCCATATAGATATATTTTATCACCAGGGGATTAGTATTTATAAAATAAGTGTAAAAGTAAGGGAATTTGAAGTCGCTTTATGGTTTTTATAACACGCCATATTATTCATAAATCGAATCTCGCGCCAACACGAAACGAGGCCGTTATTAATAGTTTAACCTTAACCTGAAGTAGCAGTATTGTGGCTGAATAACATTGAATAGATTAGGTATCTTTCATTATTTAGTCTTGATGAAGCTATGGTGTAGTCATAAAATGCAACTTGAATCACGTTCCAAAGTTACGACGTGGTATACATTTATGATGTAGCTGCATTTGGTAGAATATCAGGAACGTACTTAATAGGTAGATAGTTTTCTTTTAATAAAATTCGTAGTGTTCCTCTAACTTAATAAGAAACTTTATGTTCCTATGTCATGTGTATTTCAAGGTAGGTATGTAGTTAGATATAATATCATACGTCTCCTTAAGAAGGCTACGAACCTCTCCCAAACGGTAACGGCCATGCAGATTTGTTGTTGTTTCACGTCGAATGAAATGGGGCACGCTATTAGTGAGAAAGCGCGTCTTACCATCATATACGAAGCTGTCATGTGGCTGTGTGTGTGTGCTCGGTGTCGGCACCATTTTTTGATATTTTTCGTACTTTCCGATTAATTTTGAATAAACGATTGATTTCAGAAATGTTTTTGATTATTTATAAAGTTGAATATATTAAGGATGTTTGTAACACGACAGATTTTCGAATAAAGGTGTCTAGCATGCATAAATACGCTTGAAAATTACTCAATTTGGTGGTCAAAATTAATTTCACTCTCATTTAAAGATCATTTTTTTTAAAACTTAACTACTACATATATAGCTATTTTTCATCCGATTACGTATGGAAAATTTCAATAAGATCGGGGACATAGTTTCCAAATTAAGCGGAAAGTCGTTTATATGGGCGCTAAGGCTATCCGTTCCGTTCTTAAGTGAAGTTATTGAGATGAACGTGAATAAAGCACCTCAAGTGAACTGTAGAATGAAATGTTCGGAGAAATTACTTCTGAGAACATGCAGAAATGAATTCTTAGAATTATTGTTTTGTGGGTCAAATGACGGTAAAATGTATTTTATCACCAGGAATAGTATGTAATTGTTGGTACTCGAGTAGATCTTAAAAAGTATTTCTTCTATTCTAGTTCTATAATATAATAATGTCCTCCTGATAATATTTATTTATTTATTTATTGAGCAACTAATACAGTGCACAAGTGTGTGCGCAAGCGTATGTGCACTCTGTATTCCCTCACTCTCATAATCCGACGGGACGGCAGACCGACACGACTGGGGAGAGGTCAGGTGCAGGATCAACGGCTTAACGTGCATTCCGAGACACGAGGGTGTAACACCGCCAACCGTGGGTAGAAGCTGATTCATTTCATAAGCGTACATTTACGAGTGTCACGTCACGAGTCCCTAAGGGCCTGCCCTAGCAGACTGGTTGGCGCTGAGGAAGCACCACTAGACTACCAAATACCCATTGGTCTCTTGAGAGCGTCGAAGCTAAATTAGCAGTAGTATGTTTGAATATTGGGACCGTTGAGGATTGTTTTTTTATGTATTATGCTTTTCAGGTTGTAAGTTTGAGTTTAAGTGCTATTATGTGGAGCCTACGTTATATTCACGTGCTACGTGAATGAAACTGAACGTAAAAAAATGACGAAAACAAACATCACGAGCATATTCAGGTATTTTGGGTGAATCTGATAACCGAGCGTAATTATTTGCAGTCTTAGTCTGTGTAATTTATGGACAAATGCCTCAATATAGAAACTTATTTTTTTTATTAGAGCTTAACTCGTGGACGGCCCGCGCGGGGTCGTGCGCAATTGGTGAGTCATTGTGGTGGTTTTAATTCTTTATTAGAATAAACTTTACATATAGAAATTAAATGATATCCCAAAAAAAATACGATTTCGGCGTAATTTGAACCGGCGACCTCAATAGGATTTTATTCAATGTTTTTGGGATATAAAGAACAATCAATTTATTCGAAATTACCCCGAATAAACCCTTACAAAACAAAAACCTTCACATATTTACACTAACTATAAATAACTTTAATATAAGCATTGAGGTAAAGACGAGATAGCCAATTGTTTCCAAAATATCTTCAACTTTAAGTACGAAAAGCATTCACGCTCACAAAGTAAAGCAAATAAAGTTAAAATATTCATGCAAATATTTAGAATATTCCAACATATGCGCGTAGCGAAACCAGATAGAATTTAATTACCCTCGTAGGCTTATATCCTGGCATTCGCCATGGAATTCTATTACGATCGAGCTGGAGGGGCGTACCTGAAAAAGGAACCGTTTCATACACTGAGCTGTATCACACTGGTGATTTTAGAGCGATCAGAGTACGCAGCGTGCTTGCTGCGATTACGCAGCGGGAACGCCGCGACATTTTAACACTTCAGAATCAGAATCTATAACAATTTTAATAATTTGACCATTTAGCCAATAAAATAATACAAGGAATTAAATTCTATCCCTTTAATAAATTTTTATTCTGAACAATATTTACTTACACACTTACAACTTACTTACAAGTTATTTTATTACTTGTACTTGAATTGATGCTCGACCCGTAGAAACACCCTATGTTTAACAAGACAAATTTTAACTTCAGAATCAGAAACAATTGTTTATTTGCCGAATAAGGGTAAGCAAAAATCCTCAATCTACGGCCAAATACAATACACATCAAGATCTTAAAGCTTGTCTTGTAATGTCAATGTATTCGACCCGCAAGCAGGTGTGCAAATATTAAACATGGCATTATTAAGTATACAATATAATTTATTAATTTTCTTAAAATTTAAGTTTTCGTTTACTTACACTATAAAAACAATTTAAAAGCCTCCAAATATCTAACTTTTTCTTAAATAATTTTTGTTTCCATTCAAATCCTTCAATTCTTCTGGTAATAAGTTATAAATAATGATGCACATATTAAAAACACTTTTCTTATAAACTTCCTTACAACACTGAGGTTTGTAGAGCAAGATCTGAACCTTGGCCCTTTTTTGTCGAATCATAAAATCCCCACGTTTAGTAAAGTAAGTTGGGTTAGACACTGCTGCATCGAAGGCGAGTACGCTGCGTAATCGCTCCGCTTTGATATCGCTCAAAAATTGCCAGTGTGTTAACGCTCAGAATCCGATGCTAAATACATTTCTCTTTCTCTTCTCCACTCATTATTGTAATATCACGGTACGCTGCTCTTATTTCATCACTCATAATTAACATGATGTACGTTATTGTCAACGCCACAGCGTAGGCAAATAATGAAAGTTATTTTTTCCATTTGTAAGCATAACGATTCTGAAGGAATCAAGGTGAAAGGGTAGCCATTATCCCTTAGTATTTGTCGATTTTTCTTCGTGGATGAGCGCGAAACCCTTCTTTTGTTACACATATAATAAGCACGCATGAAAAAAGGTCATCGTAATGTGCTACATTTGCGTGAAACACCACGCCCTGTAGCATTATGGAGATATAGGCTTGGCTGAATATGCTTAGCCCGTTTTACCTACTTTCTAATGACGGGATTACACGGTCGCAACCACGAAACGAGTGTGTGATCCTTACTAATATTATAAATGCGAAAGAGTGGTTGTTTGCCCTTCCTTCAAGCCCTAACCACAGATTAGGTAATGTTACTGCCCTAACTAAGCAACCAATCGACTTGGTTTTTGGCATAGAGTTAGTTGAAAGGATTGGAGAGTAACATAGGGCTACTTTTTATTATCCTGGTAAAACATCAAATTTTCATGGGAGATTTACGGGATAAAATACCTTTTTATCCCCCTAGAAATGTGAAATTCTAATTTAACGCGGATCTTCTTATGAGCGTGAAACCGCGAGGAACAGCTAGTTTGAAATAAATTGGTACGCTCGTGCGTGCGTAGGCTCTCGTTCCGTCGACGAGACTAACGAAATATAGTGTAGTTTTATTGTCTTTGTACGAGACGTCTCCACAAGACATATCTTGACGAGTATGTAATCCTGCCACAACGATTTATGCAGATAACTAGCAAGCCGCCCCGGCTTCGCACAGGTATTAGAGCATATTATTTTAAATACAACGCGTGTAGTAAGCTATCCTTAAAAGATATATGCCATTGCGTACTTTTTGATGTATAAAAGAGGAATATCCCACCTTGAAATGTTTTGTTATTTGCTATTATCTCAAAGGGATTAGGCAGCGTTTTCGATGAAAGCTCCCAGATGCCCTGGGTTTTTCCGACACTTCCAACAATTATGGTAATATTCCAACTTTACACAAAAACTTGAAAAATTATATATTTAAATATATAATTTTTCAAGTTTTTGTGCTTTGCTTATGAATAATTCTATCGATTGGTGTACACCGCATGAAAATCCGTTTTGAATTTATCGCGAACAGATGGACGCGGCGGAGGAGTTTGTTTTATAATATGTAGTAATGAAATCTAGTCCAGTTAAAAATACCAGTTAATTCGGACAGACACTTGTTATGAGGTTTTTGATAATCACAGATCCCTAACAGATCATCTCGGATTAAGAACAGATCACCAACCACTGATGTGAGTGCTTACAAAAAACATGATGCGAATTCTAATTAGTAGGAACAGAAAGGTAAAATGTACATCCTGACTAATATTATAAATGCGAAAGTGTGATTGTTTGTTTGTTTGTCCTTCCTTCACGACCTAACTAAGCAATCAATCGACTTAATTTTTTACATAGAGTTAGTTGAAAAATGAGAGTAACAAAGGTTTGGGATATCATTAAAATTCTTTAAGATTACCCAAAGTGCGGGCATAAGCACTATAAAAAAAAAAACCTTAAAGGTTTCTTATGTCCTGGTAAAACATCGGATTCCTATGGAATATTTACAGGAAAAAAATCATTTTTATCCCCCTAGAAATATGAAATTCGAATTTAACGCGGATGAAATCGCGGGGAACAGATACTTACTAATCCATTGTGATGTGATTGGTTTTACCTGAGGCGGGGATAATATTTTCTACTACATTTTCTATTATCATTATTGTAGGTAGGTACCTACTTGATTCCCAAGGGAATCTAATGTCCCTCTCGCTCGAGTTTTCGCAAATAGAAGTCAACAAGCAAGTACTAGCTTACTAGTGCTAGGTAACCAGTACTTAATTAAAGTATTTTAATGGAAAAGTAGAGTTATTCTAATGAATTGGTACAGGTACAGTCATTACTTTAATGGAATGCAAAACTGAGTCTAAGATAAAATTTTCAAGATGATTTTAAATGGATGAGCGATTACTGTTTATTTCAGGAAACTGAGGACTTCCCCTTGATATTTGATATTCATCATCATCATCATATCAGCCCATATACTTCCACTGCTGGACATAGGCCTCCCCAATACTGCCACAAATAGCGGTCCTGAGCCGCCTCCACCCATCGACTCCCTCCGATCGCTACGATGTCGTCGGTCTATCGAGTGGATGGTCTGCCATGTAGGGGGTTTTGCCATAATCACCACGCTTGGCAGGCGGATTGGTGATCGCAGTGTTGGTGTTGAAAAATACTCAGAAGGAAGCTGCTGCCCTTCCTCTGGCAGGTTCCCGTAGTCGGCTCTTATATTACCTTCGCTGAAATACCCACTTTTGTACTTCCTACTCGTTAGCGCTGCATTTCAGTGTAAATACCCACTTATAAATAAATTGGAGGGATTGGGTCCGATCCACTCATCCGCTTACAAGTTTTACCAACATCGTTATTTTGATTTATTCCGTGTATGTCCCAGTCCCTTCGGACCAAAGTGGGACACAGAAAAAGAAAATTCAGCGGAGATTTCGTTCTGCATTCGTTCCAATTTTCAAAGGCTTTAGTACTGTCAGCCACACATTTCTTATGTGAGAAGCGGGCCCACTTATTTGTTTGATAAGTAAGATAAGCACTGGATTACTAAGAAGACGTCTCAAAGTACCAGGAGAATAGAAATTCCTTGGATATGTACATTATTTATTTATTTATTGTAATTGAACCACCTACGAAGGATACAAGTTTAATTACAAGTTTAGAATAGTTTAGAATTATATATCAGAGTTATTCCGCGTTCGTCCCATTCAACAATAAAATTGCAATTACATCGTCCCAAAACACAAAGAGAGCAGCAGTTTCTTTTGCTATAAATTGATCGGCGTGTCATAGAAATGTGCCATGCATAATTTTTTGGATTTTTTGAAGTTTTTGGGTCCGATTCCCTTTGGCACTCAAAAATTGCTATTATGTATTTACGTACCTACTAATAATTGTACTCATTTTATTTATAAGCTGTTATCCAATTGACGTGCATATCACCAATCCTTAGAGCAAGAAATGTACAAAAGAATAATGCTAGTCATATCACACAGAATTATCTAGTTCCAAAACTGACCAGAGCTAGTGTTATGGGTACTAGATAATTGATACTTAATACATAATATTACATGTAGATATTTTTTATTATACTCGTACATTAAAAGCACCCAGGATACCAAGAATAAATATCTGCAGATCGTACAAACATCCCGAGACCTGAATCGAACCCGCAACCACCTGCGTCGCAGGCGAACCTTTTCCCGCTGCGGCACAGAGGTCGTCTGTAAATCCCTTCTCATTTCCCTTGACATTGAAAATGAAGTAGCAAACGTTTTGATTTTGTTTTCTCTAAAGATTAGAAGTTCAGTATACCATGTAGGTTTTATATAATCTCACATCGTAACCTCAGAAGAACGATATCGTAACCCTCAGCGCGTGTCAGATATTCCACGCATGTATAAACAGGGCCCAAGACCGCTCTGATTTCTTATGAGGGTGGAATTAGCCGGAGAAATGCTTGGGACTACGTCCGCATTCTAATGAAACCTGATTCCTTAAAGGCATATAACATTTTTCTTGATGGGTTATAAGCAAAACCAAGGTTAAAATTAGGAACGAATTTTATTCAGTAAAACGACATTACGATGTATCGCCATCTTAGATGTTCATGACAAGTGTTACTGGTCTATGTCGTGAGCAGCGCCACCTACAACATTTGTTCTACACAATTTGGTTTATATTTCCAACATTTATTTCGAATGTTTTTCACGATACTTACATTACATATTTTGTTCAGCCAACTATCAAATCAGATTATAACAACTTTTGAACAAATAATAAATAATGCTGGACAATTGGACCCACAGCATTATCTAGCCCCAAGCCAAGTAACATTAGGTACCTAATCTGTGCCCAAGCTAAGCAGAGCTTGTGTTATGGGTACTAGATAACTGATAAATATAATACAATAAATTACATTTATATAGATATTTTTTATTATACATAGAAAACGACCAGAACACCCTGAATTAAATGCTTGTATGATCTGCAAATATTTGTTCTGGTTGTTCTGCGTATTTTCTATCTTTATTAAGATATATCTATGTAATGTAATGTATTAATTATATATGATAGTTGTCGTCTAATACCCATAACACATGGCCGTGGGGCCGCGGCGTACGAATATCGACCCCTCCAACTCAACCCGTGGATGTCGTAAGAACCGACTAAGGGAACCTACCAGAGGAAGGGCAGCAGCTTCCTTCTGAGTATTTTTTCAAACATCAACACTGCGATCACCAATCCGCCTGCCAAGCGTGGTGATTATGGCAAATCCCACAAAACATGGGAGACCATCCACTCGATGGACCGACGAAATAGTAGGGGTCGCAGGGAGTCGATGAATGGAGGCGGCTCAGTTACAGCTTTTAATGAAAATCTGTTATTAATAGTTTCTAAGAAATTTAATAAGATCCCAAAATTTTCCACTTCGGCGGGACTTGAACCCGCAACCCTACGGATGCGCTACCATAGCAAAAAAAACTTAAATAATAGTTATTTGATAGTTTAAATGTGCCTAAATCTAAATCGAGTTTGAGTACTAATTCGGACACACATAACATAAGTACAGGATTGTTACAAATTATTTTACTCACTGTAAGTACTTGTAACAATCCAATAAAGTAAGAGAGGTAAATAAATAAAAAATGTTAGGTTTAGTTACATTTAAAGAAAAATACCTAAGGAGCTGTTTTGAAAAGCATTTCTCTATTTTAATAAAACTTCTTTATTACATGCCTCCTGTCTTAATATTAATATTAAGATTATATATTAATATTATCTTCAACCTAATTTGTACCACCAAATTGTAATTTGAACAATGGGTGACAGTGACACGAATATTGTCGCATGACGTGCTAACACGGACACATTTAGAATTTTAGACAAGAACGGATACGCCTACTTTGCGCCATTACATAATTGAATACAGGGTTATTTTTTTAAATTAAAATGGAGGGGTCAACGCTCTTTACCTCATTGGCGCAACAAGCTAAGGTCCGCCTGAACGACAGGAGGTTGCAGGTTCGATTCCTGATCTGGATTTGTTCTGGGTCCGAGTGTTCTCTAAAGTTAACATTTTGTATATACGTGTACTAACTTGTGATTAAAGTAACACAAGTTCTGTTTACTTTGGTGATAGACAATGTTCTGTTGATTATCGAGCATTATTTATTTATTACTTTTGAGGCACGGCATAGAGGAACAGATACGGCGTAGCAACATATTGGTGCAGCTTGCTACGGCGTAGCAACAGATTTGTGAAGCTTGCTACGGCGTAGCAACATACTTGTGTAGCTTGGTACAGGATAGCTACGCCGTAGCAAAAGATTGGTACAGGATAGCTACGGCGTAGCAACATATTGCTGTAGCTTGCTATGGGACAGCTACGGCGTAGCAACAGACTTTTATGGTTAATAATTTTGTTTTTTTTTGTCATGGCCTTTGGATATTTTCATTGCAGTTCTAACTAGACTTGGAACTAAACTTGGACTATATAATTATACCAATTTTATTTTTATACGCTGTGCCATAGAATAAATATTTTTGGGTTTACGTTACTTAAAAAACGGCCGTAAAACGGTGTCGAGTCATTCGCTTGTCGTGGTAGGTATTTAATAACGGGGAAATTGAGCGAATATAAGTATTTCAGCAAATATTCCACGAACAAGAATTCGGTTATTTAATTGGCATGAGAAAATCGAATAGAAATTGAGTGATCTTCCTTCACAGGAAATACAATTTATAAAGCCTTTACCCCTCCATTAGAAATATGTGAGGCAAATAAAATAAAATATTATTGGCTTATATTCTCTCGAGAAAACGGCACATAAAAGAATAGGATATTATTTCGAAGGTTTGACAAACTAGATACAGAATTGTATTATTTTGGCAAATTTTTGAAACAATAACCTAAACTGGGTAGAGTAAACACTCTTCCACTCTAACACAAAACTATTTTATCATGTTTCTATTTTATTATAAAATAGTTGTCTATTGAACATGTCTATTGAACATGATTAGGTAAGTACAGTCAGTGACAAATTTATATGAGCGTATATAGTAGTCAAAATGATCTGAAAAACATAAAAGCAATATGATATACGCATCATATTGTTGTAAGCACCCAAGGTGTTCAAAATATCTTACTACTCATTGTTTCATATTTATATGAGCAGTCAGGGTGTTCAAAATTATCTTAACAAAGCTCACCAATACCTACTCAATTACACGTTTTGCACCAATTTGCTTACCTAAGTATTTGTTGTTTTGTTATTATTATATTGTTCAGTTAATTACAAATTAAATCAGTGTCAAACTACCACTCGGGGTTTGAATCGTACATTTTCCTTCCCTCTAACTATTTAACTTCTTTTAACTGTAGAAACCCCTACATCATCATCATCATATCAGCCGATCGACGTCCACTGCTGGACATAGGCCTCCCCTAAGGATCTCCACAATGACCGATTTTGCGCTACCCGCATCCAGCGATTTCCCGCGACCTTCACTAGGTCGTCGGTCCCCTACATATACATACATATATATATATATATATATATTGTAGTTACCATATACGCTCATTGATAATAACCAATGAAACTGCATATTATTTTAGGGTTCATCAAAAAACACTGTCAAACAGAAATTTAATATATAAAATAATGGTGTACAATTTACATTGACACAATGCACAGAACATTATCTAGCCCCAAGCTAAGCCCGTACCCTTTTTGTAACACTAAATAAGTGATGAAACCCATTATACTTCCTACTAGATATATGTATGTATATATATATCCTAATAATATTATAAATATCAAAGTTTGTAAGGATGGATGTATGGATATTTGTTACTGTTTCACGCAAAAACTACTGAACCGATTAGTCTGAAATTTGGTATGGGTATAGTTTGAGACCTGGAATAATAAGTTATTTTTTATCCCGATAAAACACGGGGGAAGGCGCGGGCAGCAGCTAGTTATGTATGAAATCTTTTCGTACGAGCTCACTTAGTATACATAAGTATAGTACTGTCTAACAGACCACGACTTCTGCTATAAACTATAGTCATAGCTAGGTAATTTCATACGAGTCATGGAAGTAATATAGAATGGTATGGCAAGCATGTATCCGGTTCGTTTCACGCAGTATTTTGCCATTGATCGTAAACTGTAATGGCTGGACTTACGTTATATTTAAGTAGCACTTACGCACAACTTTTGGTACGTGACACTTTTACGTTGTCGACAAAGGCTAGGTATTGTGTTAGTTTTGGTGCTTCTACAACTTTATGAGCGCCTATGACAAGACAAACTGTCATTATAGTTCTCTTCTTTATCTTTCATTTGTACCAAGTACAATCAAAGTATACCTAGAAGAGATCGCTCGTGGCGATAAGGTCGTATTTTGTACTGCCGCGATGTACGGCGTTATGCCTATTTACATTTTTGTGTTGACTACCGATGTGGCGGGCGAAGGTCCGCTTCGACGCAGGAGTTCCGGTTTCGATTCCTGCCTTGGGACAAATGTTTGTACGATGTGCAAATATTTGTTCCGAGTGTTCTGAGTATGTCTTATACATGTAATAAAAACGATCTATGTTATTCATAATACTATGCATAGCGAGTTTTTACTCTATGATATTATGTATATCAGGCATCTTATATAGTACCCATAACACAAGCTCCGCTTAGCTTGGGGCTACATAATGCTGTGTGGATTTAGTCCAGAATTATTTACTGTTACTTGTATTTTATGTAGTTGTACAATAACGTTATTTCAAAATCTTAACGATTATATTACTACTGCTAGGGGTAATGTTTACAACGGCTTGATGACCACACTGAAATAGCATTTGAAAAAATCGGAAAGGAACACTTGTCTAGCTTCTGAGAGGTAATGATTGTTCCATTGTCTCATTGTTTTTTTTTTTTTGCTAAAACTGTTGTGTCGTCGTCATCATCATCAGCCCGTACACGTCCACTGCTGAATATAGGCCTCAAACTGTTGAGTATGCAGAACAATTTAATAGGTATCGACTGAGGTACTGACGGTATCAGTGTTTACAAAAATGTTAATGGCTGCTGATTATAATCTTCTTTCAATTAAGATTATTCACTCCTTCTATAAATATAGAGTTCCAAGTTGAGTGACTAACCGTTACGTGAGATCATGACTTACCGAAAGCGGTAATAAATCCGTAACTAGGTACTTACCACATATCGGAAATATCCGCGGGAAGCAATTTTATCTCCTAAACGTGTCGAATAAATCCCTCGCAAAAAAATTGTTGCTCGAAACGATAAATATCCCCGATTTTAGTACAATTTCGGTGAAGCTACGAAGGTGATGTTTACATTATCGTGTCAGAAATCCGGTGTGATCAGCCCTAATCCGGTTTCGAAGGAGGCAGCGTAAATGTTGCTTATAAAATTATTCTATATCTCCCTCCATGGTCGGAAATCAATAAAGCTATAGCCAGAACCGTTTGTGTATCTTGCTTGTACCTGCCGCCCTCCTGACTTGGATAACTAGGAAAGGTATATAAATAATATACATTTACTTAGCTAAGCGATGATTTTTATCATTTTGCCGAGGTGGTTTGTTATGTACTACATTCACAATGGTTTCGATTCTTTTGTTACGTTAAATTAAACAAAACATTATTTATTTATTTTAAATCTTATATTTTAAAGACTTTTAGCCCACTGACTATGACAGCCCTGTTAGCTGACTATGACAGCCCTGTTAGCTGACATAGTCAGCTGTGTGACATTGAATCTGAGAATCTTATAAAATATATACACCATTTTATAGAGAATTGTAGCCGCAGAGCAAAGCGGGGCGGCTAAGATGATTTGAAAAATGACAATATACTTATAAAAAATTAAAATCAAGGTGCGTTTCCTTATGTGATCTTAAAGACTGGCTCCGACAAACTCAGAACACACAGTAGATTGTTTGTGATAGTCTGCAGTTCGCTCAATTGTTTCAATTGTAGATTAGTTCTCATTTGTTTCTACATATTATTTGATTGTAATTTTCTTTGCAAATATTATAAATGAAATTTGAGTCGTGAATTTGTGACTGAAGATTTTTAGTTTTTTCCACATTTCGATGGACCGATGACATCGTAGCGGTCGCTGGGAATCGATAGATAGTTTGTGCCTTCTTAAGGGGGAGGCCTATGTTCAGCAGTGGACATGTATGGGCTGATATGATGATGACGTTATTAGTACTATCAAATTAATTAAAATTTAATATTATGACGGAATAAGTAAAAGTAAGTAAATTTACACTAACCTGATTCTATAGACTATGAGTTTTTTCTGGAAAGATTTATATATGTATATGTATTTTTGTATTGTATTTTTTTGGATTTCGGTGTACATAGGAGAATATGTCCCTGTAGGTTAAAAAAGAACACTAATTAAGGCGGGTCCCAGACTCAAAATAGCGCTGCCACCTATTTTATCGTAACAGGAATTTTAAAAAATTCCTTTCTTGTCGTAATATATAATACGATAAAATAGGTGGCGGCTCTGATTGGTTCGGGGTAGCGCCTTAAACTTTTATTTATTTTGTTCTATTCCCTAAGCGCTGTAAACTTTTTTACCCGACTACCGAAGCACGAGGGTTATTCACTTAAGTATTATAATTAAACTCTTGGGTCTAAAGATCAAACAGATTTAGACAGATGGTAAACCATCTGTCTAAATCTGTAACGCAAACACTATATTATTCACTCACATACATCAAAAGAAACCAAACTGTATTGCGCTCGGTTCGTCGAGCTAAATTACGGTGGCAAGCCGTGCGTGAAAATGTACCTTTGCAGGTTTGTTTAACATATTCGTGCTGTATTATTAGGTTGAAACTTCGGGCAAATATAACTCTTAAATGGGTATTGTCTTATGGTCGTATTTAGTATCCAAATATTGATTGATGAAGGTGTGAGCTAGATTGTTGAACATCGAAACTTTGGAATAGTCAATTCAGTCCCTATCTTTATGTACTCGTGAATAGAAAATTCTTTATTGCACACAGGGAAACAATTACAAAAGAAGAAAAACAAGTGACAACCGGGGCCAAATTCTGCTAACCAATCGCAATGGTTTCATCGCAGAATTGTCCACAGATGAAAGAAACTCTAGATAGTGCGTGCGGTGCTATTTGCACGCACGCACGCAGTAATTAATAGAATGGTTTCAACCTGGATACTTTTAACTCGCATCCCTCCATCTGTAGTTTCTTTCATCAAAGGCAAAATGCCAAAATGTGGCATTTTAAGACGATAGGTACCATTGTTATGGTAAAGCGATTAATTTAGTGGAATTTGGCTGAATTAGGCTACTACAAGAAGATGACAAAACATTATACATAATAATGTACATTAGTAAACGTAGTAATATTTTAAATTATATTTCAATAATTAAAAAATTGCGTTTTCTTTTGGTATACAAATAAAACCGACAAGTTTAGAAGTTATTGGTATGGGTTTTTTATTTTTCCTGTAAAATTTTGTTTTCGATAACGATATTATTCGCTGGGAACGGCGATATGTATTTCGCACCAACCCGCCGGGCTGTCTGGCCGACTTTGGTGTCTAGTTATACAATATACACTGATTAATTAAAATAATGTCTTTAGTACATCCACTTCAAATAACGAGACAAATAATTAGCGAACTCAAAAGATAACCTTACGTTCACCTTAGAGATCGCATCGTGCTCGTGCTTTGTGTTCATCAATTTAATGTTCTAATTTAATCTTCTTACGTCACGACTGTGTAGCTTATTATGTCACAGGTTTATGTGCTTTACAATTATCGCTTGAAATATCTTCTCATTCTCAAAATAAACTTATTTTGATCATGAAAATAACTCTCTCTTCTCGTAGCTGGCTGAAATTTTATTAAAACGTATAAATAGAATTCAATTCAATCCTACTTATAAAATGTGTTTGTATTGGATTGTAGGCAAAATAATGAAATAGGTTACAAAAAGTTTCGTAACATACCTAGTTAACAAGAACCAAATAAAAACTCATTCCACATATCCGGAGATTCGGTCCCAAAAACATTTTTATTTTCTGTAAAAACTCGGTGAGTTCTTTGAATACAAAAGGTTCGTTTGGGATCAATATACATCAGCTAAATGAAACGCGGTGACTGTGGTTTCACCGTTTTTCTGCGAAACTCTGGATGAATCGAATATTTGATCAATAGACGGTACCGTTGAAATGTAATGAGCGAAGACGAACTAAAAGCTCTCATTTTGGAACCTCTTTTAATGCTATATTGATAGGTTGGTATATTCATATTAAAAGCATCAGATTCCTGTCTTGTTGTTAAAAATGTAGTGCATTATTTCTTACCATTCTTGCGTAAGCCTCGCAGCTCTCAGAGGCATCTCAGAGGCTCTCATATATAATATGGGCACAGATTAGGCAATGTTACTTAGGGTTTGCAAATTACTGAAACGAAAAAGTTTTCCTTTGGTCACGCTGACCTGTTAGAGTAGTAAAAATTTTAAACTGCAAAAATGCAACAAGGCACTCAAAATCATTAGAAAACTACAATCGAATGAAAAGAATTGCGAAAAAAACTATAGATATTCTTAATATCTAATATCACAACCGACTCCGAATTCTTGTTGGGTAATAATCTCTTGATGACTTTTGGATGTGAAGTGATAAGCGCGGCAAATACAAACTTAAAGATAAACTAAAATAGTTTTCTTTACATTAATATTAATTTTGTCGTAAGTTGTAAGTAAGTTGCACGGTACTCGATAACTAGCGTAAGTAATTATGGTGAGCGGTGCTTAAGTAAACTACTTAATTTAGTAAACTTCTTCCTCATTTGGACAAAAATTTAAGGGAAGAGAAAATCAATAATACTTGTTTCTTATTAGATAATAATTACTAGATATTTATAATGATGTTTATAGTATAAAATTTGACGTGCTTATTTTGTAAGTATAAAGAAATAAAGTTATTGAAATCTGAAACCTATGATAACTTGTAGATTCGCCCACTGACCTAAGCGGTGCAGTGTGAAAATTTACTTACACATTTTTGTTATGTAACCTTTTATCTTGCTCCAGAGAACTGCTCAAAAGTGACGTACGTAGGTATAGCAGTTTTAGTAGTACTTTTAGTAATAAAAGTACTACTAAAAAAATTCAAATAAAATGTCGTATTATTTATTGATTGAGAAGACCGATGCGGCGCGGCGGGCAAAGGTTTGCCGCGACGCAGGAGGTTGCGGGTCCGATTCCCGCCTTGGGACAAATGTTTGTTCAACCTGCAAATATTTGTTACGGGTGTTCTGGGTATTGTCTATGTATAATAAAAAAAATATCTATCTATGTAATATGTTCTTTTAAGTACATCAGTAATCTAGTAGCCATAACACAAGCTCTGCTTAGCTTAGAGCTAAATGATGCTGTGTGGATTGTCCAGCATTATTGATTGAATAAAAAATATCGCCGTAAAAATTATGGTCAGATTTAAATAAAGCTTGTAACAAACCCTTAATCAAAATTATGGAGGGCTGAGTAACGACCCTTCGTGCCGCGGGCGCTACAAGAAATATAAGCTAAGTTACCGCCAAATGAATGGAGGGTCCTTGAGAGCTTTTCTACAAAATTATTTATGTTCTAAGGACGTTACACACTGTCATTCTGAATTATTATTAAATTGTTTACCCACTGCATGGCAAATACATCCCTATTTTAGGTCCAGTGCTATAGAGGAGTGAACTACAGAATCTCAGCGCCACATTATCTCAATGCACGAAATCTCGACAAATATCGCCAAACGTTATCGCGAAAAACAGAATCTCGACAAAGGTTAGGTCGTTGCACGGAATCTCGACAAACTTTATCGCAACGCACGAAATCTCGGATGAATCTCCTTACATCCATGGATTCATCGAAAAATGGCAGATTTTGTCAAAAGCTACAACATATGTATGTATGTCAAAAATGACGGCAAATGTCAAATATGATAGATATCGTCAATCTTTACAAGATGAAAAAAATAATATATATTTAAATTAAATAAATGAATATTCTTGTCAATACCAGAAAATTTGCATTGATATATCGTTTGGCAGATAAAAAATATTTAATGCTAGTTCAGACATTTCAGACTCGTGGGATAAAATTTCATGATCGTTTATCTGCGTAAAATCACAAGTTGTTGCTTATTATACTAGAAAAGCGGCTATCACATGGTTACTCATCAACGTGCCCCCGCGGTTAACCGGTTATGCGTAGGATCGCTTGAGTTTTGGATCCACGCGGTTTATCTCCTCGTAAAATAAATCGTGTCTGTACTAGCTTTATAAAACATATAACATCGAAATCGACCGAAATGGTGCTTATGACTGTTTTCATAAACACCCGTATTCGAAAACACTTCAGTCAGTTTTTGTCGAAAATTATACTATAAGATGATGTAGGTAGAGGTTGATTTCAATTAAATTGATTCGATGCTAATAATACCAATGCGAAAACGCACATAAAACATTAAATATGGAACGTCGCCTGAAACTGACCGTTTCTATTGAGAGAAAATATTAATGATGACAAAGTTTTGGTGGTCCTATTAGAACAAGAGACGCTTGGTTATTTTTATAAGCCACATCTTTTAGCCCGCATTTTCTCATACGATTATCCCGAATAAAATCCTGGATTTTCATCATTCCATTCGATCATTTCGATCATTCCAGGTATCTTCAAGTATACAAAACTTAAGTTCCTTTGATCCTTTTAGTAGTTTTTTTTTTAATAATTGATAGACCTTTATTTGACCACAACCAGTTTTAATGTAGAGAAGTAAAAAACATCCTCCCATCTCTTCTAACTCTACTTGGTAGAAATTAATGTGTGTGATGTAATTGTTAGGTTATTTATATTATAATGTGTTTGTTGTCCCCTCTGGATATACACATAAGTCCAGAGAGGAGATTATAATAATCATTACTAACTATTTTTTCTATTTAAATATCACGTCCTACCTACCTACGATTTGGTGGTGGAATCAAACGCTGGCTCTGGAAATACAAGTCAGGATCACTGAGATTGCTATTGTATCGCAATAAACAGGCTATAGTGAGTTATTGAATTCACCCCAGGTCTGTTTGAGACAAGCCGCTGGATTCGACCATTTCGTATTAGTTTCAAGGGTCCGTTATTAGTTTATTCTGCAAACAGCAATCTATAATTTTGTAGTCGATGCTGTATTTGCTATTATAGTTATTCTGTGGCTGTATTTACCGGATAGACGAGTAAGTTTGCTTTGCTTGTTTGCTTGCAAAGTTTCATTGAGCAAGCCGTTAGTAAATTGGTTATTTGTTATTGAGTATAGACAAATAAAATAACAATCAAATAATATAAACAAATTAGTATTTACAATTGAGTTAACTGCAGACTGTTGCAAACAATCTACAGATAGCTCAACTGGTTCAAATCAATACCAGTCGGAAGCATCCCCAAGACGCTGGCTGCATAATAGATTATAATGAAATAAATTTTCTCAGTGAATATTTTGGCTTCCTTCCGTTCAACGTCGTCTTTACCAGCAATGGGAAGAAAATTGGTGCCGGTTACGATTTTGTTTTTGGGTGTTCTGTTTTTGAGTGTTCCATTGTAAGCTGTCAAATATCCGCTTCTACTTCTGTTCCTGCTTTCATCCTCCACTGAAAACACAGCCTTGTTAAAGTAGATACCTGCCCCATACCTTCTGTTTCTTTTATACATACCTACTCCTTTTGTTTGGTTTGATATACATAGCGAGAATTTCTTTAGCGGGCTCAGGGGGCCAATATGCCAGATTACTAATACTGAAATAAAACCCCTGGGGAACCCCCCAGTTCTATCCAGTTATATCTAGTTGCAGGGAAGTGAAGGAACACCTTCACTTCGCTACAACTACATAGATAGATAATAGTTTATTGCACACTTAACTATGAAATATTTTAAAAATAATAATTAACGAATAAGCTACAATGGGCGGGCTTATCGCTCATGAGCGATCCCAGACAACCTTGAATGGATAGGACCGTTGACCAACTAAGACCATGCGAACTGCTCGCGCCTACATCCACAGTTCTCAGCAGCATTTGTCTTTTCAGGCCCATCTCAAGGGAAAGTAGCAAGCAAACCACTGTTATATTTCGCACAAGGCGCCCCAAAACACTCAAGGTCCTTTACAGCCTAGACCTTTGTGCGAGTGACAGACCCCGAATCTGTCACTTCATACATACTTACATCTGAATTGACCTATCCTCATCCCACGCTGGGTTCGACATCGGCACAACCATACCACTTACGCCTACTAATTGGTACGTGATTTGATGTATACGTGCGTGAATTGACACATTCGGTCTACAAGGATAAAGCGTACCATAATGAATGAACACTTTTTTGTTCTAGAAAATAAATACATTCATAAAAGATTATATCTAAACAAAAATGAACAGTACAAAAGGCGGTCTTATCGCTGAGAGCGATTTCATCCAGGCAACCCTGAATCCTAACCATAATGCGTATCCTAAATGATGAGGCGCAGTCAGTTATGAATAAAATGTATTATTCCTCGCAAAACCATTCGTTTTTCTGCGCATATTATATTATACAAACTGAATTACCTGTGGCATAGGATACAATTTCACCTAAAGCCTAAGAAATCCATTCAAGCACCTATACCTCTAGGTTTTCCTTTTAGGTATGTTTCTTTTTGCTGCTCAGTCTTTGGTAGGTACTAAACCTTTCAAAACTGGAATTACATAGAAAAACACTTTCTCACTGAATTTGATAGAGGTACCAAGATCAGATTTCAAAAGGGTTTTCTTTCAATGGTAACTCTACCTTGTATAAATGGGGCTACGTATTATGCATAGCCTTATTTTGGGACGAAAATTGAGTAATAAATTGTATAAGTCACATGCAGAAAATATAACTTTAATGCTTTGTGGCATCTGTTTTCAACACAGAAAACTTGGTTAAAACGTATAAAAATAATTTTAAAAGCATTTGAAGCAAATACTACAATTTGCACAATGTAAGTTTAGTAATTTAAAGTTTATCAAATTCACCGGTCAGTTAATCTTAGTTAGCTTAGTTAACTTTAAGAACTTAGAAACTTCTAGGCTGGTATTCGTCTGGATATTCAATTCAACTAGTTTTATTAATTACTAACAGTTTAATTAAAACGTCTAGGCTTCAATTAATATCCCCCTCAAAGGGTTCCCGCCTTGCCGTGGCGGGGGGGCTTAGTAATCGCGGCTTGGTCACCTGCGATGAAGCTAAGAGGAACCCATGGGGCCGTGCCAACGCAGACGGCGACACGGCCGGCCCCGAGACGGACCGCTCCTCTGGGTTTAGCGCTCTAAGCCTAGTTGGAGCGGTAGTAGGTTGCGGTGTCGTATGGGAGGCACCCCAACTGAGGCGGGCAGCTGTGCTGTATGGGCGGCATGGCCGCAGAGAGGTGGAGGCCGCGGCGGGAGAGGAGTGCCGGTATTGAGGTGCGCCGCTCTCCCTGCCTTCCGCGGCCTTAGCGGGGTCGCCACCGTTTGATGGCGGACGCGGTGGGGTCACAGTGGAAGAGGAGTGTCGGTATTGCGAACGCCGCTCTCCCTATCCTCTGTGACCGTGTGGCAGGCGGCGGGGCCACTCGACTGACCCGTCGCAAGGGGACCTAGGGGCGTTTGGACACGGGGTCGTCTGGCGCCCATTTGGCAGGCTAAGGTCCCCGAGGTGGTCGCGGCGCATCATGTGTTTCTGGTGCGTCGCGAAGGGTGGTGCACCACACCTCCAGTGAGGGGCCCGATATCGGGCAGCCGCGGTGGGTTCGCGGAAGAGAAAACGTTCCCGCGTTCCCACCACAAGTGGCAGAGGCGGAACACCCTGAGGGTTTTAGTGGGTTAAAGTCCCACATAATCGTACTGTCTCCCCGTGGCAGTACGATATGCGTGCGCATTTCCCTCAGGATAATAAAAAAAAAAAAAAAAAAAAAAAAAAAAAGGCTTCAATTAATATGGTTAATTTATAACAAAGTCTAATCTTTATTGACAAAGAAAATAACAATCAAATAATATCATCATCATCATCAGCCCATACACGTCCACTGCTGGACATAGGCCTCCCCCGTACGACGCCACAAATAGCGGTCCTGAGCCGCCTCCATCCATCGACTCCCTGCGACCGCTACGATGTCGTCGGTCCATCGAGTGGATGGTCTCCCATGTAGGGGGGGATTTGCCATAATCACCACGCTTGGCAGGCGGATTGGTGATCGCAGTGTTGGTGTTTAAAAATACTCAGAAGGAAGCTGCTGCCCTTCCTCTGGTAGGTTCCCTTAGTCGGCTTTTACGACATCCACGGGTATCAAATAATATAAACAAATTAAATTAGTATTTACAATTGAAGCAATTGAGCTAACTGCAAACTTGCAAACAATCTACAGATAGCTCAACTGGTCCATACATTTATAACTAGAGTTAAGTTAATGAGATGATGATATTTATATTCATCATCAGGCAGATACATAGCTCGTAGGACCGACAGCAGCTGCACCACAAGGCTCTAGCTAGAGACCACGTACTGGACGGCGCAGTGTGGGTAGGCCCCCCACGCGATGAACCGACGACCTAGTGAAGGTCGCGGGAAATCGCTGGTTGCTGGCAGCGCAAAATCGGTCTTTGTGCAGATCCTTAAGGGAGGCCTATGTCCAGCCGTGGATGTCGATCGTCTGATATGGTGATGATGATATTCATCATAATATAGAGCCTTAAAGCCTGTATAAACCTAACATAGGCTATAACCAAATAAATATCTATTATCTCCAATAATGTAATTTAAATAAGTTGACTTTGACTTCTTATTTATAACGTTGTTTCGTGTGTTATATCGAATTTTTATGAGCACATGAACCCCGTTGGGGCTCTATAATATAAATTTACTTGCTTTTTTCAAGTGTAGGTACTATTGTAGGTATCTATGGTAATAAAAAATGTTAAGTGTCCTTAGGGGAGGTTTCATCCAAGAATCGCAATAAATATCCGTTAAATAGTTATATTATTACAGGCTTTATGAGCGTCATAGGGGTCGTCCATTAAATACGTGAGGTTTGATAGGCGGGTCGGAAAAAAATCACGTATGTAACATAACAAGGGGTAGTGAGAAATCACGTGTATTTATTTATCAGACATTTTTATCACGTTGCTTTATTTAACAAAATTAATGAAATTAGAATAAACTTGTTATTTGATTTTTAGATACGTTTTGTACGAGAACCTTTAAAAAAATACACATTATTTTGAATAAATAAAGTCTAAATCCTCACCGCGTATCACGGGGGTGGGGGAGTGGTAAACAGTTGCTAATAAACAACGTGATTAATGAACGGTGGCTCCATACATCCCTGTCTTCAGCTTGTCTGATCTAGCATATTTCTGTGATGTTTAAAACATCTATTCGAATACTGATCTAAAGTAAAATGAAGTGTTGAATATTCATCACATAATAGGAGTACACTAATTCAAGCCAGTAGATACATTGCATGTACAGAAATTTCTAACTACTTTAGGAACTGATGAATCGACAACCACAATTCTATCGTCGATGGCGACAAACTCTCAAGCTGAGGTGTTAGGTATTCTAGAAAAACGTATTCTTAAATAAAAGTTTTACAAAAATTTCTTATTTTAGTCAAATTAAACGTAACCGAAAATATAAGCCGTTGGAGGTCGAGAGAATAATTAAAAACCTGACTCTGTAGCATTACTTAAAGCGTAATTATTATTTGCAATAATGAAATATTTACCCAGAGGCTTTTTAAACAGATTAACGGGACGTTTAATAGAGTCTTTCAAGGCCCGATCTATCTAAATTGGAATGGAACTGGACTTTTAGCTAATAGATTTTGATTCTGGGTATTTTCAAAGTAAAAATCACAGTATCTTACGTACTCGTATCGAATATCGTATTTTTTATAACGTTTAACATCACTACCAGTATTACATCGTACTTATCATGGTATAAGAAAACGAGGTATGCACTTCCGAGACATGATAGTCACGTGGAGTCTCCAGGCTGCGTCATCGACGCCATCGACCACTGAGAAGATGAATCTGTTTCCTGGTGATACCAGTAGCGTAAAATTTTAACTCCCAGAGCTCCTGTATTATTCTGATAAAAATATTTGATTTGTATTTACCAATTTTTTATTACATTGACTCGTGTTTAACTAACGCTGTTTTAACTGATCTAACAAACATCATTGACGATTCACATTTTGATGGATTTATCAATTGACCAATTTTGTTGAAATTAAGTGGCAACTGGACAGTGACGTCTCCGGCGAAACTCCCGGAAGAGCAGACCTGTTTTCTTGGATCATGGTACTAATCAATAAGCTCTGATCTTATAGACTCGCTCCGGTCACACTTCAACTTAGTCTTAGATATATAATTTTAAGCATATAATAAGCAGTACTTTGTTTGTTAAAATATTGGACTGACTCAGTCATACCAACTAATAACATTAGTTACATTATTTATTTTGTTCTTCATTTTCATGATCAGGGGCCATATAGTGACCCGGTCCTTTGGGAGGCATGCGTGGGGCCGAAGCCATCAGCACAGACGCCCTTTATGAGAATTAATCTAAAGGCGAGAGCTACACATAGCGGGTATCATCCTAGGTTGCACAATATGATACACCCGAAGATGATATCCGCCAGGTGTAGAGACTATTGCAAAGGAAAATGAAAGTAATAAAAAAACCAAGTTATTGTGATGAATCGATGGACTGGGTAATCGGGCTATGGGGGAGACTACGGATTATTACTATTATTATTTTATACCAGTGACTCAAAGTCCCTTGAGAAATATTATATTTCTCTATAAAATAAATTATATAATATATAATTCTCTATAAATATTCAAACTTAAAACATGCACAGTTAGTGACAGGGTCGGGTTTACTGATTGGGCTACTCCTGGCATTTATAGAAGTAGGAATAGACTATACGATCTTTATGGTGCTAGAGAAGCTATGTTACATGATCCTGTGTTTGTCTTGTATGTAACCAACTACTCGAAAACATTTAAGAAAGTCTGCAACACGGCAAAGTGCCTATTCTGGAGGAAAAAAATTGTAAACTCATCTAATAAAATAAAAGCAACATGGAAACTAATAAATAACGAAACTAGTAAATCAAAGCCACGTAACAGAGAAATAAGGTTAAAAATTAATAATTCAATTCTTATACATGAAAAGGATATTGCCGAAGCTTCCATCTGAAGCAACTGAACTCCCTATTCGTAAATTTAAACAGTACATTAAACAAAATCTTATCAGGAAGGCCTTTTACTCCATAGATGATTACATCAATGATGTTAATGCTTGGCCAGATGTCGCTCCGTTGCGCACTGACAGTAGTATGTAAGAAATTCAATGTTCTGTTTAAATAAATAAATAAATAAAAATAAAAATATTTTATTTCAGATAACAGACGATCCATAACTTATATTAACTTAATACCAAATTACAAACAAGAAAAATGAAATTATACTAAAATTAAAGACCAAAATTAAAATTAAAGAGTAGGTGAAGGTGCGTTGTGCCGAGAATAATCAACCAGGGAAGTAGTTTGCCTCATTGATCATCCTCTGCACAAGGCACCTCCAGAGCGGAGATATGACGCATTCCGCCACGGTCTTGAGGATGCTGTTTTGGCTGCCCCTTACTCTGCTCATCAGGGACGCGGTCTTCTTGCGCATGATGGCGTGAAAGCCATCAGTGTGGTTCTGCGAAAACATCCCCGACGCACTGCAGAATCGGGGCAGCCGCAACATCATCCTGAAGATATTATTATATTGGATACGTAGGGCATCCATCGATCTTTTGGTATATTTGCCCCACAGGCTTCCCGTGTACAAACCCTGACAATAAGCTTTAAAAAGCGTGATTTTTACTTGGTCCGTACAACGGGAAAATCTGCGAGCCAGCATATTACCTCGGACCGATAGAGCCCTACGTTCCCTCTCAATATCTACATCATCTTTAAGGTCGTCGGTAAGATAATGTCCCAGATATTTAAATGTTGTAACACGACTAATGTTCAGACCGTTCAGGGTAACATTAAGAGTATTATCGGGACACTTAACAGCGGCCTTAAAGACCATGTATTCCGTTTTCTTTATATTATATACAAGACCATGTACCTCAGCATAATTCTCACAGACCTTCAGCAGTTTCCTTAGACCCCCCACCGTCGGGCTCAGCAGCACCATGTCGTCAGCGTAACTAATGTTGTTGATGCTAACGCCGTTCATCCGACAGCCGACACGCATGCTGCTTAGCTCCACGATGAGGTCGTTAACATATAGGTTGAAGAGTTTAGGTAACATCAACCCCCCCTGCCTCACTCCACTTTCCAACCTATATGCTCCCGACATCGCATTAGCCCACCTCACATAGTTTGTCTGGTTATCGTACCAGTACTTAAACATCTTTAGGACTTCATCCGGTAGACCCCTGTCCCTCAACTTACTCCAGAGCACATCATACGACACAAGGTCAAAAGCTTTGGAGAGGTCGAGAAAACAGGCGTACACCGGCGTCCCGCGGTCTGTATAATACTGGATGGTATTCTTGAGGCTTACGATTGCGCTTTCCGTAGACAGTCCGGGTCGAAACCCGAACTGAGCGTCGTGAATATTTAAATATTTATCTATATAAGAATCAAGGAGACCATCCAGCATTTTAGCAATGACGGTTGCCAGTGAAATAGGTCGATAGTTACTTAAGTCCGAAACATCACCAGTTCTGTTCTTCACAATGGGCACCACAATTGTTTAGCTTTATGGAATTTTTTTACATGTAACTAAATCGTATTAAATTTAGATTTAGAAAACATGTATTAGACACTTAAGTGATATTATAATGTGCTAGTGGTTTCTTTTTCACTTCTTCCACTAGTGGACAAAAAATTGAAGTGAAGAGAATATCAATAACACCTTATTTCTTATTTGATAATAATAACTATACAATTTGACTTGTCTAAGTGCTTATTTTGTAAGCCTAAAGAAATAAAGTTATTGATTCTGATTCTAAATGAAAACTAAAAAAACGTTTCAGGGTACATAAAATCAACTCCAAAATATATGTTACTCAACATTATTTTAAAGTTTGAAGTACTGAATGGCTCTTGTTTAGAAAGTTTATAAAGACTTATCGGACCTCAGTTATGAGTTTTTTTTTTTCACTAACTAAACCACACTTCATGGAAGGAATGAAATTAATCTAGAATAATTTTTCAACCTGGATCGGATGGTTCTTTGGCGAGCGATATTTTTTTTACTTATAGCAATAGATGGGTCATCGACATTCGTTTGGTAGTTTATTCGTTCGTATCTTATCTGAAGATGGAGTTGCTAACTTGCTTTTTAAAGTTCCATACTCCTAGGGTGAAAACAGAACCTTATTACTAAGCCCCCGCTGTCTGTCCGTCTATCCGTCCGCCCTTCAGCGGGCTGTGTCTCACGAACCGTAATAGGTAGATAGTTGAAATGTTGTCAGGGTGTGTAAAGCTATTGCCGTTACAATTTTTTTTTATTAATTAATAGGTCCAACGTCCATTCCAAGTTGTGTACTGATAAGCAAAACAACGTCGCAAAGTCGCGTCGGGCGCGGTCAGTGCTTGGATGGGTGACCGCGTGGTGTAAGCCTTTTGCTTTTTTAATTATTGTTTTAGGGTTCTTTCGCGAAATAGTTATGTACGTTGGTACAGAACCCTCCTGGCTGGTTCTATTTTTTTATATGCGCATGCTTCAAAACTTTACCAGATTTTTATAATATCTTATGTCTCAGGCATATTTGGCCCATTTAGTCAGTTTAAAACAGCTTGTTGAAAAAGCAAAATTAAAGAGTATTTATTATCCTCGTTATGTGTCAAAACAAAGATTTTTTTTATTTAAGCAACATGAGTTAATAAATACTTGTAGGTTGGTCGGTAGGCGGCAGGAAAAATGCTTTTAAAAACTCATCCATCAAGCACAATAGGATTTCGGAAAAAAACACCCCGAATCTCGATGCTATTCCATTAGTACGGGAATAATATTTTAACAAACATCGACTGATTTTATGGATTTTCAGTTAATGTTTTTGTGAGCGCATTTTTTAATTGTATTGATATGAAGCATAAAGAATCATTGATTTTAGACGCACTCTATAGTCATTATCGAAATAATTGATGGATCATGCTGTTTTTACGGATATCTTGCCCGCCCAAATCCGGCCCAGGGGAGAGTTGCCCACGATCAGAAAAGGGGCTACAGATTTCCCTAGCCCCTTTTCCGTTTCCGCTCGCCTAAATCACACAATTCAAGAAGAGACTATCTATGTATATTAGGTGTGTGTCGATGTGGTAGGTGATCGTTAGTGTTGCTATCCTACTAATATTATAAACGTCAAAGTTTGTAAGGATGGATGTATGGATATTTGTTACTCTTTCACGCAAAAACTCTGAACCGATTAGGCTGAAATTTGGTATGGGAAGGTATAGTTTGGGACCCGGAATAACATATAGGCTATTTTTATCCCGATAAAACGCGGACAAAGGCGCGGGCAGCAGCTAGTTATATATAAACCGTAAATATTCAGCCTGTTTCCGCCTGAAATAGAACATTTAGCGTGCAATTATAGAGAAGGGTGAGAGTGATGATGCGAACGGATGGGAATTTGCATGTAAACGAGAGGCCATGATTGTATACGGTCACCACCGTGGCTTTGATACGAAGCGGCTGTCTCCGGGTTCAAATAAGGTTAAGAGCCAACATAAAATGAGAACCAATAACGTTTATTTTCTTAAGACCCAAAGAGGCATTAAGAAATGTTATTTTCCTAAGCAGGAAATAAAGTGGCGAAGATTATCTCCTTTTCAATATTTTGGGTACCAGTAAGAATACGTAAAAGTTTGCTGGGTAGGTGGTATGTTGGTATCTAGTACCTATCCACCCACCCAGCTAACTTATTCGTTAGATGCAATTAAGAATGCTACGGGAATCAATCCCATCGTGTCTGTGCAGCCTCTCTTAGAGTGCACACAATGTCCCCAGGCTCGTTTTTTCAAGGGACAGAGAGGCCTCAAAATTCACCAAACAAGAATTCATAAGGATCCCATTATCCCGCTGTCTGTTCCGGTTGCAGGAGCGGTAGATATTTCGATGATGAAAAATTCTAATAGTGTGGCTGACACATCCCCGTTTTGGAAAGTTCTGAGTGAGTACAAAGCTACAACCCCTGTTTTTAAACGTATTCCTAGAGGTGCCCGCATCTCTGTCGCTTCTGCTCTCTCAGAGGCCATTAGGAATACTGTATCAAAAAACACCAAACGAGCTTGGGAGCATTTACTAGTTTTCCCTTACAGAGTACTACATGTAAAAAAAGATTTGGCCAACAAAGCTTCTATCACGGTTAGAATCAAACAAAATTGCGTTAGGTACACTGCGTGCGAAGGGCAGCCTATTTCAATTGTTGATCAGGTCACACAACAAAATTCCAAATCAAATAAACCATTGTCTGAGTCTACTATCTATAGACTTGTAGAGAGTAAACTCAGTGATGGTGACATAAAAGGTGCCTCTCGCATACTTTTTTCAAATGACACGATGGCGCCAAATAACGATGATACTCTCATATCTCTTGAGAGTAAGCATCCAGCTGCAAGGGCCAATATCCAACTCCCCGATCCACCGCAAGAGAGTGATGTCGCTGTGGACACGATCAGCCAGGATGTGCTTAAAGCTGTCATGTCTTTCCAGAGTGGCTCCGCCGGCGGCCTGGATGCTGTGACTCCACAGCATCTAAAAGATCTTCTTTCTGGTGGGTCTGGCCATGCAGGTGAAGTCCTTCTCGAAAACTTGACATCTTTAATCAACCTGATGTTGTCAGGTCGAGTCAACAGCGAGATCACAGAACTCTTGTACGGTGCGCATCTTTGCGCACTAAAAAAGAAGGATGGCGGAATAAGACCCATAGCCGTGGGCACCACCTACCGCCGCCTCGCGTCTAAAGTCTGCTGTCGGAAAGAAGCCGACTATCTAGGCGATTATTTTCGACCAATTCAGCTAGGCTTTGGTTCGCGAGGCGGATGTGAGGCCGCAGTACATTCCCTTCGTACATTTTTGGATAAAAATGATGGGGAGGTAATTCTGAAGGTAGACGTCAAAAACGCCTTCAATTCCGTAGACAGGGGCGCCTTGCTAAAAGAAATTAAAGACAAAATTCCAGAAATTTATCCCTATCTCTGGCAATGCTACGGTTCACCGTCAAAATTAATTTACAGAAACAATGTCATTTCGTCCGCGGTTGGTTGTCAGCAGGGCGACCCTCTTGGTCCGGCCATTTTTAGCCTTGCTATCCAACCAGTAATTCAACGTCTTAAATCCAAACTTAATGTTTGGTATTTAGATGACGGAACGATAGGGGGAGACGTGGACACAGTTTTTAATGACCTAAAAATCATCACAGATGAATTTCGGCAAATAGGTTTAGAACTAAATTTTTCAAAGTGCGAGCTTTTTATTTCGGACTCTTGTGTAGACAAAAACAATATCATAATAAAATTCAATAGTTTGGCTCCCAACATTACAGTTGTAGATAAATGTTCACTTCGCCTCCTTGGTTCACCAATTTTTGATGAGTCTTTTCAGTCATTTGTAGATGAGAAAATTCAAAATTTCAACAAAACCTCGAACAGACTTCTCAAAATTAATAGCCATATGGCTTTTACAATTATTCGGTTTTGCTTGTTTGTACCTAAATTTACGTATTCTTTGAGATGTTGTCAACTGTGGAAACACAGCGAGCTCTTGGAAGGCTTAGACAACATAATAAAGAATACTTTATCATCGGTTTTGAATATCTGTTTCGATGACAAGGCATGGTCGCAGGCCTCCCTGCCTGTCAAATCGGGAGGCTTAGGTATCCGCAAAATTTCAAGTGTAGCCCTGCCAGCGTTCTTGTCTTCCGTCTACAGCACTAGTTCTTTAGTGGAAAAAATTTTAAATCCGTCTTTGGTCTCACCTGGAAATTCATTCGAAATTTCGTTCTTAGACGAGGCTCGAATGGCTTGGCATAGTGCTTGCCCTGATGCTGCTCCCCCAAAATCTCTTTTGTCCCAACGGCAATGGGACGGGCCTCTGTGTGAGTTGACACGGAATTGTTTGTTACAAACGTGCTCCAGCTCTGCAGATCGTGCCCGTCTCCTGGCCGTTTCTAAATGGGAGTCAGGACATTGGTTGCAAGCACTTCCTTCATATAATACTGGCACTCTATTGGATCCCGTAACTTTCCGTATAGCAACATGTCTTCGGTTGGGTGCAAGGTGTTGCGCGCCTCATCAATGCCAGTGCGGTACTGTTGTCGAACAGCTTGGTCATCACGGATTATCGTGTACTAGGGCTGCCGGTCGGATGTCTCGCCATGCCAGCCTTAACGACATCATCCGGCAGGCCTTTGTCACCGCTAACGTACCAGCTATTCTCGAACCGAATGGTCTGTTGCGTGACGATGGTAAGAGGCCCGACGGCATGACTTTAGTCCCTTGGGAGCTGGGCAGGCCTATTGTGTGGGACGCTACATGTGTCGACACACTTGCGCCTTCCCATCTTTCAAGGACATCCGTGAGGGCTGGTTCGGCGGCAGATTTGGCCGAGGATCTCAAGAGGCGCAAATATGCAGGTCTCGACAGAGCCTACGCATTTGCTCCCCTTGGAGTCGAGACCCTAGGTCCGTGGGGCACCGAGGCTCTCCGGGTTTTCAAAAAATTATCTGAGCGCCTGGTCGAAGTGACGCGTGACCCGAGAGCTGGTGAGTATCTGGCGCAGCGCATTAGCATTGCCATACAGCGGGGCAATGCAGCCAGCGTCTTGGGGACGCTTCCGACTGGTATTGATATGGACCAGTTGAGCTATCTGTAGATTGTTTGCAACAGTCTGCAGTTAGCTCAATTGTTTCAATTGTAAATACTAGTTTAATTTCTTTATATTATTTGATTGTTATTTTCTTTGTCAATAAACTTATTCACTTATTCAGAATGAGAATCAATATTTTTTTTTCCTTACTAGCTGCTGCCCACGCCTTCGCTAGCGTTTTATCGGGATAAAAAATAGCCTATATGATATTCCAGGTCCCAAACTATGTATATCCATACCAAATTTCAGCCTAATCAGTTCAGTAGTTTTTGCGTGAAAGAGTAACAAATATATATATATACATCCATACGTCCATGCATACAAACTTTGACATTTATAATATTAGTAGGAAGGACCCAATGGGATATTTTTATCATATTGTACAGTCAGCTTTAGTATTGACTTTTACTATAAAACGTGAGTTATTCCGTGTTCGTCCCACTGGCTTCTGCCACGTTAATATGTTTTACTCTGTTACCATGTCTCAGTGTTACTCTATTAATCATTTATCATCCATCACAATTTTCAAAAAAATATTTGCCGCCACACACTTGAAAGAGTGGTTGTACGTGGTCGTTATATCAGAGAGGGTGGCACGCTTTGCAATCTGTGTTACTCTATTACCATCTCTCTTTGTTACTCAATATGTCATCAGGAACACTTTTCCAGAGGTATATGTCGCTAAATTCTTGACAATGTGTGCGTGGTTGTCATATCAGAGAGGGTGGCACGCTTCAGAATCTGGCGCCATTCTTCTCGCACCGCTGTTTTCTTTATACATTCATAGGGGACCGTTTAGTGCAGCTAAAAGTTACTTACTACTAGGTATTTGAGGTGTAGGAAAGAACGCTTAATCCCAACAGTTCAGTACAGTAGTTATGTACCGAACTACTGGAGCAGAAATTGTCCAAATACAAACAATAACGATACATAACCGAAATGACTTTATCCTGTACACTCCAAAATTATTTAGCTAGGTAAAGTACATACCTATATACGTATTAGTCTGTTTATTCTTTCAAAAAATCACTCAAAAAAGTATTACTTGAATCTCAAAGCATAAATTCAGTTCAAATACGCCCTTCTTTGCCTCATTTAGCTCGAAAATATTGATAATGTATAATAAAATTATTATTAATGTTGATAATGTACACAAAATTCTGGAAATGTACATAGATAAATTAATTCCATAATTTATATTATAATACTTTTATAAATAATAATATTTTCATAGTTTTTGTTATTTAAAATAAATTTACATATTATTTTTATTCTTTGTTGTAGGTATGTATTGTATAAGGCTGCCTTAAGCACCACGGTCTCCACGGAAGACCAGCACTATGATATGATCTGCTCTACCATAGGACATGCTGAGTGGATTCCGATTTTGTCAGTTTTTCTTTTTATATAAGGTTAATTTACTTTATTACTCATCTGTTCTGGCAAATAACAAGAGGTCTCCATGGCAACGGGTGTGTCATCCTTCACTCATCACATCAAACTAAATTAGACTCGAACTGTAACTAGATGTCGTCTCTTGCAAAATTTTATCGCGCTATCGAAGTGATCCAGTTGTAATTTAGACCCAGCTATCTCTTAAGACCCTCAATTTTGTCGGACATCATATAGCCTATAACCACCGGGGTATTGAGACGAATTCAACGATACCTTACTTGTTGAAATCGTAGTAGTAGTTTCAGCGCTACGTGGGAACAAAGAAATCGGCTACATACATACATACATACATACATACATACATAGGGTGCCAAAATCTTAACCCTCGCCCTTCGGTAGTCGGGTAAAAATCTTTTTACTTTTACTATTATAGAGGTATGTATAATTTCAAACGACTCAACTATACGTTTTTGCAGAGGTATCACCACATATTATAAAACAAAGTCCGTTGCCGCGCTTGTTTGTCTGTCTGTTTGGGATAAACTCAAAAAGGATTGATCGGATTTTCATGCGGTTTTCACCAATCGATAGGGTGGTGGTTCACGAGGAAGGTTTATATATGTAATTTATTAAGATCTTGTGTAAATTGGTTGAAATATAACAATAAATTATTGGAAGTGTCGGAAAAAGTCAAGCCGCCTGGAAGCTTAACTCGAAAACGCTGCCCTTTGTGTTTTAACAAAACAATGCAAGGTAGGATATTCCTCTACTACCCATGCGAATCCGGGGCGGGTTGCTAGTGTTATATAAGTTCGAGCAACTCAACTAAACGTTTACTCGTAGTAATAATTTTAGGCCAGTTGTTATTTACTGAGTGCTAGCAAAATCACAGTCGCAAACAAAGAACGTAGGTATTTTTTAATCAACGAATAAATGATTGCTCCGTTTAGTAGATCCATTAGCGTTGCTTGAATTGAAGCTTCATCTACTTCGCTCTGTATTTTAAAGTACCTTTTTGCTTGCTTTAGTACGCACGAACTTAAAAACAAAGTTAAGCGATATGTTACTTTGTAAGTTATTATTATAATCATCATCATATCAGCCCATACACGTCCACTGCTGGACATAGACCTGCCCCATACGACGTCACAAATAGCGGTCCTGAGCCCCCTCCATCCATCGACTCCCTGCGACCGCTACGATGTCGTCGGTCCATCGAGTGGATGGTCCCCCATGTAGGGGTGGTTTTGCCATAATCACCATTATTATAATAATTTGTTTATTATTGGAATGACATATTATATCTTAAATACATTATTTTATACATTTATTTATTTATTTAATATACACTGGAAATCACACAAGTTCAAAACTGTGTCGCATCTCCCATGGCCTAAACTCAGGATAACGTTAAAGCCAATTTCACCAAACAGAGAGCATAGTTTAATATTAATTTAGTAGTCAATTATACAATAAGTGAATGATAATAAAATCATTTGTTTAGCGAAATCGGGCTTTAACATATCTGACGTTCATCCTATATATGTCAAAGTTTGTAAGTATGGATTTTTGTTCCTCTTTCACGCAAAAATTACTGATCCGACTGAAATTTGTTATGGGTATAGTTTGGGACCTGGAATAACATATAGGCTAATATTTGACCCGATAAAATTATTTTCATCGGGACAAAAATTCATTAATTATAATTCTCGCTTCGGGCGAAGGCGCGTGCAGCAGCTAGTTTAAATAATGTTACTTAAACTATTATTCAACAATTGATGAAAAATTGGAACCTAATGAATTTATAGCTCTCACATTTTGTAATTGTTTGTGTGCTCCTGAGAATGCCGGTCTCATAAGAGTCCGGGCAACGGAGCGACCAGTGTTTGTTTGTGTATGTATGTGCGTGTGCGTGTGTGTGTGTGCGTGTGTGTGTGTGTCTGTGTGTTTTTGTAGAGCTCCTGAGAACACCAATCTGTGTTTGTTCATTTTACGAAGCTTTTACCCGGTTTTGACTTTGTTCACGTGGTTACCTATGTATGTAGATAAATAAATCTTATCTTAACTATATACTATATCTTAGCAATTTTTGAGAAAAAATAATGTATTTTGTAGTTTCTGACATGAATCACTATCATAATAAAACTAACAAAACTTTCTCATCTCCACCTTTGTGACTAGCCAATTGCATAGAATAGCGAGCCCGCATGGGCCGTACGCAAATAAGTTATATTTTTTATATTACCTATGCACACAATATATTTTTTTCAATACCAATATCCGATACCGAGGCTTTTACCGATTTTTATTTATAGTTTGTGTAGAATTAGACCACAACATAAAGTATCGTAGGCGGTTGCGTAGGCCGATATTATACTACGCAACCGCCTACGATATTCTGAGTTGCCAATACAAGCGAAATGGCTATTCTACCTATTTTATGGAATACAAATGTCATAGATTGTATCCTGTAATCTTTTATATAAAAATCTCGTATTTGTGACAAAACTCCTCCGAAACGGCGAGACCGATTAAAATTATTATTTTGTCTATATTTGGTAGGTACGAGAATAGGTTGTTATATATTTTTATACCCCTAAGTGATAAGAGTGGCCCACCCAAAATTTCTTTTTTTTTTTCGATTTTTTCGATTTCTACCGGAGGGTTATGATTTTAGCACCCTATGTATGTATGTATGTAGCCGATTTCTTTGTTCCCACGTAGCGCTGAAACTACTACCTCGATTTCAACAAGTGAGGTATCGATTGATTCGTCTCATTACCCCGATGGTTATAGGCTATATGGTGTCCGACAAAACTGAGGGTCTTAAGATATAGCTGGGTCTAAATTACACCTGGAACACTTCGATAGCGCGATAAAATTTAGCAAGAGACGACATCTAGTTACATATACATTTTTTCATTTGCCCATCCCTAGATGACCCGTTGCCATGGTAACAAATAAACACTTTACACAAGAGGTCTCCATGGCAACGGGTTTGTCATCCTTCACTCATCACATCAAACTAAATTAGACTGTTCGAGTCTAATTTAGTTTGATGTGATGAGTGAAGGATGACAAACCCGTTGCCATGGAGACCTCTTGTGTAAAGTGTTTATTTGTTACCATGGCAACGGGTCATCTAGGGATGGGCAAATGAAAAAATGTATCGATATACATATATTGTATCGATATATGTATGGTAAAAAAATAATATAGTTAAAAACTAAAACACGACTACATAAAAGTCTTAAACAAGCGTTCACCTATTGTCCATAGCATTTTCTTTTGATACTTAGGTAGTCGGAGGCATTTGTTACTAATTGTACCCTAGGTATATGGGGTGGGTGCCTCCGACTACCTAAGTATCAAAAAGAATTGATATGGACAATATGCGAATGTAGTCGGGTTTTAGTTTTTAACTATATGTTTTTAATACACAGTTTATACCATCGACTTAGGATTTTTTCACTACGTTGTATAAAAGATAGCAGCAGTTATAAAAATTCATTGAATTATTTATTTTTATTTTAAATTTGTTTTTTTTTTTTAAAGAAACTAATAACCTACATCCTCAACATTTACACAGTTTTTTTTATTTGCGGGTCAAGTAGCTAAGCTACCGATTCCTCGGGAATAATGTACTCCATAAAATAGCTAAAGAATCAATAAAATCAGAGCACATTTATCGGAAAAATTGGCAAACATACATACATACAGCCGAAAATAGAATCTCTTCTGTTTTTGAAGTCGTTTAAAATAAATATTGTTACAAAGTATAGGTTATAATAATGTATAATTGATAAATAAGTACATATATAATAGGTAAAAAAGGAGTGGCAACATAAAATAACGTATTGTGCGTCAGCAATAAAACCTTATTCATTTTAGTACCATCACGACATGATTACCTTATTTTTTCGGGCTTCCACAAGGTAAGAAGCCTGCTTGGCAAAGCTATAATTAGAAATTGAGTAGACAAAGGCCTACTCAATTGAAATTCGCTCAGTGAGTGGGATCAAACGACGAAGTTTACAGTCAGGGAACGTGAAGAAGCGTGGATTTGTTTTATAATCAGTTGAGTAGGATGATACAAAAATTCCTAGCACCTATTTGTGACCAAGTTTTCACTGAAAATGCTATCAATTCAGACGGTGAAAAAGTTAATTGAAATTGAAAGTAGGCAAGTTACTCAACATTTTCAACCTGGATTATAAACGCTTACCATTTATGCCAATAGGGTGGCATCATGTAAAATTGAATATATGAAAAGTAGAAAACAAAAGTACACGTTTGAAGCGGTACTTATTTGTATTTTGTTACTTGTTTTTTTATATTTGATTTATATTTCGTCCTGATGGGTCGCTTGATAGGAAACAATAATTGGGCCTGTTTAGGGCACGCTTGCCTTCAAAGATGCTACTTTTCTTTTGACGAAATCTATTGTGTTTTGTACTTCCTAAGTCTCATTTCGATTATCTCGGGCCATCAAGTGACCTATAAATGTAACGAGTCACATCATGGCCAGATATCATTAAGTAGTTACAAATTACGGTAAAAGACATGTGGGGCGGAAGCCAACAGCTCAGAGACCTTTTATGAGGATTAATCTAGAAGTATTATTTCCACACAGTTTTGCTAACTACTACAATTCAAGTATTCAAACTTCCAAGATTCTTTTGTCTGGTTACATCCCATGTACTATGTTCGTTTAATTTACTTCCCGTAAGTGAGTGTACACAACTCCTGAACACTCCCAGTGTCAATACGTTGTCCAATTACGGAGCCCTTTAAAAAAAGGCTGACGAAGCCCTCCACACATCGTTTCTCTCGGTAAAACGGTAAAAAGAAGCTAAAGAGTCACGTTTGGCATTTGAAACAGACTGAGGTTTTATTTTCCGCACGCCGTTAAAAGGGACAGTTTATGTTTTTTTTGTAGGGGTTATTACTGTGAATAGCACTTCGAGTAGTTAATTACTAATGCCATAAATATTTAGCTAGTCTATAATCATTTGAATTTCTTAGTGTCGTATCCATAATATGCCACAGTTGGGTGTGTAATTTAATATTTTTAACTATCCAAAACTGTCATAAGTCCACGAATATCGAAATCTGACTTTTTGATTTGGTTGCTCCTTTTAAATGTCAATTTACCAACTCACCAAATCAAATCTGTCCACAATTGTAGCGGGTAGGATTATCTAAGGTCCACAATGATAATATTTCTATGCAGTGTACTTTGACAGTTTGAAATTTACCAACTCAGTTCCGAGCTGAAACCGAACTCCTGTTAAAACAGCAACATTCAACTACAATATCAATATTATCCGAGCTTTGTAAATTCCCGAGTTCGCTGAGAGGTTTCATGGTACCTAATTAAATCATCTCTAACTCTTATGAAAGCAAGCCAGCTTTTATGAAAGCAACAATTTAATTTACATCCATGACCCATCTAATAAATTGCGTTCCTCTTCAAATCTAATAATAAGTAAAAGCTATGCTAATATTCGCCAAACAGTTTTTGTTCGGAGTTGAGATCCAGAGGCACCAAACAAACAATTCAATAAGCGCATCAATAAAACAAATAGACCTTCCGTGGATATAAGATGAATAAAATAGGAATATACCTATCCGTAACTGTCTCAATAACGGGGAAGCAACAGATTGTGACATCGGTCCGTGGTAGATACGGTTCGATTGAGTGCTTACTGCGAACAACTGACTGGATAGAGCTTGGGTATTGATTTTAGTTTATCTTGTCTAAGGTATATTATATATATCCTTACTTAGGTATATATATATGTATATATATTTCATAAACTTTGTTTCATAATTGCATGCATGCATGTTAATACTTAAGTAATCATTACCTACTTGTTATTATATTTACCTCATAAATCGTAATTTAGCACCTTTTATAGATTAAGTGAAGTTTGAGCTCTAGCATAAGGTTGGGTTGGGAAGCTGCAACACAGTTTTAAACTATAGCAGTTTCCAATGTTCTTATAGTATATATAATCCATGTTTACTTACTTTCACAAATAAATTGATTGATATATATATGCATATAGTTTCATATGTATTAAGTAAAATCCCTCCCGTGAACGCGAGGTCAGGCAAAGTGTCACGACACGAATCGCTGCCCTTTTTTAACAGACTTCGAAAATGATGAAGTTCTAATATTCTCCATGTACATACTCGTATGTATTTTTTTGTATGTTAGTCGTGTAAGTTTGAATTTAAAGGAATTCGTCGGTTTTTAGTTTTTGTAAAAAGCATCAAATTATATTCTATTTAGTGAAAAAAAAACGCGACAATGTTCTCAATAATGCTTTATTTCGCCATTTTGTACCTCAAACCGTTATGTAACAGATTCGAGAGAGGAGCCCACACTATAGTCGTATTCCATCAAGATGAGGATACGATAATATAACAGTAAAAACGGATCCGGTCATCCGTCTCAACCCCGATTTTATGTCCCCTCGTTTATCTGGAGACTCAGTTCAACTGCCTTATGTTTTATGGACTGTGTTGGATGAGTTCACCTGTAGAGGGAAAGTGACTAAGTAGTTATGAGAGCAAAAGAGGAACAGTCAGCGAGCGAAACCAATTGATTTTGAAAGTGCCGTAAAGTCCTGAACGTATTGTTCAGCAGTTTCCGGCATAAGTATCTGGTGACTTGAGGTTAAGAAAATCATGTAACATTAATATTGGTGACGCGGCAGTAAAACGGATCCGGTCATCCATCTCGCTCAACTCCGATTTTATTTCCCCTCGTTTATAAAAGACGATCTAAGACTTTAGTAACTCACTGTAACGTCATTCATCCGTAATATCACTTTTACAAGAATTCTACGAATTTATTACAAGAATTCAAAAAAATATTACAAGTAGTATCTAAGTACTTATTGTTATTGCCATACTAGACTTATTTAATACCTAACATATATTTATTATAGATTAGCAGCCTACCATATATTTATTTAAGAGATAGCAAACCTAAGCAAACAGATAAAAGAAACTATGAGGAAGGACCGAAAAACACACAGATTAAAAACATTCGAAGAACATATAAAGCGAACTGGTGGTATTAAGAAAGCTGTAAAAATCCTAACAGACAACAGAGAATGGATAGCACAGATTAAAAACAAAAGAGGAAACTGCATAACCAAACGACCAGATATACTCGCCACTGCTACAGAATTCTACCGCGATCTTTACACGAGCCAAAAGAATATACTAGAGACAAAGCTGCCTGGAGAAGATGAGGTATCGGTAATACTTCCTAGAGAGGTAGAAAAAGCTATCAATACACAAAAAAAAGACAAAGCACCCGGACCCGACAGCATAACAAATGAATTCTTAATAGCTGCCAAAGATACTATCGTCAAATTCCTCACAATGATATTCAATGAAGTATTAAAAACTGAAATAATCCCGAAACAATGGCTATCATCTACTATTATACTCATCCACAAAAAAGGGGATAAGAATGATATAGGCAACTATCGGCCAATCAGCCTGATGTGAAACATATATAAAATATTTTCCAAAATAATTCTTAACCGTGTTACAAAGCTCCTCGACGAGAATCAACCAATGGAGCAAGCTGGCTTCAGAAGGGGTTACTCCACACTCGACCACATCCATGTCATCAAACAGCTCATAGAAAAAGGCAAAGAATATAATATGCCTTTATACTGCTGTTTCGTGGACTACTCCAAGGCCTTCGATTCCCTGGAACACGAAAACATATGGCAAGCACTTAGCAATCAAGGGATCGAAGATAAATATACAAGGATAATTAGAAACATCTACAAAAATAGCACTGCAAGCGTCAAACTGGAAAGAGAGGGGAAACAAATAGGAATAAAAAGAGGAGTACGCCAAGGAGACCCTCTAGTCCCAAAGCTATTTTCTGCAGTTCTTGAGGAAATATTTCGACACCTAGATTGGGAGAATTATAGCCCAAAACATAAACGGAGAAAAACTTACACATCTTAGGTTTGCTGATGATCTGATAATCCTGTCCAACACACCTGATGAACTAGCTAAAATGATACAAGACCTTGACAAAGAAAGTGGAAAAGCAGGGCTATCGATGAATACTCAGAAAACTAAAGTTATGACAAATAGTAATATAAAACCAATAACACTTAATGGCAACCCAATAGAGTATGTTAAGGAATACACTTATCTCGGACAAGTAATTTCACCAAACGATCTAACTACAAAAGAAATAGAAACAAGAATAGGGAATGCTTGGAAGAGATACTGGACTTTCAAAGAAATCATGAAAATCAAAGAGGTTAGTATGAAAATTAAAAGAAAACTATATAACACATGTATTCTTCCGATGTTAACATATGGATGCCAAACATGGGCTTTGACGAAAGCGCATAACAAAAAGTTGGAAGTTTGCCAGAGGTCTATGGAGAGAAGTATGCTTAGTATAAGAAAATCAGACAGAGTAAGAAACACAGAGATCAGGGAAGCAACGAAAATAGAGAATGTGACATTGGTAATTATAAAAAACAAATGGAGATGGACGGGTCACACCCTAAGAGGAAAGGAAAGGTGGAGCAAAACAATTACAAGCTGGCAACCCAGAAACCAAAAGAGGAAATGTGGAAGGCCGTTCAAGAGGTGGGAGGATGACTTAAAAGCTATCGCTGGAAAGCTATGGCCAAGAACGGCCAGAGATAGAAGCAAGTGGAAGAAGCTGGAAGAGGCCTATGCCAAACTAGGGCAAACAGATGACACGTGCTAGAATAAGTTATATTTAAGGAAAACAATTGTAAGTTATCTGAATAAAGGCTTATATTATTATTATTATATATTCATTATGCAAGCGGTGTTTACCTTTATGTGGTTGGTGCATAACAAAAGGTCATAGTCATCATCTACATATCAGCCCATAGGTCAAAGTCACTTATAAAATGTATTCTGTAACACTTTTTCTAAGATGTTGTTATTTTTATGAGCTAAGTATATACCAATTAGAATTTCGTAGAATTCTTTCAATAAATTCGTAGAATTCTCTATTTATTTATTTACTACTTAAAGGAAACGACCAAATAAATATCCAAATAAATAAACAGAGAATTCTACGAATTTATTAAAAGAATTCTACGAAAGTTTACTTTCATGACCCACGAAGCACATATCCGGATGCATCTCCGGATGCATCTGCGTCGAGGCAGTGAATGCGTTAACAATTTCTAGTGACGAAGTGAGGATTTTTTTTTGTATAGAGTTTTGTTTGTTCTCAATCTCAACTGTTGGCAAGTGAGTGTGTGGCCGATTTACCACGGAGGTCTAAAAGATACCTATTTACTTTTGTCTCGAACAGACTCCGGTTGTTGTTGAACCTTAAAACAAAAGATACCTATTCACTTTTGTCTAGAACAGACCCCGGTTGTATGTATTTGAACCGTAAAACAGAAAATACCTATTCACTCTTGTCTCGAACACACCCCGGTTGTAGTTGAACCTTAAAACAAAAGATATCTATTCACTATTGTCTCGAACAGACCCCGGTTGTAGTTGAACCTTAAAACAGAAGATATCTATTCACTCTTGTCTCGAACAGACCCCGGTTGTAGTTGAACCATAAAACAGAAGATATCTATTCACTCTCGTCTCGAACAGACCCCGGTTGTAGTTGAACCATAAAACAGAAGATATCTATTCACTCTTGTCTCGAACAGACCCCGGTTGTAGTTGAACCTTAAAACAGAAGATATCTATTCACTCTTGTTTCGAACAGACTCCGGTTGTAGTTGAACCATAAAACAGGAGATATCTATTCACTCTTGTCTCGAACAGACCCTGGTTGTAGTTGAATCATAAAACAGAAGATATCTATTCACTCTTGTCTCGAACAGACCCCGGTTGTAGTTGAACCTTAAAACAGAAGATATCTATTCACTATTGTCTCGAACAGACCCCGGTTGTAGTTGAACCTTAAAACAGAAGATATCTATTCACTCTTGTCTCGAGCAGACTCCGGTTGTAGTTGAACCATAAAACAGAAGATATCTATTCACTTTTGTCTCGAACAGACCCCGGTCGTAGTTGAACCTTAAAACAAAAGATATCTATTCACTATTGTCTCGAACAGACCCCGGTTGTAGTTGAACCTTAAAACAGAAGATATCTATTCACTCTTGTCTCGAACAGACCCCGGTTGTAGTTGAACCATAAAACAGAAGATATCTATTCACTCTTGCCTCGAACAGACCCCGGTTGTAGTTGAACCATAAAATAGAAGATATCTATTCACTCTTGTCTCGAACAGACCCCGGTTGTAGTTGAACCTTAAAACAGAAGATATCTATTCACTCTTGTCTCGAGCAGACTCAGGTTGTAGTTGAACCATAAAACAGAAGATATCTATTCACTCTTGTCTCGAACAGACCCCGGTTGTAGTTAAACCTTAAAACAGAAGATATCTATTCACTCTTGTCTCGAACAGACTCCGGTTGTAGTTGAACCATAAAACAGAAGATATCTATTCACTCTTGTCTCGAACAGACCCGAACAGAAGCATAAAAAAGCTCAATTCAAAACCTTAATATAATAAAGTCTGTTTTACAAATAAATATTTATTATGATATCGAGAATGTTATATGTGAGGTATGTTACATAATATTGATTTTAACTAGTAACAACATTCGTGGTTTGTAGAATTAATTTAAATAAACATGAAATAACGTTTCATGGACAGTAAAGGTTCTAGTAACAGACTCGCTGTTATATGAAAATGAATTTCGTGATTATTATTGGGAAAAAAGTGATCACTTTGATTTTTTGTTCACTTCAATCTTTTTAAGGTAGAGAAGCGAACAAGAAACCTTTACCTTGTTAGTTTTCGAGTTGGAGCAAAACTCGTCCCAAGCTTTTTATCCTCTAGATAATCCGATTTCGAGAACAAATTCATTTACAAATTGATATTCCGACAATTTCACTTTGAAAATCGGTTACATTTATTTATTTATTTATTTATAAAATACATGAATTCCATCATAACATTGGAACGGCCATGGCCAGGCAAAAGCCTCTTGTTTGGGGTAGACAAGATCGGCTGTGGGACGTAAGAGTAGTAATTATTTTAGGTAGGTATTGGATCGGCTGAACTTGTGTTCGTCAAATCTAGATAAAAATGAAAAAAGATCGGTTTATCTGTTGGAAAGTTACGATACCACAAGTAAGATACACATATACACGAATAGATACTTATAGATACTAATAGACACAAAACAAATAGACACACGTTGATACACCACACTGAGCTTTTGTAGTGTCTTAGTTTCTTGTTTCTTATGTATCTAAAACCCTCATGTAAAAATGTTCTGAATAAATGATTTTTATTATTTACTAGCTGACCCGACAGACGTTGTCCTATCATTGAATTCAAATAACTGCCAGTTGTTTTAAACGAGCTTAGCAAAGAGTATGTCATTCCGGGGCTAAGGTTATATTAAAAAAGTTTATAATAAAGGTAGTCGTTAAGTTTATTCTAAGTTTCTGCGCAATTTTTGTAATTTTATTTTAATGTTTGTACGTTAATACGTCGTAGAAACGACGTATTAGAAAACAGTAAAAAATAAAGATAAATGAAATCGGTAAAGCCGTTCTCAAGTTATAGGAGTACCAGGAGAAATAGGGGTTATTTTTATATACCTACAAGATTTTAATATTTATTACACTAAACATATAGAACAGGTACAATGTCGTGGACCGGTTCAGAATCAAAGTAATATAAAAAATTCAAAATCAAAACAGTGGAGTCGTGAGCCTCTGAGAATAAGCCGTAATTTTGCGTTGCAGCTAAAAGCAACTCACAGTACAACTACCCACCTATTTGCAAACGTGTATATTTAGAGCACTTAGCCATAGCAGGTATAGAGCACATAGCACTCCACTGCAATTAGTGCTCTCGGAATAGATGCAACATATTGAAGGGTTTCGAAGTACAGCCTTCGTAGCTCCTCTACCTGTACTATGCATCACTGTTTCAAGGTAGAATCGACTTTTAAGGCAACCCTTTTGTGTTCCTGGCATGGAAAAACGATAAAATCTGTATTTCAGTTTAAAATATGATTGTTTTAGTGTAAACGTAAATTTCGATTCTCTGCTAACATGTCATAGTCTTTTATAGTTTATAGCAAAATTTTTGATTTTCCTATGGTAACTCAGCGGAACATAGGCAAAAACATGTGTCCCCAGGCTTTTCCACCTTTGTATATCTAACCGTTCCAAAAACTGATTACCGGTTACGGCACATAATATTGCGTGTCACATGTCGCCGACAATGCATGGTAGTAAATAAGTAAATTTTATGTATGTTAGACTAAGGTATATATTTTTATATGGGCCGTAGTTTTTAAGTATTTTATATCCTGTACTTAATCATTTACTACCTGTGTTGCCTAAAATAAATGATTTATTTATTATTTAAAAAGAGGGACAGACCGAACTTATTTCTACAAGTTCAGAAATAAGTTCGGTCGGTCCCTCTTTTTAAATAATTTGAAATTTTTCGGTCTGTATCCTCGTGACTAGCAAGGGAATAGATCGAACTTCTTTTTCACAGATGGCAATAATAATGTTTTGGCCATGTTCAGCAGTGAACATACACTTGAGAGCAATAAAATCGCACATCCGCACATTTTTACTTAAAAGTTCAATTTTTTTTTTATTTGGAGCTTACAGCAAATTAAAATAAAATTAAATTAAAGTGCATAATCTAGGCATTCGCAGAACTGATAAAGGGTTGACATTTACCTTTAAAAACAACTCATTAGCAACAAAACAATAGACCCCCTTATGTCGCTCGATCCAGGTAAGGCCGGCAGCGGGATTTATCGCAGGTATAAAAGAGTGCATATTGAGGGAATGGTCATCATTTGCATACCAACGTACAGTGTGAAAGGTTCTCTATTGATATTGGCTTCAAACGGAACACGAAAATGGATACTACACCAGAAGTAGCCGCTCAAGTGGTTGCCCTTGTTGAATCGGGGCTTAAGCAAAGTCAAGTGGCTCGACAATTGAGTTTGAGCCGATTTACCGTTCGGCGTGTATACCAGAGGTATCAAGAGACTGGTGGCTACAAACGGCGACAAGGATCGGGCCGTCCCCGTGCTACAACAGAGCGTGATAACCGCTTTCTTATAACGACATCTTTAAGAAATCGTCGTTTGAACGCATTTCAACTGGGCCAACGACTTCAAGAAGTTCGTGAAGTAGAAGTTAGCCGGTGGACAGTCAGAAGACGATTGAGAGAAGGTGGCCTGACTGCACACAGGCCAGCAAACGGACCGAAATTGACCCCAGCCCACCGAGAAGCCCGCCTTCAGTTCGCTCGAGACCATTTGAATTGGACCGAAGAGCAGTGGAGTGCAGTCCTGTTCTCTGATGAGTGCAGGATGTGCTTGCATGGCAACGACGGACGGGGGAAGGTGTATAGAAGATCGGGAGAACGATTTGCCCAATGCTGCATAACAGAACGTGTCGCCTATGGCGGTGGATCAATCATGTTTTGGGGAGGCATGTCTATGGAAGCAAAAACCGAGCTTGCCTTCATCACCGGACCGAATACTGGTCGCCAATCAAGAGGATTGACATCCATACGATACATTGAGGAAGTACTCGAGAGCCACGTCGTACCTTTTGCTGGGTTTATCGGCGAAAACTTTCTGTTTATGCAAGATAATGCAAGACCGCATACTGCTGGCATAGTGATCGAGTACCTTCAAGAGGTGGATGTGACCGTTATGGAGTGGCCAGCTCGAAGCCCAGACCTCAATCCCATCGAACATCTATGGGACGAGCTGAAAAGAAGAGTTCGAGGCCGAGATGCTCCTCCATCGACTCTACAGGAGCTGCAACAGGCGATCGCAGAGGAATGGGAGGCTATTCCTCAAGACTTTATCAAAAGTCTAGTAACATCAATGAAAACACGGATGGAGTCAGTGATTCAGGCTAGGGGAGGGAACACTCGATATTAATAACAAACTTTAAATTAATTTTATCTTTTAATTTCATAACTTTGACACCAATACTTGAATAAAGAATTTTTTACTAAACATGCATTTTTGTTATTGATCCACAAAAGCATTTTTATGTAATGATTGAAAGACAAATCAGATACCACTGGATAGGTATTAAAATAGACTATGAATCTGCATTACAGAAACATAATATTTTTTGTTTTTTTTTTAGTTATGTCAAAAAATCATGAATGTGCGATTTTTTTGCTCTCAAGTGTAGTAAGTGAACTAATGAGCATGTGCTACGGATATGTTTTTCAATTTATAAAAGTTTCATCTGTCCCATCGTTACTAAAAGGGGGACAGATCGGACTTCTTTTTCCCAGGGAGAGAGAGAGATAATTTATTTACCCAGAAAAAATAGATAACTTATTAACTAAACAATATTTAAATATAAATAGTAGGTAACACAGAAAAAAATATGAGATGATAAGGGTAACGGGTCCCATGTTGGCATTTGCCCAATACTGCGCTGGTTTTCAGGCAGGCCCGTGAGAGTGAAGTCTGCTTATTTACTAGCACTATTACTAACGGTGGGTAACATTATACATTTTGTCAATTTAGGTAGGTAGGTACGCAAAATACAAAAAAAAAACTATTACTAGGGAGAGACTAGGAATTATTCCCACCTGGGAATAATTCAACAGTGGACTTAGTACGTGCACTGATGAGTATGTGCTACGAATGTGCTACATGCTACGTTGTAGCAAGCTACAGATTGCTACACCGTGGTACTACGTCACTATGAAATAGCCAGTCTACGTGAAGAAAGAAACCAATAAAAACACTCTAATTTTCCAAATAGAGTGCTTTTATTAGTACGAAAGGAATACGACAAACGCTGTGGCGTGACGGGCAAAGGTCCACCTGTGACGCAGGAGGTTGCGGGTTCGATTCTAGCCTTGGGACAAATGTTTGTACGATCTGCAAATATTTGTCCCAGAATGTTCTGGGTATTTTTCTATGTAATAATATTAATTATCTAAGTATACTATGTAATATATTGTATTAAGTATATCAATCATCTAATACCATATCTCTGCTTAGCTTGGGACTAGATGATGCTGTGTGGATTGTCAAGCATTATTTATTACTTAATTTTTTAATATCACGCAGTCGTTAAAAACACACGAATGTTATCCACGCGCATTTCCTTGACAAGAACACTTCTATAGTAATAATTTCGTACCGGTCTACGGTAGACTCGAACGAAATGCACATCATATTGAATAGCGTAAAAAATTAGTCGATCCGAGTCGACAACTTATATGCGGAAAATTCGGATTATCGAGTATTTTTAACATAAAAATGCAAATAATTTGCTTTCTAATGGCGTTGCAAAGTACTCATGTCAAATGTCATCAATGTGTCAGTGTCACACACAGGTGTCATAGGTTCGTATTATCTATAAACCAGCTTGCGTCCGGGGCAGTCAGATCCTTCAACTTCAACTTCTTGATTAATGGTGGGTTCTGTGTTTGGATTGACGCAATTCTATCAGTGTCTGTCTCATGGCAGCATCGCAAGTTCTAGCACATTATTTACAATCGTAGACTGAACATAGAGCATAAACCCTCAATCTACGTTTACAAAAAACATTAATGTGAATTTCGCGCAGATTTCACGGAAACTTTTCATTAGAGTTGATAGAATTTGTAGGCCCACTAAGTACTTACTATATTATTGGTTAAGAACCGATGACTACAGAAGTATCATTAACATTATATAAAAAAAAATATGGAATATTATTATATGACTACATTTTACCCGAGCGAAGCCGGGTTTTCATCTAGTTTTATAATAATTCTAAATATTCGAAAACGCAGCCGCATTTTCCTCAACCGAATTTGAGTAGCAAGGTTTTACGGAAACAATAAGATCCGTAATGATGATAAAACACGGGTAAATAAAAACTTTCATTTACCGGCTGTCACCCGAATCTGTGGACAGGACCTTTGTCTTATTTTAGCAACGATTTGTAAGCGGGCCGTATTTACGGAAAAAAAGTTGTGTAGTCGTGTTTCTTATTTAATTCGCGAGATTTTTCTGAACATGCACGATCACATGCGAGAGAAAGTTCTTAGAATCTTTTTTTGAGAAACACACAGAAAAGTTTCATTTTTTTGCAAAATTTTGCTAGCTTAGAACTATAATGTGATTTTGCACTATGTTTCTGAACTCAGTAATAATAAAGTTATCCACGCCAGGATACAAAAAAGTATCAAACAATCCGAACTAATTCTATGTTTTGCTCAGAAATAGATAACGAACACAAAAAATACCTATAGGATAAAAGCTTGCGAAATAATTATTTAGATAGTGTGAATATAGCCGTAGTTAGCTCCTACCCTCAACGTGAAGTTAATGGCGTGCCAAATTGAAAACGCAGTTTTTACCGGTTTCAAAATAGAATTTCTGAAACTGAATTTCTAAACCTTTAAGAAGTAAAATTTTTATTAGTTTGAAAATACTTAAAACCGACATAGTAATTCCCCTTAATTTCACACTGATTTTTAGTTTTGCGGGATAAATACTTATACCCCGGGAATAAATGAAAAAATTGATAATTGACGCAATAAACGACAAATATACAAAAAAATATATACATACAGCCGAATATAGAACTTCCTCCTTTTATCGAGGTCTAGGTTTAAACATTTGATACCTTTTTACGGTTTTGTCATGCATGGTTAACGCCATTTTTTTATCATAAGCTGCAAAAAACCTTACAAATATATACGTTTAGAAGTTTTCCTCAGCACCGCGATTATTATCATTTGCTGTAAATTCAGAAATCGGAGTTGAACCAATTAGGACTTTTTATCGAATGCCATTCGTCGAATGATACTAAAATTCCAATTTTTATTTTAAGCTTAATAGCATTTTCGGGTTTACTGTTGTCCATTTGAAGGAAATTGTTTCAGTTTTATTTCTGCTTTTATATTTTACACACACAATTTTATGGTTATTCAATTCTATTCGAAACGCAACAATAAACTTGACTTATTTTTATTCCTGTGCAATTTTTCTATGGCCGGGAAAATGCATACAAAAGCGGTGTCTTTTTATAATAAAGAGTTTAGCTCAAAAAAATTATATTTCCATAGTTTCTGTCATTTATTTGCAGCCTTTTGCTCAAAGTCTTTCCACACACTACCTTTATTTCTTAAGGCAGTTGTAAGCCTCAAGCTAGCGCCGTCGCTGCCTTTTCTTTCTTATAAATACGTTAATCAAAGGAATTTCCTAATATCCACTGTACTGTTTATGATACCTTTCATAAGTTTTTTTTTAATGTCCATAAATTAGTTTTCATTTATTTCCTTTAAGCAGAATAGTGAAGTTGCTCTTCGTGGCTATCGAACTCTGTTTTCGTTTCTCTGTCTAAATTATACGAAACTAAACTATTTCAGAGGGATTAAAAAAGCTTATGATAGGAATCGCAAACTGTACATTGGATAATTGGAAAATTCTTGTGCTTAACGGTAATGAGGGCTTTTCAATGCGACCTTTACAAAAAAGTGGTTGCCATAGACTAAGAAGATAGATGGAGCTGTATGAAACTCAAGTGTCAAAAATCTAACGGAAACGGTGGAAACAGAAAATTATTTCGTTGTTTATTTTATGATACTTGACTTTTGTGCAGCCCCGTCTAGTATCAAAAAAAAACCGTAATTGTTTTTTTTTTAAAGATTGCATTGAAAAGCCCTCATTATAAGTAAAAATAGGTGGTGGCGCTAGTGTGCGGCATACAACCGCCTTAAAGCCGTGAACTAGTTTTACGTGTAGAAATGGACGCTTTGTATAAATCTGAGTAAAGGACAAGCGTTTTTTAACCGAGTCACGTAGTGGCCGGAAAGAGAGGTCGATGGTTTCACCATTTGTGGTAGGCCTTTTAGGCACACATTTTCTCTACTGTTCATTTTACTTATAAAACAGTTTTTTATCTTATTTTTATAAATAAGTTTTCAACTCGTGCAAACAGAAACTGTAAAATTTTATGATTCCTTTTTCTGACGTTTATCCTGTACTTACTTCTATTTAAAATTATCATTTTTTTTAAGTATAAAAATATTTATTTGCTGCAAATACAAAGTTTACTTAAACTACCATATTACATCTAAAAAAAAAAACGAAGCTTAACTTAAAATACATTACTGTTGTGGTACATTTTGTAGTTTGCTGAGTAGATTTTACAGGTGATTTTCGTCGACTTCCTCACTAGGCTGAGCCTGTATTGTATTGTATTGTTGTTAAAAAACTAAAAATCGACGTCATATTCCTTAATACATTATATTTACACCGTTTTTTAGTTCTGCGAAACTTATATCTCATATTTTTTTATGGAACTACCTCGGATCATTCTCTATACAATTGCGAAAGAATTTACAAAATCGTTCTATTTTTTTCCCAAAGGCATTTGTATTTATCCCGCAAAACATAAAGACAGTGTAAAAGTTATGTGAACGGGTTAACTACTTCTTTAGATTGTGTCGGGAGAGCAATATATTTATTTTTATGGTAAAACAAATGTATACTTTATATGGATCTTTCTGCAAAGGTAGGTACCGCACGCACGTCATCGAGCCAATGACACGATTCTTTTAAGTTTTTTTTAAGTTATTATGTTGGTTAGCCTCTAAGGTATTTACTACATGGTGACACAAGGCCGAAGTAGGTTACTTAAGTAGAGTACTTAAGTAACCTACTTCGGTCTTGTGATGCCTGAAATATTATTATGTTTCTCATTTCCATGATCACGGGCCATATAGTGACCCGATTCTTTGTGAGGCATGCGTGGGGCCGAAGCCAACAGCCCTTTATGATAATTAATGTAAGGGCGAGAGCTACACATAGCGGGTATCATCCTTGGTTGCACAATATGATACACCCTGATGATATCCGCCAGGTGTTGCAAAGTTATTAAAATATCAAAAAAGCCATTTTAGTGTGGTGAATGGATGGACTGGGTAATTGGGCTTTGGGGGAGACTATGGACGCCTGCCATAAACATACTCTCAATCAGCTCTCAATACTGTAACAAGCGGCAGACGTTGGTTTGCCGAATGCTGGATGCGGTCCTCAAAATGTTATTATTATTATACCTACTTGAAAAACGGGAAAGTTGGAATGGCATTAACTTTATAAATAAAATACAAGAGCGTGTCGCCTAAGTATAATAACTTGAACTCTCGTGAATAATAAAATGAGATAAAAGTGCAAAAGTATGTTTAATAAATAAAAAAGAGTGAAACCATGACGGTAATGTCGCTTTTCGCGAAAAGTGACTTTTGTGTTCGAGGAAAATTTTATTATTTCATAAACAGGGACAATGTTCCAGTGAAATACATTACGTAAACTCTTTAGATACCTATCCAAATATTAATTGAATAAAAGCAAACGGAGGTATAAAATAAATCTTCTTTCATGTAAATACATATATATTTTTTTTATAAATAATTCCTGGTATAACCTTTTCATTTCACGAATTTTACCAAAAAAATTATTAAAACAAGTCTTATCTAACCGTTTGTTGACAAAAAAGTTTTTCAATACGAGTACTACACACAACAATCTTCTATAACTTAGGGATGTTGTAGCTAGCTCATCTTCCACCTGCGATCATCAGTGCTTCTTCAACGCAATCCTTCAAAAGCAAACTAAAGTTCTGGCTTATCGAACAATGTTATTATATATTTAATGAATTATTTGATTGAATTTTATTTTCAATTTTTATTTGATTGTTATTTTCTTTGTCAATAAAGATTTTTATATATATTCTTATGTTATAAACATTATAAATTCATAGACGACTAATCAATTTAATTTATCTTATTGCAATACCTATGTATGAATGTATACAATGTAATTATATTTAAGAAATGACCTGTAACCCAAAACATTATGAATAAAAAAACTGAAACTGAAACTACTAATTGAAAAAAATAGTCTTAGGCCAAGTTTTGTTTCATTCCACTAAAAAAAATAACTATACAAAATAATTATGTCTAGAAGTTTGTAGGTATACAATCAAACATCATTATATAGAATAACTGTGGTTCAATGATAAAGTACTATGAATGTATGTATGTATCTTCAACATACATTATATCCAAACTTTCGCATTTATAATATTAGTGTGATTATATTCTACTGAACAAAAAGACATAACGAATGTAAAAACGTTCGTTCGTCTCTTGTCAGCAATCAAACGCAAAAAAGATTACGCGGCAAATTCTTTTGATGGCTCAACGTTTGATGAAATTTAACAGGAGTAGGTCATACATAGGTACGTTCTACGTCACGTGAATTTAAATGAGAGAAAATCTTATTACCGACCTTATGTGCTGAATCCTGTGGCTTCGAATTTAGTTACAACAACGCTTTCATTATAGGCCTTGTGCATAAGCTCAAAGTCACCCAGCGAGCTATGGAGAGAGCTATGCTCGGAGTTTCTCTAAGCGATAGAATCCGGAATATGGAAATCCATAGAAGAACCAAAGTTACGGACATAGCTCTCAGAATTAGCAGGTTGAAGTGGCGATGGGCAGGCCATATAGCTCGTAGAACCGATAACCGTTGGGGAGTACAAGTTCTTGAGTGCGACCGCGATGCAATGCGAAACGGAGTGTGGGAAGAAATATTCGACTCCGCGCCGACCCCCCGTTGGGGGCTCTGGCGGCTCAGGATTGCTATTTGTGGCGTCATCGTCATTTGGTGGTAGCCTATGTTCAACAGTGGACGTATACGGATTGATGATGAAATGCTTTGATTCGAGAAAAGCCTCTCTAATCGATATATTGTCAAGTTTGACCCTACTGCTCTGCGATTTTTATTTAGCTTTTTTGTCGGCAATATAGTTTTCTGTAAGTAATAATAATTACGTTTTGTGTAATAATTTTATACTAACTCACATAACATACAAAGTACAACGCTTATACATATGTTCGCAAAAAGTAAAAATTTCGAGAAACATAGCAGACATAAAATTAATTACCGGACATAAAGTTAATTACTCATACTGAACTGAAAAGACACTTGATATTTTGTTATTATGATAACCGCGCTTAAAATGGTGTTGGTAGAAATATAATAATTACTTAATTATTCTACTATTATAACTCAACCAAGATGAAATACCTGAAATACATAAAACACTTTCAAAGAGAGTAAAAACACGTTGCTAAGCCGCGAATACTCAAACGCAACTCAGATACGTACGTCTCAAGTGGCGAATTTTTGACAGATTTTCATTAAAAACTATCAAAAATGGCGACTTGAGACGCGCTTAAATTTGAGTTGCGTTTGAGTATCCGGGCGTAAGCGTCATTGGTTCTCGTAAAATAAGACTTGGTACTGAAAACTCTATAATCGATAGTTTTCTTCATAGAAAGTTTTTCTTATTTAACTTGTCAGATTCTAATAGGCTGTCTAGCTCTTGACAAATAAGATTCATCAAGTGCGAGTCCGCGCCGAGGGTTTCGCATTGATTGAATGAATATCTTAAAGAATTAGGTACATACATACATTTCAGATGGATGACTCTTCAAACTTCTGAGATTAGGGGGTAATGATCAACAGCTCTACTAAAGTATGAAACCTAGAAAAAAATTCAAACTTTGTTTTGAAATGAACAAACCATAACCTTTGATTTATTTATAATTATATAATATACTAGCTGTGCCGTGGGGTCGCGGCGTACGAATATCGACCCCTCCAACTCAACCCGTGGATGTCGTAAGAGCCGACTAAGGGAACCTACCAGAGGAAGGGCAGCAGCTTCCTTCTGAGTATTTTTAAACACCAACACTGCGATCACCAATCCGCCTGCCAAGCGTGGTGATTATGGCAAATCCCCCCCTACATGGGAGACCACCCACTCGATGGACCGACGACATCGTAGCGGTCGCAAGGAGTCGTTGGATAGAGGCGGCTCAGGACCGCTATTCGTGGCGTCGTATGGGGGAGGCCTATGTCCAGCAGTGGACGTGTATGGGCTGATGATGATGATGATGATGATGATGAATATACTAGCTGCCCCGTGCCAACTTCGTTGGGCGGTAAACATTTTTAGTGAACCGAACCCAACCCTGAGACCGAGTCGAAGATTAAAGTTGTATCCACTTCCACCAGTGTCTTCGCCACGACAGTAGGTAGGTACATAAGCAAGTAGAGACTGAAGAGCATCAAATGCCTGGTGCGTTTCGCCAATGCATTGCAAGCGGTCATCCCGGGTACGCAGCACAATGTCCCGCCTGTCACAGTGCTGATCTAACAGGACGACGGCAACATCATTGGTAGCGAGAGCTTTGTACAAGCCGGATGCTGTCCAGTAGGTCGTTTATCGGCCCCAATAACAATTTTGTTATCGTTTTGTTGGCTTTGGGGTATGGACTCGTATTTTATGTCCTTCCTCGTAGTATGAACTCAAATCATGCTTAGTATCATTCGAATCAATTCAGTAGTTTTTGCGCTATTTTAGGCCGAGAAATGTCACTTCCATCCTCACTCCCAAGAGAACCTTAACGAATTCAAGGATAAAAAGTATTACATGACCTTCCTCGTAGTATGAACTTAAATCATGCCAATTCATTTGAATACATTCAGTAGTTTCAGCGCTATGCGCAGCCAAGAAATTTTACCCTACTGCGGGGGACCACTACGGAGGGCTACTGGGGGTCCCACTGCGGGGCAATGTGGGGGGCCCGTTGCGGGGGTAAACTGCCGGGGGCCCCCACTGCCGGTGCCCTCCACTGTGGGGGCCTACTGAGTGGGTCCCACTGCGGGGATACTGCGGGGCTACTGGGTGTCCCACTGCGAGGAAATGTGGGGGGCCACTGCCGAGAGCCCCACTGCCGACACCCCTCTGCCGGTGCCCCCACTGTGGGGGGCTAATGAGGGGGTACCACTGCGGGGCAATGTGGGGGGCCCACTTCGGGGGGCCATCTGCCAGGGGCCCACTTCGGGGAGCCATCTGCCGGCGGCCCCCACTTCCGGGGCCCCACTACCGGTGCCCCCCACTGTGGGGGCTACTGAGGTCTCACTGCGGGGCAATGTGGGGGCCCCACTGCGGGGGCTACTGAGAGGGTCCGGTTGCGTTAGGGGCCCCACTGCCAGGGCTATCGCTCTCTACCGCCCTTGCCCCGCGTGCCATGCTGCAACGCGCAAAATTTCACTTCCATCCTCTCTCATAAGGGAACCCTTCTGAGTTCCGGGATAAAAAGTAATTTATGCCCTTTCTTGTAATATGAACTTAAATCATGCTAAATTTCATTTGAATACCTTCAGTAGTTTCGGCGCTATGCGCAGCCAACCAATTTTACTTTCATCCCCTCTCCCAAAGGAACCGGGATAAAAAGTATCCTATGTCCTTTCTCGTAGTATGATCTCAAATCCTGCCAAGTTTCATTTCAATACGTTCAGTAGTTTTGGAGCTATGCGCGGCCAAGATACAGACAGACAGACAGACAGACAGAAAGACAGACAGACAGACATTATGGAAAAAAAAATCATTTTTGGTACCAGTATCGATAATAGAGTGCCCTCCAAAAAAAAATCAATGTACAGAATTGGACCTGTTACAGTTTTATTATTTTCAAAATATCTTCAATGTACAGAATTGGACCTGTTACAGTTTTATTATAAGTATAGATTTTACAAGAAAAGTATAGAGAAGTCTGTTACCTCACCGAGTGGGGTATTAAATCAAAGGTAAGTCTCTTCCTCCATTTCAGACAAATCTCTCTGTAAACTTCGGAGCTCGGGGGAACGGTCTAGCTCTTTACAAACAGGTAAATTTTTTTCGAGGTTTTTCAAAATATTTTAAAAATTATGCAATCGAGGAAAATATTAAAATCATCCACTTGACCTTTAAAAATTCTTAAAAATTGTTTTATTTTAATCTGTACAGGCACACTTATTATTACGAGTAGGTATTATAAATATTATGTACTTTTTGTTATTTTAAATTTTTATAACATCTTTATTGATAAAGAAAATAACAAACAAATAATATAAAGAAATTAAACTAGTATTTACAATTGAAACAATTGAGCTAACTGCAGACTGTTGCAAACAATCTACAGATAGCTCAACTGGTCCATATCAATACCAGTCGGAAGCGTCCCCAAGACGCTGGCTGCATTGCCCCGCTGTATGGCAATGCTAATGAGCTGCGCCAGATACTCACCCGCTCTCGGGTCACACGCCGCTTCGACCAGGCGCTCAGATAATTTTTTGAAAACCCGGAGAGCCTCGGTACCCCACGGACCTAGGGTCTGGACTCCAGGGGGAGCAAATGCGTAGGCTCTGTCGAGACCTGCATATTTGCGCCTCTTGAGATCCTCGGCCAAATCTGCCGCCGAACCAACCCTCACGGATGTCCTTGAAAGATGGGAAGGCGCAAGTGTGTCGACACATGTAGCGTCCCACACAATAGGCCTCCCCAGCTCCCAAGGGACTAAAGTCATGCCGTCGGGCCTCTTACCATCGTCACGCAAGAGACCATTCGGTTCGAGAATAGCTGGTACGTTAGCGGTGACAAAGGCCCGTCGGATGATGTCGTTAAGGCTGGCATGGCGAGATCCGACCGGCAGCCCTAGTACACGATAATCCGTAATGACCAAGCTGTTCGACAACAGTACCGCACTGGCATTGATGAGGCGCACAACACCTTGCACCCAACCGAAGACATGTTGCTATACGGAAAGTTACGGGATCCAATAGAGTGCCAGTATTATATGAAGGAAGTGCTTGCAACCAATGTCCTGACTCCCATTTAGAAACGGCCAGGAGACGGGCACGATCTGCAGAGCTGGAGCACGTTTGTAACAAGCAATTCCGTGTCAACTCACACAGAGGCCCGTCCCATTGCCGTTGGGACAAAAGAGATTTTGGGGGAGCAGCATCAGGGCAAGCACTATGCCAAGCCATTCGAGCCTCGTCTAAAAACGAAATTTTGAATGATTTTGTTTGTTTCTTATTCTTAGAAATTCAAGAGAGGAAATAAGGACAGACAGCGCCCGACGGTGCTTCGATCGATTGTCCACTGCCACCGGGACGTCACCGATAACGATATTATTTCAAGATGGCGTGACGGCGATCGATTGTGTCTACCGCGATGATCTCGATGGTTCAGTTTGGTGTAGCTTTCGTTCGTGGTAGTTGCGTTTGAGAAATGGCTATATTGAATCGGTGACAACGTTTTCTTCTGATTTTGTACGTTCGAAGGCGAATACGATGTAATAAAAATTTAATTCATCCGCTTACACGTGAACGATACATTACCAGAGCGTTTTATGTAGTTCACTATACTAGGTTGCGGCAATATGACGAGAAGTGTCGATGCTTGCACGATGATCATCACGATTATCTTGCCGATGACAGACGATTATACAAGTAACGATCATCGCCAATAGTGAAGAGGCAAGCTTAAAACAAAAAATGGGTCCGTCACCATCTCAGGCCGAGTTCTAGCGGTCGCACCGAACAACTCATATCGTCTGCGGCCGGATGACGGCTCTCGGGTGACGGGAGGCCGGTGGACAGGCGGCCATAGTAAATGCAAATAAATGCCTATCGCTACTTCATCGCCGTTATCTCGTTATCAGTAACGTTTCGCTGACGGCCGAGGTGGACACACGGTGTAAGGGTTTCCTATCCGAACGCGAAACCCTAAAAACGTCACAGTGTCATGAGTCTGTTCCCCCAATGGACAAGGCTTATACATAAATCTTTGACGCAAAAAGGTCCTAAGTTTATTGAACAGTATTTTCTACGAGCTTTAGTAAAATATCGCAGACAAGCCTGTTCTTAAAATGTCCTCTGTTAAGGTATTATTTATTCAGACATCAGGCTTTGTTGTAGGCACATTATTTTCATTTTTTATTTTAAAAACACTTGGAGCTTTGATTTGGTCCAAAGTCTGAATTATCTAATAATATAGAAACCACTTAACAACTAGTTATTAACCTACTTAAATTGAGGCAATGTAATAGATCTCCACAACGTATTTTTAAAGATATCACATATCGATAGCAAGATAACAAGGACAACTCTGTCGAATAGTTTTACCTTCACATTGTATTTTGTCTTGTTCACACATATGCAGGATACCTAGCTGGCATTTCCTAGTGAGTGGAATCGTATTTTAAGAAATCGTTGAAAGAAATTATTTCACCTGGAAATCTATTCGGCTCGCATTGCTGATGGATCGGGCAGTGAAAGGCAGTGAAACAAAAACTCTATCCAAAGCGACATAATCGGTAACGAATACATACATATGTTACAAGAATTAAAATCAAAAATCTCTGCACAAAAATATTACGCGGAGCATTACCTGCCTATAATGCATACGAGTATAACCGTGGAGGGCATATTATATGCAATATTTGGTCTCCGATCCCGCCGAGACTCTAAATCCTTTTCTCGCTTCGTCGCTTCGTGCCAATCTCGATGTTTGCATAAGGATTTAGATTTGAAACTTTTAGATATATTTTTTTCACATGAAAAGTAATATTTATTTATAAAGAACTCACTCATTTATATCACTTATCCTTGAGTATTAAAGTATTTTCCTCCTGTAGTAGTTGTAAGCTTTCTTTCTCTCTTCAGTACTCAGTACAGTCGTGACCACGACAGAATAAACCTGTTACGTAACGTTGGAAAAATAGGTAAATAAAAGCTATTTAGCTTTTTTTCCAATTCTAGTTTTCAATTTCAGTCCATCATTCTAGCGTTGATGCTTGTAAAACAAAAGTGAACCTTATGATCTGAAAGTTAAGGTAGTTTTTTCCCCGACAAATACGAATGATCGACCTATTGATTGAATGAATGACAGACTGCATGACAGTCAAAAAACTGAACCTTATGTTGTGACTATTATAGTAGTTTTTCTCGAAAAAAATCCGTGACCCGCGACTATCAAAACAATCGGGTCTTTCGTTCGATTGATTGAATATTGAATCATGCTTAATGATTTGCTTGTAAAAGAAATATGAACTTTATGACGTAACGGTAAGGTAGTTGTTTCCCGACAAATACGAACGATCGAGTCTTTGAGTGAGTCAATCAATTCATTCATGCAATGCAAAACAAAGTGAACCTTATGGCGTGACTGGTAAGATAGTTTTTTTCGACAAATACGAACGATCGATCGATCGAACGATAGACTGCACGCACCGGCGCGGCATGGCAGTGGCAAGTCATGGGTCTTCGACCCGCGACCCGCGAAACGATCGAGTCTTTTTGATTCGATCTTTCTGCAAGTTCGACCGTGATCGAACAGGTCTTGAAAAATGATCGATCGACACAGGTCTAATTGAGAGTATGTTTATGGTAGGCGTCTATAGTTTCCCCCATAGCCCAATTACCCAGTCCACCCATTCACCACAATAACATGGTTTTTTTGTTATTTTCATTTTCCTTTGCAATGGGTAGTCTCTACACCTGGCGGATATCATCTTCGGGTGTATCATATTGTGCAACCAAGGATGATACCCGCTATGTGTAGCTCTCGCCTTTAGATTAATTCTCATAAAGGGCCTCTGTGCTGTTGGCTTCTGCTCCACGCATGCCTCCCAAAGGACCGGGTCACTATATGGCCCGTGATCATGGAAATGAGAAACAGAGTAATAATAATAATATTAATGTACCTAAGGAAGGTAACTACGCATTCATGTTCTAATTTAATGAAGTTTAAACGTGCTAACAGATATATGTATTATATGTTGCCATATCAGTCAATAGAAGTCTACTTGATATGGCCATGGTCAAATATATTTACTTAGATTAATAAGGTCATGCACAAAATGAATATAGTAGCTGGAAACAACTAGATGCGGGTAGCATAGCGTAGGACCAGTCATTATTGCGATCTTTGGAGGACGCCTAGCATCATCTAAGTAACAAAGAGATGTTGCTTCCATGATGATGATTCCATAGCTAAAATAAGATGTTTAATTAATTAACAGTTTAACCCCAACGGTATGAAAATTAAACTAAACACCCAACCATACAGAAACACTCCCCTTTCATCTGTATCAGCGCAACCTCACAAAGGCATAGTTTACATGTTCACATCATAATTTTAATTGGTTTAACCTAATTAAACACAACTATGTAGTTCATTATTAAGCGAAATCTGATAGAATACTCTTATATCAATTTATCCGCTTCGTGATACGCGTAGCTCGTTTGATAACTAAGTTAATTATTTTGTTAAACGAACATGAATACGATTGATTTTTAGAGGGGTCTTTGTTCGTAACTTGATTAACAGAAACCTAATAATGTTTTGGTAATTTCACAGGTATTTATTTATTGTGTTGAAAATATATCTATCTTTGATTAGCTCGCTTTCGGTTCTATAACACATTTGAACTATACTGTACTGATAATGAACGATGCAACAGTGTCAGTTCCAAAGATAACGGAAAAGATAAATAAATAAATAATACTGGACAATTGACTCAGTAATAACTAGCCCCAAGCTAAGCAGACCTTGTGTTATGGGTACTAGATAACTGATAATAGAATATACGACACAAATATTTTTTTTTTATTATACACAGAAAACGACCAACACCCTGAATAAATATTTGTCCCGAGGCGGGAATCGAACCCGCAACCTCCTGCGTCGCAGGCAGACCTTCGCCCACTGTGCCACAGAGGTCGTCAGATAAATGCAATATTGTAGAACAATTTTAGACGTCCTACTCTCATTTCCCGCAGTTCACGGGCGTGGTCCAACTTGGTGAATCATCGTAAATATTTTTACCTCTGGTCAACCAAGGTAGACCACGGGCAATGGACGTTTTTAGATTGGAATGGAAAATACCGTGCCTACCCAAATAATAAACCTTTGAAACTATCATAGTTATTTACAACACTAAAGTTAATAACGGGACATTTACCATTAACTTTACTCAAATAATCTAGTAAAGGATTCGGGAACGTTGTCAATGTTTTTAAAAACTAACTTTAAAGGAAATCTATTGGAGATTGACAATAAAAATCACTTTTACAATACAAGACGTCAATGAGCGTGTTTAATCTCAATACGAATGACGAATTAATTAAATCAAACTTAGATCCTAAGTACCATCGTCGCGTCCCAGACGCGCGTGGGCGAACGGCGAGCCGATAAACATTCCTAGTAGAGCCCACCCTATTGTGCAAGCTTGCACTTTAGGCATTCAATGTTATGATGTCTCTACAGACTGGATGCATAACTATCTTCATATAATTTTTTTGTCAGGTTTAAAAATTACCCTATAGTCGGATTTATAGGTGAATATCACAGTGAATCTATACTTAATATTATAAAGAGGAAAGATTTGTATATACTATGTTTGTAACGAATTGGCTCAAAAAGTATGGGACCGATTTTAAAAATTATTTCACCACAACATTACTATATTATTACTGAGTAATTTAGATAGGCTATGTTCTGCATTTACTGTATGTTTAAAAATAAATATCCACCTGTGCGAAGCCGGGATGGGCCGCTAGTATATAATAAAATCACAAAACTCCAACCATTCGACTAAAATACCCATCTTATTATTCGAATGAAATGTAACGTTCCATTTTACGTAAAACAAATGAAAGTACGCTGTATTCATGAAGTGATGTTTGAGGTTGCTAAGGTTGCTAACCTTTTTACTGAACTCCGAGTAATATAAACTAATGCATTTTCATTTATTATTTCGAGCTGGGAATACCAGTGTATGCGATGCCTCTGGGAACACTTTTATCTTGCTTCTATTGCCATGTGAAGTTTGTCTCGCTAGCGCTGAACTTTGAAAATTAACTGGTAGATTTATTTTAATTGGGTGTGACAGTTTTAAATTTATAGAGGTCATATTTTTCTTCTTTATTGTCAATGTCACAAGCGGTAGAGTTTACAGAAAATCCTATAGATTTCTTAATGAATTCTGCAACTTTTTTTTTATATAATCATTGTGTTCACCAAATCACTGGATCGCCAAATGCTTGGTATGTATATAGCCTCTGTTCTAAAATGTTTTTTCATCGTTTTACCAATGATTTGCAGAGAAAAATTGTTTATGAAAAGTGATACGTACTTGCTCAAATGTGGGATTTATTGCGATAGGCGCGCACATTGTACAAACACACACACACACACACAAACATTTTACTATTTTATGAAATCTAGTTTTCGTTTAACGTCTGGATAAATAAAAAAGACAGAAAGAAAGTTATTTATTAGACACAACACAACATACAAACAAACAAAGAAGGTCAATAAATGACGAAACATACACATAGGTGACTACCGTGGAAAGAATGTTAGAAGAGAAACATAGAACACAAAGAAGATATTTTAGTAACTATAAAAACTTCGATTAACTTCTTCTTAGGAGCTGTATAATATTGTCTGAACAATTTAACCTAGCAATACAAAAGCCAAACAAAGCACCAGAAAACAGCATCAGAAGTTTTACTTTACCAGACGCGTAAAATCATATTACTGTTTTGAGAAAGGACTTATATTGATTTCTTCTTAGACTCGACCCTGTTTTCTAATTTATTATAACAGAGGACGAGAATTACGCCATTGTTGCCTTCAATTTAAGGGGAATTTATCAAACATTATTTATTTAAGACCGTAGAAAACACATATTAGGCAAGATGACTGATTTTGAGAAACTACTCCGTGATGTTTTTAGACATTACTGAATACAAAATAAATCATATTTCAGCAAAAAATCAAGGATTTTGAAGGTTAAATTGAGATATATAAAATGCAATTTGAATTTCGCTCTAAAACGCTACAATACTAGTTGGGCGTCTGTCTATGACGGCACCGATGCACGAACATCTGATGATACAGAATGACCACAATATTGTCAAATGAAAGTCAGACCTTTACCATAGTTATTCTGTACATTAAGAGTACATATTGTAACGGCATGACGTCACAACTAATGAGTTGTGACACTGACAATGGTCAGTGTTCCCTGAATGGTGTTCGCGTCATTGGCGGATTGCTGTATCTTCTAGTTTTATTATATCAAAATAATAAATTAATCTCGGTCAAAATAAAAACTATAATAACGTGTTTTGTCATCTATGGCTCTGGTATAATTCGCTAAATAAATACATAATTTTGGTGATTACGGTCATCATCCCTAACGGATGGGTGTATATTTTTTGCGTTTTCATGCCCAAACTACTAAATGAATTACAGTGAAAGCACAGTTGGATGCAAATAAGATAGGTATGGTACCTAAATAACATAAATGTTACCTACGAGCCTATCTACGGTATTCTTTGTCTGAGAACCCTGCAGGACATTCAGAAACTTCAAATATATACATTTTGGAATTGGAATAGAACACAAAATTGAATGTCATCTCCTGCAAAACCGATAAACGTTGCGGTAAACGTGTTCTTGAGTGGAACTACAGCTCGGTAAACAAAGACCTGCGAAAGACTGCTTGAAGATGCTGGGCGCGGCTAACCGAGAACAAGTCGCTACGTACGCCGCACACTAGCGCCACCACCAATTTTTTGATTTATAATTGTAAAATATCCAATGTACAGTTTGTGATACCCATCGTAAGCTTTTTTAATCCCTCTGAAATAGTTAAGTTTCTTATAATTTAGACAGAGAAAACAGAGTTCAGTGGCCACCATTGATATTTGATATTGACCAAAAGCAACTTCGCTATTCTGCTTATGGGAAGTAAAAGAAAACAATTTTATGGGCATTAAAAAAAACTTATGATATTAATCATAAACTGTACATTGGATATTTTAAATCTCCTTTGATTAACGTAAATATAAGAAAGAAAAGGCAGTTCGCTAGTTTGAGGCATATAATGCAAGGCCTATGTCCAGTGGACGTAAGCCTTCATACTACCTTCCTTTATAGTCTACCGGTGGACATAGAATGGGTTGATGATGACGATGATATACCTAGTTGAATGAACCTTAGGAATATAGAGTCTAACTCTAATTTTAAGTGGGGGAACTGGGATCTGCACTGACATCTCAATATAAAGTCAAGCAAGTATTTATTTTAAGAAGTATTTCTCCATAGGTATGACAGTTATAAATAACCTCTTAAGGCAGTTCCCTGCGAAAACCGAGTTTGGTGGCCAAAAAGTGCAACTTCACATCTCTTCCTAAACTATACAAAATAAAACTATTACAGCGCCTTTAAAAAAAAGCTTAGGACAGGTATCACAAACTGGCCAAGGCCGATGGCCAAAATTTCTTTGTTTAACTTAATAACAGGATAAAATAGTTGGCAGCGCTGATTTGGGTCTGGGTAGCTCCATAAGAGTTTGCACAGTAAAATATACATATAAAACAAGCAAATAAACAAGAAAATTCATGGCCAAGGCGAGCCTAACCCTAGAAAGAGTTCTCTTCCAGCAAACCTTATTAGGAGAGAGGCAAAGTTATAAAAGTGTGAGCTATGTAGATATCATTAGGTTCTCTACAAAATGAGATAACAAGCAATTTTGTGGCCTTACTTAACTGAGCACAAAATAGTTAATCAATAATTCACTTTGCGCAAGCCCCAATTTATTCACGACCGTAAGGGTATTAACACGCCATATTCGATGGGCCGGAAAATTAGCGCACCATGTGGGGGAAATTAAGAGGAAAAGATAAAAATTTCTACTCTAAACAGCTTTTGGTACATACTCATACTTAACTAACGAGTTATGTAAATCAATAGCTAAACAAACATTCTTAACGCAACAATTTGCAAACTATAAAAAAAACGATTCGGTCTAAGCTATTTTCCGCCAAATTAAAGGGCAAATGCCATTAAAATATATCTAAAAACCACTTAAGAACCCAGACGATTATTTTGCTACATCAATTTTATAAACAATGCTAAAGACGTTTCAATGCTTAGAGGTCATAGTGTTCGCTAACATCGCGGGTATATGTATGTACATATGTACATATATAAATAATATGGCGTGTTTTAAAAAACGATAAACTGACTTCAAATTCCTTTTACTTTTACACTTATTTTAAGTTTTGTGGGATAAATACTTATCCCCTGGCGATAAAAATGGTATGGGACCCCTTCGGGATTGTCTTCTATACAATAGTGAAATAATTTTCAAAATCGGTCCATAATTGGCGGAGACATCGCGTAACATACATACAAAAAACATACAGACGAATTGTTAACCTCCTTCTTTTGAAATCGGTTAATAAAATATGAAGTTTTTCTAAACTTTGCTATTCATAACAGTTTTAGCATCAACCCATCACGAGACACTTAATTATGATCTTTCAATTCTATTCCCCTAAACACAAAACTCAAATTCATATTCCCGCCCTAATCTCAGATAACTACGGCATCCCTACGGCTTGATCCGACTAAACATCTTTAATTCAACAACTATAAGCTTCTGTAATAAGGGTGCTTAAGCACTTTGATTTGGAATAGAAAAGCTGAGTGCTTTGCGATTAGGCGTTTAACTTGCAGACAGGTCGTATTAAGATGTTAAGGTGCAATATGATGCGACACTAGCGCCACTCTTAATTTTTTCTTGTATTATCGTTATGGAAAAGAATTACCAAAATTTCTCGCCGCCAATTGATAACACCGAGTATAATTTTTTTTACCGACACCTCTGTAATAGTTTTGTTTCTTTATTGCGATCAAACACAATAAACCATTATGCCATAAGGTGGGTACTGACAGGTGTTACGAGGCGTAATATAACATTCGCTGTGAGCATGATACGTTGGGTTGTTGTACATTTACCAAAAAGTAAATTAGCCACGGAAAAAAGTATGTGTAAATTCGTCACAATTCTAATATATTAATTTTGATTATTGTAAGTTCGTCACAAAGCTTTTTTTCCGTAGAAAGAGCAGAAAAATCAAACAATAAGTAGGATAAAAAAAAACAAATGCTTTCACACTCATAGCGAAGTAACATTACTTAATCTGCACTTAAATTTTTGAGTGGTCAAAAATTGATCTTTTATAGTGTACGCCTACTTTTTATGTAACGAAGGCCCAACCCAAGTGCCTCCAGCCTACCATTAAGTTGGTACCACTTTGACGCTTTCAAATAAAACTTTTTGCATTTCTCAAAGACAATGAAGAATGAAGTTAGCTGTTTTCTTTCGGCAAGTTATAATAAGAAATGTTGTATGTGGGCAGAAAGAGTTTCCTCAAAGGCGCGGATTTGTCTGTTTCCCCTGGATATTTCTAACTTCAATAAACGGATCAAAAATTATATTACAATTTTAAGAGATTAACAGAATAACAATAACACACGCAAATAGCTCTGCGAGGTCTGGCTCTGCGACAGCGAGTCAGATACATAATCCACTTATTTATATCTGTGAGTAAAAATAGCGACTGAACCGCGCTTTAGTCGCAAAATTATTTATATAGATTTGTAAAGTCCAGTTTGCACGAGCTTACTTGCTCGTGTAGCCACTGTATGGTGTTCCGTCTTTTTGTACAGTTATGACGGCACAAATTGAACTGCGCAGGCAAGACGGAGTGTGTGGCCGGGCTATAACAGAGCCATTACATTTTCATGACTATTGAATTACTGGCATACTCGTATGTAGGTCTGGTCGTTAATTTAATTTGGATAATAACATAATTTCGGCCTTCGGTTCTACATCATTTCGGTAAAAGCTATTTCTTGTAGGGACCTCAAAGAAACCTAATAAACTTAATTTAGATCAGCTTTCGCAAGGATAAAGATCACATTAATCATGTAAATACGAATGTCTAGAGGTTTCTAATTACAGATGTTTGTTAATTCTTTTTTAAACTTCTGGAGGGATTAGAAAGAAGCTTTTTGGCTTAGAACTCTACAAAAAATAAAACAATTTTTTGTCCTACCTAAAAGCGACCTAAAAGCTACTTTCCATCCCGGAAAAACCAGGAAAAAACATGCGAAGCCGCATACAGAAGTTATTTAGACTAAGTTAGACAGAGATACTGAATGGTCACGTTCGCCTAACATAAAATCTTTGTGCTAGTGATTTCTGAATTGCTGTTAGCGATGTGTCACAAAGTTCGAAGTTATTGTCTGAAAATGGAACTACATTGGACAATCTGTTCCCATTAGTTGCTATCATGTCAACATCGAACTAGTGATGAGTTATGTATAACCAGAATAAATAGAGCGACTTGTTATGACTTATTATACATTTATGAATTCACAGCGTAGGTATCTATTAACTTAGCTAAATGTTAATAATTGAAATTGTATCTGGACGATATTTAAAAAGCTTTTAATATTTTAATCCAAACGGTTTGCGAATTTTTACTACTAAGGATTATTTATTTAATTATTTATTATTATTATTTTTTACTACATATCACTTACCATGGCCTTACCTGCCTGCGCTCAAATCACCACCTAATTAAATAGGTAGGTACCGTTTTCTAAGTACCTTTTGTTACTTTTAAACTTTGAAATGTCTTCCATAATGAGTAGTGGAGTAAATGTTACCTCAAGCAAGCTTCTGTTTGTAACCGCTTTTATGTCCATCGTCACCTAAGCCCTCCGATCTCAAATCTCAGAGCTATGTTACCACAAATCCTTCTAAGTGCTTGTCAGCGGGGATTCTAGTGAACGACACTGTACAAGAAAGCTAGCATTAGTTGGAATAATACCTTTAGCTGCGTATTATCGGGTAAATGGTTAAATGCTTCTGGGGTTAAGTGCAAGGGATTTCTTGGCAGTGTAGGTGTTAAGTAGGTTTGCCCTATTTTTGCAGTGCCTACAGTACTTTTGCACGTTCGACACTCGTGAGATGTATTGCGATAACTCCAGCAACAATTTTATCGTGGTCCTTGGGTTAATCGATTGTCCACTTCTCTTCTGGGGATTAAAACGATTATGTCGGTCAAATAAGGACAGGTGAGTAATTTTAATTCAGACAGTGACAACACCTTGTTATTTATTTATTTATTAACTCCTATGTAAGTTTCTGCTGAAGTTCCAACATGTCGATCTGTTTAATAACACCCTACCTTCTATTTTATGACTGTATATAGATTGTACCTTCGTTTTAATTAGTCTGTAGTTTAGGTAGAGTACTCGCAAAACTTTATGAGCTCTGTGAAATTGGCTTCAACGGCTGCGCACTGAACCGTAAATAAGGCGTTGAGGGGAAAGAACGGGGTGAGAGGGGATCTGTCTGTCAAACCAGGGTTGCCAGCGAGAATTCTGGCGTATTTTTATTTTGTCTAGCTTATTTTGTTCTGCAAAAATTTATTTGCAAATTCAATATTCATAAAATATATAAAAACATCTTATACTCAATGACGGAATATTTTAAACCTAAAATGTTAGAATAAATTAAACTTTTTCTCTAACGCAATTAACCCAAGTTTGAAAATAAAATAATTACTATGAAGCAAATTTATTTATAACCTAGTTGGCAATACTGTCGAATGAATGCTTTTGAGTACAATGACGCAGCAAAGCCTTTGACGGTTGTTCGGTGTTCGTTTCGTTGACTTGATAGTTTATTCTTGCGATTTTGTGGAGTATTCCCTGATTGCTGTTTCTCTTAAACGTTGAATATGCGTCGCGGGCGGTATAAGTTACTGCGTCTTCAAACATGGAAAATTGTGTTCGATGTCATGAGTTTCATGAGAAAAGAAGCCGATGAATTCTACCTCAAAATGGTACTTCAGCTGACCGCAGCTCCAACAGGTGTGTCTATTAGCATCAGAAAAAGAATTTCTAGCCGAAGCCCGGGTTGTTCGTTAGTTGGTAAATATCACTTTTCTATTTGATTGTACTTGCGCAGTATTGTTTCCGTGCCTATGTTCACAGAGCTCATTAAGTTTTGCGATCGCTCTACCTTAGATAGTAAGCATTTTGGTGTAAACTGTGAGCTTCTATTAAGTTTTAATAAATAAATGTTTAAATTTATTTGGCCCTACGTCATGTAGAGTTAAGATATACTAAAAACTTGAAAATTAATTTAAATATTCATCTCTGAGTTTGAACCTGGATACTCTATGCTCTCTCAAGCCACCATTATCAAATGGTGTAGTTGAGGTCAATGTAGCATTCCATCGACCAAGAATGTTTTTTTGGCATAGTATCACCCAATTTTGTCTTCTATATCATAACAGAACATAATGTAATTTAAATAAAATGTAACTTTTTATCCCCGCAACGAGCGCGGAGGCTGGGGCACAACTCGGCACAAGCAAGTTTAGGTACTGTTCACCCGATCAGATAACAAAGTGATGATGGGTAATGTCCCTGGTTTTCCCTGGCTCAAGTTAAGGTGGTCTTTATTAGTTGTTTGCACGTAATAATTGCCACCGCTATAAAGTGAGTGTTTATTGCGTTACGGAAGGACCGTTTCGTTTACCTTAGGTGGCAATGTTGGAGATAGGTACATGAAAATTTAAGAGTTTTGCTTACGTGAAACGCTTATAATTATTAACATAACTAGTTTCTGTCCCCGGTTTCGCACGAGTTTTTTCTATGGAAATGTTTAAAGGTTATTTTTGTACCCTGGGAAATTATTTAAGTGATAAAAAATGCCTAGGTTTGATTATAGTTTTAGAGCTAGGTATACCCATGCAATTTGAACTCAATCTGTTTAGTAGTTAGTAGTAGTTATGGTATTTTCGATCTTATTTGTAGATGTTACTAAGAAATCTGTAATTATCTGTGATTTATGATAAACACCTACCTAATAAGTAATAATAAAAGGAAACTTTGACGAAGTTACTATATATATACTATATATACTAATAATACGTAAGAAGAGGTAAGAAACATCCATCTATACATCCATCCATCCACCAATTGAAACTTTCGCGTTTATAATATTATCGTGTTGTGTACCTACTGTAAAGCAATTGTTTTAAACGTTATACTGCTTACCCTGACGACTATAATTTACTTTGAACAATCGTATAATATTAGAAAGGCTGCATCGATTTTCTTCAAACTCGATTAGCTAAGTCACCTTTCACGAAAAATTATATTATTAGATATATCACCGATTCGTCTGCCAAGCGTAGTAGTTATAGTCCAGTAATTTTAGCTATAATATAATTATTGGAGCTAATAGATACCTAGATAATTGCGAAAAACCAATTTTGTAACATATAATATGACCTTGAATAACTTACTTAGAGAACACGATATGTTACGAGACTTTTGAGATAACGTTTATAACGCCAAAGTTAAGGCGTGTAGGTACGCATTTCCAACTGATTGGCTCGAGTTAATAGATGAACACTAAATTAATTAAAACTGAAACACTAAAATGACTGGACTATTCTGGCAAAACCCTTGTTAGAGGCAGTCACTTTCAACAGTGGACGTTTGAGTGCCGACAGGTACAGTCAGCAACGAAATTCTATGAACACTCAACATTACAAAACATCTAAACAGTAAACCGTAATGAATGAGTGACAGACTGAACAACGAAATTTTCTTATAGTTGTAAGGTTACAAAAATCATTGAACACCAATTTTCCAAAAGTACTACTTTTATAAAATGTTCCGTTAACATTTTATAAAAGTAACGTTTTATTCAGCTAATACATTTTTGTCACGAGTGCTGTACAGCAATTTATGAAACAATTTACCAAAAATACGCTTAACATTTTATAAAACAAACGTTTTACTTAGTTATTATAACTTTATCAATGGTATGTGAGGTGTATGTACATTGAAAAAAGTGACCACAACCAGTTAAGTACCTACACAAAGGAATAGGTACCTTCCCCTTTATAGAGAACTTTTCTGTTTTTTTAAGAGTTACATAACTTTGTACTTATCTCGTTCCTAACCTAGCTCATACTACTAGAAAATGTCAATAACGCTTGTTACACTATAGGTACCCAACCCAGTACATCAATGTTGCAAAATGAGTTCTACTTCTAAAGCATACAGTATCAATTCCAATGAATAACGTTCGACCTCCGAAGAATGTGAGGTGTATTTGTTTGTAGTGCGATGGAAGTTCAAATTGTTTGCGAAACGGAGACGCAATGCGAGGGCACGAATTAGTGGCAGAAACTCAAATATTATGATTGATGCTTATTTTGTGCTCTATCTGTTGTAGACTCTATTCCGTGAGCTTAGAACACACAATGAAGGATACGTTATACAGTAGGTACGGGGTGGCATAAACTATATATACTTATTTGCAAAAAACACGTGTAAACAAAGATGGCAAGTAATTTATGACATAATAGAATAGAATAGAAAAGAATAGAATAGAATAGAATAGAATAGAATAGAATAGAATAGAATAGAATAGAATAGAATAGAATAGAATAGAATAGAATAGAATAGAATAGAATAGAATAGAATAGAATAGAATAGAATAGAATAGAATAGAATAGAATAGAATAGAATAGAATATCATTTATTTCGACACACACATTAAGTACATACAAAACAAACAGAAACATAGATCATGGAAGTTTTTATCCTAGGTTACAAAATTGATGGGCGTTAGTTCGAGTTTTGCCCCCATAACATGCAGGGACGAGGGAAAATTCAAACATGTTTGACCAATTTTCATCAGTATGCAAAAAAAAATCTAGAGTATGGCATGTAGATAAAAAAACACTATAATAATAGCAAAAAATCATGCAGATTTTATATGGTTTAGCTACCCTAGCTTTCTGCTTACTAAATAGAGCAGAAAGCAGAAAGAAAAAATATAATGCAGAGTTCTGGCAGAGCTTAGCGGAGCAGTGTCAAAGTTTTTGCATTTAGATTTTACAGAAATCTGTCTTTGTGACGTTCAGTCCACCAGATTTATACCACAGTGAAAGCACTGTTACTAAAATAACGTGGTATTTAAAAATACAATTTTATACCTACAGCTAGTTTTAAAATGGAAGAGTGAAAATAATAATGGGACAACTGTACTTTACTTTATTATACTATTATATTTACTAAATAAATATCACTTAAATAAATAGTTATTCAAGTGTAAAATCTGGATTCCAAATTTTACTAACATACTCACACAGTAAGAGTAACTCAATCACCATGTTATCAGTCAGCATATTATGTAGATACCTAACGATTAATGGAAATTCATTCTGAAAGGTACTTAAGTAGGTACTTGCCTACTTCAAACAAGCGAACCCCACTGAGTTGTTTTCGGCAAATTAATCAGCAAAGTAATTTAAAATTTGAGATAAAACTTTTAATCATTTATGTGTAAGTACGGACAGCAACAAAAGTATACACGAAATTATTCACAGAACGGTCAACACACGTCAATGATTTACAAAATATTCAATAGATTCCTGGTGAAAAATTTTCAAATTGTACCAAATGCTTGCAAAAAAACTTAGGTACATAGGTAATTAAATTTTTTTGACATTACGATACGACATACGCGAATATCATCACGTAATAAATTTTTCAGAAAAAAAACAAAATGATTTTTGTTTTTTTCTGCAATTAACGGAATAAGATGTGTATTTGGATCACAATTAAAAGGAAATCGTTTACCTACCTATCTTACTAAATATTATAGTCAGTTACGCATGGAAAGAAAAACGTGCAAGCAATATTAAAATCAATTCGCATTAAGTGAATTTTCATTGCTGACTGTATCTTGTATAAGATAGATATAGTTCAGCCTGCGATGTTGTACAGACTCATTGTTGTTCACTGAAGTATAAATATCAGAAGAGAGCTTGGGCTACCATTGTAAAAAATTATTACGTGATGATATTCGCGTAACTATTGTAGATTTTTCTTGAATGTACTTACTTAGACATGGATTCACTTTAGTCCTGGTTGCTTATTTTCCATTTCATCGTTCTAATTTCGATACTTACAATTCCTATTTGATAATTATAACAATAATCAACATTGCCAATTCAACTATTTTTATTCAACCCAATCGGACAGGATGACTCGCCAATACAGACAATAGCGAGCCCGAACGGGACTTAGGCTCTATAAATCAGGGCCTATGACTCGACCAAATAAAATGATATATTGAATGTAAAGTGATTTTACGAGCTGTAAAATGTTGTATACAAACATAAAAACCACGCAAACATGAATTTTAGTTAATTCAATGCAAGAATATTGAACAGTTAATAGCTCCGATAACAGGATATTTACATTGAAAATATTTTTGGTGTGTTCCGACTTTTAATAGTATCCATGGTCAATTGGTCACTTTCTAAACTAACCGAAAACAAATTAAAGGTGTAGAAAATACCCTATTTGAAGTTCCATTACTTTTATAACCTAAGAAAATTTCCAAAATGTTGTAAATTAAAACCAACTAACAAACGATAATCTTATATCATAATTTCACGAACTATTGTAAACCGTAAATTCACTTGGTTTACATAATGGGTCTATAAAAGTTTGCAGCTCAGGTGTTAAAGGCAGATCATAAATCAGGGACCGTGGGCGATCACCATTTATTAAAAAGCCCCTATTGTAGAGCCCCTTAAAATTACTATGACAACGTAGATCCAGTTAAATAAAGATTGGAATAAATCTTCAGTCTATAAGGGCCAAAGTTCGTAGAAGATGCTCGCACGGGGCACAAGAAACTTTTGAACCTGCCCTTTTGAACCTTCTAGGGTCAGGCTACTGAGATGAGAATTTATTAGAAGTGAAGCAATACAAATCCTTAATTCAAACTTTAACCTCTGCCATCTATTATTTCTATTATAAGGTAGGTATTTCCACAGATGTACTAGGGATTGGTATTTTAAATATCTTAAGAAGGACGGACTACAAACCTCTCCCAAACGGAAAGGGAATTTTCCCATGCGGATTTGTTGTTTTTTTCACTTAGAATGAAATGGGGCGCGCTATCAGTGAGAAAGCGCGTCTAACCATCTAATACGAAGATGTCATGTGGCTGTTGCGTGTGCTTGGTGTTGGCACAATTTTTTGATATTTTTTTCGTATTTTCCAACTAATTTTGAGTAAACGATTGATTTCAAAAATATGATTGATTATTATAATGTTGAATATATTTAAGATGTTTACGGCGCGACAGATTTTCGAATAAAGGTGTCTATCATGCATAAAAAATCGCTTGAAGATGACTCGATATGGTGGTCAAAATTAGTTTCGCTCTCATTTAAATATCATTATATTTTTTCAAAAACTAAACTGCTACAAACATAGCTATTTTTCATTCGATTACGTATGGACAATTTCAATAAGATCGGGGACATAGTTTCTAAATGAAGCGGAAAGTACTTTTGTATGGGGAATAACGCTATCCGTTCCGTTCTTAAACAGCGGAGCTCCCAATTTATCGATCAGAATATTATTAAGTACAGTGTCCATCTCAAATAAGTCCCCCCCCATCTCAATGTGTTGATGTGACAAGGGGGATACTTAATTCTGACGCGCACTGTACATACATATGTACATATTATGTAGAGCTGCTTTTAGGTTGAATGGAGCTCACATATTTCTAGATCCATTTATAACCAACCACACGCATACACTTGAAAACGAGGTCGGTTGACCGCTTGGTCAATGAAAATGTCGAGGTGTTTTTGCCAAGTTCGCATAAACGTAAAAACGAGGCCAAGTTCGGTTGACCGCTTGTTCAATAAAAATGTCGAGGTGTTTTTACCAAGTTCAATAGCAGCCCCTTTATTCGTAACTACCTACTGCCCGCCTATGTCCGTCACCGGGATACAGTCTACCTCCCTGCCAAATTTCATTATGATCCGTTCAGCCGTTTAGGCGTGAAAAGGTAACAGACAGATAGACAGAGTTACATTCATATATAATATTAGTAGGATTTGTTGCATCCTTTATTTTACGAATTTCTCGAAATTAGTTATGTATATTTCGCAGAGCGAGAGATACGTAATGTATGTGATTTTGCAAAAATATTCTCAGTGCCATTTCGGTAGAGTAGACAGCAGGAGAAAAAGTGAGAGCAAATTTTTCAACAGGTTAGCTAATGCCCCCATAATAAACTAAACAAGACATTTTCAAATCGTTATCGCAAAACAATTCTTAGTAGTTTTCTCACGACTTAAGTCAACAGAGGAAACGAAAAGTCAAAAGAATCTTGGCCATTGATTAAATTCAGAGAGGTTAATATGAGGGCTTGTTAAGAATGTTGTCGTGCCTTCGAAAACCTATAAAAATCCGCTCGCTTCCTTCACCCACCGAAAACTTACCCTAGGTTTACCAGGAATATGCCTGCAATCTGTTAAGACCATGATGAACTAAGATGCTGATCCCTCTATATAATTCACCCGTTATACAGGGCGTAGACCGCCTACCGCAAGCATTTAGGTAGGCTTTATTCACTTCACACCCACATAGTTAACGCTTTGCTGTGGTAGGCATATTTGTAGCTAGGAATTATTGTATCAGTGATCCCACGCTATCTATTATTGTTAGTTTCTGGAATATTCATAAGTGGGTATTTGCCTATTTTGATATTCTGTCGAACAAAATTGGTATATTTTAATTTTTTTGATACTTGAACTATCTCTAATGTCATCCATCACGCTTCAGGTAGAATAATAATACTAATATAAAGAGGAAGCCCGCTCACGTGTCTTCGTGATGGTGAAATCGGGGCCGCACCTCTCGACACCCCTTAGTCGTTTGCACCGATGTTGTTCCTTAACCGGCATTTACGCCAACTTTTTGAGGAACCCATCTAACATTCGGCAAGCCACCGTTTGCCGCTTGTAACAGTATTGAGAGTATGAATATCTTTTATTTTAACTTGTATAACTGCCATAATAATCGTAATGTAACATTTGGAAATCTCAGTTGGTTTATCAAATTTTTTGTCGTATGCAGTTTTTATTTTTAATATTTTTTTATTTCCATATCATTATCTGAGTAAATACTTTTCTTTACCTACCTGAATTATTGGTAAACAGAATAAAAGAAGTTAGATATCTCTTCACTCTGTTGAAAGTAAAAGCTTGTAGTGCTCTTTATAATATGAAGTTCCAAGAGCATTTGCAGAATACCTTCAAACTAAAGAATGTCAGACAAGATCAATTTTTATTTCAACTTTGAAATACGATTGCCTCGGTATCTCGTTTCTCTTCAGTAAGTAATAAATAGGGACGTTCAAAGTTAAATTATCATGCAATTTGTTGTTGAACGTATAAGGAAAAAGATATCAAAAATCATAAAGGAAGTTTTGCTGTAAACAAGTAGGAAATGCGGAGATCTAAAATGTATAATGCGTCTTGTTAGTTCTATCTTCAGTTTGTTAGGCTGTTTGTTTACTATTTATGATCATCATCTTCGTTGTCTACACTACACCTTGATTTTTATTACCTACTACTCGTACTTTATAGGCTACCAAACTCGTACGAAACCGTGTACTTCGCTAGTGTTAGCTAGGTTCATCATGCGATGCTTACGGTATCGTCCACCGTCGACTGCCTCGTTGATCTAGCGGTACGTTGGTTCAATCGCTGATAAATAGGTCCTGGGTTCAAATCCCGGATCGTGCCAATAGTTGTTATTGGGGTATTTGAAGATAGAAAAATTCACAGTAACAGAGCCTGGAGTCAGGAAGTTGGCGTTGTTACACCCTCGCCCGTCGGTCCTGCGTCTTACCGGCCCTTACCTCTCTCCGGTCGTGTTGGTCTGCCATCGGCCGTGCCATCGGATTATGAGGAAATAGAGAGTGCACCTGTGTTTGCACCTATACTTGTGGACTATAATATGTCCAGCGCATCTCCGTTGAGATTGGCCGGCCTGGTCGAAATTCGGCAAGGAGAACATTATTATTACTATCGTCCGCCAACCTCACCGCCGAACGTCCGATGCTTTTATTCCTTCACTGTCTTTGGCCTCCATTCACTTAACGCTAACGCCCTCCACCTGTCATCATCTTTTTGCCCCAGGTATGTGTTTGATTAACATGACTTAATTCTTACGCCGCCGGGTACTGACTGGTAATCTACGCGGGGCGTAATCTACCCATTCGCAGCGAGCAATCGTTATGCCTTTTGCTAAAAATCCGTCTCATCACTCGTTCCGGGCGCCTTCCTCCCCCGTATTGATTGCACAAATGCTCTTTGTAAGACATGTTACATTACGCCTCGTAACGCCGGTCAGTACCCGGCTTAAGAATTAGAAAGTCAACTTTAGTTTTACCAATGGCATAAAAATGGTACATAATAGCAATATACTCGTAATCGTAAGCGTAATAAATGTACCTACTAAATGACATCATTTGAAGTGGTTGGCACTGTAGGTGCCTATACGATCAGAATGTTCTGGCATTAGAAATACGTAATTAAATTTGATGTCTGGGTGTCACGGCACATCCAACAGTTTTTGTACTTTGACATTGTTTGCTATATTGCCTGTCACTGTTCAGGAAACTTCTCATTCGACTAGTAGGCCCAAAGTTTATTACGCATTGCGTCACTCTATAGAGGTACGCGGGAGTTTCATGTTTCTGAAACAAATAGGGGAGATTGGGTAAAAATTGCCCATGTTGTTTGTTAACAGATTAAGAGCTAATGAGTTTCACCTGTGCTTTAGCTTGTTAATAAGTTACGTATACTGCAAGTAATTTATTTGTTTGTGTGTTTTTCTGAATAATTAGGCACATACGAAAATGAATACGTCCTGTCGTTGTCGATCGTCAATAAAATGCCGAAGGATCTTAGCTAATACCTATAATTTTGGGTCTTTGCCCAACAGGAAGGCAAATTTGGTTCGTAAAAGAATCCTAAGAAAGTCCTTCCACGGCCTAGAATGCCGACGGCCACCACTATTAAATTTAATAATTAGATTTTTTTACTCCAACTAAAAATCTACTTCAATTTCCCAAATATTTACACTGTATTTTTAATTTTCCGGGGAGATTAGTAATTCCTCAGAAATCAAGTTTATAGGGACTACCATAGAACCATTCTCTATACATAAGTAACCAAATAATCAACATAAACAATTGGCGACAAAATCAGTAAACATACATAAAGACGAACATAGAAATTTCCGGTTTTTTCAAAGTCGGTTAAAAAACCACGAAATCTGTAATTTAGAGCCTAAATAACACGCAGTGTAACTGTTGTACCCAGTCTACCCCGTACCTACGCCTCCTATGTTTCGGGTTCGCAACAAAAAGAGCTGCTCGCCAAAAGATCAATGGAAGTTTGCAAGGGATATTGAATTTTCTCTTAAAAGGCCACTAACAATGCCCCTGACGTGGGTCTGAGCACAACGGACAATTGGTCCGCTATTTAATGGCCTTGATCCTTCGAGTAAAATTAATGTGAAGAGACGTATAATTATTTTCCTGAGAAAACATAAAATCATTTTTTATATTTTCTCGGGTAGGTTTAAAACTTGAAGAGCTCTTAAGTTACTTCCTACAATCAATTATGTAAAAATCATCTCTGTGGCGTTTGAAAACCATTCTAAGTATTTTTTATTAAAAATAAATAACGATCACAAGCATAATTGGTATTCTTATATCTTAGTCCCTGACCTTAGCCCGGGCTATCAAACAATCATAAAAACAATAACATGCTTAAAATTATTTATTTACAAATTATAATTTACAATATTTAGCTCTTCTTCCTATCTACCGAATAAGATAACGCAAATAGGTGATTTTTTGGTGGATCCAGCACAACTTTCTGAAGCGGAATAGGGGCAAAATTTTGATAAAGGAATAATTGCACCATCCTTCCATACAAATCTGTGATAAATACGTTCCCCTGATGATTTATTCATTTACGATATCCACAGAAAACGTACTCGAAGGAGACTTTAGACAGGACTGTAAGCATTAGCGAAATTCTCGTCTTTGTACCTGTTCTCTCCTCTCAACACCCAACCATAACCAGGTTTGACTCTCATTTCCTTGGTTGGAAGCTGTCTATCATCAGCATTCATGTACTGAACCAGGAACATTCGGCGGTTCCGGTCATTGGATGTGTTGAGGGTACTACCATGGACTAGAAAATAAGGGAAGATCACGATGTCACCTCTCTCTGCTATGACTGGAGTTGCCTTTTCTAATGGAAACTTTTTCTGAAATTGGAATAGAGTTTTCTTTAATTTCCCGTTAAATAATGAGAAAGAAACAATGTCTCGTTAAGCCTTATAGGTATTTCTTGATAAATTAATTTCAGCCTAATGCAACCAAGTCTCACGAATGAGAGCTTTTTTATACGCGGCACCTTTAAGGCTTAGTTCTTTCCAATTTTTTTCATAGTGTATGCGAGGCTTTTGCTGTGGGACGTATCCCAATGCTGGGCACAAGCCTCGCCAAATTTTCCCACTCCGTCCGATCTTGTCCGATTTCTTTTAGAAAGGCGTTGAGATCGTTCCACAGACACTTTAGTCGCCATAAAATAGCAATCCTTAGATCGTATAGACCTTATGTAGTGTTTTTTTGGTCCATGGGCATAAAATGCAGATTACTCATTGATAAATCAAAATGATAAGTAAACACAGGACCATAGGATAAACACGATATCGAAGAGGGCGAAGCATGGTCTGCAATGAATGCTGCGGGTAGGTGATGATGACGATAAATGCTGGTATTGAAACTAAGTACCTATTACATTATTTATTTTGCTTACTGGTATTGATATAGTTGCTAGTAGACTGTTTAACAGTCTGTAGTTAGCTCAATTGTTTCAATTGTAAGTACTAATTCTAATTTGTTTTTATATTGTATTATGTATATCAGTTATCTAGTACCCATAACACAAGCTCTGCTTAGCTAGGGGCTAGATAATGTTGTGTGAATTGTCCAGCATTATTTATTCATTTTATTTGATTGAATTTTTCACAGTATTTAAAGCCTACAAATAGTTCAACCGTTCCTACCTGGTCAACCCAATGAAACTCGCCCTCCTTGGCCCCCCAATCCTCAAGAGGTCCCAACTTGTGCGACCCAGGATACACATGCAGCCCTCCATTCTCAGGGTCACTTTTGTCTAGGTTGAGGAATGCCGCGACCAGGGAGTCCAGTTTGTAGGGGAAATAGTGGTAATCCTGAATAGGACGAAAATTAGCTTAGTTTCAGTTTCGTAAAATTGTATTATTTATTTTTAAAATATTTGAAAGATCAAGGAAAATAATATATTATTTTTTGTATGCGAAAATGATCATTCCTAGTTATCGCTGCAATATTCCAACAAAGTGACTTCTAAGTCTGCAAAACATATTCAATGAATGTAATGTTCAGATGTACAAAATCAACGCAATAGGTACGCAAACAGAAATACCTCACCAGCACCCTAGTCCACAGCTGGACACAGGCTTCCCCTACTAAGCGCTATAGCGTCCTACGCTTGCCGCACTCTGTCCGCAAACATAAATACCTACACCTCCAAAATTTTATATCGAATCCTAAAAACGTAGCTCTATATTGCAATTTTTAATTGAAAGTCCTGAGTACTAACATTATTGGAAATCACTGGAAACTCAGAAAAGCTATAATCAGCAGCTAGCTACCACCGAAACTCTACCTAAATCTCATAAATCCAAGATTTATTTTACCTGATGCATCGGGTACATAGCCCCCTTTTCTGGTTGTTTAAAGTGCGCTTTGGTGTGATGCAGCATAATGTTTGGAGTTCCCAGGATGTCTTCCACTACATCGAGTAGCTTTTCGTTGCTTATGAACTTCCCGAAACACGAGTGGAAGTTTTGTAGATTGTGAATTCCTTTGACCTGTTGAAAGAAGATTTATAGTAATAGTTATTCAATAAATTATCATCAGATGTATATTTTTAAGGCTGCTGGATATTTATAATCATTATTATTTACTCATTGATTTCAGATTAAAAATCCATAAAACACATACAAAATAATAGAAATGTTAAATGAAATATTAAATTAGCACACGATTTATTTTTATCTTCCTACTATTATGAGTAAGAGCTCAAAATAAAGTTAGTAAGGTCCGTAAATATACAGAGAAGGGGAAAAAATCTTCCTATAATCAATACTGTGCCGAGTTCCAAAGAATTGAAACAATGAAAAAATACCAAAAAAAAATCAAATATAACTGAGTTTTTTGACGTAATTTTGATAAGTGATGTGATGATGCACACTACACAGGAGTTTCCATACAACGGGGCAATGCAGCCAGCGTCTTGGGGACGCTTCCGACTGGTATTGATATGGACCAATTGAGCCACCTGTAGATTATTTGCTATTATTTTATTGTAATTTTCCTTGTACACTATTATTTGTAATTTTGTTGTAAATAATATTCCAACAGTTTACATACCGAGTAAGGGCTGTCGGAGCGCCTGATATTATCAGCAAGCTTTCCCACCCATGAGGTTTCTGTGCTCTCCTGGTTAGCTCTTCTGAATATTTTATCATATTCATCGCTGATCTCTTGTAGTTGTTCCTCAGTTAGAATGTTTTTCACAACGATGTAACCGTTGTCGTTGTAGAACTTGATCTGTTCGTCAGTCAAACCTTTACCCATGGTTATAAGCTTTGATTCTGCGCACTGAAACTTAAATTTAACACTGAAGAAATGTGTAAACAAACGATATTATTATATACGTCGTTAAAAGTACCTAATATGGGTATTTCTTTGCAAGTTTGAATGTTTACAGATAAAATAATCACACGACCTTTTTAAACTTTTGAGATTTGTATAACGTTATAGAAACGTAAAGAAAATATAACAAAAGGTACCAAAGCGATAAAAACCTGATAAATAATCATTAAAATTGAACAGATATACAGTAGATTAAATAACAATCAAGAGATGCCGCCGACTGAAACTAGTTAGGTTATGAAAACAAATTATTGATTGGAGTGACCTCTGTTATCATTTTGTGTTACTATCTGTCCATTATTGATAAGTATTGCTAATATTGGAAAATTTAGAGTGAATGGATCGCTACATACCTACTTATTTGTTCAGGTCTAGCTTTTGTATGAAATTTTGTATATATCAGTAAGGTATATGATCTTAGCCATTTTGCAGTACGGGCACTGGCAAAATTGTGTCGATCAGACGCAGAGCTATTAAACCAAGAAACTTTTTGTATGAAATTAAAAACATTCACAATTGAGTTACCTACATACAAATGCTGTTGTATATGTATAGACCCCTATGGCAAAACAATTTCCTATCACATGTGCTGAATCACTAAAGTCGTTTACAACGTCCGGGATATTTACCATTGATATGAGTTTTGAGCTTTTCAATATTTCGGCATAGTTTCTTGCGCTATATCACGGAATAACTGAAGTTACTGCGAGTTAGTTTTTATTGGCAGATATACCGTGAATTTTTAGTCTATTCACACAAAAATCGGGATCATCAAATTTGGCAAGAAAGGTATTAAAATTACGGAAACCTCGGTGAGCGACTTCAACTCGCACTAGAAATTTTTTAGCTACAATGTTTTTTTTATGTCTGATCCAATAGTTTTGCACTAGTGAAATATTGCACTAAAACGGATAAATTGTTTCAGATGTACAATTGTAATGAGAAGAAAATGAAAATGAACTGGTAAGTACCTATTCTAAATTTATGGCAAAAAAATGCTTCCGCTACGTTTGATCGGTAAAAATAAGATGGTTTTTTTATAGTCGACAGACCTTCGTTTTACCACAATCTCACCTGGTGAAAAGTTACGACGGTATATCACGAAGGTCTAGAAGACATCTATGCACTCTTGTCTTGAAGAGACCAAGATTGTAATTGGCCGGAAAAACAGAAACAGGCAGCGAGTTCCATTCCTAGCGGTGCGAATGATGAAGGTTGAGGAAAACTACTTGGATGGTATATCCACCAGATAATGATGGAATTGTGCCGTCAATTTGCTTTTCCTGGAGTGGAAGGGAGATGACGGGTGGGAGGTCATACAGTTCCTGGAAGTATTCTCCGAAATGTAAGAAAACTGGCTCTTTAATCAACTGATCCCACTCTAAAATCATCCCATGGGATGAGTTGACTAAATTGTTAATTTTAATAAATTTGCTTTAAACTCATCCCGCTAAAAAAGTAATGTACTATTTGAAATATATATACAAACGAGAACAAAAATCTTTGGGGAAAAAATTACACAACATTGTTTGGATAGACTGATATACATATCTAACCGTTAAAATGAGACAACTATTTAATATATAAACAGAATTAATTAATTACTGGCGTATTGATTTGGTCCAGTTAGACGAATGAATTAATGAAAGATTTATATTTACCTTACCAACTACTACAAAATAAATCTATAATATTTTTTGCGTAGCAGAGCGCAAGGCAAACGTGGCTCCGCTCAGCATTGTGCTGGATACACACTGATTACTGTATACACCCAGCGCTGGTTTTCAGCGGAAACCAGACTAATCACGTCATGACCCTCTCGAAGTGCAAAAATAACAGCTTTTCTGTTATTTGTTCTTTTATATTGATATGTCAAGTTGTAAAAAGAAAACAATAAATATGAATATAAGACTAGGCTCATAAACATTATCGGTATGTACAAATCAAACTATATAAATATGAAAGCTTAAACTTAGCCTATATTATATTGTACTCTAAGCAAACCTATATAAAATTAACAGTGTAAATTCAATAAGAGTAACACTTTTAAATTTCAATTTTAATACTATCAGATGGCACAAAATTTTATTTAAAAATGCTGTTGCAACGGATCAATTTGGGAACTTTTTGTTTGATCAGATTCAACCACAAACTGATCAAATAATCAGATGAGAATAGCCCTTTTAATTGACTGTCGTCGAACGGTCGCCGTTGGTAGGGTCTGCGGCTCGGTCAGTCTGTCCGACCCGCCCGCCCGATATCATAGTGCTGGACAAAAAGGGACCGAGTTAAATTTGGGAATGCCTTTGCTAAGAACTTGGAAAGTATAGGTACGCTTTTAAGAACAGATTACTGCTTACCTTGATAAATAGCTTGATAAAGCAGAGCACGTCAAGATAACGTTATGAAAAGGTTTTCTACCAGCTAGACGCAGAAATAAGCTCGATATATTTTTAGGCCCAGATTTTTTTTTTAAACTGGCATACCTGCTTCTAGTGCTACCAGATTACTTCGACATAGCACGTCTTGCAATACAAAGAACACGTTTCTTCTCGTTCTCGATAACTGTCTTGTCTGGATTATCCACTTTAAACATAAATGCCCCTCGTGTTCAATCTTTAACATACTCGAATACGAGCACTGAGAGTTCTTTAACAGCATAATAAGTACAAACATATTTATTTTCCAAAAAAACTATACAGGATAGCTTTTTGAGATGGGAATCTCAAAAAGCCACCTGTTAAAGAAAAGTTTAAGAAAAGTCGTGAAAGGTTAGCTCTACATACAAATTTTTTAATTGTTCTTTTTACGGAATTTTTCATTCATTTTTCCAAGATTTATCTCGTATAAAACACATTAAATACAGGTAACCCCCTTATTCATAATAGTCTACTAATTAAAAGCATTGTTATATCTCAGCGTAACGTAGCGTTATCAATAAAGATATTGTATTGTATTGTAATAGTGCTTAGCAACTGTTTTAAGTTACCAGACTATTATAAATAAGGGGTAAGTATCCTGGCTAGCGTCAAGCATACCAGTTGTTGAAAAAGATAATTTAAAATTTCACGTCGCTGCTTATTAGGGGCAGAACTCCATATAAATTGTAAAAAATAGCCATTTACTATCATTTTCAAAAATGATTTAATCAAAAATAATCTCTTCTTTCTTTCCAAGTATTCCACAGCAACCAATTCCGTTGCTGAAAAGAGATAGATAAAATATTTATTTGACACTACAACTACAATACAAAGATCACATTAAATTACGTACATCTTCTAACAAAGGAAAACTTGGAACTAGAAATTATCGGTGGAACAAAGCTTAGAGACAAAAAGTTGTTGTATATGTACTAAACAATCAAAAATTAGGTACGGATTAGTAAATAATGTGTGTGCTTGTCAAAAAGGCAATAACTCAGCTTAAAGAGGGCGATTGATACTTGAGACTGTCAAATACAAGCGTCTATTGCCTTCCTATTACGGTTCATGAGACGGCCCGCTGATAGACGGACAGACAGACAGCGGAGGCTATTAATAAGGTCCGGTTTTGACCCTTTGGTTACGGAACCATAAAATGATTGGGCAACAGTAAGCATTTCTGAATAGTCGATTTCATAACCCACAACTCCAGGTTCTGACGTCAATCTTGATAAAGTCGATCAATAGAGGCAAGAACCGCTCCTGGCTATCGAAGAAATGAAAATTAAACTTAAACTTCAAGTCAATATTTTATTCATGCCCAAAACCGCAAAAAGCCACGCCATTTTGTGTCATTGGTTATTTGGTTGGTAAGATGTACAATTAGTAAGTATATCTGTAACCGTTTCGTAATTCTGAGTGAGACTGACTGCCTGTTTCTTGGTAACTTAAGTAACTTACTTAATCTGTGCTAGTACTGAGTAATTTCTTATTACCTATTTTTGTTTGATAAATAATATTCTTCTTTTTTATTTCTTCCTTTCTTTAATATGGATGTCATAGCACTGAATTGACCAAAAGCCTCTAAAATAACGAAGTATAGGTTTTTTTTGCGTAGGTACATGATATTTTTTGATGACTACTAGTATATTGTAAGTGCACCCAGCACGTCTTGCAATGCTATACAAAAAATACGTTTGTAATACGAGCACTGAGAGTTCTTTACCAGCATAATAAGAACAAAAAAAAAAACTAAATATATAAAAATTAAATATACCAATTGTCTTAGGGGCGATAAACCGATATATCTACACCAGTCAATACAATACCTTAATCTACATTTATTTGAAGGCTATAAAATATATATGAAAATGTAGGAGTTCATTAACCAGCAAAGTTTTTTTCCTAATACGATTCGATAACAAACTACGAAAATTACACTGTTATGTTATTGTTGGTCACTTTAATTACCCGGCTACACGCTCACATTTGTCTCGAACTCGAACATTTGTGCATACATGATTGCACAAACCAGTTTGCGCAAGCAAGACCCCGGCCACACGCTGCATCTTACTTGCGCAAACTGGTTTGAGCCCGGCCTCATGCTCCATCTTGCTTGCGCCAACATGCATGATTGCACTTTTTTGAGCATGTAGCCTGGCTTTAACAGACTGAAAAGTGGGTAATTTCACTTGAATTTTACTTCAGATCAATAGGGATTTTGTTTTGAGAAACATGTTATTTCATCGTTCTAAGTGACATACATTACATAGACTAGGCCCAATGAAATGCCTATAAGTCCGATTTAATAATATTGATGATTTGCATAACCTCTATCGGATTGGCACGAAAATTGGTCCAGCACGTACGTCGCATTTACTTATTTAAAGTACCCAGCTTCGGGACTCTATTCAAACCAGTTAGGTAAATACAACTTGGTAATTTTCGAAAACGTCTCTAAAGTTTAAATCAGTCACCCAACTCGTTGAACGTTTATCGACCTAGGCTTTTGATTGAAGGGCGACGTTTTGTAAATTGTCTGCTTTTATAATCAGTCTGAATTTTTGTTCCGGCTACAACAAAGCATATGTGCATAAATAAATACTTTACTATAAAAACTTTCGTAGTTTGACGAATTCATTATGAATGTAAGTGGGTTAGCTACGAAGAAGAAGTCCCTCGTTAAGGGATGAAACGTTGGTGTTCCTCCAACACAAACTAGGTTCGTAGTTAACCCGTTTACATTCATAATAAATAAATAAATATTTTTAATATCTACGTGTCTATATGGTAGGCATGTAAACAATTTGAAGTAAATTCTATATGGGTATCACATCGCCGTGGTGATACGATTATACATCGCTCCAATTCAATTACAATTACCACGTTGACATACGAAGGTTAAATACTTGGTATAGAGTATGAAGTACAATGTTTGTTTACTTAGGGGTTGTCCTACTTTACAGACCATGTAACCATTTCAAAGAAATTGCGAGTAAATGATATTCCAAAAAATTTTGATTTTGGCGCGGGTTTGAGTCCCGCCAAAATCGAAAACTTTTGGGATGTTATTTAATTTTTTTGAGATGGGTACTATTGGTACTATTACTTCTTTGCCAAAGCCAGTGTGCTTTGGCGTAGACCTGTTCGTTAAGGAAGTGAATAGGTATCAACCCTCATAAGTATCTATTTCATGGATTTAACATATTTTCATTAGCAACTTCAGTCAGTAAATATCTACTAAAACTCTCACAATTTCCGTTCCATGAATTCCCTGTCAAAAGTAGGGTAAGAGATCATTCGCACTCCATACAGACCTGCACTCTGCAACCTTCAAAACTGTATTCCCTACAACAACTCGACTATTTACCCTCGTTGGTCTAGTTAGTGGTCAGCTTGTACAACCGCTGATAATGAGGTCCTGGGTTCAAATCCCATGTCGGGCCAATAGTTGATATTGAGGTTTTTCTAGGATGAAAAATTCAGAGTAGCAGCCCGGAGTCAGGAAGTCGGCGGTGTGACATCCCCGTGGTGCGAAAAGTAAGTAAAGGGTGATCGTCACGGGTTGGCGCGAGATTCAAATTATTATGTGATTTTAATTTTTTTCTGCGTTTTACAAAGAATAACTTAACAGAAAAGTAATTGGCGCAAATTTGTGACCTTTTTTCTATAAACCCATCATAAAACCAACTTCGATATAATTTTATTTTGGGAGCATTTGGGAAAAGGTTGATTTTTAACCCAAAATCTCCATAACTACTAATGAGCCGAAGTTCGTTTTTTTCATAAGTAAATAGAAAATGGTTTACGATTTGCGCCAACTTACTTTTCTGCTAGATTTATTCCTTGAAGAAAGCAGAATAAATTAAAAACTACAAAAGAATTTGAATCTCGCCCCAACCCTTGACGAACCACCTTAAGCCTGTGGTCCTGCGCCTGACCTCTCTCCGGTCGTGTCGGTCGGTATTAGGGTGAGGGAATAGAGAGTGCACCTGTGTTCTCGCACACACTTGTGAACTATATAATATGACCTGCGCAGCTGGCTAGTCTACGTTGAGACCGGACCATGGTGAAAATTCGTTTAGAAGGACATTTCCATATTTTGCCTCCCATTGCTAGCCCTGATGCTAGTCTGACAAGGCAATATCGCCAGTTTAATTAAATTGTTTGAAATTTTCGAGTGAGTCGGTAAATCGATTTTGCGACACTAACGGGAAAAATCTAGTTTTCAGTCATGTACTAACTGAATTTGAGCGACGACGTTTATTTTTTGAGGCACAGTGGTGCTCCAGAAATGTTTTGTTTTTCCGTGCAGATTGACAAAGTTTCCTTAAGGTGATACTTTTGCAGCTAAGATAAGGGCGTAGTTACTTACCAAACCAAATTCCTGGTAAATTCGTTCAATACGACATGGTATAAGTAGAAATATTGAAAACGTCCTTAGGGTTGTTTTTAGGATTCCGTACCTAAAAAGGAAAAAGGAACTATTATATCACTTTGTTCTCCGTCTGTCCGTCTGTCTGTCAACCCCCTTTTCTCAGTAACATGGGGAGCTATCGAGGTGAAATTAACATCCTTGAGATTTGGATATTTTTTTTTACGCTGTAGTCATTCGTAGACCATTTTGAAATCATTAAATATTCTGATCGGCATTTTGAGTTGTTTGATGACCGGTTTAAATAATACACTACGAAAGTTTCAATAAATAATCCTGGGCCCGTACTCATAAAAACGAAATCGAAGTTTCTGATTATTTTTCGTGCAAACGCTTATCTTATGCAAGCGACTTATGAGTTGGTTTTGCACGAAAACGAAAAAGAAACTTCGATTTTCCTTTTCCGAGTAGGCCCCCTGGACAATCCACACAGCATCATCTAGCAATTTGCTATGCAGAGCTTGTATTATGGTCACTATATACATAGATAAATGATATTATACATAATACAATATATTACATTGTATTTCTTATTATACATACAAAATACCTAGAACACCCGAGACAAATATTAGCAGATCGTACAAACATTTGTCTCAAGGTGGGATTCGAACCCGCAACCTACGTCGCAGGCGGACCTTCGCCCGCCGCGCCACATCTGTCGTCAAATAAATGAGATAGTAGAAGAGTTGCCGAAACCTGAACCATGCTATTTATTATCCACAGAACTCTGGGAGTATCACTCACAAAACCTCGCTTCCCTCACGAATCCAAACAAAACTCCGCGCAACAATTTGTCCCGAAGTAAAGTAACTGGAACGACCGCAATGCACTTGACCCAGCACCGCATTAGATCCCGATAACCGGTTTAGATGACCCGGTCCCCGGTCCATAGCCTTGGCCTTGCTCTATTTACTATGTAGGTGTAGATCGTCGTGTGACGTGTTGATGCATTTTATTTATCAGCAATCTTTATGGTGCGTCTCTCAGATCAGGGAATAAAGGTGCGTACACTTGTTATTGGTGGTGTCATCACATACGTCGTTTGTTTAAATTCACGATCAGATTAATAACTTTATGTCACATGTGAGTGTATGTACCTTTATTCCCTTGTGACTAACGTTATTCAGATTTTCATGGAAAGCCTACTCAGAAAACGAATTTCGAAATTTCTGATACGTTTAGTGCAAAAGCAATTTTTTCAAGTGACATAGGTACACTTGTATAACATTAGTGCTTGCTTAGTTAATAGTAATTAGTGTTAGAAACTTCGATTTTCGTTTTATGTATAGGCCCCTAGTTTGAAAATCTGTCAAAAATTCGTCACATATGACTTGAAATCAGGGTAAGGCTTGTACAAGTATGCCTTTGTATGTCAAGGAACGCCATGATTCAGACTACATAAATGTGGATTGTGAATATGAATCTTGAAGCTATTAATTGAGTTATTGTCATTTTAGAAAAAAACTTGCCTAAACTAAACTTGCCACGATATTGTTGATAGATAGATACAATATTTACCCACTTTTATAACTTTGTCTCTCCCAATAAGTTTTGCTGGAAGAGAATCTTTTTAGAGTTAAGCTCGCCTTTGCGTTGTTGGAATTGTTTTGTCTGTGTTTTCCATGCAATAAATTAAATTACATTTCATTATTTTTACCGACTTAAAAATGGAGGAGGTTCTCAATTCGACTATATGATTTTATTCTGTGTATGTTACGCGATATTTCCGCCAATTATGGAACGATTTTAAAAATTCTTCCACTATTGTATAGAATATCATCCCGAAATGGTCCCATAAAAATGGTATCCCCAGGGAATTAGTATTAATCCCCCAAAACTTTAAAACATTGTAAAATTAAAGGAATCTGAATACCTACGGTATATCGTTTTTTAAAACTCGCCAAATTATATTATCTTAGAATTAATAAGAATCTTTTCAGAATAGTCACAAATGAAAAACATGAATAGTAGATGATATAAACTGTAAATCACGATGCTCTGACTCTCATGAGACGTTGGGAGTGCTTTTCGTGCGACATTTGAAAAATGTGCGTGCCTCGTGAGACGCCAGGAATAGTTGTACGATATGAGTAAGACGTTATGAATGATCTACCTACAAACCCTTCTGGAAAAAAGTAAATAATAAAGAAAGAAATGAGTTCTCTGCTCATAGTTTTTCTATCATGGTACATGCTGAGTAGAAGTATGTACATAATAAGAACTTTGTAAATAAATATTTTACATTTTACCGTACCGTAGCAGCCCTCTAATAAAAATGAGTTTTCATCTCTTTTCGTATTCTATATTTGAATCCAACCGTATTTTACCTTTGCGCTGCATCCATCAACAGATGTGAGAGACGCGTGGGTATACTATACCGACATGTATTCTACGTACAGTGTACGTTAGGTATTCAATACATCACCTGGGGCTGGCTTTCACGTCATGAAACGTGAAGGATGGATGTATGACGGGTGATGTATCTAGTTATTGAATAGAACTATGCTAGTATACAATAAATGGGGACCTACCTATTTATTGTATTACGGGAAAGCCAAAATAATATAGTATTAATTGTTACTAAAACTTAGGGTAATTAGGTACACATAATAATTTATAGACTAAGGGCTCGTTCCCACCGCCTCGAAAATGTATTGTCATGACAAAAAATGGGTGTTGCACGACTTTCTGTCGTCACGGCCTCCTGAGAACGTGCACTAAACTGAGAAAACACACAACATGAGAAGAAACAATACATTATACATAAGTATTAAGAGTTTACAAAATTTCTTAGTTATTTAATTTAAATATTGTACGTTCGTAATTAACGGACAACCTGTTGTTTCCACCTTATTGTTTAAGATCTTTTTGTACACAATTTCAACAATAAATAGTCTTTATCTTTATCTTTAATAAAACTACCTGAGTTGACCTATAAAGAGAAGCTTTTGCCGCCTCGCACGCGTTTTGTTTAAGTTCACAAGTGTTTATGTTCACAAACATTGGCCCAGCATTCGCTTATAAATATTAGTCGGATACAAAAAACCTCATGACATCTTTAAAAAGGATAATCTGAGATGGTATAATATATGAAAAATTAAATGTTTGTAATGCTCCCCAGTTGACAACGGTGCTTCACAAACAACGTTATCCTATTTCTATACGACTCGAGGGCAAATATTAGACCTTCGGTTTATTGGCTGAAGGGTAGTTTCAGCGAAGTTAGTTTTCAAGCATTACAGGCTTTAAATAAATCGGATGTTGTTTATTTGAACGTAAATATTTTTCTGGTGTAGAGTTATGTATTATATACAAGGTTAAAGGTGATTTAGATTTACAGAGATTCGATAGAGTTTACACGGAGGTTTGTAGTAATGAAATAAGTTTGGTATGTCAAAGTCGTTAAAAAATATGTTTGGGATATCTCAGAAAAGCTACCTACGTATAATATTAAAAGTAAAAAGTCAAATAATTTTCTGTATAAATGTTTCCTATAAAACTTACCAGAATATGGTATTATTATAAGTAAGGCGTCACGAACCCATCCTACGTTGAAAACTTGTGAATATTTTTAACGAGAACTCTTCAGATACCTAGGCTACGTGACAACTTGACTGTTTGCATTGATATTCTACTAAGCAAAGTTATCTGACTCGATCAGCGATGCGAGAAGTTCTGAAAAATAAGAAATTTCCGAAAAAGCCTCGGGATCATTTTTCAATAATCCTGCTTAGGAGAGCGTCGTGTGGAAGGATCGTGAGATTGTTTACGTGCGCAAAAAGACGAGTTTTCTTTTTAACTTTAAGGATCCGAGAAACGGCATTGTATCGGGTTATTCCAGTTTTCCCCCTTGATAAATCCTACATAGGGGAAAACTGGAAACTTAATTTTGACATTGCTATTTTTTCTTGTCCCTGTTTTCCCACTTGAGAGAAGAAAACTAAACAATAAAGCTACAGTAGATAACAGCGTCTAAAATCAAGTTTTCAAAAATTACAGTTAATCAAATACCGACTATTCAAAGTTCTATTTGAAACTAGCTGACCAATTCGCGATTTCATTCGCGTGGACTTTAGGGTAAAAAAGCTTCTCGATATAAGCTGAAACCCCATTGAAAAGCCCCATTTTATCCTTTATCAGGCGTTTTTTTTTAATTCCTGAAACACTTGATTTATTATTTTATATATTCATCAATTTTCCGGTCAATAACATACACTAGGTAGTTACAGCCGTTTAAATTCGAAGCCAAACGACGAATCTCAAACTTTAATAACCAGTTTTACCCCATATTGTGGAATATTTTGATAAATCCTGAAACACGTGTTCAATCTGTTTATATTCTTAGTATTCTCTGTAAGTTTCAAGCAAATCGGTTCACTGGTTAAAGAGTTACAGAAAACTCTTCAACAACCCTTTTCTCCCCCTTAGAGGTGGAATTTACAAAAATCCATTCTTAGCAGAAACCTAGGTAGTAAAACGTACTTACCCACCTTTAAGCTTTCTAGCTTCAGTGGTTTGGGCTGGGCGTTGTTGTTTAGAAAATCGCTTGTTCTTTTATATATTATGATATCTACTTGTTCCTTTAGGCAAGCCCTTTGTTACCCAGCTAATACATGCTGTAAAGTCCTAGGCCTTCGTATAGGTAACTACTTGTATATGTTGTGCGGGGAACAGGTAGTTTTCGATTAGTTCAATATGACTTGAATCATTTAGGATCAAGCAAGTTTGAAGCTAAATGTTCTAGGGTGGCTAGAAAGGTATCGTCTGATAGGGTCTACTCTACGCTCAAACCCTGTCCAGATACAAAATCCCGAGAGCTTTCAGTTTGAATGCCTCGCGGAATGCGTAACAGTGGACGAACTAAATAACGGGCTGGTGGAAACTGTCCGTGCGGTCGGGTCGGACTTCTTTAGGACCCCCCGCAGAAATAAAACACAGAGACTCTCGGGTCACACTCTGCAGCAGAGAGCAGGTCAGCCGACGAATCCAACTCGGATGGGCAGCGTTCGGGAAACTGCGCAATATCTTCTCGTCACAGATACCGCAGAGCCTCAAGACGAAAGTCTTTAACCAATGTGTGCTACCAGTGATGATTTACGGATCCGAGACGTGGTCGCTCACTTAGCCTTAGGCCTTGTGCATAGGCTCAAAGTCACCCAGCGAGCTATGGAGAGAGCTATGCTCGGAGTTTCTCTACGCGATAGGGTCCGGAATACGGAAATTCGTAGAAGAACCAAAGTTACCGACATAGCTCTCAGAATCAGCACGCTGAAATGGCGATGGGCAGGCCATATAGCTCGTAGAACCGATAACCGCTGGGGAGTAAAGGTTCTCGAGTGGCGACCGCGATGCAATGCGAAACGGAGTGTGGGAAGACCTCCCACTCGATGGACCGACGACATCGTAGCGGTCGCAGGGAGTCGTTGGATGGAGGCGGCTCAGGACCGCTATTCGTGGCGTCGTTTGGGGGAGGCCTATGTTCAGCAGTGGACGTGTACGGGCTGATGATGATGATGACCTAAAATTTCAGTTATGGGTTATCAAATTATACTTACTGACTTCTTTATAAGATATAAATAATCTGTAAACTTAACTTTACAGCCTTTATAAATGAACACAGCTCAATAGAGCGCAACAAATATTTTAATACGTAGTCAGTGAGTCTGTACGCTGGATGTTTCAATCTAGCTTACAATTAGTTACATACCAATTAGTAATAGGAAACGTTTCTGTCTTCTATCCGTTTCATTTCATTGAAAGGTATTGGCAAAGGTATTCTCCATTCTAGGATTTTGGATTAATCTCTCTATTAAATGTTTCGGGGAAATTCTGTACTGTCGGTTCTACTAGCTTTGCGCAATACAAATACCGAGTTTCTTGATTCAGGTATAGAGGATAATTCTGACGTGCATCGAGATTAAAAATAGCTATTTGAAGCTCGACAAATTCTATTCAGGGAATTTAAAACCACACAGCTGTTATTGGATGTCCAATCAAAACATGACTGTGGTTGGTTGATAGGCGAAAGCCGATTTTTATATAGGTAGTTTGAAAAAAACGAAAACAATATACTTAAATAATCACTGACCATCAATATTTTCATAGAACGAAGAACCGACCTAAATTTAACCAAACCGAAAGACCAAAATTGAAGTGAAGAGAATATCAAAACACCTTATTTTGTAAGCCTAAAGAAATAAAGTTATCCATTCTGATTCCTAGGTTTTGACATAAGTAGCTAGGTAGTCCTAGCTAGACATATACATTCACCTACATTTCGTATTTTTTGTTTGGATGAAATATCTCAGCCCTGCTGATTTCCTCTTCGTGTTTTCATTTAATTCCAATACCACAGAGAGCACTGGTTGTTTTTTGTTCGTGCTGTGTATACAAAGTACCTTACAGACAAAAACCGGATATTTCACCTACCTTTACAGGCAGTTATACATCCATACATACATCCCGATCCATCTAACGCTCCTCGCTATGACAAAAGAAATTTTTCATAGTCATTTCAAAAGATTATTTTATGTCCTTATTTTGAATTTATCTTATTTTGCTCGGAAAGCCCATAGAGGTCGTATTTAAAAAAAATTATACGATTGTCAACGGGCTGAGTTTTAATATTTACAGTAGGGACATTTTCAAGTTACGTGATAATTTTTGAAATGCTTCTTAAATCGCATTAAATCTTAGAACCAACGAATCGTTATTATCATAGACCTAATTTTTTTACCTAAATCTATGGTTATGATGTACGTACGTTCGTACGCAGACTTTTCATTGGTTGAAAAACGTACTCAAAATAGGTAGGTAGGTACTTTCCTTGCTAAAAGGTGCTAAAAGAGCATTCTTTCTTTCCATGGCAGTTGACGGAAATACCTGTCATCTTTTTTTTTACGTTGATAAGGGTATTCTTTGCACTAGATTCTGTTCTGTTCACCTATAAAATGTAGATGGACTCCATTAGCAAATCACCCATAATACCCATTGAAAAACGCTTTTTTTTAATAATGATTTACTTACAAAAATGAAATAAACGTGTAAGTTTCTAAATAATATAATTTACTTACAAAAATTTAATACGTAACGTGTAAGTTTTGCGTTCAACCCTATCGATCTGCTTAATTTTATTTCCCAGTTATTTGGTTTACCGTACAAACCTGCGCGGATTGAACTCGTGCACTCTACCACAGAATTCCATTAATTGTTTCTAGGGTCTTGACTTGTAACCTAGTAGGCACAAGTAGGAATTCATGAAAAATAAACTTTGTACTTACACTAATAGAATGTAATATTTTCAGAGTTCTATGTACTCTCTGTGGGAGCTCATCAGATAAATTCCTGAACAGATTTGGATATAATTATGGGTTAACTAGCGACCCGCCCCGGCTTTGCACGGGTGCAAATTATACATTTTAACCTTCTTCTTGAACCACTTCTATAAAAAAACGCATCAAAATCCGTTGCGTACCTACTTTTAAAGATCTAAACAAATATAGGGACAGACAGAAAGACAGACAGCGAGAAGCGACTTTGTTTTATACTATTTAGTGATATTATAATCCTGAATCCCGCATAAAACTAGCTATATTAAAAAAAAGCGGATTTATTTTTAATTTTTTGACTCATATGCATATACTTCTTAGGATTCAGTTCCAAAAACAAGATTTTTTTGCTCGATGCTAAATAAAAAAAGTATATTGAATTTTTACTTTACAACTGTTGATCCCTTGTAACTGCAGACCAAAGGGACATGGAATCACTCAAAAATAAGTAGGTATGTATTTTCTTGCTGACAAGGCATCAGACGCGATCAGCTAATAATGAATGATTGATTGTCATGTTTGCTCGGTAAAAACACGATTGATTTTTTAGGCGGAGTATTATCAAGGGAATTTTTATAAAAAATCCTGATAATAACAACCCAAGTAAAACTCCTGGCAAGGCAAGTCGGTAAATTTTTGTAGAATTTATTGTCTAGTTTTTTCCTTATTCAGAATGATGGTGCCATAGGTAAATGAAAAACTGTCTTTATTTCTTTATTAGCCACAGTTTTTTGTATAATTATAACTTACTCACTTCAGGCCTCTTGGTTCTAAACTGTTTTTTACTAAAACAGCAACAAAACATACAAAAAGAACATACTTGCAGTAAATATTTTTTATATTTTGAAAAACTTTTATATACGAGCTTATAAATCATCTAGGACCAAAGTAATTGGGAAGACAAATCCAACGAATCCAAACTCGACTCGACCTTCGTTTTCCATCACCAGACCAGCTGGATGGTACTATGACATTGAATTGTCACCGAACTTACATAAGTATGAGTTGAGCTACCTATATATTGTTTGTAACAATCTGCAGTTAGCTCAATTGTTTCAATTGTAAATACTAGTTCTAATTTGTTTCTTTTATTTCATTGTAATTATCTTCTTCATAATAAAGATCTTAGTATAAGTATGCCAAATTTCAGCTCAATCGGTTGATGATCTAAAATTGAGTTGCAAGATTCCACTCGAAGAAACATACGAGTACCTGCATACATTGCAAGTTAAATAAAAGCTCGTAGCATATTTTAAGAGGTAGGTTCACGGTGTCGGTTGGTACAGGTGGCTAAGCTACGCATAATTAATCATAGCAGCATTAGTGACCTTCGTCCGGTCTTCTTTAAACATTCTCTATGTGGGGTGTTCTGCAAGATTTCTATGACGAGGGTCGCCGCCTCAATTATTTAGGAATCCTTTTTGAGGTTGTAATGCCTGAAACTTTGCTCGGGTATTTTATGGAAATATTTAAATTATTTTAAAATTTAGATTTTGTGTTGTTGGAATTGCATGAAATTCTTTTATAAATTGAAAGCTTTAAATTTGTTATTACCTGACGCGCAATCATGTAGATTAAACAAATTTAAACCTATTATGACTTACCTACATTTAAGTTTCTTAACTTAATTTTAGAATAACTTATTTTCACTTCAGTCCTAATTTATGCTAAGTTTATTGTTTCAAATTAAGTGTAGGTTTCTAAGAGGGATATTGTATTTCGCGTTAGTGGAAACAAGCACCTTACTTTGGCGGGTGTTGTGTAAGTTGGTTCCCTTCCCACGAAGACAGGAAGTTAATGATAGGCTTGCGAATATGCTAAATATAGCTTTAAACTTTGTTATATAGAAGACTAGCTGCCCGCGCCTTCGCTCGCGTTTAAACTATACTGTATGGGTACCAAATTTCAACCTAATCGGTTAAGTAGTTTTTGCGGGAAAGAGTAACAAATATCCATACATCCATCCATACAAACTTTGACATTTATAATATTAATAGGATTCCTTTGGTTACCCATAAAACCCTCTGCCCATTAATATAGTTAATAGTAGTCGTCGAGATCCTTAGGGGAGGCCTATGTCCAGCTGTGGATGTCGATCGGCTGATATGATGATGATACTTAATAGCGGAGACAGGCAACGCACACAAAATATACATAGGCACCTAGCAATGATATTCATCTGGCTTTGTGGAGCCATATAGATAATTTTAAAGACCCATTTAATGTTATTTCTTCGTATCTACTGAACCTTTCAGAAAGCAGCACATATTTAATGGACATGGATGCAATAAATTAACTATATACTAACTATGGACAAAACAATCCACACAGACATCTCATAGACCCACATAAGCAGAGCTTGTGTTATGGGTAGGTTTCCTACTGTAAAACTGATACATAACATGCACACAAATGTATATTATATACATATATTATACATAGAACTATACAGGGCATGCCATGGCCATGCCATATGGAGGGAAAGTATCTTATATATTGTAGATAGAATGGTCTTCTTTTTAGATTAGATGCTATGTCACTTGGAAAAAAAAATCCTTATGATTGAGCTTTTTGATCAGTAACGTAAAATTACGGGTGGTCTTTTTTCAAATTTGTCAGGTTCGATTCCTGGTTCAGACTGACGATAATTCAAAAAATCTTGATTTCCGTTTAAATTGTTTTTAAAATCTAAAATAAGTCTTCTTTCAGTAAAATGTTCTATCTACAATATTTTAGATACTTTTCCTCCATGTGTCATAGCCGTGGGACACCCTGTATACAAGTTATGTATATACTTCATTAAATTAATAGAAAAAACCAGTAGGTAGCACCTCTTACAGTGAGCCGGATCTTCATGGCCGTGAATAAGTAATTTCCTAAGCTCTACAAAGTTATCAGAAAAGCTTCATTTTAATTTTCACGAGACGACATCAAACAGTAATGGGATGTTTTTTTCCAAGAAACAGTAATAATGATGACGCATAGCAAGAAAATACAAGCCTGGATCTGAATAGAAAATCAAGATAGTGATTCTTTTATTCCATAAAGACATCTAGGTCACGTTACGACTTTATGCCACCCGTACTTTGTGGATATTCCTTCCACTCCTACTAAGCGTTTCTCCTCTACCTTGATCATTCTTGCTGCTAAGGTTTGGAGCTAGCTGCCTGCTTCTGTTTTTCTGGCCAACAACAGCCTGGGCCTCTTCAAGACAAGAGTGAATAATACAATGTGTTATGAAGGAATGAACCCTGTATCGCGAAGGTGTAGAAGATAACTTCAAGACTTCATCAAGACAAGAGTAAATAGGTTTCTTGTAAACCTTCGTGATACACCGTCGGCCACATTGTCACTCTCCATTAGGTGAGATTGTGGTCAAACGAAGGTATTTTCTTAATAAAAAATATTGTCGCCTAAGTATACTATTTACATCTTTATATAGGTAAATGTATATAAATCTCGGGTCACCGTGTTTGTAACCAAACTCGTTTATGTTTTTTTTTGTTATTATTCGGTAGTTGTGTTAATATGTTGTTATCTATTTTTATACCGCTAAGTGATAAAGGCCCACCCCAAAATATTTGGTTTTTGGATAAAAATGTTAATTTCAATTGTTTTATGATTTTGTATTAAAAATATATATAACTCTCAATTTTCACCTTTCTAAAACCAACTCCCATTTTTTCATAGCGATATTTTTTTAATTCTTAGTGGTCGATGGCAAAACAACTTTATTATATATCTTAGGTAAGGTAACTACGGTAGAGATATAATTAATTGGTACAAACAAAGCCATGAAAATTATATAGTAGGAGTGAACTTTTGTTGACATACATATATTGGACATTTGAACGGTAAAAACGAACGAACTTCTCAAAACAAAAGTCCATGAGAGAATTTAAGAATTTTCGGAAAAGGCATTCGGTCCCTGAAATTCGTTGTTTGCAAACGGAACAATTTTCACAGAAATATCCCGCATTTTTGAAGTCTTTGTGGAGGACGGAATTTACAAGGAAGTTTGTTTTATGAGTCTCTGACGTTATTTTTGCATAATATTGATGAAAATAGCTGAAAAGAGGCAAGCTCTTCAATCGGCAAAAGCAGGATATATCTCCTAGTACCTACAGAATAACTGTGCTGTTACGACTAATACTTGTCTGTCTTTTGAACAAGATTAACACACAAGACATATGTAAGTTGTATGCAACAGTCTGCAGTTAAGCTAAATTGTTTCAATTGTAAATACTACATAGTTTAATTTGTTTATATTATTTGATTGTTATTTTCTTTGTCATTATAGACAAGTCTTTACAATTTTACGTTGACTTAATTTATACTGGGTGCTGTTTCGTCAATATGATCGTTGACTTATAAACTTCACTCATGTCGGCGAAACTATAACAATACTCGAAGAAGGATTAACAAATAGTAAGTAGGTCGATTAAAGTGTGAAATTCATGTTAGGGGTCAAAAACCTTAATCCTATCCTACTAATATTATAAATGTCAAAGTTTGTAAGGATGGATGTATGGATATTTGTTACTCTTTCACGCAAAAACTACAGAACCGATTAGACTGAAATTTGGTATGGGTATAGTTTGGGACCTGGAATAACATATAGGCTATTTTTTATCCCGATAAAACGCGGTCGAAGGCTCGGGCAGCAGCTAGAAAATAATAATAAATAAATAGATGGTGCCGAAAAATCCACAATCTTGCCTCTAGCTAAGCATCAAATCGCCGTAATATTTCATTTTTATAAGTAAAGATGAAATTTATTGCACCTTGAACAAAGTAGTAGGTACTTTTTGTTCCATTTTCTTTCGAGGCTCTCTTGACAGATTGTCAACAATATTCACTCAATGCCGAGAGGTACACTAGAAGCACACCAAAATGACTCCCTTTGATGTGTACAAGGGCTGCGTGCCCACGTTGTTTCAAAGTCGAACCCCGTGAAATCGCAAATGACAGGTCAGTGCGTCCCTGCACCCATTATACCAAGCTGGATAACCCACATTTTTAATATACGACTTTATTTATAGCTGACTACGGCAGTGTTTAATATGAAAGTATATTGAGCGGTTAAGCGTGGATAAACTATTGTTGAGAACCAATACCTTGTAGCTTGAATGTTATATGTTCTGCAGCTGGCTCCTTCAGTATGCTGAGATTAAACTTGCTTCAGTATTATCCGCTCAACTTGACAAAGCTCTTCTGTAAACTTTTAACTCGACACAAATTGTGGTAATAGGACTACTGATCTAAATATCCCTATAGGTAGGGATTTCAGTCGGTGGATGGAGGCGGCTCAGGACCGCTATTCGTGGCGTCGTTTGAGGAAGGCCTATGTTCAGCAGTGGACGTATACAGACCGATAATGATGATGATAAGGGAATTTAACAACCGATGTGACGCGGCGGGCAAAGATTCGATTCCCGCTTAGGACAAATATTTGTAAAATCTGCAAATGTTTGTTCCGGGTGTTCTGAGTTAATATCTAGATAATTCTAGGTATAATAAAAATATCTATATATCTATTGTATTATGTATATCAGTCATCTAGTACCCATTACACAATATCTGCTTAGCTTGGAGCTAGATGATGCTGTGTGGATTGTCCAACATTATTTATATATAAAATTTAAGGCTCTTTTATAAACTCTAGGTGCATTCTCCATCGGAATTGGAAACAACAGCGTGATTTTGTCAGTTTTACGTTCGAAGGTAAACGATTTTCAGTATTTCAGATTTCCAATAAGGCTCCGCGCAAAGGAGCCACCGACCACAGCATACTTTTTCATATATTTTGTATAGACGCGCCGCATACGTGTAGCCGGTGGCGGCCACTCGCTTCTGACACTGTTACAAATGCGGTGGTAGCGCGCGACAGCCACCGGTGGCTGTGGTCGGTGGCCCATTTGCGCGGAGCCTAAAAAGTGTCAACAATTCGCTCTCCCTGCCCGCCCATCGAAAAGCTTTATTAACATCTGGATCGGGGATATATGGTCTAAGCACACCGTATGATTAAATAGTCTGCAATATTATTACCAATGTAAATATGATAATTATCTGATTAGTTTTGAGCCACCAGTGTCAACAGATATTAGCAAGCCTCAAAACCTAACGTAATAAAAAAAAAACTATGTAATGCTGGACAATCCACACACCATCATCTCCCCCTAGCTAAGTAGAGTTAGTGTTATGGGTATTAGATGACAATAATATATTGTATATAGGTATATAAAAATGAACCCCTATTTCTCCTGGAACGGCTATAACTTGAGAACAGCTTTACCGAATATTCATCTTTTTTTTTTAGTTTTCTAATTCTTCGTCGAAGGTTCTTACATCTTAGAAAATTTAAGAAAAGTTTACGACTTTTAATAGTTAAAGACCTTTATTATAAACTTTTTTAATGTAACCATTATATACTCTTTGCAAAGCACGTTTGAAATAACTGTCAGTTGTTTGACTTGAATGACTGGGCAACGTCTGTCAGGTCAGCTAGTACAATATATTACACACATAGATATATATTTTATTATACATAGAAAATACAACACCCAAAACAAATATTCGCAGATCTTACATACATTTGTCCCAAGGCGGGAATCGAACCCGCAACCACCAGTATCGCAGGCGAACCTTCGCCTGCCGCGCCATATCGGTCGTCAAACAATAATTATTGTTATAATTATACCAAATCGCACTCGTATCATGCACCTCAAACAAACACACCACAACTGGGTTATTAAGATGGTAGTAGCATATTGCGTGTTCACATAATGACAGATCATGATCATCAAGCTGAAGGGCGACTACTGAAACGATATGACCAATTTTCTGGCTGACCAGCTTTTTCCCGCGGTTTCGCTCACCCTACTACACGTACGGGTAAATCGTAAGGGCTCAATTCACAACTGATTTATAAAGGCCAGCAGTGTCTCAAATTCAAACGTATTGTCAACGGTACAAGGCGCGGTAAGCGGCCGCGGCCGGCCGGCCATGTTGCGTCGCTGCAACCGCCCCGCCCCGTGTGAAGTGACCTTTACCCTAACTCACAATCACCTTTAACACAGAGTGCTCAAAGCTATCCTGGTATAATAAATGCTATCTCGTAAAAAAACAGTCATACAGAAAATTACCTTCAACCTTCATCCTAAAAACTTAAAATCCCAATAAAATCATCAGTTGGAGATAGATAAGCCACCTATAGATATTTATTGAGGCTAAAAAGATAGTCTTTTACTCATCGGCATGTCAATCCTCAAATACCCAAATATTTGTCACTGCGGGTACCCTCATAATCCCTAAATGTCCGAGGATGGACCCGCGACAGGGAATTCAATTCAGCGGCCCACAAATTGGACGATTATGCGCAGATATTTGTATCCCAACCTCTTGTAAACCACTATTTACTTATTATTCAAATTTTATCTCGAGGGATTGGCTTATTTTCTTTCTTTTTGTGGGTTTTTGTTTTGTTTTTACCAGAGCATGATTGTTCAAATTATAAATTACGATGACATCTTATCAGAAATTTTGTTAGGAAACCTACCATAACAATCATAAACATTTATTGCATGAAAAATGGTTCTATAAAGGTCTTAGGCTTAAAATTTGTTCCACATAATTGACCTATTGATTTGGCATGCAAAATAGAAAGATAGATAGAAAATACTTTTAATGCACACTCAAAACTAGAAAACAGTTTACAAATGAGACAAAACAACATATGTGACAATGGGCGGTCGTCTCGGTCAAGAGCGATCTCTGCCAGACAACCTGGACACAAACACAAATAAAATCACACTGAGCGAAATATGAAATGTTATAAATTAAATTCCATAAAACAAAAATTATATAAAATGAATTGATCTTAGAATGTCAGTAAATTTATACAATGTCAATCTCTATAGTTAATCTAATCAAGAAAGTTTGTCCTGAGACTATGTGCAATCCAAACAGTTCCATAATTTTCGCCATATTTTTGGCTACAGAATACAAATTCTCGGTTTATTTTCGCTTATATCGAGCCCCGCTTGTTTATGCTATTCTCAAAGACCTGCTGATAAGACTGGTTCCACGTGGCCCGTTGCCGAACGTGCGATAACGTTTTTGAAAAGCTTGCCCACCTTTGCTACTGCCAAGCTTTGTAGATACGAAAATAAAATACCTACAGGGGAAAAGCGGGATTGGTTATGGAATAAAAGTTTTGTGTAGGTTATAATGTTACAAAGAAGCATGGAGTGGTGATCGGCTATGTTCAAAGTGTGTTGTGTGATTACACTTCTTAGCTCCTAGAAATCACTTTCTGATATTTATCTATTCTAATTTGTTTCTAATTTTTGATTGTAATTTTCGTTGTCAGTAAAGACTGTCTTTATTTCGTCTAAAATTATCGAGTTGAGCAAAAGGGGACAAAATGAGTTGCGCAAAAAGGAAGTCCTGTTGTGCAACTAGTCACAGTTGAGCAAAAGGGAACTAAATAAGTTGCACAAAAAGGAAGCCCCGTAGCGCAACTATTCACGGTTACACAAAGGGGAACTCGCGAGGAATAACGCATAGAGATACTTAGATGTCCTACATGCCGGTCGATTTCGATATATTCGTCAGTGTATGATTCATACTATAATAATAAGTTATCAGTGCTGTTAGTACACCCCTTGTATTTTCAGGTTTTGCAACGTTTCTGATAACTTTTTACAAATCGGATCTTTTTGTCATGTTTCGGACCATATTTGCCCTCAGTTCAGAGCTTTTTCGTTTTGACTGCCGGCAACACTGCAAACCTCTTTCGCCGCTTATTGGCTACACTCACGAATATATCATAAATAAATAAATAAAGTAAATAAATAAAACCAAAAATAAATAATCTGTCTATATAAAACAAAGTCGTGTTAGTTACACTAGTTATAACTTATAACTCAAGAACGGCTGAACATATTTAATGATCTTTGATTTGTTGGTATTTTTCTCCGTCGGCATCCGGCGAAGCTGCGGGCACAGCTAGTATATTATACATTATAATTATAAAAGATAATCATAAAATAAATAAATATTTATCTTATTTAATCTATCTAATCTAAATTTATCTGCGAATATACTTACTAAAAACTGACTATGAGACAAGATCTAATAATATACAGATACTTAAATAGATTCTCAGCAAATTAGGGCAAAAATTTAGAGCAATGATTACCGTCATCTACTCAGATCACAATGTTGAGAAATCAGACACTTTAGACACTAAAGCTTATTCCCCAGTGGAAATTCAACACGTGGAGTTTGTTTCCACTTTATCTTAGCGGTTACTGTGCACGTACTGTTTTGTTTAGAACGAAGGTGTTTATCTAGTAGACAGTTTTGCTGTTCGCCTATTTTAACCATCAGAGGAGTCGCACTTGACGTACATATTTTAAAAAAGACTAGATAAACTCACGTTGTTTTAGGTGCACTCATGTATGTTTAAAAAAACCAGTTTGTTTATTACGAGTTATAAGTATAAATGTAAGCTACAGTATAAGAATAAGAATATTAATTTTTACAAATTTATAAAACATTGAATGGAGACATGGACGCTCACGGAGAAGACTGTGTACGACGACGTACATAGAGTACGAGATGCACAACAAGCCAAGGAGCAGGCCATGGTCGGCATCTCACTTAGAATAGAATATAATTTATTTCAACACACACATTAAGTACATACAAAACAAAAAAAAAAACATAGATCATGGAAGTTCTTATCCTAGGTTACAAAATTGATTGGCGTTAGTTCGAGTTTTGCCCTCATGATCCTGTGCCGAAATAGGTGTTGGCTCAGCATATGCTGAACTGTTGCCGCTCAGCGCTGTTTTTCAGCCAAAAACCTTTATGTTGGCGCTACGGACGTCTAGTCGGCGACAAGCTTACTTTATATAACAAAACAATATTTATATAACAAAAACAATATTAAATAGTCGCAGTAAATCTCTGTAAATAATGGTACTAATAATTATATAATTAAACAAAAGTAAATATACTTAATAAGAGGAAGGTAAGTAACTTCTTAAACTACATATAACATTGAATGAGTCAAAAGAAAAAAAAACAGCAGGTATGATGAAAAGGAATTGAAAATATGACGCAGTGCTATGCCTATAAGATTGAGGTTCAGTTGTTAACTAGTTTACCCATCTGCAATAACAAGGTATTGGAGCGCTTTTGAAGCCCAGAGAAGGTAGTTTTATGTAAGTTAGCTAGATAATCGAGCTATTGAAATTTACGTTACCAAGTTTTCTCTGTTCTTCAACGAGAAATGCCTTGAGATTTTTCCTGAAATTAAATTTATTTCGAAGGTTTCTTATTGGTGGTGGTATATTATTCCAGCATTTAGAGGCTGCGTATTGGAAGCTATCAAGAAAAACTGTAGATTACGTTGGAAGCCCGTCGGAGAACGAAGGTCTATGATGCTGGTGAAAGGGTCATAGGTCTCAAGTGGAGTTGGGCAGGGCAATTGGCTAGATGAGGTGATGGCCGCTGGAGTAAAACCTTGGCCGAGGAGTACCCAAGAAACGATCGACGAAAACCGGGTCGTCCTCTCGCAAGATGGGTTAACGATATCACCAGGGTCGCAGGGCATACGTGAATGCGGGAAGCATAGGACAGAAAAGGCTGGCAAAAGTGAAAGGAGACCTGAGGAGACCTATACCCAACAGGATTTGCTACCCCGGTTTCGATTCCCTGCGTGGTGAATTCCCTCGGTATCGACTTTCCTGGGTTTCGACCATGAATTTGCTTAAAATACAGTTAGTGGATCAAGTGTTTTAGTTTCAACATTTATTACAATAAGTAACTTCTTCATAGTTTCCTTTTATTATTAGATTATTACCTATTAGGTAGGTGTTTTGGGTGATACCAGGCTGAAATGATGATCTGGCGAATTAGTAGTATAAAAATAGTTTTTGCCATGTTTGTTCGATAAATTCACTGGGACTTGCTGCACTGTAGTAGGTATGTTTCGTTAAGTTACTTATTTTTTATTCCAGCAGTAAGAACTGTAGCAGTTTCAGCCACTATTCGTTGAAAGTATTTGGTGAAAATAGCCTGTAGCCTATTTTTGCCCAGGTAATTTTTTACGGATAGCATTTTTTTACGGACTCTACCATTAACATTTTGTAAGTTTTACATCTACGTAATACTATTATTTGCCAAAGCTAATCTTTTTGTTATTTCTATGGACGAATATTATTGTTTTACTCATAGTTTGAATAGTCAAACATTAATAAACAAAAAACAATCTGCATGTCTCTAGTTGTTATTATTGTACCAAAGCTGTTTAGCTGGTAAGTCATCGCAAGGGTAATTTTAAAATGGACATACCAACTAGTAACCCGTTGTCTGCAAATAAGTGATTGATTTGTCAATTATGTAAGACCATGTGCAAAGCTATTTTGTTTACCTATGTATAAGTCTGTAAATATAAGCTCATTAATAATACCTATTTGTTATTACACGAAAATTATCAAGAGTTTTGGTATATGTCTGATTTTAATGATCCTGACACCTCGTTAATTAAGCTAATGGATGCATGAAAATTTTCAGCTGATTGAAAATATGTCAGTTCCAACTGATAAGTGGTTAAAATAATCTATTTTCGCTAAATTTTAATAAGGTACTCAACTTTTATTAAAATTAACCGAGCACTCTCGTCAAGGAGTGAAATTAATTTTCATTTTGGTTATACATTCGTTTCATATTATTATCAAAAATTTATATATTTATTCTAAATAAAACTTTCCTTTTCATTTCTTTAGATTAAGACATTGATAGAAAGAGTAACAAAGGTGTCCCTTTGGGTATTGTAGAAATAAAAGATTTTTATTCTGATTTAGCAAATAGATAATAACTATTTACCTATACAATATAAATCCCCAAAAGAGAGTAGAACGAAAAAAAACTTTGGTATTTTATTGTAAAATATTTTCTAGATATACTAGCAGAAAGCGCAAAAGCGCGCAAGTTCACCTTCCTCTATAAATATAGAGGAAGGTGTCCTCTATAAATATAGAGGAAGGTGTCTTCTACCACTATAATTATATTGCAGATTTTCTAAAATATCGTATTTTAAAATGCTTTATAATAGGAAATAAAACTAACTTTTAACTAAACTGACTTTGTTAACTGAACTTTTTAACTTTTGAGTACATAATTTAATTATTTAATTTTCCTTTTAGCATCCTTCGACAATTGTGAACAACAAACAATTTGACGACCTCTGTGGCGCGGCGGGCGAAAGTCCGCCTTATTCCTCGATAAGCTAGAAAGGCGGTTGCGGGTTCGATTCTCGCCTCGGGACAAATGTTTGTACGATCAGCAAATATTTGTTCAGGGTGTTCTGGATGTTTTCTATGTATAATAAAAAATATCTATCTATGTAGTGTATTATATTATGTATATCAGTTATCTAGTACCCATAACACAAGCTCTGCTTAGCTAGGGGCTAGATAATGCTCTGTGAATTGTCCAGCATAATTAATAAATTAATTAATCTGCCAGTGAGCATGCAATAGTAACTTCGAGCATAACTTTAGATTCGTTTATGTGATGTACATGATATGTGAAAGATATACAGACTGGACTTGTGAAATGTGCTGGTAACTTAGTCCTCACTAAGTAACCAGAGGCCCAATCGGTCGATAAGTTTTTAAAATAGCCTACGAAGTCATAGATTATCTATCAAATGAGTTATTCTTAGCTGGCCATTCTGTTTTCTTTTCACTAACTATCGCAAAAACTATCCATGCCAGAAAAAAAATTAACCATTTTGAAATAACTACACACGAGTTGCATTTTGTTACGAGACAATACTTGACTTATTTGGTTAATTCTTCTTACATGAGGTACATATACGCCCAACTCCTAGATTTCTGATAAATCTGATGATAATTAAATTACTTATATTTACTATTATTACTTTCCAACCCCGGTTGGAAAAACTAACTACCGACCCCTCACGAAAACGCATTGAGACTCGTTCAATGGTTTAAATAGTATTTTCATATCCCTTGAACGCGTACCCAAGTCGCGGCGTGCAACCCGTCTGTTTAGATAATTGGCCCAAATATATAAGTAAAGTTTATACTTTATTAACAAAGAAAATTACAATCAAATAGTAACAATAAATTAGAACCAGTATTTACAATTGAAACAATTGACCCAACTGCAGATTGTTGCAAACAATCTACAGGTAGCTTAACTGGTCCATATCAATACCAGTCGGAAGCGTCCCCATGAAGCTGACTGCATTACCCTGTTGTATGGCAAGTTAAGTTTTGTAATTTGTAATTATTTATTTTTGAACTTAAAAGTACATTACAGTAAATCTTTACTGCCAAACTGTGCAACAGTCAGCAGTAGCTCTCGTGGACAACTTTGAATTAACTTGTAAATATAATCTAATTCCTTAAATAACCTTTTTTGACACTTATTTTCTAGTTAAGAAGTTTATTTCCATAAACTCACACGACTATATTGTTTGAAGCTAAGTTCTATTCTAGTTACAGAAAAGCGGTCCTTACTATTTCACGGCGACATTACAACAAGGCATAGCCTCGAGGCCTCCCTCCGTGCCCCCAACCAGGGCCGGAAAGAAGACTGCTACATTACAACAAAGGATTCGCAATTGCTTTAAACGATTCCAAACTGAGTTTACCAAACGGAAATATCTACGCTCAATGTTCATTCAATGTTATTCCTAATGGCTATCGAGTACTCAAAGTGAGCTGTTCGTTCTCTTTATTCAGTAGTTCATTCATTCACAAACCAACTAATTAGGCGAAGTGAGTCACCACAGATTAGAAGCGTCACAATGCTAATGGCCAAGCTTTGATACGATATTCTGTCTATATGTATATTATATTGAATTGATTGTTTCGAATGCAGTCTGTGGCGTGAATGCTCGGGTTTGCCATCCGATAATAATTTGTATTGTTTGGAGACAATGAATAGATTTGCAAGATTGAATATTCTGCGGTCTCTATTGATTGATAGTTATTAGATCTGTGTAGGTGCTAAATAAATGGAACTATGTAGTTAGATACAATTGCAGGAGTTTTATATTATATATTTATACATTTTCAAGATTATTTTCGACTCGCTTCCTCAAAAACGCTGAATTTGCTGCTCAAAGACAGTGAGCAAAATCGATACTTGCTGTCAAGTGGCCTGTATTCCACTTGACAGCAAGTATCGATTTTGCTCTTCATTCAATTTGATATTAATCAACAAATTGAATGAAGTGATTAGATAAGCTATGGTCGCCGCCAAAAGAAATGAGAAAACTAAGCAAGCAAAACTCATTTTAGCATAACGAAGGAGGTTTTAACAACGTTTAACCTTCATCAAAAAATAATTTTCTTTCGTTCATGCCTTCACAGAGGTTAAAACATGCGTAACGTCATTGGTAGTTGACCAAAATTTATTACCTGCCATTCGACCTACATACATATTTAATTCAATACCATAAATTATTTTCTAGCTTATCGAGGGATAAGTTGTGTGTTACTAAAGGACAGTTAAAATTTCTTATTTCGGGCCTTTCGAATCCCCGTAATATCTCGTTCGTCCCACCAGAAGACTGTGTCCCATTCGGCCTACCATCATGCTTAAGTACCATTTCGGTCAAAGTGACAGCAAATGTCAAAAATGACAGCAAAGCCTTTGATAGCTCAGCAGTCTACTTTAGAGCCACTCGCTACGCTCGTGACTATCGTGATGTACTCTAGACTGCTTCTCACTAGTTCAGTTTCACCCTAATTCAGTCTCACTCTACACATAGAGTGAAACTGAATGATTTACCGCGGTAAACAGTGTACTTTCCAGCCATATTTGCATTTTGGTACCTATTCCTCCGTTATTAAATTTTCTTTTCAACGTAGTTTTTGAACTTGCTGCAAAACTGAATTAGCGTGCATTCAGAGCATCTTTACATCTCAATGACGAACTTCAGCGCAAATGACACGCTTTTACTTTTGCACATTGACACACTTTTCTTTGAGTACCATGATGGCTTTGTAAGTATTCACTTACAAATGTATGATAATGTATGTGTATAATACATCTATTTTTTATATTACTGTATACTTGTTGAGCATCCTTTCAAGCAAGCTTTAAAATAAAAGAAACCACCGGTTTTTCTGCGAGAAAAACTTGATTGTCAGAAAATAAAATATATGCTGAAATACTAGGATTTTCTCCCCATCCCTCGTTCTCCCCAACATATTACGTTGCAACGATTTTATTATTATTTTTCATCTTTTATACAAAAAGCAAAATCTGCAATCAGATTTTACACAATATACCTGAGAATGTCGAGTTTGTACGTAATATTCATTTATTCAATTCTTTCTTTCAGATAAAATCATGCTCGGAATTAAATATTTGTAAGTACCTATCCTATCTACATGCCCACTTTTAAATTACACACACACACACACCCACACACAGGACCGCTATTCGTTGTGTCGTTTGGGGAGGCCTTTGTTCAGCAATGGACGTATATGGGCTGATGATGATGACATTTAAATGGAAAAGTTTGTGAAGATGTGATGTTTGGGCAAAGACAACGCCCAAACTACTAAACGGATCGTACAACATATATCTTTTACGTAGTTTTAAACCTAGGGTAATATATTTATCCTGAAAAAATGCGTGCAAGGCCATGGGATGAAATTAGTCTTCAATATTCCCCAATAGCCGTTCTGGTTTCATATCAAACAAAGCAAATACAACAAAAGCAATTTTGGGCACTCTAAAAACATTTTAAAATGTTTTTGCGCCTATTGGAGTATCGGACGGACGTGTTTTCACATAAATGTAGGTCATCCGAACCTTCCAAAGGCTGTTATACTTTTTACTTCGATCTCTGTGGAGGTAGTGACCATGAAATTGAATGCTGTTTTTATTATTATTCGGATCTAAGCCTAAAGTAGACGATCTTACCCGTGGGCATTGTACAACGGCAATCTGTATATTGAAGAGCTTCTTCATTTTACAAAAGGTTTCTACGGCCTTCAATAAAATACCAAACGTAAATTAAAAAAATAGTACCTCATCCCAATTTGCAACTTGATAATTTATGTACGTATCAACATAATTGTTATTATGTTATTTCCAATTCTTTCCCAAACTTTCTCTGGCATGTGACACAAATTGCTATAATTTCAAGTCCCTAATATCAATCAAGAGGGCTCAGGTGTAGCACTGATCGCCCCTGAGATGAGCTACTCAGAATATTGCCTGTTCATCATAATTATTGTCTTTTCCCACTTGATTAATAGTCAAGATTATTCCCAACAAAGCGTGTAGGCCAAGAGCAAGGGACGTAACAATTCTCTCTCACCCGTGAAAAAAATCCGACCAGCGTATATTTCTAGAATTAATCACTGATTTTGTATCGTTACATGACATCATTATAATTTTATACGTAGGACCTAATTTACTTTACCTATTACTTGTACCGTAGCACGAAGCCGATGCTACGAACGTAGAGGCTCTACGACAGTAATTATTCTTAGCTATAGGCAAGTATCTATATTATTTTAGTACAAGATTTTTTGTCACATACGGACTAAAATCAACCAATTGATAAATAATAACCTCGATCAACTGGTCTTCGGAAATATTACGATTGGCACTTTCTTAGAAATTTTAGATAAATTATATTTAATGCATGAACAACCCATGTGTCGGTGGACATTATATTATAATGCTGAACACCCAGACACACATTGAGTTATTCGCAAGTAAAACTAATTTACCTGAGAAATTTTATACAGAATTGAAAGTTTAAAAGAACTGAAAGCGATGGGACCCCGAGCAATAACTATCTCTTGGTCAACGTGAGATAGTAGGACCACGAGAAAACACCCGATATTATTTTCTCCTCTCATATCACAATAAAATATAAAATTATTGCTTTCTGTAATTAATTTTAAGCTTAATTACAGACGGTAATGTTCGAATTTATATTGATATTTAAACTACAACCGAGTGTCGGTTGTCGGAAGAATCAATCTAAGATTTAGTAGCCTACTAATTTTCTCTTAACAATCAATAATTAATCAAAGGTTCTGACCATAGAGTTCGGACTCATTTGTTGTAAGGGTTTTACGAAGGGTCACATCAGATGATATACCTACCTACCTAACCTAAATACTAGTAGTAGGTAAGTACTAGGTAATTTTATTTAAATTATCACGCACGACACACCTTTTCCAATATACTACGTTTATTAAGCTAAAACAAAATCTTAAAAATTTACTCATACAATAAGTGCAAAAACCCTATAGGATGATCTCAAAAAAGTAAAAAAACCCCATGGGATGTCATGTCAAAATAGTAGGTTCTATGCACAGACATGAAACTAGCTGCGCCTAAAGGTTCTATGCCACTCAAAGAAATTCCAAGACAACACTACAGGGGTTGTCTTGGAATGTCTAATAAAAAAATTCAGTCTAGTCAAACTATTTTTAAACAAAACGCCTACTGTGAGCTACATTATACCTAAAACGTGCGCTGGAGGTCATATTATCGATGGCAGATTTAGGCCATTTCATTTTCACCATTTTGGCGCTGAGTGTTTGCGTAAGCGTCTGTGACTGTCTATGGAATTATTTTGTTGTTTTGGTGTACCTCAACAAATGTCAATTTTATACCTCAGACAGTCGAGAGGGGGCGCTATGACTCTACACATTAAACAAGTAAGAAAGAAAATATTTTTATTTACCTTAAAACTACTATACACAATAGACTTAAAACTATGTAGAGCCTTAAAACATATGTTAATTAATACTTCTGTGTCTACAAGTGTAATTGCGTACAGAATGGAGATCTCATACAATGCGTAAATTTCAGAAATATGGCGTTTACACTGACATCTCAGGGCTCAGTGCAGTGCTCTTTTTTGCTGACATCTTCATTCTACCATATACGAATCATTCTCTTGAGTAGTCATGCTAAGCCTGACGTCCGAAAAATAAACAATGAAGTAACTTTACCACGAAGCATGTCCTAATAGCAGGCAGAGCTAATTAGCTCAGGGAGTAATTCCATACGCGAGCTAATTATGTAGTGAGGGTAAGATAAGACCACTTTATTACTGCTAATCCTGTCTCAAGCGGTTTGATAATAGGCTTGAATTTTTCTGATGATTGAAAATAGTGATTTAATACATTTATATAATACAATAGGTAACTCGAAATTGCTATTGAAGTGTATCAAACCAAAAGATAAAATACCAATACAAAAAAGTAATGTCTATTTATTTTTTCGCAAAAAGAGTGAGTCGCGCCGGAAATTTTATTTTTTAGGATGTGAGGCAGAACGATTCCTCTTGCAGTCTGAATTTAAAATTATTATTATGATTAAAGGGAACAAGAGGCTTACTTTTTAATAAATTGTTGAACAATCATAAATTGCTACCGCTGCAACTGTATAAGAATAAACTGGCCAATTTTTTGACATCAAAATTATATTATGAAAAACGTATAAATTATTTTCTAATTGATAAAGTCAAAAAATTTATTGATTAGTAATAGGTAGCAAGTTATCATTTTCTCCACATTTCTATGTAATATTCTTGATAATATTAGATATTTGATTTGTAATTTATTGGACAAATACTGAACTGATATACTTAATAAAATACATTACATAGATAAATATTTTGTACTTATTAGACATAGAAACAGCCAGAGCAATCGGAACACATCTGCAGTCTGTAAATTTTTGTTTCGAGGCGGGAATCCAATCCGCAACTTCCTCGCGTCGAAGGCAGACCTTCGCTCGCTGCATCATAGAGGTCGTCAAAACAAATATCTTTGATCCGTAAAATTATCCAAAATTTTATAAAGTGACAATCAAATTACGTACAAGAATAAAGTAATTAATTACTTTTTACTTTGAGTTACATCATCATCATCATCATCAGCCCATACACGTCCACTGTTGGACATACGCCTCCCCCGTACGACGCCACAAATAGCGGTCCCGAGCCGCCTCCATCCATTTACTTTGAGTTACAATTTATTATAATTACAAAAGTTCGGCAGTCGTATGAATTACATGAATGTAAGTTTGTTACGAGTTTCTAACTGAACCAGGCATTTTTATCATCTCATTTGACAATGAATTTGAAATAAATGTTGTTCGACACTTGTTTTTTGTAGGATAAAAAATTTCTAAACCGAAAATTATGTTGTACGGATGTTTTTACCTCTTTGACCAATAATAGAAATAGAAATATTTCTTTGTAACTCAGAATATAAAAGAAAAGAACACAGAAAAGAAAACCGTTTGCTAGAGTCGCAAAACGTCCCAGTATGGTGGTTGTATTTGCGTACAAACATCGTTGGTTTTCCGACAGAAACGTTTCAAACCGTCACTGCATTTTTTAAAATACATATGTATTTTACTTACCGTACGTATACCTATATATATTATATATGCAGTATTATGTGTATTATGGGTTATGTTTGATATGAAGAGATGCAGGTCAGAATGGAGATGACATGTGCTGGAGAAAATATATGCTTGCAACGACCTCTGTGGCGCGGCGGGCGAAGGTCCACTTTCGACGCATGAGGTTGCGGGTTCGATGCCCGTCTTGGGGCATCGAACCCGAAACAAATGTTTGTACGATCAGCAAATATTTATTCCTCCTCCTATCGGTCCTCCCCGCTGCTCCTCGGAGGTCGTCGATTTATTTAGCTAAATTTTTATTTTATCGTAAAAAGGACGGCAACTACACTGTTATATTAGTTTAAGGCCGTGGGGCCGCGGCATAGAATATCGACCCCTCCAACTCAACCCGTGGATGTCGTAAGAGCCGACTGAGGGAACGTACCAGAGGAAGGGCAGCAGCTTCCTTCTGAGTATTTTTCAACACCAACACTGCGATCACCAATACGCCTGCCAAGCGTGGTGATTATGGCAAATCCCCCCCTACATGGGAGACCATCCACTCGATGGACCGACGACATCGTAGCGGTCGTAGGGAGTCGATGGATGGAGGCGGCTCATGACCGCTATTTGTGGCGTCGTACGGGGGAGGCCTATGTCCAGCAGTGGACGTGTACGGGCTGATGATGATGATGATGATTAGTTTAGTTTTCTACCAACTGAATCGATACCTTAATTTATATATAAGTACTTATATTGCCAAAAAAAAATTATCCGCTAAAAGACCTTAAATTACTTTACTTCAGTTTTATGTACGTAACATACAAAGAAAGCGTAGTAAACAGACGGTAAAAAGAATTAAAAAATTATGGGTATAAATTTAGAAACAATCACTCAAATGAGCTTAGGGAAATGAAATTCGTGATTAATGATTCAAATTGTGTCTCCATCACTGACTGGCCTATTTTCAGAAGATAAATACTCACTAGGGAAGGTAAGGTCTAAATGTTACACGAAATAACTTTCTTTTACCCCTACAAACTTACAGACTAAATAATATATCTAAAATTTATAACGTTTACACAAAACGAAGAAGAAAAAAACGAATATAATAATAAAGTTAAAAATGATCCACCATGTTTAGCATTCGGCTAGACCCACGCTAACCTGATTTTACAGACTTACAGACTAGGTAGATATAATATCTAAAAGTAAAAGTAAGTTTTATTGCAACAAATACATGTAAATAGGTACATATGTGGTATATGCTTAAATATGAAACAATGTATTTCTACCAGTGTGGCGTGCAATATTTAAGTACAAACAATGTCAATAAATTAATAAAATTAACTAAAATAAATAAACACTAAATCGAGACAATAACCAATACGAAATTTATATTAAAGAAAATTAAATTAAAATAAATATGTGCCTACAGATATTACAGTTAGGCGCCATTATTTCCTATTTTCCAAAAAAACATTTGCCCGTCATAAAATCATTTACTTCGTAATAGCATTTTCTTTCCAAAGTCGCTTTCAACTTTCTCTGAAACAATGAGCGTGGTAGTTCTCTAATTGATTTTGGTAGTTTATTATAAACAGAAGGAGCCATGCAAAAGATACTCTTACGCATCATAGCAGTCTTTGAGTTCGGCTTGCAGACTCTGTGTTGATCTCGTCGATTACGAGGGACGGCATCGGAGAGCTGACAATATAGATCGGGGTAAAAAATTTAACGTTTATACAAAAACAATAGAAGAAAAGAAACTTGTATAATAATAGACTTAAAATGGGTCCTTACCTCAATATGTTTAGCATCCGGCTAGACCCAATGCTAAGCTGATTTTACAGACATACAGACTTACAGACTAGTTAGATATAATATCTAAAATGTATAACGTTTACACAAAAACAATAGAAGAAAAGAAACTTGTATAATAATAGAGTTAAAAAAATCCCTACGTCAGCATGTTTAGCATTTGGTAAGAACCAATGATAAGCTGATTTTTAGGTACAGCCCGGAACTCAACATTAAAGCATACTGGTGGTATGGTGGTATGGTAACAGGTGGGGTGGTATGGTGCCTTTTTGTATTATTCAAACTTGGTTTTTGCAAAATAGAACTAACATATCGTCGGGCTTGCAAACCTTAATTTCAATTAGAATATTTACGTAATTAGAATATTAGTAAGGGTGGTTCTTACCCCTAAAAAGTGGATTCCGAAGCACGGGTCCAATATTTCTTAGTGTTTTATCGATGTGCAAAGTTTCATTCTGATCAGTTGGTGATTGGTGGTAGGGTTACTTGTGAGTCCATATTATGGATACCTATGGAGCATAGTTTCCAAAAACCATTTTCGCTTTCGTTTCCTTCCCATTCGTGCCTTGCATGCACCGCCCCTACTGGATAGAGAGGAACTACAGGGCCCTAATTCCACTAAATTAATCACCTCACTATCGTCTCAGAATGACGCATTTTGGCATTTTACCTTTTTAAAAGAAACTACAGATAGAGGATACTAAAGTTCTTTAAGGATGTGGCACGGAATGAAGACTCGATGGAGCGTCTCGTGGTACAAAGCAGAATGGAGGGAAAAAGGTCCCGTGGTCGGTCTCCAACTAGATGGTCGGACCTCATCACCTCCCCAACACAATCCACCATGACCGACTGCTCCTACAACGCAACCAATAGGGAACGATGGAGACGCATTGCACAGGCAGTCGTCCATCAGGACCCTCCATCATAACCACGACCACTCTGCCAAGATTGTACGACTAAGAAGAGATAGATAAACGGACGTATGTGGAAAGAGTCAAAGGTTGAAACTCCGTACAAATAGCATCGCACGCACTATCTAGAGTTTCTTTTATCCTAAGACGATTCTGCGACTAAACCATTTCATAGTAAAGCGATTGGTTGGCAGAATTCGGCTCCAATTCGTAGTAGGACAGCAATACAATAGTTTCATTCGAAATCGATTAAAGTTTTCGACAACTTTGACATGTCGGTTTTGCCGTAATCTCCCAGCTTGCTCTTCCTCTGGTAGGTTACATTAGTGAGCTCTTACGACATCCACGGGCGAAGTTGGAAGGATCTGTTACTCTTGCACCGCGATCGCCACGGCCAGTAATTAATCCTTACTTCCTTACTAATATTATAAATGCTAAAGTAACTCTGTCTGTCTGTCTGTCACGTTTTCTTTTCAGGCCAAAACTAATGAACCGATTTAAATAAAATTTTGATGTTAATTAGATATAAATAAAAATGTCATTTAAAGTTCCTTATTTTACCCTCAAGGGGTTAAATGTCAAAGGGAATAGGGGATGAGTATTTGTATGAAAATCACACTGTCACTATTCCACGCCGACAAAGTCGCGGGCACAGCTAGTACTCTATACAGTATACTTTTAAAATAATTAAATACTGTTACACGTGGTAATACTCAAGCGTATACTCCCCCTTATAAATGTTCGTTATGTTTACAAAGGAGCACTCAGTAATTAATGTGAACGAAATGTGACACACAAAACGTCGCGAATGCGGCTGGCATGTAGGTACTTTGTCACACGTACAAAATAGTGTTACATACTCATGTTTGTAGACATTAAGATGTGCTTATGTAGTGCTGATTGCGTTACTGGTATATTACACTACACGGTATTTAGGGCCCGGTATTTAGGGCCCGGTAGTTAGGGAGGGCGTGGCCCCTTGCAAGGGCGGCGATTATTACACTGCACTGAACACCGGCTCCCTCACTCTCTGTGTACAGTCTGAATTAGATTTTTTTAATATACTACATTACTACATACCAAATTTGTTTTTTTTTAATACAATCCATACTAAATTAGATTTTTTTATTACGCTACTCGATTGTAAGGGCGATTAGGGAGCAAGGCTTACCGGGACCGTCCGGTCGCCCTAGTTAGGGACCCTTACGCTCTAACTCTTATTACATCACTCTTAGTTAGGGTAAGGGTCCCTGAATACCGTGTAGTGTAATAGGCCTAGTTGGTGCCAATTGTTAGAGTCGTTGTGGTTAACTTTTTAGTTTGTGTGAAAGAGTTTAACTACAAAATCAAGTAAAAAAATAAACAGATACAGATAAAGTATAATAAATTACAATCAATACAACAACCGACTGGTATTATATATGGACCAGTGTCAACTGTAAACACTAGTTCAATTTTTTTTCTATTATTCAATACAGGTACAGTTTGGTATCCCGGCAAATTAAAAGATTTACCCATCCAAAGTTGCAAAATCCTACTTAATATTATGAAAGTAACTCTGTCTATCTGTCTGTTACCTTTATACACCTAAACGGCTGAACGGATCTTAATCAAAGACAGGGAGGTAGATGGTATTCCGGGGACGGAAATAGGGTACATGAAAAGCGCGTGCGAAGTCGCGGGCAGCAGCTAGCAGGTAATAAAATAATCAAAGGCATTCGAACAATAGTAAAGGGCCGAAAACGCAATAAATAAACAATTGTTCGAAAGATACCTGAGCCTCCATCTGTCAACAAATCACAACACAATTATTTGTTCTCGATTCTCCGAGAAAATGGAAGAGAATAAGGAAAGTGGCAAGAATTCGGAAGATTCGCCTTTACTAATTGACTGTTTGCTTTCTATGATTGCGGGGCTATAATGAGGATCAGAAATAATTGGACGAATATTAGTTTCATATTGTTCTTTTATTGTATTAGAACAGAGAGATAAGAATCAAATAATATAAACAAATTAAACTAGTATTTACAATTGAAACAATTGAGCTAACTGCAGACTGTTGCAAACAATCTACAGATAGCTCAACTGGTCCGTATCAATACCAGTCGGAAGCGTCCCCAAGACGCTGGCTGCATTGCCTCGCTGTATGGCAATGCTAATACGCTGCGCCAAATACTCACCAGCTCTCGGGTCACGCGTCGCTTCGACCAGGCGCTCAGATAATATTTTGAAAACCCGGTGAGCCTCGGTAACCCACGGACCTAGGGTCTCGACTCCAAGGGGAGCAAATGCGTAGGCTCTGTCGAGACCTGCATATTTGCGCCTCTTGAGATCCTCGGCCAAATCTGCCATCGAACCAGCCCTCACGGATACAATCATTTGATTGTAATTTTAGAAACTTGTAGGTGCTTTTATCTGTTTGGATGACAAAACATGGTCGCAGGCCTCCATTCCTGTCAAATTGGGAGGCTTAGGAATTCGCAAAACTTCAAGTATAGCCCTGCCAGCGTTCCTGTCTTCCGTCGACAGCACTAGTACTTTAGCGGATTTTTTTAAAGCAGTCTGTTTTGGTCTCACCTGGAAATTCTTCAAAATTCACGAGGCTCGAACGGCTTGGCATATTGTTTGCCCTGATGCTGCTCCTCCAAAATCTCTTTTGTCCCAACGGCAAAGGGATGGGCCTCTGTGTGAGTTGGCACGGATTTGTTTGTTACAATCAAGCTCCAGCTCTGCAGATCGTGCCCGTCTCCTGGCCGCGTACGCAGACGAGCGCGGTTGGGGTTGAGATAGTTTCAGATTAATTAAATAAAAACAATAATAATTATACCTACACAACATATTATTAATATCGTACCTACTTATAATAAACTTATATTCACATAACATTTTTGAATTTGAGTTTTCACATCTCTTTCTCCCATGTCGATTTGAGTAAGATGTCAAAACGATTAAATTCTTCAGATAAAAGTTAAATGATTTAAAAATCGCTCTTACATTAAATACTAAACACATTCATCGCTAAGCGTTCAGGTAATCACTAAAAACACATCTGAAAAGGTTCTATTTCCGTTAGGGGCTGCCAGGAAATTAGAAAGCCTATTTCAATTGTTCCGGTGAAGGGGGTGTCCCCAGTTTCCGAGTCTGAGTAGACTGTTCTAATTCCAACATTGACGCGGGTGACATTACGCTTTCAGGAACTTTGGCTTTCATAAATATTTGGTCTGGTTAATCAAGTGCAAAGTTACTTGGGAATCGGAGCAAAAGGATCGTAGAGATAATGGTTGGTTGTTTTACCTGGCCCCAAGAGACTTTTATCGAAGAATTTTAGGATCGTGTTCTAATAAAGAGTATAAACCAGAAACTTGATAAGGTTTCAACACGGCTAGAGTTTAAAATTTTTAAGTGCTTGATTATTTAGGGCTATATTTTATTTGGATCTAAAGCGATACCTACTCTCCTATATGGGATAAGAGCTTCCGCATATTTTACTTCGACGTTTTACCAGTGCCAAAGTTATAAAGAAGGGCAACATTTCTATCGTAGTAATAAAATTTTCATACCCAGCTTGTACCCAGAGACGGAATAGTCTTTTTTGCTTGAAACATCCTTTTAAAGCCCTAGGGCGATGCTAATTTGGGGCAACACTACTGTTTTAAGATCCCAAATCAACAAAGATATTTACAACCTTTAAGGCGGGTACTGGTGTTACGGGGCGTAATGTACCATTCGCAGCGACCATGATAGGTACGTTACGCGTTAGCGATAAGGACGCCCATTGTACATTATCTGTATTTGTTTTGTTTTTGTGTTCTCAGTTTATTATTTATTATTATTTGGTATGCAATATTAGATTAGAGGTTAGAGGAGGTTAGATTACACTAGACTTGACATCCAGTGCCTTTGCAGGCTACTGCAATGTCTGTCTGCCAGAACCCTTTAATAAAGAATATTTGCATTTGTTACGCTGTGTGCTAAAATCCGTGTCGTTGCTCTTTGGGAGCGCTTTTTTGACGCGCACAGACGCTAGCTGGGTAATAATTTACATTACGAATACGTCGGTCACTTTCATCGTTATTAGTTGATAAATGACCGGAAACGTCCTAGAGGACGCAGCGCACTTGGATGGTCGGACTAGATCCGCACGACCCTGGACACGAATTTCCACGACGCTCTCCACGCTGCCAAGAACAGATGCAGCTGGCGCAATATTGTCCATGACAAAATCATTTCACAGGGGAATTACGACCCTCAGACATGAGGAAATACGACGCAAGGAGCAGTTGATAAATAATAGTTGAAATATTTTTAGAAATATTTTCGTGTTTAGTCATATCTTCGAGTAGTTAGCTATGAGTACCTACATCTACTTAGCTAAATTGATTGAGGGCTACTGAAACATGTCGGTAATTTTGTCAGTCAATACATAAACACACACACTCTTAAATTACGTTATAGGTCAAGTCACAGACTTGACGTGTAAGTTAACGGTAATAATTAACGATAGTTGATTTGTTCATCTTGTCGTGAAATTAATATACAAATTGTGTGCATCAATATACCAAAACCGTGATCGACGATAAATCTATTAAGTCTTCGCCGAGCGTATCTCGTAGAGTCTCGTCTCGGTACTATAAAATCAATATAGATTGTATGCATCGATGCCTACCAATTAGTAGTATTGACGCAAAAGAGTAACGATCGTCCAATGTCTTAAAATGATGACGGTAACAAGCCCCCAGGGACCGAATTCCACTAAATTAATCGCTTCATCATGATGGTACGAGTATCTTATCAAAATGTCATATTTGGGCATTTTACCTTTGATGAAAGAAATTACAGATATGGAGGGACGCGTTTCAAAAGTGTCAAGATTGAAACCAATACTCAATCTATCCGAGCAAGTACGTACGTACGTATCCGTACTAGTTTCTTTCATCTATGGACGATTCTGCGACGATACCACTATCATAGTAAAACGATTAATTACCAGAATTTAGCCCTACAGAATACGCGTGTTAGAAACACCCTTGAAGTACCAGACGCATATAAATAAGGCCCCTTAGAGAAGACGTGCGCATTAAATATGTACCGAAACGCTTACCAATTCCAAAGTACCTATCGACGAACGAAGGATAGACGAGTATATATCACGTTATTTATCATTATTTACGGTCTTCTAAAGACCTGTACAGGCTAATCGAAGCGAAAACACGGTTAAATAACGTGATAAATACCAGGTGGTAATTTATTTACATCCTCATCTGACAAAGAACTTTATGTTTATAAAAATAACCTTAGTTTCTGCCCGAAGTTTCTTTCGCACGCGCTCGTCTCATGCATGCGGTATTTCTATGGAAATGTTTAAAGGTTACTTTTATATCTATCCCATGGAAACTGATTCTAAGGATAAACAGTGACCTATGTGTTATTCCAGGTCTATAACTCATAAAAGAAATACGTTTAAGTTTTTTTAACGCATTCACCGCCCATAGCTGCTGCGCAGCGTGCGACCCGAAGGAGCGCGCCGCCGCACAGGTGGAGCTCCATGTTACATCATGGCCAATGAAACCGTTAAAATCGCATGATTTATTATTTTATTTTCACATTCAGGCCAACAACAAATGTTTGTAAATAAAGATTTGTCCCGCGGCACACTGTGTTACGGGGGTCGTCAGATACCATAATGTGCACTCTATCTACATAAATGTAGACCTATTGACCATATGTTGAACCTACATGTTGATGTTGATTCCTCGCAGTCGTTACTTTCACTTACCGTACCGTAATAACAAGATGTCTTAAACTTTACGTTCCTTCCTATAAGCGTAAACTTTATGTAGTTTATTATGTGCTGTTTCGTTGCAGATAACAAAGTTAACAAGGTTTTGAAAGCATACGTAGGATAAAAAAACAGTTGGTTTCGTTCTCATTTGAGAATTAAATTTTTAGTAAAGCTGGCTTTATGTGAATATTGAAATATGAATATCAGATTCTCGGAAATTTCAATCTGCCTAAATATGGACATGCTTTAATTTTGTTCCTGTATCTGAGATTTCATAAAATAAACAGAGAATTAGTAGCAGGTAAATTGAAATTTACAAGTTCTTTTTACTAAGTACTTTTATTTTGAAATAGTCAGACTATTTCAAAATAAAAGTACTTAGTAAAAAGAGTGTTTAATAGGTAGAAAAAGTGTATCACGAAATATAATTAAAGTACCTATAGCAGAAACTACTAAATTATATATAGTATATTCCAATACTACCTTTCGAATAATTTTAATTTTAATTAGTAACATAATCAAAGATACCGAAATTATGGCAGGCAGAATGAATGTAATAAAATTTTCGTATCGTGACACTGATAAGGCAAACAAATCAGAAAAAGATTGAGGGAATAGAGAGTGTACGTGTGTCTTGAGTCCACAAGTGTCTGCGTGTGCACTATAATATGTCCTGCGCACCTCTAGTCTCCGTTGAGAATGGCCCCTGAATTCAAAATTCGGCTAGGACGATCATCATCAAAGCAAACAAAAAAATCCCCTGCGTTTCCCTTTTACATTTTAACGTTCGACAAATGCTAAAAAACCAATTAAGAAAAGACAGCAAGTCAAAGTGCCACTTTTTTGCGACAAACTCTAAAAGGGCAAGTAGAAAATGAGATGTAATCTTCGCCCTGTAATTATGCCCTGCAGGCCCTACAATTAGGAGCGGGTTTACAACCTAGTTTCTTAGTCAACACCCACTTCAAAAACGGAGACCCTTTGTGATGGGCTACTTGACCGTCAGAACTTGAAATCAGTTTTCAGAGCGCCAAGGTTTCATGTTACTTTCAGTACTTGTCAATGTTCGACGGATGAGTAAAGTATAATTGAAAGAGTAAGTTTCTGGTGGGACGCAGGAGCGTTAGCAGGGTGGCTTTTTGCAGCGGTATCTTTATAGAAAAGACTTTGAGCTTTCTTCTATATTAGAAGGACTAAAAATCAGCTTCCCTGTTCCCTAAAAATGGGGTCTTAAGATTACTAAACCCTACTACTATATATATCCTATATAGGTATATAGTGCAACTTGTAGAAACGTAGATTCTCAGCTTTTAAAAAAAAATAAGACGACATTTTGCTTTTTATTCACTAGAACTTTTCAAAGCTCATAATAAACTAACCTCCTTTAGCAACTAACCTACTTAAAACGGAGATAATAAGAAGTTTTCATAATGTTATATTTTTTCTTATTATTTTCTTTGTTCGCAGATGCTGTTAGACAATACTCTCGAGGAAGGGAAATCTACTGGTGATATTTTTAAGAAATATTATGTAAGTACTTGTTTTTTCTTCACTATTATTATAAATATTACCTATCTGTGCTTTTTTATAAGCTTGAATGAAGATGTGCATATTGTGCATTTTAAGTCTAAATATCGACAAAAAATGTCCTCACCTATTCCATATACCTAGCTTATCTAGTATAATTTGGGTACATGGTATTGTCGTAACGGAACGTAAAATAACAATTTCGAATTCAGAACAAACAATGAATTTCCGAAGTTTTTATACAAATAACTTACAAAACACAAAAATTCGTTGCCTAGTTTATCTTTTCTTAAAACTATTCTTAGGCATCAGTCACATATTAAGCAAAAGCCCATAAGTGAGATTTGTACACCATATTCCGTTTTACGTAATACATAAACCATGATAAAGCGTCGCCCTGAATTGTAGGGAGATTGTAGGTGTTATTACTTTGTGGGTCCCAGTTACAATAAAACTCGCCTACGAAATGACTTGCTTTTACTATAAGTCGTGGATCAGATGGAAGATTTCCTACTTTACTTTATTTATCCTACATTGTAGAACCTACGCAGCAACACAATGCTGCGTAGGTTCTACAATGTAGGAATGTCTTGTGATTAATGGTAAATAGATTTACTTTTTTTAAAGAAAGAACACAATCAACGTAACAATTTTTTTATAATAAAATTATAGTTTATATATATAGTATATATAGATTAGATTTCAGAATCTCTGTATTCAAATTAAACAAAGTGAATGTTCCTCAACCAGTTTTATAAAAACAGTTGTATTACCTACCTGCCTGAACGTTGTATGTGAACTTGTGCTCATATAAGTTTCTTATTTGATAGAGTCAGAGGTCTATCTTGAGAAATAAGTACCGACTATAAACCAAAGTGCAAAAACTATGCTTCTAATCTTATATGCAAACTTCATATGTAGGTTTCACATAGTTTGTTTATACTATCTTCAGTATATTCGTTTACATTTACCTTAGTGTCCTTACGAAATACTTTTGACATAGGTATGTACATGTAGTAATAAAACCGTCATACTCTCTTACTCTAGTTTACTTACTATAGCAGTCATTAGCTCAACATTTGCATAAAATCCAATTAACGAGGACTTAGTGCAAAATCGTTTAGTAAAGTTTTGCTTGCCGAGAACAAACGAAGTAGGTTTCGTTAATTGCTAAGTAGGTGGCTTGCTGCTCTCAGGTTTTTTACACATATGTATGTAGGTAATTTCAGCTTTCACAACAACTCTTAGGTACTTATAAAAATCTGTCAATTTTGTACAACACCTATTTACTTCTTTTGACATAAGACGTCAGAATAAAAAACACACTGCTTAGCTATTCAGAGTTTTAAAGCTAAGATATTTTTTTTACTCGATTTTATAACCATAGGCAAAAGTATATTTAAATCTTTTATGTGCTAACTTTGCGTATAACTTTATAATTTAGGTTAACGTGCCTTGTCATTTCTTGTCTTCTTATTTTACTTAAAAAAATCTACTTGTTCCATTAGGCAAGCTCTTTATTACCCCGCTATAGTAGTGGGCCGTTGATTGTTTTTGCGTTAACGAGACGAAAACGTTTTTTACAAACGGTCAACTAGTTGAAAAACCAGTTGACGTTTAACTGGTTTAAGAACCAGTTGATGTTTATCTGGTTTGGTTCGTTTAACTTTCTAAAACCAACTCGCCAACTGAATGTATTAATGTTGAAAAACCTGTTGACGTTTAACTGTTAATGTCGTTGAATGATTAAACCAGTTGATAGAATTAACACGTTTTGCGGTAAAAAGAAAACTGGTTAACTCGTTAAATGTAGAAAACTATTTAAAAAAACTGTTCGTTGATTTAACGACCACTACTACCCCGCTATAGGTAGCTACAGGCTACAAAGAACTACTGCGGGGAACAGGCAGTTTTTGATTATTGCAATCTGAGTATATTAAGTGTAAGGAAATCTAAGTTCAATATATCAAATTGTAAGTACCCACTACTTTCCATTAAATAAATAAACTTCATTTCATAATAAGTAATTCCAGAAATCATGCTTCATTCTTCTTAAATCAAAAACAATCATAGAAAGCTTTACTTTGTCTCGAATTCCATCTACTTAGTAGGTACTTGATTGTGCCCCGACTTCGGGAAAGTTCATTATACCTAAACACAATCAGCAAACCATTATGGGTATTTAAGGAAATGTCGAAAGATGGAGGAGCTATTAAAAATATATACAATCTTGAAATTGTTTTACATTGTCAGTTTGCTCTTCGTAAAACGGTTGTATTGTTATAAGTCGTTATACCTACACATAAAACTTGTTGGAACGTTATTGTGCCATAAACTTGACGTTTACGAGTTTAAAGTCTAGTTGAGGATGCCGCTATGTTGTTTCAATCATGTCAATGTATATATGACGTCATATCATACGATAGGTAGTTATGTAGGCCAAGCACCGGGATTGTTCTGTAGGGTAGAATAGACAATTATGACGCATCGACATACATTGCGTACATTAGTTGGAGGAATGAATTTCAAATAATTTACGCATTTGATGACAAAGTGACGTAATGTATCTCTCTTCTACCCTAGGCAAGAAACCCCGTGCTTGCCCTATTGGACATCTCTCCATCGGTATAGTAGTAAGCTAGTTTGGCTGAATATGCAGCAGATGTTATTCGTAGAATTTAGGAGCTTACTCGTTGCGACTCTGGTGGCCCATACGGCCATACATCTACCTGTGTGAATCAGTATAAAATTGCCTCCAATTTTTCAAGACGTACATATTTACGTTATGTCATTTAATTTTCTACAGTTTTCATGAAAATATATTCGTAAAACCTTCCCAAATTATAAGTATAGGTACTTGCTAGCGCCCATTAAAGTTTTTTTACCATCGCCTTAGTAGTCTACAATAGTCTCCTGACTATTGTGGCTATTGTGACTATTGTGTCCTGACTATCTGATGTGCTGTTGAAAATGGCATAGTCCTCCCCTAATGAGAAGTTTTTTCTCGATACAAATGTGAAATAAAAATGTAAACTTAAAGATGTATTTGAATTCAGAAATATATATTTAGCTTAACTCCTGGATATCGGAATCAAATCTTTTGTATTGACTTTCCAAATAACAATATACAACTTCATTTGAAAAACAATAAAATCAGAAACAACGTTGATTTAACAATCAACGTCAACGTCAAAAACAAAAGAGTACGAATTCCTAACGGAATTCGTACTCTTTTGTTTTTACTTGAAGGCACAAGAGTAACATTACCTAAGCTGTGGTACTAGGCAAGAGTATTAGAGCTTATGTCAACCCGATATTAAAATTAATATCGAGGAATCAAACTGTCTTGGCATGACTTGTTTAACTAGTGGTTACTTTGCGAAAAGGGCATAGAGTGAATCACCTCATCTTAAACCATTTTTGTAATTATAAAAATCAAAAGTTGATGACATAATCTCAAAAGTCCCTACAAAATGATCAAAGAAAAGTTAACCTGATTTCTTTATGGATCGTGTCTTTTTACTTAATTACTGAGAATTTTACCCCTCAGTACTATAACCGACTTCAAAAAGAGGAAGTTATTCAACGCCCCTGAGACTCGCCGAGTCTCTTCCCTGCGATAATTATCTTTCTTTTAATTTGAATAAGATTAATTCGTCTCATTCATTCCATCCCTTATTAAAACAAGGTGATACAACGGCCAACAAAAGCTACAAAGGTACATAGGTAAATTTATAAAACAAAATAAGTACTCCCAAATTTTTATGACATAAAATATATAATATACATATATAACTCTTTGATATTTTCATAAAATATATACATATATAATATATATGTATATTTACACTTTGAAAAACCCTACAACAAACACCAAACTACACTCATCAGAAAAAGAATGTTGAGTCTGTTACGAGCAAAAAAAATATTATATATGGTTTTTTATTTCCCTTCCATTTCAGGTAGGAACTGGGAAAGGTAGGTTTTTTATTATCGAAACAATTTCATCAATACGTAACATCTCTTCAACATTTATATCAAAAAAATTCAATAGGTACATTCAGGGAGCCAATATGCTCTCAGTAAGCTGACATATTTTACAATGGGAAGCTTAATGTTGAATTCTTTGCCAGTGATATTGCACAGGTTTCAATAGGTATATTTATTGTGCGCTTTAAGCATTGGATTTAATCAGCTTAGCGCATAAATTGATACCCAAAATTTATTTTAGAATATCAAGACAGTTTTGTTTGACAGTTTTGTGGTCAAATACGTGCAGCTTCGGTTTTTTTTTCAACTTATATCAACTTAAAGTATGCTCAGCTATTATGGGACACCCACCCATAATAGCTGAGCATACTTTAATAGAGAAGAAGTTTAAGCTATTATGGGGTAGATTATTATGGGCTGTTGATGATGATGCTTAGCTAATCAGCTTAACAAAGATCCATCCAAAATTCTACATTATTACTAACACTGTGATTATAGAGTCTTGTAGATGGGTGCCAATTAGCCACCAATATTTTGTATGCTAAAATGTTATTGGTGACGAAGCATTTTTTACACTCCTTAGTGCCTTATAAATTCTGTATAAATTCAATATACTCCTGGTCTTATTTAAAAACCTTGTTAAACCCAGAAGTAAAATTAATGAGGAATTGTTTATCAGAAAATATAGTATTACCAACAATCAATCAGAAAAAATAAACGAGAAGCTTTATTAAGGAATGGGATCTTTTTTCGAGTGTTTAGAATTGTACCTAACGGTTTACCAGATTTTCGATTGCTAGAGTAACTTTACAAGTTAAATATGATTTACACTAAACAATGCAATTTAGATAAGAAAACGGCAATGTATCAAATCTTTTTCATATTTTAAAACACCGCAAATTGACTAAAACAGCTCACGCAGAAAACCAGGTGGTAGGAGCGATGTTATTAGCAGTTAATAGTCAATTAGATAGATATAATATCTCTTTATTTTACCACACAAACACAAAACAATACAGAAGGAAAAGCTGACAATCAATGAAGTGCAAAAGCTTATCGCAATTTTATTTTCATATAGTGACTTTAGATAGACTCTTGTACCTGTTTACGACAGTATGAGTACAGACCTCGATATTTTAAGCAATCGATGAGTTATATACATTTTACGACAGGTTAAATTTAACAAATAATGATGCTCATGTCACATCGTGGAAAGCAGTCGATATATTTTGTTAGGTAAGTATCACACCCTCTCCATTTAGGTACGAAGCAAATGGGTAATGTACCTACACCTATTCTTACTAAAAAAAGTAATTATATAGACCCACTAAATAATTCCGTCACACACGGTAAGAGGGGTGGTAAGAGCGACGTCAAGCGGCTTCAATAGAAAAGGCAAATGCTTGTGACAGCTGCAGGCAACCCAAGTAATAAATCTACGATACAGCTGTGATTCAGCTCTGCGTGATAAAAATACTGACCACTTCCAAAAAACTATATTTAAACACCTCTCTTCCAACGTGCTAAATGCACGTTGGAAGAGAGGTGTTTTTTCTTTTCGTTTTTCTGCAGAAACAGACAGTTCGTTTTAATTCCTCCCCCTTGTTGCTGACTTATATTTATTACGCATATGACTCTCATGCAAGGGAGGATAGGTAAGTACTTAGAGTAAAAGGACATCACGCTCCCCGCTACCATTGAGTTGGTGACTTTACGAGTACAACTCCATAGAACCTGACGACCACTAGTGGAAGCATAGTTGTATAACTGCATCCATAGTTGAGTGCTGCGGTTAGTTTGTGAATCTATCAGGTCGAAGTTAAAACTTTGGCATTCGCAGTTTAGTTGCGACAAGTTTTGAGGACTTGTTACGGATTTAACAAGTGTACATAGTTGACAGTATCTGGCTGAAAATTACAGGGGTTTTATTGACAAAGAAAATAACAATCAAATAATGTAAACAAATTAAACTAGTATTTCCAATTGAAACAATTGAGCTAACTGCAGACTGTTACAAACAATCTACAGATAGCTCATAGCTGGTCCATATCAATACCAGTTGGAAGCATCCCCAAGACGCTGGCTGCATTGCCTCGCCGGCAATGCTAATGCGCTGCGCCAGATACTCACCAGCTCTTGGGTCACGCGTCGCTTCGACCAGGCGCTTAGATAATTTTTTGATTAAGGTTTTATTGATCTTTTCAAACTGTACATACCACTTATTTTTAACTCCTTCCAGTAAAACTCCTAACCAAGGACAAACCAAGGAGTTTTTCTTTAACACTCATTTCTCTTTTCAACTATTGAATAATTTGATCATTATTAGTTTTATCTTTAACTCAAAATAAATCAAATAAAACATCATTTATGTCTAAAAATTTATTAAACGACACAAAAATTTTACATTATAATAAATTACTAATAACAAGGCTAGAGGAGGGACCTTAGGCTGGGTCCTCTGTGCCTATTATAGGCAAAAGGAAACCGCATCCATTAAATCTCTGTTCACCAAAATAACTTGAGCTATGACAGCTCAATCTAGCTCAGTCTAGAAAAGTAGGTACTTGTGTATTTCCAAAAAACTTCCTTACACTGCAATAATATTGGTATATTATATTTTGTAAGTATCCACTATATTTTTAATCTAGCAAAGCAATAGGTATGTATAATTTACATTTATTCAAGATTTTATTGATAAATAAATGTACATTTAAACGTCTAGTTATAATTTCAAACAAATTTGATTTGATTCTATTGTTTAATGGTTATTTTCTTTGATAATAAAAATAAGTAAAGAATTTACACATATTATAAAAACACTGTTCAGCGCCACAGCACGTATCCGTTTACACCAATCAAGCAACTGACGCAAACCTGTAGGCAGCTAATATATAATGGAAGCGTAATAACAATGAAATTGCAAATTGGTAACTGAAATCCTGTCAGAGCGGATAACAAGCCTAACTTCGAAAAATACGTCTCACATTGCAATTTCCTAGGGAAATTCTGTACCTTTATTTTATCTTCGCTCTTTGAATTTCGTCTTTGTTTTTTCATAGGCCTAAATACTCCGCAAAGAGCCTATGTACTAGTATGTCACTGGCCTGGTGACCGTAAGGTACTAAACACGTAGAGACTCTCGATATCGTTGTACAAATTAGGAATTGTACGAACTGCCTAGGAAGGAGAATTAGTAACGCAACCATTATGATATGGTATGGTGCCAAGCTTCCAAAGGGATCGAAGATAGAGCGAAGTGGACAGTTAATCTCCTCTACCATAAAATTAATTTCACTACCATTTGATATAACTGGAAAAAGAGGCGATGTCATCTTCTAAGCTCGTAATAGAAGTTTCCGAAAAAAATTGAACTGAAGAGAATATCAATAACACCTTATTTCTTATTTGATAATAATAACTATGTTTATAGTATAAAATTTGACTTGTCTAAGTGCTTATTTTGTAAGCAGAATTATTGATTCTGATTCTGAGTTCGCACGAACTCGTAAAAGTCACCATTTCAATTGTAGAATCTTAAAAAATACCAAGATTCACTAAATAAATTACGTCACGCACGGTAGGAGCGAGTGCTATCCGCCTCAATACAAAATGCAATTGCTTGTGTCAGCAGGCAACCTACCCGATGATGGTCGACGGTTGCAAATGTTGCAAACCTGTGTGGTAAGCATAAATTAGGAAGTTAATTAGCGGTCCAAAGCTCTAGGAAGGTTAAAATGGACGAACAAAATACTTCTAAAATGAGACCGATTCATATAATTAATAATTAAGGGCGTTCGACACATTGCACACAAAATTAATATTTCCGGTTTTTTTAGTGTATTGCAATGAATGGAACAGTTGGAAGGTGATTTTCCGCAAATAGAAACCGATTTTCTATTAACCTATGATAAAATTAACTGCGAGTCAATTATATTTTTGAAGCATTTGGTAATATTTATTTTTAGCTCAATATCTCTTATTCGGGTTTCAAGACTCCGTTTAACTCGCAAGAGTAAATTGCATAGTTTTATTTCCACCAACAAATAGAGCCTGAGCGACGAGAAATATAGTAGAGCAGAAATGACTGAGCAAGCACAAAATATTTATAATGAACTTTTCTCACTCATCTCTTATTTCCGCTTAGTACCCTTTCGCAGTGGATAACAGACTTGCGATTGCCAAATGTTCATAAATTAAACCATGGAATCTATACTACTGATTTTTCGTGTTAAATGTGACACACGACAAAAATCAAAATACGTAGTGCAAAAAATGAGACAGCAAAAGTGGCCATTCAGTACATTTTAATCGAATAACACGAAGCAAAGCAGGTAAAAGAATATTTCCGATGGACAATGGGAGAGAAAATGCATGTGGAATGAGATTTCAATTAGGTTTAAAACACGCTCGCCCGGGGCCATTACCCAGGGGCCCGATTCTGCTAATCTAATCACTTCACTATGACAATGGTAATGCTTCAGAATGTAACATTTTGGCGTTGTACCATAAATGAAATAAACTACAGATGGAAGGATGTACTTCAAAAGTGTTAAGGTGGAAACGATTATATCAATCTCTCCATGAAAATAGCACCGTACGCACTATCTAGAGTTTTTTCCACCTAAAGATTCTACATATGGATTCAGTGACGATGTCATAGTCAGAGTAAAGTCTTAGCAGAATTGGGCACCAGGTACTGTGTTCCTAGTTCTATAATTGGAGATGTCGAGAGCTTTGACCATTGTTTTTTGTTTTTAGAGCCCGATGTTTTATGTTTTTGAGTGTCTGGATTTTTCTTTGTTAGGTAAAACAATGGGATGCCTATATTTCAGTTGAATATAGCTGATGATAATGAAGTTGGCTCAAAGATTGGCCAATTATGCAGTTGGGTGGAATAAGTCAAGGGAATGGTTGGCTTACTTGGCATAATAGTCGTATCGTGAGCGTTGCATCAAAAAGTTTACTTTTTCGAATATCTTTTTACTCTGCAATAGATCCGTACCCGTCCATCTCCCGTAACGGTTGCAGTGTAAAGGTTTGCGCACATTAATTCAATATCGGCATTTAAACATACTATCTTTAGATACATTTTAGTGACTAAATGGATTCCCAGAAGCTTCAAATGAGTGGCTCACAATCTGCTAGACATCTGATGTTGTCAATATAAAACGTATCTAAATATTACAAGTAAAGCCCGTTTTTATGCTGTGCGGTAGCAGTGCGGCCCTTAAAACAAAATGGATTACCACAAGCTTCAAACGAGGGGCTCGCGAGCTGCCTGACATTGTTTTCGCCAATATGAAATGCATCTAAATGTTACAAGTAGTCCATTTTATGCTGTGCGGTAGCGGTGCGGCCCCAAAACTAAATGGCTTCCCACAAGCTTCAAACGCAATCGTTTCAAGTTTGTGACTTGCTGAAGAACCTTCAGATAACGGGCAGCTCGAACTGCCTGTCATCGGAAGCCGTCAATATAAAATGCATCTAAATGTTACGAGTTAAGGCCCATTTTTTTCCTGTGCAGAGCGGCCCTGATCTACGACAACCTTTAGAAACGTCTTCTCCAACTCAGCACGTAGATGTCATAAGAGTCAAGCGTAGTGATTGAGGTAAATCTCCTCTTATTTGGTGGGGATGTTCAACTGTGGACATAGGAGTGCTGATAATGCAATGGATAATACAATGTAATAAATAAATAACTGTAAACCATAAACTTTGCTATTGATTACATTTTTTTTTATTTAGTCGATAGACCTTCTTTTGGCCACAATCTCACCTGATACACAGTGACGGCGTGGCCGTCGGTGTATCACGAAGATCTAAAAGACACCTATACACTCTTGCCTTGAAACGACCCACATTATAATTGCCCGGAAAAACAGCTTCATGAAAGAAATTAGCTGAGTTAGAAAGACTAATTTATTTATACAAATGGTTTTAAACAGGTCAACCCTTTTCGTTCAAAAAGTTATTATTACAACGCTTATTTATTCAGGAATAATTGAACGGAAGGGAATGGGACTGAATGTGGGAAGGGAATCGAGGACAAAATTTCGTTTAAAACTTACGTACCTTCAGACTGGTATATTACTGTGATCCATCAATCCAATCTATCTACTTCGGACATTCTACTTACCCATTCACAAATAATGAACCTAAGATAGCTTACTCCATTTTCGATTACAATTTTAAAGCATCAGGCTGTATAAATTAAATTAAACCACCTAGGCAAACATCGGACCTTTTTGAACACGAAAAAATACATATAAATTAAGGAAAACACATTTTATTTTTGGTAGAGATAATAACTTGAAATTGGTATATATGAATTTTATGTTTCGCAGTTTCGCCTCGTAATGTCAGTCTCAACTTACATCAATCAAAATCATAAAATTACTATGGCATCATAAATAAAGCCATCAGCATTACCACAGAATAACTATATACTACAACGAAGTTTAAATAGGTACCTTCGGTATTACGAGTTGCAGCAACAAAGCATACTGAGTGAAACATAATCGGATTGTGGGCAATAGGTACAGTCAGGGCAAAATTGATGTAGGTGAGAGTCCAAGAATACTGAATGAATACATAGGTTCCATATGCTCATAAAAAAAGATTATTGTATCCTGGGGCGTAGTTTGAAAGGATGCTAACAGTTAGGAAACTATACCTATCCCCAGACTCAGTTGATTCCATTCATTTTATCTGTATCGCCAAGTTTACTAGACAGATATGCACCAAAAACACGGGTACTGTACGAGTCCGTAGTGAAGCCCTGGTGACTTGTAATACAGGTTTTACCTAACCTACATCAGGCACCAGCCTTCACAATATAGGTTAGATCTATTATATAAAATATCTATATTTTTAACTTACTTTAAGAGAACCTTCGTAAAAAAAACCAGCATAGTGAACACCAAAAATAGCATAAAGATACCAAAAAAAAAATCGTGTTAAGTTAAACATCCTACTAATTTCCTACTAATAGTATAAAGCTGAAAGTTTGAGAAATCTTATTTTGTTACCTAAGATCTCCAACACTACTGAACAGATCAAGATAAAAGAGGTACATTTAGAGCATAGCATAGCTTAGATAATAGGCTACTTATTATACCGAAAATACACGTGCGAAGCCATGAGCAGAAGCTAGTACTTAAGGCATGTTAAGGATAGTTCGATCAGACTCAAAAGAGAACGCTTTGCTGTCCTAGCTATCACATTAAAGAGGCACAGAACCTGTATGGCCCGTGCATAGTTCAACATGGACATTCTGATATTCTCTGCGTAGAAGAGAGAATATCTATTATGATTCAATGAAAACGGTCTTTTATTATGCGGTTATGATGTTATTGACGAATAAAAATCCCTTCCCGTAGATATATCTATCATCATGCCAAAATAGATTTACTTACATAAAGTTATTTTGACTAAAAGCATCGACTGTACCTGCTTGCGCATATGAATTCAAAACCTCTAATTGGGTTTCTACATTCAGAACGCTTCATTTAATTGGCTGTGGAGAATATCACAGGCAGAGTTGTATTCAGAATCCTACCTCAGGATTACTTTCATCATATTATCATCTGCAGTTTGATTTCACCCACTGCAGGTGTCGGCGAGACAATATAAATTATCGCCATGATGATATTATAGTCGTTGCAGGGAGTCGACGGATAGAGACGGCTCAGGACCGCAATTGGTGATGTGGTTTAGGGAGGCATATATCCGGCAGTGGGCTTTGTGGACTTTAAGCTATGAGACCGCTGAATGGAAGCTATGAGACCGTTGCGTGGAAGATATTTGTTCGAGTTTGCTACGAGACCGCTATGCGTGTGCTACGAGAGTACTAGGAGACCGCTACGAGAGTGCTAAGAGAATGCAACGCGAGTGCTACGAGACCGCTACGCGAATACAACGTGTTTGCTACGAGATCGCTACGCGTGTGCTACGAGTTTACGCGTAAATCTCTATTCAAAATTGGAGAGCTATCACAAATTTAAAAAACGAAATAGGTGAAAGCTCTGTCTTTATCTTAGCACTTAATAGATGGCGTAGGTCCCCGGCAATGAAGATGTCACTATTCACTATCTATTCAAATGGAAATCGACTGTTATCGTCTTAGCGTGGTCTATTCCGTTTGAATTTCAGCGGCCGTTTTCAGTCTGTTTCAACTCTTTTTAAACAAATCTTAGCATGGTAAATCTCTATTAAAAATTATAGAGCTTATCAGTCTCTATAATCTGAGTTTGCACAATTGAGGCATAATGCCTCGATCGGAGGCTGTGTTGAACCTCAAGTGTAAACCCAGCTTAAAGTTTCAGATTCCAGACTGAAGTTAAATGTCTGCGCACTGTATTAAGCTATCGTATTCCTTCGTACGTATCTACATAAATAATAATTGAAAAGCTTTTATCTGCGTAATATGATATTTTATTTAGATGGACTGGAATACATAGGAATGTGAATGAGTATATATAAAAAAACTATATGATATAAGATAGGCACGATTTTGCATTTCTTTCTAAATGTATTAAAATGTATAAAATGATAGGTACTTGTTCCTTTAGACCTGCAAAATTTTCAACCAAAGTTACCATCAGTTCTCAGAAATTACAGCCTTGTGTTTGGTACAATACCACATTGTTTCAACAAAGTCTCTCCCCTTTGAACACAATTTTTATAATAACAATGCCATTGTTATAATTTTCTACGTAAACTAAGGTACATGGAAAACTCTAGAGAAGGAAAATGAAAGGATTGATATATTGCACGTTCGCTTCGCGTAGCGCCCTCTATGTTTTCCCTGTAAAACTAAGTGAGCCTTGGCTACAGTGGTGACATCTAGTGTGTTGTTCCAACATTATATACCTTCCGGGGAAAGATAAAACTTTGCATGAAAGTGTTACAGAAAACTCTCACTTGGTGGCGCTAGCTGCAAATTTTAGTCTTATATTAATGCGTGGCTGAAATAAATACATATTTGTGGACTACTTAATTGATTCAAGTAACATTTATTTAGACGCTCTAAGATTTTATTTGCGAAACTTATTCTAATGATTATTGTTTAGATAGTAGGTTTACAATTTTTTTTCAGTCAGGAATCTAGGCTAGGCTATAAGTACATGTTATACGCTACATAATGTAGATGCTTCAATAAAAAACAGGTGCCCTATTTTATTAGCAATCAACGATAATATAACTTTTTTGTAACCTCTTACGTACTCTTATTATTTATGTCTCATATTCCGTTTTCATTTCGATTAAGAATGGTGTTTTTTTTTGTCTTTTTTAAACTAACTTACTGTTATTGTTTCAGATATACAAAGTGTTTGATGTGATATTATATGTGGGCATTTACCTCAGTTAGCGCCCTGTATCCAAATGACCCGGCTTTCGACATGCCTCAGTCCCCTTCACCTCGGCTACGCCACTACAGGTCCCTGGTCAACTCCTTGCATGAACAAAGGGCACGATAAACTCCATGCATGAACAAAAAGCATGATATAAACTCCTTGCATAGACTAAGAGCATGTTAAATCCCTTGCTTGAACAAACAACAATTATTGCGTACTTACTGGCAGGAGAGATAAAATAGCTACCGGATATTCGCATTAGATGTGTTTTGCGAATTCCTTCGATCACAATTCCGGTGAATTCCAGGAATAGACATCCTTTATCTCTTCAGCCAACTGAAAATTTCCAGCATGGAAAGTTCCTCTTGAAGTTAAAGCAAACTCGACTTATTTTGTATGAAATACCTTCAGATAAAAGGGGCTTGCTTCAACTTTAAGTTAAGTTTTTTGCGCATAACTTGCACGTTGCCTCGCTTTGGCGTTATCTTTAACATATTTATTCTTTCAAAAGGTATCACTTAATTATAGGTACTTCTAACCATAAAACGAGAATTCAGATAACTGCTGTCATATATCGTAAAAACACTTGTTCTTCACCAGTGTAAAAAGTTCATGCTGTTAATTCTTAAATTACTTGTAGATAAGGCACAATTTCGTTCAATCATAAAAACAGAAGTAGTCTAGACCAAACGCACTAAGTAATATCACAGTTAGATAACACGAGATAGTAGCCTAGGAATCAGGTAGCACAAAATTATCATCAACATAATAACGTAGATAGAAAAAAATACATACACTTATACCTACTGAATAACTTACCATTGTAGCTGATATACGCTAGGTGCATTAACCTACAACGAAATTAATTAATTGACTAATATTAAATGCATTTTATGCTTAAGTTACATAATCATAACATTCCGCATCTATTGTAATAGATAAATAGATCCACACAAACATCAAAATCCGTAGCGAGTGAACACCTTGTTTCCATTTGGGCAGGTATTAGAACAGAAGTTCCGATTCATTTTCACATGAAGGGTGCGATACTCACTCATCCGAACAGCCTGCTGATAGGCCTTTATCTACAAGGCATGACAATACCGCTGGTAATAACAATCATACGATGATAAATGTATTAGCTCAGTAGCTGACAATGTGTCAAAGCCTCGAACCGCTGCGTTGTTGATAAACTTTATAAAGCAATTTTGTTCTCTATCCAATGATGTCTTCATTATGACGCCGCTATTAAATCCATCAGTAGTCGAATATTCGATAAATATTGGGGGAGGAAATAGCTTTTAGCGTCAATTGTTATAGTGTAATACTTGTTGACGTTTATGGGAGCGGTTATTACTCAATATCAGTAGCTCGTTTTATCAGGCCAGTATGCCGGCACCGCGATTATGTTGCTTCACGCTTATTCACACCACGAGCCAAGGCTGACAAACACAGCCATGTATCGTGACACTAAATTTAGAAACAATAAGGCGTAAGTTTTCCATCGAATCTTATCAACCAATTTCCATACTGACATATTAACATCTCTGTTATTTTCTGCAGGACTATGACAGCAATATGTTTCGTGTGCAACCTCCCGATCCTGTCGCATCAAGTGGGCCTGGTGTGGGCGGGCGGCAACGGCTGGGACGAGCTGACGCGGTCCACGCTCGAGGAGAACACCCTTCGGCAGAGGCTTGGCAGTCGCAGAGACTCCGCGGCGCAAGTCTCTTGTCTGTCGCCTCCCGAGCCGGACGTCTCAGACCAGCAACGAGGTAAGAAAATAAAAACATCAGGTTAGGATTACACTTTAGATAGTACTTACTTGTTACAATAGCTACATTATAATGTTTTCTAGGCGGGGCTCGTCGCCGTCGCTCATCGCTCGCCCAGCTCACAGACATTCTCCGCGAGTGGGGCGGTGGAAGCGCTCCTCGCCGTCAGAGGGCACCGCTGTCCCGTCGCGAGACGCTGGCCGACCTCGCTCGCTCGCTGCCTTGGACCCGCCACGAACCACCTCCACGCCGCAGACGAGATTCCTCCGCTGACTCCGGAATCAAATCTATGAACTCAAAACGTAGAGACTCCAAAGCACCACAAGATTTCAAAGCAGACTTTCCAAACTGGGATCGCAAGGATTCTGTCACCACTATGATGCCATCAAGAGAACGCCGTATCAAAAGACGGGGATCTGAAGAAGACAAAAACAAAGATCGTAGAGATTCCGTCGATGGTCACAGACGACGCGATTCCATGGCAGCACCTCCGCCCAGAATTATCGCAACACATAGAAAAAACCGACGCACATCGCCCCCAACACCGGGCCCTCCTTCTTTTGCCGATGTAGCGTCCGACCCTGGACCATCTACGCATATGCATCATATGCCATCGGTAACAATAGTTGCCATCCATGAACCCAGTCGTTCTGATGGAGAATGCCAGCCCATGATGACCATGCCGACAATCATTACATCTGCTGTCACACCGTCGCCCACTTCACCGACTCCACCGAGTAGTAATAATACTCAAACTGCTCAGACATCTTCGCAATCAGCTCAGGCCACACAAGTTACTCCAGCAGGCCGATCACCTCCCAATTTGGGAGGGAGACGAGATTCCACCACTCAATGTGGAAGAGCAAGAAGAGACTCACGAGCAGCTGCTAGTCCAACAAGGCTAGGACGACTGCAGCGCCAAGCGACGGCTTTTGATGATCCGACCGGGCCACCTGGCACAAAACGCCGAGATTCAGGTCCCTCCTTAGGTCCTGATGACGAGGGTAGAGCACGAAGAGATTCCCTGAGCCCTGACTCAGCGGCAAGGCCACGACGAGATCGTTCACCTGGGGCTGGCGGTGAGCTGAGTCCATCCGCTGCGAGGCGACGCGGGCGCCTACGGAGACAGGCATCGTGCGTTAGAATGGGTCGAACGAGAAGCCCAGAGTCCAGCTCATGTTCCAGCAGAGATCCAAGCCCAGGAGCTCGGCCACCAGAAAGATCTGAGAGAATGATTAGACGGCAATCCACGACGGAAGAGATATTGATAGCCCGTGGCTTTCGGCGGCAGTCTACCACTGAGGAGATGATCAGATGCAGGAACTTCAGGCGACAGAGCTCTCAGAGTGACGACGCGTGTATGCGCGCCCGCGGCCGCCGGGACTCGTCCACGCAGATATTAGATGGAACCATTGGAACTATGACTGTGGAAACCACGAGTACATTTTTCGACTCCAGTACACAAACTGGTAAGATTTTTCAATATTTTTGAGTATATCTTATTTTACATGATTTTACAAGGACTCTATAGATTTATAAATAAGTATACTTTCAAGAAATTCATTTCCAAAATGACTTGACTTCTTTGTTATTGGCAATAATAGGTAAGTCCCTAATGAAATAAATGCAGAACTACAAATGTAGAAACGTAGTCACATAAAATTCAAAAGTTATCAAAAGTATGTTTTAGCAACTATCAGGTTTATTGTTCTTGACAAATCGTACCAATCATAGTGTAAAAACACAGTGCCTTCTAAGTTACCAAGTGTGTCATCTAAAAATACCCCACAGAACGTAGGCTACTAGGATCTTTTAAAAATACGTAGGTAATAACTATGTCTCCTAAAAATAAACATCCTTTTTCAAATAATATATTAGTGTATACAGTCAGATTCAAAACTCTCAAGCTGCGTATAGTGTAATCTGTTGTAATGTTCGCACAAACTGAAATCAAATACACTTAAACAATAATATTCAATAGCGTGCCTCGCATCACTCGTCCTGAAAATAAAACATTGCGATGGCAAAGCGAATGTAAACTTCGAGCTTTTCAGCAGTTTATTTTGGAGTGGGAACGTTACTCTTTGACACTGACACTATCACTCCACGTGCTCGGCCCCCGCCCCTTTTCATCAGCCAATCGATTCACTCGCTTCCCGTCTCTGTTCTGTCCTGCTTTACCGACGGGAACGGCCGGGAAGCAGGAATGGTTCGGGCTCCGAGAGGGAGAGGGCTCTGCCGGTTCACAGGCAGGTTATATTGTCCGGGAAGCCGCGGCCGCACTCGAGTTTTGAAGCGCGGTCGCGCGGACCTCGCCAGCATGAGATGAGGCTCTCGGCTCAAGGCGCAGGCTCGCTCGCCAGCGCCCTATCATCTGTTGCAGATAGATCGCTGCCATGTTTACTCGAACGAAACTGACGTGCCGTACACAACGAATAACCTCAATAACAATACATTCCCTACTCCATAACCCACCAAAATAATAAATACCAACCAATGTAGAATACAACGAAGCACAATTATAAAACACCAAACAATTGATAAAACCGCGGTTCTTATATAATTTTTACAAATAGTTTTATAAAATGTGTAAGATCAAATATTTTTATGAAAGTTTTTGTCAGTGAAGTGATTGGACTGAAGAAAACAATCCCGTGAAAGTGAAAGGGTGTGACTTTCAAGGACATCAATATTTACATTAGGACGATTCTTTAGTACTAGACATTTTTGCGAGACACCAAATTATATTGTGAATTTAGAAGTAGATTTAAAACATTAGTGCTAATTTTGACGTTTTAAAACTTAAACTTAAAATAATTCTACCGAGCGGACAATATGGTAAGTGTCATTGAAATAATAATAGACCCACATTAAAAAAAATCTATTAAAAATTTCATACTCAACTTCTTAGTGCATAATAAAACGTTGTTCTTCATTTAAATACATATATAAATCATTATATTAAATACATATATAAACTATTATTGAAAAATAATTCTCTATTCGCGCGTTTTTGACCGTGTGACGGGCTGACCAGTGTAATAGGCTATCAACTAATTAAGTTGAAGTAATTAATAATGTATCATCACAACAAAAAATTAAGTAATGAATATACAAAAATTATCCTTTCCAAAATACGCCGTTTTTTACGAAGTTTGTCACAGCGGCCATGGTAGGCCTAATGTGATCGCCACTAAACACATGACCTTTATTAAATTACCAATTTTATAATATAATTTCTGTTTTATTATTTATTACCGATAGTATATATTTTTTATTACTTTACCTATTTCTATTCGTTCTTTGCTCAAACACAATCACATAAAATAACTAAGAATCATTTCACTGTTATTATATTCGTAGCAGTTTCGTAGCCTTGCCGTATCATTGTCGTAGACCTGTCTACGAGCTACGAACTCGAAGTGCTACGAAAAATTTATATAAAAGCTTTTTTGTATAAATTTTTATTTATTCGTATATTAAAAGCAATAATCGTGTACAACAAAAATATAGCTAAAAACTAAAACCCGACTACATAATAAAAGTCTTAAACAAGCGTTCACCTATTGTCCTTATCATTTTCTTTTGATACGTAGGTAGTCGGAGGCCTTTGTTACTAATTTTACCGTAGGTATATGATGTGGGTGCCTCCGATTACCTAAGTATAAAAAGAAAATGATAAGAACAATAGGTGAACGCTTTTTTAAGACTTTTATGTAGTCGGGTTTTAGTTTTTAACTATATATTTTTTATACCTTTTTGCTAATAGCTTGAGAATCGTTAATCTCACAAAAGTTTAAAAAACGGTTTTGGAAAGCAAACAAAGACCTTTGCAACGATACTACACACGAGCATATTTACTAACATTGAAATTTTCGACCCTTGCTTTGACCCCCGCTATCTCGTTAGACCCCCATTTTTATCTGACGTCACATAGCCTATAACCATCGGGCTATTAAGACAAATCATACGACACCTCATTTGTTGAAATCGGACCAGTAGTTTCAGCGCTACGAGGGAACATAAAAATCGGCTACATACATACATACATTGGGTGTCAAAATCATAACCCTTTCGTAGTCGAGTAATAAAAAATAGAGAATCATTTATTTTTTCTAAATTAAAAGTTCTCTAAAGTGGGTAAATAAATCGGTTTTAATAAAAAATATTGTATCTTGTTACGAACCATCCATAAACGAAATAATACTGAAAGTAATATTTCCATGGGCTATAACATAATATTGCCTATTACCTCTGGAATATTCTTTATGGCTATAAATCGTGGAAGTACTTTACCACGTATTTTATGAAGTCTTGTTCGTGCACTTTAATTATTGTTGTTGTGAGGACTCATTTATTGTTCAATTCTACACCCGCTCTTTTACGTTCACAGAGCTTAATTTATAAGCAGGTAGAACCTATTTTTCATGATCCGTGATTTTTATATTTAAATACCTAAACACAAGAAAATAAAAAATTTCAAAAAAATATTTGTTCGCGTCTGTGAAATTTTCCAGACATTGAAAGCATTGTAAAAAAATATGATAGAAAAAATCGGCACTAACATAAAAAAACAACCAAAGTAAAATCTCTCTCAAAGAGCCCATAATGTTATTGTACCAAATTCAATAAAATCTCAGCAAAATAAAAGTCTTTGAAAAGTCCTTTTTTGTTTACCTTTGTAGGTCACCTGGTTTAAAACCATGTTATTGACGATGACAATATTAAAAGGCAACGTCACACGAAGAAAGTTCATGAACAAAGAAAATTGCAGTTTAAGAATAGAGACCCATTAATTTGTTTAGAAAACATTCCCGATAAAGTCAACTTTCAAACAAATAAAACCAGCCAAGTGCGAGTCCAATCGAACACCGAGGGTTCCATACCATCGTAAAAAAAACAAGTTTACAAACAAAAGAAACAATTTCACAAATAAAAGAAACCTTAATTTAGTCATTAAATTTAAAATTTTAATCACTATTAATTATTTAAATTTAAATTTTATAGCGACAATAGTAATACACGTCCTGTCAAAATATTAACTGTTTAACTATTACGGTTCCAGAGATACAGCATAAATAGAGCATAGAGCAAAAATATCCAAACAAAAATCACTTGTTTTGTATGGGAGTTTTCTTTAATTTTAATGTTTATTTTATTTATTTTTTTGTTATTATAGCGGCAAGAGAAATACACACTCTGTGAAAATTTCAACAATATACCAAAGTACGGTTCATGAGATAGAGCCCGCTGACTGACGGCAGACGGACGAAAGGAACGACAGACAGCACAGGCTTATAATAGAGTCCTAGATATAAAAATCCATAGAACCCTAAAACTAAATTCAAATCAGTTTATTCGTTCCTCAACTATAACAACAATAAACAATTCAACTAAGATTGAATTTTTTTAAGGCATTGATTATTGTTTTTTTCTCATCGAACTTTTTACTACTTTTGAGTCTTGGATTAAAATACAAAAGTTAAGAAAACGTTTACTAAAAGCTGGGGTCTGAATTGACTCGCTTCCGGATTTGTAACATTTTATGCTAAGGCTGGTGTGCACCAAAAGATAATCAGACCGTGCGCAGCTTCATCAGTCCGATCATCGGACAAAATGATCAGACTTCTGATACTGGGCCTTCGTCGGTTAACTCTGATATTTAAAATATCAAAACTTCCGTCAAAAACCTCAATTATATTGTAATTACCCGATAATATTTTTTATGAACACCAGAGTAGTCAAATTTAATCTCGTCGTCGTCATGTTCTCTGAAAGATAATCGGACGATCAGCAGCTTACAGACCTTTTACTATAAGATGTCCCCTGCCTGCCATAGTTTCAACATCATCTCAGGGGCCATCTTATGATGAACGGTCTGTAGTCTAACTTTGACGTATCATGTATAAAATTATCTTTTAAAAACGTCAATTAAAATATAAAATTCCGATTATCTTTGAAAACTCAAGGAAGATAAATACTTTCTGTCCAAGAAAACCACCTATAATGGCTCTTTATAACCAAGCTCGTACATATGTTCTAGAACCATCGCCACTGTACGAAAACAACCACTATCACGAGGAATGTCTCCGCTGCAACTCATGTGGCCTGAACCTTACTGGACCCAATCAGGTGAGTCAAGCAACCTTTTGTTTTATTTTATTTATTAATTTAAGGGGAAACGTCGGTACATTATTGTCTAATTAAACACAGTGCATTAAGGTCACCATTAATAGGTTCCGACATATAGCTCCACATTAAGAATAAGAGGAAAACAAAGGTTGGCACTATGTTAGTTAAATTAATATCTACTAAATTGATTATCGCTAGGGATCATTCACAGTCTTAATTTAGTTTTATAGTAAATACGATATTCTGCTCGCAGCTTCTCAGTTTTACTGCTTAAAAATATTTAGCTAATAATGTTATTTCAAGTCCAAAAGCGAATTTGTGTGAAATCTATGCAAAAATTCGAGGTGTTGAATAATCCACAGAAGGACGCTGCTGCCCTTCATGTGGTTTATTCCTTTCTTTAGACGTAGGAGTCCATCATATAACTACGTAAACTAAAAACGTTGAGTAACTTGCGAAACGCCCACTTCTAAAGCGATCACTCATCACCACCACACCTATCAAAGAAAATGACCACATGGCTATTTTCAATTATTATAAGTTATGAAAATACTAGAGACTAAATAAAACTGTAATGGTACTTTATACGGACCACCTTGTAACCAACCCTTTTTAACTAAGAAAATTTGATGAGTTTACTCAGTAGTTAGACGTTCTACCTTTATTCGACCATATTAATCGATTCCAGTTGAAACTGAATGGTATAGGATGAGCTCGAAACTACGATGACCAAATTTTAATTAGACTTTCGGCCTAAACGGCTGAATTCCGCTAACCAATCGGTAATACTATACTATGACAATGGTATCGTCGCAGAATCGTCCATAGACGAAATAATCTCTAGATCATTCGTGCGTGCGGTAGTTGCACGGTGATATTGATAGATTGAGAGCCGTGGGGCCGCGGCGTACGAATATCGAACCCTCCAACTCAACCCGTGAATGTCGTAAGAGCCGACTAAGGGAACCTACCAGAGGAAGGGCAGCAGCTTCCTTCTGAGTATTTTTTAAACACCAATACTTCGATCACCAATCGGCCTGCCAAGCGTGGTGATTATGGCAAATCCCCCCTACATGGGAGATCATCCACTCGACGGACCGACGACATCGTAGCGGTCGCAGGTAGTCGATGGATGGAGGCGGCTCAGGACCGCTATTTGTGGCGTCGTACGGGGGAGGCCTATGTCCAGCAGTGGACGTGTATGGGCTGATGATGATTGATAGATTGGTTTCAACATTGTCATTTTTCACACGCGTCCCTCCATCTGTAGTTTCTTTCAACAAACGCAAAATACCAAAGTGTTTAATTCTGAGACTACCGATGATCTGAGATACCATTGTAATGATTAAGCTATTGATTTAGTGGTGGAATTTGGCTCCTGCACTTATGGTATAATTTTTTTTTCGGTGTTAAGCCCCCGTGCCATAGATATCACACTCCGCTATTGGTCCATCGCCCGAGCTTTCTCCGGTCTATATTTTTTATAGTCATTATAACCTCATTTGATCACAATCTCACATGATGGAAAGTGACGATCTGGCCGACGACTGCGTATCACGAAGCTATAGAAGATACCTATTCACTCTTGTCTTAAAGAGACCCAGATTAAAATTGGGCGGAAAAACAGAAGCAGGCAGCCAGTTCCATTCCTTAGCAGAGCGAATGATGAAGGTGGAGGAGAACCGCTTAGTATGAGTGGATGGTATTGTGCCGTCAGTCTGCCGAACCATGCCGGATTATAAGAGTGAAGGAAGAGAAATCGTATTATGTTAGCGCACACACTTGTGTACTATGATATGTTCTGAGCACATGGCTAGTGCCGTGGCCGCCGTGGTCAAAATCCGACTAGGTCGACGTTATAATATGCTTGACAAATTTGTCTGCATAACAAATCTGAATACCGATGTTAACAAAACTCAAATAATAAGAAAACATTGGATATTCAAAACGTTAACTACAGAAAAACAAACATTTTCAAAAGAAGTCCCCACAATATCTTTAGAAAATTAGCTGAAGGTTGTTTCTCCTCGGTCTCTATTCCCAAAAGGCTTTCAAGAAAAATGAGGCAAAGTCTTGATTCTGGTGAACAATAAACTCAATACATTACCTAATTGATTTGTGAGACGGGAACAAAACAATTTGTAGGGAGCAAGGCCGCTAGATTGATGGAAATTAATCAAAGAGGAATCACAAGAAGCCTATGAACTACCGAGAAAGGGAATCAATCTAGCCACAACCACAGAACAAATGGAAGAACGACGCTCACTAACGTTTCTAACTAAGCTAGCAGAATTTCATGGTGACACAGTCGAATATTTGAACAATAGGCTTAAAATCTGTATCACCAGAATCAGAATCAGAATCAGAATCAGAATCAATAACTTTATTTCTTTAGGCTTACAAAATAAGCACTTAGACAAGTCAAAGCACTTAGACAAGTCAAACCAACTTAACACCAACTTAAAAACCATACATTTGTGAGACAATAAGAAATATATGCCTCATATTGAAAGCAATTTCGTGTTGATATGGAACAGTCGAGCTACCTGTATAATTTGCCACAGACTGCAGTTTGCTCAATTATTTCAATTGTAAATACTAGTGCTATTTTATTTCTATTATTTGATATTAACGCCATGTTGATTGAGTGAGAGTTGACTTCACCGATTTTAAATCGGTGAAGTCTAATAAGGTACAAATAAAATCGCAGAAAACAAGTAATATATTTTTTCCGCTAAACAAAATCAATAGCTTTGTACTGAAAACGTATAAATCTAAAGTACCCTAAAGACGCATGGTTGAGCATCGCACAGATAATAATGGTGATAAAAATTAAACGCCACCGATGTAATATCCGCAGGATAACAGCTTTTTTACAAAGTACCTTCTGATATTAAAAAACTCGATATCTACAGTGAATTTGTGTTGTACAAATTGAAATGGTAAAAATATCCAAAAAATTGCTAGAATAATGGCAAATTTTGCACGCTGCTTGAGCTTAGCCAGATCCATTATCTTTTCTATTGATAATTAAAACAAAATCGGTTTCACGAACTTTAAAAAGTTATCATTCTATTTTTGAATGTTGGGAATTTGGCCTACCAGTTCGAATTTCAGAGCAGCGTTGTCGAATTTAATACGTTTTAAGAAATGTCTTGTAGGCAAACACAACAAAGCAAGGCAAAGTGCAAAGCACAGACTAATCGCTAATAAATTCGAAATAAGTATTACAGGTATTAAGGTGTTCGCTACCTCAATACCTAAGGATGTAGAAGATTCTCTTGGGCTATGACAAGGAAAATATCTACCTGCTTATATCTTTGATCAATAAATCTCATATATTTCAAAGAAAATTACAGAAGAAACAGTTGAGCTTTCTGCAGACTGTTGCAAACAATCAAGTGGTAGATAGGTACGCAATATCTTATACTATTATAAAAAGGTTAATATTAGGTACTTTTACGAAATCTATTGTTCTTGGTTACCACAAACAAACAGTGGCAGAGGTATCATAAAAATGTCAGCCAAATTTAAAACATTCTCGTTACCTATATGAAATACCGAATTCCAGTTCGGTATTCAATGCATCCGACCAATATCAAGGATGACAACGAAATAGCTCTGCATGAATATATTTATTAATGTAAATTCCATTGTGGAACATTTAAGGTTTTCTTTATGATCGTGTTCCTTTGTGAGTTGTTTTTCATGATAGGAAATGAATTTTCAATATCGGTTGCAGAACGGGAATTTATTTATTTTTACTTTCGTTATGATAAAACGACATATGTAAAAAGATAGATAATGCTTTATTTAAAAAAACTTATAACTAAACAGTTTGGTACAAGGTAAGAGAATTGGCGGCCTTATTGCTTACAGTGTTTTCTGCTAGGCAAAGCTTTAAGGAGAATATCAAAGGATGGCGCTACAGACACTAAATACGAAAATAAAGCTAATACAAACTAAAATAATCCTTACACACATATAAAAAATAGAAAAATATACAATAATACATAACAACAAAAAGCTAGTGGTGACTTTGAGAGACATACTATTATATGTTAATATTAATATAATTACCTTGTCAGACCTAAGTTATATTCATAGGCTTTCTTTCAGAAGTGTGATGAGATGTGGCTTTTTTAATATTTATAAGTTCCTTCTACAGTCTGACGGGATAAAATAAGAACCGAAGACAATACTGCACATAGCTGTAGGATTACGTCTAATGCAGCTACTCAATACCTCCTCAGGCTCACATAGATTCAATACTGAGCGTGCCTACTTCAAACAAGGGGTACATAAGGGGTGCATAACGATGTCCTCCTAGCCGAATTTCGGTGGTCAGTCTCAACACAGACTAGCCAGATGTGCAGGACATATTCAACATCATCATCATATCAGCTGATCGACGTCCACTGCTGGACATAGGCCTCCCCTAAGGATCCCCACAGTGACCGATTTTGCCCGCATCCAGCGATTTGTCGCGACCTTCACTAGGTCGTCGATCCATCGCGTGGGGGGCCTACCCACACTGCGCTTTCCGGACATTATTATAGTGCACAAAGTGTGTGCGCAAGCAAAGGTGCACTCTCTATCCCCTCACTCTCATAATCCATGAATAATCTATCCGTGAAATATCTATCTATGTTAGTATTGTATTATGTATAACATCATCTAGCATCCATAACACAAGCTTAGCTTGGGGCTAGATGATGCTGTGTGGATTTTCTAACATTTAGCATTGTCTGGTGCTAATTAATTAAGATTGGAAATTCTTTGTTACAAGAAATTATGTACCTACCTATAAATAATCGTCCTGTGATAATTATTGTGGCTTTTGTAATACCGCAAAACTCACAAGATGGAAGCGTAGATATTTTTTGTAAACAAAGTTACATAAGTTACACAAAAAAAAAATATTCATGGAAAATATTTTATGAGTCTGGTATAGTCGGTGGAAATCGCATAAAATAGAAATAATTTTTGGTTATGAAAGTTTTCAGAGAGATATGTATATTTTCGTTAGTTTCTTTGTGTTTAATAATAGGTTGTAATCCGCCAATCCGCCTGCCAAGCGTGGTGATTATGGTAAATCCCCCTACATGGGAGACGATCCTCTCGATGGACCGACGACATCGTAGCAGTCGCAGGGAGTCGATGGATGGCGGCTCAGGACCGCTATTTGTGCCGTCGAATGTGGGAGGTCTATATCCAGCAGTGGACGTGTATGGGCTGATATGATGAAGATGATGAATGGGTTTTAGATTTTTTGTGATTTTTGCAAAATTCTAGCCATACGGCAACTTTGATGGTATCAAATTACACTGGTCAATAAAAATCTTTTGTATGTAACAAGATTTTTTTTTGCTGATTTTTCACGTACGAGGATTAGTAGTTCGAGTAATATTAGTATGGTCAAATATTTTAGATAAATACGAATAGTTTTATTGTAACATGAATTTTTCTTTTAAAGGATCCATCCAAATCATAGGAATTCCGAAAGGCATAGATCGGAATATTCTTTCCCATCCCGTAAGAAGCATGTATGAGGAACCCACAATTTGTCATGAAATAATGTATGAAAATAATTTTCATACATTTTTTACTAATGGTGTTAAATTTCTCCGTTGCTTTAAAAAGGTAACTCCACCACAAATGTAATATAACACAGTCACTTTACTGAAAAACAAAACTGCATGAATTAAAAAAATTTGAAAAAACAAATCAATGTTGAATTTACCTGAAAAAACCTGTAACACGAACTGCACACTAGATATTATTAAGTAAGTTTATTAAGTAAGTATAGTAAGTTTTGGTAATCAGGTTAGGTAGGTGTTTCGAAATTAGTAAGCATTTCTCTTGTTACAAAATTTTGTTGACCAATGCTACAATTATGTACGTTGCAAGAGTATTTCCAAATTTTGATAGATCAATAAATTACTAAAACAAAACATCACATCAATCAAAAAACTTATTTGAAACTCGATAGATCCTTCAACTTCACTCCACTCGGTTGTATCTGGAATGGCATCTAAATGAAAATTTGTCTCCTCGAGATTGTGAAGGTCTCGTTTTAGGGCCTCTACACGGTCGGCAACTTCAGGCAGAGTGTCTAACCACTAATCTCTGGTCCCGCCTAACCACTAATCTGGTTTGATAGTCAGGTTGACCATGGTTTGGCTAGTAGTCTCGTGTTTCATTATGTCAGCCCATACACATCCACTGCTGGACATAGGCCTCCCCCATACGACGCTACAAATAGCGGTCCTGAGCCGCCTCCATCCATCGACTCCCTGCGACCGCTACAATGTCGTCGGTCCATCGAGTGGATGGTCTCCCATGTAGGGGGGATTTGCCATAATCACCACGCTTGGCAGGCGGATTGGTGATCGCAGTGTTGGTGTTGAAAAATACTCAGAAAGCAGCTGCTGCCCTTCCTCTGGTAGGTTCCTTTAGTCGGCTCTTACCACATCCACGGGTTGAGTTGGAGGGGTCGATATTCGTAAGCCGCAGCCCCACAGCCTCTTCCCCACAGTCTTGTGTTTACTAATTATTCTGGGGACGTGTGGTTTTCTGAATTTTATTGTTTGAATACTCAAGGGTCTCATAAAGGGATTCAGCTTTATGGCTTTTGGAGAGAGCTATGCTCGAAGTTTCTTTACGCGATAGAGTCCGGAATACGGAAATCCGTAGAAGAACCAAAGTTACCGACATAGCTCTCAGACTTCAGGCCATTTAGCTCGTAGAACCGATAACCGTTGGGGAGTAAAGGTTCTCGAGTAGCGACCGCGATGCAATGCGAAACGAAATGTGGGAAGACCTCACACTTGATGGACCAACGACATCGTAGCGGTCGCAGGGAGTCGTTGGATGGAGGCGGCCCTGGACCACTATTCGTGGCGTCATTTGGGGGAGGCCTATGTTTAGCAGTGAACGTATACCTACGGGCTGATGATGATTATGGCTTTTACCTACTTACTTGAAAATTAGCATCTGATCTGCAAAAAATCTCAACTCTAGCACCATTGACAATATTGTATTGTCAGTCAGTCAGTCCAGTCACCAGTAGCTTGAATTGCAGCGGAAGCCAGCTTTTGCTTTTGTTTGTGCAATATTTCGTAAAAAGAATCGCTTTAAATATGTATAAACAAAATTGTTGGTGGGGAGCCCGACTTAAAAAGCGTGTATTAGAGGATTTACTGCCTCCTAGGTGATCCCCGATAGTGATTTTGCTTACAAAGGTAGGTATCAAAATCAAACTTAATATAGATACGCCTTGTAAATAACTTTAAGGATTTCGTTTACCTTTCAGTAGATAGATAGGTACCTATTTATCTCTTAGTTATGTCTATTATAGTATTATATAATCTGTGATTATATTAACTTCTTTGTGTCAAATATTAAAAGTAACCCTATTAAAATTGTATTTTGTTATTTAAAATTTTGTTACCTGCATGTAATAACAACATGAGATAAAGATGTTCCGCTTGTTCGTTCCCGAAAGAAGTTTTCATAACAGTTTCAAAAGACAAATAATTTTGTAATTAGGTACTAACACAGATAAAGCCCATTCTTTAGAAAGTTATTAATGAATCATAAATAAAAAATCGTGTTAGAGAGTAAAGCAAATCAATTCAGTAAATTTATAACGTTTAATATGAAAGTTTGTCTATAAAAAATATTAGTTCAACAATAATTATGAAAATACTAGCTGCTGCCCGCGCCTTCATCCGCGTTTTATCGGGATAAAGAATAGCCTATATGTTATTCCAAGTCCCAAACTATACCCATAGCAAATTTCAGCCAAATCGGTTCAGTAGTTTTGGCGTGAAAGAGTAACAAATATCCATACATCCATCCATACAAACTTTGACATTTATAATATTAGTAGGAAGTATCTACCTGGATTCAAACACCAATCTGTAGTAGAAAGCTTTAACATAACAAAACATGAGGCAGTCAGTAAGTACATACATAAAACCTAATCACTTAGTTTTCGTAATAGATACCGGTAAAGACTGGAACGAACATCTTAGGCTGCGTCTGTTTTTCCGGTAGAGTACAATCTCGGAGTCATCAAACCCCGAGCGAATGAAGTTCCTTTTGGGAAAGCGTGCTCCATCTTATGCGAAATCTTCACTTTCTTAAGTGTGATGGCGTTCAAACTTTTTACAGTTACCAATAAAAAATCTACATATATATAATTATCGTTACATAGATATATTTTATATCTGCTCACTGATGGGTGTGACGTTTCGAGGAGTCCAATTTCTGTCCGTTTCAATCTTCGTTTGATTGCATCCAACTTCAACCAAGTCTATAGCAATCCTTACAATATCCACAATGTTTATTTTTATAAAACACTTCTTTTTGCATTATGTTTTGTGCCTTACTTTCTCTTTTTTCTTTTTGATTCTCATATTTTCCACACTTATTGAAGAATATTTTTTAATATTTTGTTTTTCTATATAATGCTGGTATTATTATTATTGTATCGTACGGACTGTTGCCCTGTTTAGTACTTTCTTTAAATTGAAAAACTCAATTGTTTACCGGCCCGCACGATAAAGGTTCTGAACCTAGTGCGCGGACCACAAGTATCCTGTATTTTAATTATGTTCTCTTTTTGTTAATAAATGCGTTTTGTTTTTGTTATCAATGGTCGGCTACAACTGCGACTGTTTTCCTTGTAAGTCCATACAATACAACCTGTATTCACCGCGTCTCGGCAAGTGACCAACCCATCTGTACTTCAGTTTCATGATCCGGGACAACATAAAGGCTATTGAGAAATACACAGGTTTACCTATTTGTTAATTAATTCCGAATCTAAGCAGGCTCCTGTGGAATCCCCGTTAATCCTAAAAGTGCAGTTCAGATAACAAAGCACAAGCACAAATGAAAGCTAAGAGAAGCTCGAACTAAGCATTCTCATCTACACAAAGGAATTACGGTTGATTGTTTCGTGTTGGCGCGAGATTCAAATTTTTGTAGTTTTTTTCTGAGTTCTACGAGTACAAGGACTAAAACTAACGGAAGAGTAATTTAGTGGAAATCACAAACCATTTTCTATGAACTTAAGAGATTTAAATAAAAATAACTGTATTTATATTGTAAAATGTTTCTTTTTAATTGATCATAACATTCTAATCATCATTAAATACTAACAAGTAAGTTTCAAATGATTTATTTTCTTGTACCTAAGCTTTACAGTTTACATTTAAAAATTAACACAACTAACCTCGTAAAATATTCCAAAATTATAATTTCGCTATCCAAAATAGTAGCAATACAAATATTAAATTACTTAGCTTTGACAACTTGCAAAGAGGGAGAGCTCCGCTCCGTCCGACGGCTGCTCTACAAGTGCCACGGTCGGCCGCGCGGCGGCCTTTTATATCACCGAGTAAACAACTACCAGTTTGCAGGTTATTTGACAAAAAAGTTGTTTTCTGCTTATAATTTCACTTAAATAGTATTTATAATATTAACTTCGAATAAATAAATCATTTTGCAGACAAAACAGCATAAAAAATACAGTTTTACCTGCAAAACAAGGTTAAATTATAAAAGTAAACAATACAATCAAAGTAGGTGTAATGTTTTACAGTATTATTACTTTATTTTATTCAGGAGCATATACACAGCTATGCATTATGTTTATATCATGTTTAAATAATCTATCAAACTCATAATAAAACCAACTTTCATTCAATTTTATTTTGGGAGCATTTGGGAATATGATGATTTTCACCCAAAACAGGTATCTTATTTTCCCGAATGTTCCAAAAATACTAATGTATTGAATTTAGTTTTTTTCATGGTTTATGATTCGCATCAAATACTTTTCCGTAAGGTTTGATCCTTGTAGAAGGCAGAAAAGATATGAAACCACAAAAAATTGTATACGATCCACCTTAAACATAAATTATTTTCCACCTGGAATGGCTTTTGAAATTGGCTCAACAAGGCGTGCCAAAGATTGACTTTAGTTCAGCTAAATTCGAGCTGCAGCTACGACATTACAGCTTGAATATTTCAGCTAAAAATATTGCAGGCGGAATTTCTCAACGGAAATGCACATTTTTCATTGTTTCAGCTGCTTAAGTTGTTTTAACATGTAAACATTTCCCTTCACGTTACACTGGTTTGTTACAAAACCTGTGGATTGAATTACGAAATTATTTTACCGCAACGATTTTACTTTTAAAAGTTAATTATAAATCATCTATGTCACATGTTTTGCATATTATCATTACATACGTAAATAGTTTGTAATGTATTAATTATATCAGTGATGTTACCCGTAACACAAGCTCGGATTAATTCGGGGCTAGATGATGCTGTGTGGATTGTACAGCATAATTTACTTATTTGATTTTCCGTATGAAATAAAAAAAAGTAGGTCATGAAATTGTACCTTCACCAACCATATAATTCTTTATCGACAAAATACCACTCTGAAGTTCTTTGTAACTTGTGCTATTGGATAAAGGAGATGACAATAAAATATAAATATAGATCACGTTCTTGAGATGCTTGTACGTACTTCAATAGAGAGGAACAAGGTGACCGTTAGACCACAAAAATCACACTTACATTTTTATTGCGAAACGTAGATAAATGTAAGTAACACATAATTTACGATAACTTTTGTACTGGACGGATTCAGGTCTTACAATCACACCAAATTATAAAACAGTCCTCCGCCGCGTCTGTCTGTGTTCGCGATAAACTCAAAAACTTCTGAACGTTTTTTCATACGGTTTTCACTAATCGATAGAGTGATTCATGAGAAAACATACTTAAAGTATGTATTTTGACATGGTTTTGTGTAAATTGGTTCAAATTAACGATAATTGTTGGAAGTGACGGAAAAAGTCAAGCCGCCTGTGAGCTTAAATCGACAACGCTGCCCAACCCTTTTGATAAATAACAAAACAATGCAAGGTAGGATATTCCTCTACTACCCGTGCGAAGCCGGGGCAGGTTGCTAGTTATTAATAAAGAAATCAAAATCAATTATTAATTGTATAGCGGAAAAGTTACGGTGAACGACAAAACAATCCAAATTTGTTTCAAGTTTAAAATATTACGAAATTTTAAAAAAAGTCTTCGTGCCATATAAATTTGTGGATTAGTGTCTTAAGTCTAGTAATTTGGTAGGTAAAGCGGAAAACTCAAAAAATTATGGCTCGAAAGATTATTAAAGTAAATAAAGTAGACAACGATTTGTGGCAAATAAATGATATGTCTATGTCTATGTCAATTTTTATCGTTGCTTGCAAATAATTTCGTCCAGAAAACTAATCAAATAGAGATTAGCGAAAATGGCGAGAAACAACAACGGTGGAAGGTGGCGGTGATGATTTAATTTATTGTATTAAATAATGGATTTCTGGGTTAATCAATCTACGGATAATCCGTGATAATCGTACAAATCCACATCAATGATCGACAAAGAACTATTCATCGAGTTTATATTTTTTTGAATAATAAGACATTAAAAATATAAAAACAATTTAAATTTTGGCGGGACTTGAACCCAGGACCTTCCCTCAGTATACGGAAATGCACTAACCAACTGCACCATGAAATCAAAAGTCTCTGGGAATCCCTACGGGCTCTAGCGCCGTTAGCTCCACCTACAGGAGAAACATTGAATTTCATCCGATCATGCTCAAAGACTAAAGTTATATTTATTTCGTTTGACGAGAGGTATAGACGTTGCTCAATTCTAAGAGTTCTTTTTATTATAGTGCGTAAGCCCTCGCACTCGGGGTAATTATAATATCTAAGAAATTAAATAATATCCCAAAAAAAATCTATTACGGTGGGACTTGAACCCGTGACCTTCCCTAAAGTTAAATTTTTAAGAGATTATTACGCCAAGTACGAGCGCTTACGCTCTGTAATAACATTTATTGAAACATGAAGGGAGAGCTAGTTCAATATCGTCTTCTAAACAATTTAATGGAAAATAACGTCCCGTACATAGATATTTGTACCTATACATAATACCTAGATTGGAGGTTGACATTATTTTATCCGTGTCTCTTGACTTTTGTTGTCATCGTCATGTCTTTAATAATCAGAAATTATTCTAGTTTGTCGTTGAGCGTGAAGTTCATTGAACGTTTTAGTATCAACCTAAAACGTAATACTTGTCACAGAAACGCGCGCGCCGCTTCAAGAACCAGATCCTGTGCGACTTGCACTTCGCGGACGTGGCGCTCATGGAGTGCAGTGACTTCATGCAGCAGCTACGCAGCTTCAAGCCGCAGTCTCTGGGCTGCGCCGTCGCCCGGCGCAAGTCCTCTACCACACTTATCTTCCCACTGCCACCCCAAGCTTGCTCAGGTAAGGTTGACTTTATGCAGCAGCCACCCAGCTTCAAGCCAAAGTCTTTTTAGCTTGCTCAGGTAATGTCGACTTTATGCAGCATTGGCAGATAGCGTTGGCAAATACTGATCCATGATCTGACTAGGTTATTAATGCAACCAAAAAATATTATACTAATTAATATAGCAAAAAAAATGGCTGACATAACTATGTTCTTTTTACTTAAACGATTTATTTTAAACGATTATTTTACTATCTGAAAAGAGTTAATACCTATACATTATGTAGGTTTTTTCACAAATCCATGAATATGATAATTCACGTCATTGACTAATAATGATTTTAATTTGAATATGTAGTAAAATTCTTAGCGTTTCTATTACATTGCATCTCGATCCTATCCGAGATCCAATATGAAGACAATTTTCTAGAAAGCATATTTTCAAACCACTTTGAATAAATGAACAAATTTTATGTAAATTAAGTCCCATGTCACACTAAATAAGGAATTGTAGTCTGTATAAAAATGCTGAAAAAAATGCAGCAGAAAATAGCTTGGCAGTGAAGTTTGAACTACGAAAATTCTTAATCGGAGAGTCAGAATTAGTCTAGCAGCGAAGTCTGGCAATGTCCATAAAATCTTGGCACCGGCATGTTCCCTTAATTTTCTAAATAATGGACGAGATTAAACGGGACACCCATTCGCCACTTCTTTCAACCACTTCAACTTTTGAACTCACAGAATAAATTTTCATTCGAATGAAGATTTGCTCAGTTTTGCAAAGTTAAAGTTAATTTGAATGTATTTTACTTCCATGTTATCTTTAATGATAAAATTGATTGCGAAAAACCGATTTTAGTGACATTTGATCTTGAATAACTTACGAAACGGACAAAATATGTTATGAAATTTTTGAGACAACTTGAGACGCCAAAATGAAGGCGTATACGAGTTTCCATTTGAATCATGAGGTTGACCCATTTTTTTGACTAAAGTTACTGGACTATACCATACATATAGACCTAGACAAAACCAGTTCTTGTTGCACGTAGGTACGTAATATTTTTATTAATTAAATAGTTACTGGGAGCATTTATATCACAAGAGGTCGAATTTAGCTCCATGCCAAACACTCCGTCTACAATAGTGCCAGGGACAGATTTTAGATGGAATTGTCTCGTCCAGCATTTATTCATCTCCTCTCAACTCGACGTCTAAAAACGAACCGTATTAAACAGTCCTAAGGCTGATTATTCCTTAGCCGTACATAAAAAGAGAGTCCATTGACTAAGGTTTATTTTTGTTTAGGTAGAGCCATATTCGTCCCATATAAATGCTATACTCAGACAGCCTCCCGATGTATGTAGTTGGCACTGACGGGCCGGATAAAATAGCCTCCCCCGGTCAATAACTGTCGTCCAGAAATGGAGAATACATGTTCCGTGCTACCTGACCGTTCGACGCTCTATACAGAGCCTTCACTGTCGAGGCCAAGGCTTTGATATAAATATCGTTGAAATTTTAAACTGACTTAGGGAAAATGCCATTGCAAAATTCCGTGAAAAATGCCGGGAGTAATAAAATGAAAATAAATGCTCGATTTACCGACGCCTCAGGTGAAAATCGTTTTATCACGAAAAGTTTGTCGTTTTATGAAAAGATTTTTATGTACCTTAAACCTTTTTAGGAGTACCTATACTCTTTTTAGTAGGCTCATTATATTTTTCTATCGCTAAAGATCCCGCAATTTTCTTTCTCTTTAAAGGCCAGAAAACCACTTTGCGAAAGAAAATAATTATGGTGGTTAGTTCACAGTGAATCGAATATTTAGGTATTTGCTACTTTCAATTTTTATAAACAACGTCTATATCTCTGCTAACTACAGTGTTCTTATATATTCTTCATAGTTCTTGGTCTTACTCAGTTTTTATTAATGTATAACCTATAGTAGGTGATGGAATAATTTGCGTTTAAAATTCCTTGAAGAGAAGAAAAACAAACTAGACTGACGAAGTTGGGAAACAGAAGGGAGTTGAAACTAAATGACAATGAGAGCACCGCAAACGGCCGGAGGGTGGGTGCACAATTCTTCACTTTGTATCCTTATGAACTGGCCTTTAGATATTTACAACCGATTCGAGACGTCCATCAAAGTCAGTGGGAGGAGGGACTGTCTGTAGAGTTTGACAATGACGGACCCTTCTTCACCATCCGTGAAATGAAATGCAAAGATACTCAATTTCCGCCATCTATTTTGTGTTCATACAGAAATCGCGTGGTAGGGAATAGAAAGGTAAAAACTTTCTCAATAATATCGCCCCGTGGTTGGCCGCAACCCGAGGAAAAAGGGCTCACGTAAACAAGCTCCTTGCACGTACCTACTTGAGACCGTTTCCCGTGATGTACACGGGACAAAGCTGGTTTTAATGGTAGTGGGAAAGTTTTAGGGTAAACTTATTCAAAGTCAATTACAGTGAATTCTCTAAGCACAGAATTTTCCTCGGATAGTAAGCTCACCTATTTAATTTTGTTTCAAGCTGCGATAATGTTTTGCATTTCTCGATCTGAGTATAATACCTATACCTCACCTCACGTTACCTTTGGACAGCTTGTAGACGAATGAAGAATGCGCACCAATTTGCAAAGCCAGACTCGGCATACATGAAATATTTATGCAACTGAAGCCTCGCCCACCCACGCAACACGAATCTGTATCTTATTTATTAATTTGTAAGCTAAACGGAGTTGTTGTTAAAATCTGACCAATGTTTGTTGTTTACTTTTGCTATAGCTATCTAATACTTTGTAGATAATGTTAATTGTGTAACCCTATGTAAAGAGAGCTCCATCGATAGTTAACCTCAGAGAACATGAAAATTAGGTTAATCTTACTTATCGAATTCCTATTAATCCAGAAATATAAAACTTCTACGTTTATGTTGAATAACAAAACTGAATAAGTTTAATTGCGATGATTTCCAGAAACCTACACTTTACCGATTTTTATGAAATTTCGTGTGTATATTTGGTAGGTCTGAGAATAGGATGTTATCTATTTTTTATACCAATATAAGAAAGGGTGGCCCAAAGCAAGGCAAAAAAAAATTTCATACAGTTTTTTTATTTCTATTTTTTTATGATTTTGGCATTAAAAATACACAACGCATAATTTTTATCTTTCTAATACCAGCCCCCATTTTTTTATAGCGATATTTTTAACCCTCAGTGGTCGATGGCAATACAACGTTTGCCGGGTCAGCTGCTAGAGTAGGTATTAAAAATGTCTTCTCTAGTCTAATATCTTAGGTGTATATCATAGTTATAGTTTACCTTCATAAATTTACTTATAAGAAAGTAGTCCACATTCCTTAGGATAAATCATATAATTGGTTGATAGACATGTACAAAGTTAAACAGAGAGAAAGCATACAAACAAACCCAAATGCAAAATAAACCCGCTTGTGTACAAAAGGTAAAAACAAACAAACTGTCTGACGCACTGTTTCAACACAATACAAAATTAAAAATCCGAAAAAAGATTACTTTGTGAATCTCTGAGTCCGCCGAAAGCCAGAGCAAACAGTGAAATATTAATTAAACCTGAAACCGAATGAATAACAGTGATAAAGCACGTAATGTATTAAAAACTCACATTTGCACCTGAGTCTTTATTTAGAGTTGGTTTTCTTTTTCTGTAGACTTTACGATCTACCTTTATCAACTAGAATTTTGACGTGTCTGTCTACTCTATGCTATACCTCAGAATCAGAATCAGAATCAATAACTTTATTTCTTTAGGCTTACAAAATAAGCACTTAGACAAGTCAAATTGTATACTATAAACATAGTTATTATTATCAAATAAGAAATAAGGTGTTATTGATATTCTCTTCACTTCAATTTTTTGTCCACTAGTGGAAGAAGTGAAAAAGAAACCACTAGCACATTATAATATCACTTATGTGTCTAATACATGTTTATTTTGCCTATCTAAATATAAATTTAATGCAATTTAGATACATGTCAATATTTCTTTAAAGCTAAACAGAACATTCAATTTCTTACATACCTACTACTGACAGTGCGGAACGGAGTGACATCTGGCTAAGATTACATCATTCACCATAGATGATTACATCATTGATGTAATCATCTATGGAGTAAAAGGCCTTCCTGATAAGATTTTGTTTAATGTACTGTTTAAATTTACGAATAGGGAGTTCAGTTGCTTCAGATGGAAGCTTATTATAGAAGCGCACGCAATTGCCCAAAAATAATTTCCCTACCTTTCGTAATCTATATGCTGGGATGTGTAATTTGTTCTTCTTTCTTGTATTTCTATTGTGAACATCACAATTTTTCAAAAAGCTTTCTCTATTTTTGTGCGTATACATAAGATTTTCATAGATGTACTGCGATATTACTGTCAAAATATTTATTTCTTTAAATAATTCCCTCAAAGAGTCGCGTGGCTTTAATTTGTAAATTGCGCGTACCGCTCTTTTCTGGAGAACAAAGATAGTCTGGATGTCAGCTGCCTGTCCCCAAAGCAAAATACCATAAGACATAATACTATGAAAGTAACTGAAATAAACTAACCTAGCTGTATCTTCATCGGTAATATACCTAATTGTTCGAACTGCATAGGCTGCTGAACTAAGTCTGCCTGCGAGAGCATCAATTTGCGGTTTCCATTGAAGAGTGGAATCAATATGTAACCCTAAGAAAACAGTAGAGTCTACAAAGTCAACAATCTCATTCTTTAGCATTATCTTCGTTGGAAATTCTCTTACATTAGGTAACATGAATTTAATGCATTTTTTTTTTTAGCATTGAGTAAGAGGTTATTGGCGCTGAACCAATCTAGTACGTGTGAAAGCGCATCATTTACATCGTCATAATTACATTTATTTCTGTCAACTTTAAAAATCAGTGAAGTATCATCAGCAAATAAGACTATATCACACAGATCTTTTGCTAAAAAGGGGCCTCACTTGTAATGTGTGCTTTTTGTAAAGGTGTGCTTTTTGTTTCTGATTCTTTTTTCTCCTCGTTTATATTAAAGAGTATGGAAACTCCAAGGAATTTATATGTATACTTACGAGAAACTCTGCCTTTACCAATGACTATTTTGACGTTTCTATGTATGTCTAATATAATCCAGAATTACACAGAATGCAACATGCGAGATAATAAAGCGACACCAATTTTTGTTACAGTAGGTGATATTGCAGGTACTAACATAGAGATCTTCATTATTCTAGATTACATTATTCATAGAGTTGGGAAATTGTGCATGTCTACAAGGTTACATTTGAATACCACATGTTTCTCTTTGTGATTTGGATTTTACGTCCTCTCAAATATTGCTTGGGGCAGTAGTTTGTCTTTGTCCTATTTCAGGCACCTCCCTTTTAATAATCAAGGAACGCCTATGACACACAAAGTTTTGTTTATAATATCGAAAAAAATAACTAAGTAAATCTAAAGGTTTCTTTTTTACTTCTTTTAACTTCAAGTAAACAGGCCGAAAATTGCACTTCAATTCCTAATATTATTTAGTTTTAACGAAATAGATAGAAACCTAGATATTCTTCCTCGGCTTACTTATCTCTGTAAGATAAAGGACAATGGGAAAAAATATATGGAACCTGGGACCACCCCCCAATAGCAATAAATGTAAGTCCTTGGATAGGTCTATTCAATTGGAACAACTATTGCTATGACAGCTTTGCTGTTACAATTGTCCGTTCAAAGATATAAGACTTATAAGTTGAAGAAGCAAAAGGACAATGGGCAAATTGAGAACACCCACTCGTCCTTTTGCTTCTTCCCACCGAATACTAAGCGTTGTGAGCCCAAACAGTTAACATACAGATTTCCTAAACCTGGGCTTACGTGGGTATGACTTATCATATCACCTACCATACTCTGTAGATAAGTACCTAACTACACTATTCTCAAAAATATTTACGTTTGTAGAATTTGTTCAATAGTTTTGACAACTTATATTAGGCCTTTCTACAGTGTATGAACCTACGAGTACCTATACTCTGATTCAGAAACCTGGATATTTATTGTATACAAAGGGGTTACAAAACCCAAGAAATATTAGTGGAAAATTAACGATATTGATATCATCGAAACAAAGATTTTCATTTGTCATTTCATTGATATTTCGTTCGTTTTCGAATTCAAATTTAAACATTTTTTACTACGCATTTACAAATGTATTTTTATTTTTAGTGATAACTTTGCTGTAACCTTGTTGTTTTCTGTTATTGTATTGTTCTCATTGATGACATAAAATATCTTGGATTCTAAATCAGAGTATAGACACTTACAGATATCATCATCATCATCATCATGATGATACACTTACAGATATACAACAGCATAATAGTGAAATGTGAAGAAAGAAGCTATAGCCGGCTGAAAAATGAAGAACGAACATGTGAGATTTCGGCTCACTCTAAGTATGAACCCCAAGCGTATTAAAAAAAGTTTGGTGTTCTACCTTACAGTGAATCGAGGTTCATACCTCCAACGTGGGATGTGAAGACATGCAAAATAAAATATTGAGCATATCGCCATAATTTTTTTGTCGTTACGAAACTATTTGATTGTGACCTCTTTATAAAATAAAATTGTTAGAACCTCTTTGCACTTTTGTGCACACACAACTTAAACTGTTCGAAACACGAGTTTTCCATTGTTTTGTTCAAGACACTGCATTCCATTTGTCTTTTTATGGAAAATCTTGCAACTGTTTTTATTATATAACAACATGTTAAATTAGTGGTTGTTGTAGTTTAACATAATTTTGTAAGTAATTGAATATTATTCAGGTAATTATAATAATTTAATAGTCAGATAAATATATTTCAGAAGAACTAATACCAATTTGAAATAAAAAGTACCCAATTATGAGAAACTCATTAAAGTATCGTCTAGTCTAGTTTGTTTTTTAAAAATCTCTCTTGGCATAGCGTGAAGTACCTTCAAAGAAATTTTACTTATTAAAAAGCTACTTAGGTAGGTACAACGATCATTCGTCTAGCTAGAAAATAAGAATAATCATTTATTTCACGCATCGTAAGAAGTAGGTACAGATGGTAAAACTTATTCTAAGGCCGTTAGATAAGAACATAACATTTGCCTACTCTTCTCTTTTTTTATGTAGACATTTTTAAAGACAAGCGAACTGGATAGGAGTTTGGTTTGTTTGACATTCAATTAGGAGTTGGTAAAAAGCGAAGGGATCCTATAACGAGATAAGCCAAGTCCATTCAATCCGCCCTTATCCCTTGTAACTACGTCCACAATGCTGGAGCTTATCCTTTTTTTTAGTCTAAGTAGGTATTTCGTTTGGCTATAATTGTACTAAACCTTATTATTTTTGGATCATGGAGTTCAGCGGCCTTATTTATGTTTTGAAGTTGTTGGGTTTTGTTTTTGGATTATTAATTAGTTTTCTCTACTTTGGGAAAGCATCATTATGTAGTACCGTATAGACTAGGTACCTATTATGAGTTCAAGATAGACATCGAATATTTGTTTTTTCATAAAGGCACTGGTAAAAAATTTGCATTTTCAAACATTCCGAGGTTAGTTTTTTTAAATGCTGGACAATACGTACATGAAGCATATTCGCGCCCCAAGCTAAGCAGAGCTTGTGTTATGGGTATGAGATGACTGATACCGATACAAAACATAGATAGATATTTTTCAATATACATAGAAAATATCCAGTACACCCGGAACAAATGTTTGCAGATACATTTGTCCCAAGGCAAAAATCGATCCTGTAACTTCCTGCGTCGCAGGCGGACCTTCACCCGCCGTGCGACTTCTGCTGTCGTCGTTTTAGCTATGTTAATTCATCAACACGCCATCATTTAACATTCATGAACCTAAACATGGTAAGGTTTCTACCTACAAAGATAGTAGGTATGAAATGACCGATTCCAATTAAGTTGTTTGTTTCTGGATCTTCTGCATTTATCCCCACAAGATGAACCGAATACATGGTGAAGGTCGCAAGAAACAGCCGGATGCGGGTTGCGCAGGACCATCATTGTGGTGATCTGCGGGGGATGCCTACGTCCAGTCTTTTTCATCAGACTTCTTTGTACTAAAATCATTATAAATAATAACGCATTCATACCTCCTATTTTGTAAAACAATACACCATCCATCCTTCTAACCTTACCCTGGTTTCCAGATGAGTTCTGCGAGGAGTACCCTCACAGCCTGATCCCCACGCCAGGCTACTGGATCGAGTGCTCGCGTCAGAAGATAGCCACAGACACGATATGGGACGAGTCGGAGTCTGAGCACGATAGTGGACCGGACCGGGATAATGGAGATAATGGTGAGTTCAATCCTTGTTAGACATTTGACAATTGAGCTCAGTTGTCGCTCAAAACAATTATTTCGAAGCTGCTAACATGTGATGATCATGCCGGCTAATACTTTCGTAAAATAATAGACAGGCCCACACACACTACACAAGTTCCTCAAAATAACAAGTCTAAATAATAGAATCTATACAATTCTGATACCCTGCCAAAGTGTTCCTCCAAAATAGGGGTTCTTAAACAGCTTGATTGATTTTAATTAAATTGTTAATTCCTATTAAAAACGAATGTCAAATCCTCGGCCAAAAATCACTATCAGTTCAAACTCGTTATTTTTACAAAACCACGTCAATTTGTTGTTTGTATGTTTAAGAGAATATAACCCAGCCTTATTTCAGATGTATATTTTCTGTCCTGATATCTTCAATGATTGTTTCTATATAGGTACTAAACACAAAAGATCTCATTTAGAGAGGTAATTGGTATTTCCGCGTACCTATATGCCGATAAGACCATGCAGGAAAAATAAGCCGAAAACTACCTATAACACTTACTCGTATAGACGAAGTAAATATATTTTCACTAGAATACAAAAAGCCTGTGCGAGGGGCTCTCGGAGCCCTTCCTGCGTACAAATTTATCAAGACATTTGAAAAAAACGTAGAACTTTTATGCTTTGTAGGTAACGTGGTTTTTGAGTGACGGGTTATCCTTGATACGGGGAGGTGAGGCAAACGCCTCGCTGTTCCCCTCAAATGCTCAGGATAATAGGATTGGATTCACGGGAAAGTGTAAAATTGAATTTTCGCCACGTCACGGCTAGCGAGACAAGGGAAGAATCACTGAAGGTTTTGTAATTTTGTGGACTTTTTAGAAAAGTACGAGGTAATTAGGTCTTTCATACTCTAAAGAATAAAAAGAGCTTTTTCAGAATTATAAAAATGTTGCAGAAATTAAAAACGAGAAGTGCATTAAAATAACTTATTGCCTTCTCCGAAGTATTTTCCCTTGTAAATTTAAAATATATGTATATAATAGATTCCTACATCTATTCATACAAATAGTCACAGTTGCTTTGGAATCCATTCAACACATGCCATATGGTTCAATTCAGTGAATGGGTAAGGGTAGATATTAGGAGTCGTTGAATAGTACCATCCTTCATCTATGATAGTACCTAATTTTACATTGAAATGCTAACCACATCTACACCGTGAGGAATAAGAGCGTAATTAAAGTTGCTAAATAGGGAAACTCATCGGCACAGATATTGAGTCATCAGCAGAAGTGAGACGGTAACGTGGTAAATTTTTAGTAATCCTATAGAATCAAAAGTGAAGCACAGCAATGGCGGACTGTCACTTATTGTGAGGGTTTTATAGAGTTGCCAACAGAAGAAAAAAAATACCGATTATTTTCATGTTTTAAGATCCTTGTCCTAAAAAATATTTAGGAATGCAATTTGAAATAATAACTTAACGTTAGTTAAGATTGTTAATGGAAAGATCAATAAAACGTTTCAAATAATGAAAACAAAATGCAAACATACACACTCATCGTTTTATTAACACGACCTCTGTGGCGCATTATTCTCGCTATAATATCACCTACCACGCTACCTGTGTAGCATGAGTGTCAGTGAAAGTTTTATCAAAATGGGTCCAGCCATTATGTAGATTAGCTCACACAAATAGAAAACGATTCAAATTATATATATAATAGTATTTTGTTATAAGTAAAAGCTGTTATATTTACATTAGTTACAAACATAAGTTAAATTTTATTTATTAAAAAAAACATTGAACACCATTACATATACAACCAAAATTATTAAGTAATACCTATTTAAAGAACCTACCTACCTCAATAATAATTTAAGGTTAATAAATACCAGGATTCAAAAATTTTCCCAACTTACCGGGAAATTTACATGTGTACATGTTGGCAGCACTGGCGATATTTGTGATTTTATTGTGATTATTCTATTGATGATAATTTTGCGTCAAATCGAAGAGATAAGTTGATGAACTAGGAAATTGACCTGTGAAATGTGATCCCGTGTTTCTTGTTGACGAAACGACTGTGATTTTGGCAACATTGGTCGACACAAGAACGCATTTTAAATTTTTTACAATGGTGTAAATCTGTTGGTGTCTAAAGCCGTAATGGCGGACGATGGACAGACTATTGATGTCAATGTGTGAGTGTGTAGCGTACGTGCAGAGGATGGACAGACTATCGAATGCCTCATTTTATTTGTTACTGCGACTAAGTCCGAGAATTTTCCCTCGTCCCTGCCCTCAATATAATAAAGTCATTTTAAAAAGGTAAACATACTTACAAACCGACATAGGAGATACCTTCATCGATATCTCGATAGATCGATATCTTCAACCGTCACAACCTACTAAAATTTTAGTTTTTATAAAATACCTACTGATTATTCTGAAATATTGTTATGTCCCAAGGACCATCCTTCTCATCAGTCTTATTCATATTAGAGCTCCTATTTTCATTTGCGCTAATTTGAGTTTTGTGTAGATTTTATCAAGAAATATTCTAGGTACTATAGGTTTCTTTCTTGTAAGAAATATTCACATGGTGGCCACTTGTCCATTGGCGTTTTAATGGTAAAACACTGCAAAAGCTTAAAATAAAGGATAAAGTTCCGAAAAGACCATAATATGTATGCCGGACCGACTTGAAAGGTATACAAACGTTTTTTTACCTCCTGAGTACAAATATGAAAACGAAAATTGGCGCGATTCGGCATATGGGCTTTTCGGAATTGCACCCAAAATAAATATTGACATCAAAGAACAAAATACTCTTTATAATATAATATGTTAGGCAATTTCCTATACTATAGCAACTACGTGATATTGCCATACCATCTCCCCGTTCATTTAAGTTCATGGACAGAGTTCTTTGTATACATAAACTATGCTTCAGTGCCTTTCAAAGAACTCTTGGTCCGATGCACTAGAGATAGACAAGGGTAGACAAGATAATATACATATGTATGTACATAAATGAAGCTATATAATGTCTGCCTAGTATTTATTCAATTCGATAACTGTCTACATGCTTTGTTCTGTACGTACTTATAATAGAAATAGTACATCTGTTATTTTTCATAAAACATGTAAATTTCAGGCTGCTTAAGTACTTTTGGGTTATGTGGTCTCAAAGCGACATATCCCTTAAATCATCATCATATCAGCCCGTACACGTCCACTGCTGAACATAGGTTGAACACCTGAAAAAAGTTGAAAACCAAATATTCAAGATATTTGGTTTAAATCTGCAAGACGTTACAAAGCTTTTATTAAGTGCATGACAATCTGACGCAAAAAAGCTTTTTGTTTTTTATTTTTTGCAGCCATTAATAAATGTTCACGTAACAGTTCTTTACCGTCAGAATTCCATGATACAGAAGATCACTTCAATTTCAATTTATTTATGAAAACCAGGACTCACAAGGAACACTAAATCAAGTCAAATATTTGGATTAATTAATTACATTTAAAATCACAAAACATTCAATCATAGAAAATAATAAAAATCTAACAATAAATAATTTTAGGTAGCTGAAATAGCATTGTCAAAAATATCAAGTGTAAATTACGATTAAATATCAATCACTTTTGCTATTTAATTAAATACAGACAGATTAGGTTGTCTGGGAAAATGTCATCGAAAATGGAAGCTTGAGGTAGCGTTGCTTTAAAAAATATTCCTATAAATAATTTCTGTTCCCTCACGAAGCAAAAAGTAAGCAAGAAACTTTTTCTAGAGTTGCAAAAGAGAGAGATAATTATTTGTTGGTATATATTTTGTTCTCAAGTCTGCTCCCAGGAGGTTCATAGTAAACTGGAAAAGTTTTGTACGTTATAAATCAACACGAAATCACCAAAACTTGGAGCTTCTTCTACTGAAGAGTTAATGGATATCCTCTCAGCGATCATTTCTCTTACTTATTTGTGAAGGGCGTCTCTTAGATAGGCGCCTTTGAGGAAATTCTTGGAGACTAGTAGCAATCAGACTTAGCACAGCAGTCCCTTCCCCATTTTCTAGCCCTTGTATTTGTAATTAAGGCGCATAATGATCGACACCTCTGTTATAGTATTGTTTCATTTAGTATTAGCAGAAGATGGTTTATTGCTTTTGGTGGCCACCAAACGCAATAAACAATTTTCTGCTAAATGCTCTTACACGCATTGTCTGCAGCAGGTATCAAAAAATAGTTTTTACTGGATATTATCAATTGGCGGTGAGAACTTTTGGTAATTCTTTTCCATAACGATAATATAAGAAAAAATAAAGAGTGGCGCTAGTTTCGCATCACTATGCATGCACCTTAAAGACCATGAAACAGTGTACTTACATCGTAGGAAGGGGATCGTCTTATTTTGACTTCCCTGCCTTTATTTCTTGCCTTGGCAAAGCAACATTTGAGTTTTGGCAACTTTATTGATTTCAAGGATGACAATCTGTGAGAAATAAAGGTACGAGCAGGTGTGCCTGCTCGCACCCTATGGTTAACAAATCATTTCAGAAAGCATTAATCCTGTGCGGAAACGGAACGAGGCTGTGCAAACTCTATCCATCTGTGTTTCATTCAATAAAGATGAGATAAGATAATTTTTATTAGTTTACAAGACACATACAAAATACTATGATATGAAAGAATTAAAGAGCAAAACAATCTAAGACCAAAACGCTACCATTCAGCGATACACGTTTTCAATTTATCTGGGGCACTCGTCATTGTCAGATCTTCGGCGCCCGACGCAGCGTCTCCGTGTAGACTTACGAGCAAGTTACTGTGGAGATAGAGTCGCATGTCACTAGATAGGTACACAAGTACATCATCATCATTATAAGCCACAGAACTTAATTTTACTACGAAAGCAAGGACAAACGCTTTTTTATTATTTATATATATGACCAATGTTAGTACCCAAGTTAATATGTTAGTATTAATAAATTGTTATTTTTTATTTCATTTTCCGGTCTGAATTATATCTCTTTTTATTAGATATTAATATAATGAATATAATCTTTATTGACAAAGAAAATAACAATCAAATAATAAAAAGAAATTAAACTAGTATTTACAATTGAAACAATTGAGCTAACTGCAGACTGTTGCAAACAATCTACAGATAGCTCAACTGGTCCATATCAAAACCAGTCGGAAGCGTCCCCAAGACGCTGGCTGCATTGCCCCGCTGTATGGCAATGCTAATGCGTTGCGCCAGATACTCACCAGCTCTCGGGTCAGGCGTCGCTTCGACCAGGCGCTCAGATAAATTTTTGAAAACCCGGAGAGCCTCGGTACCCCTCGGACCTAGGGTCTCGACTCCAAGGGGAGCAAATGTGTAGGCTCTGTCGAGACCTGCATATTTGCGCCTCTTGAGATCCTTGGCCAAATCTGCCGCCGAACCAGCCCTCACGGATGTCTTTGAAAGATGGGAAGGCGAAAGTGTGTCGACACATGTAGCATCCCACACAATAGGCCTCTCCAGCTCCCCAGCGACTAAAGTCATGCCGTCGGGCCTCTTACCATCGTCACGCAACAGACCATTCGGTTCGAGAATAGCTGGTACGTTAGCGGTGACAAAGGCCCGCCGGATGATGTCGTTAAGGCTGGCATGGCGAGATATCCGACCGGCAGCCCTAGTACACGATAATCCGTGATGACCAAGCTGTTCGACAACAGTACCGCACTGGCATTGATGAGGCGCGCAACACCTTGCACCCAACCGAAGACATGTTGCTATACGGAAAGTTACGGGATCCAATAGAGTGCCAGTATTATATGAAGGAAGTGCTTGCAACCAATGTCCTGACTCCCATTTAGAAACGGCCAGGAGACGGGCACGATCTGCAGAGCTGGAACACGTTTGTAACAAACAATTCCGTGTCAACTCACACAGAAGCCCGTCCCATTGGAGAATTGGAAACAAAAGAGATTTTGGGGGAGCAGCATCAGGGCAAGCACTATGCCAAGCCATTCGAGCCTCGTCTAAAAACGAAATTTTTAATGAATTTCCAGGTGATACCAAAGACGGCTTTAAAAAATTTTCCACTAAAGAACCAGTACTGTAGACGGAAGATAAGAACGCTGGCAGGGCTACACTTGAAATTTTGCGGATACCTAAGCCTCCCAATTTGACAGGCAGGGAGGCCTGCGACCATGCCTTGTCATCGAAACAGATATTCAAAACCGATGATAAAGTATTCTTTATTATGTTGTCTAAGGCTTGCAAGAGCTCGCTGTGTTTCCACAGTTGACAACATCTCAAAGAATACGTAAATTTAGGTACAAACAAGCAAAACCGAATAATTGTAAAAGCCATATGGCTATGAATTTTGAGAAGTCTGTCCAAGGTTTTGTTGAAATTTTGAATTTTCTCATCTACAAATGACTGAAAAGACTCATCAAAAATTGGTGAACCAAGGAGGCGAAGTGAACATTTATCTACAACTGTAATGTTGGGAGCCAAACTATTGAATTTTATTATGATATTGTTTTTGTCTACACATGAGTCCAAAATAAAAAGCTCGCACTTTGAAAATTTTTGTTCTAAACGTATTTGCCGAAATTCATCTGTGATGATTTTTAGATCATTAAAAACTGTGTCCACGTCTTCCCCGATCGTTCCGTCATCTAAATACCAAACATTAAGTTTGGATTTAAGACGTTGAATTACTGGTTGGATAGCAAGGCTAAATATAGCCGAACCAAGAGGTTCGCCCTGCTGACAACCAACCGCGGACGAAATCACATTGTTTCTGTAAATTAATTTTGACGGTGAACCGTAGCATTGCCAAAGAAAAGGATAAATTTCTGGAATTTTGTCTTTAATTTCTTTTAGCAAGGCGGCCCCTGTCTACAGAAATGAAGGCATTTTTGACGTCTACCTTCAGAATTACCTCCCCATCATTTTTGGCCAAAAATGTAGGAAGGGAATGTACTGCGGCCTCACATCCGCCTCGCGAACCAAAGCCTAGCTGAATTGGTCGAAAATAATCGCCTAGGAAGTTGGCTTCTTTCCGACAGCAGACTTTAGACGCGAGGCGGCGGTAGGTGGTGCCCACGGCTATGGATCTTATTCCGCCATCCTTCTTTTTTAGTGAGCAAAGATTCGCACCGTACAAGAGTTCTGAGATCTCGCTGTTGACTCGAGCTGACAACATCAGGTTGATTAAAGATCAAGTTTTCGAGAAGGACACCTGCATGGACAGACCCGCCAGATAGAAGATATATGAGATGCTGTGGAGTCACAGCATCCAGGCCGCCGGCGGAGCTACTCTGGAAAGACATGTGACAGCTTTAAGCACATCCTGGCTGATCGTGTCCAAAGCGACATCACTCTCTTGCGGTGGATCGGGGAGTTGGATATTAGCCCTTGCAGCTGGATGCTTACTCTCAAGAAATATGAGAGTATTATCGTTATTTAGCGCCATCGTGTCGTTTGAAAAAGTATGCGAGAGGCACCTTTTATGTCACCATCACTGAGTTTACTCTCTACAAGTCTATAGATAGTAGACTCAGACAATGGTTTATTTGATTTGGAATTTTGTTGTGTGACCTGATCAACAATTGAACCTTATCAGGAAGGCCTTTTACTCCATAGATGATTACATCAATTATGTGAATGCTTGGCCAGATGTCGCTCCGTTCCGCACTGTCAATAGTATGTAAGAAATTCAATGTTCTGCTTTATAGAAATATTGACATGTATCTAAATCGCATTAAATTTAGATTTAGAAAGGCAAAATAACAATGTATAAGACACTTAAGTGATATTATAAATGTCCTAGTGGTTTCTTTTTCACTTCTTCCACTAGTGGACAAAAAATTGAAGTGAAGAGAATATCAATAACACCTTATTTCTTATTTGATATTAATAACTATGTTTATAGTATAAAATTTGACTTGTCTTTGTGCTTATTTTATAAGCCTAAAGAAATAAAGTTATTGATTCTGATTCTGATTCTGATTCAACATCTCCTAATTGTTAGACAGATTCATATTTTATTATTATTATTATTTTTGCGTTTATACCGCCGAGATTTAATGCCCTGGCTTGCCTTGCTCGGAAGTTCACCCTTATCGCCAGCCCTATTCAGTAGTCAAGTCATGTGTAGGTATCTACCCGATACTGTAATGGCAGGGTGACCCCGTTGTTCTGTCTCCGTAATCGTTGTCCATTCTATAGCTATGTGAGAATCGCTTTTCACTATCATTATGATGCCATAGTCAACACTTTGAAACTGTGCCAAGAGATTCCAATATTTATACCCTTATACCTACCCATTTTTGTTTTGATAAGACTCTCGTGGAATTATCTTAGCGCAATTTCACTTTTCTAGTAATTTTTCAACGGAAATTAAAGCCAAGGAGCTTGAAGCTTACAATCAATCTGCGCCTATTCAGTGGAAACAATGACCTGGATATGAGCGAGTTATTGTGATTTCTGGGTTCTATTTAAGATTTTAGCATGATATATTAATTTTTGCAGTTGTTGAAATGAAATCTAAAATCGAATTTTCCGAATTCGAATCACAAGCTTTATAATGTTTATATCCCTATATAATGTAAACTAAAAGTAGCTTGTCTTTGTTACTGAAATACAGGATATCACATTTCAATAAGCTTATAATAATTTAGGAAACATTCTATAAAAAAAACACAATATAAACAAACTCCCCAGAAGTCGTCGCCATTTTTACATAATGAAGTTGCCCGCTCTAAAAACTTGCCAGCTTTCAATAAGTACGTAGGTAGTTGTTACGTTCGCGAAGCTATTTCTAAATGGGAACTATCGCAATCGCCTTCTTTTATAAATGTCCTTACATTTCGGTCATCAATCACTTGTCGGTGATACATTCTTTTTTGTAGACGTTGAATGGGGGCTACCTTGAGCACTTAGCAAATAAATCAGATTTATTTTCATATAATTTTGGTAATAATGCTTTTGGAAATAATAGGTACTGGTTAAGTACGAACATGATTTTGTATACGTCAAGGGAATGAAGTAGAACCTGGGAAAAGCAGAGTGAAGACTAAGGCCTACGGCCCATATTATCAAAGCTTACTCAGTATCCGATGCTGACTGAGTAAAGCTTATGCCTAAGAAAAGCGTTACTCAAGCATCGATTGATAACTGAGCAAGCTTTCAAAATACGGGCCGATTCTAAGGTACGATGAAAAATTTATTGTTGTTTTTTCAAAGTTGGTGATTAGCTAAAAATTTAAATTTATATATAGTAGGTTCCTAACCTAGGATTTGACTTAGTAAGTTTCTTGTTTTAGGGCTCCGTACCCAAAGGATGAAATGGGACCCTATTACTTAGCCTCCGCTGTCTGTCCGTTCGTCCGTCCTTCAGCGGGCTGTATCTCATGAACCGTAAAAGATAGACGGTTGAAAATTTCACAGAATGTATTTTTCTTGCGAATATAATAAGAAACATACAAACAAAATAAATATTAAAATTAACCCCCTTTAATTTTAATTTTACCTTACAAAAGTTCATGATTTTCGACTATTTTTGATCTACGTTTTTCAAGGTAGTACTCTTAGAACCGTAATAGGTAGACAGTCTAAATTTTGACAGGGTGTCTATAACTATTGTCGCTTGCACAAATAATAAAAATATAGTAAATATAATAATTAAGGTCCAACGTTCGTACCAAGTTGAGTACCGATCACCGAAGTTAAGCAACGTCGGGCGTGGTCGTCAGTACTTGGATGGGTGACGGCGTCACGACAACTTTTTGGATTTTTTGATTTAAAAAAATCCGTATTTGGGGTTCCTTCCTTCCGAGATAATTAAGTAAGATGTTACGGAACCCTCCGTGTGCGAGTAGACTCGCCTTTGGCCGGTTTTATTGGTAATACCTATTTTTTCTTAGGGCGGCAAAAATTTGCTGAAAGTGCTGGAAGATGAGATAGGAGCCATTATTCATAATTTGCTCTGACACCAATCCTTATTGCAAATTCAACTTCACAAGTTCATAACTTTTTCCCCAACTTTTAGTAAGGTTCAGGAACCTTGACATTGCAGCAGTAGGTAAGTGGGTCGCTAACTTAAAAGTGTTTACAATCTACCTTTATAAATAAATAAATAAATAACACTGGACAATCCACACAACATCATCGATCCCCAAGCTAAGCAGAGCTTGTGTTATGATTAAGTACTAGATGATTGATACTTAATACTTAATAAAAACTACTTAATACAAATAGGTACATATATCTATCTATTTATAAAAGAGTAAACTGGGTGACTCATCAAGAGATTTCTGAAATTACAAGAGCTGCGAAGGTGAAATATTGCAGAGGTTCGCAATTTTTGTTGAGGTTCGCAATTGGGACAAAGGTCATTTTTGTAATAACTTCAGAACCATAACTGTTGGCCCGTCAAAATTTGTAGAGTAGAGAGATGACTCAATATAAAGACACGTTATTTCAGGGTTTTTTGAAATTCGCACATGGAAACGAACATTATTGGGGTATGACCTAAGTCCACGCAAAAGAAATCGCGAACTGGTCAGCTAGTACATAAATATATGTTTTTATCATGCATAGAAAATACCCAGAACACCCGAGACAAGTATTTGCAGATCGTACAAACATTTGTCCCAAGGCGCGAATCGAAACCGCAACCTCCTGCGTCGCAGGCGGACCTTCGCTCGCCGCGCCATATCGTGATCGTTATGTTTTTCGATAGCGTAAATTAAATACCAAACCAAAAATTGTAAGGGTAATATTTTTTGTTTATATCACCGTTCAGCCAGATGTTAAAAGCAAAGTTCATGCGATTATATTTGTACCTAGTACCTACCCTATATCTTGCCAACCAGCGCGGGGCCTGCGAATGAAGGAGGATTAGCCAGAAAGTGTTGCTCACTGATTATAAATTTAATATCCAACTGGAATGAAAGCCGTGCTTAAAAGCTCAAATTTGTGATTTGTGAACGAAATAGGTACAATAGCCAAAGTCGATGTGGAATGTTTGTAAACAAAACGCCCATATTTACAGAGGGAGAGATAATTTATATACTCCAAAAGAACATATATATATATATATACGAGTATATACATTAATTAACTGGGCGGTACTTAAATATAAATAGTAAATAAGATTTTTAAAAATATACGATGTGTTTTTTTTTGATAAATTGGATCCGTGTGTCAGTTGCGTTGTTGCGTTATAAGAGCATTTGGCCAATACTGCAAACTAAAATTCACTCTGTTGCTGCATCCTTTTATAGGTACGCAATATACATTACTTATCGATTTGAGATCCTTCTTTCAATAAATATTGCTTACTATATCTGAAACATAACGACTAAAACTCAAGTGCTTAGCACTTGATTTTTAGTTTTTGTATCGTGGTTTGTTTACAAACATTCTACATCGAGTTTGGCTAGTATATAGGTACAGAAATAATGAATTTCAAACGTTGCTATATCTTTCCCTTATAAAGATTTGAAAATTAAATTGTTGTAAGGCATAAATATGTATAATACAACAATCGTATAGGCAGGTAACCTGGCCTCATAAAGCTTTCAGGTAGGTAACTTAGACTGACCTTAATTTAATTAACAGTTTGTGGATTAAATCTTCAAATTCAAATTCACGAATTGAAGGAATTACAGTTATCGGTTTGCAGAGGATTTAATACTGAACTGACTATTTGTGATACCGACTTATTTGTACTCATCTATTACCTAAATAAACACATAATTTTGGGATAAAAAGTGGTCGGACTGTTCTTCTGATGCCCTGAAGCGGAATGAAAGGGGGAGGGATATACTTTACCCAACAGTGGGATCCTGCGGGCTCTACTTATTCACACTTGTGCAGTAGTTTTGCACAACAACTGGGAATAAGCAGAGAAAATAATAATACCCAGAACACCCGAGACAAATATTTGCAGATCGTACAAACATTTGTCGCAAGGCGGGAATCGTACCGGCAACCTCCTGCGTCGCTAATCGTGTTTAAATCCCCTTATACTAGATTGTTTCTAGAAAAGAACTAAATATTTTCTAGAATATCGTATCGGTATCAAACACTCCTCATACCTACTCACTAGATAAATTGTTAATTAGGAAATATTCAGAGCCTGATATCATCTGACATGGCCTAGGTGCCTACCTAGGCCATGTCAGATGATATCATCCGCCTGGATGGAGGCTTATTATACAAAGCTGTCATTCCCTGTCAACTAGATGGGTAATTTCAGCAGAATACCCATTACCTCAATGCTGTGTTTGGGCGGGATTGTGTTTCATACCAATTTGGTGACGCTGTCAACGCACCCCACCTATGCAAACAGTTGAATGATGGTGGATCAAATATAACTCGATGTTTGAATGTTTTTTCCTTATTGTGCGATGCTATCATGAGACAGCACTGGCAGAATTGCGTCAATCTAGACGCAGAGTCATCTCACAAGAAGTTGAAGTTGATTGAATAGAGGCCAGGAATTTATATACTAAGTTACGTTAGTATATAAATTCCTTGATAGAGGCAAAATGTGGCAGTTGTATTGAAATTAATTGGGTCAGGTTTTTACTACCTGCCTACGTTTTTGTTATTTGTACAAATCCAAAGGTTGCAGGTTGTGTTGGAGGCATGTCAGTCTTTAGATTATGTAGATAATGTGAAACAAGTCTCAGGTAATCTGTAGGTTAGTAGGTACTTATTTCAGAAATACCTATAGGTACTTAGTTCAGAAAAGTCAAAATTATACGTATTGATTTAAACATATTTTTTTAACTGTATCCAATAAAGTATTAAATAAAGTAATAGACATATATGGATTATAAGATGACGAAATCCAGAATTCCTTATATATTTTCCCTGGGAAGAAACTTCTGGATTTTCGTAGTTGCTCATAGCATTTACCTATCTGTGAAGAAAATCCATGAATTAAGATATACTAAAGCATCATAATATTCCAAGAAAAAAGGGATACATTTTGAAATTTAATCTCCACAAGCATATCCATTGCCAGGCTCAAAATATATTGCAGTAGTGTGAATGTCGAGATAAGGAAGGCTTACCACTGAAACAAAGATGGCTCCACGCGAGCAATATTAAATTTCATTGTAACATTTCCACCCATGCATGTAAGAATGACGTAGTAAGCTGAGCTTAGCTCTGACGGGCGACATGAGCTGATAACGGTGCAGCTTCGTGATACACTGACATATCCACAGAGGGTTACCTGAGGTTACCTTTTAGGATATGTAAATTGTGTAACCTAATGGTGTGATTAAGATATTATATCGATTGTTTTTATACATCTCCCTCCTCCCTTCTCTGTCTTTAACCGGGCCTTAGAATGCTACGTACTATCAATTACCAAACGTATACCTAATAAATGATGAATGAGAAAATTTATTGTAGATAGACTAGACATAAGAACTTTAATTTTATTTAGATAGAAAAAATATATATTTGCTGGCTTACATCAAAAATACATCATTAAAGAAACCTTACAATGTAAAATATAAATTAATTTTAACAAACCATGTGGACCAAAAAGGTCCTGCCTCAGATTAATGTTGCTCAACAGAAAGTTGAGCAACGGTTGTTTTCTAGCAGGATCTTTGGTGCGTGGGTGTCTAAACGGCTGAAAGACCATATTCACAAAAAATTGTTACATTTTGAAATATTATAACCATTTTTTGGTGTTTAGGTAATAGTGAACCGATTTCAACCAAAAAAATAAACTTTTCCCTTTTCTCGCCGGAACATCTTATAACCGTAAATTGTATTTGTAAGTCGTTTGGCTCGTTTTAGCAGCACGCACTCCAATTTCATTGTTTATTTACCACGAGGAACTGAAATGTAAAAACTGTGCTATCAGCGACTAAATTATGTATGGCAATGTCTCGAATAAATGGCGCTGACGTGAACATGAATTATTTGAGGTAATAAAACTTTATTTTCTTTTACACTTCGAACGCGGATAATAAAGATGAGTTTTAACTGGGGACCTTTCTGTTTTGATATTTTTACGATGCGGTCGAATTAATGTGTAATGTAATAACGTCTCTAGCCCTAAAAAGTCAAATAATATTAGTCACATAAAAAGTCAAATAAACCAAAAGTGTAAAACAAATGCAAAGTTTACTAACTTGGTGCATCAAAATATTCAAGGATTAAAAAGTAAATTATTAGAGTTGGAATTGTACATGAACTCTTTCAATATTAACATCATCTGCTTAACAGAACACTGGCTGAAAAGCTATGAGCTCATGTTCAATTTCAGTAACCACCAAGTTGGTAGCTCCTATTGCAGATCACATGCTATTCGTGGAGGCTCATTAATACTATTAAATAAATTCATAAAATTCAAAGAACGTAAGGACATAATATGCTTATCCGTTGAAGGCCACATTGAAGTAGCATGTGTTGAGTTGGAGCAAAGTATTGTAGTAAGCGTATACAGCCCACCATCAGCTTCTTTTGAAATATTTGAAAAAAATATGGATGATATCTTATTCAAAATATCAAAATCAAATAAAAACCTCATGGTATGTGGAGACTTTAATATTGATCTTTTAGAAGTCTACTCCCTTAGTAGTAGATTAACTAATTTATTTAATTCTTACAATTTAAAGCCACTTTTTATTGAACCTACTAGAATAACGGAAACCACAGCAAAATGTATAGATAATATATTTGTTTGCCTTAATAATAAAATTATTAATAAAAATGTAATAAGCAATTTAAAATCAGACCACTTAGGTCAACTAATAAAATTAGAAATTCAAGTAAAAAATAATAACTGTAAAAAGAGAATAACATACATACCTGTGACCACAAGTCGATTTGAACGGTTGAAATTGGATTGGGATTGTAAACCTCCACCTAATTACTCTCTTAACAACCCAAATGAGTCCTATTGCAGTTTTTTTAACAAATTCACCAATGCATTTAATTCTATATTCACACCCAAATCGACCATGGTCTCAGATAAACTTAACTTTAGTGAATGGGCAACAGTGGGTATACAAAAGAGTAGAAATAAATTGTATGAACTGTATAGTGAAAAACAATACAATTTTAGCCCGGAGTTCAAAGACAAAGTAAAAAATTATTCAAAAATATTTAGAAAAGTTTGTCAAATAGCAAAATCAAATTATATTAGCTCTAAAATTAGAAACAGTGAAAATGTAATAAAATCAACATGGAAAATAATAAACAGCGAGACTGGAAAGGTCAGTACCTACATTAATGATTACAATTTAAAGATTAACGATTGCTCAGTTAAAATTGATGTTGAAGTAGCCCAAGCATTTGAAAACTTTTTTACTGACATTCCAATCTCTACTACAAAGTGTCTGAACTCTTCTCAATTAATCGCCGAGTCATTACTGAAAGAAAATGTACCTGCATGCGAAAATAAATTTAATTTCCAACATGTCGATGAAAACGATATTAAAAAAGCCTTTAAACTTTTAAATATAAAGAAAACTGCAGATCTCTGGGGCATTTCCGTTAGAATCATTAAACCATTGATTGATACTATTGCACCAGATCTAGCTTTTATATTTAATGAATCTATTGATTGTGGCGTTTTTCCTGATCTGATGAAACATAGTAAAATAATACCACTGTTTAAATCGGGTAGTAGGTCTGACCCCACTAACTTTAGACCGATATCAGTACTGCCTACATTCAGCAAAGTTTTTGAAAAACTTATATTACATCAATTGCTTAGGCATTTCAATGGCAATGACCTGCTACATTGTAAGCAATTCGGGTTTACTCGCGGCAGGTCAACTACTGATGCCGGTGTAGAGTTGGTATCGCATATTTTCGATGCTTGGGAGAAGTCGCAAGATGCTTTAGGCGTTTTTTGTGACTTGTCAAAAGCATTTGATTGTGTACACCATGGAACATTAATCAGGAAATTACATCACTATGGAATAAAGGACAACTCTTTGGATCTTCTTACTTCTTACTTGAGTGACAGGATACAAAGAGTTGACGTAAATGGGAAACGGTCTTCGGGATCTGTAGTTACAATGGGTGTACCGCAGGGATCAATCCTCGGTCCTTTCCTATTTTTGGTTTATATTAACGACCTGCCTCATCTCGTTAAAAATAATCACGAGATTGTATTGTTTGCTGATGATACTTCTTTAATTTTTAAGATGATTAGACAAAACACAAATTTTGACGAAGTAAACAATGCAATATCAAAAGTAGTCCACTGGTTTGGTGTTAATAATCTTTTGCTTAACGAAACTAAAACTAAATGTCTTAGATTTATTCTACCAAATGTAAAACAAGTTAAGGCTGAAGTAAACGTAAAAGGAGAAACGTTAGAAATTGTAGACACTACCGTATTCTTAGGAATAACCTTAGATAGTAAACTTCAATGGGGCCCACACATAGATAAGCTATCGAAGAGACTTAGTTCTGCAGCGTATGCAGTAAAAAAAATCCGTCATCTTACAGACGTTGATACTTCCAGACTGGTCTATTTCAGCTACTTCCATAGTATTATGTCGTATGGTATATTGCTGTGGGGGAACGCTGCAGATATGAACACCGTATTTGTGCTGCAGAAGAGGGCTGTTCGTGCAATCTATAACATGGGTCCTAGAGAATCCCTACGTGATAAATTCAAAGAAATAAATATAATGACAGTACCATGTCAATATATTTATGAAAACTTATTGTACACTCATAAAAATATCGATCGGTTCCCTAAAAATTGCGACATACATAATGTAAATACTAGAAATAAGAATAAACTCGCTGTGCCCAAAACTAGGTTACACAAGGTTAATGTATCTTTTAGAGGGCAATGTATACGCTTCTACAACAAAACCCCTAGCGAGTTGCAAAAACATTCTATAAATAAATTCAAACAAATTGTCAAACACATCCTTTGTAAAAAGGCTTATTACAAAATTTCAGACTATCTAGAAGATAAAAAAGCTTGGGACGGATTTTGCTCCAACTCGAAAAATAACACCTAACAGGCTAAAGGTTTCTTCGTCGCTTCTTTACTTTAGTCTACATACCGAAGCGACCGAAATCAAAATATCACTTTATTTCCAAATCAGTGTTTAATTTTAAGAATTTGACCTGTTCTAAGTGTACATTTATTGTATTTACGGAAATAAAGAAACTTTGACTTTGACTTTGACTTTGACTTGACTTTGACTTAATGCGTGCGTGATACCTCGTCCTAAGTAGTCTTGTTGAAAATTGGCTACGAAACCTCGGTTGCGGTTAGATGCCGCACAGGGCCAATTTTGTATGATGTGGTGTGGGTTGCGAAATATAAGCAACTCAAAAATAATTTAATGAATAGACTTTAGTGAAAACATTAATATTGATGTTCTCTCTGATGTTTATCCATAAAATTAGTCGATGAAACGTTTACGATACTGATAAACGATGTACAGAAATAGAAACATTCACTTTGAATCCTTGTATCCTTTTAAACATAATAGTCAAAATATTTGTAATAACAGAAAAAAATTGCTCAGGATCCCTTGATGAAGCCGCCGAGGACAGCAGTGAGAATGGAGGCAGCACGCCCAAGAAGAAAACAGCCATAGAAGAGCAATGGGAACGATCGGGCGGCTTCGAACTAACCTCTGTCGAACAGGAGACCTACGAAAGATACTTCTACGGTTCCGAACATTGGAACTATTTCACAAACGACGAAGACCTCGGCCCGGTCATCCTGTCGATCAAACAGGAAACGCTCAACGGAAGGGACCAGTTCAGGTAAGATTCCGCTTATCAAAACAATATTAATGTTATAGCTCTACTGTCCCATCCAATAGACTATTGATTACGGTTTATTTAGGTCCACTTTATTGTGTCGTAACTTCGAATGATCTTGTATATTAAATGAGAAATCTGAGTGGCTGTCGCCAATTTACCTACGTTATCTACTCAATCAACTAATTGTTCAGTTACTCAAGTTCCCCATTACTTTTCCGCTGAATATTTAAGTTAATAAATAATGAAGCTATCGTCAAACAGTCCCATAAACGCCAATACAAAATGCATGACCCAATCGTCAACAATATCTACTGAGACAGCAGCTGAGACATTATCAAACAGCGCTCATGAAACTTTATGTCAAACCGTCGAAATATGTCAAATCGAATATCACGTCTACGGATAGCTGTGATGGAATTTAATTAAATATGATTAAATTAAACCGACGACGATAGCACGGCGGGTGGTTAGCAAAATATTAAATTCCTACGATGCCACCTGGATCTCAGTCGAGTTGTAGGTACGTACCTATTAAAAATATTGTTCTTTTAAACCCAATAATAAAAAAATACTTTTCAAAGAAACGAAAGAATCGAGTAGCCCCATCGTTATAAAACTTTTGGTCGCGAGTGCAACTTTGAGAGCAATCATTTGAATGAACATAGAATCCAGTTTTTTCAAAGGCATATATTCAAAATTCGAAGCATTTGTCTGACATTTTCAATGAAATTTTCCTTGACACTTCCTGAGGTTCAACTTCAACCTCTTTTTTTAATGACACCGCTTGCTTTTCGCTACGACTCTGCCGGTGTCAGTATGGGGTGTCATAAACTTCAAAATAATATGACCGTTTCAATGAACGCAGAAATAAAAAATAAAATTATAGCATCTTCCTGAGGTTGCAGGTGTAACTTACGCTGTCAGGTTTCTTAAAGCTGAAAGGTCAACGTTGCAAATTTGGAAAAAATTGAAATCTTCTCTTCTTTTTAGTAATAAAAAGGTACCTATACCTATTTTTAGAATAACTATCTACCTGCCAATTTTCTTGGTCTTAAGGATTGCCTCAACTTCATAAGAAGTCGTCTATGTTGTATTTTAGGACCGATAAACAATAAAATTTTATCATTACTATTTTAATTCAAGGCCTTTAGCTCCCTGTATCTTAATTAAAAATAGCGATCATAACAGGGATGTGCTATTGTAAAACGGAATGGTCCTCAGTAAACTGTTTGTGGGTGCCATAATTAACTGCCCTCTAACGGTCGTGTGGCCTCATCAGGTTTACTTTCGCGTCCCTCTCGTAAACTAAGAATTCAATTTGCATAATGCCGTACAGGCAAGGTGTGAAGTCGCCATTTATTATATAAATTGTTTGACGCAGCGCATTTTCACCACTTTTGCTCAAAAACTCGTAACTCAAAGTGCTTTATTTCCTTTAGACTTCCTGTCCTTTTAGTCCTGTCCGGTATTATCTGAATTATTTTATAAATATTACAAATTACGCTCGAAAATGATGATTTTGCCCCTCTAAAACAGTGAGCATAGTCGATTTTCCTCTCATTTTCAAACGCGATCTGACAAAAAAGGCACTCTTCAACAAAAAATATACTTAATATAAAATTATTGATTATGAATGTTAATTATGAATTGAACTTTATTATATCATATTAATTGAAAATTATTATATCATAATAATTAAACATTATTAAGACATATCACTCATATATTCATCCACTTTATACAACGCCTTCTGAAACCAAGATTTCAGTCCTCTCCTCTCGCTTCCGCTTTAGTTAGTATATTTGCAGATCGTACAAACATTTGTCCCAAGACGGGAATCGAACCCGCATCCTCCTGTGTCGTAGGCGGACCATCGCAAATATAAAAATCCTTAGTATCCTTTTGCTTTATTTGATTTAATTCCTTGTTTTTTTTAAGATTATATATTTATACATATAATGTTTTTGTGAATTTTTTTCTAAATATATCTTTGCTACAATAATTTTAAGTAAGACATTAAAAATTGGTGTACGATGTATCCCTCTAGTTATTTACTACTCGCGTGTAAAGGCGAGTGCTGAATAACACACATTTTTCACGAGAAAGAAAATACAGCCAAGTTCCACTCAACAATAAGAATGTTCCATCGCACTCCCCATTACTTGAGTATACGAGCATATACAATTCAGGACCTGTACAAATTGTATCACTTTGCTTGAATAGCCCGTGCACCATCTCCAACACTTGCTTCCATAACTTTCGTTCTCATTAAAGTTAGACGTTCTCTGTGGCTTATCTTAATCATCGTTGATACCTTCTAATATTATAGCCATACTAGATACCTATCTCTTTGCCACGCTTTGCTAGTTATTCATTTATAATTTCAACGCCTTGCCTTGTCAACCCAATCTAATTTTATATGTTAGCTGTAACTACCTGTAATTGGGGGGTCACATTTGGTGATGCCTTAAGTGTTTTTTTTTTCGTGCTTTAAGTGTATCCTCTGTTGGGAGTTCTAAATAAATAAATAAACGCTAGAAACCGTTCAAATTCGGTTTATGAATGTCTTTTAATATTATAGCCATACTAGATACCTATCTCTTTACCACGCTTTGCTAGTTATTCATTTATAATTTCAACGCTAGAAACCGTTCAAATTCGGTTTATGAATGTAGGTAAGTACATAAATAAAGGTCAAGAGGTTTCAATTTACAAATAAAATCTAAGAAGTTGAAATTACTTTTGCAAATTATTTTATCACCTTCTGAGATAAGTCTTTGAAGCGGATGAAATGTATACTCGAATTTTTTATGCATTTGGCTGCTCTTAAATATTCGGGAGTGCATACTTAGCATAATCTTAAGCGTGATATGCTTAATAAGAGTGAGTTTATAACCTAAGCTAATGGCGCTTTTAAAAAGGACAAATTGCCTCTTAACAAAACTTCCGTTGAGTTAATTGGAATCTGTCATTATGATAATGAAACGATTAAACTCTTACTTCTCTAAACGCAGACACACCTCCTAAAATGTAGATTCTATTTCTTTTGTCGTTACAGTAACGAGCCGGAAAATAAGCCAATGGAAATGAATAAATTCGCCAAGACTGTATCTGATGAGGCCTTTCGGTAAGGTTCCGTATAAAAATGTTTAATTCCATCTTTTTGATAAAATTAAGATAATTAAAACCTATCAATAACAAAAAGTGTAGAATGTTTCTACAAACAGAAAAACCTACAAGAAAATAACTTATGAATAAATAACTAGCTACCGGTCTTTGTTTTTCTTTCTCTGCCCATCTCTGAAATTTATTTTGGGTATTTCGTGGGATAATTAAGACACGATAAGACATGAAATCTAATTTAGAACGCCATCCCCGCCTTCAGATTATTAGCTTTGTCCTTCAAATCTGTAAGGAATTCTATCTTTTATATAGAGCACATGCGATAATTAAATAAACGCCTTCGAAGTTTTGATGAATTCTAATTTCTTTTCAGTTTTTGTTAGGAAACAAACAAAATATAAATCATCCTACTTAAAATAAAGAAAATGAAAATAATTATGTCTCTTTACGTACCTATTCAAAATTTCATTATTCCGGTTTACAAACTTCTTTCTGCTTATTTGTTTCACAATTTTGGGCTTTATAAATCCTTTATTTGTAGGAAGATTATAATAAGTGCTAAGATTCTACGCTTTGGCGTAGCACTACATTAGTTCTAAGATTCTTTGCTACGGCGTAGCACATGCTACGTTAGTGCTACGATTCTATACTACGGCTTAGCAAGCACATGCTACGTTAGTGCTACGATTGTATGCTACGGCGTAGCGCATGCTAAGCTAGCGCTACGATTTTACGCTAACGCGTAAAACATAGTTACCCTTGAGGCGCTAACCTCACATCGGTGCCGGGCTAGCGCCACCACCTATTTTATTAGAGATGAGTCCGGTATTCAATAACTAACTCAGTACCTGTTAGCATGGTCCTAAAATATCTAACGCTATTGTAAAATCCGCATACCAGTAGGGAATAACTGAGCAAAGCAAACATCGCGCCTAACCGACCCTGAGCCATCACTACCCAACGCTTCAATTGCTATACTTACCTAACTATCATCTACGCATAGGTACTAGCGGACCGTTCACCCGTAAAGTTATGTAGCTGCAACAAGTATTTGGTATTTCTAACCTAATCGGTTAGAAATATATTGGGTAGAAATCACGACAGGTATAGAGTATTGTAACGTTATTGCGTATCAGTTCGTACTAGCGGTATTGAAACAAAATACCCAACTAATAACCGGTAGCCAAAATATCCAATAACTACCATGCTTATATTTTATCTTATTATTATATTATTTGTATAGCTTAATTAGGAAGAAAAGCGAAGTTATACTTTTTGCCCACCAAACTTGGTTTTCGCATTTCTTAACTATACAAAATAAAACTATTACAGTAGTTTTAAAAAAGCTTATGACAGGTATCACAAGCTGTACAATTTAGATTTTTGAAATTCCTTTACGTAATAATAAAATAAAATAGGTGGCGCCGCCGCCGCTATTCGGGTCGAGGGACCTTAATCAATTGTTTTGTTATATTACATGTTCCATTTTTACAGACACACAAAAAACATACACACAAAATATAATAACATCATCAGGAATAAATGTAATAGAAAACCATTGACCTGGTAATAATTTTAATTGTTCATTTACCCAGTTCAGTCATTGAGTTAGTAAATATTAAATCAATGGTTCCATTCGATTCTTTACATTTGAGGTGTTCTCGATTCAATTACCTACAGAAATACTCAATTCAGTTGAATCAGTATCAACGTGTAAAATTTCTCTCGGACCCTTTATAATCATTTTCTTGACCCTGCCTGGGGACGTTCATTTTAATAGGCAAAACTTAGTCGTTGTTTTGAAATGTTGTTATATGATTCTTGCTTTTGATTTCTGGTCCACGGATTTAGTTAATTTTAAATTATTATTTGTTTCCAGTTATTATTCATCAAAAATAAGTAATATATTTGTAGGTATGTCCAGGGCCCGTACTCTAAACGAAATCGAAGTTTGATTCTTTTTCGTGCAAACGCTAATCTTATGCAATGGACATAAGAGTTGGTTTTGCACGAACACGAAAAATAAACTTCGATTTTCCTTTTCCGAGTAGGGCCCCCTGGTCGGTTCACTATCGTAGATAATCCATATTTTCTGCTAGTTAGGTAGAAGCGTGAATATCGTGAGGTAAATCAATGTTTATTCTTTACCGAAGAACGTATTCTCCCAATCAGCTGTAGCCAGGTCAAATATATTGCAGGGTTGTTCTAAATCTAAATCAAAGGGAACAATAAGAGCCACCTCACCCGATTTTAGGGTTCCACAGGACGAAGGGTCCGTTCAAACTTCACGCATTGTTTGGTCCGCGCCGCCTGTCTGTCAAAGACGAACCTTTTATTTCGTACACGAGCGTCTGTTTACGAGTATATAGGTATTATGTGTTTCGTGATTTGGTAACATACTACAGACTATTTATAGGGTAGGTATTTCTCGCGTTTCCTTAAGTTATTATTTCCCTGCGTTTCCTTTCCTAGGTTGTTTCCAAAGGGAAACGTGACCACGATCCCAGGCAAAGGCCTGGGATCGTGGTCACGGGATGACAAAGTCTTCGATAATAACCAATCTATGTTACTATAAAAACTACCGTAGTTTGGTGAATTCATTATTAGCAAAAGCCTTAGAATAAAGTAATGCGACGCCTCGTGTCAATCTTACTAAACGTATATATATATAAATATTCTGGTATATATAAATATTCATTGAGCCGGTTTGGATAAACTTCAATGTTTCCCCCGTGTATGGATCAAACGGCGCTTGAGTGCGAAGTCCCAGAGTTTCTTCATTTTCGACTTCTACCGATTCCCGTCACTTGACTTCGTGGCGCAATTGGTTAACTCATCTCGTACTGACGGAGGGTTGCGTTTTCAAGTCCCGTCGAAATCGAAATTGTTTTGGGCTATTATTAAACCTAAAAGTAGTTAACCTGCTTACATCCGTAATCAACCCAGTCTGTTTGTTTCCACCAGAAAAAATTGTAAAAAAACCTATTAAACCGAAAAGGTGATTGAAATAATCGTTATGTTCCGCAAAATAGAACTTGAAATTCCACTCTTCTCAACAGGATCCTGGTACGAGCGATAAGCTACACAGTCCATGGGCTGATACCCGCATCATGTGTGTTTGCTGACCGATACAACCGCGAGGAGGTGGTGCGGTCGCTTGGCAAGGAGGTCAACATCAACCCGCCACTGATGCTGGGTCAGCTGCCTGATACCCCGGAGGAACTGCTCAAACTTGACCAGGTACAACAAATATTTTCCATTTCATCTATGTTTGAATTTCCTTTCGAGATTTTTAGAACTCGGTCGGTATTGATTGTTTAAAAAAAGAATAAAAAGTATTAGATCTAATCATCACTGTCTTTTGCGGCCTCCCACCATCATTGTATCAGCCGAATTAAGCGCGACGTCCACTGCAGGACACAGGCCACACCTATAATGATGGCCACAAAACCGATCCTGAGCTGTCCGCATCCAATGGTTTCCCAAAACTCCAGAGCCATCCACGATTGGAGTCAAAAAATAAGTAACACGATTGCCCAGAGGCTTTGGGGCCTCATAATATGTGTAGCCTTAAAACAGGAGTACGTCCACCAGCAAAAATAATTATAAATAATCAGTAAATTCACACATCATCATCTAGCGCCCAAGGAAAATCATAAGAAAATTGTAATGAAACCCATTCATCAGTGAGCCAGACACGCTCTTGGAGAAACCATTTACATCAATTATAACCAGACAGCATCTCATTCATAAAATATGTCATGAACACGCGAAACCCACACTCACATTCAGCTATCGTACGCACCACCGCGTCGATACCGATTTATATTTGGAAAACAAAAATGTACTTTAGGCAAAGAGAAGAACCTCCTTCATTAAAAAACCTAGTCTATATTGACGTAGCAAATATTTCCACAAGAACAGATGAAGGTACCTCTCCCCGTGTAAACAAAGTTCATTACGAGAAACGACGAAAGTGAATAAAACCGAAACAAATTTTGCGATCTTATCTCATTTAGCATTCGTGCCGGGCGTAACTTGGAAATCGCAAGCGAATTTACCTTTCTCGTCGCCGCCGTGATTGTTTTTTCAGTTCCCCAATTAGGAAATAAGTGATACCACGGCTTATGCTGTGAAACATTGATGAAGCTCACAAGTTTGTCTTCCCTGAGAGAAGTCCCCTCTTCCATCGCGCGAGTTTCGCGACTAATCACTGTAATGGACCAATGACAAGTTTCGTACCTACTAAGCAACTACTCCGTAGGGTAGATACAAAGTTTCCTTTAGCAACCTCGCTCGACACAGGAGCGTATCAAAATATCAGTTAATGGCTGCACGGGAACTTCAGATAAAATTACCTACCCGAGTATGAATAACTCACAACGTGATTTAAAAGTTATTATTTATTTGGTCCATTTCCATGGAGTACGACGCAAAATGTGTAACTACAACAAATTAGGTAGCTAATTCAATTTTCGACCCAAAGTTAGGAAAATTTCGTTACTAGGGAAACATTGGGGAACTATTTATGGTTTACGCCTATTTTTAAAGGCTATACGTATCCTACGTGTACCCAGGCCTCCTAAGCAATTATGATTATTAAGTAGTAACTTTGCCACCAGACCATTTGTGGACAATCTTCAAACAACCATGTTCCAACGACGCGACGACTCGCGTTTATTCATAAAGATAGAATACCGGCAACTTCATTTCATTGGTACCTCTGAATTCAGAGCACATTGCTTTTATAGGGAAGTTTATTCGATCCAGCGAGCTGCCAATTTTCATTAGGGCCCGTCAGAGGTACTTCGCTGTGAGTCGGAACTTTGTTCTCCCTGTCCGTCCTTTGCATTTCGAATTCAGAGAAATGTCGGATTTCATGAATACAATGCTAGCGGGTCGGCAATGTGTGAATTAATCTGCTGAAGTGGAATCAGCCTTACAAGTCAGCTTCCGCTCATAAATAGACTCGACAATATAAAATATGTTTGGCAAAAACTATAAGTATATGTATAAAAATATTACAGCAAATACAAAGTTTTACTTATACTTTACCTAATATAACATCTTAACTCAAAATAAACGAAACTTAAAATTTCTAGGTACATTTTGTAGTTGGCTGAATAGATTTTACAGGTGATTTTCGTCGACTTCCTCACTAGGCTGAGCCTGTGAGGAAGTTGACTCATCGAAGAAGCCAGACTAGAGACTGGACTGGAATTGACATTAATTGTTGTGCTCGGATTACTTAGTTTATAGATAATAAAAATATAAGCCTCAATGTGTATGACAAAATTCTATAAAGAAAGAATACTGTAAAATAACCTTTATCCTAATCCTAAGTAGAGCGTAAAATTGTATTAATCCTAACCTAACCTAACCCTTAAGTACAACAATGATTTTGGTTTTGTTACGAGATATCTAAATAACTTTATTATACCATAAGTAGCTGCTCGGTTTCAGCCATTTATTTAAATAAGTATTTTGTTTCATTAACTGATTTACGTTTTAGATCACATGATTTAACAACTGCTATAATATTTATTTATTGTTTATTTAATTAACAAAACCCCCCCTACATGGGAGGCCATCCACTCGATAGACCGACGACATCGTAGCGGTCGCCTATTTGTGGCGTCGTATGGGGGAGGCCTATGTCCAGCAGTGGACGTGTATGGGCTGATATGATGATGATGATGAATTAACATGGTTATTATAAACCACTTACATTAATTAAAAGATTAAAAATGACATAAAATCGTCAAAACACTAAAGATTAAGCAACTATTCGAACTAATGAAATACTTTCATTGACTAGACTTGATTTCATTTAGTCAGGATTAGCTCGGCTCCCTTTGGAATTGAAAGACAGATACCGAACCTATTCCACGCACCAATTTCCCGAAGTTCTTTATACTATACTCCGCCTGATTAAGTCCTGAAAACGCGAAAAGGGTCTATTTTCCCGTTCTCTGACAGTAATGTCTTATGACCGTTGTCGGTAACTTATACGTCTGTCAATATAATATGTTTAGACACGGTTGGTTTATCAAAAAATTCCTCAGTAGTTCCACGTTCAATATTGCCCATAATATTGCCTATATAAATTTTTTTCGACTGAACGAATTTGCAGTAGTATGTACGTACTATGGTCGTCTTTTTCTTGGCTTGGACTTATTGAGAACTTGAAAACGTAAACGTGGTTACTTTTATGTCTGCACCTGTCTGTGTTCACAGCCATCTCGAACTTCCTTTTCTACCTTATCGGTCGATTACTCTGAACGTAAAAGTTAATGACGTCGTAAAACCGTTTTTATAATTGTCACAATCATGAACGACAACATAAAACTCCCACCTGCTTTGAGAATCGTATTATTATTTTTCAGCTATAAATATTTTTTTAATATTTTTGCGGTTCTTTAGCATATACCTGAAAAATTAAGTACAACTTATCCTACTTTCTACTTTTTTTCAATTGTTAATAATAACTTCCTGCCTATTTATAGAGTCAAATGAACAAAAATTCAAAATGCTATATTTCATTAAAACCATACAGGCCATACTTGGATACGTTACGACCTGGTACACTTTTAAAATATATTTGAATTAAGTAACTCATCCAGCAGGCCACTACCAAACACTTCAATGATGAACTCATCTACAGCCCGTACATGTCCACTGCTGAACATAGGCCTCCCCCAAACGACGCCACGAATAGCGGTCCTTAGCCGCCTCCATCCAACGACTGCGACCGCCACGATGTCGTCGGTCCATCGAGTGGAAGGTCTTCCCACACTCCAAAAACTCACTTCAAATTAAGTAACTATAGTTCCTAAATACCAAAAAACACAAACGCCCGTAACGTTAGTTATAACAGTTCCTACTAGTGGAAGGGGTCCAACCCAACTCATCCCACGAGAGACCAAGCTCTTTATTTCGATCAGAGCGGAGTGGATTGTCGTGTTGTTCCAATTTCGTTTTGACGTCGTCGTCGATTAAATATTTTAGTTAGCTATTTATACCTCTATCCTAATGTACCTCTTATTTGCTCTAGGAATTATGTCAAAACTTAAGGCGCATAGTGATGCGACACTAGCGCCACTCTTTATTTTTGCTTCTATTAACGTTATGGAAAAGAATTACAAAAAATTCTCACCGCCAATTTATAATACACAGTATAAAATATTTAAAAAAAAATCGACACCTCTTTTATAGTTTTGTTTAATTTAGTATTAGCAGAAAATGGTTTATTGCTTTTAGTGGCCACCAAACGCCATAAACCATTTTCTGCTAAATGCTCTTGCACGCATTGTCTGCTGCAGGTATCGAAAAATAGTTTATACTCGGTATTATAAATTGGCGGTGCGAGAACTTGTACTTGGTAATTCTTTTCCATAACGATCATATAAGTAAAAATAAAGAGTGGCGCTAGTGTCACTATGCGCCCTAAGTCAAACCTTACCCTTATAACCAATGAGTTTATATAGAATATCATTGCTTATTAAGGTGCTTGTCAAGTTCCTGGTTTTGTTTCGCACCACGTTTTGGTCTTTAAATGATCATCGGTTACGTACGTATGATCTACTGATTGGTGGCTATCATTCCGACTCCTACCGGAGCTCAATAGGCTCTTATGCAGTGTGCTTGAATCTACTATTTGACGAGAAAGGTACTAGCATATAGATACTTGACCTAAATCAATAAATGTTTGATTCGTTTTGCTACTCTACCACTGCCCGGGTCTTACTATACGACTTTACGAGCTTTTTATACGGCACTCATTACACAGGAAAAGAAAATAACTAAAGTATGGAGGATACTTCGATAGCTTTCAAAAATTCAGTCCACTTTGTTATTTTTCTCTATTTAGCTAAGTATTTGCCTTTTATCAGCATCGAATTATTTTTATCATAGAGGCTAATAGGTAGCGTAAATGGAAAGATAATAGGCCTTATTCCCTTGAGCCTCGATCCGCAAACTCGTGGATAAGAAAAGAACGTACTCAGGCTTGTGATTTCCGCACAATCCTGCAATAATTTTAGTAACAATAATATAGCGATATACATGTCAATACTAACTATAAAATAACCAAATTAATGATAAAAAACAAACAAATACAAAAGCAAATTCAAACCGAAAACTTGTTAAATGTTTCCGAAAAACTGGATTTGGTCTCAAATGACTTACAAATAGAGAAGGGTTCACTTTTGGACTTCACACATAGGTATTTAGCAGAACGTTCATGTTTCAATAAAATTAATTTTGTGACCTGTGTAAAGCCTTTGAAAGTAAGTACTGTACCTGCTTATTGGCAAAGAGGCATAAAAAATAAACAATCCTCATTGTTGTTTGTACAAACCTACGTCCAAACCCATCCCCTCTGATGAGAACGAGGGATGGCTTATCCCCTTTATTAGGCGATGGATATGAGAAAAATATAACAATGTTTTTGTCATTATTACTCTGATAATTTGATTATGTGGTCAATGAAGGGCAATACCGAAAATAATCAGTTATGTGCTTATAATATTTTATAGGATCAGGCGTGGGTTCGTCAATAATAGAGTGACTAACTTGCAACAAAAATAACTATATTTATTGTACAGACCAACATTTTAATTATTCACAAATTTAATGATTATTCAAATCCATTTTCTGGTAAGTAGAGTCCCAGGCATGGTCGATTCCCAGGTGTTAGACGCGAGAACCAAGCTTAATTTCTGTTGGAACTAGAATTAGCGGTAGGGAACTGTAAATTGGATCACGTTAATCCACCCACAGCAACACAAACACAACAAATGTTTATCATCAAGAAAACAAATCACATCATACCACAAGCCCTTTATTTGCGAACCCCAAAACTTAGAAACAATCCAAGCAGTCTAATGTTCTTATTAGAAGTTCATCTTCACAATAATACTTTTTAATTTCAGGTGTTTATCAAATCAGAACTAAAGGTTGGTGTGATATACGTGAAGGAGAATCAGTTCACGGAGGAAGAAATTTTGGACAATAACGAGAATTCGGCCATGTTTGACGAGTTTCTTCAGGTTATGGGAGAGAAAGTGAGACTAAAAGGTACAACTGCAATAATCATAAAAAAATCCTAATTACCCCTATGAACTTCATTGTGTTTCTCGATATTGATTTAACTTCTGGAAAATTATCTCCTGTTGAAAAACATAAAGCAAATCAACACCTTGCTTTAAAATTGTCACAGGTAGAGCGCAACGCAACGTACCTAATTCTAATTCTAAGTGAACTGAGATCTGCACTGACAACTCGCATGGGAGTTTATTGTGCATTATCCCCCTATCTAACAGCCCAAATTCTTGAAGTACAACGTACCTATGAAACATATCTACATATAAAGTCTAGAAATAACAACTCCTTACATAAACTACGGCAATATTTTTCTTCAGGCTTCGACAAATACAAAGGAGGTTTAGACACAGTACACGACCTCACAGGCTTGTACTCTGTGTACACAAATTGGCGCGGAATAGAGATCATGTTCCACGTATCGACTCTCCTACCTTACGAGAGGCATGACCCTCAGAAGCTGCAAAGGAAGAGGCACATCGGCAATGATATAGTATGCGTGGTGTTTCTGGAAGCCGATAATACTGCCTTTTCACCGGCTTGCATCAAGAGCCATTTTCTGCACACGTTTATTTTGGGTAAGTTCTCGCTCTCAAATTTATTTAACGTTTTATCTGACCAAAAAAATCTCAGAATGTTTTGTACTTGATAATTTCTAATACCAATATTAGTTAATTTCAGAATTGAATTGCTTTTCTATAATATATTGTACTTAGAAAGTTTTGTAGATGTTTTACTTGGATTAAGAATTTTCCATAAATAGTATTTTTTATTCTTGAAAGGGTAACGCACATATATAGCCTTTACCCAGCAGCAGTGGGACAATAAAATGATACAAAAAACACAATAATGAGTTTTTTCAGTCCGGGTCTCAGCTAAAATCAAACGCCGACCAACACGATACGAAGTTTCTGTGGTGACTCGAGATGAAGTTGGAGCCTACAAGCCCTACCTTTGGGAACAGAGCGTCTTCGATAAAGGTCCTATGTTTAGGTAAGTTACTGGCACATCCAAACGTTCCCATTTATAATACTAGTGTGATGAGCAAGAAATGACTATTTCTGAAACAAATAACGCTTACAATAGGTATTTACTGAAATAGGTGGTTAATTAAAAGAAAAAAGCCCATAAAAATACGAGAGACCATCTGGTCTGTCAATTAGAATTTGCTTGCAGAAAATATTATCTACCACCTAATTGTACGATTATAAACTTATTCGTTAATGAGTTATTTGCAAGCTCTTGTACTTACTTTGAAAGCAGTTAAAGCAACCGCAACAACTAAGTTTGTGTTGGCACTCTACGGGCGTCTATTAGCTTCGGATGACAAACTTTCTAGTGCGACATGTAAGAGCAACCTACGTGGTTACTAACAACTATTACATAAAGCTGTGCTTTAAACTCAAATCTTAGATACCTGAAGCTGTTCTCATGAAGTTTAAATTTCTCCGAATTTATGCAGGTGCTTAGGTACGTTCGCTTGCAAAGTTTAAACTTTGAATGACATAAGATTAAAAACTGTGTCTGAGAAAATGAAATTTTCTTGTTTTCAGAGAATGGCTGCTAACTAAAATAGTAAACGGCGAAAGGGCATCCTACTCAGCTCCGAAATTTGCCCGAATGCAGGAAAGAACCAGAAGTCAAATGCTCGAAGATATAGTGGCGAATCTTCAAAACCACGCGGAAACTGGACAAATACCGAAACCATATCGTAGAGGTAAGCTGATTAAAATATAAATAAATAATGCTGGACAATTCACACAACATTATCTAGCCCCAAGCTAGGCAGAGCTTGTGTTATGGGTACTAGATAAGGTATATAATACAATATATTAAATATATAGATAATTATTATTATACATAGAAAACGACCAGAACACCCTGAACAAATATCTGCAGATCGTACAAATATTTATCCCGAGACGGGAATCGAACCCAATTAATTAATAATTATACCACAAAAGGTCTTTAAATGACAAATTTGACCATCGAAACATTGTTATGGGTGATATTTTAGTTTTTAACCGACTTCAAAAGTAGGAAGTTCTCAATTCGTCTGTATGTTGTATTTTTTGTATTTATGTTACGCGATATCTCTGCCAATTATGGACCGATTTTGAAAATCCTTTCAGTATTGTTTAGAAAATTATATCCCTAGGGGATTAGTATTAATCCCGCAAAACTTAAAATAAATTTAAAAGTAAGGGAATTTGAAGTCGGTTTATCGTTTTTTAAAACACGCCATATTATCAATAACTTTATTTCTTTAGGTTAACAAATTAAGCACTTAGACAAATCAAAGTGCTTATTTTGTATTCTGCGAAAGATAATCGTACAATTAGTAGCTTCGGCGGTTAAATTTGCAGTTTATTGTGTACGTGTATCTTTTGTCTAAAACAATCAATAAATTATAATTGTCTGATAATCTTTTGGACGAAAGATAATGCATCGATTGACACATGAAACTACTGAAAAAACTTGAAAGTAACGCAAGCATTTATTACATTCATCAAATAATTGAAAATTAAACGAACTCGTGTGACGTTCGATTACAAACGATACGAAATAATTATACGAGGCGTTAACGAAGGATTATCTTAGTCATTATAGAATCCTTCGCTAACGCCGAAGTATGTTGTATATTGGTGTCGGTTCGGTTATTACAAAAACTAAATGAAGGCTGGGTTACCCGGATTTAGGAATTTTTAACTGTCCGTACCTCAATAACTAGAAGGCCTATAGTTTTGAAATGCAAACATATTATAGTTGAGGATATTTTCTAATGCATCACTAGACAAAAACACGATTGGTGATATTTCACCCGATCAAAAAAAATGTCCAAGTTACCTCTAAATGAAACTTTAAATGATCACTTTGAATAGAAAAATGAATAAAATGACACAAATTTTATACCAAAACATTGCAAACGTTATTACGCAGTACATCACTAGAAAATATTTTTGTCATACAAATATTTTTCAAAGCACCTAAATAACTACAAAATCGTGCTCGGCTGTCTGCGCACCGTCTTGCTTCTTGCTTGCGTCTTGCAAGTGCTGGGCTCACCTCGCCTTAAAATAATATGACAGCATATAAAATGTCGCGATCCTTCTTATATCGATCTTAAATTAAAAAAGACGGAAACATTTTTAGTTCTGTCAAATAATTTTAGATTTTGCAACACCAACGTAGTTAATGTTCGGCCTAGAGTTTCTACTTAATTCACCATCTTGTTCCAGGCTCATGGCGTCCCATAGGCCACATGCGACCGTCCTCCCCCCTCCTGGACTCAGTCAGAGACCAGTTCGAAGACTACGACCAATTAGCCAAAGACTTTACCCGCGTGTTCTTGAACAACGAGCTGAATATAGCGTCTAACGCTCAGCTGTTCGATGTGGTCTTCCTGGTAGGGCAATCGAAGCAGAAGACTAAGTTTATTGGTGTTCGAGCTATACTGGGAGTGAGGAGCAGGTAAAGTTTTTACTCCAGTACTATATATAGCTTACTACAACTTCAGTACAATAACTTCACTTTACTCGTGGATAAACTCAGCTATAAAATTTATAATTTGTCGTCATGGCGCCCAACAAGGGGTTCCAAGTTGAACAATGACTTCTTTACTGCCTTAGGCTACCTGTCCACTAACGCGGAGCGAGGCAGCGACGCGGCGATAATATTAACCAATGGAATTGGGTAAAATCGCTCTTTTTCAGCGGACTAGTGAAATTATTGCTTTAAATCACCGCTCCGGTGTCTCGCTCCACACCAATGGACAGGCAGCTTTAACAGTCATTTATCAATACTTCGCTACTATACTCTACTTTATTTCACTGCCTTGAGTGAAATAAAGTGATAAATGCTCATAAATGAAGCAAAAATAACCCTCATCAAAATATTTTTTTTTTTCATGGCGCCCAACATGGGGTTCTAAGATTATTGAAAACGTCTTAGGTACCTACTTATCAGTGTTTTCTGAGTGTCATAAAGCCTAATTAAAGTCTTACCGCCATTGGCTGCATGGGGCTTGGGATATTTAAAAAAAATATTTGTCGCCACTTTGCACACCAAACTAAAAAGAATAATTTGGTAAAATTACTAATAAAAACACATTTTCTCCTCCAAAGAGTGTTCCAAGAAATGCTTTATGGAATACAGTCCGGATTCGGTTCACCACAAGTGCCAGTCGCAGAGTTACTGTCCCGACCAGCCCCAACTCTGTTGTCACCCACCCCGAGGCAGAAGAGTAGCAACTTCCTACAGGTCCCGGATATTGAATCACCGAGGTAAAACCATAAGAATTTTTGTTGCATTTATGCTTTATTGCTTATAAGCGCTTATAAGCAATTAAAGCCTCTCAGGGTCTATATTGATTGTTCTTAAAAAAAAAATAACTATTATGCCCATACATTTTTAATGGATTTATTCGCATAGGTAATAGTCAAATTTTAAATTAAGCTAGTTTATTTAAAAAACCTGCTCATTAAAACATTAAATAACATATCAAATTACCTAGTATGTAAATCTAAACCATTTATATGACAGAGAAACATTAACTTAGCAGGTAGGTAGGTACATGATGACAATGACCCATAACATTTGCACAAAATAGTTGAACGCTAGTGAGAAAACGTTTAGAAATAAGATTGTTATGACATAGAAGTCACCTTGACAGACACAACAGTGGGCTGTGATATAAATGAAATGCTTCGTCCGAAAAATAGGCCAACGGTTTGTTATTAGATGTGTGAGAAAATCTATTGAGACATTTTCAGTTCACTGTCATTCAACTGAAATCGTAAATACCTACCTAATCTTTTATTTATTATAAAGGATTGCGTCGACAAGATGATAAATAAAAATATCATGCTGGACAATCCACATAGCATCATCTAGTCCCAAGCTAAGCAGAGCGCTTGTGTTATGGGTGCCTACGAGATGACTGATATACTTAATACAATATAATACATAGATAGATATTTTTATTATACATAGAAAACACCCAGAACACCCTGAATAAATATCTGCAGATGTTAAAAACATTTTTCCCGACGGGGGATGGAACCTCCTTCGTAGCAAGCGGACCTTCTTCCGCTGCACCAGAGCAATCGTCATATCATTTTGAAGGATTTCAAGAATGTCTTATATCATTCATTTCAGACCAAAAAGTGTGCCCAGTTCTCCAATGGTGAAACGAGCGTTCTCCCGCCTAGGAACGATAACTGCAGGATGGGGGAGATCCATCCGCAAGCAACACTCACAACTCAATGCCGATGACAAGAAGAAATGGGCCAGCTCTCAGGACTGTTCTAGTAGGTTTTTTAATATTATTTCGGAGTAGGATAGAATTAAAATGTTAAAACAAACAGATTTAATGCAAATTCAATCTCATTAATTTTTTTGCAACTATTGTTAATGAATTATTTAGACCTCAAATTAAAATAAATGAGGGCTGTTTGATACACACATTCCATAATAATATATTTTTTAGACCTATAAGAATTTGAACTATGTATATGATTTGGACGCCTTTAAAAAAAGCGGTCGCAATTAAGCAATAGAAGTAAGAAAAAGACGAATTTGTCCTGCAGTAGGACACTTCAGGCTAATTAATAAAAGAAATTTATTTTCTAGAAAGTAGGTACCTACCCATTATGCTCATTGATCTGATCACAAATCACAAATGAAAATTACGCCTAACATAAAACTGAGAGCAATTAGGTTGGACAATGTCAATAAAATGCAACGGGTAAAAAAGAACCATTGAAAGAACTAATAAAGTGCTAGGTAATTAATTTAATTTTCTTTGCAGATAAGGAAGGCAAAGATAAGGAAAAAGAGAAAAACGCAGCATTAGCAGTGCCAAGACTATCCGTTTGCGCTGATGCTCAGAAAGTTGACCGTGCCAAACTTGCTCAAACTGAGGTAACTTTCACAAAATCTTCGTATGTGAACGTTTAATGCCTATAAATTTATTAGCTATTTATTTTAAGATTAACAAAACTTTTGTAGCATCGCAATTTTGCAATTCGACATAATAAAGAACTCATATGTGCAACACCGCACATAAGTTTACTTTAAAGTGTCTGTCTGTTTGCCCCATTATAGCTTCGAAACGGATGAACCGATTTTGATTTAGTTCATTGTTTGTTTGAAATGTGACTTGATCGAGAGAGTTCTAGACGGATCGGCTGCATCTGTTTAATTATATGCAGCCGTTCCGTTCTAATGTTACGATGGTATTTAGTATTCATCTCCGTCCCGAGTGTCACAGTAATAACACAAAATTGTCACGTTGCGGGTTTTGGTATTTTTAACTGAGTTCGAAAAAGGAGGTTCTATGTTCAGCTGTAGGTATCCAGCTTTTTTATGTACGTAATGTTGGGCGATTTCTATGTCAATTGTGGTTTTTGATGTACTTTTGCTTTTATAATGAAAGTGACCCAGTGTGGTGGTCTCAATTTTTCCCCCGGGGAAACCTACTTTTTGTTCCGCAAAACATAAAAACACCACAACGTGTTAATTGAAGAGTTCTTGGGCTAATTATTTCAAAACAATCACATGCCTAAAATAAGCTTGTAATCGCTACAAATGTGTTAACTTCGGCCTTTTTCAGTTTTCAATAATAGAGTTCGACCCAGAGACGTTCCGAATACTCCTAGACTACCTTCACACCGGCAGCTGTCCTCTCACATGTGCGTCTATCCCGGGCCTGATCTGTGCGGCGGAGCATTACGACCTGCCGGAACTGCTGCAGGCTTGTTTCCACCATGCCAAGCAGTTCCTGAGGATAGAAGTGGTAAGAGTCTTCTCATATTTAGTGTCATTAGCATCGCTCGTGTGCGAATCCATACCGAGCCTGAAGGCTTATTTTAATTCTCTAAAATTCCCAATCGATTGTTTCGTTTCGTTTTTTTATGCAAATTGGTACTCTAATTCGGTGTATTAAGAGTACAGCAATTAGCCAAAGCGAAACACGAAATTTCGTGTTGGTGATTCCCCTGATCTTTGCCGCTTAGCATTAAGACCTGCCAGAACTACTGCAAGCTTCCATTATGCCAAGCAGTTCCTCATGAAAGATGTGATAAGACGAGAGAAGACCTGTGTTAACTATTTGTTATTCTTTTTCGTCGTATGGATTGAATTTAAGTTACAAATACTCTTCCTTTATTTGCAGGCATGCACCATGCTAATAGCCTTAGAAAACTACTTCTGGCGATACACCTCCGCTTCAGAGCTGGTTAATATGATCATAGCGTTCATAGAGCAACGCGCCAACGCTCTCTTCCAAACACCAGAGTTTCTAAACCTCTCCGAGTCTATGGTCCAAATGATCATGTGCAGGAGTCTAGAAATCTCAGAGGTCAAGAAGTTCGAGGCGATGCTTCTTTGGGCCAGGAATAAGATCAAATCAAACAAGTCTGCGGTCAATAAAAGTGATGCAAGGAATGAATTCCGATGCACAATGGATAGACTCTCGAGAGATCTGAAACTGCATAGGATCACGCCGCAGGAATTAATCAAGGTAATATTTATTTCGTGGTCTAAGTGTTTCATATCTAGGTTTCCTATCTGCAAATTTATTTTGAAAGTAGTATTATCCAGTTGTTTACTACACACAAAAGCAATTTCTTTCTTCCTACTGATGCGTTCTTCTGTTAAGTTATGTGAATCCTTTGGGGCTCGGTACTGCTGTGTGTTATATCCAGCATTTTTATTTAAGGCCTTTATGTAGCAGTCTAACACAAGGCTCATTATTTTTGTAATTTAAGGTGGTGCTTCCAACAAAGACGATCAGGAACGATCTTATCCTGGAGGCGCTGACGTACCAGGCGCAGTCGGGCATGTACCGCATGCAGGACGGCTACATCGAGGAGTGCCACCAGCAACTGTTGCAGAAGCAGGACTCGCGCTTCTCGGAGTTCGAGAGCTTCGACTACGGAATATGAACGGAGCTGTCAGGAATATCAGTGTATTAGATCAGGTCACCAGCCTCACGTGGACCGCGTTTATGAGCTTTTAGGTCACGATAATGATTTTGCTGGTTAGATGTAACCGATTCTCAGTGATCGAATGGTTCGATTCGTCTGATGTGACCCTCGTGTTTCCCCTGGCTGTGGCCCTGTATTAGATAGATTTTGAAGAGTGATTGGACCGGGTCCTTCTTAGAGTGGTATGTTGAGCCTTCATAAGTATTATTGTTATAGATGTACTGGACGGTAGTAGATTTCGAGAAATATTTGTACACTCGGATACCTGACCTATCCCTTGTTGTTGTTGATTAAACCTATATTTTTTAAATCTAGCTAAACGTGTTCATAATCATCTATATTTTTGGAACCAAAGTATTATTGGGGATTAAACGTACTCTATTCAGTTAATGAAATGTACGTTTGTTAATGTCTGGCTTAAAATGGTCTGATTTCCGTATCAAGGGTCAAAATAGAAAATAGAAAATTCAAAATACAATTTAGTAAAATCTACCTGTTGACCTCAATTTAAGGCTCGTTTAAAGAAAATGACTGATACATTAACCTTGTTACTTTAAAAATTCTAAAATATGAATATTTTAGATTATAAAAAATATATGTAATATAAATTAAACATCACAATAAAAACTATGATTCCTTTAAATTTGTAAAAACCTGATATGTATGGAAACTAATGTTATTGTACAATGTAAAAATATATATATATGAATTTGACGTTGTTGTAACTCGAGATCTCTTGATCTCGTAATATTTGTCAAAGCCTTCTAATTGCCATCATTATTTTAATAACAATGAAAAGCACGAACACTCTTGCAATTTCTACTTTCCTACGATTTTAAATGTTTATTTTAAGGAGTGTATATTTAGCAAAATATAATTATAATATTTGTATAATAGTTATTGACGTATTATGTGTGCTCAATTCTAGGTTTCAAAGTAATAGTATAAAACCACTGTGTAAGCTTGTTGTTATCGATGTTACAGTGTCTTAAAATGAACTTTCATTAGCCAATAGGTAGTCTTCAAAAACGATGCCTCCTATTCTTACTTTAATATCTGTTTAAGTTTCTTTATTTATTCATTCCATGTTGAGAAAACATATTTACAAACGATAGTTTGCGGGAACTTTTAACTAAACTAAAAATAATCATTTTAAATTAGGTTACTTAATGGATAAATAATTATCACATAAAATACAATTTTTATTTGATTAAGAATTATAATACTGAAAGTAAAATGTCTGATTATAATGAGAACAATTTAATTTAGTCATTTTTATTTTTGAAAGCCTTCTTTTCTAAAAACTTTGTAAACTTCTATCTTGATTGTTAACGTTATAAGATACCTAGAAAGAAAACTAAATAATTTTCAAGTATTTGTTTAAGGTTGTGTAGAAGTAGGCCTACACCTACCTACCTACAGTTTATGAGTTAGTGTTCCATAAAAATAAAGAAATGAACCTTCGTCTTGGTATGTTTAAAAATTGTGGATACAGTAAGTATCAGTCGATGTTTTGTATTAAGATCTTCCTATAGTTAAGATGAATAGTTTTCGACCCCTTTTATGATATGTTTTGACAAAACCATGTTCGAAATTTTATAAAATAAAATATGGTACATTCAAAGATTTTGAACCATTAGTAATGTTTTGATACATTAATGATTGGATAAATTAAAATACCTAATTATGCTGGTACCTGTACCTAATATAAAGCTACCAGCGACCCGCCCCGGCTTCGCACGGGCGCAAATTATACATATAAACCTTCCTCTTGAATTACTCTATCTATTCAAAAAAAACCGCATCAAAATCCGTTGCGTAGTTTTAAAGACCTAAGCATATATAGGGACAGACAGACATCAGGAAGCGACTGTTTTATACTATGTAGTATGTTACTGCAACACAGTTTTACACTAAAGCAGTTTTCATGTTCTTATAGTATAATCCATATTTAGTTTCACAAATTGAATTGATTGATTTGAAGAAGAACTTTGCTCAAAGCTTAGATGGAACTCTGTTGAATTGAACTTTACAATAGAATTGGTCAATAAATGTTAGTAATAATGTGTCGGTCGGTAGGTAGGAACTGAATGTTTGCTTACCACACATCCCAATTTTGTTCTAGCAAATTCTTGAGTTATAGTAATAGAATATTCATCGATATGGATTATGGATTTAGAATATCTAGATTTAATTTGTAGAACACCAAGTATATTTACGTATCAACTCTTCATAATTAAGTTTTCTATTCAAAAGTTTTAACCTTCCTGTGATCGTGAATATTGCTAAAAGTATGTTATTAAATGTGAGATCTTCAGAGTATAAAATATTTATATTGTTATTTTGCAACGGCAAGATTATGATTATATCCAATGAAATTTTATGTGGTCAATAAATTTTTTGTGTATTTTATTGGCATTCAAATTAATAATATGGTCATCCAAATCCCTTTAATTTTCGATTCAATCAGATCCCATGAAAATTTGTTTAAAAAATTGTCTTCACCAATCAACTCCTTGAGTTTATGGTAGTACCCATGTAGTACCTATCGTATTCGTGCATTCGCATTTTAAGGGTAGGTACCTACAACCGATACTTCAGGGCAAGCGTTTGACAATTTTGCTATACTTCACTAGCCCGTAACGTTCACTGGTGAACAAAGGCATCCCTCAAGAGACGCCACCAATAGCGAATTGCTATACTTCATCATCATTTTCACATCAACCCATATACGTCCACTGCTGGACATAGGCCTCCCCCATACGACGCCACAAATAGCGGTCCTGAGCCGTATGCTATACTTTATCTAAACTAAATATTATAAAAATAATAAACACTCTACATTGGTATGAGAAAGTAACCGATTTGACAAACCAATACATTAATCTTATTGATAAATGCGTTAGCGACCCATGAACTCTGTTCGGAAAAGAAAAAAGTAAGTCTATTTCACTCACTTTATAAATAATCTGATTATGATCAAGTTTAAGTTAACGCTACTGCTTTTAGTTTTATGGCATTGAAGCGTGGGATGAAGCGTCTTTCTCTGAGAATGTGTCAAACTAGTTTGACAGTTGAGCGTTGCACATGAAACGGAACGTAAATGGAAAGTTCCGATTGTCGCCGCTAGCAGCGCTCGTGTCCAGTGTTCTCGCAGCGGGCGCGCGGCCGGCTGCCTGTTGCAGTGCGCGTTAACCAACACACGCGAGCTCGCGGTCATAGGCTCGAACGAACATCGAATCGACGGTCAGTGCGGTGACCATGATGATGGACAACGGGGTGATGAATAGCTATGAGTACGGGGACGCTTATATGGAGCAGGAGGAGGAGTGGGAGCGCGAGGGTCTGCTAGACCCGGCTTGGGAAAAACAGCAGAAAAAGGTCAGTTTCACATGACACACCTTACATCTGTTGACACTTTTGCTGCTGAAGGTAGGTAAACTGATGGGGATAAAACATATAATTCCAAAATTAACATTGAGTTGAGACACATAAACACGAAGGCTAGCAGGAAAGCCTTATCACCGGCAGTCGTGAAGTGAATCATGTTTTTATATTTACAATTCTTATCTACTAATCAATAGGTAGGTTACCTAAGTTATTGAAACATTAACAGTTTCTAATAAAGAGTCTCTATCAAAAGACATGTTACTACATCTTATCTGTAACACTACATCTGATCTGCTCCCAGCTGCAAATTGGCAGCGCTAACAAACTATCAGATTTATGTTTCTAATTTGGGAAAACGATGCAATGAACCTTTTATCTAGTTTGTCTTCTACATTAGTTTTTTTTTCCCAAACCGAATCTCAATAGTATAGTAAAAAATCCTTCATCTTGCACATTTCCCGCCGCTGCTAGTTGAAAGTAGATCGCGGCCGTGGACACTATTAAAAGATTTCTTGAAGCTTTTCGCAAGAGCGAGACGGACGCACGCCGCTTCCCGCGGGAGGGAACGGGCCAGAGAGAGGAGTCGAATTTCCGTTAGTCATGTCCTAAAATGGGTTCAGCGCAGGCGCCGCTGAAAGCGCGGGCGTCGGTCTTTGCGTCACCCTGAAAACCATATTTCAGGAAATCACTCTGCCTCCAGCAGCGTCTACATGAATTGCATTCATGAGGATCTATTTACGCAACGCTAGAGCCCTGCTCACCTAGTCGGTGACGAGCGTCTGGCGCAGCCGCGGGCTCCACCTGCGGAATGTCATTAACGACTACACTGCTCAAGCGAGAACTTTCATTTAGTCCTATTGGGCTTGGATCCAGCTTTCACGACAAATTCAGCGACTGTTTTATGACACAGCTTTGTGTCTATTTGAATAAAAAAGCTTTCTTACGTGATCTTTGCGAAACCTCTCATTCTCGAGACCCATAAATTGATGTTATAAGAATGCATACAAATGCAGTTTTAACACTATAAACATCATTCCAGCTAGGCTGGGCTTAGTATAGCGTTGTTAGAAAATAGTATGCCTTTTACTTTCTAAAACCATGAGCATACCCATATTCAACCAATACAATGTTTAATGTTATGGTTTTATATCGCCTAGTAAGAATGGCGGGTAGATAAGTACATCGTGGGGACAATGAACGTTGAGGGTCGCACGTCGCACGGTAGGCTTCGCAGGATATAAACAAAGAGCCTGCGACACCCGGAGCAATGGCCGATCATGTATGGCGGGTCAATGTCGCGGCCGAACGACTTTAGATGCGTTAATGCTGCTCACTCGACAACTGCTGGAATCATTCTTCCGCAAGGAGGTTACTGGCACACGCTAAACACTCGCCAAATTCAAATCACGAAATACAAAGAATCGCTCCTTTTCTAATCTTAATTGATCATCGATGACTGACGTCACTTAAGAAAAAGGTCGATACTGATCGAACTGATAATATTTTATAAAAAGTAAGACCAGCCAGTATCGGTCACACTAGAAATCGTGCGTGAAAGTGGTGAGGACGATCTCGGAACTGGTTATAAAATAGTAATTTACATGGAACTACTAATTTATTCAATCGTCGTTATTGTAAGCTTCGCGTCGGATGTGCAGTTTTGCGGTGCTGTGCTGCTCTGATTTACTGATGTATGAGGGAAACCGAATAACAATTAATCTACGCTTTATTAAAAAAACAAAACGGTTTCCTGAACTAGTGTTACGGTCCCATTTTACGTTACTCTATCGCTTAGGACGTTATGTATTTAATTTCAACTTGTTTAAGAGTTTTTAAACGTTTGTTCCAATTACCAGTTTTAAATTATCTTAACGTTCACCTTGGTTCTGTCACCTTGGCATACCTTTCGCGCACCTAATTCCATGCGACCCGAGGACATTGACACCCGATAAGCTCAAACGTACCTATGGTATTGTAGGTACCTACTAGTCGTACGATAACAAGATGGTACCATATTGAAAAATATTTAAATAGGTACTAAAATGCTACCCAAATTGTAAAGTAACATTACTGCTAACATTCAGTAATATTGAGGTTTTTTTGATAACCTACTAGTTTCTCATGGGATACAATAAAAAGTAGCCTATATTTTATTCCTAGAACTACATCTATGCAAAATTTCAGCCCGGATATGTTCAGTAGTTTTGGCGTCAAGAAGTAACAAACATCCATCCATCGAACCATCCAAACTTTCGCATTTACAATATTTGTGTGATGTTTGTACAGCTGAATATTAAATTATTCAATAGATATATTGAATAGATTCAATAGATCTCGACATTATATTATAATTTCAAGCATCTAGTATTACTAAATTTGATTTGAATTTGGAAGAGTTTCTTTTTATCCTGTATAGTCTCGCAGTAGTTTTTTATTTATGATCAAAACGTCACCCTTTATTTAAAAAAAACGATATAGTGAATATGGGAAAATGCTAACACTAGCGAAACCAAAAATATATATTTTCTTACTATAGTGAGTAAGCCCTTACACTCAAGAGTAATTTATGGGATATTATTAAATTTATTAGATTTCATCAATTCAGAAAAAAAAAACATAATTTGATCAAAATCTGCTGACGTTGTTACGTAGGTACCTCTATCTAAGTATAATAATCGGTTGCATAACATTTGACAAGGTTATTTTTTCCTTGTCGTGGTTACCCTATTTTTTGGCACAGCTTCAAGAATTGGGGCATAGAAGTGTCGCCTCACACAGTAAATCTCGCAAGTTTACTAATATTACATACAACTAATATTTTCTATGTATAATAATTATCTATATATTTAATGTATTGTATTATGTATATCACATATCAGTTATATAGTACCCATAACAGAAACTCTGCTTAGCTTGGAGCTAGATAATGTTGTGTGAATTGTCCAGCTTTATATACATAGATAAAGCTTCAAAGATTTCATTAAATAAATAGTTATTTAATGAAATCTTTGAAGCTCGATAATAAGACAGGTACCAATCCCCAAAAAGTTCACTGACTTTAAATACGTTTAGGGTTGTTTCTCTTCAACCACAATTTGGTCTATATGGGTGAAGAGGTTACGACATCCTGAAGTTAAACAGTGAAGGAAATCTGACAAACAGTTTTCTAATGATTCTTTGTTTGAATTTATTATAAACTAGCTGACCCGACACACGTTGTCCTGTCATTCAAGTCAAACAACTGACAATTATTTCAAACGTGCTTAGCAAAGAGTATATAACGCTTGGACTAAGGTAACATTAAAAAAGTTTACAATAAAGATAGTCGTTAAGTTCTGCTCAAATTTTTTTAATGCAAGAACTTTCTACGTAGTACTAGAAAACATTTAAAAAAAAGGTGATTTAAATCGGTAAAGCCGTTCTCAAGTTATAGCCGTTCCAGGAGAAATAGGGGTTAATTTTGATAATATATATTTTTATATATAGATTATTACAACGGATCAAACATTCATAATAGGCTGTGGTCGGCGAGGTGTAAGAATCTACACCACCAACTTATTGGACGTGGCGTGGTTGTCCTAATAATTATACGACTCAGGGAACCTACCAGAGGAAGGGCAGCAGGTTTTTCATTTAATTTATTCATTGCTAATATGTGCCAACATACATAGGTTGGTATCATTTGTTCTAATTATGTATAGCTAACGTTAGTAGGTACACCCTGTTGGGCACTGCAATAATTGTGATTGTTAGTCATTTACATAAGTTTTATCCTCAATTTTTTTTATTTAAATCAAATAAATTATCCTTAGTTTATTAACCAACTTCAAAAAAGGAAATTCTCAATTCGGCTGTATGTTTTTTTTGTATAATTCCGCCAATTATGGACCGATTTTGAACACCATTGTATAGAAAATGATCCCGAGGTGGTCCCATAAAAATTGTATCCCCAGGGGATTAGTATCCCGCAAAACTTAAAAACAGTGTAAAAGTAAGGGATTCGAAGTCGATTAGTAGGTTACAAATAGTTTCCATGGCAACGGGCGTAAGCAAGAGGTAGGCCCAGAAATTTGAAGTTGGTTTATCGTTTTTTAACACACGCCAAATTTTTTAAACATATTTTATTTCAGAGTAGTTTTTCCACAGCGATCTCATCCCCAGCGTGGGCTTATGCTGGGATTGCTCTTCTTCGATATCATTAAGTAAACCTAATGATACCTAAAAGCTAATGAGGTGCTTACCAGGGTAGGCCTATCTCCAGCAGTAAACGCAGAGAGTACCTAGTATAAACAGATATGGCGTAGTGGTGAGTTCTAATAATCATAACCCTTTTGTCATTAGAAATCATAATATAAGCAACTGGATGCTTTGATAAGCAAAGACTGGATGCAATGCAACCAGAACAGAAGCAAAAAAATATAAATAAGAATAGAGATTACGACGATGTCATACAATACAACGCAAAGCAACAAACGTCCTTGTTATAAAGCAGAACTTAATAATATTTGGAGTCGTGAACGTTAAACCGAAAGTGGCTTTCTAAGCCGTGATAAGGTTTAAGTAATGGAATGGGCCAAGCAGAACCTGCTTTTCACCCGTGAACTATGCAAGAGTTCACGAAGCAGATAAACAAATGAGAAATTCATACAAAACAAAAACCTCCATAGGCAGAGAAAGTAATCTTAGAAGATCTTGGAAAATAGACACATTAAAAGAAATTGTTTACAAATCGCCTTTTTAGAAAGTTTTAAAGTAATTCAAATCGTAAAAACTTAAAAAGTGTTATATTTGTAACCAACTTCGAAAAAAGGAGGAGGTTCTATGTTCGTATGTGTTCGCTGTAGGTATGTGTGTTTTTTATGTATATTCGTAATTTTCTCCGTCAATTATGGAATGATTTAACAAAATCTTTTGCTATTGTATTGATAATAATGATCCTCAGGAGTTTCATAAAAAAATTATTCCCGAAGGATTCGTTTTTATCCCGCTAACCTTAAAACAGTGTAAAATTAAGGGAATTAAATTTTGTCAAAACTATCAAATTATAAGCATCATAGAATGACAAAGGAAATATTTCCCTCGCGTATGATATTAGTTAATTTCATGGTAATATCTTCTGTGCCTTATACGGATCATTTCTAAGGTGAAACCATTCCTAAATTAGGGCTTTTAACCAAGTTGGTGATTGTAACTACATACCTACAGGCAAACCAAATATGACCATATATAACTTGGTTGCGATGCAGTATTCTTGATAATGCCTCTGACAGTGACTAAAAAGAATTATTCTGAACCTGCTCAATGAATGGAAATAGGTAAAGGAGGAAAATTGAAACACATCAATGTCGATGCATCATTGAAGTAGGATACATGTAACACGATATAGGACGAGAAAATCAATAACACCTTATTTCTTATTCAATAATAAAAACTATATAGTATAAAATGGTTTATAGTATAAAAGTTTACTTGTCTCACAATCAGTGCTTATTTTGTAAGCCTAAAGAAATAAAGTTATTGAAATCCGAAATCCGATAAAATTAAATCTTAATCGATGTTTTGTGTTATGTTTGTGTAAATTTACGCGACATGGATAAAAAAAATGATCACTGGCCACCAAAACAATTAAAATTGCGAGATTTCAATAGTAAAACTCTGCTGCAATGAATGAGAGTTTTATTGTTTTACACGTACTTTACGTTTTGTGTAAGCTTTAAAGCGTAATTTGTTTTTTGTCATTGAACTTTTTGGCGGTAACAGCCTCAATGACTTTGTTTTTGTAGTTATTAATTACAGAGGCACTCAAAAAAAATGTGCAACTAATCGGACTATACTTTTCCGACGTATTTTGAGCTGCTAAATCGATATTCGAAGTCAAAATTAAGACCATGTGTACCTACCATTGTTTTGATTACTTCAAAAAATATACAAATACCATTGAACTCAATTACATATGTACTAGCGTAATAAATACAGCAGTTCAAAATACGCCAGAAAAGTACAGTCCGATTCGTCGCAGAACCAACTTTTTATTGTGTGGCTGTTTTATGTTCAAAATTTGAGTCTATCAAAAGGTCGTCATCATAGGTTGGTATACCTACATACTTTATACTAAGGTACCTACGTAATTTAAGGGACCCGTTTTCACTCGCATTCTTTTTAATATAATTTAGCATAATTTCTAATAATTATAATTATTTTACTCCAGAGAATAATATTTTTATTGAAGAATCGTGCATAAGTAAACATTCTTAAGTCAAAATGTATGTTTGTAGTATGTTTTAACAGGGAGAAATTATACAGAATTGGTCAATGATTTGGTGTTTGGATGCATTAGAAACTAGCCCAACAACAGAAAGACTTTATTATTATGTTATTTCTCATTATTCTATGGTTCGCCTAGTCTGGTCTGGAGGCGTAGCTGCGCCCGCGACACTTCCACCCACACTGCGCCAGATACTTACCTACCCGCCAGGTGTGTCGGCTTTATCACAATACACGCCTTTTACTAGTTTCCTACACGGTTTCGAATTAAGTGCCTCGTTAAAATCTGTATTTACTCTGGGGATTGCTATACAAATGCAGGATATTAGGTATTGTATTGTGAAGGCTAGTGATTTCGTAATGAAAAGCATATAAAATATAGACCTGTCGAGATTGATCTTAGAATTTGACGCTTATGAGGTCGCAGTTGTAGAAATAGTTCTGAGAGGCTATCAAGGTGAAATGCTGGAAAAAATTTAAGACATTTCCATCAAGGCAGACATATCGGACTATTTCTCGGACAGACTGCAGGCGAGCCGATGCCAACAACGTTTATTTTCGACTATGTCCAACCGCCCACGCGAAATGCTTACACTCACTTGCTATATAATTGGAAAAGCGTAGGTACTAAATTTACCCGAATGTCGTTTGACTCTTCTCTAAATTGCTAACAATTCATGCATACCTACTTACATTTTATTTATATTATCATTTTCACAAATTGCTGTCCTTGGGCAACGTCCTCGTTTACTCATTATTGTCGTCCGATACGAATTCTTATGCCAATAAAGCTTCAATTAATTTAAATTGCCAGACTGTTTAAACAATTACCGAAATGTATATGTGGGTAATAATATCAACGGCCTTATCGTTACAATATAAACATACCTATTCGTAGCACACGTGGTGCTCTATCAACCACGATTATCTGTTCGGATAAAACGTGTTCCGTTCCCGGCTCTAGAAGGGGACGAGAACGACGACGGCTGGGCTCTCAATTTGCTGCTATTATTCACTCGGACCCCACATATTTACAATAGATATGAGGGTTGCAAACTGAATAACTTGCGCGACCTTGCAGTCGCCCCAGATGCATAACATTGAAATGTGGCTGGTATTAGTCATATTCTGTCGGTAATTGGCAGAATACCATGCTCAGCATCATCGTGATACTAGCATGATTATATTGGTCCCATGTCTCATTCCGAGCGTTGTCAACAGTGTCAATATAAAATATCTATGCGTAGCGTAGGACGCTTCCGGTCCTACTTTGTTATGGGATCCAGTGCTCAATGATAAATTCGTTGGCCAAATAAACACACCGTTTACATTGATTGACGTCGAGTGCGACATACGATAGACAATGGACACGGCTGATTACGATACGCCTCTTATCCTGTTCATTAAATAATGTTACCGTTGTGGCCCTTGCCTTATTGAGCTATCGAGCTACTTATGGTTATGGAATCTTGGATTACGTACCAAGAAACCATATTCTCAAGTTACCGCTCCTAATAGTAAACTGTGAAGTTCCTCGTGACATTGTATAGTTATTCTTGTTATTTTATAGCATAATGTCAGGATGTCTAGATCACCAAGTCTCTTCCTCTATAAATCAGCTCAGTCAAGATCAACCAATCGGAACGGATTAAAAAACTTCGTGAACTGTGCACTTAAATTGTCTGTTATAGATATATTTTATCTTTGACAAACTCGTGATCGACATCGAGATTATGAATATTATCGGATAAGTACATATAATATATATATAGGTATTATATATACCTTCGGCTAGTCTTCATTATTATAGTGTAGTGGTACAGTTCAGTCGGTTCATAAATATTGTGCTTATTCGTGACCTGATTGATTACTGACATACATAATATTGTATTATGTATATCAGTCATCTAGTACCCATAACACAAGCTCTGCTTAGTTTGGGGCTAGATGATGTTGTGTGCATTGTGCAACATTATTTATTTATTTATACCTACCAACGTACTTAGATTTTTATAAACAGTCTGGTAGGTAAGGCACCTCCGTACTCCGTATGTTTTTGTAAATGGCATGCTGTTATAATACCAAACATTCACATTTATACGAGTCTATACTCCTATAAATGTGAATGTTTGGTATTATACGCTACTATTAGCGTCGCTATGGTTAGCCCTATCTACTTGAGGACCATTCACATTCAGAGCTTGAATTCAAGGCATAACAAGAATAACCATAAAGTTCTTACATCAGGAAATAGCTTTTATTACAAAGCCTTTAAGTTTGATATCGAGAACGGAATGAAAGCTCTTTGTTATAGTAAACACCTTTGTTGTGACATAATACCTGCATATTGTATGGCCTCAAAACGAGAACGCAAACAATACAAGGCATGTGGTAGACTGCCAAACGATTATTCTAGGATAGGTGGGTGGCGATAGGACTGGTGTTTTGTTTTGCTTTAACAATGCACTAATTATGCAAGGTGCCTTACCAATGCCAATGGAAGTATATTAGAATGATAAAATAAATCTTGTTAAATAAAGGCTGGCTTAACCTGACCCAGCGATGTCAGTGCAGTTACCATATCAGGTTCAAATACTGATTTCATATTATTATTTTCAACGAAATCATGTACCTACAGCATTTCTCTATTACAACGCTATTTCTAAGTATTAGAGTCTGGGACGGTCCCAGACAGTTCGAAACGCAGGTTGCTCCAACCAAATCGATCGCGTCTGGGATTCTGTCGTGTTGATATTTTATCTATACACATATTTGCATGAAGAGAACGTAAACGATAAATCATATTAGATGGAAGATATTTACCTACAGATACAGTAAATATTTTCCAGTTAACATGACCTATGACGGGTCGATGCCACTGAAACAATGGGCTAACATTATACTACGCTCAGTTGACTAGGGTTCATGTAAAAACATAAATCCTGCTATGCTATAGCTGGACCTAGATATTGTTAGCTTATCTACCTACAAACGTAGGTCTTACTTAACATTGGTCAACTGATTAACCTACGTTTCCATACATCAGGAGTGTTATGTTAGCCACATTCCGCACATGTAATTGAAAACGGTAAAACACGCATATATGTACATACAATACATGATATAAATAATTTTAAATGCTTGTATAAGGTCAGGTGGTGCTTAGTTCAGTGTTGGGTTGTACAGTACAGTTAAGCTGATTTCAAGTTATTTCGAAAAGATTTTAAAAAAAAGTATATGGACCATCGTCTTTATTTCAATTCTTTGAAATAATTGTCATCAATATTTAAATTCCCAAAACGGATGGTTAAGGTATGAAGAGCGTAATGAGATAGAACAGAAAGCCCGATAACGGAGAGGCATCCATTGTTATTCTTGATGCGTGACGAATCAATGGCTTAGTCTAGCCTTCTAAAATATATATCTACTCTACTGTTGTCTGGGTTATTGATTTCACCGTAAAACTTGAAGATAAAAGATAGATATACCCACAATATAAAATATCACCTATTACAATTACTTTTATTTCTAATACACAAATTCTTAATCTCTAGGATCGTAATTATCGTCGTTAACCGCATTATCCCTAATGATGTCCCTCGTTTAAGGTTAGGGTTCATTCATTCACAAACTAGGTTCGTAGTTAGCCCGCTCACATTCATCATGACGAAGGTACTTAAAATCACTGGAAGTGAAACGTCTATTGAAATACATAAATATCCACAATATGTGGCTTTCCACAACTCATTCACACGCGGCGGCAGCAAGAAGCTAACAATAGCTAGAGCGAGCTTGATTACTACAAAACACTTTGCAACAAAGTTGAAGATGGATAACATACCTAAGGTTTAATAACAATGAGAAAACTACGTCATATAGTTCAGTTATTTATCGAGTGCATAGGTACTATGAACGATTCATTTAATATCTAGAAAAAGGTAAATGTATGAAAGTAGTTAGTTATCTAAGACAAACACGAGTATAAATTTCGTTTCAGGAAAGTAAAAATATCCATGTTTTATTGTTTTCTTAGAACAAGCATTTGTGACTTATTGAGAATGTTTAAGTATTTACCGCAAAAACTACGGAAGCCAAACTGTCGTCCGTCAGCGTCACTCAACTCTTCTATATTTAAACAAAAGTTCAGATCGAAGTAACTGGGTTAGACGGATGTTACGGACGCTGAAGTTTAAATACACCATGATTTAGCTATATGTTTCTACCTAGATATTGGCACGGTCTGGTAGTCTAGTTACGAATGCGGTAGTATTTTTAACGTTGAAAAGTTAATTAGATAATTCAAGACTTATACCAATAACATCAACGGCTGCGTTACAAAATCTCACAGAAATGTGAATAATAAGGCACTTATTTAGTTTTCTGTAGTTCAGAGATTGTAGGAAAACGATGATTGTGAAGAATGGAAAGATTTTCGGGAGGCCTTGATATGCACTTGACTTGACGCCGATGATATGGACAGACAAAAGGTAAACAAAACTTCGATTTTGTCATACAAGATGTCGATAATTAAAAATTATAACGATTGAATTTTAACTCAAGATAGATGTGCATGGCGTACAAAATCTAATCATGTATTGCACAACTAAATAACCACCGGATAAATACAAAGTTTTAAATAAAGCATCTCGTAGGTATAATTAGCTGATTAGGAGATGAACTGACATACCAAAGGCAACATCAATGGTAGTATAAACATAGCCAATACGATAGTCTTACATCATTATTGACATAAGGAAGCGGCTAGATTTAAACCGATGCTTGCGAAACGGTAGATTTAGTTCGACGTATTTATAGCAAACCTTATGGGCTACTGGGTTTATTGCCTTAGTTTATTTATAAGACTGGCAGGGTAGGGACACAACATTCAATGTTTTCACTGGCTCAATTTCAGTTACAGTCACATATTTTCAACTAGCTGCTGCCCACGCCTTTGCCCGCGTTTTATCGGGATAAAAAATAGCCTATATGTTATTCCAGGTCTCAAACTATACCCACATCGGTTCAGTAGTTTTTGCGTGAAAGATTAACAAATATCCATACATCCATTCATACAAACTTTGACATATATAATATTAGTAGGATTTATAATATTAGTAGGATTTGACAAATTCAAACGATCGCTAGAATTACGGTGTAATTGTTTAAATATGTATATTTATTGTAACAGCAAGTTTGTTTCGACTAAGATAGCAGAAGTTTTTATGCTTTCCGAGAAATTCATTTGTTGGTTTCAAATAACTTTGGCCACGGATATAAACAGTCAAACACCCACATCAAGTCTTATTCTAGCTCGTAAATTAGTTGTGACTGAAATCTAAATCAGTAAACACCGTAGGTGTTGCTATCTCCGCAAGAATTCAAATAAAATTAGAAAGGAAATATTTTGCTTTTACTCATACATCGATGTTTCTTTTTTCCAGGTAATGAAACTGGGACGGTTACCGGGATAAACTTACATTGACACGTCACCCATAATGTGAGTGTTTTGCAGAATTAGCAGTTACACCAGAGATTTTTTGAAATTTTTAGCAGTGATTCGCGAAACGGTAAACTTTTGTGAATCATTGTCCTTGTCTTGACCGCTATTATTGTTATATTTATTGGTAGTGGTATTGTGATCAAAAACACGTAGGTACCTTTTGATCCTGATAGAACTTTGCCTACCGATAGGTAAAACTTGTTGTCTGTTAGGTATGTTCTTCGGAACAATATCAAACGATTTATTTTCTCCAATCGTTTTCCTTCTGTGTTCAAAACAAAAATGGATGTCGGCTAACGGTCACGTTATTGTTTATCGTATTTTGTGGGCGGATTGGCACAAATCCCGACCTCCTCAGGTGTGTCAATGAATCTCATTAGTATCCCACTTATACGTACAGTTTGGGCGGTATTTCCTTTCCTACAATACAAACTTAGCTTTGCGTCATTCATTAGGTATTTGTTAACATTTCTAAGCATTGATCTTACAATTTTTTCAGATATTTTCCTTTCGTGAGCTCTATGTATATGTATTCCATTATTCATCTATTTTAGGCATAAATTTAGGATTTCGTAGAAAAAAATCTAGGTCTATGATTTTAGGTGATTACGTGAATTATTGTTATTGGATATGTTTATCTTAGTGCAAATTTAAATCAATGATGTGCGAAACGCGAGGCACTTTTATTCCAAATTCCAAATATATTTATTGCTTCAAACATGGTATAAATGTTGTTTATGTCAAAATAATGCACTCATGTCTCACTATGGTCTAGCATGCAATCATTAATTACTTATAACTAGGTAATTACTGTGACTAAGATCTTGCATTTAAATAATCATTTATGTCATAAAAATTCCTGTCATTCAGCCACCTAAACAATTTGATTTTAAATAATTTATGGCATAATGTAGTTCTGGTGTAAATTATGAACAATTTAATTTTATTTATTGGTTAAACAAACTCCACAGCCCTTCATTTAGGTATAGAATTATGTCACTTATGTAAATTTAGAAGCGGATTTACTTTATATACATTTAGTTGTGCCCGCGGCTTCGCGCCGTTAAATTTAAAGTTTTGCGCGGAACCCTATTTTTTATGATCTATAACCTATTCCGGACAGAGACGAATTTAAAAATCATTAAAATCTGTTCAGCCGTTCTCGAGTTATAATTGGTGTAACTAACACGACTTTGTTTTATATAGATAGATATTTTTTATAATCAAGCAAAGATATTTTCCAGCTAGGAGTTGAAATAAGTAGTTTTCAGAATAGGATTAATAGGCATGGTATAAGGTCAAGTACTTTGTCTTGTTGCGTTACGTCAATACCTCACAAATACCGTTTAAAGAAATAATATAAATAAAAAATAAACGAACGCATTATTATGCTTAGGTTCAATCGGCATTGAATCTATGTTTACAACAATAACAGAATAAAAATAATCGAATGTCTTCCTTTATCTAAATAAATCCGATCTCTAAGAATCAGTAGGTACCTACCTATTGTATTATATTAGACATAAGTGTTGGGACAAAGGTAGGAACAAAAAATTTGTTAAGAAAGTTCCAACTACTTTATACAAGTTAAACTAACAATTCCAAATCTAAGAAGTAATTTGATTATAACTACCATAAATGCTCGCATCATTAATTCTACAGATCAAGTTTCTATCTCCCGTAATGATTCAAAAACGATTATATCGTCAATACAAATCACAGATGCAGAAATAATAACTCTTTGATTTCTATGTCCGTCAGATCATATTTTGATTCGCTACGCTAAAATCGAGGAGTCGAAATACTCGTATACCTACATAAGTTGATCGCATCACATCGGAACCGTTTGAATCAAGAATCGCCCACATGCGCCTGATGGGGCACCATCATCAATCAAAATAATAATCGATTGTCCGTCGCTGCACTAGATTAACATTCCGTCCGGTCTTAGCTAGTAAGGTACAAATTTAGAGAATATCAATAACACCTTATTTCTTATTTGATAATAGTAAGTATGTTTATAGTATAAAATGTTACTTGTCTAAGTGTCTAAGTGCTTATTTTGTAAGCCTAAAGAAATAAAGTTATTGATTCTGTCTGGTGATAAAGTTATTGGTTCTGATTCTAATAGTCTTATTTTGAGTTTCGAGCAAAGCTTTATATACCACACATATACTAGCGGATATTTATTTATTAGTTAGTTTTTTCTGTATTTCTAGAATTTTCTATAAAACGAACGTCTCTTGGTTTAGCAATGTCGCTAAACCAAGAGACGTTCGTTTTGAAGATATAGATAATAACGGTTTGGCCATCCATTGTTTCGACAATTCCATTTGAATAAATTTTTTGAAACTATCATGGTTATTTACAACACTAAAGTATGTATAAATAGTAACATGTAACGAGCCGAAATATTGGAGAACACAAAACTCAAATCATGGTAAATATCCGGCTATTAACTTTAGAATTCACTTTGGCTTTGACATATGTATGTACATACCTACTCGCATATATAATATCTGGACGATAATTTTAGAACTTCGTTTACCATATCAGACAAATATGTATAATAATATTATCTAATAAATAATAATAAATTTGTTTGTAATAAAAAGACTTTATTTGAAATCAATGATTAAAATGCACCTTGAAATGCAGGTGGCTTTTTACTGCAAAGTGAAAGTAGGTTTAGAAAACGATAGATCCGAAACAGCAATAGGTACCTAACATTGCTGTAGATTGGATCTAAGAATCTATAGATCCAAGGAAATAGGATAATAGGGTTTGGGAAGTATGCGGTTGCATGAAAGAGATAGGTAAAGACCACAGAGAGGCGAACTATCTAAATCAAATAATTTTCATATATCTGTAAAAATGGTAAGTACAGTAAACTCTAAAATAGCTGGAGAGTTTCACACAGTTCATCTAGCCAAGCCCCATAGTAAGCAGAGCTTGGTTGTAGTTGTTATGGGATGAGATGATGAGGAAAAACAAGTCAAAAGGTCGTAAAAGAAATTAGTTAAATCTTAAAACGACAAGGAATATGAACAACTATATTTAGTCTCAGCAATGTCGGTCCCTTCGCATATTTTACTTCCTTTTTAATAAAATTATTTTCGCTAGAGAATAACTACTATAAACACCGTTTAATTTAAAATTATATTTCGGGAGTTTCCAAACTCCCAAAAAATCATTTTAAATAAAATTCAACAGTGACCAGAACGAGCAATTGGCCAAAAATTCTGATACTAAATCTTGGCAAATCCACTTTAAGTGGCATCCTGACGATAGTTTTAGGTTAGCACATTGGCAATAAATATAAATATTACATTAATCATAACGCTGCTGACGGCACGTTATTTACTGAAGACAAAATAGGGCACGTCTAAGGCAGCGCGCTTGCTCTACAAAAAGTGATTGCGGACTCGGGGAGCTTTTATAACTGGAAACAACATTAATGCTACCTCATTAAAGATAATGCAGCGGCCAGGAAGATGAGTACGCAGAGAGAACAGGTTTAAAGAACTGTCATGATCATGACATTAACGGACAACCTTGAATTAAATTTGCCTTCGATAATTATATAGGAGAAAGTTTTCGAACTCGTAAACATTTTTAAATGACAATGACGGACTTCTTCTGTAGTCATGTTTAAGTTGGTTGTTTCAGTAGAGTCGGTATGTATTGATTGTAACAACTGATGAACAACGCAATAACCTCCATCAATGAAATGATTGTCGTTTTATGTAACAGATCTCAATGTGCTCACGTTAGCTTTGTAATTTATCATGACTACAGATCAATGAGCAAAATTGTTTTTGAACCATAATAGTCATTAAAATGAAGGTCAAAGATTGAAGCAACAACATTCGTATTTGATACGTGTTGTTAGATTTGAACGTTCAACTAGGTATCATCGATAGAAAAAGAAAGTGAAACATCGAACATTCAAGTCATTCGAGTAGTTATTTAAATAATACTGTGTCCGACCCAGAAATATACACGAGTAGCCTCGTTATTTGCATTGAAATTATACATATGCAAACCTTCCATACTTCTCACGTTTGAGTCGTTGACAGTATGAAGGTGCTCGCTACATGATGATTTTACTACTCTTATTATTTCATTCCAAGTAGTTCGCGTCCGCACCTGCGTATCTTATTTTAGAATGGGCTCGGCCGTGGGGATAGTCACAAGGTGATTCTAGATTATTTTCATATTCTGGGTCACTACTCACTAGTTGTGTTTTGTCTCAGGGACATGCGTATTCCTGCCAGGGTCGCTTTTGCATCTCTTATGTGACAATTAACATCTAATAAACTTGTCTCTATAAATGCTCTGTGTAAGATTAGATCGACCGAATTCCATTCTACTCGTATGTTTGTTTCACCGTCGGATAACAAAATACATATGTTAGTCAAAATAGAAACCCGTAGCTTCTGGCTAGAACTCGTACATAGCGACTGTTTTATTTAAATTCTACTACTGTTCAGTTTGTTATCGATGAAGTATTCAATAAATCACTTTGCGATACCAATGCACTCGCGTCTTTAGCTTGAGAGAACGATTAAACAACGTCGTGCCAGAGGTCTTACTTTCCCTTGAAACTCATAAGAGCTATAAATTATTCGGAACTTTCTTCAGTCGTAAATATGACGATCAATGATTATCTCACGTGCTTTCTGAGCTTGGTATCAGCTAAAAAATTGATGGAATTGCTAATATGTAATGTTGCACCTCCTCAGTCAATACACAAAAATATATTGTAGGTCATACGGATGCGGTCGAGCATAATTTTGCCGTCATGCGGTTTTTAAGATGCGGTTTTTAAGATGATTCATACGTTACGATCTGAGAATGCAGTTTGGGCACTTTAATATCCCGCAAAGATATTTGCTAACGTTGCCACGATCCTAAAGAACAGCGAATTACATTTTTATATCGACATAAATAGAAAATGACTAAGAATGAACACCGTAAAGTAACGTACCGAATGGGCTTCAATATTTTTTTAGGTTTCCGCTTACTTCGTCTGTGAACTGTTCAATAAACATAGGAGTGTCGTGTTGCAAAACAGACTTTTGCAGTTAAACCGTCTCATAAAGTGTTTTGTTTCAGTTTAATTTAACATTCTAATGAAATAGAGTTCAGTTTACAACAGCTGATTCATGGCAAGAATGATAAAAGTCCATTTTAAATTAAAGCTGATGTAGTTGGTAACAAAACATATCAGCAAGAGGAAATGTCTCGATCACTGTCATGGGGTAATTCGTTGACGCTGAATTTATTTATTCTATGTAGGTACATTATTATAGTTGCCTTCTAGTTAGATACTACTACTGTACTGTTGACTTCATAAGGAGATAGTCAATTTCGAGATTATCTTTTAGACAAAGATTCTATGATCTTTGCTTTAAGAAGGCCACGAACCTCTCCCAAACGGAAATGGATCGGCCCATGCGGATTTGTTGTTGTTTCATGTAGAATTAAATGGGGCGCGCTATTAGTGAAAAAGCGCATCTAACCATCAAATACGAAGCTGTAGGGCTAGCACAGGCTTTCTTGTCTAGGTAGAATAGATAAAAAATGACGTAAAAATTACATTTAGGTGTAGAGAGTAGAAAGTTTTCTTTCGTTCGAGAACACGGCGTTCGGAAGAATAAGCGGTATAGCGAGATGTTTTCTATTCTACCCTAGAGATGAGTCTACCGATGCGAACATGGGGATCAATTTACTCGTTTCTTGACATTTGAGAATAGAATCATTACTTCTAAAATTGTCTACACCTCTCGAGACCTAGAAAAGGTCTTTCTTCCCTCGCATCTCGCAATATTTGGATGTTTAGTTATATTATTATAATACTCTTTGATTTTTGGGGTTTTTGTGTCTAGTTAATGGCCACGCAGCCATTACGAGCAAATGCAACATAAAAAATCGGAGAATAATTTGTTTGTTTGTTTGCTCCAAAACCAAATTAATCTCCGTTATTCTGTATTGTATATGCTATGAGTTCATTAATCTTCATTTGCCGCCTTTGCCAGAGACAGTATTTCACCGAAACATTTTGTGAAAAGATTTCGGTATTTCTTTCGTCCAATAAAAGAAAAAAAGAAATATATATCTTTGAACGAAAGAAATTACCCTTCAAAACATTGTTATTGACATTGACAAATACAATAAAGTGACATTTTGGTGTAATCAAAAAACGTTTCGTTTTACGGGCTCAGTTTTCTTTTAAGCGATACGGCTGGTTTTATGTTGATTTTCTTGGTAATGAAACGCAAAGAACGAACTTTTTGCAGCATTTATATTTTTTCTGTGGTTTGGTTCCCGTTGCTATAGAAAGCGCTTCTCTACGAAGAAACTGTTTTCTAGGGTTTGTTTCTCGAAACGGCATATTCGGGCAAGAGAAAGATTATGAAGACAAGAAACTGTCTTCTCTAGTCTAGGTAGAGTAGAAATAAAAAGCCCGTGCTAGCGGGGCTGGCTGTGTGCGAGTGGTCGCTGTCGACACCATGTTTTGATATTTTTTCGTACTTTCCGATTAATTTTGAATAAACGATTGATTTCAGAAATATTTTTTATTATTTATAATGAAGAATATAGTTAGGATGTTTGCAACGCGACAGATTTTCGAATAAAGGTGTCAATCATGCATAAAAATCGCTGGAAAATGACTCGATTTCGTGTTCAAAATTAGTTTCGCTCTCATTTAAAGATAATTATATTTTTTGAAAAACTAAAGGGCATGTTTGTAACATACCCATTTTTCATCCGATTACGTATGGAAAATTTCAATAAGATCGGCATAGTTTCAATTGAAATGATTTCAAGAAAATCAAAAAATTCAGCTAAACTAACACCAAAAATCTTTTTTCGAAAACAGACATTTCCAACAGCACCAGTAATTTGCAAATGGCAAACACAAGGTGTTAAGTTAAAACCTCCGACCAATTTCCATCTTATTCAATGCAGTCAAAGTTCAAAATACGATTTCAACAGATGTCGTTACCCACTTGCGAATTCGGTTTGGGCATAGAAGGGTCGAACCCTCTCGTTTCGCTCCCCCACCTGATTGCAACTGCAGTATTGATCAACAGTACCTACTTGTACACAGCGAATTGTACCTACCTACGATACTAACTTCCGAGTAGGCCCAAATTGAATATATTAAATGGAAATAAAAAAGAACTTACCGTATTCGAATTTAAAAAAAACTTACTAATCTTGATCACAGATAGGATTAGTTGTAGGTACCTACTTATATTACGAAGTGTGGAATAAAGTTTCGTACGTATAGATATAGGTACGTATTTTTACTGACGACGGTTACGGTCGTCGTATCAAACTTATGTAAATTACTAAGCCAAAATTCTAATGTCCATAGGATAGATAGAATAGAACTCGTTAGGTACAAGAACATAAAAAACGCGTACCTATATCACACATCTGCTATAATCTCTCATATTCTGTTCCAGACCTTCACAGCATGGTGCAACAGTCACCTGAGGAAGGCCGGCACAGGCATCGAGAACATCGACGAGGATTTCCGCAATGGCCTGAAGCTGATGCTCCTGCTGGAGGTCATCTCTGGCGAAACACTGCCCAAACCTGACCGGGGCAAGATGCGTTTCCACAAGATTGCCAACGTGAATAAGGCTTTGGACTTCATTGCCTCCAAAGGTAAACATGCCAAATTGAATCGCTTCAAGACACGAGTGAGAGTTATTTTAGACCTTTGAGATGTTACTTTAAGTAACAATAAATAAAACTGCATTGTTTGAGATATATCATTGGACACAACATCGCTATGATATGATTACCCAAATGAAGATAGCCTGCAAAGGGCCTTTTTTTAAGAATTGAAGATGTATAGCAAAAGAAAATCATAGGGCCAAAATCAAATACATACTTGTGTTATCATCAAACGAAAATAACTTTATCCCAAGCTTTTTTAATAGTATTTTTTCCCTGTAGGCAGTGCAAATTAAGTACCTACTTAATTTGCACTGCACCTTTAAAAGGAAACACACTCAGTTGCGCAAAATGTTGTAAACAAATACTGTTTATTTCAGGAGTAAAGTTGGTATCTATTGGTGCTGAAGAAATCGTTGATGGCAACCTGAAGATGACCCTCGGTATGATCTGGACCATCATCCTGCGATTCGCCATTCAAGACATCTCAGTTGAAGAAATGACCGCTAAGGTAGAAAAATTACAAACAAAATTTTTTACTACCCGTACCTATCTATTGCTAAAGCTGGCTGTAAAACATCGGTACTTGTACCTACTTTGTCAACACCTTTACACTTGATTGTAGAACCCAAGATATTTTATGTCAACGTAGACTTTCATGAATGAAATTGATAACCTAACGAAAACTGATAACAATAACAGAAAACAACAAGGTAATCACTCAAAATACAAACTTCAGCGTTATTTCAGGTTATAACGTCTTCGTCTTCATTATAATCATTATCATATCAGCCCATACACGTCCACTGCTGGACATAGGCCTCCCCCATACGACGCCACAAATAGCGGTCCGAAAATAACGTCTTATAATTCAATAATCCGTTTTGGTTCAAAAACGGATAAGAGACGAATGAAATTGTAAATAATATTTAAAAGGTTTCCAAATCAGAAATTGTTTTAAACATCTGCGATTTGCTCCGAATATACCAGTCTCGTATAATACTGGAACTTTACCAAATACATACATATACATTTCAAAGTTAAACATTCAGTAGTTTGGAAGATATGAACATCAGGTGAAGTTGAAAATAAGCTATTTGAGGTGTAGTTTTTACCAGAAAACATTAAGAATCAATCCAAACCAAAACATATTTCTTTCTTTAACATATGTATGTTGTTTTTATAACACTTTTGTTTACAAAAAATAACCATGATTCAAGAAAATGAGTAAAATATCCAAATCATAGTATATGATGTTTGATGATGTTATCTTGTTTCATCATTACATTGTAAACTATTCTCAACTTCCAGGAAGGTCTGCTGCTCTGGTGCCAGCGAAAGACAGCACCCTACAAGAACGTGAACGTCCAGAACTTCCACCTTTCCTTCAAGGACGGTCTGGCCTTCTGTGCCCTCATCCACAGGCACAGGCCCGATCTCATCGACTACAGCAAGCTCTCCAAGGACAACCCTCTCGAGAACTTGAACACTGCCTTCGATGTCGCCGAGAAGTACCTGGACATCCCCCGCATGTTGGACCCCGACGGTAAGCCAGCAGTACCTACCTACTCTGTTTTCTACATCATATGTTTGTAAGAAATCGGGATAGCATTAGTAATTTGACAAAGCCAAAGCTTTTTTATTGATTCAGTTTTATCGATTTTCAACTTGTTCATCGCTTTGACACCATTATTTAGGCTATTGTGTATAGTCGCCGAATTGAGATAAACACGAGCAATTGATGAATATTACAGACCTTATAAACACACCAAAGCCGGACGAGCGCGCCATTATGACCTATGTGTCATGTTACTACCACGCTTTCCAAGGCGCTCAACAGGTACAAAATATCTGTGACCAAGCGATCGCTATCAAAACGCTCCGAAAATTTAACGCCAGGCCTTTGTGTGTCACTTATAGCATGATTGAGTGCCCCTTCTGCTTTCCAGAGACTATTATTAGCTTAGCCACCTACGATATCCTCGACTACATGGTCCAAGACTGTTCAGTCTTCGTATCGGTTTCCTCCCTATGTCCCAATATGGCCTCCCAAATCGATGTTGTAATTGTAAGCCATGTCAGCAAGAATCCCTTTTATATGTATTTAACCCGTAGATTGTAAGCTTTACGTTATTAACTTATTTAAGTTATATGTTGTAAGGCAGAATGCTTGTGTTTCAGTATTGCCTCATAGCTAAATATTGGGAAGCTTGCATCCAATGGGTGCTAATTATCATTTCCATTCGTAAACAATGCTTTTCATCTTACATGTTTCCTTGGGTCTTGGGGTACATATTCGCCAAAAAATTATTGACGGACTTTTCATTCATGAAGAAAGTACCATAACCTACCAATACGATAGTACTCTAATGTTCGGGTAAAACACAAGCATTCTCCGTTTAAAATATTCATCGCATGAAAACTAACAACGTTGCTTGCGTACCGCTTGTCAGATCTGCAGAACACTGCGATGCCGGACGAGCGAGCTGTCATGACATACGTGTCGTCATACTACCATTGCTTCTCTGGTGCTCAGAAGGTTTGTAACAAACAAACATTCTACTCAAATAATGCCATTCGTTTTGTTTTGAGAATTACATTAACAATCCCTTAAGTTCAATCGTTTAAAAAAGACTTTTTATAAATTGTTTTAAATCTATCTTCATTAATGTCATATAGCTGTTCCCGAAAAGTCTTCTTTCTAATCATTCAGAATTTCTTATGTCCTTCAAACATTACAGTATCCGAAAGCTAATTTTATTTTGACTTATGTTATTAGGCTGAAACGGCCGCGAACCGCATCTGCAAAGTTCTCAAAGTCAACCAGGAGAATGAACGCCTGATGGAAGAGTACGAGCGTCTAGCCAGCGATGTGAGTACCTGTGAACGATCGAGTCAGCCAAAATAATTATAAGGAATATTTTGGAACGATTGAATATGTGTTAAATGACATGGTTGCGATAATTTTCAGCTTTTAGAATGGATTCGCCGCACGATGCCCTGGCTCAACAGCCGCCAGACCGACAACTCTCTTGCCGGTTGCCAAAAGAAGCTGGAGGACTACCGTACTTACAGGCGTAAGCACAAGCCACCACGCGTGGAGCAGAAGGCTAAGCTTGAGACTAACTTCAACACTCTGCAGACCAAACTGCGCCTTAGCAACCGCCCCGCTTACATGCCCACCGAAGGCAAGATGGTCTCAGTAAGTATCAACATAATATGTAGGTAATAGATATATGTAGTTAACATCGCGTCGTGACAGTCATTAATGCATGAGGTAATGAAACTGGACAACTAATAATGCGCTAGTCACGAACCTATTAAGGTCAAAATAACAGTTATGAATGAGTGAGCAAGGAAGATTTTGCATGACGCAAAAAAGGTTAATCATTTTCTAAGTTTGTATTTTCAATAGAGACATTATCTACTCAAATGCGCAATAGATTGATCCAAAAGGGGAAGAAGTTCCTGACGAAAATAGCACAGTACAGAGACAGGCTCTATTCACCGATTCGATGTCACAACTTTTTAATTCCTTATAAATTGTTTTCAGGACATTGCTGGAGCCTGGAAAGGTCTAGAAATCGCCGAGAAAGCCTTCGAGGAATGGCTTCTCAGCGAGATGATGCGCCTTGAGCGTCTTGAGTACCTTGCCCAGAAGTTCAAGCACAAAGCCGACATCCACGAAGATTGGACCAGAGGTAAGCAAAAGTTAAGGGAACACTTGTTCCCCAACAAATTATGACATGGTTTCCCAGGTTTAAGGATACTAATTTCATAGTTAGTCAGTGCAGAAGATTTTCCCAGAAAGAACATGTAATTTTGTGACGCAATGCAAACGTTTCAAATAAGATATTTTCCAGGCAAGGAGGAAATGCTGCAGTCACAAGACTTCCGTCAGTGCAAGCTGTACGACATCAAGGCGCTGAAGAAGAAGCACGAGGCCTTCGAGTCAGATCTCGCTGCGCACCAGGACCGCGTCGAACAAATCGCAGCTATTGCTCAGGAGCTCAAGTACGTTTATTTGAACAGGACCAATACTTTGCAAATCGGAAACCTAGCTTTCGTAGAATGTGTTTTAAATGTTGATAAGATCCTTTCAGTTTGTTTATCGATAGTATCGAGACATCATCATGACGTTCCATTTTTTGAGATTCGGTACAACGCCTCTACTGTGCAGAAATGGGACTACGCAAATCCCATACAAAAATAGATGGTTTTGAGGACGACTGGATACTATCGATAACTCAGGGCTCAGCGTTATAGAAAGCGCTTCGAACTATTTTATAGATTTTTTAATTTGAATTCTAAACATCATGTTCGAGTCGTCAAATGCTTTTATTACCCTGCGACTGTAATCAGTAGACTTCTTCACCTCGCAAACTTTATCTTATTTCTCTACACATTTCACTTTCCAACGATTTCATGATACTCAAACTACAACTTATTTCCAGCACTCTGGAGTACCACGAAGTAGCGAGCGTGAACGCGAGATGCCAGCGAATTTGCTCGCAATGGGATCGCCTGGGCGCTCTCACGCAGCGTCGCCGCCACGCACTGGACGACGCCGAGCGCGTGCTGGAGCAGATTGATCTGCTGCACCTCGAGTTCGCTAAACGCGCTGCTCCGTTCAACAACTGGTAAGTACATCTCTTAAAGGTCGAGGTAATCCCCTCTCGATTGACATAGGTAAAAGAATTAGCAAGCTGACGTGGCGGTAGGCCACCCATAATCTTCCAAATAACAGACTACAGCTGTGTGAACGTGTAGTTGAGTGGAAAACGCGATTAGGCAAACGAAAAGAAAGACGCCATCCAGTCAGTTGGGATGACGACCTGCGAAACATTACTGGCAGACGCGGCATGCTGGAGACAGGGCGCTTTGGCGTCCATTGAGCCTGTATCTAGCAGTGGACTAGTAGACTGATGATGATACTGATAACTGTCAACGTGTTCACGTACACGTAACACGAGCATAAAGTATTGAGCATAAAACGAACCATCACTTATCAAAGTATCATTTTGACCTACGAAATTGTAAATTCTTACGAAACTGCTGATATTTACAGGTTGGACGGAACCCGCGAGGACCTCGTGGACATGTTCATCGTCCACACAATCGAAGAAATCTCAGGCCTCATGGACGCTCACTCCCGTTTCAAGGCCACTCTCGGTGAAGCCGACAAGGAATATCAGGCAAGTTACGGTTCTATCCATCCACGATTGTCTAGTCACACACACTCTTGAGCGATAAGACCGCCACTTGTAACTTAGTTTTAAAGTTGTTTTTTGTATTTTAGTTTTTTACCATTAAGTGCGCAATAAAGAATTTTCGATCTATATACATACTTTCCTGTTCCATTAGAAATATTTTTGGTGCAGTTCGACTGATATATTGTTATTTTGCAGGCGATAGTCAACCTGGTCCACCAGGTTGAGGCCATCGTAAAGCAACACCAAATTCCTGGAGGCTTGGAGAACCCCTACACCACACTTACTGCTCACGTAAGTCATTAGAACTGCCCTAACGCATTCGCTGCCTATACCCAGCTACAAGACAAGTGCTAGGGCAACCGCTGCTCTACACGTTATCTATATGTTCACCACGTGCGTCAAGGCAGTCAACCCTGATTTGTCTTCAATATTTCACAATAGAATATTGTTTATCTATTATTGTTCGCATCAGCATGTCTATATCCATACAGCAAGTAGTGCAGCCAGCATCTTGGCGACGCTTCCGATTGTTATTGATTTGGATCAGTTGAGGTACTGGACTAGCCTGTAGAGAGCTCAACTCTTTCAGGTTTATTTTGTAAATACCTATTAGGAGTTATTTATTTGTAAATAAATCTAATTAGACTTAAATTCATTTCAGGAGCTGAACCGCAAGTGGTCGGACGTGAGACAGCTAGTGCCTCAGCGCGACGGCACTTTGGCTGCGGAACTCCGCAAGCAACAGAACAACGAGAACCTCAGGCGTCAATTCGCTGAGAAGGCCAACGCCGTTGGACCCTGGATCGAAAGGCAGATGGACGCTGTCACAGCTATCGGCATGGGTCTCCAGGTAAGACTTTTGGTGAAATTATTATTTACCTAAAGTCCATAGAGAACTCGAGTCCCTAGGTCTAGGTAAACCTAATTTAGGATTTAAAGCACTTTTAACAAAAAAAAAAACATGTGATATTTCTGTCAAAAAATTATATCCATCTATTCATGCAATAATTGTTAACACCAATGAAAGAAAGTATTGATACAAGCTTCGCTTAGTTTGGGGCTAATGATGATCTTGTCCAGAATTATATTTTTTTAGTATTACCTACTACTTTTATTGGGGTAAATTTTTTATTCTTAGTTAGTACATTTTAATATGGGGACTCTAAAACCTTATAACGTATCACCATGGGGAGAGGGGGTTAAACTTGCAAAAAAACACCATTTGATTAATGATACGGACCCTAGGATATATTCATGGTATTCACATTTCTCATTACAATATCAGTCAGCAGGTACTGGTAAGGTTTGAATGAAAGGTCTGATCTGATTCTCCTTTATCAGGGCTCTCTGGAAGACCAGCTCCGTCGTCTCAAGGAATACGAAGCCGGCGTCTATGCTTACAAACCCCACATCGAGGAGCTCGAGCGTATCCACCAGGCAGTCCAGGAAGGCATGATCTTCGAAAACAGGTAACCGTTGCGTTGCTTGAAAACAAAAGACTTGGCCGACCATTTCTTACTTAAAAAGAATCTTAACTTAAAAAATTTCGAAGTGTCTTAGTCATGTGTTCATAAATCAGAATACAGGAAACACTGCTTTGAGTTTTTTACCTATGGGGTAAATGTGTTCCCCACGATTGAAGCTATTTTTCTTAGTTTAATTGATTTCAGAGAAGTTATGGTAGTTGCGCTAAAATATCCTAATTTACCGGATGTCAGCTTTTCGATAAATATCCCGTTCACTCCAGCACCTACAAACAGCTCAACGTCATGTGCACTTGCTTAGTCTTACAGTGTCAGTAGAAATATCACCGCAAACTATGAAATGGCAGAGTGAAGACACAATCCCCGTAGAGATTAATACACCAATCACTAGAGCCATATTTTGTGGGTCTTCATCTGTCCATTGACCAATACTTCAACTTGAGTCTAGTCTTACATCCCCTGTTCTTCCAGATATTCACAATACACAATGGAGACCCTCCGCGTTGGCTGGGAACAACTGCTCACCTCAATCAACCGCACAATCAACGAGGTCGAGAACCAGATCCTAACGCGCGACTCCAAGGGCATCACTCAAGAACAACTCACAGAGTTCAGGGCATCGTTCAATCACTTCGACAAAAACCGCACCGGTATGTTAATTCTGATATTCTTAGTAGGTTAGATCACATCTAATTAGTCTTACCTACTAGTACAGGTCTCGTCACGGTTTAATAGCGCTCGGCGAAAGTAAAGGGGCGTTCTGCACAGGTGTAAAAAGCTAAAAATCGAGTTCTTCGAATTAAAACTCAGCGCTATGAAGCCGTGACGCGACCTGTATATGGTCAGACATACATTATCAGCAGTTATTATACAATTCAAATATCGCCGCGCGCGACCGATAAAATTGCCGTGTGGAGCCATCTCCAACAATCGATAAACTTATACCCAATAATTTTTAGTTATTACCTACCTTATCAAATATCAAAGTGTTTTATTTCCTTTAGACCTTATAGGACTCTTGGACACGTCACAAAATTTAAATTACATAAGTAAAACAGGGAAATAAAGTGATCACTTTGATTTTTTGTTCACTTCAATCTTTTTAAGGTAAAGTAAAGAAGCGAACAAGAAACCTTTACCTTGATAGGTTGTTAATTTTCGAGTCGGCGCAAAAGTCGTCCCATGCTTTTTTATCCTCCAGATAACCTGATATTTTGTAATAAGCCTTTTTACAAAGGATATGTTTGATAGTTTGTTTGAATTTATTTATTGATAATTTTTGAACTCACTCGGAGTTTTGTTGTAGAAGCGTATACATTGCCCTTTAAAAGATACACTAATCTTGTGCAGCCGAGTTTTGGGCAAAGCGAGTTTGTTCTTATTTCTAAAGTATTTACATTATGTATGTCGCAATTTTTAGGGAATCGATCGATATTTCTATGTACAATAAGTTTTCATAAATATATTGACATGGTACAGTCATTATATTTATTTCTTTGAGTTTATCACGCAGGGATTCTCTAGGACCCATGTTATAGATAGCACGAACAGCCCTTTTCTGCAGCACAAATACGGTATTAATATCTGCAGCGTTCCCCCACAGAAATATGCCATAAGACATAATACTATGGAAGTAGCTGAAATAGACAAGTCTAGAAGTATCAACGTCTGTAAGATGACGGATTTTTTTGACTGCATATGCTGCAGAACTAAGTCTCTTCGATAGTTTATCTATGTGTGGGCCCCATTGAAGTTTACTGTCTAAAGTTATTCCTAAGAATACGGTACTGTCTACAATGTCAAAAGTTTCTCCTTTTATGTTTATATCAGCCTTTACTTGTTTTAAATTTGGTAGAATAAATCTAATACATTTAGTTTTGTTTTCGTTAAGTAAAAGATTATTGACACTAAACCAATGGACTATTTTTGATATTGCATTATTTACATCGTCATAATTTGTGTTTTGTCTAATCATCTTATAATAAGCATAAGACATAAGTTATATTAAGCATAAATCTTATACTAAGCATAAGCTGGGGAAACCCCATGGTAAAACCCATCGAGTTCTAAGGAGGATAGGAACGAAAAATGGTAAAAAAAATGCAAAATCGCCTGTTATAAAGGCTGGGAAGTATAAATACTAGTATGCATTCAGAATGACGCTTACGCCTATTTTTTTTTACTTTCGGTTGAATCTTTGATGCATTCTCCATTTACGTAATTTTTAAGCATAAAATACCACACTGAGTTCATTATAACTGCGTATAATTTCTTGATTTGGTTTTACAGGCCGCTTAGCACCCGATGAGCTCAAATCCTGTCTGGTATCAGTCGGCTACAGCATCGGCAAGGACAGGCAAGGAGAACTCGACTTCCAGCGCATTCTCGCAGTTGTCGATCCCAACAACACAGGTAATTACACTCTTCCTCTCTATGAGAATGTGCGACAGGGTTTCTTTCAAACGAATTCCATCCTATATGAGCCAAATGGTATAATTCCATCCTAGATGAGCCAGATGGTATAATTGCCCACACAACAGTGGAAAGAAAACAATATATTTTTATCTTTCTCAGATGCTAATACGTCTACGTTTCGTTTCAGGCTACGTATCGTTCGACGCGTTCTTGGACTTCATGACAAGGGAATCGACAGACACAGACACCGCTGAACAAGTCATCGACAGCTTTAGGATCCTGGCTGGAGACAAGGTAACTTCTATCAGATATCTGGTAACAATCACATTTTTAGGCTTTCTTAATGTTGAACAGAAAGACCATTTGACGGCTCTTGGTGAAAGGGCCTACCTTTCCTAGAATCTCCAGCTTGTTTATTGTATTAATTGGATTGTTTTGAAAAAATTCAAACCCGACTTCAATCACCTTAATATTTACATAGAATTTTTAATTTTTGCGGAGCAAACACTAGTATAATCCATGGGGAAAAAGATATGGGACCGTCTCGGGGTCATTTTCTATAAAATAGCAAAAGAATGATAAATCATCAAAGTCGGTCAACAATTGACGGAGTAATCGAAGAACTTACAAAAACATACATACAGCCGAACATAGAACCTCCTTTTTTAAGTCGATTCAAAATAAACAAAACTGGACCTGGGAAGCCGTTTCACAAAGCGCTACGTACTTAAACATGGTCTTTCTGTCGACAGCCTCGAATCTGTCACGGGCCGGACGCTCGTCCATAATTCCATACAATCTCTACTTTAAGTATAGAATTTTGAAAGACAGGAAGCTACATAATCGTCTTTTCCAGCCCTACATCACCGCGGACGAGCTGAGACGCGAGCTGCCCCCCGACCAGGCGGAGTACTGCGTCGCACGCATGCCTCCATTCCGCGGAGCCGGCGCGCCCGCGGGCGCTCTCGACTACATGGCTTTCTCCACCGCGTTATACGGGGAGACCGACCTTTAAGGTACAGACAATTTCATCAATAGTTTACCCTTAGTTCCAAGACAAGACCACTCTCGAATATGGTTTGCTTCATCGCATTCATCGATACTCACGATTATCGGTCAGTATGCTGAGTGTGAACTGCCATACTGTTTACTACAAAGTTTACGTAACTTTATTTTCTATGGAATTCCTATTTTCAAAACTTCCCGCTTGGAGAGCTGTTCAGGAATTCCATAGAAAATAAAGTTACGCAAACTTTGTAGTAAACAGTATGGCAGTTCACACTCACCATACAGATGTCATCAATGTACCTGTACCTAATACACGTGACGGTTAAAGTCAAGTCCAAGTTTACATTCTTCTGGCGAAACCACCAACCTCTCAACTAACCAAGACACAGATAATTGCATTATACTCCAGATAAAACCGCCCGGCTGCGAGTTGGGTCGACGATGTAGATAAATAAATAATGCTGGACAATTCACACAGCATTATCTAGCCCCAGGCTAAGCAGAGCTTGTGTTATGGGTACTAGAATAATACTCTACATATGTAGATAGATATTTTTTAATATACATAGAAAACGTCCAGAACACCCTAAACAAATATTTGCAGATCGTACAAACATTTGTCCCGAGGCGGGAATCAAACCCGCAACCTCCTGCGTCGCAGGCGGATCTTCGCCCACCGCGCCAAAGAGGTCATCGTAGATTTACGTGAACTATACGTCGCGGGGCATTAATGGATACTGCTAGCGCAGGGCCGTACGTGGTAGATGTCACACTCTTCGAGATGGACTATACACTAGCAGTAGTAATAACCCGACTTTCGCCAACGATACTCGAGATAACTTTTTTGCGATATAAGGTCATCATTGACGTTTCCGCTCATTTTAAGTTTTATCAATGTTTTTGTCCGCAAATTTTGATAGCTTCGCCAAAGACAGCTTCAAGTAATTCCTATGTTTCGTTATTATATTCTTACTCGTATATTAAGGTCAGACGAAATGTGTTGTTTTCATATCTGATTATCACAAAAAACTAGGCATTAGATCTGTCCCATCTATCAGCAACATGTTTAACATACTTGTCCACAGAATTATTTTAGCTAGTGACTTTGCAAATGTTGTTTGGTTGTTGAGAAAAATATTTGTATGTTTGGCTGCCCTCCAACTTGTCATATTGGCCTACTGCCCACATTATTTTTCCGTCTAAAATTAGCTAGCAATTAGTGATACTGAATTACGTTTTATTTAGATACAGGTCGCAGGAAAAGCGTCAAGGGACGTCGTCAACGAGTCAACCATGGGGAAGGCACTGAGAAGAAACCATTGGTGCAGCCCCTAGGAACAACCAACATGGCTAGAGATACCGTGCAGTATCAAACCACGAAAATTATTTCCCTTACATTGATCTCGCCCTAAACTTTGATCAACGTAAGTCAAACAATTTTTGTCTAAAGATTAGTATAGAAACAGTTATATGTGCAATGTTCAAACCAAAAATGCCATTATATATCATACCATGAAATTTCTTCTCCCTATAATTTACCAAGTAACTGTTGGCTCAAATCAGAGAAACCATGTTTACAACACTATTATATTATTAGGCATTAGGTATTTGTAATTTTTATATAAAATTCTCAGGGAAGTCACAAAAATATTATTTGTAAGATAAAATGGTGCTAATATTAGGCTTCACTAATGTCTGACACCAAATTAAGACTCATTCAGTATGAGAATGGTTTTTTGTTATATTTTTTTATTTTTAAGTTACTTAATTTATATGAAGATCAATTTTAATTACTGCCAATAGTAATTATAGTTATTCAGCGGTAGTTTAAGATCTTTTATCTACTAAATTATGTTTGCAGGAAAGTATCATTAAATTATTATTTCTATCATAGATTGCCATAGCTTGCCTGCATCTATTTATTTATCATTTTTATATTATCGTTTGTAAGAGTATTTTAGAATGAGTACTCAAAATAAATGATCTGCCATAATTTGTCTTTTAATATTGACTGTGTTGATAATTCAACCATTACGATGAGGAGAACCGTACATAGTTTAAGCGTAGGTATGTGCCCAAAAGTATAATATACTAACTCGAATGTACAGCTAATTTAATAAAGAGCTCTTTAAATTACATAATAGTTTTATTTCACAATTATATTTGTTACTACTGCTTCTGCTCAAGATTTAAATAACAATTAAGCCTTATACCTATATAAAGATCGCACAATCATGTTTGGTTGAGGTCACAAGAGCCATCATGTTAAGCACCAACGAAATAATAAAACAAACCTCTAAAAAAACGATCTTACGATCATTACTAATAAATAATGTCAGAGATAACAAAGCTAAGTGCTAAGATAATAAGTTGAAATTAAAATAGACTAACCACTACTTCTCTTCTTCCTTTTTTTCTGATGCTGTTAAGAGGGCACTCGTAATTCCAACTTTCTTCAATTCTTCTACTAATTCACCTGACTGATGCATCTGCAGCATGATGTCGCAGCCTCCAACAAACTCTCCATTGATGAAAACTTGGGGTATTGTGGGCCAGTTTGAATATTGTTTGATTCCTAAAAGATGCAACATGTTCGTTAAATGAGGTAACTTCAGAGTTAGTCTGACTGGTTAGGCCTGGAGATACTCAACAAAACATTCTTGTTTCAGAATATAACATTTAATCACATAAAAATATTAGTTATTCAAATATCTACATATCTATGTAGTGTATTGTAATAAATACTTATATCAGTTTTCTAGTAACCTTATCACAAGCTCTGCTTAGCTTGGGGCTAGATAATGCTGTGGGAATTATCCAGCATTATTTATTTATTTATTGCCTTAGTTCATTGTTGAGCAGTGTATAGTAGTGAGATCCATTATTTGATCTCACAGCTATGAATAAGGAAGCCGATACCAAGGTAAAAATCTGCTTTTTTTAATTCTGTGTAGATATTCATGGATACTTACGTAAGATATTTATTTACACTTAGGGTGCTCACAGAACAGGTAGTAAGGAAATAAGTAGGCACAGAAACTAACCTTGTCTGATGGATTCGTCTGCCAAAACATCGTGACTTTCATAGTTAACTGCGTGCATTCTCATTATTTGGACCACGGCGTTACTAAAACCACATCTTGGGGCATCGGGTACACCTTTCATAAATACTACAACCTTTTTATTCTTTACAAGTTCATCAATTTTCTTGATTGTTCCATCGCAGTAAGAGCGATAAGTTAACTTATGGGAGTTGTTACAAATCGGAAATACACTTCTTCGGAGTAGATTATTCATTATTCAGAATATGTACCAGAAAAATCTAGGTAACAATAATTATTCAAAAATTTGTATTTTGCTAGGTTTGCTGCTCCTTTCCCTTTGTTTTTTTCCGTAAACTTTTCCAGGAAGACAGGCAGTCAATTTTTTCAAATTAATTTGCTTTTTCATTGACATTTGAATTTGACATTGATATGACGATGACATTGACTGTACAGTTATGGTAAATAATATTGACGGGTCACGATACATTATTATTATACATTATGATAGTTTAAAGGTCGTATCTTATTTGTAAGCCGTATTGCAGATAAATGTTATTTTCTAGAAATCTTACGATCCGCGATATGATACTAGATAATATTGAAAGTGAAAGCGCCTTGCGATATTAGTCTGTCAATAGTAATCAGCGTTGTCGTTGCCAAGAATTAGTATACTAACATAACTGGAAAGTGCACTCGATATTTAATGCAAAAAGGATTTTGAACCTTATTACAACTATAAAAGGTTATTTTTTAATTCAATTTAGATTTAAGGAAATATGGTCTCGAGAGAGACTCACTTTTCAGTCGCTGTGTCCCTTTCACACATTCGCTAGTACGATACACTGATGAAACTAAAAAGGGAAGAAGAGGGCACTAACTCTTTGAAAGTGGAAGGCTAAAACTAGGTTACACTAGGTTCACCCACCTTAGTCACGATCGCATCAGCGTTTGTGTTGCGCGTGCTTGCTACGACGTACTTTTGTGTGATTTATTGAATTTATTGACTAGAAGACTACAGCAATGCCTTCGTGTGCATTCACCTTGTGTCCAAAATAAAAAACAAAGCCCAAGGCATCACTTTTCACACGTAAATACACCAAAACTTTATCTATTGTCCTTATCATTTTCTTTTGATACTTAGGTACTCGGAGGCCTTTATTCCTACTGATACCCTAGGTATATGGGTGCCTCCAACTACCTATGTATAAAAAATTATTATAAGGACAATAGGTAAACGCTTATTTAAGACTTTTATGTAGTCGGATTTTAGTTATTTATTTAAATATATTTTTTTAACATATTTTTGCTGATAGCTTGAGAATCCTTAACTTCACAAAAGTTTTAAAAACGGTTTTGGAAACACAGAATTCTAATAGGGAAGCAGAATAAACATTTCTAAATAAACCACATATACAAATAAATAAACACAGGTAGTATGTTCTTTATTTAAAAAAAAAATACTTGTTTTAATGATTTATTTCCGTTGAATTGCTTTGCTTAGCATTAAGTTTTATTCTTAAATCTACATAAAATTTAACAATAGCCTAAATCAATAAATGCAAATGATCAAAATCTCGTTCGTCACTGGTCTTAAAATCACAAAAATAAATAATTAGATTATTAAGCTATACAATGTGTCTGGTCACCGGTGTCGGAGACTTTGGGGGGGTGAAATCCGGTAAATTTTATCGACAAATCACTATCCCTATTTGTTTTTTCTCTCTCCATGATAAAATGGCAGCCATTTTGTTTTCTGCATGGGTGCTTGTACTGATTAAGCTATAGAGAGGTCCTAGGAAGACGATAGAGGACTCATTTGATAGCTAATAATGTAGACAATAAAGTAATGATAACATTGTTGCACTTTATATTTTATAATAGAGGAAAAGGGAATTTAAAATACAAAAAAAGCTTTCTTATAGCATTTTTTTTTAATTATTAGCTAGGGTCAAGGGTCATATTCAAACCGTCATAACTTCTAAACTATTGTATTTAGGGCTAAGATGCACGTCTTATTTTGAAGCATACATTCTGTACTATCGTCTAAAAACAAAAAACATGTAGCTTAACGGTTTCGATTTTATGAAAAAGCTAATAATTTTAAAAAAATGCTATAAAAAAGCTTTTTTTTGTATTTTTAAATTCCGTTTTCCAAGACGAATCATACAACACTCATTTGTTGAAATCGAACCAGTAGTTTTAGCGCTAAGTGGGAACATAAATATCGGCTACATACTTGAAAATTGAGCGAACTCACCTGTGATGTTCGATTACAATTATACGAGGCGTTAACGAAGGATTCTATAACTTATTGCAGCGATCTACGAATGTCTGCTTCTGTCACACAAGCTGATCTGAAAGAAATAAATTAATATTCTACCCTACGCCTGGCAGAATACACCCGTAACCTAACGTCTCTCTGACAGCCAGCTTCACTTGTCATTATTTTAGAGTAACCATACAAATTTGATATTTGTTTAATTTTGGCTTGGGACTCAATTGGGTTGGGTGGGACATTATAGAATGCTTCGTTAACGCCTCGTATAATTGTAATCGAACATAACAGGTGAGTTCGCTCAATTTTCAATTATACTTCGGCATTAACGAAGGATTCTATAACTTATTGCAGATGTTTAGAGTATGTTTATAACAAAAGTACAAATATCAAAATCTGTTTGTTGGTTTCAAAACCAAATACGCTTTTTAACATTATAACTATCGATAGGTAACTAATATGAAATACATTCCTTAAGCGTATTATGTATTATGTACCCAATAAAAATCGAAGGCCAAAATTTTTATTGCTCTGCCAAAAGCTGCGCTGAAAAGGTAGTCATCGAATTCACTTACGGATTGTTTTGTTTTGTCGAAGTTAATTTTAATTGCAAATGCAACACAGGCAAGCCCTGAATTAACTGAAGGTTCGAAGGTCGTCAAAAATATCATAAATTATATGTTTAAAATTCAAATAAATGTTATCTTGTTCTGGTACCATAAACAGTACTCGATTTGTACGCTGCGTTTGAGTAAGATTGTTGATTGAAGTATTTGAGAAGAAGCCATAGCAACTAGTTTTTGTAACGTTAAGGATACAATTAAAACTCTGATTTAATGAATAGAGTTCCGAGATAGTATAGGCGCCTGTTGGCCCAAAAAATAAATTCCAAGTCCCAATCGTAGTTAATTAGTTAGTTGATATCGAACAAATACGAATGTGTATGAACGTATAACGATATATGAACGTTTTGTAAGAGCAGGGCGGCAGTAGAAAGTTTTGAAGAAATGCATCATCCAGGGTGCATCCGATTATGAAATCTTGCCATGATGATGATGATGTTCGGTTTCATTCATATCTGTTTTGTTTATTTTTTACACGACATGATTTTTTGGCAGTCCAAAGTGTCATGAAGAAGACGGACCACTGTAGACGCACACTTGAAGGACCTGACGTTAGTGGCGCTTAACAGAGAATCATATGCCATCGGGCAATATAGCCAAAGGCATCAATGCTTCATAAAGAAACAACATTAATAGTTTTGCTTGGCTGCTAAATCCTTATGTCGTATGTATGTGATATAATATCCATAAATTGTATCGTAGCAGTAGAAGAACAATTTGTTAAGTTGAGTTATTGCATTTTAATTTAATGAAATTTTAGGTCTTTTAATTTGTATTGACTGTTTAATATAGGTAGGTAGAATATTAATTTATTTCTTTCAGATCAGCTTTATATGTGTCACAGAAGCAGACATTCGTAGATCGCTGAAATAAGTTATAGAATCCTTCGTTAATGCCGAAGTATAATTGTACATAGGGTGTCAAACTCATAACCTTCGTCCTTCGGTAGTCGGGTAAAAATTATCGGAACTCGTGCTAAATTACGCCACAAATTGCACAAGGCTATATTGCTTAGTCATGTATGATTGATTGCATGAATGCATCAGCATTGCCATATGAATCAGTTGAGCTAGCTAACTCTAGATTGTTTCCAAAAGTCTGCAGGTAGGTAGCTCAATTGTTTCAATTGTAAACACTAGTTCTAATTTGTGTCTATACCAACTATGATTGTAATTAACTGAATAAATAGTAATATGATTGATTGTTTATAAAAAATTGGTTTTTGCTACGTGTTGTTTGAATTGACTTTTAAGTATTTTTAGTCTAAAAGAAACGCAATTTCAAAAAGCATGACAGTGGAGTGTGACTTTAGCCGGTTGCCCCGCCGAACATTTTCGGACATTTCAAAAAAGTTTCATATCTCAGAGCTCTTTTCTCATACAAAAGAAACAGCCTGTTTACGTCACATTTGATGGTTCCAATATGGAGACGTTTTTACTTGTTTCGGACTAAACGAATTTTCAATATCTAACTTTATAATAATAAAGGTATAAATCTATTTAATAAAATCTTATTTTAAAAGGATATTTAAAACGAATGGATATAAGCAATAAAAATAATCATTAGTATTCCTTGTCTTGTTCTGTTCATAAATTATGGTCGTCCTTATAGAAAGAGACGCACCACCTTAGTAATCAGTCTCTTTCAGACCGCGGTTTTTGTGTCAGTGATCCTTCCAGTTACGTTAGTTTAAATATGGGACGAATCAGGAATGAAATCGGCATTCAAGTGTATTTTCCTGATTCGGACCAGTTAGGGCCGAGGCAGTTCGGCTTCGCAGCAAAGTCACTTCCCTAGTCATGCACACTATTACAAATCTGCAACTGAACACTAATAAAAACGGACATGCGTAAAACTGAAAGGCTGAGTCCATAAAATTCTTGGTCCTAGTTGCTAGGTTTGTTTTTCGGAGAACTAAGTCAAAGACGTTTAGTAGACTCATTTTGCTCTATGGATGTCCGTCTCTTCCTCGTCAGTATTGTATTCTCTTTGCACTGGAGCTTGAGCAAGCAAAATCATAAACGATACATATAGTAATTTTTAAACTTCTATTCAAAACATGGAGAACGCTGAAGAAATATTCCATTTTCTCGATGATTTCTCCAAGAGAAAACCGAAAACGATCCCTCAAGAGCTTAATGAATACCTGGCGTACGTCGCCCGCACCGGTGACCCCGTCTACCAATGGCCACTTGTAAAGTGTTTATTCAAAGAAAAGCTTATTAACGTGATTACGGACTTCTATGAAACTACTCCAGGTATAGAAATTCCACCTTATCCTAATGTAGACCCGTTCAATTATGATATTATGAAGAACAGTTTGTTAGAACGTCTCGATTCGTTTACTTCTGCACCATTCACAGTGCAGAGGCTTTGTGAACTTCTTACATTCCCACGAAAACAATACAACCGCATAGACAAGTTCATGCGAGCTATAGAAAAGAATATCCTAGTTGTAAGCACCAGAGAACCTGGCATTCAACGACACTCTGAAACCGAAAATGGAGAAGCAAATGAACCTATTCTTAATGGCTCTGATAATTCAGAATACCATGTTGATGTGGAAATGGAAGACATGTCACGAAAAGAAAACAATGAGCAATGGGCCAGTGAACCTCAGCCGAGCTCTTCTGACACCCACATTACAGTAGACGATATTGAAGCTAGACTCAAAGCTAAAGATAACACTTCTGTGGACACAGTCGAAAAGAAAACCACTGAATATGAGTCTGTTACTCCTCCCGAGTTGAATGTAACTACAGATGATTCGGAACAAAAACCTGAACAAAAATCTCCACCACAGTCTGACACTGAAATCATTGAAAAGGTCCTACAAGAACCAACTAGTACTGTAATAGACCCACAGGTATTAAATGAAGACAAAAAAGATGTAGAAATGAAGACTGATTCTGTAACTACACTTGTGATACCCGAGATTAGAGTTGAAGATGCAGAAATGACTGAACAAAAACTTTTAGAACAGGCAAATATAGAAAAATCCACAGAGCCAGAACCCGAACCAGAAATTACCTTAGAAGCAAAGGTCTCCGATAATGTTGTTGTTATAGATGAAAGCAGTTCAGATTCTAAAGATGAGTCTGATACAAAACAAATCTCTGAAGTGTCAACTTCAAGCGAAGAAAGCTCATCCAGTGACAACACTGACGGCAGTAGCAGTTCCCCAAAGACTGACGAAGGCCACATAGATATTCAAGAAGAATCAAATCAATCAGATACTGTAGAAGCAGCAGAAATGCCTAAAGAAATTGTTAATGAAGCCTCTCCTAGCCCTATTGAAGAAGTTCCTGCCAAAATTGAAGCGGAGAACTATTCAATATCAGATGTTCAATCTGTACCCCCTGCAGAACCTACCACTATAGAATCCCCTGTAGATACCCCTACAGTGACTGAAGTTGAGGTAACATCTCAGGAAATAGAACCTACGCCTATAGTGGCTGAAGAGAAGAGTGAGGTTGACGAAAAGCTTACAGAGGAAATGGAAGAACCAGATAAAAAAGAACCTTAGTGCACAGTAAGATGATTTGTAAAATTCAGCATTTAACTATTATACGAGTAAAAAATAGTGTAAGTTCATCAATCAAACCAACATTTTATGACGGTAATGTGTCTATTTGTGTTTTCTGACATGGCATGTACATGTATTTAAGCTATTTTAGCCTCTATATTTAAGTACAGAATAAGTAATGAATCTTAGTTTATTAAAAATTGTATTAATTTTGTAATTGTCTGCCAAAATAAAACAAAAATTAATTTAAAAGTTTTTTACTTATTGTTCCTACAAAAAGTAACATTTCCTAAATAATTTTGTAAAGCACCAGCCCTAACAATTAGTTTCTAAATTAACATCAAATATTGCAACATCATACTTACAAATAAAAAAATAGAAAATTGTATACTTTCTCTAAACTAGCTATTAAAATATCACAATCATTTTATTCTAAAAATACCATTTACAACTTATCTATCTTGTACTTATTTACGAAGTTACCTTAGGACTAAGGCTGATTTCACAGTCATGCTGACAATCGGCAAGTACCTAGCATGTTAGCTTTGTCAGCGCGGGATGGCAACTGAGTACCGACAATACTGTGTTGCTTTAAAACTAGGTAGATAGGTACTCAAACACCGTTCGTCAGTGTAACTGTAAACTAAGCCTAACAGAACCACAAATAGGTGCCAGAACCTTTGTAGTTCTATTATTTCTTGGGACGAGCGAGAACTTTCAGTTCATTCCTCATGATCTTCCCGGCTGCATTCCTCGGGATACTATCTACAAACATCACTCCGCCTTCTAGATGTTTATACTTCGTTAGTTTTGAGGCCACTGTATCGTAAACATCTTTCTCTGTCAGTTTCTTTGATGGTTTAAGTACAACGAAGGCTTTGGGGATCTCGCCAGCCAACGCGTCTGGGACACCGACAACTGCCACGTCGGCGACTTCTGGCAGCTCCATGATAACGCTCTCCACTTCTGTTGGGGACACCTAGGAAATAATTTAGGTATAGTTATTGTCTGGTGTGATTTATAATTTTTTTGTGGATTTTAATAGATATCTTTATTTTATTGTTTCGTTTAGATAGGGTAGGTTTATTTTCTTGCTCATGCCCACGATTTCAGGTCAGTAACGTCGCGACGTTACGCGTCGGTCGGCTACTACAGACTGGCGCCGCGGCAATAATTGTACTTATGCGGTAAATAGAAGTCCTGGAGTTTTGTAAATCTAGTCTGGCCCAGAAAATATATTTCTATTATAAAATACAGCAGTTTGTCTTTTAAAGTTTAAACCCTCAGAGGAACAGCGCGTTTAATTGCGAATTTCCACCCGGACACTACCGACATAGATTCGCGAGACATGAGGACCCAATTTTATATCTCCTGGCATGCAATAGCGATCTATTTAAAACCTGCTTTAAACGTACCTGGTTACCCTTAACCTTAATGAGTTCTTTAGTCCGGTCCACGATATAGAAATAGAAATCTTCGTCGTAATAAGCTACGTCTCCTGTGTGCAGCCAGCCGTCTGCGTCTACGGTCTCTTTGGTCGCTGCTTCGTTATTCCAATAGCCTTTCATGACCTGGAATGGAAAAGGTAGGATAAGACGTAACATAAGTTTGTAGCTTTGATATATTATCTACCATGTAAGACCATAACTTGTTGGTCATAGTTAGGTGGGTGACCCCCCTGTTAAGTTTAATCGATACAGTAATACGTATAGATGGTAATAGGTATTTTGAGACTAGTAGGTATATTTCGGTACTATGAAGAGGCGTTTTATAATGTAGGAAGGTAATTACGAGTCGTAGAACCCGTCACGGGGGTCACCGATCTATGAACGCCCACCATACCCCTGGCCATACCCGCCACATGTTATCTAGGTATTCATGAGTCCAGCCCTATTAACTAATTACCCAACGCAGTATTGTGTATTTGCCACTGATTTTGCCTTAGTTTTTCCTCATTGCACGATGAACTTTGAACCGGAAAAGCCCGTACTACCAAAGACCCCCCCCCCCCCCCCCCAGGTATGTAGGTTAGGTAACCTACATAGCTGGCGGGGTCGATCGATTTCAGCTAGGTAGCTGAGATCGATCGACAGAGTTAGATCTTTTTTGCCCACTTGTTACCTTGTTGACTCACTCTAAGATGTTTGAAGTGATCCATAAACGCTTTTACAACTTATCTCATTCGATCTTAATACTTATTACCATGCAAAGTTATATCTGAGAGTTATAACGGTTTTAAACCATTAGTGTATAATATTGTTCGACAAAAGAAAATGCTTACCTGAGGCCCTTTCAACAGAAGCTCTCCAGACTTGTGAGGTCCCAGCATTTCCCCCGTGGTGAGGGAGAGCACCCTAGCCTGTGTGCTTGGCACGAGTTGGCCTACTGATCCGATTTTATTGAACGGGTAGATGTATGGAGTCATCAGTGTCACTGGCGAACTTTCAGTCATTCCGTAGCCTGGAATTAAAGATAATTATGGGGAGTTGCTTTGTTCGGAGGCTTTATATCTATGTGTAGTTGTAGTTTAACCTTTTCTTATGTTGAGTTATTAAACTTCAACCTATTATTAACACTAATTAAAGGTGTTGATGTCACCTGTCAGTCATGACGTTTTAGGTATAACTACCTATCATGCAACTGATGTAAGCTAAAATACTTAATAGGTAACCTATAATTTCCTCGTAGCACAGATAATATAATATCTACTATGCTTGTAAGTAATTTCCCTACATTATTAAATAAGCACTCTGTTTTCAGTAGCTGTACTCTTATTGTTAGACCTACCTTTGTCATAATAATAAGTATAAAAGCGTTTTTAAAAAAATGTGCTAGATTTATAATATTATTAAGTACCTATTTACTTTAGCTTTTGCTAGCCACCAAGCTTTGAAATCTGCTTAACAATTTTTTGTGCCCAGTACTGACGGTACAAATCGGAATCGTATACGTTACCAAAAAAGGACCCAATTTTTTTAAAGACTTCCAAAGAGAGGTTATCCATTCGTCTGTTTTTTTTTTGTATGTATGTTACGAGATATATCCGCCAATTATGGACCGTATTTGAAAATTCTTTCACTATTGTATAGAAAACTATTCCGAAGGGGTCCCATACAATGTTTATCTCCAGGGGATTAGTATTTATCCCGCAAAACTTAAAATAAGTGTAAGGGAATTTGAAGTCGGTTTATCGTTTTTTAAAACACGCCATATTATTAACGATTAAACCTATGAAGGTCTTCGACCAACGACAAAAGAATAAAGACCTCTCCATTATTTATTGTAACCATGTCCAGCCAGGTCTTTATTCTTTTGTCGTTGGTTACACACCCATACATATTTTTACCTTGCAAAAGTCTAAGTTCTTCCTTCGTCTTTTCACACTTGAGCAGGAACTTCTCAAAGATACTGTCAGTAGTGGGTGCGGCTCCCACCATGATGGTGTCCACGGATTGGAGATGTTCTTTCTTCACCAACGGATGTGTGGCTAAGAATGCGAGCAGAGAGGGAACCACGAATAAGGTGGTGGGCTCATACTCTTCCAAGCATCTAAGGTAATCTTCTGGCGTGAACCTGAAGAATGCAAACACAATTTTTTTTTATGAAATTTTATTTTTGAACTGATTTAAGTTTTGTCATAATAATGTCAACAAAACTCTCGTTACGTAGGTAATTCTGTGTGTTCTAATTCTTCGCGCTAGTAGGTACGTTCTTAGTTCTCATAATTGATAATAATTGTGTCTATTATAATCCTAGTATCTTAGAATACCTATAACGCCTGCAGTTAATCATTCGAGGATACTAAATAATCTCTTGGGGAGCTTTGCTCCCTTCGTAAAGTTGAAGGTTTTTGTAGCGTTCGCTCTTACCTCGGCATTGTGACAATATGGTAGCCAAGACGGAGATTGTAGTTAAGAATTCCGTTGAAGCCGTAAATGTGGAAGAAGGGAGGAACAGTCAAGACACAGTCACCTTTACCTGAAAGAAAAATAATAGCGTGAAGTTCTAATAGGTACTGCCTACTCGTTGTTTGGTTTGTTACGACTTTTATTCGGTACTTAGGTACACGATGAAAGAGATGATATGAGATGATTGTACGATTGATTCTCAACTAAACTGATGCCACCTACATTATCTTTCGTTTTCGTAGCCATGTTAACCAGGAAGTCAGATAGTAATTTTATTGGTAAAATCAGGCCAATGTGTGTGTGTAGGCAAATATGAAAAAAAGGACGGAAGCCCAATGAAGTTACTACTTTTCAATACTATTTTAGCGATTCAAATTCCATCCAACCAAACTTTCGCATTATTTTAGTGTGATACTTTTTTAGTTACCTTTTGCTCCTTCATATTTCATCAGTTTCGGCCAATGAACCTGCTTCAAGTTGGATACAAGGTTCTGGTGGGTAAGCATGACTCCTTTGGGCATGCCAGTAGTTCCGCTGGAGTACGGGATCAGGCAAACGTCTTCTGGACTGACAGTAGGTATATCCGCTTTGTGGTCTGCCATGAGTAGGGATTGCAGACCATAGATATCTGTAATAAGAGGATTTTTTTTTAATTGTTGTAATGTTTTAACGCATTTGCTGCCTAAGTAGTATATGCGGTGGGAACTGAGAAGGAGCAGCAGGCAGGCGAGGACTTCTATGTACCTACGTAATGATGGGCAATGAACGTGTTAGTATTTAGACTATCAGGGCTGAAAGAAAGGCCATTAGAGTTACTCGATGGCAGTAACCATACATCAAATTAGATATACCTCTACTTAAAACTATTTTAAGTCTAGCGATATCTATATATTTCTAGAAATCATGAAATGAACGAAGAGCGACAAATTTATAACGCTCAATAAGCGTTCAATACCAATCAGATAAGCTATGTGCCATACCCAGATTAAAGTTTTTCTAGATTCCATAAAATAGCTGTAGACGGTAGACATCGTCGCAGGCTTGCAACTAGCGCCAGTTTTATAACTCAAATTAGGTACTTAGTAATCCTAGGCTTGAGATGAGTTATAAATATCAGGAAATAAAAACGCATTATTTTTATAGCATACATGGAGATCAAAAGTCGTAGAGACGTAGACGTAAGTAGGTATGCGGATCGCGAGCCTAAAATGGAGATGGGCAGGACACGTTGCAAGGCCGGATGACGGCCGATCGACCAAGGCGGTCACACTTCGCCCCTACCGGGTACACCACTACCCGGTAGGGGCGAAGCGTCCCCAAGGTAGACCACCTGTCAGATGGTCGAACTACATAGTCTGGGTGGCCGGAAGACTGTGGATGAGGCTCGCACAGGACCGAGTTGACTGGCGCGTAAAAGAGGAGGCCTATACCCAGAAGTAAGTGTCAGTGGGCCGATGATGATGAAACATGGAGTTCATAAAACATTTTTTTATAGTCTATCATAGTCTATTTTATATAGAACTTCGTTTGACCACAACGTCACCTGATGGAAAGTGACGATGTGGCCGACTGTGTATCACGAAGATCTCTAGATCTCGAAGACATCATTCACTCTTGTCACGACATTAGACGACTTTGCAGTAGGATAGGACTGACAGATAGGTATCGGGCAGAACTATGATCCAATCCAAGAATGTGCTGAAAAGTCCGTCTTAAGTCATAGGTACGTTAGTATTATTATACGGTAGGTATATTCTCTGCTATAGATACAGAACGGACTTTTCAGCACGCTCACACAGACATTCTAGGAGTCTAGTCTAGATAATCGAAGAAAACATTCCTCTAGCCTGCCAGAAAATGTAATGTACTTAGAACACCTTGATAATTTTGACACTTACTCTCGACTTTATCATCATTCCCTCCAACCCAAATGGTGCCCTTATAGTCCTTCAAAGACTTCCGAACCTCCTGTGCAACTGGCATGAACATCTCTATTGTAGCGATGCATTTCACGTTGCAGTCTGCAAACTGACGCCGCACCTCCTCTGTGGATAGAAATAACGTTTTATTAAAAGACTGTTACGTACTGACTGTCGGAAATAAGGACTAGACTAGAATAAACGAGGCGGAATCTAGGAGATCATTGGTCCATGAGCAGTGCATAGCTCCTTACCACGAAGCTAGTGCATAAATTGTTAAATGTGCCATTCTAGGCTAGCTAACAGGAAATTTAATCTAGCCCATATATTATTACCCATATTCATCGAAGAATAGGTATATTATTACCTATTCTTCGATGAATATGTATCATCGAAGAATAGGTAATAAGCGCTAGATTAAAGCAATCACTGCCCAGCCTTGGCGGTGCGACCCGCAGGGGTCCGGCACCGTCGCGACGGTGCCCCATGCAGCTGGCCTTCAGCATGTGCACCCTGGGCACCCAAAGTGTTAAATTGATTTTGTTTCCTGCGTATTGTAAATGAGTAGGTACCTACATACGTACATAAGGACACGGTTTTTGTTTTGGATTGGTAGGTAGGGAGATACCTTCGCTGAAAAGTTTACTGAACAAGGGTGTTAAGAAACAAAATCTTGGGCATTCGTTTCTTAACCTAACAGCTATTATCATTCAGTAGGGCATGCCCTTGAGTTAGTATTAAGTATTAAAATTATATATTTATCTGCCCTTGATCATAGAATTAGACAGCAGTGTGTTTTTATTCTATGCCCTTCATTTTGGTAAGCCTGGGGCATTCGTTCGTTCGTTTCTTAACCTAACAGCTGTTATCATTCAGTAGGTTAGTATTATTTATTTGGCACACAAAACGGAACACAATCAAAATATAACATAATAGAAAGACACAATATTAAGATCTAGATTGTATCCCTAAGTATGTGCACACAGCATCATTTATACAAACCAGTTCTGTGTATACAAATATTGAATAAGTTTAAAGTATGCATTAAAATTAAATTACAACAATCAATGAGCAAAACAATAAATTATTTGATTTGATTTGAGCATGTAGCACCAAAATAAAGACAAAATTACAAAAAATTATAACCACTCTCCTTAAAGAGAGTGGTTTCAATATCTTTTTTAAATTTAAATATTCTATTGTTAAAAATATCAATATTAACACTATTATTAATTAAAAGATCATTCGTATTGACGACACATTCTAACCATAGGGTTGTAGTAAGAGGTGTTATTGGCATCTGTAGGGCGAAAGTACGCCGAAAGGGATATCGAGATCTTGGCCTGGTATTTAAACTAATAGAAGATAGTAACACAGGAGATTCTATTGCTGAGTGAATAATATTGAAAAAAGTGATCATATCGAGATATACAAGACGGGGTTCAAGAGACATGAATTTGAATTTATTAAGTAATAAAATAATATATGTATTTATCTACCATTGGTCATAGAATTCCACAGCAGCGTGTTTTTATTGATTTGGGTATCTATCTAAGCCTAGGTAGGTCATTCCTTTACTCGTTTCTTAACCTAACAGCTGTTGTGATTCAGTACCTCTCTAGGACATGCCCTTGAGTTAGTATTAAGTAAGTACCTAAGTATTAAAATACATAATTATAATATTATCTGCCCTTGATCATAGAATTTCGAACCACATCAGCGTGTTTTTTTTCTTCAATTCAGAAAATTGAATTGGCGAATTGAAATTCTGTGTATGTAGATATTTCTGAATTGGATTGGAAACCTCTCCTTTTTTAAGTCGGTTAAAAAGTACCAATGTAACAAGGAATTTATGCGAGGAAAGTGTGTAAGAACATGTCAGATTATCTAGAAAAAACTTTGGACGAGTTTTGATCCAACTCGAAAACTAACAAACCTAACAAGGTAAAGGTTTTTTGTTCGATTCTTTTTGTACTTTACCTTAAAAAGATTGAAATGAACAAATCACAGTGACCACTTTATTTTCTAGTTTTACTTATATGTAATTTGAATTTTGTGACGTGTCCAAGAGCCCTGTAAGGTCTAAAGGAAATAAAGCACTTTGATATATTTTGATACTTGACATGGGATAAGGTAAGTATCTGTAGGTACCTACCTAGTACCTCTACAAGTGCTAGGTACCACAGATACTACCTACTGACTGTATAAGTATAAATCGTTTTCAGGAAGCAACAGTTTTAATCATGACATCGCATTTCTGTTCGATAAATGTAGGACACAAGTTTAAGTCCCAGATGTCATCGTACCCCGACTTGTTTGTCTGTTGTAAATCTTTATCGTTATAAGTTTGTAAGTAAACAACATTCATTCATAGTGATAACGTTTGGTTTGTTATTTGCACAACACGTCGTGTTATCATCTCTGTGGGAGACATGGCTGCATCAATTTTATATGGCCTACAGCTACCTTACTATAACTTAGATATAACTAACGACCTCTATATAACTAATATACATAGGTTAGTGGGAACCATATAGGGCGCATTCCCACTGTGTTGTAACGTTAAAATCGTTGAACGACTATCGTCTCTAGCTGTTCCCATCATAACAATAAATATATCGTCACTACAAAAAAAGTCGTGGACAACAATTAATCGTGCATTTATATGATATTTTTTTATATTTACCACACCATTTAAATATAGATACGTATATAAGCCATGATGCTTTAAACTGCTCGACTATCTGTCGTCTCGACATACCTAATGGAAATGTGCCCTTATGCATATTATTTAACAAGCTAGTGATTCAATTAGGTAGGTACTTTACTTTTTCAACTTGCTACATAATAATTTATGAGATAGAGGGCTAAATGAGCAGTTTGTAGGTCTCTACCTACCTCTGTACTTAGTAATTCCTTCTTACGATATGAGTAACTGATTGGGCTCATAAAATCCCAGCTTCACTGAAATGATCGGAATAACTTTCCTGAGCCAGAAATAAAAGCCTACGCAAGGCTTCTTTTTATATTACCGACTAAAGAAAAGCAGTTTCTATGTTCGACTGTACATATGTTTTTTTTGTGACTTTTGATGTTCGTTGATTTCTACGTCAATTATGACCCGATTTGTAATATTTTTTCGCTATTGCATGGAGAATGAACTCATTAGATATTTTTCCCGAAAAACTTAAATAACAGTGTAAATACTCAGGAATTTTAAATCGGTTTTTAATTTATTCAAATTATCCTGTATCTATTTGCGCGTGTGAAACCGCTCTCAGAAGTTATACAATGATCGTTACCTGCAGTGTAGAGCGGATTAGCGAACGTAACAGTAAGTCCCGCTCTCATGGCCCCGTGGACGAGCACCGTAAATTCTGGCAGGTTCGGCAGGATGAGGCCTATCCGCTCGCCGGGCTTCAGTCGCAGGGGGCCTGCGAGTGCACCCGCGCAGCGCTCGATCATCAACCGCATCATCGCGTAGTCGTAGCCGCGGCCTGACGCACCACATGTCTAGGAAAATTAATCGTTATTAAAAGGGACGTTTCTTAGATAAACTACTATATTATTTTTCCATGTACTTTACCAGTTCCTACATAGGGTTGTTCGTTTCGTGTTGGCGCGAAATTTTATAATATGATTAAAATCGTTGATTTGCGGTTCCGTTACTTTTATTCCTTGAAGAATGTAGAAAAAATTTAAAACTACTAACAAATTTGAATCTCGCGCCAACGCGAAACGAACAATCTTAAGTATTTATTATAGAATTTTGTCACTGTGATTCTAGACTACGTTCATTGAAGTTTTTAATGCAATCAAGCACAAAAAAATTGATAACAAAATACGCGTTTTAAAAAATCTCACGACTTCTCACCAAGGGGAGAAAAGCTGTCGATGAATCGCTTGACGTAATTTATGGATACTTCCGAAGGTAACAAAGCACTGATTGTGAGTTTTTGAAAATTTAACCTGAACACTATTAATTAATTATTGTATACATAAATTACATAATAGCGAATTCCACAAACGCTGTCCTGTCCAAACTCCATAGACAACATTTTGATTTTTCCGAATTTTCGGAAACACTTCTCCGGAATTCAAGGCATCTAGATAGGGCATCTAGATAAATACCTATTATTTTGGGATAAAGGGCCTTAGCGATATCATTTTCAGGTTAAAGATTTCCAGAAACGATTGAAGAATGGTGGCTGGGAAGCGGTAGGTCCTCTGCACAGCACGATGTCCATTGTTGTTGTTAATTAATAATTTTAATAACCTTATTTATTTGGAGGGGCTTAGGTACTTCTGCCCTTCTATTAAATCTTACTCAAAGTGGGTTATCTGGTATTAGATAACGCAGGCCTGTCCGTCCGAATGCATAACCGGTCTCGAAAGTTTAATAAACTCGTTTGTGTAAATAAAATCCATATGTAAGAACTTGCCAATACTGTTAAATATGGCACAGCTACTGGGGAAAGTGGACCTGCATGGTTCAAAGTCCAAGCGAAAGGACATGCCTGGCTCGGTTCTCTTACGTTGGTGAGGAATTTTGAAACCTATTTCAACATCGTAAAGGTGCTTTTTCGAAAGCATTCGTGGTGTAATATCGAGCCGTACTATCGTACACTCGGGCTTATCGTTAGCATTAACGTTAGAAAAAAAAATACATTTCTGAACTTTGAATTGTCGCTCGTAAAGTCCAAACTCCAGTCCAGTCGATTGTTGATTTTGAAATACGTTGTAAACATAAAGATAAATATTGTACCTACTTAGTTGGCACGACGACGATTCTCGTAAATATACACAATAATAAAGATAAATATGCTACACTATTTGTTTGGTAAAATGATAAGAACGATAAATGCCCTAGAAACATTGAGTTGACTAGACCACCTTCCTCCTGATAAGGAATCAACGCAATTGTTTCGAAAGATAACTAATTAGTCCCAGACAATCAAATTAGCTCAAAAAACTGGGCTGACACCGATTTTTTTAGTAGTTTCCTTTGGAATTCTGGCACTGGCAGTCTAAATTTTAGCTGTCGGGGTACCAGACCCGTTGCTTCATCCGCCATCTTTGTTTAGCCCAAAAATTGTTATTAAAAAAAAAACCGTGTCAAATCATAATTCGACTGTGCTAAATAGGTAGAGTTGTCAACAACAGCCTAGTGAGAAAAAAGAGCAAATAAGATTTTGCCATTTTACCCATTTAAGACGATGTATCTGTGTAGCTTAGGTACCTATGTACCTAAGCCGGATATGTATCAGGCATGTTGCGACCTACCATCATATCCCGTAGGATGATCTACCATTTTATTTCAGAACTTCCATGCATGTGCATACCACTATGCCTACCAAGATACCAATATCTTAAAGTTGTATAAATATCCGATTCTTGGGTAGGTAAACATATAAATTGGTCTGTGGGTTCTTGGCAGCATTGTGTAACATATCTACCACGACGGTTGTGATACCCATGCTTGAAGGTCATGGATCAAGGTAAAGGTGAACTGGTCTGTTTTGATACAATTTCATTTAAATATATGTAAATATGTTTACTTTAACCCCCATTGCCCTTTCAAAGGAAGCTAACGAAGGTTCCCAGTTTAAAGTGACGGTATCCACCAGCGTAGAAAGAGAGAAGTAAAAATATCTAAACGGTGTTAAAAAAAACTTTTTTAAAAAGCAGATTTTATATCATCTAGGACCAAAGCTGCTTTGGAAGACAAATCCGACGAACTCGACGACAATTCGACGAGGTTTAGTCGTTTCGTTTAGAAGTTCCTATGGCAACCCTTTTGCCCCCATTATCGGACTAGCTCGGTGGCTCCACATAACATTGTCACCGAACTTATGCTAAATTCCAGCTCAATCGGTTGAGAATAACTGGTCTAAAATCCAGTTGCAAGATTTCTCTCACAGAAACCAACAGGGCAAGTAGAATAAAAGTGTAAAAGTAGAATAAAGGTAGAATATCGAATAACATAATAGTAATCATCGAATGATCATGTACTCGTACTAAGAGCTGAGCCTTTATGTGTTATTTGTATATACATTTTATATTAGTTAAAAAGCAATGTTTTTTGTTACACAAATAAATATTTTCTATTTCTATTACTACTATGATATTAACTGAAACCTTTGGTATTGTTCACACAGACCTCAAAGGTTGTTCACGACTCAGCTGAAAACCGGCACTGATCCAATAAACCTAAAGGTCAGGGCGCACCGCTACCACACAGTACAAAAATTTATATTCAAACCTAGGTCACTTTTAGAGGCATTTTATGTTGGCAACATCAGATCACAGACAGCTTGCGAGGGACTCTTTTGAACACTTGTTGGAAACTATTTTGTCACTGTAAAATTTATGTATTTTTAAAGTTCAAGCCTATATTTGAATTCACACTTTTTTGCTGTGCTGGTGTTGGATTATGTGCGCAGAGCTTTAGCATTAAGTAAGCCTGAATATGTAAGTACTAGCTGCTGCCCGCGCCCTCGCCCGCGTTTTATCGGGATAAAAAATAGCCGAAGTATATGTTATTCCAGGTCCCAAACTACATATGTATACCCATACCAAATTTCAGCCTCATCGGTTCAGTAGTTTTTGCGTGAATGAGTAACAAATATCCATCCATACATCCATCCTTACGAACTTTGAGATTTATAATATTAGTATGAAGGATTCCGTTATCTCTATCCCTATGAAACAGAAACTATTATTCCATTAACACGTAGGTACTATTATGCCATTCCTGAAGCTAAATAATCTGCTCGAGTTTCCTTGTTCAGAAGGAAACAATTACCTAATAGGTAGAGAAACCGAGAAACCGTGATGCATAAAGTTGCATCGAAATATATACATTAGTGTTCAGACGCATTGTTGTGTTAATAAGAACAAGATATATTTTTTGGTAGCATCTTCAAAATTTGTGTTGACGCATCCATCCGTTTTGTACCATTAAAAATTAAAAGTACTTTGATTTGACTCTTCGACCTTATATTTATGACAGACAATCTAGGACTGGAGGTTGCGGGTTCGATTCTCACCAACTACAGGACAATAGTTCCTCAGCTATACAAGACAATAAGCCAGACCGGCTTCTCTTCCGTACAAGTGAACGGTCTACTGACTTAATGAGTAAAATTAAGATACACTAGAAATCTTAATCACGTTCATTATCGTCATATAAGTTCATCGTAGATCGTACGTACCTACCTATGTAGGGACAGAGGAATAGGTAGTATACTTTTTCGATCACTTCTTGTCTATCCTATGGTTGCCTGGAAGCTGGATCGCTCTTAGCAATAAGGCCGCCCATTGTACATTATTTGTATTTTTTATGTTCTCTGTTTATAATTTTTTGTTATTTGGTGGTGCATTAAATATTCGTTTTATTGCATTATATTGAATTGTAGAGGTAGGAACCTACCAAAATCTACGTTGAATTTGGGCTCTCAGTATTTCTCCACTTCTTTTCAGAACTTCCCCATACGAAAGATATTAGTTTCTCTGCCAAGCATCCATGACAGCTAACCTTGCCCTTCAAATGATAAACTATTTATACCCTTGTATCACAACGTCCGCATAAAAACAACTCAATGTAGCGCAGTGAACTTTGTACCTACCTATAGCTATAATTGAGTGCACAATTCAATGGTTTTTAATTGAACTGCACATCAAGAGCTATTTAACTATAAGTAGGTACATATCTAAGTACGCCTATTATGTATCTAGGTAATTGTGTTTTGTTAACGTGGACATACTTAAATGAAGGAAGTAACAGGATATCTTTCAGTCTTATTTTATGAAAAAGAAAAGCTAAGGTATTTCCATAACTTATTTTTATGCGACGTCAGCAAAAAGGGTAATGCTGGTTCGATTCCGTTCGCGTCCATTTCAAATAAACTTTGACTTCACTGAGCTTCATTAAGTTGTTTATTTCATTTTTTAGTTAGTTAAGAAAAATTATATTAAACCTAACCTTGTATAAAACCTGATTTATAACGAGCTATACACTTAAATAGGTACTTATAAAATTTTATCGTCAAAAAAAAACAATTAAATTTTATAAACTAAATGACCTCAGTGAACCTCATTAGAATACACTTGCACATGCGGTGCATTGATGCAAGTATTTATCTATACTATAAGTACTAATAACGTATGTTAAGGAAGATCGTTGCCTCCTAATACAGGTATTTAATACTTAAAAGGAGGCTCCGATCAAATTTATAAAATTTATTGTAATATGTACTTTAATAATGAAATAAATATTTTGTATTGTATTTGTATTTGTAAGTATATTAATCAGTTGGCAAAAACACGTATATAGACCAAATGCAGACAATACAAGGTAAAGTGCAGTATTAAATTAAAACTATATGTACAAATAATAATGTTGTTCTACTATATAGGAAATCTATGTATTTACCCAGGACATCATGGAAGGATGTAGTGTTTAAGGACATAGTGTTTAAGGACATAAGAGAGTGTCAAGCTTCCGAAGACGACGCGCGACGACGTCAGCGAGGATAGAGTGAAGTGGACGAAATCAATTAGGAAAGGTGACCCCACCACCATATGGGATAACTAGCTGGGAAGAGAGACTCTATGTAGGAAATAACTATCCATACTAATATTATAAATTTAAAAGTAACTCTGTCTGTCTGTTACCTTTTCACGATTACGGCTGAACGGATTATAATGAAATTAGGCAGTATCCCGGGACAGACATAGGCTCTATGAACAGCGCGTGCGAAGCAGCGGACTGCAGCTAGTCTTAAGGCTGGGTTACCCGGATGTAGGGATTTTTTAACTGTCCGTACCTCAATAACTAGAAGGCATATAGTTTTGAAATTCAAACATATTATAGTTGAGGATATTTTCTAATGCATCACTAGACAAAAACACGATTGGTGACATTTCACCCGATCAAAAAAAAAATCAAAGTTACCTCTAAATGAAACTTTAAATGATCACTGTGAATAGAATAATGAATAAAATGACACAAATTGTATACCAAAACATTGCAAACGTTATTACGCGTACATCACTAGAAAATATTTTTATATGTCATACAAATATTTTTCAAAGCACCTAAATAACTACAAAATAGTGCTCGGCTGTCTGCGCACCGTCTTGCTTTTAGCTTGCGTCTTGCAAGTGCTAGGCTCACCTCGCCTTAAATAACAGGGAAAATTATAACGTCAAATATTATTGTATTATTTGACATCAAGTGTACACAATAATGATGCTGGTTGCCCCAAGCTGAAGACAGGGCGCTATGGTGCTCGAAGGCCTATCACCAACACCACCCAACAGTGGACTATTATTATAGGCTGATGATTATGTATACAATAAAAAAACTATAAAATTATAGGAAGGAACAATCGAATTATCATTAACAGAAACTTTGGAATCTAATGTAAGAGCTTAGTTCAGTAAAATATGGCTCAAAATTTATATAAAATAAGTTAATAAAACTCACCACTGAAGGGCTGTCCGCCCAAAGCTCGAAGTCCGAAAAAACGTAGTCAGTCAAAGTTTCCTTCCCAACTTGTATCTCACCCCATGGCGAGTTCAACACCTTGCAATCCGGCGCCGGCGCAGTTTGAGTAGCCAAGCATCTACTCAGAATACTATTACTACAAACACTAGTTTTCTTCTTCCCATTTTTAGCCGAATTTATAATTTGCCGCGCAACATTACCGCGTAAAACTTTCAGAGACATGTCTGTATGCTCGCGCGCGTCGACTGCATATGACGTGCGGGTAACGCCTCCGCTCTGCTTTTGTTTTGGCGCGTTCCTACAAGGGGGCAAGGTCCACTCTCGTATACTGTAAATACGAAAAGCAACAAGATTACACGCAAACGAAATAGGCGCGCCCGCCACTTGTATCGAAGGGATGACCTCGATTTCTTAACGGGTTTCATTAACGATTCTGGACTTTGGTAGTTTTAATGGCTAATTAACTAACGTTTTGTCATAGATGATGGTTTTATTCAATAATCCGTTCTTAATAAGGTAGGAGGACCTTATTAAGAACGGATTATTGAATAAATAACTAATATTATAGATGTCAAAGTTTGTATAGATATTTGTTACTCATCATCATCATATCAGCCCATAAATGTCCACTGCTGGACATAGGCCTCTCCCATACGACGCCACAAATAGCGGTCCTGAGCCGCCTCCATCCATCGACTCCCTGTGACCGCTACAATGATGTCGTAAGAACCGACTAAGGGAACCTACCAGAGGAAGGGCAGCAGCTTCTTTCTGAGTATTTTTCAACACCAACACCGCGATTATCAATCCGCCTGTCAAGCGTGGTGATTATGGCAAATCCCTCCTACATGGGAGACCATCCACTCGATGGACTAACGACATTTGTAACTCTTTCACGCAAAAACTACTGAACCGATTAGGCTGAAATTTGGTATGATTATATGTAGTTTGGGACCTGGTATAACATATAGGCTATTTTTTATTCCAATAAAATGCGGACGAAGGCGCGGGCAGTAGCTATTATTCAATAATCCGTTCTTAATACGGTCACTAAACTAACAGAATATTTCTTGATATTTTTATTAGGGACGTTTAGAAGTATCTTATAGGGTGAACCATGATGATAACCCATTCTTTAAAATGTTACAAAGCAATTAATAAAACAATAAGATAAATAAAATAACAACAAATATATTGTGTCACGAAATTCGTGGCGAATAACCCGCTATCACTCATTAATTTAACCTACTTCTAATTAATATTGTTTACCATAAATTCACGTTTGTCTATTAATTATTATGTTTTGTTGCATGGCTTTATTTGTCATAAAAATTGAGTACTTAGCCACTTAATTATTACTATTGTATTCAAATATGTACAGATAAAATAGCTAATTATTCGTTATTAAAAACAAACATAACAGGAAATAGTTCATACCTACCTTATTATTGGCATTTAGTATTACATTATGTAAGTATCATTTTTGCTCGATGTAAGATTAAATAATAAATAAAAATGATAACAGTCATTATTTGTTCGTGTAAAATTCTAAGCCAATTTTATCTACAACCATCAAAATATAGATATCACGATTAAAACACAATTTTCCCTAAATTACCCAAAATAATCAACAATAATTTAAATAAAATCAACAACCGTACCAATCATTAACAATAACTATGTTATTTTTTTTGTTTGTTCGCTGCTACTTTTTTTGCGAATGTTTGGTGTGTCATAAGTTCCCTGAAGAAGCCATCTTGTTTTGCCATTAGTTCTTGATATGTGCCCTTTTCTATAACAACTCCATTTTCGAGTACTGCCACCTCATCTGCTGATTGTATGGTGCTCAGCCTATGGGCTATGGTCAGAACTGTTCTGTCTTTGCTTATTTCTTTGAGCGCCTTGTCGACAAGGTACTCTGAATAAGCATCCAACGCTGAGGTAGCTTCGTCTAGGATTAGGATTTTCGGATTCTGGAACAAGGGGTTTCTATAAGTTAAGTCTTTCACTGCCCAGGGTGAGCGGTACGCACTGAAGTGGCTCGCTGCTGCCGACGCCGCCACCGCCGCCGCCTCCGCCAAGAGGAGCTCTACTTCGACATGTGCGTGTTACTCTTACTAAGAAATGTATGTATATCCAAAAACCAACATTATATTGTTAATGTACGCTGTGACTTAGTCTCAATTCAATACATTTGTCGACGCGGAATCAGCTTCAGCCAGTTGGGGTTGCTCACTCCAATAATGACACCAGACGAACCAGCCTGCCTATAAATTACCCGCGGGGATTCGTCTGGTGGCTTACGCTGGAGCCTTCGTCACCATCCAGCTCAAGCGGCTAGTCTGGTTCTATCTGACGTCACAGTACATGTGTCGGCTCACCTTGACAATTGCCCTGGCTATGGCGACGCGTTGTTTCTGTCCGCCGCTCAGCTCACTACCGCGCGCGCCCACCTCTCGGTCCCAGCCCTCGTTTGTAGCAACCACTAGCTCGTGTAGGTGTGCTGTGCGAGCTGCGGCTAGCCAGTCTGGTTCATTCTGCAAGGAGATTACTTGCTAGCGTTCATAACTCATTTATTTATGGTGATTCATACGAGTAGGTATTACAGGGATGTTCACACATAAAGTTTAGAGCACTGTGATCTGCCATTAGGCGTACAAATTATATCTGCTTAGCTGATGATGCTGTGTGAATTGTCTAGCATGATTTTTATATTATTACTAGCTGACCCGCCAAACGTTGTTTTGCCTTCAACCCTTATCACTTAGGGGTATGGAAAATAGATAGTAGCCGATTCTCAGACTTACTGAATACGCATATAAAATTTGGTAAAAATCGGTAAAGCCGTTTCGGAGGAGTACGGTAACTAACATTGTGACATGGAAATTTTATATATAAGATTTATAACTAAGCTACAGGTATCATTCTTTAAACTAGATTACTTAAACAATGAGGCATTCCGCCTTACTATTTGTGTATTTGAAGAAGAATAATATGTAGGTAACCATAATCATCAGTACCGCAGCCGAAAGACGCCCTAAGTTAGATATACGAGTAGATCTCCCGTACAGATCGCCACTGTACTGGATCTGTGGAGTAAATCTAGTTGCAGCGCTTTTTATCAAAGTCCATTCAGAAAATTCTTATAATACATAAAGTGAACGAACACATGACTTTCAAATTAGAGTGTCATGGCGATTGCAATATCTTATCAAAATGATATTCCGGCTCAAAGTTTGCTAAATATCAAAAACAGTGTGTCGACCATGTGGCGCGACGGGCAAAGATCCGCCTGCGACGAGGTTGCGGGTTTGACTCCCGCCTTGGGAATTTTTTTTGTATGATTTGCAAATATTTGTTCCAGGTATTCTGGGTATTTTCTGTATAATAAAAAAATATCTATCTATGTATGTATAGTATACATCAATCATCTAGCACCCATAACAAACAAGCTCTGCTTAGCTTGGGGCTAGATGATTTGGTGTGGATTATCCAACATTATTTAATTATTGGTATTTCTTCGAATTTGCAATTATTTTTTAAATCTATTTTAAAGAGCCTAAAAGTTGAGACACGCGTGGGGCATCCAAACAATGGACTTTGACCAGTGCCCTGTTAACACCTGTAGTAATATCAACGTCACACACAGGATAACAAGAAGCATGTATTAATAAGATAAATCAACGTCATGGACGGTTTGTCACGACATCGTCAAATTAACAGGGATTAACGGGGCTTGGATGCGAGCAGCACAGGCCAGACTAGGCTGACCAATTCGAAAAGAGGCCTATACCCTCGTTGGTAGTCAGGAAAGATGAGGCTAGTCAAAGCGAAAAGAGGCCTATACCCTCGTTGGTAGTCAGGACAGACGAGGCTGGCCAAAGCGAAAAGAGGCCTATATCCTCATTGGTAGTCAGGACAGACGAGGCTGGCCAAAGCGAAAAGCGGCCTATATCCTCATTGGTAGTCAGGACAGACGAGGCTGGCCAAAGCGAAAAGCGGCCTATATCCTCATTGGTAGTCAGGACAGACGAGGCTGACTAAAGCGAAGAGGCCTATATCCTTGTTGGTACTCCTGGCAGCGTAGCAATCGCGGCGTAAGAATCGACATTCAACTATGCCAATCGAGATCCAACTAAGCCTGTTGATGTAAAAGCAGACTTAGGGTACCTACCAGAGGAAAGGCAGCAACTTCCTTCTAATTTCTAGATTCTAGAATTTTTTAATTTATTTTAGTACCACTTACATTATGTAAGGATGTGTTTTGTAAAACAAAAGTGACGTGTTATTCTTGCAATTTACGAAATAAATTATTTTTGATGATGTTTAACACTTCACTGCGATCATCAATGGCAAAGTTACTCGTCTCTCGATCTTTTATAGGATACATTTCGAAGAATGCTCGCAGGAACTTCATGACCTGATCCTACCATCACCCTTTCACTCCAGGACAAGCAGACGGCACAATACCATCAATATCTGGTGGATATACCATCCAGTCGTACTAAGCGGTTTTCCTCCACCTTCATCATTTGCACCGCTAAGGAATGGAACTCGCTGCCTGCTTCTGTTATTCCGGAGAATTACAATTTGAATCTCTTCAAGAAAAGATTGAATATGTGTCTTCTAAACCTTCGTGATACACCGATGACCACAACATAACTTTCCATCAGTGTGAGATTGTGGTCAAATGAAGATCTATCGACTATAAAAAAACCATACATAGATATATACATATATAGGCTAATGAGGGTAGCCCCAGGCTAAAATGATGATGATGCCTTACTTGAGTGTCTTCGGGTTCCGTGTAGTCATCATAAGCTCCGTATAAAATATTGTCTTTGATTGATCCACTGAACAATGCAGGTTCCTAAAACAAAAATGCTTTATGTAGTTTGAGTAATTGTGTGACTAAAATTGCATTTCGTAGATAGCTTTTGAAATAAGACTTGACTTCTTTGTTATTGGCAATATTACCTAATGCGGTAACAGCCTATTTATTTTCAGAATTATATTTATTTTTGATTAGCAACCTGCCTCGGCTTCGCACGGGTAGTATATAGCATATCTCAGAGGGCATTAGGTAGGGTTTTCACTTAAAGATCCCAGGCGGCTTGACTTTTTCCACTACAAACAATTATCGTTATATTTCAAACAATTTACACATTACCTTGACAAATTACTTAAAACTTCCATATGAATCGGTCTATCGATTGGCGAACACCGCATGAAAATCCGTTTAGTGGTTTTTGAGTTTATCGCGAACAGACAGACAGACGTGGCGGAGGAATTTATTTCGTAATATGTAGTGATTTAGAAGTAAAATAACATGTTTTATTCCAGACCTTTAGAACTGCCTGTACGAAATATTTCAGCTCGGTCCGGTTATAAGTTTTGGCGTGAAGAGGAAATAAACATCCATACAAACTATCGCATTTATATTATTATTGCGATTATTGTTAGTAAAATTTGCTTCGAACATAAAGGGAAAGACAAGCTGTACTAACTCGTTTCCCTTCAGCAAAATACATATGTATATACAAACGTTCTGCGAAGGCGCTTTGAACTGTTTCGAAGGATTACATTTTTTTGCGAATGTGAGCTTGATCCTGCCTATGTGTGATCGTAATGTCATGTCGCCTGTGTGTGCTATACGTTTTTACCTCACCTCCCTCTATAAAATCAGTAATGTGAAAATATAAGAATCGGAGGGGGTGTTCGGGCCAATTTTTGTTAAGTAGTTACTTCCTTTATGTTCGAAGACAATTTGATAGAACACTTTTGCCAAGCAAAATTGTACTAACCGCAGCCGCAGGTCGCATCTGGGAGATCTCTAGAGCGCAGAGGAGAGATTATAAATATAATCTACCATAATATATCGTTATGGGCATGTGACGCTAATTTGATTCTATTGCTATTGGTTATTTTTATACATCCTCTGCTTTGGCTCTCAGCATTGGCGGTGCGGCCGCAAGAGGCACGTAGCCGAGACTGGGCTTTGGGCTTCTTACCTGACTAACATAACCAATACCTCCTCGGTTGATAACGTTTTTGACTAATATAATAATAATAATAAAGCCCTTTTATATCCTTAATAAAATAAAAATTCACAAAAAAAAAATTATGAATAATGATGAAAATTAACTTAATTTATATTATAATGAGTTTAGGTAATTTAATTGAAATTAATAATATGGATTATTAAGGACCTCTCATCGAGTGAAGGCCTCCTCCATTTTACTCTATGCTTTCCTGTTTTGAGCTTTCTTTAGCCAGTCTAACGACGAACTTTCGAGCCAGTCAGACGAGATAATCGGTCAATAACGTTTTTGACAGACATTTCCATAGAATAGAATAGAAATACTCTTTATTGCACACCAAGATAGAATAACAAAACAGGAATACACAAACACAGAAATAGTTGCACAATGGGCGACCTTACATTATACGTCACGGTTATCAGCTGATTGTTCGATTGTCTTTCAGAGGATACTGCTTTTAATTATGTATGTATAAGGCCCAATTAGACCAAAAATAAAATTCTTAGAATACTACTCACCACTTTTAGTAAAGCTGGCTTACACCGAAAAGCCAACAACAAACTCAGCTTTTCAAATATTTGTCTTACCTGACTAACATAACCAATATGTCTCCTCAACCAAACTGGATCCAGTTCCTTTATATCCACGCCGTCCAGCGATATCCTGCCTTTATCCGGATCATACAGTCTCAGTATCAGCGATGCAACGGTGCTCTTCCCGCACCCAGATCTTCCTACTAGCGCTATTGACTTGCCGGGGTGAAGGTGGAGGCTCAAGCCTTTTATTAGGGGCTGGTTGTTGTAAGAATAGTGGACATTTTCTAGGATTAGTTCGCCTTCAGGCCGCGTTGCTGGCCTTAGGCCTCCTGTAAGAGATTTACATGTAAGTTAAATTTACAGGAATAATTTATTAACAAAGAAAATTACTATTAACCCTTTTGGCATCACGCCAAATATAATAAATTTGGCCAAAATGAATAAAAAATACGCAGAGGCTCACGAACAGGAGGGCAATTCTGGCTCGATAATATATATAATAATATAAATATATATCAAGAACTATCAAAACATCGAGTGATTGCTTCGTAGCAAGGAAGTGTAATTTCTAAATCTACAATTCGATATTTATCGACGGCTTTTCTTTGATGAGTTGCTCGTTAAGTCGCACAAGAACGCAGTTTTTAACGGTACTCGATATTTATGACATATATTTATCCCGTGATAATACACTCAATAAAATATCACGTGATACGCAGAATTGGCACCCAGAGGCTTCTTAAATTGTAAATACTAGTTAATTCAGTTTTTGGATACGAACAATTTAACTGTAAATAAATAGTAATAGCAATCCATTACTGCAGCAAGGAAATATAGAAGGTCTTCTCACAGTACAATCTTTTAATTCTACGTTATCTTCATCTTCAACGGAGTTCTCCAATCCAGCAATAGCAAGTGTGCACCCGCTCAATTGTGATAGGCACTTCTAGCGGGATTGCACATTTTTTGGTTTGTTTCAATTCTTTAATTGTAATTTACTTTGTTGTTAAATTATGTATGTATTAGAAAGGGACGGAATATCACATCATCCTGTATACTATACTAACCTATACTTGGAATGGTTGGCTGCCTATCAATGATGTCCCATAGTCTCGTAGCAGCTCCAATACCCTTGTTCAGCTCCGTATAGAAACTGCTGAGGCCACCTATACTTATACCGACGTACGCAGCGTAAAGGAGAAAAGAGGTGAGGTTGCCAACGGTCAATTGTTCTGTAGCAACCATCCCACCACCGTAGTAAAGGACTAGGATTATTATAGTGTTGCCAGCTAGACCCGTCTGTAATACAAAAATAAAATATTTATAATTCTTAGAACTCCACTCATCGTAGAGTTAGATAAAAGTATTTTTTTTAAAGATACTTTTATTGTAACAACATCAACGCTGGTGAGTTGGAGATCTCCAGAAGGAGAGCGATTTCAAAAATTAATCTTTGCCTAATTTCACAATAATTTGAAAATCCTCGAATATTATATCATGAACCACCCTGATTTTTATCAAACATAGCTAGGAACACTCGATGAAATCCCCTTTTAAGCGTAAAACTGAAATAAAATTAAAACTTTTGAAACTACCATGGTTATTTACAACACTACAGTTAATAACGGGATATTTACCATGGTTTGAGTTTTGAAACTCAAAACTCCATGGTAAATATCCCGTTAACTTTAGTGTTGTCAATAATAATTGGCTCATTCGCTCGGGAGCTAATGTCGGTACCACAGAGATACCCAAGTCAAACTTATATCCAAGCTCTTGTTACTGGACTGCGGAGGGTTATATTTTTCGAGAGTATGTTGTATGTTTGTTTGTATGTATCAGTCATGAGTGTATGAGGTCAACCTAAACGGGTAAATGGTTTTCGGCATGGGAGGTGTCATATGAATCGTGTCGCTCGGCGAGCGCGAGCGTCGCATATTCATGCGGCTTTCAAACAACATGTACCTATATGTACGATTACTAAAAAGATTAAATTATAAAAAATATACATATAACCCGAATGCGTTGTTTTAATAGAAGATAACTGAAAAGCACACAACAAGCTTTTTTTACATCTTTGTGTACCATACTCGTAAGACAAAAACGAAATAACTATATAAATTCTGATTTATGAGAATGTAGAGCAAGATCGGGCAAGTTAAGTCGTAATTGACTAAACAAAATAATGCCCTACATGTTAAAATAACGCAGTCCGTTTTTTTTTAATTTTGTCACAGTGTTGGATTACCTGGCCATATAAATATAGGAGCATCTTTTCTTACCATGGCATAAAAGCTTCCAACAGCCTTAGATTCTTTGTAAGCCAGCTTCAACACATTTTCTATCCTATTTCCGTACATTTGACTTTCCCTTTCTTCTTTACTAAATGCTTTCACAGTCTTTATGTTTGAAATTTTCTCTTCAGCTAGCTGTAAAATAGAATAGACAATTTTTTACCTCGTTGTCGTATCTCGCAGGAGAGATGACGTGAACTGAAATGAACTTTATTGCCTAAGAGCTAGATTCTAAAATATTCTTCAAGCTAACTCAGGCAGTGCACCGCCGAAGTGTTTAGTGTATAATGCCCTTTACGCCGATCCGTGAGCTATGTAATTTACACCCTTATGTCATAGAAATAAAGATTTTACTGACGAACTTAAGCTGATTCTATGTAGATAAATGAACTCCTGCTCTTCGTCTCTTTGCTGCTCTTACGACACCTAAATGCCGAGTTGGAGGGGTTGTACCAAGGACGATCAGATTCATTAGACCACAATGTGAAGGTAAAAAAAACTTTTTGCTCTGACCTCGCTTGTTTCAGCTAAAGAGTCCTGAAGCTGCCTGGTTATTCCACGAACGAATCGTCCGTATATCACAGCTAGTACTGAGACTGGCGGTACTACGCATAGCCCTATTAATGCTAAACTGGGCGACATGTAAAACTGTAACAAATACAATTATATAGGTATGTATGTATTATCATGGTATTATAATATGCTTCGCCAGGACGGCGTTCTGAGATACAACGGTCACGTGGGTAACATAAGCTACGTCATCAACGCCATGGGCGAATCAGAACACGAATCTTTTTTCTGGTGTTAACAGTAAATAGCATATAATCGTAATTCCCCGAGCTCCTACTATTATCTAACAAACAAAATTGACGATTGACATCTTTATGTTTTATTTTCATTGACTATTTGTTTCCCAACTTCCATGTTTGGTCGCAATAAAGTCACGTTTGTGGCAACTACTCCCGGAATGCCAGACCATGTGACCGTAAAGTATGGGAATAGGAAGGCATTTGCCCTGCAGTGGGTCGATCTACACAGGCTAAATCATCATCAGATCAGCTCACAAACATTTACATCATCATCGGCCTTGTTCCGTCTATGTAGACGATTCAGGTATTGCCTGTGGTTTTGTTGAGTTGACATCTCTTCGTGTGGCTCTGCCGAAGCCTTATGCGCCGAACGAACCGAATACCGAATAACCAAATTGAGCAGGTTAACAATTTACATAGTGGTATAATTTATATAATCACTACCACATGATCAGCAGGATCTGAGTATTTTGCATGCCACTAATAGAATATTTTTTTCCTGAAAACGAAAAAAACTGAGTAGGGGGTAGTTTCCCCCCACTCAGTTTCAGAGGCGAAACCCCCCACGTTTGGGCTTAGGTAATACTTAGGTAGGTACACAAAATAAGAAGCACCTTGTCGTTATATTTAACGCGTTTACAAATCTTTTACGTAAGTACCGCCAAACATGGGCTTAAAAAGCACAAATATTTTATTTTTGTCGAATAATCTACGGTTAATTCGCCGTGCGCAGGTGGCCAGTCTTGTCACTATGAAAGCTTGTTGATGAACACACTGGTTTTTTCGCCCAAAAATATTTTCTTTTTTGTAGTCAACAGACCCACGTTGACCACAATCTCACCTGATGGAAAGTAACGATATGGGCGACGACGGTGTATCACGAAGGTCTTGAAGACACCTATTCACGCTCGTTTCGAAGAGACTGTTTGAATAAAATAACGAAAGAATAAAACAGAACCATCTTTCATCTTTGGACGATCTATAGACGATGACTAGGGCACAAGTTTTTTTGACGTATCGTACAAACAGAAGCAAGCAGCGAGTGCCTGCTTCTGTTTGCCGGCTACGGCGGCGGCGCGGCGGTTAATATGCCGTGTAAAATTACTAGTTTTTACGTCAAAAAAAAACGTGTGCCCTAGTCATCGACTATAGATCATCCAAAGATGAAAGATGGAGCTGTTTTATTCTTTCGTTTTTTTATTATATAAGACGTCAATAAGCTTTAAGACATCGTAATAATCATTTTAGTTTGAAATAGAAACACGAGTGTTTCAGCATTTATTATAATGATTATATATTTATTTAAAATAACTAATTACTCAGGTGTTGAGTTACCTATTCAAAATAGGTGCATAAATAGATTATTTGGTAGGTACTACATTTACTGACGTCAACAAGCAAAAGGCAATGAAAAATGAAGGTTATTCAAATTCTAATAAGCTATCATATGTATCAGCCCATACACGTCCTCTGCTAGACATAGGCCTCCCCCATACGACGCCACAAATAGCGGTCCTGAGCCAACTCCATCTATCGACTCCCTGCAACCGCTACGATGTCGTCGGTCCATCGAGTGGATGGTCTCCAATAAGCTAGTCAATTATTTTAACCTTTTTTTTTATTAAATAATAATAAGGGACATCAATTTATTAACTTACCATCATCCCAGTTCCTGCAGCCACCATAAAGAAAGACCTTAACCCATCACTGACATTCTGACTCAGGTTCCTACCAACCAGTTGTGTGTCAGCTGATAATCTGTTGACCAGCTCTCCTGTTGACGTTTTACTAAACCAAGCGGATTCTTGTCGGAGTATCGCACTGTAGACTTGCTTACGTAAGGCTTGGGTCATTCGTTGACCTACAAATTTTATTTAAAGCTTGAGTGCAATAACATAGAAATAAGCCAGCAGTTGTTTTCAATTTTACTTGCCATTTTAACCAGTAAATGTATGATGATTATTATAATTTATTATGAGCATGTACAGTGCGCGTCAGAATTAAGTATCCCCTTTATCTACAAAACATTGAGATGGGGGGGGGGTACTTATTTGTATTACTGTACAACTATATTAACAAAGAACATTAAAAACAAATAATAGAAACAAATTAAAACTAGTATTTACAATTGAAACAATTGAGCTAACTGTAGACTGTTACAAACAATCTATAGTTAGCTCAACTGATACAAATCTATACCAGTCATCTACCTGTTCGCAAAGATAGGAACTACATCAAGTGCATTTATCTTAATCTAGAATATCATGTGTATTGTAGATTATTAAAATGAGTAGTACCTACCTACTCTAGATTCTGATAAAGGAAATAAAAAAAAAAGCTCAAAACATTGAGAATTTAGTATGATAAGAAGTTGAAAGGTCACTTCTTTTTTGTGCATTATCATATCAGTAGTATAAGTAACTTTAACAAAGGAAATTGTTTTAGTGGTTTGGAAAAGTATAAAATTTTTATTTTTTTTTACAGCCCAGATCTAGTCTATCTTATTAGAACAAGGTCAGATAAGGTACCCAAAGATAAAAAAAATTAAAGAGTTGAATTTTTTACTATTCATCCAACAATTTAGGTAAAACAGTAATACATATATAAATGAGTCAATCACATACATAAACTAACCTGATATTGCCATCAAGTAGACCCGTCCGAAGTTGCAAAGTCCTCCAATCAAGAAAACACCACAGAGCATGAGACATAGCGCATCCAGCTTTTCCCGAGCAGCACCTAAGTCACCAGTGCTCGCATAAATTATGTCTAGTACCTGTCCTAGGGCGAAGGGCACCGCCATAGTTACTCCTGACGATATTATAAGGAACCCAATAGCACCTGAAATGTATAGAGATATTTTTTAATTGATTCTTTTGAAGCCTTCCAAACTTACTGATATAACAGAATTATTTGGGGCTTTTCCGTACATTTTAGAAACAGAATGTACTTACTTGTTAGCTTCCATTTCTCAGGCTCTGCTAAACTGAGGAGTCTTCTCAATTCTGAAGGCTTTAACTTTACATTTATCTTATTAATGTCTGTCAAGGTTGGCTTATCTTTTAAATTATCGATATGTTCATTTTTCTTCTCTGCATTAACCTCGCTTGTGTAATAACGTAGTCTGACATTAAATAAACCATTTCTGTTAGGGAAGCTTCTTTCGTAATAGTTTAGTAAGCCTGGCACTCTGGAACGTGAAAAGAACCTACTCCCACATTGAAAACACAAAATACTGCTGGTTGAATTACTCAGAAATAAATTTACTTTTCTATTACATAGTATAGACTCAAAACTATTGTAAATTATGCGTTGTAACATTTTCTAAATAGTTTTTGAATATAAATCAAACCAAAAATCGTGACGTGTTGATTGGCAGCTGTTGTTAATTTGATGATTTATACTATACCATATCATGTCATAATCAGCTGACACTGACAATTTTGTCAACTGAAAACAACACTAACAATGACAGTTTAATGGATAACGATAACGAGATGCAAAGCCAAAATTAAAAGAAGAAGAAGAACGTTGCCCGCGATATTCAAATTATTCTGCGTTGCTTTCAATATGCTTTCAATTAAAAAGAGAAACGTAGATTTGTATTTTTACCCGACTACCGAAGGGCGAGGGTTATGATTTTATTGTATTTATATATTTCTACCGTAGTAGGTACACATGTGACACTTGATGTCGTTAATTCTAGCTATCTTTTAATATCCACAAACTTTTCACATAGGATTATAACCAGCAGAAAAGTAATATGCATAGTATTATAATCGCAGTAAGCTCGAGACCAGTTCGTGTGTGTGGCACCCGTAAGAGAGTAAATATGCCCTTCTATTAGAGAAGGTCCAGAAGGCCTTTCTCAGGTACTGCGTGTTGGGATACCACCCATATTATATACCCGACTGCGTTTCTTTTGGGTTGTCTGGGGTTGTCCCTAGAGGTCAGGAGATCTAATGACTAAATAATGACAATGTGTAAGGTTCTCAGGGGCGTAGTGGATTGTCCGGGACTACATAACGAACTATGTAGTCTCTTTGTCCCAAATAACTACTGCTGAGCGAGGAGACACAAGTTATTTGCGGTCCCGGCGTCACGCACCGTTGCCCGCGCGAGATCCCCTATTCCTCAATCCCTTTCCGCTCTTAACGCTATGCTAGCTCTACATCCAGACCTCGACGTGCTTTCGGGAGAATGGACAACGCTCCGACACACATGCTTAGAATTTGCTGAAGGACTCTAATTATATAATTCATTTCATTGACATTTTAGGATATTTAAAAAACTGACTTTATTATAATAATTTTAATATGTACAACGCTTAGTGATATGTAATGGATTTTATGGAGTATAATTATAATTTGTGTAATTTGTGGCATAAGGTCGTTCAAATAAATAAATAAATGAAATGCCTAATCGTAAACCGTTTTCTATGAAACTATCACTTCGATATAATGATACGTATGGGAATATGGAATATCCAATGGTTGATTTACCTACTTATGATCACTTTTAGTACAGATTTCTTCTTACTAACGAGCATGTTGCACTTATGACCTTTTGCTAACTAGGAAATAAGGATCAGAGAGACGCTAATAATAATGCTATCCTATCCTACTATCCTTTTCCTACTAATATTATGTCAAAGTTTGTAAGGATGGATGGATGAATGGATATTTGTTACTCTTTCACGCAAAAAACTACTGAACTGATTGGGCTAAAATTTGGCATGGGTATAGTTTGGGACCTGCAATAACATATAGGCTATTTTTTATCCGGATAAAACGCGGGCGAAGGCGCGGGCAGCAGCTAATAAATAATACATAAATGCGAAAGTTTGGATGTTTGTTACCTTTTGACGCCTAAACCACTGAAAGGATCGAGCTGAAATGTTGCATACCTCCTCCTCGAATAAAACAAATTTTATCCCATAAATCAGTTCCCATGGGATTGAAATATTATTTATACGTTTCCATAGAAACAGCGTGAGCAAAGCCGCGGGTACGAACTAAATAACTAAGTAGGTACCTATAATTAATATTTCATTGCATATAAAGTCTTCATTCTCCCTACTTAAATATGTCAAACGATAGGTAGGTATTTAATTACTCAAACTTTATGCGCTCTCAGCACCAAAAATTACTGATACGGGATAAAAAGTAGGTAGCCTGATGTTATTCCAGGTCTAAAACTAACTAAGTACTGTACTGAATCTGTTAAAATTTCGGCACGATACACGGTGAAAAAGTACCTCTATAATAAAGATGTGATGCGTGTACGAAGAAGCGGGCGGAAGCTAGTCTTACTATGTAATATGTTCTGATGAGGATAACAAGCATATAACAATATTTATATATGTAATTCCCCCTATACAAACCAATTTGTGATTGAATTTAGAACACACCAATTTTAGTCGAACTCTATCTTAATGCTATAGAATCTCCTTGCGCTAAAAATACTCGACGCCAAACATTTTGTATGGTGCGAGGTGCACCACAGATATGACCGGGTAGTAGGTACATACCTTCTTAATTGCTTCAAATATCTCCATTTATTATTCATAGACATTGGTTTTCTTTTTTATTATACAACACTCCCTAGTACATCTGTGTACAACACCCTTTTGATGCATTCATTCACTGGCTCAATTTTGTATATAAAAGAACACGTCTATCTAGCAAAGAGATAAAATGCAAACTAAAAAAACAGTTTCCAATATACAATATATTTTATTCAATACGTAGGTTATTATTACATAGACATTCAAATGAACGTAATGATAACAAGTCTCACTTTTTTTGCTTAGGTGAGTTTAAACTTAACAGAGATAATATTTTTTGTTACAATTTGCATGATAATGGGACATGTAAGGGTGAAGGTGGAACCACACTATCGTGGTGTGTCACGAAGCGTTAGAAGAATTTCGGTTTCATATAAAAATCTTTGTGCAAGCGGGGTAAGCCCCGCTACTACTACGATAACTGAGCAAGCTTTCATAATAGGGGCCTAAAAGTATGAAACCGATATGCTTCCGAGTCAGAATTGAATGACTACTACAACGTGTGGTTCTACCTAAAGAAACATACCCAATGCATTTGATAAGTTAGGAAATTAGTATAAAATTTATAATTTGACATGAAATCGACATTTACCGTAAAACATTACACATTTGTGTGCACATAAAATTCATATAATAGGTCATCTTTATATCGGTCATCACCGCCGGATCGTAGAATCAGCCTGTTTGTAAAATGGCTAAACGTCACTTAGTCACCTCATTGAATGAAATTAATAAGGTAAAATAAATAACCAACAAATCTAGGTTCGTTTTACAATAATTTTCAATGGTCTAAATATTCTACAAACGGGCTGATTCTACGATCCAGCGGCGACATATACATATCTATCTCTAATATACGTAAATGCTATCGATAATACTCTTATTTAAACATAGAATCACATATTTATTTTCTACAATATTCATTACTTGCTTAGAGCCCCGAGTTCGGTTTCACGATAGTATCGAGACGTCACGTGACATCTCTCTTATCTATGGGATTTGGATCAGCGCCTCTACTGTGCGGAGATGGAAGTACACACATCCCATACACAATGATAAAAGAAAACCCCTTTGGTAAATGGGGGAGCTCTATCGTAGTTAGTATAAAACTTACTTTTATGCCTCGGCGAGGTTAGACTTGCCATGTATGTTAGAGCTCTATGGTTTAAATGGAAAATTACTGGTGTAGCCCTCATATTGTACGGAAAAATTGTTTATTTTTATACACGCAAATTGTATAGTAAGGGCGGGCGTATCCATCTACTAGATCTTTGCCTATACATAATCTTACCATCAGGTGAGATAGCGGCCAAACGCAAGCCTATAAAATGTAAAAAAAGAGACGTCTCGAAGCTATTGTCAAGCCGAACTCAGGGCTCAGTCAGTCCACACCAAATAAATTACCACATATAGAACAAAGATATTAGGATAACCACCCTTATTCGAAATAAATAGACTAGGTACATTACTATACCATTGCTTTTTGCTATAGGAATTCTAAATTATAGTAAGTACCTATATCTATTCCATGAAATTATTTTCTTTTTGGTAGTTCAACTGACAATCAAAATGTCTTAATGCTTTGCCGATTCCAAATTTTATGACAATCGATTTTGTTATTGTTGCTTAATATTTTGTAATATTTTACAGACTTTACTCCGGCCTCTAAATTACTTTATTCCCTTTTTTTTCGAATCAGAATATACAATAAAATTCATTTTGTTGTGTTATTTGCTACTTGCTTATTACATTACACGTTTTTTTTGTGATAACATTTAAGACAGATTGAATTACTGTGGTAAAATATAATTTTTATTGTATTTTTAATAAGTACGTACTTTTCATGGAAAAAACATCAAGAATAGTCTTCGCTACATAATATGTCGGGTGGATTAAAACGAAACTTTCGTACGCCCATTATTTTTCGAGTCGACAGATTTTCAAATGTCAAATTCATTTATTTTTCGATTTTTGATTCGCATCTCTATCTGTCAAAAGTAACTGTGTCTATGAAATATTTCTGTCATTTAGTATTCCTTCACTCACCTATCGACAATTACGGAACTTCATAGTCGTGCATATACCAAACAAAGAAATAAATCCGTGACGGGGTATAGGTAAGCTATAACACAAATTCTGAACATTTTGTTTAGACTTAAAAAAAATATAACAATAAAAGTAACCACTGGGTGAATTATTACGTCGATTAAGTACATAAATAATCAAAATAACAAATGGCACAGTAAATATTAAAATTGAACAGATGTTACATGGGCATACCTACCCACTGAAACGAAGCGTGACCAATCAACCAAAAGTATCGTACCCAATTATAATTACGTCATTACGGTGGGTTTAGACCAAACGAACAAAGAGCTACAACAATAATGTTAATTTAATCTTCCATCTTCTTTTAATCTCTACGAACAGCTATAGAACAACGAAAGAATTATCTGTGTTTGAACCAAAAAAAGTTGGCGAAGTGGGGGTAGAATGAGCATTTTGCTCGTTTGGTTCAAATCCTTCTTCAGAATACAATTGAATCGGTTGACTTAAGATTATACTCCGTTAGCTTCAGTAAATACTTACACACTCTTTTCTATGTTTTTAGTCCCTAGAATAAACTATTGCATATTCTTCCTACGTGATAAATAAAGCATAGTGTGTGTAGATAAGTTATATCTGTCAGCAGTACCAACGAAAAAAATAAACAGAAAATGTTCAAATACACATATATGACTAATTTCTGCCCGCGGTTTCGCAGGCGTTTTTTAAGCAGCCTATATCCGACCAGGGGATACCGTTTACCGTTTACCTCACTGCATTTCTTTAAGATCCGTTCAGCCGTTTAGGCGTGAAAAGGTATCAGTCAGACAGAGTTACTTTCAAATTTATAATATTAGTAGGATTAGTATGGTGTATTTCTCATTTGTTTAGAATATTTACATTACTTTTTATCCTACATTTTAAATAGAGATTATTGGGAAGTTATGTCGCGTACATACTTACGCAACACAACATGCAATGTAACGTGAATCAATTCACCAGTGTGGGTGGACGCAACGCGCACACGAACCGATCTTCTACCCACGCATGCTTCCGGTTTGCGCGCGAATATATCGTCAGTGCAGTACCTGGTTTGTTCGTGTTCGCGCACGTCTCTGCACAACCCGTCCACACTGACGCAACGCGCTCACTGCGCCGTTTTTTGTCGGTTTTTCGAACGAACTCAAAGGGCCGCCCTTTGAGTTCGTTCGAAAAACCGACAAAAAACGTATCGCTTGGCGCGCGACTTGAAATGCTCGTAACGTGCGCATGATATGCACAGTCCGCGCGAATAGAATTGTGTTACATTGCATGATATATTACACTAGCTAGTGTGACGGCAAAATATTTTATTTCATGTTACTTTGTAGGTGAAATTGCGTTAAGTCTGTAAGCAGCTTTAGCGAGGCACTTGCCTCTCAACTCAATATTTTGTCTTTATTTATATCGTACGATACCTAACATCGACTAATAGATTATATCGAACAAAGATTGGTCATGCCATAACTACACATGTACAGAATTTAATAATATCCCAAATAAATTACGACTCCGGCGGGACTTGAACCCGCGACCTTCCCCTGAATACGGGGATGCGCTATCCAACTGCGCCACGGAGGCAAGTACCCACCAGTTAGCTCCACCTACAGGGGAAACATTGAAGTTATCCAAACCTGCTCAAAGTCTAAAGTTATATTTAGATCGTTTGACGAGAGGTATCGCTGTTGCTAATCTCTAAGGTTTTTGTTATTATAGTGCTTATGCCGACACTTGGGGTAATCTTAAAGAATTTAATAATATCCCAAAAATTTTACGACATGTCGTAATTTTTTTTTGGCAAGCACTATAATAACAAATACACATGTACAATTTCGTGTTTAAACCGCAGGTATAGAATTGTGTTACATTGCATGATATATTGCAATAGTGTGGACGGTAAATTGTTTCATTTCATATTACTTTGGATATTACGTTGCGTAAGGCTGTACGCGATTAGGGAGGCAAGAACTTAATATGTTGTCTCTCTATTTATATCGTACGATAAGTAACATAGACTATATATATTAAATCGTACAAAGATTGGTCACGCCAGAACTACACATGTAGAATTTCGTGGTTAAAATCGCAGGTATAAAGCTAGTGGGTGTTTACTTACTCAAATACATTTAAGCTTTACAATGAAATAATTTAATTAATAAATACATAAATTTTGTCATGACTTCAAGCCTGTTGTCTACCATAGAACGACACGCCAATAAATCATTCAAGCATGTTCCGCAGTTGATTACCTAGCGTATACCAAAGCATCCTGCTCAAAGTGCGAAAAGAAAGCTCGCCATGCTTTAGTGGGCGTTGAACTTAATATTATGTTTACTGTGTGTAGTAAACCTTGTAATAGAGAGACTTAGATCGCCATAGACTGTAGGTATTGTCGAATTTAAGAAGATACACCCCCTCGCCTGGATATGTGTGTGATCCAGCATATACCTGCAAAATAAATTTTATGAAAATATATTTCAGGTATTAGAAATAACCAATTATACAGAAGAAGAGAGGAGAATATTTATAGCAACACATTAACGTTTCTGACCAGAAAAAGTATTTTAAAGGCATTATAAAACTCCAGGTCGACAGTATATACCTGACTTACAAAATTAGATTGGGTTCACAAGGCAAAACATGTAAAACAAAACACACCTAACATAGGTATAAAATTAGATTGGATTGATAGGATAAAAAGTATGTATGCAAAATTTCAGCCCGATTCGTTCCGTACTTTTGGCGTGAAGAGGTAATAAATATCCAAACTTTCGAATCTATATATAAGAGAAAACTTTCGAATCTATATAAAAGAGAAAAGTGGGCGACATATCAAGAGATCTCTGAAATTACAAGAGCTACAAGCTGAAATTTTGCATGGAGGTCCTTTTAGGACGATGAATTCGTATTCTAAGTTAGTTAAAATAGGGTCAAAGGTAATTTTTATAATAACTTCAGAACCGTTACTGTTTGCCCGTCAACATTTTTTAAGTAGAAATATAACTAAAAATGAACAGACACGTGTTTAATTTACACCCTAAAAGGTCAATGGTCCAATTCTAAGTGAGGGAACTGAGATCTGGCATCTGGCATGGGAGTGTATTGTGCATTGCCCCCTGCCTAAACAGGCCCTAATTCAGTAGAAGTACCGGAGCAAGACTTTTGATGTTTGACAACTTCATTTCAGCTTCTCTGTGGGTGTCGATGTGGTTGGTGTCTGAATGAGACTCTTCAGTCCAGTCTTGTGTCTGGCCTCCTCTGTGGCTGTACAGTGTATCACAACGTGTTCCACAGTTTGGGTCAATGGTGTAGAGTCAAAGTTACCACTGACTCACTGAATTATCAAGTAATCTCAGGAACTAGGAAAGCTACGAGGCTGAAGTTTTATTGTAAATTTACATGGAAACCAATATTACTTTAGTAATAACTAAAATTCACGCGAATGAAATCGCGGGTGGGTTAGCTAGTTTAAAAAATTAGTGCGAAGAGAACTTACTTCGTTATGGCTATCCCGTCGATAGATAGGGACGACCTGACTGAGCGGCGGGCGCATAGATTTAGCCGCGCGGGTCGCATCGCCTATTTCTGGGTCTGAACTGCTGTGTATGGTTTCTGAAAACGGTTTTATGTATAAATTAATAAAGAAAATCGAGTTTAGCAGCTCACAAAGACAAAACGGCGCAATAAAACTGCGGATTATTTTAGACTAGCTGCTGCCTACGCCTTCACCCGCGTTTTTTCGGCATAAAAAATAGCCCATTTGTTATTTCAGATCCTAAACTATATATCCATATCAAATTTCAGCTAATCAGTTCAGTAGTTATAGCGTGAAAGAGGAACAAACATCCATACATCCATTCTCACAAACATTGACATTTATAATATTATAGTAGGATGTTATAAGTAATCAAAATGACATGGTTCTCTATTTGTTGTCTACTTTCGGCAACTCTCCCAAACGTTCTGAACATTCAATGTCGTAATTTTCATTACAGATGAATGAATGCTTGATGCTGTGTGTCCAGTCCGGTTTTATTTTATCTAATAAGTTTGACGAGGCGTTAAAGAGGGCCTACCAAACAAATTCATCACCCTTAGCATCTTGGCCTACCTTCATTCTCGTAAGCATCTTCTTCATTTTCGTCCTCCTCGTCGCTTTCAGACACCACAACTGTCACTTCTGTGGTCGGTGACTTGCTCCACTCGAAATATAATCCAAATCCTGAAAAAATCTAACTTTTAATGAAAATGGTAATGGAGAAATGAAAACAATGGTCTGGCAACATATTTCTGATGAATTGGCAGAGTAAAAAAGATATAAATTATGCTGGACAATTCACACCGCATTATCTAGATCCAAACTAAGCGGGGCTTGTGTTGTTGGTTCTAGATAACTAATATCATATAGATAGATATTTTTATTAAAATACAACATAGAAAACACCCTGACAAAAAACAGGTGATATTATACTCGTAGTTATCAGTAGCGAACTCCCAGCAGAGACACCTCGCGCGATGGTGCGTCGGCACTCGTACTGTGACCGTCTTGCCGTGTCCCACATGAAGTTTACCATATATTTCTTGCATATGTACAATAGTTATCATACCTATGTATATCATAGTTATCATACCTATATCATAGATATCATACCTATATCATAGTTATCAGTAGCGAACTCCCAGCAGAGACACCTCGCGCGATGGTGCGTCGGCACTCGTACTGTGACCGTCTTGCCGTGTCCCACATGAAGTTTACCATATATTTCTTGCATATGTACAATAGTTATCATACCTATGTATATCATAGTTATCATACCTATATCATAGATATCATACCTATATCATAGTTATCAGTAGCGAACTCCCAGCAGAGACACCTCGCGCGATGGTGCGTCGGCACTCGTACTGTGACCGTCTTGCCGTGTCCCACATGAAGTTTACCATATATTTCTTGCATATGTACAATAGTTATCATACCTATGTATATCATAGTTATCATACCTATATCATAGATATCATACCTATATCATAGTTATCAGTAGCGAACTCCCAGCAGAGACACCTCGCGCGATGGTGCGTCGGCACTCGTACTGTGACCGTCTTGCCGTGTCCCACATGAAGTTTACCATATATTTCTTGCATATGTACAATAGTTATCATACCTATGTATATCATAGTTATCATACCTATATCATAGATATCATACCTATATCATAGTTATCAGTAGCGAACTCCCAGCAGAGACACCTCGCGCGATGGTGCGTCGGCACTCGTACTGTGACCGTCTTGCCGTGTCCCACATGAAGTTTACCATATATTTCTTGCATATGTACAATAGTTATCATACCTATGTATATCATAGTTATCATACCTATATCATAGATATCATACCTATATCATAGTTATCAGTAGCGAACTCCCAGCAGAGACACCTCGCGCGATGGTGCGTCGGCACTCGAACTGTGACCGTCTCACCGTGTCCCACGTGTAGTTTCCCGCCGCCCGCCGCCGCGGATTCTTTGAACACTTGTATGTCGGGGCGGGTCCACATGCGAGCGTCTTCTACTATTGGTAATACGTCTGTAAAAAAATTGACTAAGCTGTAGAAAACTGATGTGTTAATTTAAGAGTTATCAGATGCTACAATTTGTCAAAGTGTTCATTGGTGGTAATTGAAAAACGCTGCATACTCTTAAGTTGTTGGCTGTAATACTTAAAGAAGAACACTTTAATAATCAGACCGACAAAATTTGACGAACACTCTTACCCAGAAACCAGACTATACATTTCTGAAGGGTTTCGATGCACTGAATCCGAATCTGGCCACAGAGTTGCTCTATCACGTCAGGATTTTGAGATAATAATATCCTAACCTTAAACAGCAAAAAACACCGTTTTTGCTCATTTTTGAGGTCACGTAGCTCGGTAGAACCTTTTTCCTCCAAAAATTTATCAATCGTATCTGAAAGCACCTACTTGGTAGTCTTTAAAATGACGTTGAGTTTACTCAAATATCTTTTGCTGAGATATGGTATTTTGAAATTTTTGGATTTTCCATATTATTTGAATATACATAGCTGCTTTAAAGCAGCCATATCGAAATCCTTCGGACATGCATAGTCTTGTTTTGGGTAAATAATTAATTTGTCGGCTTGTGTAATTGCAGTTAATATTAGCACACCCCGGACACTCGTCCACTTCTCCAAACAAAAGTCGTGTCTCGGCCATAGACTAGAATTTTAGAGATATCCTAAATTTTTTTTTTTGCTGTCTCTGCACATCAGCGCGCAACTGTGTTGCACTACACGTGCACGTACACGTTTCATTAATATATCGTGCAAGTGAGACAGTAGCGAAATAATTTAAAGACATTTTATTTATATTTTCCTGTCATAATGGGTATAATAAAACTTCAAACTGAATAAATTTCGAATTTCCATGACTATGAAATTTCCATGAACTGGACACTGGCAGAAAAGTGGCAACCCAGACACATATTGCCAATAACAAAGAAGTCAAGTCAAGTATGTCCATGATCAAACAAAAAAAACATCGAAAACCATCATCGGCGTCATCTGTCAAAATCATTCGTACGCTCCATGCGTGCGCGTACACCCCTTGTAGTTGGGACGCAAACCGTAAAGTTGCGAACAAGGCACATATTGCCATTAACAAAGAAGTCAAGTACCGGGTAAAACAGGGTGAATAGAGACTCCAGGGTGAATAGAAATGGACGAAATACTGGAGCAAGACATTAACTGACTGGTAGCCAACAGTTCCTTCCTTTGTTCAACCTTAGTCCTTGACTGTTCACCTCCTGTGTCAGTGAATTTGACCTCTGCAAAAGGATGTTTTGCTCCAGTATTTCGTCCATTTCTATTCATCCTGGAGTCTCTATTCACCCCGTTTTACAGAATTGAACTAGGTGCCGGAGGGGAGAGGAAGCTCGTTCTGGTGAGGAGCTTGGAGTGTACATTCGATACGTTAGTATTTAGATAATATTCTCTGCTACTAGTTAAAATAATATGGCGTGTTTTAAAAAACGATAAAGCGACTTTAAATTCCCTTACTTTTACACTTATTTTAAGTTATGCGGGATAAAGACTAATCCTTTGGGAATAAAAATTTTATGGACCCTTTCGGGATTATTTTCTATACAATAGTGAAAGAATTTTAAAATCGGTCCATAATTGGCGGAGATATCGCATAACATACATACAAAAAAAAACATACAGAAGAATTGAGAACCTCCTCCTTTTGAAGTCGGTTAAAAGAATAGGTTTTTTATAGACAATAGGTTGGACAATAGGTGGACTTGTTGTCATGAAGATTATTACAAATTTTACAAACAAACTTTTCTACTAGACACTAACTTACTAGTGTACAACAACATGTATCAAAACGGAATAAAATAATTGAATTGAATAACTGCGTTTTCCCATGAAACACAGAACCACACGATTAAGCAAACACACGACGCACGGCACACGATCTGTCGTTTGGACGTTTTCCCACGAGCTACGATTTCAGCAGCAACGCAGCAGTCGCATAGTAAACGCACACTACTTTTCAATCAAAACAAAAAAACTGAACTATCGTGTCATGCGGTCCGCCGAGTCGCGACGTGTGCGACTGCTGTGTTGCTGCTGAAGTCGTAAGTTTATACAGGTTCTGAACAGTGGCAATATTGTCACCGCAAAAAAAAACGTAACAACATAGCAGCATCAAACGACATAGCGAATTGTAGTTTGAAAAACGTGTGTCGTGATGTGCGGTGTCATTGCGTGAGTAAACGGTTCGTAGAAATGTATGACGCTCGGTCATCTCGTTCCTAATTTGTATCTTACCATCACTTTCTGATTCATCCTCCTTGCATTCCTCTGCTGTGCTGATATCAGGGTCTACTTTTTCTATTGTAGGCAGTGACCTGAAAATACAGACAGCAAAGTTAATGATTTCAATAAAAGTACCCAAAATCACTGTTATTGAGATTTCTAAATGCATTTTAAATTTTCAACACTATTGAGAGATATAAATGATTAATTAAAACAATTTAATGACTGGCTACAAAAACAATGAATTCATGTTTTCAGGAATCCGACGATGTCGCTTTGGGCGAAAGTCCGCTTGCGACGTATGAGGTTGCGGGTTCGTTTCCTGACACGGGACAAATATATGTATTTGTCCCGGGAGTTCTGGGTGTTTTCTATGAATAGTAAAAAATATTACAACTATTATATGTATGTTATCCTTACTAATATTATAAACGCGAAAGTTTGTATGTATGGTGTTTGTTACTCTTTCACGCAAAAACTACTGAATGGATTATAATGAAACTTTACAATAATATAGAGCATATACATATTTTTTTAATATTTTGTTGGTGTCTGACAATCAGTTCAAAATGATAACAAACTCACTTTTCCATTTCAGCAATATCAGTCTCATTCAGATTACAATCAGTCACCACCTCCTCTTTCTCCCCTTTCCCAAACTCCTCGGTCTGTATAGTCGAGTTGGCAAGTCTCTGGTCGGCGGCTAACTGCTGGACGTACTGCTGGTAATGCTGGTCTTGGAGTTGACGGATTAGGATGGCCTGCTGGTCGAAGTTGCCAGGGTACTGTTGTTGGGAGTACTGGAGAAATTGGTCGTAGGTTTGTGCGTTCAGGGCGTCTTTTATTTGCTGCCTGTAATTTAAATATTATAATTACAAGCTATAAAAAAAATTTTTTAGTTCATTTTGATGCTTTATGTTATGGTTATGACACACGAGTTATTTATATGTTAACTGTTTATGTTCATTTATATCCCATGGTATGCTTTGTTTAGGGTCATCATCATCATCATCATCATCAGCCCTTACTCGTCCACTGCTGAACATAGGCCTCCCCCAAACGACGCCACGAATAGCGGTCCTGAGCCGCCTCCATCCAACGACTCTCTGCGACCGCTACGATGTCGTCGGTCCATCGAGTGGGAGGTCTTCCCACACTCAGTTTCGCATTGCATTGCGGTCGCCATTCGAGAACCTTTACTCCCCAACGGTTATCGGTTCTATGAGCTATATGGCCTGCCCATCGTAACTTCAGCCTGCTGATTCTGAGAGCTATGTCGGTAACCCTATCGCGTAGAGAAACTCCGAGCATAGCTCTACAGCTCGCTGGGTGACTTTGAGCTTATGTACAAGGCCTATAGTGAGCGACCACGTCTCGGATCCGTAAGTCATCATCATCACTGGTAACACACATTGGTTAAAGACTTTCGTCTTGAGGCTCTGCGGTATCTGTGACGAGATGATATTGCGAAGTTTCCCGAATGCTGCCCATCCTTGTTTGGGGTAAGATTTTTTTGTTTGTGTTACGGTGTTGTCTTTTGTCCTCAGAATATCATGAAATTCGAAAATATATTGGAATTTCTATTGGAAAAAAATCCAAACTTTTGCTATTATAGGGGGTAATTTCTAAGAAATTTTTGTATTTTCCCAAAAAGCTAACGGCGCTTGAGTCTGAAGGAAGTCCCAGAGTTTTTCAATTGGTTAACGCATCTCGTACGTTGCGTACGTTGCGTACGTTGCGTTGGAGGGTTGCAGGATCAAGTCCCGTCGAAGTAGACTTTTTTGGGATTGGTATTATTAAAATTTCTTATGAATGTAAATTATCTGTGGCTATGTATATTACTGTTAATAGTAATATTTACAGGCAGCATGACTATTTAAACTTAAACTAGTTTATAAATAATAATCAATAACTTGTAAGCTGTGGCCTTATCATGCTTTGAATTATTAATCAAAATTGATATGTACTTTAAATGCAACCTCAACAATGGATCAATAGGTACTTTACTGTACTGTAACTATGTCAAGGACTATAGAAAGGGATTTGGGATGGTAGGTGGGACATTTTCTTAACCATACGGTTAAGAAACCGTGCCATGAACAAGACCCATAACATGGATCAAATCCCATACCTATAAAAAATGAGCGGCCGCAATGAAGTGTCCATACTATTGTTTAACTGAGCTCTGTTCCTGTTCAGATCCTTATCAAAAATTCACTTTATTGCCACATATTTTTATATGCAAATTACATTCTTTGTGGATTATATAGATCTCAACATCAATAAAAAATGCTAACAATTTATGAAACTCAACACCAAACATGTGTATTCTTTGTGGGTTACAAATATTTCATATTTAATTTTACTGGAGTATGCAAACATGCACTTGCAACAGTTGCAACTATGAGCATAGATAAAAAGCAAAATAGTAATGCAACTAGGACCAAAGTAACATTTTCTACCTTTTTCAAATTACATGTAATTTCCAACTATATTTATTCCACTCTCTTATTTGATGTTTGGTAGTTCGACTGACATCAAATAGTCATGTCCTTAATGCTTTACCAATACGATATTTTATGACAATCAGTTTTTATTATGATGAAGTTGTAACAGATTTTGTTAGTTTGCTCAATATTTTGTATTATTTTATAGACCTTACTCAGGTGTCTGCAAAACTATGAATTTGAAATCAGAATATTCAAAGGAATAAAATAGTATTATTTTTGTTGGTTTATTTGCCACTTGCTTCTGCCTGTTGCATTACACGCGTTTTTCCGCGATAAAAGTAAGACAGATCGAGTTAATGTGGTAAACTATAATTTTTATACTATTTTAATGAAAAAAATATCTAGAATAATGTTTGTTACATACTATAATGGGTCAATAAAAATTATATTTTAGATACACTTCTCTATCTGTCGAAACTAACAGTGTCTATGAAATACTTTATTGTGTCATTCAGTCTTCATTCAATCCCCTGTCAACAATTAGGAAACTTCATAGTCATGCATGTACCAAACAGCAAATAAATGAGTGGATGGAGTATATGTAGTTGTTGTTTTATTTCAGGGGGTTAAACTAGAACAGGTATTGAACTTATAATGCCCCTTTTTTTGATATGTGAACACATCATATGAGGCATGTTAAGAGCTGACTGCTGACAAGAAGATATAGGAAATTTGTGGATTCAATTCAAATTAACTTACACTTGTTGTTCCTCTGACAGTTTATTGCTTTGTTGTTTCTGTTTCTCTTCAATTATCCTGTTTTGTAATTCCAAATGAGACTTTTCCTCCTCTTCTTTTTTTAGCCTGTGATTAATAAATTAACTAAGTACAATTAGTAGTAAGTTTACTATAAACTTTTCTTCACTGTCATGTTTTTTACTCACTTTCCAGAGTCATATTTTCAATAATTTCATAAATGTGTTTCAGATAATGTAAGATTTATCAGTTAGAGTGGCACAAGATAAAAGTTATCTTAGATTATTTTTTGGGACAGACCTTTTTAAGCCATATAGACCATTTTAAGCCGTATAGAGTTATTAGTTGGTTGATAAGAGCACCAGTCCAGGAGACGCAGGGTCAAGCAAGACATACAGAGGTCCTATATCTAACAGATGGACATGTTGGCTAAGTGTCATTAAAACATCTATCATTTATGATACTCTAATTGTTCTACTTGATGAGACTAATGAAGTACTATGTACCTAACTAACTGTTGGTTTTCTAGTAAAATCAAATGACATAGTGTAAACTAAACTTACTGTTGTTGCTTTTTGTCTTCCAAATCCTTCAATATGGCTTCTAAATAAGGTTTGAATAGTGGGCAAAGCCTGAAAATAAAAATAGTTTTAGTCCTGCTGAAAGATATTGTTGGCAAGTATAAAGCTCACAGAGGTAGCTATAGTATAAAGTAATATGAATCATAGCAAGGTATAGCGCCATATGTTTTCTATACAAATTTCACTGCAAATGCAACTATAATTTATATTTCTATGACATCACCAAGCTATACTGTAATTGCTTGCTTTATAGCAATATATATTAATATATAATTATATATCAGCTATGTCTATGATGGGATCTGTAAAATTACTCGTGTATTTACCTGTCCAATGTGTGAACAAATCCAGCCATAGCCTGTATTTGCGTCATTTGTCCTAAAGCTTGCCAAGCCGCCCTCCTGTCTCGGCCAATTACGTCCAACACTCCCAAGGGTGGAGCAGAATTCACATCTAAGGGCCCATGAGCTGTCTGCTGTGTATAAGCTACCAATTTCAAGCGATCTTCGTAACTCAGATGAATTGCTTTACCTTCTTTCTCTGTAAAATACATAATAATATTCCAATGTGGTTCAGACAACACAGTGCATTCTAGGTAGACATTCTAGTGAAATTAGTGGATCTGTATGTTATTCACATTGAATTTTACAAGAATTCGCAGAACATTTACCTCTGTAAAAGGCATATCCATGTTTGTACACTTCTTTCAGTGGCAAACCCCATTTTCTCTCTTCGCTCTCTCTAATACCCTGATCAGTTTCCAAGCGAACTTTTTCCGGATTAACTTTTAAGTTATTTTCTGTTTTACTTCCCATTTTCTTGATTATTCACTGTTTTTCTTCGCTTGAATTTGGTTGGAGTTGGAAGTTGGTTGTACAAGAATTCGGAATTTTTATCGTCAACTAAAAGTCAATAACGTTTTGACAATGACAACAGAAAATGACAAAAATAGAGTGTCACTGAAGAACGAATTGTTTATTTCTAAATTTTCAAAAATCTAGTCTTCATTCTTTTTTCATTCAGGGGTCTTCAACATTTTCGGCCATGTGAAATGCGGGTTAAGAATTCAACATAGGTTCTTCATTCTGGCCTCAACGTCGAGCGAAACATCACTCAAGTCGTGTGATTACGCTTTGAGAGTCCTCTTGGTTTCTCCAAAGCTGTTCATTAGCCGATTGGCTGTGATGGTCATCAACAGCCGGATACCAACAGTTCCCGGGGTAGTGGTCGCCATGAGGATTTTGAATCTGGCGGTCTTGCGTGCAGGGGTGCGAGTCCGTTGAGATGACCGTAACGGGAATTATCCGCACGGTCATACATGTTGCGCGCCAGCTTTACCATCTTCGTCTTCTACTGCATCCATCACACACAGATTAGAACATAGAGGATTAGAAGAAGGTAAAGCTCCTAGTGATGAGGTTTTAGTTTATTGTCGTTGAGTTTGATAGTTGTCATTTGGACTTTGATTTGGACAAGTTACTATGGTTACATAAGAGTTGTTAATTATTATGTCGCGGAGAAAAATAAAGATATGAAGTCCACGGATTGTTTTTCTTATAATATATAGGAATATGGAGACTTCCTTGTGCTATTAATAACGACAGGAATTTAACACCTAGTACAGATGTACTAGGTGTTAAATTAAAATACGTGTATTTTACACAAAACTAAAGAAAATAAAACAAAAGTAAGACAAGGCAATATGGATATTATGGCTTTCTCCTGTTCATTTTAAAAGTGAACAATGTAACAAAAAAAAAACTAATTGATTTTGACACTGATAATTATCAATGTCAAAGTCAATCTCTTGTTTGACAATGACAATTATTCAATTTGTCCGTCGTGCTTGTCATTCGTTCGTCGTCGTGTTATTTTTAATTTTTCCCATGATTCTCCTTTGATTTTTCCAAGAATTTTAAAAACTTTGCTGTAGTTTTTGTTCTAAATAAACTTTGTCATCAAAATCGCACACACGCTTTGCTCTTATAATCGATCAAATTCATGAAGTACAGACCGTGAAAGAAGAAAATGCGGTGTAAAGTTCTGCATTGTGATCCCTGTGCTATGTTGTTATATTATCGCGATCATTCCTCCCTGTTTACTGCTCCTCGTTGTTAGTTTATTACGTATCATCATGGAAGTGAATCCCTTGAACATATTCTTCGTGAAATCCGATAGTAAGGGCGATAGACTGTTGTTCAGGTATCCATTCACCACCGATAACAAGGATGACAACAAACAGAGGAAATGTGGTCGGCACAATCCCTACGCCATCACCTCTACAGAGGACCTTTTACAGAATCCACAGTCACAGACTTCAAACATTTGTAAAGGTCAGTTTGTTTACAAAATGTGAAACAATGGAGCACTACCTCCTGTTATTGCAAATAATACAAATACATATTATTTTTACAATAAAAATAACTTATAGCGAGGAGTAGAAGGTGTACAGGAAGGCCTTTGCCCAGCAGTTGAATAATAATAGCTAATAAATAATAAAACAATCTGAAGGAGACACCCAACTATGAAAATACTGTTGGCAAATTTTTACTGGTTTATATAAATTTTGTTTACATTTTCCTTATTCCCCTAAATAACTGATAATATTTCAGGTCAACTCAGTGGTTTCACTGATGAAATGCTATCTACCTTGTTTGCTGTGAAAGCAGAGCTGTGCAACAGGAAGTTTGAGCTGAAAGTGAATGATGTGAGGTTTGTCGGGCACCCAACCTTGCTTCCGTACCGGACTAATGATACTGCGGCTAGCATTGTTACCAATATTGTGTTTGCATTGCAGGCCTCAGCTAGTCATTCTATTGGTAAGAAATGTTTGGTTTTTGGTAACATTGTTTTTGAAATTTCTCTGTTATGGGCATTTGATTTATATAGCGCCAGGTTAGTATTACATACATATATATCATATGTTCTCTGGCACAGGGGTTTAAACATTTTGCGGTTTGTGCTTTCATCCCTTGCACACTGTAAATCAATCAGCATTAAGTTTTCTTTTCTTAGTGAAAGAAAGTATGACTAGAAACATTCTTCTTTCTTTCACTAAGAAAAGAAAACTTTATCATGATAATAAATAGCATATGCTGAGTGGAGTCTGATTTTCCAGTTTCTTTTTATTATAGTTTATTTACTAAATATTACTCGTCTGTTCTGGTAAATAATATAATAATAATCTGGATAATTGATGTGGTTGATTTTTTTTATTTCTATAAAAATACCTGATGGGGCATCACATTTTCTATTTTTTTTATAGTATATTGACCTTCGTTTGACCACAATCTCACCTGATGGAAAGTGATGATGTGGCCGACATTGTATCACCAAAGTCTAGAAGACACCTGTTCACTCTTGCCATCAAGAGACCCAGATTGTAATTCACCAGAAAAACTGAAGCAGGCGGCAGGTCACTGTTAATAACAGGTCTTCTAAACAACTTTGGGACATGTTTCAACAAAAGAATATTATTTGTGTCTACTCCTGCTCAGGCACTATTCTGTATACCTATTTATAGCTAACTGAGACTTTATTGCTATTGCAGTGAAATGTTACTATGATCTGAGCAAAAGACTGGGAATTGCATTGAGGCATGAAGAAAAAAGATGTGCTTATTTGAATGAAGAAATGAAAATCATGGTAAATAATCTCTTTTTAAGTTAAGTATGATTTGAAAATATTGTTTTTGAAGTTATTCAACTTCATATCAAGAAAAACAGTTGCAGAAGATAGAAATATCTATTTTATAGGTATACTGCTTTCAAACAAACAATATCATACACAAAAACTTAGGGGCTTACTTACAAAATTAAATGTTGTAGTAAGCTAAGGCCCTAGCCCTATTATTGTATTAAGTATATTAGACATCTAGTCCCATAACACAAGCTCTGCATAGCTTGGAGCTAGATGATCCTGTGTGGATTGTCCAGCATTATTGATTGATTTATTATTATTCAGTGCCCTAAATTAGAATTTATGCTAATGAATATAACAAGAGTTGTGCAGTCAACAATGGTTTACTACCTTCGTAAATTTTTGCAAATGGTTTGTGTTTGTTTTATGTGCATGCCTTATAGTTCTTTCTATCTATGTAGCTAGAACTGTGCTCCATTTTGGCCCTATGCCAGACTACCATCACCTCATGCTCATGCAATGCTGGACATAAGCCTCCCCTAATAAGATATACCACTACTATAAGGTACCCCTCTCTATTATGACATTCTGTCTGATCCTATGCCAAGCCCACCTACTCCTATCCCACTATTCCGATGATATCGTCTAACTATCTAGCGGGTGGTCCGACTATTGGTCTTCCAGTGTCTTGGCCAACATTCCATAATCACTGTAGTTTATCTTCAGTTTGTGAGGGTAGCCGAGTGTCCGGTCCATTTGGACAGGACACTCGGCTACCCTCAACCTACCTAGGCTACCCGGTGGAAATCCAATACAGACTTGATTAGCATACCCACGTCTACGACTTTAGATCCACGTCCTATTACCACGTTGGGTATGCAATACATTTACTTAATAATATCATAATCATATCAGCCCATACACATCCACTGCTGGATAAGGCCTCCCCCATACGATGCCACAAATAGCGGTCCTGAGCCAATAATACCTATACCCATTAATAATTCTTGACAGTTAGCCGCACACGACGAAGTATCATCGTTAGACAGTGAAATGAACGGCGATAACGATGAAGACGAAGATAATCTGCGTCATTCTGTGAGCTCCGCGACTCATGTCGAGGAGCCCAAGTCAGCCTTCCATTTGATACTTCAGAGGAGTTCGCTGGCGAGGGCTATGAAAGAAGTCTTTGAAGAGCTTAGCAGCACTGGTAGGTATAAAGTTTCAGTTAAAGTTTCACTAATTTAAATAACATATAAATTATAAAATATTTCTGGTAATTCAAATAGGAATTTAAAATTTCTAATTGAAATTGGTGTTCGTTCGTTCGTATATGGCAGGAAATTCGAACATTTTCAGATTTTTATACTTTCTGCGTCCTACAAAGTAATATAGCTAGCGGATAAAATAGTCCTGCGAAGTTGCAACCTTGTCAACCATCATCATCATCATCATCATCATCATCAGCCTATACACGTCCACAGCTGGACATAGGCCTCCCCCGTACGACGCCAGAAATAGCGGTCCTGAGCCGCCTCCATCCATCGACTCCCTGCGACCGCTACGATGTCGTCGGTCCATCCGAGTGGATGGTCTCCCATGCCCCTACATGGGAGACTACATGGGATTTGCCATAATCAGCACGCTTGGCAGGCGGATTGGTGATCGCAGTGTTGGTGTTTAAAAATACTCAGAAGGAAGCTGCTGCCTTACCTCTGGTAAGTTCCCTTAGTCGGCTCTTACGACATCCACGGGTTGAGTTGGAGGGGTCGATATTCGTACGCCGCGGCCCCACGGCCCCCGCGTCCACCATATTCTATGAATTCTGCTACAAAAGAGTTCGATTCAATCGTTCTTTTGGCCCATAACGATATTAGGTATTTGTCTCGTTACGAAATTTTTGCTTTCGCCTAGCAAAGATCGTAGCATTCTATGAACTGAAAGTTGTATAAATTCTGTGTTAACAAAGCAGCAAATACTATGGAGATGGATTCCGTTTATACTTCATACAAATCGACTCCTCCGTAGAATAAAGTTCGTTTTGTAGAGTATAAAATTCACATATTGGTCTTTATTTTACGAAGCAGTCGAAATAAAGTTTTTATGGGCCCTCTCGGGATCATTTTCTATGCAATAGAGAAAGTTCAAAATCGGTCCATAATTGGCGGAGACATCGCTTAACATTCATACAAAAAAAAAACATACAGACGAATTGAGAACCTCCTCCTTTTAAAGTCGGTTGAAAATGGTCCCAACCCAGCTCATGCAGGTTTCAAAAACCTGCGCTGGTTTTCTGTTGGTAACCCATTTTTTTCTTTTTAACAGGTATAGTTCAAGTCCGCATAAACAACTGGGTGCTCCTATCGTTCTGCCTGCCGCATAAAGCGCATCAGATTCATAATAGAGGACTGATTATAGAGCCGGAAACCATTGACAAATGCCTTAGCAAGTTGAGGCCTTACCACGGCATCTTACTACTGGTAAGTCCTGCCCCGCTAGCACGGGCTTTTCATTTCTACTCTACCTACACTAGAGAAGACAGTTTCTTGTCTTCATAATCTTTCTCTTGCCCGAATATGCCGTTTCGAGAAACAAACCCTAGAAAACAGTTTCTTCGTAGAGAAGCGCTTTCTATAGCAACGGGAACCAAACCACAGAAAAAATATAAATGCTGCAAAAAGTTCGTTCTTTGCGTTTCATTGCCAAGAAAATCAACATAAAACCAGACGTAAAAAGAAAACTGAGCCCGTAAAACGAAACGTTTTTTGATTACACCAAAATGTCACTTTATTGTATTTGTCAATGTCAATTACAATGTTTTGAAGGGTAATTTCTTTCGTTCAAAGATGTATATTTCTTTTTTTCTTTTATTGGACGAAAGAAATACCGAAATCTTTTCACAAAATGTTTCGGTGAAATACTGTCTCTGGCAAAGGCGGCAAATGAAGATTAATGAACTCGTAGCATATACAATACAGAATAACGGAGATTAATTTGGTTTTGGAGCAAACAAACAAACAAATTATTCTCCGATTTTTTATGTTGCATTTGCTCGTAATGGCTGCGTGGCCATTAACTAGACACAAAAACCCCAAAAATCAAAGAGTATTATAATAATATAACTAAACATCCAAATATTGCGAGATGCGAGGGAAGAAAGACCTTGTCTAGGCCTCGGGAGGTGCAGAGTATTTCGGAAGAAATATTTTCTATTCTCAAATGTCAAAAATAGAGTAAACTCATGGGCATATTCGCATCGGTAGACTCATCTCTAGGTAGAATAGAAAACATTTCTACCGCTCATTCTTCCGAACGCCATGTTATCGAACGAAGAAAACTTTCTACTCTCTACACCTAAATGTAATTTTTACGTCATTTTTTATCTATTCTACCTAGACAGGAAAGCCTGTGCTAGCTAGGCTGGGCCTTGTATGTATGTATGTAATGGTGATTTATTTCTATTGAAAAGTTAGAGCTAAGAGGCGACGAAGCAGGTCCGGGGTGATGAAATTGACGGTCATCTACCATCATCGGTCCCTCAAATTACGAGGAGTGGATGGAGAAAAGGGAGGCTTTTGGCCAGCAATATCCCATGCATTTTCAGCTTAAATAAATAGAATCAGCTGTAATGTATGTTTAATACAGGTTATTTTGTTTACAAATTTCTGTTAAATCTACAACACCTGTTACCATTATAAAACAGTTTATTTGAATTTCGTTTATTACATTAAGTACAATAATTATAAATACTTTTTCTATAAGTGAATTCTGTTCTGTGAGAAATAAATTACCTTTATCCACGTTTTTGTCCATTTTCAAGGGAAACATTTTTTTTTTAATAATATATACGAGCAGTACTTAACCACGTTTTTGAAAAAAAAAACTTATCCGTGTTAGGTACGTCAAATATCCAGACTGCTGATAAAAAGATGAATATTCGATTTTTTTTTACAGGTAGATCCAAACGAGCTGTTGGAGTCAATACCGCTGGACGGTAGCTCGGCATTACTGCGGCTCATCAAACTGTACAGTCCTCTCAAAAGCTTACAGACCCTCGCCATTGAAACTGATTTAACTCTCAAACAAGTAAGGAATTTTGAATTTACTTTTGATGAAACTCGATCGAAAGGTGCATCCAAAATAAGTACAAAACATGCTATAAAACATAGTTAATAATAAAATCATTATTGACAAAGAAAATAACAATCAAATAATATAAACAAATTAAACTAGTATTTATAATGGAAAAAATTTAGCTTACTGCAGACTGTTGGTAACAATCTACAGATAGCTCAACTGGTCCATATCAATACCAGTTGGAAGCGTCCCTAGGACGCTGGCTGCATTGCCTTGCTGTATGGCAATGCTAATGCGCTGCGCCAGATACTCACCAGCTCTCGGGTCACGCGTCTTTTCGACCAGGCACTCAGTTAACAACAAAGTTAATTAACATGTTTTATAACGTGGACGAGTTTTTATTTAATATGTTAGTACTATGGACTGCTATATATAACATCATTTATCCACATAACATCCTACTAATATTATAAATGTCAAAGTTTGTAAGGATGGATGTATGGATATTTGTTACTCTTTCACGCAAAAACTACTGAACCGATAAGGCTGAAATTTGGTATGGGTATAGTTTGGGACCTGGAATAACATATAGGCTATTCCTTATCCTTATCCCGATAAAACGCGGGCGAAGGCGCCGGCAGCAGCTAGTGTAATATAAAGTGGTGGCACTGCTAATCAAAAAAAATAGGTAATTTTTGAAATTAATTGATTCCGTTTATTTGATAAAAGTCGAATTGTGAAAATCGCGGAGTAGCGTGGTCGACCTTCATAAACTAGACCGACGACATGTCCCGCGATCTATCCTTTTCAGTTACACCATCGAGCGGAGATTTATCATATTTGTATGCGAAGAAAACAAAAAAGAAAGATCGGAGCGGAGATGAGTGAGCTGTGCCTTGAAAGCTGGCGTCTTCACGCAGCGGAGACGAAGAGATGTGAGCGGCACCGCGCTGGTGCGTGCATCTCAACACACATCCACCGCACGCAGCCCAGCTCCGCTCTAGCCAGCACACATCCCTTGGTTGCTTGGGTGAAACGCTTTAAGCGATAAGGCCGCCAATTTCAATGCCTTAGTATAGGATTAGTTCAATAATGTACCTAATGAATGTTTTGTAAGGCTATGAAATAAAGGATTATCTATCTCCGCTTTAGCCCAGTACACAGCTCCGCTTGCTTACCGTGCCGTGCGGAGTCTCCGCACAGCTCTGGTGGAGACACTCCACCTAGCTGAAAAACGTCTCCGCTCATCTCCGCTTTGGTGGAGTCTGGGCCAAAACTGCGGAGTGCAGGACCAGTATTTTTAGTGATTTGCGGGAGGCCTTTGTCTAGATAGAAGTGGAAATTAACTAAGATTATTATGAACGTAAGCGGATTATGTATGAACTTTGTTTGTGCTGGAATAATACCATCGTTTCAGCCCTTAACAAGGGACTAAAAATAAATCAATAAATAAAATAAAAATACATAATAAAAATAATATATAACAAGGGACTAAGGGGGGATTAATTACTGAGATGACAATGACTATGAATACTTATTCAGCACAGACCAGGCTATAGTGGCGATGGACAGTTTATATAGCTGGTAGAACTGATAACCGTTGGAGAGTAAAGGTTCTCGGATGGCGACTGCGATGCACCGCGAAACGGAGTGTTGTGAAGACCTTCCACTCGATTGACCGACGACATTTGAGCGGTCGCAGGGAGTCGTTGGATGGAGGCGTCTCAGGACCGCTTTCCGTGGCGTCGTTTGAGGGAGGCATATATTCAGCAGTGGACGTATACGGGCTGATGATGATTAAAAAAGGTTTTATGCATTTCTTTATCTTTCTTGTTTTAGATCCACAACTAAGATCAAAATGTCAATGTGCTTGATTTCCTTCAGACCTTACTCTTGGACACGTCACAAAATTCAAATTACATAAGTAAAACTAGGAAATAAAGTGATCATTCAGATTTTTTTTCACTTCTGTAAGTAGCTATTTGTTGTGTTTTTGCAGGTATCTCAACTAACAGGGCACCTTGTGTACTGGGCCAAAGCAACTGTGATATTCCCTCTCTGCGAAGGCAATGTGTATGTGGTGGCACCGAGCGCTAACGTGCATCTACACTCGCCGCTTGTAGAAGAGTTTGCTAGGGAGTTCCCGGGACTGTGCTTATTGCAGGTAAATTGCCAGAAATAATTTTTAAACAGTCAAGTTTTTGTAATTTAAGGTGAAGTGAGTCCCAAAGCCCACGTTTTGACTGTACCAAAAATCTATTTTAAGGCAAGAAATCTTAGAATTTTGTAAAAATTTTTATGAGCGTCTAAAGTTTAGGATTCTAGTTAGTAACTTATGGGAGCCGAAAAACGATTGACTAAACTTGACTAGATATAAAAAAATCGCGAAGTTGCCTCTAAATCTTAATTTTTACAGAGATACTCCTACGGAAAAACCAGTTTCATTTGGTGATTTTTTAAATGAAATTTCGCCTACGTGTTCCCTAATAAATACTTTAGAGGATTATGGTTTTATTTTAATGCAAAAGAGTATTCATTGAGAGCAAAAACAAATTAAAAATTAAAAATCGGTAAATTTGTGCGCGGGCCGCGCCGACCGTTCCGCGGCTCTTGCCTTTCTTTCGCGCCTTCCCCGCGCGGTGTTCGCTCGTCTTTGTCTCGCAAATCAACTTTTTTTCAATGGCTAGCCTAAGGTACCTCAAAATTTAAATAAGAGAACGGGCCGTTTTGTTCTGTCTTTGCAATTTATATTAAACGAGTTGAGTTGTTTCGGAATCGCATACTGTCGACATACTCGACATACTGGACTGGACTAACACCGGTCAGTACCCTTTTTTACGGCTAATGATGATAATTCTTTGTCGCAGATGCTCAGTGAATTCTCACTCCCGGCGCCCCTGTGGTACGTCGCACGGGGCGCGTTCGGTGGGGGCGGTGGCGCTCGTTTAGCGCGCTGTGTGGCGTGGCTACTACGACGTCGTTTATTACTACAGCTGCATACTTATGTGCAGTTTAATTCGCCACATTGGGGGCGTTCACCCGGTACGTAAAATACACAATTTTTAGCTAATTTATACTGTGTTAGCTACAGTAAACTCTGCACGTGGCGCTTGCAACTTGAAACTTTATTTATATAAAAAAAAAAAAAATATTCAAAGAAATTCGTATATTGAAAAATACATATGTAGTGCACTTAATAAATAAATATAGCTAAGTGTAACAATTTTGCCTGAACTAGGTAATCCTGTGTGAAACACAGGGTACAAGAGTGCTAATTATTACATAAAATAATCTCTTAATATTACGATAAAGGCATATTTTATTATAACAATGTTGTTTATTTTATATAGAAACATAAAGAACACTTGGAATTGTCAAGCTTAAGTACATACGTAATCAAATTTGTCAATTCATCATAATAAACCGGCTGTATTGAGTGGGTGGAATATGTTGTGATCGTGAAATAACAATTGTCACGTATTCTTACGGCCGAATACTCAAACGCAACTCTATAAGCACGCCTCAATTCGCGGTTTTGTTGACAGTTTTAAAATTCTGTCTAAAAATTCTTCACATGAGACGTGCGTTAGATTACATGTTCCATAAGACTCTGTTCTACCATTGGTCACAGAGTATAATACTGTACCCTCAATCAGTGCTCCGTCACTCGCGCTCAGGGGTTATATACGTACAGTTTTTTTACACCCCCGGGGCGGTGCTTTCTAGGGCAGCCGCGAGTCGAAATGAACTATGCGTTTCGTTTCGCTCGGACATCGCAGATATTATAATTTGTTCGCTTCATTTAAAATAATTTCTTTACAGACGGCAAAGAATACTACTGCGAGAAACATATGGACATCTACAACCAATCCTGCAATGTCTCATTCTCATCCCTCAACCAAACCGGACTCAACGTTCCCGAGCCAGTCGAACCCCGGGATAACACCATAACCTTCAACGATTCAGACGAAGACTACCCAACAGAAAACAATCTCAACCAAACTGATTTCTCACACACAAAACCTATAGTCATAGAATCCGATTACACAAACTATGACAAATTCCACGAAGTAGATTCAGCTAATCACTCATTCGACGACGGTGTCGATGTTGTAGACGGAATAAAAAACGGTGTAGACGAACAAGACAAGAAGAAACTACACGCGAATTCAGTAGACAGCGGGATTTCTAATAATGTTAATGGAGTTAGTGAGAAGACGGAAATTAATGAGATAACTGTTGATAAAGTGAAATTACCGTCAAGATTGTCGGACTTATCGCTGAAGGATAGTGAGCATTCGTCGACTAGAGACACGAGTAGTGATGATGACAAATTTGGAAGCGATCAGGATGTTTCACCGAGAATTAAGACTAATGGTGTCGGTAAGAAGAATGGAGTGTCGCTGAATTTGAAGCTGCAGAATGAGATGAGGTTTGTATAATAAAGTTTCTGGCTTTTTGATCGCACTTTTTGATCGCACTTTTTGATCGCACTTTTTGATCGCACTTTTTGCGCACATTGTAAGCAATTTGCTATTATAATGTTGATTTTAGTTGACGACCGATGTTGCGCGGAGAGCGAGCGAGCCTGCGACGCAGGAGGTTGCGGGTTCGATTCCCGCCTTGGGACAAATGTTTGTACGATGTCTCGGGTGTTCTGGGTATTTTCTATGTGTAATAAAAAAATATCTATGTTATATATTGTATTAAGTATCTCAGACGGATTGTCCGGAATTTATAAAAAATATGTGCTTATACTCTACTATTTTGAAAGTAACTCTGTCTATCTGTCTGTCTGTTACCTTTTCGCGCCTAAACGGCTGAACGGATCTTAATAAAATTTGGCAGGGAGGTAGATGGTATGCCGAGGACGGACATAGGGTACATGAAAAGCGCGTGCGAAGCCGTGGGCAGTAGATATTATAGTCATAAAACTCAAGTCGATAGATACCAAAAAGACAATGAATCCGTGGTTTGTATTAGAGTGGGTTCGTAGCAAATGGCCTACAATGTGCGCAAAACTATAATTTGTTATCTTAATTACTTGTAGAAACTGTAAAATAGTAAATACTCGCTACTACTTTTTCACGCGTTACCCCTTCATGAAAGAAACAGCCAACGTTTTGCAAGTTCAGACCCAGGTAAACCAAAGCTAGAGGGAATAGCGCGTGAGATGCAGACGTCTGTAATTTCACTAGCTTCTATTACCTAGTCACTATTAGACTAGCGTTTGCCCTTGGCTGGCTTCACCCACGTGGTACCACTTGGGCACGGCACAATCTATAGTACTTAGGGACTGTAACTAACCTTTCTTTCAGTGCAATCATTTTCAGAATCGGACCTATGTATTATTGTGTACAATAAAGAATTACAGAATCACTGTGCCTGACTGTACAAATGGCACTAAATAGGTAGTGAAACATCTGGTATTATCCAGGTTGTCTGGCAGTCGGTTGTCAGATCACTCTTGAGCGATAAGACCGCCCATTGTCACTTATGTTGTTTTTGTCTCATTTGTAAACTTGTTTTAAGTGTGCAATAAAAGTATTTTCTATCTATCTATTATTCTTCGGGCCGAGTCTAAGCGGGCCGAGTAGTGGCTGATCCGTTTCTATACCCATTAAAACAAAAGTATGTTTGTCTTATTATAACTTAAGTTCTATAATGTTCTGTTCACGGTTCACTCATATAATACCGCTAAAACCCCGAGGCACAGATATAACAACCTGGGCTAAGCTCAAGATAATGTAAAGTTCTTTGTCTCAGCCACTTTCTAGTTTTGAATTAAGAAGGCTACGAACCTCTCCCAATGTCTATCATGCTTGAAGATGACTCGATTTGGTGGTCAAAAGTATTTTCGCTCTGATTTAAATATCATTATGTTTTATTCAAAAACTAAACCGCTGCAAACATACCTATTTTTTATCCGATTACGTATGGAAAATTTCAATAAGATCTGGGACATAGTTTCTAAATGAAGCGGAAAGTACGTTTGTATGGGGAATAAGGCTATCCGTTCCATTCTTAATTTATTAATTTCTGGCCGCAGCTTTCAACCGCCTACCGTCTGGAACATGCCAGCAAGCTGCGATGTTGTCGACGCGTGTCGTTTCACCGAGCCGCCGACAACAGAATCGCTGCTCGACACATTTTCTGCTGAGGAGCGGGCCACACTCGCCAATATACCTGCTGCGCACAACCCGGACGATCTGCTGTTATTAGCTCAGCTGCATAAGAAAGGTAATGGAGTTTTTTATGTTTTTTACGTAGTAGATTTTTTAATACTATATATTTTTATATAGTTTAAGATAAATGTATTAATTGTATAAAACTAAAATTTTATTGACCTATAATGTACTTTGTCCATTATAAAATAAATGAACTGAACTTAACACAGAAGTACAGAAGCATTTGAATATAAATGTAGTGTATGTGCAGCTTGTATGTACTATATTCCGTCAACAGTGCGGAGGTCCATTTCGGACCTGTCGCCCACTTCACTCTCAAGTTCACGTTTGTTTGTTTCTATATTTTTTTTACATATTGAAATATCTTGATCAGTTTGTGACTAAATTAGATAATTTTACTTCAAAAAAACAACAGAAAACGCAGTTTTAGTTTTTTTCAAACGTTACAAAACCCCAACCCCCAGCGGGCGGACTTATCGGGCCGCACTGTCTACGCCATATGTACGTCGCAATCAAGGAATTTATATACTAACGTAACTGGAAAGTTCACTCGACATTTAATGCAAAAAGGATTTTGAACCTTATCACAAATATGTAAGGTTATATTTTTGTTCAATTTAGATTTAAGGAAAACGGTCTCGAATGAGACTCACTTTTCAGTCGCTGTGTCCCTTTCGCACATTCGCTAGCATGATACACTGATGAAACTAAAAAGGGAAGATTGGGCACTAACTCTTTGAAAGTGGAAGGCTTAAACTAGGTTACACTAGGTTCACCCACCTCAGTCACGATCGCATCAGCGTTTGTGTTGCGCGTGCTTGCTACGACGTACTTTTGTGTGTTTTATTGACTAAAAGACAACAGCAATGCCTTCGTATGCGTTTACTTTGTGTCCAAAATAAAAAACAAAGCCCAAGGCATCACTTTTCACACGTAAATACACCAAATCTAAAATTTTCTGATTATTCGACTGTATTTTACGTTACTGCGTTTACCTATGGTCCTTATCAGTTTTTTTTGATACTTTGATACGAAGGCCTTTATTCTTACTTGTACCCTAGGTATATGGGTGGTGGTCGGTGCCTCCAACTACCTAAGTATAAAAAAAAATGATGAGGACAATAGGTAAACGCTTATTTAAGACTTTTATGTAGTCGGATTTTAGTTTTCACAAGTTTTAAAAACGGTTTCGTAAAGCACAAACAAAGACCTGTGCAACGATACTACACACGAGCATATTTACTAACATTCGGATTTTCGACCCTTACTTAGACCCAGCTATCACGTAAGACCCCCCTTTCATCTGACGTCACATAGCCTATAACCAACGGGCTATTAAGACGAATCTTACAACACCTTATTTGTTGAAATCGTACAAGTAGTTTCAGCGCTAAGTGGGAAAATAAAAATCGGCTACATACATATGAGTACATACATAGGGTGTCAAACTCATAACCTTCGTCCTTCGGTAGTCGGGTAAAAATTATCGGACCTCGTGCAACATTACGCCACAAATTTCACAAGGCTATATTGCTTAGTCATGTATGATTGATTGCATGAATGCATCAGCATTGCCATATGAATCAGTTGAGCTAGATAACTCTAGATTGTTTCCAACAGTCTGCAGGTAGGTAGCTCAATTGTTTCAATTGTAAATACTAGTTCTATTTTGTTTCTATACTATGATTGTAATTAACTGAAAAAATAGTAATATGATTGAGTGTTTATAAAAAATTGGTTTTCTATGTGTTGTTTGAATTGCCTCTTCAGTATGTTTAGTCTAAAAGAAACGCAATTTCAAAAAGCATGACAGTGGAATGTGACTTCAACCGGTTGCCCCGCCGAATATTTTCTGTCATTTCAAAAAAGTTTCATATCTCAGAGCTCTTTTCTCATACAAAAGAAACAGCCTGTTTACGTCACACTTGATGGTTCCAATATGGGGAGGTTTTTAATTGTTTCTGACTAAACGAATTTTCAATATCTAACTTTATAATAATAAAGGTAGGTATACTATTTAAAAAAATCTTGTTTAAAAGGATACTTAAAAAGAATGATGATGAAGCAATAAACAATAATCATGATTATTCCCTGTCTTGTCCTGTTTCATTCATAAATTAAGGTTGTCCTTATAGAAAGAGACACACCTCCTTAGTATTCAGTCGCTTTCAGACCACGGTTTTTGTATCAGTGATCCTTCCAGTTACGTTAGTATAAAAATTCCTTGTCGCAATTTCAACTACAACTTCTTTTTTTAATGGCGCCGCTGTGTGTCGCTATGTTGGCTAGCAAATGCCAGTGTCAGTTGCATACTATCAGAATGTCATTTAAGCCGGAAGGCGGGAATAATTGGACGTATGAACTGATTAACATTGGATGTGGGGCCAGGAGAACATGTGGTACACTGTCGATCCTGTAATTTATGTAATTGTGATAACCTGGGATCATTTACAAACCCTACAATAAGCAAACACTCAAACACAGATTTCATTTTACCGGCAGCTATATCGAAATATTCGTACCCTGCAGAATAGACCAGACACGTCATTGTTAGCAATTCCTTCTGTATTGCATTTTGTGTTTGTGTGGTACAATAAAGAGTTATGTATCTATCTTACACTAAACTGTGATTGCTAACCACCCCAAACATTCACCTGTGGGGGCAATTTTTAGTTTCTTGTTGCTAGGGAGGTACTTTATTTTTATATACATAGGTAGGTATGGTGCTATACATCCCAGGACGAGTAGAGCACCTTCACAAAAATTTTATATTCCTTTCTCTTACCAAATCCTAGGTCAACAAACCAAACCAAACTTATGGGCCAATTTATTCCGCAGCTTCGCCCGCGTTTTTTAATAACTATATTTATAGCTGTTTATACTACAAAATTGGACTTGTCTAAGTCCTTATTTTGTAAGCCTAACGAAATAAAGTTGTTGAATCTGAATCTTTTATCGGGATAAAAATAGCCTATATGTTATTCCAGTTCCCGAACTATACCCATACCAAATTTCAGCTCAATCAGTTCAGTAGTTTTTGCGTGAAAGATCGGAATCCATCCTTACAAACTTTGACATTTATAATATTAGTAGGATTTCTGTATGTAATGACAAGTTATTTATTTCAGGTTACCTACGCGGTGAGCAGCATTTGGAAGAAATAATGTTCATGGAAAATGTTAGCAGATCACAGCTCATGCAGCTCTTGGACAAGTTCAAAGATGTCCTGATCACTTTCGAGACTGAAGACCCCGCGGTTGCTATGCTATATCCCTACCAATAACATTGTAAGAGCCAAGAGCTCTTACAATGGCTCTTGAAAAAAGTTCCAATATAAATACCTACTAATTTCAATTTCTGTCTCACCAGATACTTTCAAATTTAAACGCGCAGAAGTATGGTTTTATTTACTTTCAAAAAATTCTGCTCAAATAATAGCTTAACATTCAAAACAGTACCTACTTAATTCGGCAAAATAGAGTTTAGGCTTGAAATTGGAGCTGTTTTTTTAAGAGTAAGCATCTTGTTACTGTATTCTTATCCTACTTATATCCTAAAAATATTCTATTAATCAGGATGTTTGTTTGTTACTTACTCCCTTTTCAACTTAATAACTGACTGTATCAGTATGAAAAAAAAAACATTATGCAAAGATTATGCCATCTCCAGAATGAAGATTTCATCAATTGCTTGAAGCTGGGTGTCGAGGAACCATTTGTGTTATGTTTTGTATAGAAAGTTGTGTATACGGCATTGATACTGTACCATATGGTTATCTATTATCTTTGGTTTATAGTGTGAACTGAGAGCATAATTAAATTTAAACAAATGTCTTCTCAAAGTCTATCTAGTACAATCTATGGAATAGAGTTTTCTTATTGCTATGCCAATTTATTGAGCAGAGCACAGTGTTCAAATATTTCTTACTAACTTAAGCTGCTTACAAAAAAGTTACAGGCAGCAATATACCTATATTATTGGGTATTATACCGGGTGTTGTAGGTATAAGCACTAAAGAGCTCTCTTACTAAAATGACTCCAAAAACTGTCACAATGTATTGGGTAGCTTTTCTATTGATAAAAATCTCAAATGGTTAAAATTAGGTACAATTTGGTTCCTTAATAAAACTTTATTTATGGTTGTTGGTAAGAACTTAAGTAGTTACCTAGTTATAATATTTTACTAATTTAACAATTATTTATGGATCGAATTAAAATATGTACCTACCTACAAAAAATCTTTTTTAATGTTCTTTTAGTTTTATTGTTCTATGTGAATGTTTAGTTCTATCCCTGATCAATGAAAGTTTACGAAAACAGGAGTCTCAATAAGAAGAATATCCAATTCCTCTCAAAGATTTTACAGATTGCTGGCAGATTTAGGCTTCCCTGATTGGCTTGTAGGTAGTAGATAAAAGGAAAATTTCAATTCCAGAATCTCTACAAAGTCTATCTACCATCGAATATAACCACAGAACTATAAAGAATTCAATAAAAACGGTATCCTTAGTAATATTATAACTGCGAAAGTGTGTTTGTTGTTTGTCGTTCCTCGTTCCTTCACGGCCGGCGGCCTAACTAATCGACTTGATTTTTGGCATAGAGTTGAAAGGATGGAGAGTTTTCAGCCAAAAATACCTTTTTATCCCACTAGAAATGTGAAATTCGAATTTAACGCGGGTGCAACCACAGGGAACAGCTAGTAACAAATAAAGATCCCGATATTTCGTCTTTTGTAGTCATCAAAACAAAACGTAGCATTAAAATATGTTGTTTTCAATAAATAGTATGATAGTCATCGCTAGATGGCATAGAAATCGACTAAATTATTTTTTCTTTATAATAAGCCCTACTCTAGCGGCATAATTTTTTTGACATTGACATGATAGATAGAAGCAAAGATTTTATATTTTTATAGGATAAAAAATTGTGTGAAATAACATTGTTTATTTAACTTTACTTGTGAAATTATTCTCACTTGAGCGTTTTCTACGTGATTTATGAAAGAAAAATCACTGTAATATGGCTAAAACAAAGAAGAATATCGACGAGATGGACTTGTATGCAATACTTGACTTACAAATCGGCGCCACAGAATCAGAGGTTAGTGCCTGCCTTCTTTACTCTTCAAAAATCACATTACTACATAAATTAACGTCAAGAAAAGTAGTTTAGCCGTTCGTTTTCAAGGAAACTATCTGCATATTTAATTATCTTTCGTTACAACTCGTTCAGTAAAGTAACAGATACGTAAGGATAAACCTTTGTTTCTTTGATGTTTGTTGATGCTCGTAAAAGCAAACATGTCTTTTCCAGATAAAAAAAGCTTATCGTAAAAAAGCATTGCAATGCCATCCAGACAAAAACCCTGACGACCCAAAGGCAGCAGAAGCCTTTCATGAACTTTCTCTGGCCCTTGAAATACTTAGTGATAAATCAGCAAGAGATGCTTATGACAAAGTTCTCAGAGCCAAAGCAGCAGCTAAATTGCGACATCAGGAACTAGACAGTAAACGCCAGAAACTAAAAGAAGATCTAGAACGAAGAGAAAGAGAGGCCGCTTCAGGAAGCAGTGTAGTCCTCACAGATGAACAAAAACTAGCAGCAGAAATAGACAGATTACAGAAAGAAGGCAGCAAACTTCTAATAGAAGAACAAAAAAGGATGAAAGAAGAAATCAATAGAACTATGGGGCTTATCAATGACCCTGCGTGGGATTCAAGTCTGAACAGAATCAAAATCAAATGGAAAGCTGATAAGAATGATGAAAGCAATGGTGGTTATGATGAATCAAATCTAAGAAGATTCTTGAAAAAGTATGGTGATATTATTGCACTTATAATGTCCCCCAAGAGAAAAGGAAGTGCATTGGTTGAATTTGCAAGTAAAGAAGCATCAGAAATGGCTGTTGAATTAGAAAAAGGTCTACCAGAGAATCCATTAGATTTAAAATGGGTAAATGAAAGACCTGTAATGACCACTAAAAAAACAGTAAGTGGTCCCACACTTATTTCAGACAAAGATTATGAATCCCTAGTTTTAACAAAGATGCGCCAAGCAGCAGAAAGGCAAAGGCTAATAGAAGAAATGATGAAAGAAGACCAACAAACATAACAGTATATAAGTAAAAGGGGTGGTACAAAAAAAAATACATTTTTGGAAAAAAAAATGTTTTTATTTGTTATAAATGTAATTTTCATTCAGTTTTCATAAAATTGTCCTTATTTTGTATTTATTTTATAGACTATTTTAAAACAACGATTCCATAAAAGAAATAATTTTAAATATCGTCAATATTTTGCACTCTGAGCAGGATCGAATGGTTTCCACTCTTTCACAAAATCCATAACTTTTTTTCTTTGTAAGTCTCCATATTCCTTTCGTGTATTCTTCCAAGATTTGTGATCTAAATCCAGTATGCCAGCAATGATTTCCTAAAATGAAAATTATTTTATTAAACAATTATCACAAATTTCATTCTGAATCATAATTTACAAGGTTAGGTATTTACTTCAGCAAATGTTTTTGGAAATAGCTGTTGATCCTCAATCACATGGGCAAATCCAGGGTCCATTCCAAAGTCAATCCAAAAGTAAGGTAGTCCTTTTGGCACACCCTTCCTTATGTTCTTTCCCTTCAAATCTACCACTTTTTTGTTCATAGACCATTCAGCTTCACATTCTAGTAAAGCCTTTTTGAAGTAAATAGCTGCCATGTCACCAACATCTCTTGGTAAGGGGACACAATTGATCACCATGTGAGGGAATTTGTGTAGTCTAGTTGCTGTTTCATAGAACACCACATCTTTGTTTTGGCAATCGAAGAACTGTGTGAGAGCATTTCTATAGTTCTGAAAAAAAAAGTTGCTATTTATATATTTAGGCTCATCCTAATATGTATGGAAGGGCAATAAAAACAATAAATAAGAGAAATTGGTACGAGGTCAATCAGAAAGAATTACATTGGCATTATAAACAGGGCTAATGTCCAACTGTGGGATAAGGTTTAGGTCGATAAGCTAACTGCTGCTCGCGCCTACACCTGCATTTTATCGGGATAAAAAATAGCCTATGTTATTCCAGGTCCCAAAGTATACCCATACCAAATGAGCCCAATCAGTTCAGTAGTTTTTGAGTGAAAGAGGAACAAATATTCCTATTCACTAACTTTGATGTTTATAATATTAGTATGATATCAACAGTTAGGTTACTTACCAGTATTTCCTCCCAAACATCTTCATCCAAAGCAGTAACACATGAGGAATGTTGTATAGTTGTAATAAGGCAATGGTCTTTCACTAGAGAAGTTCTAGATGGCACAGAAACATACACCTTATTCCCACAACTAACCATGAGATGTTTCAACATGTTTTTAGAATCGAGGCAGTATTCACAGCCCTCTAAAGATCTCTCCATTCTGGCATGTTGGCTGATAGCTCTTTGTTTTTCTGCCTCGGCATCTTTAGCTTCATTTCTGTTTTTAGAGATCTCATCCACAAATATATCTGCCATGTCATCATTTGGATTTTTGCTTTTACTTGCTACCCTTGCTAATTCAGCTTCATCATCATAATTATTGCCGTATTTCTCATTTTGGAACTGGAAAATAAACATTAAAAAATTACTTTGAAGAAAGGGAAGATCTTTTCCCCCCATGGGATAAAGAAGCAAGAAGTAACTACAATCCTGATTTTTAAAACACAATAACTTACCATTTGTGCCAAGTTATACTTATCATCATTGCCAAAGTATTTAGCCCTTTCGCCAGAAACATGAGTTTCAGCTTTCCGTTTACCACCCTTGCTTCTAGCATCACCTTGTGCCTGAGTTAAGGGCCGGGTGCTTCCTGAACTATTTGTTGATGTCAGCATAACCCTGTCATCCTCTTTGCCTGCATTGGGGTTTTGTTTTCTATACTCTCTTGCTGCATCCAGCTTTGCCTTAAGCTCAGCAACAAGCTTGAGATCACCCATTATTTCTGCCTTTACAATTTTAGCCCCAAGTTTGTTCATTTTTTCATCACTAAGGTAAAGATTATCTGTATCTTTCACAGGTTTACTTTGATAAATTTTATCTATTTCTTTTGATTGATTACTATATCCCGATTTCTCATAGTTTTCAGGTTTTCTAGAGAGTTCATTAGCTCTATAGCTGTTTCTGCTGTCAGAACTTTCACCTTTTCTCCAGTTAGAAGTTCTGTCACTAGAATATACATTGTAGCTCTTAGCATAATGGTCATCTTTTCTTCTGCTACTTTTACTGGAATAGTCACTTCCTTCACTGTTTTTGCTGAGATCATAAGTAATATGATTGCTAGTCTGCCTGTTATCTATACTAGATCTTTTTGTATACAGATCATCATCATCAGAGGGTTTTTGAAATTGCCTAGATTTTCTTAAACTATCTGATGTTTGGGGCAAGCCTCCACCACCATCTTTCCAATAGGGATTGAGTTCACGACTGCTTGTTGCAGGATTGTATGAATTGATGTTATTTTTTTCTTTTTCCTCTTTCTTTGGGTGGATATCATCCTTGGTATAAGTTTTCAGCATGCCAGTCATAGCCATCCAATCCTCTCTTTCTGGAGCTGTTGTCTGTGTAGGTTGCTTCTCTACCCATGCGTCTGATTCTGACCCATTCGAGCTTAAAGTCTGCAAGGAGATTGGATTAATATGTAGGTGGTATATTATATAAGCAAACGAGAAAAGTATCAGTTAGACTGGTAGGTATGTAAGAACTTACATTTCGCCTCCTTTTTTCAGTTTTTTTAGACTTTTTATGAGATTTAAGCTTGTCTTTACGTTTTTCTTTCATAATTTGGGAACTTTGGCACCTAAATACCTAGACTTATAGTAGTCTTTAATATTTAAATCTATTAACTTCTATTAGGGTGCTTATGTTGTACTTTATTCACCGACCAAGACTAGGCGAGACGAGATACCGCCCAATTAATATACCAATGAGTATACAATATGATGCCGGATGCCGTCCGCTAATGAGTATACAATAACTACCCCGCCCGCGACGGCAAGGTCGGCAAGAGAAGAGATTGTTCACAAAGAGAATACAATCAGAGAGAAACTTTTTCTAAATAGAATACAATACTGATTGTTCGGGTGTTTACGTTTCATAAATCTTTCAACTATGGCTTGATAGGCCGATACTTCAGCCAAATGAGAATACATACAATACTACGTGATAATACAAATTCCAAAAAATATTGTTTTCAAAGAGAATACAGTAAAATATTAGTTTTCTTCAATGAGTATAGTTTTGAGTTTTCTTCTCAGACAAAAGAAAAGATAAATGTTCTTCTTCTTTTACTTTTGGCTCTGCATCAGGCTCGGATGAAGTATGTTGTACTTGACTTGACTTCTTTGTTATTGGCAATATGTGTCTGGGTTGCCACTTTTCTGCCAGTGTCCAGTTCATGGAAATTTCATAGTCATGGAATGGAGGCGAGTAATAAATAATATGAGCGGTAAATTATAACAAAAAACACCAATGAGATTTTTACATCGAATAAAATTAACTAGAACACTAAAGAGGAAAAATTAATTAAATTAAATTAAAAACATTGCATACGAACATAAAAGTCATCTAAGACTTCATAAAATAGATATAGCAGATATTTACAATTTTATCTTATTTACATCAATAAATTTACAAATAATATATATAATCGGAGGTGAAAACGTAAGGGAAAGTAAACAATTCATAGAGACAGGACGCGGAATATCAAAAGGGATTAAATCAAATCTGGATACGTGTAGTTTGTGTCTGATTGTCTGATACTTCATCCGAGACCCAGGCAAACATAGACAATCAGTGTTACCGACACAAAATATAGGGGAACGTGTTGCCCCTTGTTCACATTTATCGATATCGATGAATAAGCTGTCCTGCTACACGTACAACTATTAGGTAACTTGAATTCGATAATTGCCTTGTTGCCTACGTAAGAGAATATCGATTTTGATACGAATTTGATACCCTCTGAAATTAATATCAAAAATGGATATATCGACTAATTATATCGATTAGTTTCTGAAAAAATATCGATATTTTGATAATCGAAATTATTATCCATCCTACCCTAATTTATTTTTTTGGATTGAGGCAGTATGGCTTTAGTGGCTTTAGCCTATTTGTCCAACAGGGCTAATGAAATAAAAAACTTTTTGGTTGGACGTCGCATGCGATTCAGTTTTTTTTTTGTAAAAATAAATAAAAAATAGCGAAAACTCGTAAATAACATTCGTAATTCTAGAATCAATACATCTGCTTGCTGTGGATCAAAATTTTGTAGTAATAGCAAGTTTTTTCATAACATGATTAGCCTAATTCAATTTGTTATTGTGAATGTGGAGTACATGCACGATCGTTGAGGAATGTCTGAATGCTTTGGATTTAGTATTCAGCTCGAGTTCCATCTCTGTGCTCAATATTTATAGTACAAACGTCTATTCAAACAAACGAGCATTGTTTTTGTTCTACTTTGTGCTGGAAAAAGCCTAAATTCGAAACCAATCGATTTATCAATGTTGATACGCCTTGCCGTAGAAAGTGTCGTGAGGTAAGGAAGCTTTCTTTTTTCTTTTTGTTTTCTTTGGTCGGTAATTGCTCCACTTCACTTAGATTTCTAGTGATAAAACGAGCTATATCGTCTGTTTTGTTGTAGCCAGTGAATTACAATGTTCTCCAAGAAGAAGAAAAAGCCCGAAATCTCTAACCCAATAAATTTCCAACATAGATTGCATACTGACTTTGATAAACGAGAGGGAAAGTTTGTAGGACTTCCCCCACAATGGGCTTCACTTGTTGGCAACAATCAGGTAATATTCAGTACAAATAATAATATATACAATCATGATTTATATGAATGATCAAATACTAATCTATCACTCATTTTCAGATATTGAAATCCACCAACAGACCTATACCTTTAGTGGACCCCTCAGAAATAACACCCACCGAAATCCTTGACTTGAAAACAATTGTAAGAGGAGACCATAAAATAATGCCAGTATCATCAATAGTCTCTCGCCCACTCCCATCACATGTTCCCCAACCTCAAACCATCCAAAATGGAGTTATCTTGCCAAAGACATCAAATGTTGCCAGATCCAACTCATTGAGAAGTTCTAGTCCACCAAATATTAGGAGAGACTTGCGTAACCAAGCTAAAGTGCCTCCTGCCGTTCCTGAGGAATCACCACCAGTGCCACCAGCCCCCCAACAGTTCCCGAGTCTTCGGCGAGACCATAGCAGTAACTATGCACTGAACAAGACAATACCAGAATCACCAGTGGATTGGAATCAACATGGTCATGACCCGAGCGTAAGGTCCATGGACATGAATGACAATCAGCAAGGGACACTCACATACCAGAACATACAGAATGCTAATGTGCCTTATCCACATAATCATCCGCCTCAAACTATACCTCAGGGAGCTCATCATGCCCATAATGGAAACAATATCAATATGGGCAAGTATTTATGCTTCTATTGTTTGTTTATAACCAATACTTTGTGACTTAGATCATAGAATATAGATTAAAGTAAATCATTTAAGCAACATCTGGCACAGGGCACCATACATATAACTATACTTTGCATTATGTTTATACTGGGTCAGAAAAAACAGTGAAAAAGGTATGCAACATACATCATGCAAATTTTTATTTAAGCTAACAATTTGTCTAACTCTGGTTTGTGTAGACTTACCTTACAAAAGGGGAAATGTGCACACACTTTTTTTTTATTATTTACTAGTATACACATTTTTATATTAATGTTAAATATACTAGAGTATAATTACAATCTAGCCATAGAATTGGCTTATGGGTAATTTAGTTTTGACTTATTTTTATACGAACAAATTACTAGAATGTGTGCATTTTTCTTATTGTCTCTATATAGGTACTTAAGGGGAAGACACTTGGTTCATGTGTTCTTTAGGATAGCACTTATGCACATACAGGCAAGCACACATAGCCACATTTTCTCATATTTACATATGATTTATAAGTAAATATGCCATATACTACTTATGATTTTCTACACAGACCAATGAGCAGTTTCCAGTAAACATAACAGGGGGAAAATTCTGCTAAATTAATTCCTTCACCATAATTGGTATCCTCTCAGAATTACACATTTTAGTATTTTACCTTTGATGAAAGAATTTAGATATTTGGAATTAATTTAGAGATTAGAAGATTGAAACAAAAAATCTATCAATATCTCCATGCAAATAGCATTGCACACACTAAAACTCTTTATAGTATAAAATTTGACTTGTCTAAATGCTTATTTTGTAAGCATAAATAAATAAAGTTGTTTAAATCTGAAACTATCTAGACTTAAGAGTTTCTTTCATCTATGGTAATTCTGTGACAATGCCATTGTCATAGTTAAGTGATAGGTTAGCAAAATTCAGCGAAAAAAAAAGAAAAAACAGTATTCAATTACAACTAAAAGTATTAAATACCAAGTATAGTACCAATTCCGGGTTAATTTGCATGGAATTGAAACAGTAACAAAAATTATTTCATTAGATTTTTTTTTTCACAAATTTTTTTTTCAATTCCCCACAATTTCTCCTGCCTGTGCGTATTTTATCCATGATGTATTTCAGGAGAGCAATACATTTCCACAGTTACTCCTGAACCTATTATTTATCCATGATGTATTTCAGGAGAGTACCCGCGACATCAGCACGGTGTGGCAGTATCCGGGGCACCACATCAGCTGCCTCTTGCAGCTTCGAAGCATGAACTGAGACTGACGCATGAACAGGTACCTAAATAACTTACAATGGTGTTGATTATATTGAAGGTACCTTCCATTTTTCTAATATCGAAACATAAAAGACATCGATTTTCTAAATTAGTTTAGTTCTGAATAGTTTGTATCAATAGAATCAACACCACTGTCACACTGCAATGAGCATGACAGCTTCAAGAAATATTTAATTACTAATTTATTTCTCACGACCTAAGATACGACAAGGCTAGTTTTATAGGATGGCCTGGAAAGCGAAAGTAACTAAAAAATACTTGCGAAAACAATAAGACAGAGAAGCGACAACGCTATTCGCGAATGGGACGGTATAATCGCCTTGCGAATCGTCTAGCGAAGGCGATTATACCGTCCTATGCGCAACTGATATTCGTGCGCACAGCGTGCGCATTGCCCGGACATTTTAATACTGCTAACCTGTTATAAATATCTAACAACAAAGCATAAATGGCATTCCACGCTTGGATAGGTAGGTAGATATCGCGTTCCCTACACGCTCTTCAATTTTTTCAACGTTAATTAAACACTACCGGTACCGGTCGGCGCCAATTATTTTATGACACAGTTTAAATTTAAAATTAACTGCCGAAAGTGGTGTTGGACTGCAGAAAGTAACACATTTTTCTGACCTTAGATAACCGAGATAGATAAGCGACCAACGTCTTTTTGATAAGAATATTTTGACTGTCTAGAAGTCAAGTCTAGATAAGGAAATCTTGAAAGGCTTTAATTAGGTAGTTCACTAAGCCTTTAATATGAATTAAAGTAGTTATCTATTCTATTCTAAATAAAATAGCTATTCCGTCCGTCTTATGATTGATTTATAACAGGATTATGAATCCAAAGGAAGTCTTCCCGATTATGAATAGAAATAAACCTCGGACCTACCGCTGGCTGTAGAAAAGTTATCATCTTGTATTTGTATTGATGTTAATTTCTAGTCAAACAAGCAATCGGAATACCTACAGGATGTGATCTATTGGTCTGCCAATCATATAAATTGATGCGTTCTATATCTTATTCAGGGCCCTGAACTCGCAAAAACGAAGTCGAAGTGTCTAATTCGTTTTCGTGCAAACGCGAATCTTATGCAAGCGACATTAAAGTTGGTTTTGCTCGAAAACGAATCAGAAACTTCGATTGGCCTATTCCGAGTAGGCCCCCAGCATAGCTATTCTAACTCGATCGAAAAGATCACGTCTCGGAAATGGCTGAAGCACACGTTTACGAATGCCCTACCGAGCGAGGTCAAAAACGCGATTCATACTCGCTCTCGGTGGCTACAAGAACAAGGAAACACTTTACGGGGAATGCTTTAAAAATGGTAGGAAATGTACACCATGGTAGAAATTAGAACGTTGGAATTAGTAAGAAAACTATAGCTAGAAATTAATTTTGTAATTATTTTTCAACTATTTAGTCATTAGTTGATGAAATAAAACCTTTATGAGATTATTTGGGAAACTTGAAATAAAGTGTATGAATAAAAGCGCAACCTTACTTCGTAAACCTACCCCAACGTTAGCTTTTTTATCTGTGGGGCAACCTAAGTGTGGTGGCTAGTGTTGCAACCTTAGCCATTTACAAGATAGATCTAGCCTTTTTACAAAATGAACCGGTTTGACATTTTTGACATTGAAACATACTAAATACATACTTACAAAACCTATCTTACCACGCTTATTAATTTGATTGAAAGATTTTGCTCGTCTTGTGGTAGAACATTTTCATAATTCTGTTTAATTAAAATTTTCACTAATAACTTAAAATTGTTTTGACGTAGGAAGCGTTTCCTCCTTTAGAGATTGACTGCGGAAGATTTTATCAATTAAATTTTATGTATATTATTTCAATATCAACGTCGTATGACAGTATAAAAACATACCTTTGATCTCGCGGTAAATGTCAACAAGTGACGCGGTACCGTGAAATTTCCATTGGAATCACGTGCACACAAAACCTATAGGGTATTTCCCGTTGACATAGGTCAACGTCATATCATAAAATTTTGCAAAGCAATGTCATATAGCACAAATAAAGGAAAAAATCCAAAAACCGTAAATTTATAGTTTATTCATATGATAAATAATATTTGATTCTCACCATGGACCGATAACGTATAAAGCACTTCCCGTAAATCTAGAATCATGAAATTTGGCAAGAAGCAAGGCCTTATAGCACAATTAAAGGAAAAAATCCAAAAAATGTAAATAAATAGTGAATTCACAAAAAATAAATATTTTTTGTTTTTACTGGCGGCCAAAACCTATAAGGTACCTACATCCCGTTGACGAATAGTTGAAGAATCATGAAATTTGGAAGTCACAAGGTCTTATAATTATTATTATTATGAAGCCCTCGGTGCACAAGTTCAACTCGCACTTAGATAGATCGATAGATGGTTAATTTGGTTCACAAATATAGACAGCAAAACCAAAAAAAAACAAACATAGACATTGTAGTAGGTAGGTATCAGTAAAATATACTTGTAAAACACACAAACAATTTAAAAAAGAAGAAAGAAACATCAAATATTACAAAAGTACACTCAAGCATAAAAACTAAAATTTAAACTTTAGGTCAATAGGTATGTCAGTGCTGCCGAGGTGAGCCAAAATGAATCAGTCAGATCAGTATGCTATTTTGCACCAGGGTACAAAACAACGCTGGTTTTCAGACTGACCCAGTCTAGGTGACACGACGTTCACTTGACGTTTTTATTTTAATAGAAGATGTATATTCTGAAGGCGGATATTATTTATTTTAAATATTTGTGTCGTTTTCAACTAATTTGAGGGCATAGATAACAAATAATGCTGTTTTTACTAATCCAAGATGGTGGATAATTTTTATTTAAAATATGGGTATCGTTTTCAACTAATTCGAAGGCGTGGATAACGAATATGCGGTGTTTTTTCAAATCCAAGGTGGCTATATCGTTTTTTGTGATGATATTGTTTTTGACTAATTAGAGGGTGTCGGTGTAGATTAGGTCTCGAATTAGTCAAGAAAAAGTCCAGGCATCTTGGAATTAAAAAAATACCACTTATTGGTAATATCATAGATGAAGGATCAATAAAGATAGCCAATGCCCATACAACGTTGATTTTTTTGTTAGGTACATAAGTACATATGTATTTATTTGAAGTCTAGAAAATAATAAGATTGATAAAACAGGCCTTTCCTACCAATTAGATACCCAAAGTATATCTATTATTCCGCAGGTTTTCTCGTTTTATATAAACTGTAGGCCGACGACGATGGAGTGGGAGGGCGCCGCAGCGCCGCCGACGCACAGTGGTTTGGAGTTGAAAAAAGTGGAAATAGGGTCGAAAGTTCGAATTTTGACTTGTTTTTTTTTACAAACAGGTCTCAGCTTTCCTGACAACTTTTATTCTATAGCAAAAATCTGTAAGATACGTAATTATGGAGAAAGAAAATAATCAATTATTTTTTGTATGTAGGAAAACATATTTAATATTTTTTCTCGAATTGGATCAGTTTGGCCCCTGTTTTGGACAGAATCTTTTTTGTGAGTGATAGAGTACCCAAAAAAAAATTCTAAATTTTGTATCCACTTGCGGCGAAGCGATAAATTTGATGCCAATTTTTTTTTGTTCTAGTTTGGCGAGTTGTTCTGATTCTGCGTATCAATTAGTGCATTTTCATGTCTTGCAGAATAATATATAAATCCACTTAGTGAAGGCGAAAGTAGTAAAATTACTAACATTTTAAAGGTTTTTCCATGGTAAAAACGCTAGCATGTATTTAATTACAAGTGAAGATTGCAATTTATTATAGATAATAAAATAAATAAAAATCTAGTCAAAATTCAGACTTTCGACCCTATATCCATTTTTTTCAATTCGGAACCTCTGTGCGGCCGAGGCGGCGGCAGTTACAGTGCATCCACAAACCACATACAAAAGACCCAGCAGCGTAGTAATGCATTAGAAATTTAATCATATAAGTTGTGTGTGTTGGTGTGTCTACTTTCTGTCATACATTTTTGGGAACATAAAATAAAGTTGAATGATTTCACTTTGCTTTGAGAAATAAGATAACACGTACCTAGGTTAATTTATTTCTAAAACTTACTCATATTCAACTCGAATTGGTAGTTATAAGGACCTCTGTGAAAATTGTTTCAACCTTAGAGCATAATCTGTTCTAGAAGAATATGAATAAAATATGATAAAATGTTATTTGCGTAAAATAAGAATATAATTTTACCCAAAATTTGGGATTTTCTATCGTATGGCAATACCGATGCGCACCAAAATCTAAACAATATTTTTACCATAGCCAGTAGTGCAAACAGAACACAGCAAATCGGCAACGTCGCACTTCACTCAGCCGTCGGGAAATAGCTATCTGGCAACGTAGCAATTGACATTAGCGCCATCCATAAAATTGATTTGAATGTAGGTATATCACTTGACATAAGACTCTTGAAATGCTGCAACGATGATCTAATAGGTGGCGCTATTGCGGTAGAATAAACGGTTTGATTGGTTATTTTTACGAATTGAACTACACGTAGCGCCATCTCGCGCTCTATCGAATAACTGGTAATCGGTTCTCGGGCTGAAGTATGGGCTATGCCAGTCTTTAGTTTATTTTGTCCATGGTAATATACACGCTCGAATTAGTCGAATACGGGAGTAAAATATGAAAAAAAAAACTATCTTGAATTTGAGGAATACCCAATTTTAAGTAATGAACATCCTCGAGGCAGTTGAAAAAGATATATTTGTTAGAAAATAATTATTATAAAAAATGGATTATAGAACGTTAGCTACATTGGATTTAAAAACTTATATTTTCTTAATTTTCTCCCTTGAGTGAGGCAAAAATCCTAAGATTGAAAACAAGGTTAATCGTATGGATGGAAATATTTTCCTTGTAGCAAAAGTATTCATTTTCTTATTTAGCCCTTTCTAGTCCTACTTGTAAAAACTGAGTTCGTCTTTTCTAACCCTTTTGAGGCACGCTAGCCCCTTTTCGGAAAACCAAGGTGGCAGCACCACGCCGCCCTCACAACAAAACAATAACAAATCAACCAATTCGAAATACAAACAATTTTCGTTTATTCTCCTTGCATTGCACAATTTTACTAGTGCAGTGAAGTGAATAAATGATCCACTAGTCTCGCAATAATAATTATGCAAGAAATAAACAAAGTAAGTGCCTTTTTTAGATCAGCCTAAATTTTAATATCACTTCACATGTTATAATCAATATAATACAAATTTTCAGGGTAATGAGTGAAAGTTTCACCTGATCAGAGAATTATAATGCTCAACTTCGTGAAGGCTCACGTGGACTACGCCCGCGGTCGAGTAACGGGCCCCGATGCCGATCGACAACGCAAAAAAAAATTGTGAAGAAATGGTCCGAATGCTGAACGCCTGTGGTTCAGGAACAACTAAGACCCCAAAGAAATTGGTGAAAGTAAGAATCATAACTAAATTATTGTTATTGTTCATTTATGTACATGTAGTAAATATCAATTTACATACTATTTACAGTGCTGGCAAGATTGGCGCTGTGACACAAAGGCCAAGGCACTAAAGAGAGAGAAATTTATGAGTGGAACTGGTGGAGGTCAGTGCCCCCCACCACTCTCGGAGCTGGAAGAATCCTTAATGGAATTAAATCCATATCAATACCAGTTGGAAGCGTCCCCAAGACGCTGGCTGCATTGCCCTGCTGTATGGCAATGTTAATGTGCTGCGCCAGATACTCACCAGCTGTCGGCGGTACCCCATGGACCCAGGGTCTCGACTCTAAGGGGCTCTGTAGAGACCTGCATATTTGCGCCTCTTGAGATCCTCGAACAAAACAATTATATTTTAAGTAGTAATTAGTAATAAGCCAAGATTGTGATTATTGTGGTTCTCTATTGTGTAAGTTTATTCAAAACATGGTATTTATTTAAACATTGATGTTACAGATTTATTACTAGACTTTATTAGTGTAACTAGTTGTAGCAATTTGTAATTATAAGGTGATCTCATTAAGACTTGATATAACTTAAAGATATTACAATTATCTAAAAATAAAAATAGCTCTTTATTTTCTAGTATTTTATTAGTAAATATCATTCGTTACAAAGTGTTCATAAATAATTTATGTAAAGAATTAAATTTAGATACAAGATATCTCAAGTCTCTTATGCAATATTGTGATTATTATGGCTATTAATAAATATACAATACAAAACTCTTTATTGTACACCACAAAGACAAATAAAACACATAGACATTAACATAAACAAGTAGAATGGGCGGCCTTATCGCTTAGAAGCGATTTCTTCCAGGCAATATACCTATATTTTTATTGTGTTATCTATTCCATTAGTAGGTTGTTTTGCAGGGAAACTAGTAGTAGTGGTTCATCGACTGTTTTCTTTAAACAGTGACCCATTTAAACTAGTGGGTATTTAAATGTGTGTGGTGAAGAAACGTGAGCAGGTTTCCTCGTTATTACGCCATTAGACACTTTCACCTCCGAGTCTACATCTAAGATGCATCTCTCGCAACTCCACTCAGACCGGCCAATGAAGGCAAGCAAGAGGTGGGGATCTAGTTCTCTTAATACCCGGCAGCAGCATCTTCATAATTCCCAGCACGCAGGGCAATGTCAGATTTCTGTAGTTTCTGAAAAAAGTTAAAAGTGCTTTTAAAGTTTTGTAGGTGGTTCATTTGTTCTAATTAGTGATTAGGTTGTATAGTGATCTCATTATTCAAGTATTAGGTATTATTAAATCTGTCTAATCCTGAAAAAGTTAAATGTTTAAAAATAATAGTGTGACTAGATTATTATGTAGGTTTAAGAAAAAGTGCCAGCAGTAGTAATTAGGTAATATTTCATTCAATGCTACTCAAATAAATAGCTACTTTTGGATTGTGCTTTCTATCGCATTAGTATCGAAGGGAAACCTTATCCACCTGCACAGTACTGACTGCCTATTCAATGCATCTGTTGTGTCATTAATGGCCCTGCAGACCGATGACTAACTCAGGCAGAAAGCGTACTCCCTCCCATCCGACTTTTGGTAACTGCCTTGTGCGCAAAAGTGGAGGGCAGACAAAAACTACAAAGCAATATGTACATAAAGTCACAAATAGGTATAGGTTACATAAAGGTAAGTATTCAATTGTTAGTAGGTTGGTTACGCTAACAGTGCGTTTGCGTTTAATTTACTTACAATTCATGTTATTGGATGCACGAGTTCACTTTCTCGCTTACGCCGGCCGGTTGAATTTTCTTCCACAAGTTCTTCGCTTTGAGCTTTGTGTGGCAATCGCATCTCCAACTAAGTTAATGTTGTCGAGAGAATACAATATTCGCATCATATCACCCCGAGGGTCGTGACCTTTCGATCCTCGCAAGGATTAACATTTTGAAACCTATAAACTTCAGTGTGTGAACTGCTAAGTGGATTTTGGATTGCAGTGAACGATTGGAGCTGATCGTAGACTTTATCAGACAGGTAAGCCTTCCCAAGTACTTACAGGGTTTTAGCTGTCCAATGTCAGACCAACGCATTTTTAGATTTTTCTATTGAACAAGCGCCCCTCAAATTTGAGGTTAACCGCCGCGTATCATTTTTGGCAATTAATTTCTATAATTTATTAACGCACGCTTAACGATACGCACCATTCTGGTCCTTCGAGCCGGATAAAATTGATATTCTAACCTATCATCTATAAAAATCTAAAAATTATTTACGTAGAATTGCATATCGTTTAGGAAACTCGTCCTTATTGCGGTATACGTAAGGTCTAATATTATCTGCATTCTTTATCGAAGTTCAGTTACATTTCATAATTATAGTTTTGTAATTTCGCATTTATAATACTAAATCATAACGTAAGCTAAGAAGTCATAGATTAATACAGTGATTTTTGTCATAAAATAAGGTATTTTCCAAGAACTACGCACAAAATTATTATCATTTTAGTATTGCGGGTAGTTCGTGGGTTGCATATCGCGTGCAGTGCACGGCAAGGCAGCGTGGTTGGGGTTCTCATATCGTGTTGGATGACCTACCTTCGTACCAACATTGACCTTGATTCCGGGAACCACAATCATTGTTGATCGCTCACTGAGCTTTGTCATATTGATTTAGATATAGAACTGAATTCTTATAGGTAAATGTTATTCTATCTAATCGCCTCGTATTGTACGAGTATTTGATCGCAATACAGTCCACACCGCATTTGATTAAATTATTGCAATTTAGTTAAATTAATCGCATTCAATTTTATGTTGAATTTAATTTTGTCTTGTAGGTAAAATTGTTTATCTACACCGCACCTACTTAACGCTACGGTTGTAAGATCGGATAAGTTATTTCTGTATTACACCTACGGGAAGTAGGTTTCCGCATAGTTGGTTAGTACGTCCATACCTCAAAAGTTGTTCTTTGAACTTTTGTTTGTATCACATCGCACCTATAAGTTATTTAGGATTAATACGGTTTGAACATGTACATACCGTATTGAGTTTCACATCTAGGTACGCAGAATATTTATCAAGGTACTTAGGTATACTCCCGCATCGCATTTTTCATTTTGCTACATTTGATTCTTTCTGGTAATAATTACCTAGGTATCGGTTTGTTCAGTACGGTACATATACCTACCTACTTACATACCGAACGGGTTTATTGTGCAAAGTTGTTGTTGTAGTTTATTTTAACCTTCACTAAATTATTGTGATAGGTCATCGCACGGTCGGAAAAGTGGTTCCGTACCTATTTTGTTTCAATTGTATTATTTTGTTGTACATTTGTTTGCGCGTTCCATTAGGGTTCCGCAGGATAAGTATTCGTGTGGACGGGAAATTGGTTCCGTACACAATTATATAGAACTGAATATCTGTAATAATTCAAGGTTCTACCGCACCTTGTTTCCATTGTTGGGACTAGGGTTCCGCAGGTAAGGAAAGTGGTTCCGCACCTTTTTATCGTTTTTACTTGATCGAACATTTGGTTTTGTTCTGATTCGTAGTTTCGAACTAGCTTGTTAGGGTTCCGTAATCTGATAAGTGGGTTTCGAATTGATATTTTTTGTGAAACGGATTTAATTTGGGGTTCCTTTGTCATATAAAATGGAAGATTTACACAATAAATTAAAACTGTATGAAGGCAAACGCGCTGCTTATTATGCTCGTGCACAGAAAATATATGATTCTATAGCCTGTCTTGATAATGAGAAATCGCGGAACACTTTTATTGCGCAGGCTAAAACTATCGATTTAATGCGTAATGAGATTATAACTACGATTGACAATATAAATATTATTTCAATGAAGGTTGATCCCAAATATGAAGTTAATTATAACTCATTGTCATCCTTTGACGATCTTGCGTGTGAAATAAAAAATGTTTTGAGTTCCATAACCGCAACTACAGATTCCCCTGGCTTGAAGTCAGGATCTCCGCACATCAAAATACCTCGAATCGAACTACCTACCTTTGATGGTGATATTCAGAACTTTCCGTTTTTTTATGAGACATTCAAACGGGTCATTCATACAAATCCTGATCTCTCCGATTCTGATCGCATCCACTATTTGTTGGGTCACTTAAAAGGTAAAGCCAAAGGCGTAGCAGCTGGAATTGTGCCTGCTGCAGAAAACTATCGTGTAATCTGGGACGCGCTTATCGCTAAATACCAGGACACGAACGCATTGGCAGTTAACTACTTAAATCAGCTGTTTTCTTTAAAATCTGCTGGTTCTTCGCCCGTTCATGTAGAAAAGGTTTTTGATAAATATACCGCTATTGTGGCCGGACTCAAACAATTAAAAATCGCCAACATGTCTGATTTTATATTTATGTACGTGGGTCTTAAGTTAATAGACTCCGACATCGCGAAGCATTACGAAATGTCACTTCGCACTATAAAAGATCCTCAAGGTGTTGACTACGATTATTTCGTGAAGTTCGTTCGAGAACAAGTAAAAATTCTTTTTCGCACCGCGCCGCAACGGCCTGAGCGCTCGGCTGCGAGCGCCAGCGCTAGTGCGCCCCCCGCGCCCTCGATTAGGGTCTCGCAGGCTTATGTAGCTACATCATCGAAATGTTCGCTATGTCAGTCGGCACACACAAACTTATACAAGTGTAGTGCCTTTTTAAAATTAAATACGAATGATAAATTTAAACACATAAAAGATAATCGTATTTGCGGTAATTGCCTCAGTAGTCAACACACCGTATCTAAATGTCAATCAACGTTCACGTGTAAGAAATGCAACGGTAAACACCATTCCCTGTTACATTTTGATCAACCACCGCCACCACAAGCGAAAACCGCGCCTGCAGTCGGCGCCGTGCCGTCTGCCAGTGCTGTAGACCAGACCCCGGATCAAGAACGCGTTTCTTTATGTACTCATTCGGCTTCGGCTCATAATAGTACTCGCACTACGGAGGTTTTAGCTACTGCGAAAGTTTTAGTGGTAGGTAGGAAAGGGAAGGATGTTGTCGTTCGCTGTCTACTGGACCCGGGTTCTCAGAAGAACTATATTACCACCCGATGTTGCCGTATGCTTGGGCTACCTATTCGTGACAATTCTATAGTCACGGTAAAAGGTATCGGTGGTACGTCTCAGTCTGTTCGTGGTTCTGTCGACTTCACATTCAGCTCGCGTCTTCGCGCTCAACCCAAGTACTCAATTGATGCGCTGGTACTCGATGAGATAACCGGACAGCTTCCATTGTGCTCGATAGATGTCGCTCACGTCAATCATATTGCGTCGCATTTATTCGCTGATGATACTTGGGGAATGCCGGGGAATATTGACATTCTGCTTGGAGTAAAGTTGTTTGCTAAGTTATTGCAACCAAGCCAAGTTACTTCTACTGCGGGATATCCAGATGCTTTAGAGACTGTGTTAGGCTACATATTTATGGGAGAAGCACCTATCTTAGACCCTCCTACCGCTACGATGTCTTTTTGCGCGACGTCTTCTTTGGAAAGCTGTGACTTGCGTAAATTTTGGGAAATTGAGGAAGTTCTAGCTTCTTCAATAACAAGTGTGGACGATAAACATTGCGAGCAGTTTTATTGTTCTACCACTACTCGCACCCCCTCTGGCAAATATGTCACTGCTTTGCCATTGAAAACAGACGCCGTTGCGTTAGGCAATTCATTTGAAATCGCACGTCGTAGGTTTCTTAGCCTCGAACGTAAGTTAAAATCGCACCCTAGCGTCAAACTTCTCTATGATGACGTCATTAAAGACTATCTAAAAAATAACTACCTCTCCTTTGTGGAAGGAGTGCTTCCAGGTGAAGTCTCGTTCTATATCCCGCACCATGCTGTCATTCGCGAGGACAAGACAACCACCAAGTTACGGGTGGTTCTTGACGCAAGCGCGAAGTCAGACAATGGAACTTCGCTAAACGATATCCTTTACGCAGGTCCCGTTCTTCAAGCGGACTTGCTAAATATATTATTGAACATGAGACTTTTCGCTGTGGCAATAACTTCTGACGTTAAGGCTATGTATCTCAAAATAGCCATTCGCCCTCAAGATCGCTCTCTTCAGCGTATACTCTATCGCTTCCACGAAAATGAAAATTTGAAAATCCTTCAGTTTTCAGTGGTTCCTTTCGGCCTTAAATGCTCTCCTTTTATCGCAATTCGCACAATTCAACAGTTGTGTAAGGACGAAGGACATCAGTTTCCTCTCGCCAGTGAGATACTGGGCCGAGATATTTATATGGACGATATAGCAAGCTCCACAGTCAATGTAGAGCAAGCAATAGAGTCTTCTCACCAACTGATTAAATTATTTTCACTTGGTGACTTTGAATTGACCAAATGGTCAAGTAATAGCGCTGAAGTTCTTCAGGCTATTCCAGAGTCATTGCGACTCTCGCACAGTGTCGATCTAAGTAAGGATCCGACTCTGAAAATTCTTGGGCTGCGCTGGTTTCCCGACCATGACTATTTCGCCTTTCAGGTCAACCCTGACGATCGCCCCTGCACAAAAAGGAATATCCTGTCGTCTATCGCTCGCCTTTTTGATGTATTGGGTTTAGTCGCGCCCATGATTTTGTATGCTAAGTTATTGATCAAGGATCTGTGGCTTGCCAAAATAGGATGGGATGATGTCCCACCTAATCGCATTGTTCGCCTGTGGAAACAATTTCAAACTGAGTTACCCGAAATATCTCAGCTGCAATTCGCACGTCATATTGGCGTTGTTGAACATTGTAAGGTTTCAATAGTTGGGTTTGCTGATGCCAGTGAGAAGGCCTACGGTGGCGCTGTCTATGCCCACGTAGTCAAGCCAAACGGTGACATTGTCGTTTCACTGATATGTGCCAAGTCCAAGGTCGCACCTCTTAAGGTAATATCGCTAGCTCGCTTAGAGTTATGTGCCGCACTCCTGTTGTCAATTTTGATTAAACGAGTTTTCGATCTCTATTCCCCCCGATTCGCCATTGAGGCCGTGGTAGCGTTCTCGGACTCTACCATTACTTTGACTTGGATTAATTCGTCGCCACATCGCTGGCACACTTATGTGGCCAACCGCGTCGCTAAAATTCAGGAAAACCTGTCGGCAGATCACTTTTATCATGTCAAAGGAACGGAGAATCCGAGTGACTGCCTTTCTCGGGGCTTAACTCCGGCCCAGTTGGTCCAACATCCACTGTGGATGAGTGGACCTCCATGGCTGGGAATACCTCGACACGAGTGGCCTGTGACGCCATTTGTGTCCGGGGAAACGCAAGAATTGCCTGAACTGAAGCCGGTGGCTCTACCTGCAGTAGCGACGGCAGGCACTTCGAATTCCGATCTCAGTTGTTTAATGGAAGATGTCCTGTATAGCCGGGCGAATAGGTTTTCTTCTTGGATTAAATATCTAAAAACCATTTGTTTCGTTTATAAATTCCTTAAACGTCTTCCTAAGGGACCCATTACCGCATCGGACTTAGAGTTCGCTGAATTAGTAGTGTGGCGCTCTGTTCAGCGAATTCATTTTGAATCAGATCTTGATCGCTTAAACCGCAAACAATTATGTTCTAAGTCCCTACAGAAACTTTGTCCGTTTCTGTACAATGGACTTATTCGCGTTGGTGGACGCTTAGCCAACTCTGAGTTAGACTTTGACTCTCGTCACCAAATTTTACTTCCTCGACAAGACCACGTAGTGGACCTTTTAGTTTCCCACTATCATGTCAAAAACTTCCACACAGGTCCAAACTTGCTTTTGTCTCTCTTGAGACAACGGTATTGGATTCTGTCCGCACGACGTATTGTTCGTCATATAACTTTTAATTGCAATATTTGCTTTCGCGCTAAGCCACGACCGGTTTTTCCAATCATGGCTGACCTGCCTCAGTCACGGGTTGAAGTCGCTCCTAAAGCATTCTCACACACTGGGTGTGATTACGCGGGACCGCTCATGATTACATCTGTGCGAGGCAGAGGGCAAAAGAATCGTAAGGCTTATATTTGTCTTTTTACGTGCTTGACAACGCGTGCTCTGCATCTGGAAGTTGCCTCAGATCTCAGCACTGCGAGTTTCCTGTCCGCACTAAAACGCTTTATTTCTCGCCGTGGTCCTATCGAATGTCTGTATACGGACAACGGCACCAATTTTATTGGCGCTAGATCATATCTTCGCGATCTCTACCAATTCTTGTCACAAGAATACCGCCCCTTTTGGGAAATCGCACTAGCTGAGCATAAAATCACTCTTAAAAACATCCCTTGTAGAGCTCCACACTTCGGTGGATGCTGGGAAAGCGAAGTAAAGAGTGTTAAAACGCATCTTCTGAAAGTCGTCGGTCAACAAATTCTCACCTTCGATGAGCTTAACACTATGTTAACTCAAGTCGAGGCTTTGTTAAACTCCCGTCCCCTCTATGCACTTAGCTCAGATCCGTCAGAACCTACCGCTCTAACACCTGCGCATTTTCTTAATACAAAACCGCTTGTATTTTTACCCGCTCGCGAAGTTACTGAAACGCGTTTACACCTTATTTCGCGATACGAATTCGTTGATCAACTCGTCCAATCTTTTTGGAAGCGGTGGCGCAATGAGTATCTGCACACCCTCCAGTCAAGACAAAAATGGAACACCCCTTCTAACCCAGTACGGGTTGGAATGGTTGTTGTTTCCATGCAGGATAATATCATGCCCTTGCATTGGCCGTTAGGTTTAATTATGGAAATCTTTCCGGACAAGAAAGGGATATGTAGAGTAGCATCTGTGAAGGTACAAGGTGGAATGCTTCAGAGCAGACCGATTGTTAAATTGTGCCCTCTCCCAACTCAGTGAACCTTATGCAGATTATTGTAGTTTAGGTTAGGGTTAGGACACTTTTATATATATATTTTTTTTTTTTTTTTTTTTTTTGTACTCCGTTAAGGTAGAGTTTTCGCAACGATATGCAATTATAATATAATTTCGCTTTCTCTGTGTTTTGAAAGTAGGATCTTTCAAGCCGGGGAATATGGTTACGCTAACAGTGCGTTTGCGTTTAATTTACTTACAATTCATGTTATTGGATGCACGAGTTCACTTTCTCGCTTACGCCGGCCGGTTGAATTTTCTTCCACAAGTTCTTCGCTTTGAGCTTTGTGTGGCAATCGCATCTCCAACTAAGTTAATGTTGTCGAGAGAATACAATATTCGCATCATATCACCCCGAGGGTCGTGACCTTTCGATCCTCGCAAGGATTAACATTTTGAAACCTATAAACTTCAGTGTGTGAACTGCTAAGTGGATTTTGGATTGCAGTGAACGATTGGAGCTGATCGTAGACTTTATCAGACAGGTAAGCCTTCCCAAGTACTTACAGGGTTTTAGCTGTCCAATGTCAGACCAACGCATTTTTAGATTTTTCTATTGAACAAGCGCCCCTCAAATTTGAGGTTAACCGCCGCGTATCATTTTTGGCAATTAATTTCTATAATTTATTAACGCACGCTTAACGATACGCATCATAGGTAATGCTTACTTTTAGCTCCACTGGTACCTCATTAAAAAGCTTCGTCCAAGGCTAATACGCACGCAGGTCGTTTATCAAATTCAGAGCCATGTCGGGCGAGTCTGTATATCCCCCGAAAGTTTGGATCTATAAAAGGATTTGTCAAATCCCGCAGTCAGGCACCGACGGAATGTGCTTATCCTCTGTCTTGCTCCATCACGCCGGTTTTGGTGTTGTAAAACGAGAATTATGCTCCATCTAAAATTGTTTTGTTTACTATGCACATAACCTCAATCTAACACAAAAACATGCAAAGAAAGATTTTTGGGGGCATAAAAGTGCTAAAATCATCTTCATTCACTAATTACTTCACGTAGAATACGGAGGTTTTCTCCAAATCATGATAATTTGTTAGAAATTGTACCTCGGATTAGATTCCATCAAGCAACTACCACTCTAAATGATTCCGTGAAAAGTTGGGTCGATTTCGACAACAATTTCCGTGCTCGGACGCTTTGAATAGCCTATTTCATAATCCGTCTCGGAAACTAGCGGTTTCCGAGTAAAATCAATTTCGAACACGAAATCGAGCCACTCTGAATTGCCCTGCAGATGTTATGAATCAACATTACTTAGCAATAAAAATACAATTAGTCATTATCATAATATGAGATCGTAATGAACATAGTATTGAATGTAAAATTGTTAGTGCAATTTATTTGGTATTGACTATTCTTGAAACACGTGATTCAGTTATTAGAATCCTTCACTTGCTCGGGATTCATCTTAAAATCCATCCTTTATTCACTAATTGCATAATATACTATTCCTTGGGATATAATTATTATTATAAATAAATAAATTAATAAATAATTTTGGTTAATCCACACAACATCATCTAGCCCCAACATTATTAATCCATGTGATACTCTATGGCCATGTGTCATCTCATCTCACAGCAGGGCAAATACCTCCCTATTTATTCTATGCTCGTATTATTATATTTTAAAGCGTCAATACACTACAACTTCAACCATTATTCCAGTTCCGAGCAGCCTTAAGACTGGTAGTAAGCGATGGGGACCCTCGACAAACTCTCACCGGGTTCAGTAAGATCGGCGAAGGCAGTACGGGCGTGGTGTGCGCCGCCACAGACACGCAGGCCCGGCGGCGGGTCGCGGTCAAGATGATGAACCTTAGGAAGCAGCAGCGGAGGGAGTTACTATTCAATGAAGTTGTAAGTTTTAAAGACTCATGAATCTTTGGGCCAGTTTTGCCCAAAGCCGAGGGTTTGTGTATTATCTTGCAATAGAATCTTAAAAATACATCAATTGGTCCTCTAAAAATAGCGACATACAAAATTTAAATACTGGAAATAAGAATAAACTCACTGTGCTCACAATTAGTCTGCACATGATTAAAAAGGGGAATGTATACGCTTCTAGCAAACATTATCAATAAATAAATTCAATATCGTCAAACATATCCTTTGTAAAAAGGCTTACTAAAAATATCAGATTATCTAGAGGAAAATAAAGCTTGGGATGAGTTGGCTCCAACTCGAAAACTAACAACCTAGCAAGACAAATGTTTCTTCAAAATTGGTTCGCTTCTTAAAAATATTGAAGTGAACAAAAATTCAAAGTGATCAATCGCTTTATTTTCTAGTTACGAGTAATTTGTTCATGATATGTAATTTTAATTTTGTGACGTGTCCAAGAGTCCTGTAAGGTCTAAAGGAAATAAAGCATTGATATTTGAGTCGTCATCTGTGTTTATAAACGTTTTTTACATAACATGGCTATTATAATTTCGGGAGTCTATCTAATTCTTAAAGAAAGGAACCTAATCTTCACCGATGTCTTGCGTAAGATATACAGTGCGCGTCGGAATTATGTATATCCCTTTTCTACAAGACATTGAGATAGGAGGGGGTAGGTACTTATTTGAGACGACCACTGTACCTATTGCTTGTACGTTAATGATTTTATCGACAAACCTGTCCGTAAGCGAGGTTAACTCCGTAACTCCGGGTTAAGGAAATTACCTCGCTTACGGATAGGTTGGGAATGTTAATTCTCAAATCAACTTATTGCCCCCTAACATCACATAATAAATAACATCAAATAATGTTGTTTAAAAATCTATATTATTCACAGGTGATAATGCGAGACTACCCTCACCCAAACATAGTAGAAATGCACGCGTCTTACCTCGTCGGCGACGAGTTGTGGGTAGTTATGGAATACATGGCGGGAGGCGCGCTGACAGACATCGTGACGCGAGCGAGGATGGACCCCGAGCAGATCGCTACTGTCTGCAAGCAGTGCCTCAAGGTAGATAAATATATCTTCACTACTACTAGCTGTTCCCCGCGGTTTTATCCGCGTTTAAATTAGAATTTCATATTCGAATATCCTGTCTCTTGGGTATTTGATTTTTTACCAGGACACAAAGTTGACAAAGTGACACTTTCGCATTTAGAATATTAATTTATTATACTCTGGGCAAACTGAATATATAATATTTGTAAACATTGCCCCCATACCCAACCTAAAAATCACTATTTTGCTGCTACTAGTCATTTTGAGCTCTTTCCTACAATGTATAACATATAACCTTATTCGTATAAGGCCCGCGAAGGCAGGTTTTTGTATACAAACGATTAGTCATCCTGGCTGAAGGGTTATCGACCACTACGCCAAAAATATATATTTTGGATTTGTCTTGAGAGTTGTTAACAAACATTGTACTTGCTGACAATAAGTACTTCTGGAGTATAGTAAAAATCATCATAATTCGTCCACTGCTGGACAAAGGTCTATATATATTGAGCATCACAGCGCCTGCCACCTAACCACAGAAAGTCTTTGCTCTCGGTATTTTTTAAACTATACTAGACTAAAGGCAAAAACCTCTACTATTCGCCTACTACAGAGAGGTCAATTTAGCTTAATAAGTAGTAGGTAAGGTAGTATTAACTTAAATATCGTACCATTATTTTCCGACATACAAGGGAAAGTAGGTATAGCTGTATAGACGGTCATTATTTCTATTCCAATCTCGTATTGGACCTTTTAGAAAGTTACATGTTTATGTTTTGGGAGTCTATTAGTGGCCAGAGTATACAGTTCTTTACGCGTTCCACTCGTTTGGCACGATCAGGCACGATATTGGAAAGAGTATATCCGTCTTCGGAATGCAATCTGCATGCCAAATTCGATAGTCTTAAAAATGTTACAGACAGACAGACTTCGCATATTTCTTCAAAATATAAAGTAACAATCAAATAATAGAAACAAATTGGAACTAGTATTTACAATTGAAACAATTGAGACTGCAGACTGTTGCAAACAATCTATAGGTAGCTCAACTGGTCCATATCAATACCAATCGGAAGCGTCCTCAAGACGCTGGCTGCATTGCCCCTCTGTATGGCAAATGCTAAATGCGCTACGCCCGATACTCACCAGCTGTCGGGTCACGCGTCGCTTCGACCAAGCGCTCAGATAATTTTTTTAAAACCCGGAGAGTCCACGGACCTAGGGTCTCGCATCGTCGTAGCGTCCCACACAATGGGCCTCCCCAGCTCCCAAGGGACTAGTGCCATAGCGTCGGACCTCTTACCATCGTCACGCAACAAACCATTCGGTTCGAGAAAAAGTTAATAAAACATTCGCCATTTCTATCGTCCAATACTAATATTATAAATTCGAAAATATCTACGTCGATACGTTTCCGACCAAACGGTTGAACTGAACCCAATAGGATAGAGAGCAATTGTTTAAAACAGAGGACGTAAGCCACTTTTAACCCTGAAATAGCGCGGGCGTCATATTTTTCTTTTGTTTCAGGCATTGGCTTTCCTTCACAGCCAAGGCGTTATCCACAGAGACATCAAATCAGACTCCATACTCATGACAGCAGACGGCCGAGTGAAGCTATCCGATTTTGGATTCTGTGCTCAAGTATCCCAGGTACGATTATTGATTTCGCTTAAACATTCCCTTTGTTTGATGTTATGAAGGATGTTGATAGTTGACCTAGGTTCGTCGTGGATGACAAGTTTTAGTAAATGCTATGATTGATCTTGTTATTCTTGATAATCAGATGTTATACTTTGCAAAACTTTATTGATGAAAAATACTACATTATTTAATATTATAAAATAGTCAACTTCCTACTTCCACTACAGATGCGTAGACGTGATAAACATATTCTTCATTAAAACGTTTTCTGCTCGCTCAGATTTCCGTTCGACTATTTGTTGGTGGAAAAACGTAAGCAGTTAACTTTTACGAGTTGAACGGAGTCCTTAATGGTTCCGCTCCGCTCACAGTGAGAACCGGGCTTAATTCCCTAATAATGTGTTAATCATTGCATTTGGTTCTTAGGAACTTCCGAAACGCAAATCTCTTGTCGGCACGCCATATTGGATGTCGCCGGAAGTGATATCCCGGCTGCCATACGGACCGGAAGTGGATGTGTGGTCGTTAGGAATCATGCTGGTTGAGATGGTGGACGGTGAACCGCCCTTCTTCAATGAACCGCCCTTGCAGGTATGAACTTATTTCAATTGTTTTGCATACATATTTCTTATGTTGCATACATAAGATACAAGGCAACAGCGTATGGCTGTTGCCTGTTAGTTAGAAAGCGTACCTATAATTAGAACCTTAAAATAAAATAACTACAGTTTCATTTTCTTCGCACTAGTTGTAAGCGTAAAGATGCTGGCTTCTTCTGTACTTTTAGGTGTCAAGACAATAAAACGAAATCAAAATCAACAACATTCATTTCCCTTGGGTAGCTTTAAGTTGTTCCGAAGTCAAAATAAGTGCTACCAATATGATCTGTTTTTTTATTTAAAAAAAGCTACATAATGACGACCGATGTGGCGCGGTGGCCGAGGGTCCCCCTGCGACGCAGGACATTGCGGGCTCGATTCCCGCGTTGGGACAAATGTTTGTACGACCTGCAAATATTTGTTCCGGGTGTTCTTTGCTTTTTCTATGTATAATAAATAAATGTCTATCTATGTTATGTATTGTATTATGTATATCAGTCATCTATTTATTACCCATAACACAAGCTCTGCTTAGCTTGGGGCTAGATGATGCTGTGTGGATTGTCCATTATTTACCTATATTTATTATCCGACTAATATTATAAATGTCAAAGTTGTGACGATGGATGTTTGTTCCTCTTTTACGCAAAGCTACTGAACTGATTAGGCTGAAATTTGGTGTTGGTATAGTTTCCTAGACCTGAAATAACATATACGTAGGTTACTTTTCATCGCGATGAAAAGCGGGTGAAGGCACGGGCAGCAGCTGGTTTATTTATTATCTCACTTCACAGGCTATGCGTCGTATCCGCGACATGCCACCGCCTAGACCGCGCGGCGCGTCTCGTTGTCCAGCCGACCTCATCGCCTTCGTGGAATGTGCTTTAGTGCGGGATCCAGCCCAGAGGCACTCCGCCCAAAGGCTGCTCCATCACCCGTTCTTGCGTCGCGCCGGTCCGCCTGCCTTACTCGTCCCGTTGATGCCGCATCCGCATCAGAACGCACCGCATCCGCCTACTGCAACGCCCCAGGTAAGTTTCCCATCAAGGACATTTTATCCAAAGGCTATTCCGTCACCCGTCTTTTCGGCGCGCCAGAACTCTGGCGTCACTCATCCCTTTGATGTCGCATCCCCTTACTGCAACGCCCAAGGCAAGTTTCCCATCATGGAATGAAATGTACGAAAGATAGTTTATCCAAAGGCTGCTCCGACACCCGTCTTTACGGCGCGCCGGAACTTTGGCGTTACTCATCCCTTTGATGCCGCATCTGCTTACTGCAACGTTTTCAATCATGGGAAAAAGATGCTGTTCAAACGCTTCTCTACGTAATTTTTCTCAGTTCTACTCTAGACAACAATCCCCGTAATAGGGTGAAGGTAGACATTTTCGCGCATTCGCTTTTTCATTATTCACTTTGGCGTTTTTCACAGAAATACTACTCCGATAATTGCCCCGCATCCGCATCGACACCTATCGCTATCGCTTACTGTATAGAACAATTTAAATCGAACACTTATCCAATCCCCTGTTTCCTAGTGTCTTAAATATTTATTTTTATTACAGACGAACGCGCAGCAATATGATTATTCTTAACTCGCAAGACAACGACCGATCCAAGGTCCGTCGTCTATCCATGGTTAAATCTCGCTGAAAACATGACTCGTACGTACGTTACAAATGTTCAACTCACTTTAAATGCCATGACCAACCTACATTTGTATGTCAAACATTGCCATGTTGATAAAATAAATGTCAATGTTTTTATTCTTCTAGATATTCCCAGTGAAATCATTCCAAATTGTCATAAAATTACTTGACTATTTTCTTATGTGATATTTAATCACATTCCTTGACTTTTTCTAATGTGATATTCAATCACATTCCTTGACTAACTTATTGATTCTTATGATCATAGGATAAGTTTTATGAGCCATTGCTACTTAATTATCGATACTTAGTTTTTTCGTATTTAAATCCAATGGGTAGTTTTAATAGTTATCTATATTAATATGATATTTTAATGTAGTTAATACTAGAGTATGAAACAATTGAAGTGACATTTAAAATTCTTACCCCGTCCACTAAATACCTACGTTTTCTTGTTGACTATTGTCCTAACTTAGATTAGAAATCAAAAGTGCCTCCATATACAAAATTGACTACTTTTGAGAAAATATAATCATTGTTTTGTTTATATTCAGTGCCACAAAATTAATTATATTTCTAAATCAGTATTAACTTACCCTTATGTACTTATAAGTTATTTTGATGTTTATAAATCATTATTTACTAATCAAGTTCATTATACACTGTTTTTACTAACATTCCGTTGTGTTGTAGATGAGTCACAAAAATCTTGTGTAGTTTGAGTAAAAATACTTTGGCCTTATCTTCTGTGATCCAATAGTTGATGCCTTAAGAATAGTGCATTATTTGATGATGACTTATAAATTAGAGAATTCTTATACATTTGAAACCATTCTAAAATATTTAGGGTGTAATAAATGAGAAGGCAATGTAATGCTTGTTTGCTCCAGCCATACATTTAAGCTATCAATTAAATCCATCAGAAGTACATAAGTACTCAAGATTTATTTAAATTGGCTGGTGCATACAAGCATACCTAACATTTCCTTTTATTATGTTTTGTACATAATATAAATCAAAAACTTAGATTAATGTTTTCAGAGCCTTAATTAGAATTAGTGCCTTAAACCTAGGATAGTTTTGAATCAATTTATATGCACGTTTTAGTTTTATTTAATGTCTGCAGCATGCATTTGTTTTTGAAATATAATTCATTTGTTTTAATGTTACACTGCAAAAATGATATTTTGGTCTAGCTAGAATATACAACAATACTAACAGAGAAATAGTCTGTTAGTATTGTTGTATATTCTCTGCCAGATACTTAATGCGATATCGCTGTTTGTCTAAAAAAAATAACTTTGGACGCTTCTCTTGTTCCTGATTATCATCACAATAGAAGTTGTGGAAATATTGTTAATTTATTATTCCGATCAATCCCATCAGCACCGTTTTAAGGGTTACTGCCAAATATATTGTATTATCGCATTGTTGAATAAACTGTTATTGAAATATAGATTTTGAACTAATTGGAAGTTTTATTTCTATTTGGAAATAAGTTCCAAAGATAGCCTATAGTATACTATCTTTGGTGTCCTCAGATATAAGAAAAAGGTATGGTTGAACCGAAACAGTAAAGTGTAGAAAAATCGTTTTATTGAAGAGTTAAATGTACTACAGACAGAGATACAGACAAAAAATTATTTGTAGAATTCGTATTCACTCTCGTCCTTTTTGATGTTATTTTTGTAACCCTTTTCGAAGTCTTTCGGGAGGACAATATACCTGAAACAGTAAGGATAGTCAATACCTGAATCAGGACAGAAAATATAGTACATATCTGGAAAGATGTGAGAGGGAAGCTGCAAAAGGACCACTTCTCATTAGACCAATGCAGAGGACAAGTAAGTAAACAAACTCCTGGGAAAAATGGTACAGAGCGCGCCATATAATCAGAGCATAAAATCGATTGTTAAAATATAACAATGATTGTATGGGTTGCTTGTTGACGCTAAACATTGGAAGACTGGAGTCATAGAATCGAAGATACCGTAGGTACAGTGACGTTCATCAATAGGTAACCCAATGTTTGATTTTATGTCAATTTCCTAAATGAAAAAAAATTATGAAATATTTTTCGGTAAAATTTATAAAAATTAATGTCCCTAATTACGTGACTAGGAACCCGTCGTCGGTGGTTTACCTTTACATGAATGTCACTATACATATTAACATTTTTTTTGCCCATAAAGCACAAGTTTTTTATTTATTTCTAACTTATTATACATTCAATAAAGTTTTGTACCATAAAATCTAGTGAGGTTTGTCTTGGTACCCACATTCGTCATGACAATAATACAAGAAAAGTACGTAGTTATACAAAATCTATTTTTATTTTGGCTTGTTCAGGCCTAACGCCCTGCATCGGCTTTCTTATTGGTAAACATAATGTATTTCGTACCTGTTCTCACGCACGGCGTGCATACCAGCCTCCTGACAGATAGCGTTGATGTCGGCACCAGACACGCGGTCCGGCCGCGCCACGAACTCTTCTAGGTCCACCTCCTCAGACAGGTTCATTTTAGCTGTGATTGTTGAGAAGATCAGACGTTTCTGGCGTCTGAAATAGAGTTAGAAAAAGATTTTTGATCAAAAAGTTTCTGTACTTACCTACACTAACAGATTCAATCTCATTATAAAAAAACCGTTAAGACTCTAATCCTGATTTTGTGTTGAAATTATTTGATTATGTCCAATGGAAACCTTTGACTACATTAAAAAATTGGAACACCACGAGTTTTTGCAGTTTAAGTAATAATTCTGAATAAGGCCATAATTTCACCTAAATGCACGTCTGCAGCGTTACCATAATTATTTTGAATAATTTTAAAGAAAATAATTATTTAAAACCGCGCTAATCGCAATAAAGAAAATTTACTAGCATAGCATCAATAGAGATACAGATGTAATATAGAGATGCTAGTTGTACGGGTGGAACCTGGTCATCAATTCAGCTATAAAGTGACAAGATGGTACTAAGAAGATTTATGATATTTACATACATCGTACATTGCCGTGGAAAGTAGTAGCCTATTCTAAACTCTTATCTTACCTGTCAGGCAGAGGGAACTCAATCTTCCTGTCGAGACGACCGGGTCTGAGAAGAGCAGGGTCTAGCGTATCAGCACGGTTAGTGGCCATGATGACCTTTACGTTGGTCGTCTGGTCGAAGCCATCCATCTGATTCAGGAGTTCGAGTAAGATTCTCTGGACCTCTCTGTCGGCGCCGGTTTGGGCGTCGAATCTAGAAGAGACAACGATAATTAAGTCGTCCAAACTTTTAAATAAATCTTAAAAATAATTTATTTACACAGAATGACCATGAATGACGCACACGTACGATAGGATGATGTAGCGGCGGCGCACTTTTGCAAGTCACACCGCTCTGAGTCCGCACTCGGCAGTGAATGCGTCAATGATCGAGACAATGCATTAAATGCGAAGAATCATGGTATTATAATATACTTTGCCCGACGACCGATGTGGCGCGGTGGGCGAAGGTCCGTACCGACGCAGGAGGCTGCGGGTTCGATTCGCCACTTCGGTAAAAATATTTGTACTATCTGCAGATGACGCATTTTATATTATACGAATAATATAGCTAGGTTCAGTCATATCAGCCCATACACGTCCACAGCTGGACATAGGCCTCCCCCATACGACGCCACATTTGCAACCTACACATAATCACCACGCTTGGCAGGCGGATTGGTGATCGCAGTGTTGGTGTTGAAAAATACTCAGAAAGAAGCTGCTGCCCTTTCTCTGGTAGGTGGTTCCCTTAGTCGGCTCTTACGACATCCACGGGTTGAGTTGGAGGGGTCGGTATTCGTAACGGCCCCTCGGCATATAGCTAGGTTATTGAAACATAATTAATGCCGATAGATAATATATACATATAAAAATGCACTCCTATTTCTCCTGGAATGGCTATAACTTGAGAACGGCTTTACCGATTTCATGGGTCTTTTTTAAAGTGTTTTCGAATAAGCCGTAGAAGGTTCTTGCAAAAAAATAATTGCGCAGAATCTTTGAAAATTTAAGAATACTTAACGACTACCTTTATTATGAACTTTTTAATGTAACCTTACCCGCAGCGTTATATACTCTTTGCTAAGAACATTTGAAATAACTGTCAGTTGTTTGACTTGAATGACAGGACCACGTCTGTCAGGTCAGCAGTATAATTCTCACCTCTTAGTTGCGATAGCATCAATTTCATCAATGAAGATAATAGCGGGACTGTTCTCCTTTGCTAGGCGGAACACGTCGCGCACCATACGCGGCCCTTCGCCTAAATACTTCTGCACGAACTCTGAACCAACCACGCGGATGAACGCCGCTGTAAACAAAACATAGTTATTGTGAAAACCGATTTAAGTGTTTTAGTGAGGTGAAAATGTCCCAAAAGTAGCGAGTTCAATTTGGCGCATGCATTTTAGTGCCAGGCATGCCAGTATCAATTCATGATTTGATTTTGGAATTTTGATAGTATTCTTAGGTTTTGTTTGAATGAAGGCTCCTGCCGAAATAGAAAATTTATAGAATTTATAGGATTCTTTGAATGAAGATTGTTGGGAATATGTGAATTGAAGTGATATCAATAGGGTACCCTTATACACACACTTTTTTAATTTCCTCAAACCAAGGGAGAATTATGTATTTCATTGAATCAACCTTCCATATACACACTCTGCCATAGGTACATATTGTCACTTACCAAAATCTCTAACCTTTTCCCCATAATATGAATTAATATGAATAATATTAATTCTGTAAATTTTTTTAAATGATATAGACATGTACAGGTTGGTGTAAATAATAATATTATTTATCTAGCTAGGTATAATCATTGGGATTTAAATGTTGTGTTGTTCTGTCCTTTAGCTTGTGTTGTCAGTTTTATTTCTTTTAGCAAAATAATTTTGATGCAAAATTAATAGTTTTTATTTCATTACCGATCATATTCTGTTTACGAAGTTTATAACACTCTGACACAGACACTGGCAGAGTCGTAGCGAAAAGCAAGCGGCGCCATAAAAGAAGAATTTGATGTTGACTGCTGTTTACAGGTATTTACTTACACTATTATTTACAACAGGAATATGTATCAACATTTAAATCTGACCTACCAGTTGTATGATGAGCCACAGCTTTAGCTAACATAGTCTTGCCGCAGCCTGGTGGTCCGTACATCAGGACACCACGAGGGGGCTCAATACCAATCTGCCGGTAAAGTTCCACATGGGTCAGCGGTAGTTCTACAGCTTCTCGGATTTCTTGCTTCTGTGTGTCCATTCCTCCGATGTCTGAGTACTGAACATCAGGTTTTTCATCTATAAATTTAATTTGGGCTTTAAATAACATGTAACAACTAAATAAACAATCCTGATGATCATTTTTTTACTGTAAGTACCTTGATTAAAATTATGGTTGTAAAATTTGTTGTTTTTATTCCTTCAATAGTCAGATTGATAGTCAATTGGTGTCAAATTATTACTATACAATAGTTATTGAGTAGGTGAATTAACTTACCAGCCTGCAGCATAGAAATAGAGCTGTCGGCTTCTGGTGGCAACACATCAACCAGTGCATTGGAGTGTTTGTGAAGAGCTACAGACGCTGATGGCTTGAGAAGCTCTCTATCAATGGTGGATAGGATTCTGACATAGTAGTTGGAGCCTGTTGTACTGCCCACTGGAATATAAAAATGTCTAATGGAATTTTTAGCTGAAACAAAACCTGCCAGGCCATGTTGAGTAGTCATCAAGAATGGAAGCTATTTAGCTTAATAATCGAATGGAGTTACTATAGTTTGTTACCTCTTCACTCAAAACCTATACTCAATATATTTATTGTTGTCATCACATTAGTTTAATAGGTAGGTAATTTAGTAAAGTATCACAATGTGAACCCTGTTGTGCGTAAACATCTGAACGGACAACCTACTGAATGGATTAGGCTGATATTTTAAATAATGCAGTTCAAGATCTGGATAAATGCGTGCAAAGCTGCAGACAAAGACTAGTATCTGATACAAAAGTGTGTTCGACTATACCTATTCCAGTATTTTGATCAACAGCCTCCAAGAACTGTCCTATGACGAGTGGCACTGACTGGATTCTCTTGACCTCTTCCTGGGCATGGAGGTATTCTTTCTTCAAGTTTCTTTGTTCATCTTTTATGTACTCTTCTTGAACTTCATAGAACTCAAGGGTCCTTTGTAGTTTCTGTAACAAGCAAGATACAGTGGGTCATCCTCTGCAATAAATTGTATTGTAAAACTACTGGGCAATGATTGTATTGTATTGTTACCTTATATTTGGTGTATAGATCTTCAGCTTCTAGCTCTTCGAAGGACTGAGGTCCGACGTAAGCTAGACCCTTAACATCAGTAGTTTGATCATCCTGAAAATCACAACGATGTTTGTTTTGTATAACTAAAATTACGAAGATACAATAATCGGATAGGTATGGTACAAAGGTTACTTACTTTCTCGTGTAAAACAATGCCGATTTCTTCCATTTTACTCTACACTCCAAACGATTCAATTGAACAAATCAAAATTTCACCAAATTCCGATCCGATACGAACAAAAACCACCTACTTAGCCAGAACCAGTGTGACCAGATTAAATTTCGCAAAAATACCGAGACCACCTCGAAAAAATACTGAAATATACAAATATTTTATAACGCGTATATACCAATTTTGATATTATTGTGTTATTCATATATCATCGTCGCAGTAAATGTCGGTGTTTTATTTTAAGGTGGTTGGATCAACTTTGGCGCAAGATTCAAATGCTTTCGTGGTTTTTCATAATAATATGATCCAAGAAAACAAGGTTTGCTCCTCCGGGAGTGACTCTAGGTGACGTCATTGTCCAGTTGCCACTTTATTTAAACAAAAAGTAGAAGTTGGGACCAATGTGACTAATGTGTCAATTGAAAAATGAATAAAAAAATTACAATCGTCAATTATGTTTGTTAGATCAGTCAAAACAGCGTTAGTTAAACACGAGTCAAGGTAATAAATTTATTTATTTATTCACAAAATCCACAGCTCTTAGAGATAAACTTAATAAAACTTAAACAATTATAACCTATAGCCAATAAAGGATTTACATTCTATTAGTTTAATATATGTTCAACTAATAAAATGTTGGTACCTATTACCTGTATGAATCTGATAAAACTATGTGGTTTTGTATTTACCTATAGTAGTATAATTTTTATATATAGCTAAATATATTTTTTTGAAATCATGGATACGTAAGTACCTAATCTAACTGCATTATTTTTATAATAATAAGTGTTACAACCTAGCACAAATTTTGCAATGCCCTGACAGGGTGCATGCTTGATAACTATGTTACTTTAAGATCTATGTACAGCATGTCTCGCAATAATCTTGAATCTTGAAAAACTCATGTAAGAATACTGAAAAGTACCAAAATACTGAATCTGGTCACACTGGCCAGAACGGCTAGTCATGTTGTGTTCCAGTGCCTGGGATTGGTCCGGCCCATTGTTGTTGTTTGTGGAATAGTAGCATAAAAAAATAAAGCAAAGTTATGCAAGTCCCACATGAAAGAACAGAGCAGAGAGATTTTGTGCATTTTTTCCCAGTTTGATGCGCTCAGCAATTGTATCATCATCAACGACAATATCAATTTATTTACTATGTATGTATGTACTTCAACTTCAATTATTATTGATATGTCATATCTCTAAACTGTCATGTTCTTCGATTCTAACCTCAAAAAGCAGTCAAAATATTGTAAATCTAAATTAATGCAAATAATATCCCGCTGAGGATTAAAAAATCCCGTAGGGAAATAATTTATACCAGTCTCATAAATTACCCCTCAGTGAAAATGACGACGCCAGAAATGATGAGCGAAGCTGATCAAATCAAAACGGTAGATAACTTCTCAATTAAATCATTTTTTTTTGCATTTTCCTGTGCTTTACAACTGTTGTGTAGGTTTCTATATGCTTTAGAACATTCAATTTAACTTATACAGTTCTAATTGGTTAAACTTTCATACATAAAGTTGATTATATTACAATAAAAAGTACCTACCTACCTACTCAGTTCAGTTCCTCGGTGCTCACCTTATTTATTGAATCATCAATTAGACAAGATTCACCATAAATTACAAATAACAAGAAGAATAAGTTACGTACCCTTACCGTGGATTCTGCCTGAACGAATTCTCCCCTATCTATCCTGTACCTATAATGTGAATCTAAATTTTTGGTTCCAGTTCAAAGAGTTCCTTGTCCAGTACAACAAACTATCAGAGCTGTGCTTCAATGACTGCGTACATGACTTCACTTCTAGGACCCTTAGATCTGCAGAAGTAAGTTATGGTACCCTATCTATCCTACCCTAAAGCTATGGTGGCCATCTTCAATAAAAAACCTATCTTGTCTATTATGGTGCTTGCCTTAAGAAGGCTACGAACCTCTCCCAAACGGAAACACATTTTCCCATGCGGATATGTTGTTGTTTCACGTAGGATTTACAAAATTAGTTTCGCTCTCATTTAAATATCATTATGTTTGTAAACCGCTGCAAACATAGTTTTTTTTCACCTGCTTACGTGTGGAAAATTTCAATAAGATTGGGGACACTCTTTCATTGTGTCCCTTCATTGTGTAATGAAGTAGAAAGTATGTTTGTATGGGGAATAAGGCTATCAGTTCCGTTCTTAAGTGATAAACATAAAACACGCCTAAAACTGGACAAAATAATGGACTTCTACAAGGCCAGTTTACCTATGTAGACACACCACATTTGAGGAATCCAAATGCACAGAATAATATTTCCTTTAATATAAGATTAAACCTTGTTATTTTCATATCTTGTCTAAATTGCATCTACATTAAAACAAACATATTTTCAGGAAAAGTGTGCAACAAATTGCATGGAAAAGTACCTCCGAGCAAACCAGAGAGTGTCACAAAGGTTCCACGAGTTCCAGATGATTGCAAATGAGAACATGATGGCACTCGCCCAGAAGTCTGGAAACCCCAGCTAAGAGCTGACAGTTTAGCACAGATTAACATTATGTTATTATTTTATTAGTTGTTTTGCCAAATTGGCAAATTAAAATGTTGTTGAAATGGTAATGGGATTTTAACATTCCAAACCTGCCAACATTGCTGACACAGTACAGCGGGTTAGTGTCAGCGACATTTCTAAACAATCATTTGTACCTCCATTTCAGTCTATGAATATTGCAGGCTGCCGACAGTTTATCAACTTCAGAGTCCTTATCATGCAGCTGGGCAGTGTCAGCGGGTCGGGGACTTTGGTGTGACTCCATTAAAAGATATCAAATGCTTTGTAACTACATCCAAAACTTTAACGCTGAATACTTGATTCCTGTAATCATATGTAGATCATGGGGATAATGTAACCTATCATTCAAATAATTTTAAAGTGTAAATTCCTGCTGCAGACGATGTTTATAGATAAAGGAAACAGAAAAATTAGTCCAACAACTGTATTTTAACTTATTGTTAATGCATGTTTGCTAAAGTCTTCACTTTTTGATGTTTCCATATTGAAGCTTATTTGTTTTAAATTACAAGCTGTTGGTTTCAACTTATGCACATAATACTCTTCCCAGGGCATGGTCTTGCCCCGCATCTCTGTTCTGGGGGCGAGAAGTCCAGAACAAAGGAATCTTGGGAGCTAGTGTAGTCAAAGTGATAGTCATTGAATTTGGCTTCAACACTGAATTTAGCGTCAGTCGCGAGCTCGCAATCATCCGTATTCAGTACGTATTTGAGAGGGAACCGTCCGGACGGATGGTTGGACACGTTAGAAGGCTTCGTGCAGATACTGTATTGGCCGGCGTGACGAATCACTCTGATGAGAGGCTGGTTGCCTGTTGATGTCTGAAACGATCAACGTATATTTTTATTTGCATTAGCTTCTGCCCGCATCGTACGCCTTTTCCCGGGATTATAAGTAACATATATATGTCCTTCCTCGGGAAACCATCATCTATGACCTCGCCAAATTACATAAAGACCCGTTGGGCGTGAAAAGGTAACAGACAGAGACATTATTTTTACTTTCGAAAGTAATATTATGGATCAAATCTTGATACAATACAGAAATATGGTTCTTATGCTAGAACTAGAATAAAAACCACCCCTGCAGGTCGACCCGCGTTGGTCGCAGAATTATCTATTTAAAATAGGTTAATATGGAACGAATCCCTGTCATCGTCATCATCATCAGCATTTAAGAGAGATATATGACGTAATTTAGTGAAAATGTTGTGTCAATTTGTTTCGCGTTCATAGGGGCGGGACAGAGCAGAGAGTCGTAAGCGCAAAAATCATGTTTTTTTCTTTTTACCTATTATTGAGGACATATTTTATATGCAAAAATAAGCCGAAGGTTCCCTTGGTATTCCAATATTAAATATGTACGTTGACGACAAAAAATCATGTGATTGATAGTTTAGGAGAAATACGGTAGGTAGTAATTAAGAAAATAGACAGTATTTTGCCCAAATATTTCTGACGACCGATGTGGCGCGACGGGCGAAGGTCCGCCTCCTACGCAGAAGGTTGCGTTCGATTCCCGTTTTGGGACAAATGTTTGTACGATCTGCAAATATTTGTCTCGGGTGTTCTGGGTAATAATAATCTGGATGAAAAATATCTATCTATGTTAAATATTTTATTAAGTTTATCAGTCATCTAGTAGGTACCCATAACACAAACTCTGCTTAGCATGGGGCTAGATGATGTTCTGTGCATTGTCCAACATTATTTATTTATTATACATACATATATTAAAGTTTTATAATTTTTGAAGACGGGTCTTGTATCGCATAGATTATTTAGTACCTATGTTGTTTTCGAATCTTTTTCGATAAAGATTACAGAGAAAAAAAGTTTTAACGTAACCCAATTGACGTCAATTCACATATACATGGGCCTTATTAATCCACTGCTGGACGTTATGCCTTCCCTAATAAGCGCCATAACACCCTGTCGGAATATAGGCAATTTAGTTATCAGACTAGTCTATAAATACCTTGCAGCAAGACGAACTTGCAGGAAGGCAGACTGGTGCGCACTTCGATGGGGCACAACTGGACCGCATTCTCTGCAATTTATATTTACTTATGACTACTATTACTAGCTGACTTGGCAAACGTTTTGCCAGCGACCACTGAGAGGGTTGAAGATTATTACAGTACCTAGATCGCCCTTAAGGCAGACCTACCTACTAAGTAATCGATAGACCTGACATTGTTTTCCTACCCAACCTACCCATATACAGGGTGTTAATCAAATTAGTGCACAATACCGCTGGAGGTTACTCACCTGCTGCTACAGATTAACTTTCACTAAACAAAGTGCAAATGATTTTTTATTTTTGCAGAATTTTTAATTGGTCTGAAATAACGCCTTAAACTATGTACTTAGCCATCCCAAAATAGGGAGACTGCTCTTTCATGCGTACCGGTCATTGTCGCCTCACTGGCCCCGCCCCTATGCGAAAGTGACAGAGCTATAAGTGATTCCGTGCGACAGACAGTGGACCGCGCCGCAAGGTCAATGCCCTCCATTAAGTATGCCAATCATCTGTTTGGAGGGACTGTAGTATAACGTAATACAGAGCTTGCAAAATAAGGGTTTGTATAATTTTGGGTAGGTACCTACTCGTGATTGGTAGGTACCTACTCGTGACATATTGACCTTGGACCCGTTTGTTAATTTTATATTATACTGTGGCACCAGCAGAATATCCCCCCGCGATGTTGTGCACTAATTTGACAAACACCCTATATTATATAGGTACATATGTATTTGAAGAAGTATAGAGCAGGTCGGATCAGAATATTATAGGTTATTTCTTTCTATGATATTATGATGGATGACTGATGATTTTGTATTTAACTTTAACAAACACCTTGTGCTTGGTAAATACCTTGCAGCAAGAAGAAGTTGTAGAAGGGCAGACCGTTACACACTTCGAAATAGGGCCACAGCAAGGCTTTGGCCGGCAGGGAGACCGACAACGGTTGCCGCAGGAGTTGCCGCAGCATTCTCCGGACTTCATGCAGTTGTGCTGCTCTATCCTTTTTAGTACCGGACAAGAAATGTGGCCGGGACGCCAGCCGCAGCGCAACTGTCAACAAAACAATTATGTAGTTCACATGGAAAAGTCATGAATGATTGGATTCTGACTGAAACAGGCCGGGCCACTGAAATTAACGTGCTTGCGGGCTGAATTGAACATAATAGCGCGTGGAGCGAGCAGCAACTTTTTGTCGCGGTTGGCTACCTAAACACTAGCCAAACTTACGAGTAGGTATGTACCGAAAATGTTTTTAAACAAACTGCCCGTATTTAAGGGCCTTCAATACCTCGTCATTGTGTGAAAAGGATAGGCATAGGAGCGGGACAGAGCAGAGCGTCATACGCGCAAAAATCATGTTATTGTTTATTTACGGCAAAAAGAATAGTAATTTTGAAAATCTAAAACAGTTAGGTACCGTCTGCTTTATGTTCTGTTTGTTTACTGTACAAAGTATCAAGGCTTATTTTAAAGTATTTATTGAATAGCGACGATTTATTGTACAGTTTAGAGCGAACTTTGGTTTTTTTTTCTATAGAGAAAATGTTGTGTACAATCGTATTTTCGAAACACCAGCGTTCTAGCATCAATCCTATTCATCTCAAAGTAAATGCTACATACAGTATTGTGGAAGATATGATCGCTGACGCTAAACGATTTCAGGTGTCACAGGCTCCTAAGAACGGAACGGATAGCCCTATTCCCCAAACAAATGTACTTTCCGCTTCATTTGGAAACTATGTCCCCAATCTTATTGAAATTTTCCATACGTAATCGGATTCTTAACATAAAATTCACTATGTTACCGCGTCTTTTTATACCCTTTTTAATACGCAAATAATTATACGCGCCTTTAATAAAATATGTATATTGCTTACAATAATATCTGAAACTCGACGCCAAGCAAGTGAGTTTTAAGTTATTTGTGTCGTGGTATGTTTACAAATATTATACGCCGAGTTTGGCTAGTGTATAGGCTTAAAAATAAAAAAAACCCTAAAAAATACATCGAGTGGTGTGTTGGCTGGCAGAGACATTTCGGGGGGAATAAGGATGGACCATTTCGGGTGCTCCGCGGACCAATTCGGGTGCTTCCAGGTACCAGCAGTGGTCCGCGAACCACCATATGCCACTGGTTATGAATCACAGCGCTAAATGAACCCCATAACCTTCTGCGTGTCAGGCGAAAGAGTCCGCAACCAACATAAAACTCGGAAAGAAGAAGGAAATTATATCACTTGAAAATCTGGAGCGTTTCTAGCAGTGTACAGCCATCCCATATGCTTCGGGACCGGTCCAGGCTTCACCTCTTCCTTATCCAGGCATCTGTGCTTGGGCAGGTCGCAGCGCCCCAAGCAGATGCTTGCGTTTTTGCAGGCTAAGTATAAGACAGGAAAGAATTTGTTAAAAATATTATTTATAATTAATTTTGAATGAGGATTTTAGGTAGGTACGTAGATATAGGTATTTTAGTTTTTCTGATCTGTGAGGTATACCTGCGAGGCATAATCATCTTTACATCACACTAATAATACCTAAAATGCGGTAATGTCAATATACAAAGTATGAATATTTATAATAAAAACGTCAAGTGCGAGTTGGATTCGTGCACCGAGGGTTCCGCAAATTTAAGACCTTGTTTCTTGCTTTTTAAGATTCTAGGTCAACGGGATGTAGGTCCTACCCTATAGATTTGGTCAGGTCGCGAGCAAAAACCAAAATAGGTACTTTTTATTAAAGCAAGTTCAGACAACAATGTCTTGCGCTAGTATCGCAAATGTTATGAAGAACCTACGAGTACCTTCCTAGCGATAAGTTGAGTACATAAATTTAGAATATCTTACATCTTCCGGGTTTGCAGCAGCATGCCATTATTGTTTCTTTAATGATTAATTCAGAAACGATAAATTCCGATGTAGAGTTGAGTGATAACCAGTTGTCAGTGTTTCAGGGCTTGGCGGACTTGAGTGCCTGTAAAGTATAAAGTGTGCTTAATAAAAATAAGCCCGCAGGCAGCTTGTGCGAGCTGGTGGTGAGTAGCAGCATCACGGGTACTGAGTGCTCCAGGGGAAGTTCCTGGTTCTTGTCTCCGCTTGCGGCGTGGCATCCCAAGAGAACCAGATAGATCCTCACCTCTTGCTTGTCTTCAGAAAACACTGGTTTGAGTAAGAAACCCTGGATTCTGAAATACAACCTAGGCTAGGTTTAGACCCTACGGATTCAATACGTACCTACATAATTATTATTGAAACACTAAATTGTGTGGAATAAACGAATTTTATGTTTATGTTTCCACTCACGCGGCCTTTAGCACCTAGACTACTACTCAATATTTTTTCTGCTCGAAAGTATAATTTCAAGTATAATACTGCTGATAAAATAATTAATTCTGCTGGCCAAAATATTACTTTTGCTGATCAAACAGCTATTTATTTACTGGTCTAAAAGGATTTAGTTGCCAACCAAAAATTGTTGATGGTTTATAATTTTATATTTTACAGCTGACCAAATCGTATTACGCTGTCCAAATAGTTTTATTGCTGATTTTTCCGGCTGACCAAATATTTAAATAAATACCAATAAATTTCCTTCTGTTCAGAAATATCGTTAAGTCTGGCCAAATGGATAACACTCCCTACTGCTACTGCTTACTGTTAATAATCTTTTCTAATATAGGTCTGCATGAAGTACTGAGTTGTGTTCTTACCTCAGTTAGCTAGGTGTTGCCGAATGCTAGTCGCATTTTATGATGCTCTTCCGCACAGATGTGTGAGAGGATCGGAAAGTGATCGAGATCATGGTTGCTGCTTGGCTTGTAAATATATTTTGTCCTGAATTTTGAATAGGCGAAAAAATTATCCTGGCATTTTGCTTATTCTTTGGCAGATTTTAGGTCAAATTGTCACGTTCATTCTTCTACTGTCAGTCAATATATTTCAGAAGATCTGAAAAGGTTATTTTATGTCTTCAAAAAGTATAAGACCTGGCTTAAAGCTTTGTTAGACTGATGGAGCTAGAAAATTATTTTTCAGAGCTAGAAAACTATTTTTCCTTTGGTCTCAGATCCCCACGGGGGTGTAGGTATATCGCTGCCGTTGAGGCTGAGACGAAGCGAAAGTTTTTAGGTGTCAGTAGCAAAAAATGGTTTTGTTCAACAGAAATGATAACTCATCATTTGGCACAAACAGGACCCCTGTAGGTACTTCTATATGAAATGACTCATATTACGCGACTCGCGACTCAAAAACAAAATACTCTCGTTCAGTCTCACGAAGGTCCCACAGATATTACCTATGAAACGGCCCAATCAACGTTTCAACAGTTTCCAAGCTTATGTATGTATGTAGGTACAGGTACCCAGAGTAGTAGCGAAATCAGAATGAGTATGCGGTACGCGGTACCTCTACAAATTGCCCGACGGGATGACGGGCGAATCAGAGCTATTTCTTTTTCAGTTGCCTACTTAATTAACTATTACCATATGAGTAGACAAGAACATACGTAGAGCGGAAACTTTAGCCCCGGACCAGCTCGAGGTTGCAACAAAATACTCAGTCTATCTCAGTTGGGCTCGCGGGCGTCGCCGGCAGCACGACTGAGATTTGACTGAGTAGCTCGTTTAACGTGTATCCGCGACCTTCCCTTCGAAGTTTCCCCTCTACGTATGTTCTTGTATACTCGTCAGCTATTACCTACTTAGTAGCCAGCTGAAAGTTTCACTGAAAATCAGCACTATTTATTTACCATCTGTACCTTGGTACCTATCTAGATACAGACGGATAATAAATAGTGCTGATTTTCTAACCGAACCCAAATGATTTAATAATGCTGGTCACGGACGCCCCACACCGCCTCGACCGGTGCCGATATACCTAAACAGTTCAGCATTGTCACTAACAAAAACACATAGATAATTTTATTATATCAGTATAGATAGCATGCATCATAAGCAAACAACACAAGTCACTTAGCTCTAGCCCAGAAACAAAGACGTCAGCCGGCCAATTTTTTGTTATTCTCTCCTCTCAGCAATATTTTTATTGTTTTTTATTTTGGGTGGAGCGGCGAATTTATGATTTGTCTTGGGAAATCTGTAGGATAAAGTTTCGAAAAGCCCATATGCCGGATCGACTTGAAATTTGGTTTACGTAGGTAGGTTTTTTAACCTTCTGAGTACAAATATGAAAACTGGCGCAAAAATAAAATATTATTTTTTAATATTTTAGTTTAATTATAAAGAAAATTACAAACAAATAATAGACACAAATTAGAACTAGTATTTACGATGATGATATTACGGCTCTTCACGCTGGAAGCCGAAAATAAACCCAACAAAACTGATTGGATGTATGGAACATAAACTATATATTTTTGTATAATCTACAACTTTTCTTTAAAATATTTTTGTCTCAGATCTGTAGTTGTTGAAATAACCTAGAAAAACCGCTCACAAATAGCCTTGTTTTGGATTTTGACCTCGAATATCAAATTTGCGTAGTTGTCGTAAATACTAAGTAATTCTAATTTGTTTCTATAATTTTATTGTAATTTTCTTTATTAATATACGAAAAAATAAAAAAACGTGCCGGTATTCATTTTCATATTTGTACTCAGGAGGTCAAAAAACGTACGTGTACGAAATTTCAAGTCGATCCGGCATATATTTCGGAACTGCACCCAATCTGTGGGTTTGCCTTGACCACGAGAAATAAAAGCTATGTACTCGTGACTACGATACTTCAAGGAGCTATTGTTAAAATTATCAACAAATGCGGCCCATTTCTACCTAATTTTACCACTATGCCACCCTTGCAGGCCAAAAGGTGCCGACTGCTAAATTAGACAGAAGATAACATAAAAGCCTATAATATAAGCTCTCAGACTATTAAGACAGTGATTCGAGAAATGTTATCAATAAAAATGCTCTGTACCCACCTACCTATGTAGTACATGTACGTAGTTTTATAATACTTATCGATGTGAGTAGGCAATAATATTGGTGTTGTTTGGTACTACTAGTTAAACTACACTTGCGAGCTATAAACTGGAATCACTTCATCGCTGGTTTCTGCAGACCATATTTTACAGTTTCTATGGAATAAACTGCAGATTGGTGTATACCATTTGAAAAGAAATTTTGTTAGCTTTCGAATGGTATAAAAATTATTTAAATTTAATTAAGTTTCCTACCTTCATTTAGTGAATTATTACAATAGGTCGAAGTTGTGGATGTTTAAATTAATAAGAAGTAATATGAAAATATCAAATCTTTGTTATTTCCCGCTTAATATTTTGTATTGCCTCCCCTTGTAAACGGTTTTTCATTGACCTAATGTGTTTCCTGATGGAATCCTGTGGAATTTCCTGCCACTCTTCGATAAGAGCAGTTTTTAGGTCTTCTATTGACGCCGGAGCTGGAGATCTTCCTCGTACCCGCTTTTTCAGCTCGTCCCACAGGTGTTCGATAGGGTTCATGTCAGGGCTGACGGCTGCCCAGTCTATTGTGGGAATCCCGACTTCTTCCAGGTACTGTCTAGTCGCACGAGCGGTGTGGCAGCGGGCATTGTCGTGCATTAGCAGGAAATTTTCGCCAATAAACCCGGCGTAAGGGAGTACATGGCCCAGCAGAATGTCGTTGATATACCTTTCTGCGGTTAGTCCTCCTCCCCGACCTCCACCGGGTACGAATACCAGCTCCGTTTTAGCTTCAATTGAAATCCCCGCCCACATCATACAAGACCCATCCCCATATGCCACTGTTTCCGCTATACAGCATTGTGCGTATCGCTCTCCCGGTCTCCTGTAGACTCTCCGTCGACGGTCGCTGCCATGCAGGCGCATCCTAGTCTCGTCCGCGAACAAAACTCGGCTCCATTGCTGTATATCCCAATCTAAGTGATCACGAGCAAACTGAAGTCGGGCTTGTCGGTGGGCTGTAGACAATTTGGGTCCCGTTGCTGGCCTTTTTGGGGTCAAGTTAGCTTCTTTGAGTCTTCGCCTCACTGTCCACTCGCTGACAGTTCTCCCTCGAACTTCTCCGAGCTCCCGCTGGACGTCAACGCCGGTTAGATGTCGATTTCGGAGAGAAGTGCTGACAATAAATTGGTCATCTCTCGCCGAAGTGCATCGCTGTCGTCCAGATCCTGGTCTTCGGACTAAGTTTCCAGTCTCTCTAAACCTTTTGTATACTTTGGAGACACAGGACTGGCTCAGATGAAGCTGTCGAGCGATAGTACGCTGAGAGAACCCTTGCTGGATTAGGGTGACGATTTGAGCGGCTTGATTTTTCCTATTTCTTTATTGAGAGAAAAAAGAGAAAAACAAAAATTTACAAGGAAAGCTATTGATGCGTTTATCTGGTTTTATAAATTTTAAATCTGTTCTATAATCTTCATAGCATTAATTTATCGTTGGAGTCAAACCCCATTCTGAAAAACTTAGTAGGGAAGTTGTGTTAGGATAGAATTTTATAGCTCACAAGACGCAGTGCAAATCCAAAAGAAACATGAAAATCGGTCGAGAATTGACGGAGAAATTGGCGAACAAGATAAAACATACATATACATAGGTATGTATGTATACCGCCGAAGATAGAGACTCTTCAAAGTTGTCGGTTAAAAACTAACAAGTAGATATAGTTTGTTTCTATGTAGTGTTTATAATGAATATGAATGGAGAATTGGAGAGTAAATAGTGTAACGAAATCTAAGACGACTGGCGGGTAATCCCGGGAGTTTTCGTAGCACGCTACGAAGTGCTACGAGATAGGATTTCCATACAAAAGACATAAACGAGCTCTTTTGTCCTTCATTCGCTCACTGGACCAAAAGTGCGGCGGTAAGTCTCATCTAGGTAGGTACGTTTTACACAAAAATTTACGACCTCGATGGAACTTCAACCCGCTATCAGAATGGCTGGGTGGGTGGTGATCTATCTCGCTACAAGATCAATTAAAACGTCAAGTCAATAGTATAGTAAACTTTATTGACAAAGAAAATAACAATCAAATAATATAAAGAAATTAAACTAGTATTTACAATTGAAACAATTGAGCTAACTGCAGACTGTTGCAAACAATCTACAGATAGCTCAACTGGTCCATATCAATACCAGTCGGAAGCGTCCCCAAGACGCTGGCTGCATTGCCCCGCTGTATGGCAATGCTAATGCGCTGCGCCAGATACTCACCAGCTCTCGGGTCACGCGTCGCTTCGACCAGGCGCTCAGATAATTTTTTGAAAACCCGGAGAGCCTCGGTACCCCACGGACCTAGGGTCTCGACTCCAAGGGGAGCAAATGCGTAAGCTCTGTCGAGACCTGCATATTTGCGCCTCTTGAGATCCTCGGCCAAATCTGCCGCCGAACCAGCCCTCACGGATGTCCTTGAAAGATGGGAAGGCGCAAGTGTGTCGACACATGTAGCGTCCCACACAATAGGCCTGCCCAGCTCCCAAGGGACTAAAGTCATGCCGTCGGGCCTCTTACCATCGTCACGCAACAGACCATTCGGTTCGAGAATAGCTGGTACGTTAGCGGTGACAAAGGCCCGCCGGATGATGTCGTTAAGGCTGGCATGGCGAGATATCCGACCGGCAGCCCTAGTACACGATAATCCGTGATGACCAAGCTGTTCGACAACAGTACCGCACTGGCATTGATGAGGCGCGCAACACCTTGCACCCAACCGAAGACATGATTATAGTATATATATATATAGTATAGTATATACATATATATAGTATAGTTAATAATATAGGTATGTCCATTTTAAGATACATTTTGTTGTGGCCTATAAACTAACAAGAAAATCATTGCTGAGGGCTTAGAGACGAAGATTTTATTTATTTTGCTCACATGTACATTTATACAGCTTAGGTCTTAATGTTAGCTTAGTTCAATAGTACATGCACCCTGTAGGGCACTGCAAAAGAATTTTACCTATGGATCTCACACTCACCGAGCCTGTGTCGTGAGGTCCAGGCTGATGATTCTTACAAAACGTGAAGGTACCTTGTCTCGGTCTCTTTCGAATCGAAATAATCCATAGAGGTAAAAAATAAATGCCTTGATCACGGTATTTATCTGTGTTGCTTGACTCTACGCTAGCTCTGCGACGCTGCATCCTTCTCACCTCACCTTACTAGGGAGCAAAGCAACTCGAAATGAATAGAGGGTAAAAAAAAAAACAAAAGAGGTGTAGTGATAACACTCCATAGAAGTTTCTAATGGAATATCTTGAATTCACTTATTACTCCATAATTTCGTGTTTTCTCATATAAGTTAATTTATTCTTGTCCTAGGTACCCCCGCATTGCAGCCTGGCTGGAGCGTTTATTTAAGGTCCCACAGTTCGACAAATATCTAACGAATGGAACCAAAGTCCTCACACAAGTTCTAAAAGATTGCTGGGCTAAGAATAACGCACAATAATCTAGAGGAGTAAGGGTTTTCTTTTACCCATGTAGGTACCTAAGTTTAGATGTTTCAAATTTTGTATAAGTGGAACAACAATCAATACATACATATGTATATATGTGACGACTAATGTGGCACGGCGAGCGAAAGCCGCGACGCAGGAGGTTGCGTGTACGATTCCCACCTTAGAACAGGGGTTCCGGTAGTTCTATATATGTATTGTATTATGTACATATATATTGTATTATGTATATCAGACATCTAGTACCTATAACACAAGTTCTGCTTAGTTTGGGGCTAGATGGTGCTGTGTGGACTGTCCAACATTATTTTTTTATTTAAGTACTAATGCTGGAGCCCAGGAACTGATCGAAATCAGGTGACTTCTCTCTTGAACTTACAATTTTTTTTTGTGATTAAATGATTTATTATCGAAAATGGTTTTTGTATCTTAAATCTACTTTCTTATGTTATATATACATTTTAATATAAAATACACAGACCCATTACAAATAAATTGATCATACATATATTTTACATGAAGACTATGCATACTAGGCTTTGAATTTTAACTGGGCGAGAATCGAACAACGCACCTGAAGAAACTTCTCTATGATTGCTCGACATCTCGGTGTATAATCTACTATAATTTTTTATCTGAATCTGAATATTCAATAGAATAATTAATAGTATTATTATTAAAGCTGGAAAAATCTCTACTTTTGTTTTTTCCGCCGATCCATCTTTTTATCTGTAGATTTAGACCGACAACACATCATCGTCATTAGCAGCTTCACTAAATACAAGAAGACTGCTCCTAAAACTAGTAACACTACAGCGACATCTATATAAAGATGTTGGTAAAGTGGCGTATCAGCCGAAGCAGTCCTGAAGGTAAAGTTAGCATTCCTTGCTGCGTATTCAGTCCAGTACACCGCTGTATCGATCGGAGACATCGGTCGGTCGTGCCACGCTTTTGAAACCCGTGTTGATTGCTCGCGAAACCTGAAAAATGTTCGAAATTAACAAACAAACCTACTCTGATTATGAATCCAAGATATTTTATGATTATATGAAGTATTAACAGAAGCAGGTAAGGGAATCATAAATACAGATTTATGTACAATGGGTGGCCTTATCGCTATGAGCGATCTCTGCCAGGCAACCTTTGGATGGATAGGAAGTGATAGAACAAGCGTAGACGGTCTAGGTAGTAACATTACTAAGTTTTGCTTTCAGAGAGCCTACCTACATAGTAGGTACATTGATTTGATACGTAAGCAACCAGCCTAACGAATAACCGGGAACAGAATTGGGAATAATAATTTACTATTTATTATTCCCAATTCTGTGCGAATAACAAACGTTAGTTACGAAAAAGAAAACTCACTCCTGACTCAAAACTTTTTTGATCGCTGCAACTAGTGTCTCCTTAGTCAAATCATTGAAGTCCAGCAATGTTCCAAATCCGCTCTCTTGAATCGCAGCCGCATTCGAAGGCTGATCTCCGAAGATTGGTATGGCTACCATTGGCACTCCATTATGTATGGACTCGGTTGTTCCTCCCATTCCGCCGTGTGAAACAAACGCTAACGTTTTTGGGTGACCTGAAAATAAACTGCTTTTGAAACTTCCTCATCGTTGATCGTTTACAAATAATTGATACAATACACATGTGTGGACACTGCCCACACATGTGACTGGGCACTGCTCTGTGACCGTCGATAGTAGACAAACCAGATTGACCAGATTCTATGGGTTATTTAATAGTGTCTTGTAAATAAGAATAGTATACGTTTTTGTATATAAATAAATCTAAATATACTACATCTATCTAACTACTAAATAAATAGAATACAATACAAAAATACAACGCAGGCGCGCATAAATTTGACGACCTCTGTGGCGCGGTGGGCGAAGGTCCGCCTGCGACGCAGGAGGTTGCGGGTTCGATTCCCGCCTCCGGACAAATGTTTGTACGATCTGCAGATATTTGTTCAGGGTATTCTGGATGTTTTCTATGTATAATAAAAAAATATCTATCTATGTAGTGTATTATATTAAGTATATCAGTTATCTAGCACCCATAATACAGGCTCTGTTTAGCTTGGGGCTAGATAATGCTGTGTGAATTGTCCGATATTATTTATTTATTAATTTTTAAATTATATATGAACTAGCTGACCAGCCCGCGGGTACGCCCGTATGGCCTTTGTTTATTTTACGCTCCTATCACCTGTGGCAACCCTATCAGGATAGGTAAACATTTAGTCCGCTCCTAGCAGCTTTGTCTCTGTTCCATTTCAACCAATTTACACAAAACCTGGACAAATTATAAAGGTACCCAAACTTTGCTCAAGAATCACTCTATTTATTGGAGGACTGCATAATCCGTTCAGTACTTTTTCGAGTTTATCGCTAACAGACAGACATACAGGCAGACGTGGCTTAGGACTTTGTTTCACCTATAATATGTAGTGATAAGTATACCTAATGAATTCTTGAAACTTGTTTTGTGACCTACTTACCAACTTTAAACTGCTCATGACCAATATTTATCTTCGGCAAGATAAAACTATGACGAAACTTTGGAGAGTACCTACTCAGCCTAGGCACCTATAATTATTACAACTCACCCAAAATATCAACTTGTGGTAACCAGCTAGAAACAAAAACTTTTTCCTTATCATATTCCAAAGATTCATCTTCCCATTTCCAAATAAATCTTTGCGGCATCTCCCTAATTGCATCCAAAATTGCCTGCTTTTTGGAATCACATAATGTTGTGGTCTTTAGCATGCTCCCAAAACTGATGTAGATCACTCCATGTTTGGCTTCGTTCATAAACTTTTTAAGATCCTGAAAATTAATAAAGATAGTTTAACAAAGTGTTAATGAGCAGAGAATACTGTTTTCAGTTTAGAAGGTTATATTTTCTTACCTCCGGCAGCGGTTTAGCTTTTGGGACATGGTAACCGCCAACTTCGATAACGTTAGCTGGTAGAAGCCTCGCTCCAGTCAGCATAGTGTGTTGGTAGATCAACAAAAACTTAATATCTCTAGCTAACTCTTCCAACGGTGGGATGTTATCATAGTACTTCGAAAGGGTGTACTGGTCGTACCACTGTCCAAAAGTGTACAAAGTATGGAAATATACATCGAAAATAACTCTTTCAATTCTTTGATAGAGTGTCGGCTTCGTACCTCCTTCTAGAAAATGAAACGGCACAAACGCCGGATGGCTAGGGATGCCGAGCCGCTTGTAATGATAGGGCATTAAAATATGTGACGTCATTCCTACTACGGGAGCACCCAACACGTGGGCGATACCTAGAGCACAATCACTATTAAACTGCTCTACGACAATCACATCGAACTTAGGTTTTTGTCTCACTAAATCTTGAACTCTTGGGCTTGCTACCAGAGATTTACAATTCTCTATTCCTAACTTTGTCAAGAGCATTCCACAAGCGAGCACTGTTAAATAGGACTTTTGAACCGGGACTTCGTCTTCTAAAATGTTTACATCAGCTATGTATATATCGGTGTAATTCGGCAACGGGTTTTTGTCCGGAAAGTATGATATAATGGTAACATTGTGACCTCTGCTGGCTAGTTCGCGTAAATAAACTTTGAACTGAGAAAAGTGGCTCTTTCCTTCGTAGGGGAATATTCCGAGTATGTTTAGCGTCGTGGCTTGGGCGATGAGACAGAGCAACGGTACCGCGGTAGTTAGCTTCATGGCCGGTAAGGGCACGCGAGCGCTCACTCTCGCGACCAGTTTGATACTGGGCGGGCATACATACTAACTATATTATACTGGCTAGGCTGGTGGCTGGCACTGGGTGTCAATTCTGCGTATCACATGATACTTTATCGAGTGATACTCATTATCATGGGATAAAAATATCATGTGATAAATATCGAGTAGCGTCAATATCTGTATCCTTGTGCGACTTATCGAGCAACTATATTGCCAGAATTGCCCTCGGGCTACTTGGTTGATGCACAATCTGTTGAGATAGCGTTGTACATAATAGATTTCACTATGTAAAAAATGTAATCAATTTTGTGCCCATTTTTGAAGATATATTTCTCCAAAACAGTGGGGGAACAGTGGGGAGTTCAGTTTTATTAAACTAATTATAGAGCAGAAACATGATTGGTGAAATTTTTCTCGATAGTATTATTTTTAAGATCAAATACTCGATTTATAACTTTTTTCGATTTAGGTATTCCTTAATTTAGCTACTTATAACAGTTAAATTATGGTTAGTAAGGAGGGAAATTATAATATCTAAACAAATTATAGATTCATATTTCAAAATATTTCGTAGATTTAGAAACAAATACTTTTTATTATTTTTCCCTATGTCTGTACGTCGCTTTTACCTAGTATGTTGACCCTTTCTACGGCCCTATTAGCGTCGTCACTTTCTCATCAGTCTTGGAGCAGCCAATCGCTAACTTTTTTCGTTCGTTTGGAAAATTTCTATATTTTTTTCATTACATTCTTTACATTTTAATTTTTGGCTGTTGCCGCGAATTTTATCGTTGTTGTTGTTTACATAAGTTATTTTCAAATTATACATATCATCAGAAATTTTAGTGCAGCTCAAATTATACTTTATTCATTTGTGTTTTTCTTCGTAAATCACGTGCGTGTTTCACTTTGTTCAGATAAATATCTAAACATGCTGTAATATGAGTAGGTATTACTTAAAAAAAAGTTATGTAAACAGTCCAAATATTTTTTGGTAGATATGTGGAGAATACAATGCTCCATAACTGTAGAAGAGCTATATCAGTGTTCGTAAAAAATATATATTTTCTGTATTTTGGGATATTCTTGTATAAAAATGAGAAGTCTTGGGCACCTGATAGTGGGCGTGTAAATCGTGTGTTGAGAAAAGGCAAATGAGTAATTAAATAAAAAAAATAATGTAAAAAATCCTTCATAGTGTTTTTCTGTTCGTAGATCTGAAACTCAAAAACCAGAGCTGATCAAAAAGTTTAAATTATATATTTGCGCTTAGCATGCAGTAAGTATTAACCAAAAACAGGAAAAAATTATCGGCAACAAATACCTAGGTAGTGATAATAACAAATTTGAGAAAAGATATAAGAAAACAAACACTAATGATGAGTTTTCGTTATTTTAGGCTTCAGTAGGTAGGGAGAACCTGTATCTACATCCAATGATAAACTACTGATAACAAATAAAGAACAAAAAATGTGAATTAATAAGTATTTATTATTTTCAGTCTATATTGTTCCACTGCCGCCGCGCTGGTCAAAAGGCTTCCTCCCTTTCTTCCAGATTTCCTGTCCCAAAATATAAATAAATGTAGATTGATTTATTATCAATCTAATTTATTCTTACTACTCTTTCCAAACTTAATAGGTAGTACACATGAAACTAAAACTATCATAGAAATCAGCATGACTAAAACCACAAAAATAACATCCAAACCCAAGATTTGAATCAAAGGGGTTTCCACTGCAGCGGATTTGAAAGTTATGTTTTTGTGGTGCGCTGCGTATTCTATCCAATAGACAGCACTGTCCATCGGGGATTGAGGACGATCGTGCCACGCTTTAGAGAGGTCCTTCACTTTGCGCCGAAAGCTGAAAAATTAAAATACTTCATAATTTCAATAACAGCGCGGCGCTAAAGCATTCGATATATATAGGGAGCGTCTAAAATGTTGAGTCACGCCACGCATCGGCCGCTGGTAGGTGAATGACGGATGATTAGATAAGTAATTTTTAACAATCGATGCTCGTAAACTAACTTTATATAACATGTATCTCTAGGCTGCTCTAATCTCCAGGGAGAGCTTTGGGTATTCTGTTATTATATCTTATGTCACGGGCTACATTGAATTCCGAGCGCAACTTACGATTCTACAATAACTCACGAGCGAAGCGTTACCTGCCGTCTGTATTTGTACGAAAGTTATTGCTGTTCAGAAAACAAGTTCCTCGGAAAAAATCGACAAATGCGATATTTGCTGTCATTTTTCTCTGAATATATACATATGTAGTGAATTCTTTACCGAAAAGTTACAAGGACCGAGCCCTAGCTAGCGCGGGCCCCTTACCCTAGAGGTGGGACCTAGTCCTCACCCTTTCTACCACACCTCGGGCCCGTGAGGGCTAGAGCCCGGCTGGCTGGCACTCGCTACCCTGACTATATGACCAGTCCAACCCTGATTGCTGATACTGAGGTGCGCTCGGGATTCAATGACACCCGTGACACGAGTTACACACTCGGTGCATAATCTGATCATGATCTCAAAATGTCTACCTACCTAATAACCTACTATTTACTTTTGTCTATACTTAGCGAGTTATTTGTCTATCGAACTGCTCTGCTACACGTGCGAAGTCGGGGCGGTTCGCTAGATCTTTATAATTTGGCACCTTGGATCCAAAACAGTCTTCAACTTCTCCAGAAGCAGTTCCTTGGTCAGATCACTGACTTCTAACTGCACACCCAGTCCACTTTTCTGGATCATGGCCGCATTGCCAGGCTGGTCTCCGAAGATTGGCATGCCAATCATTGGTACTCCGTGGTAAATGGCCTCTGTGGTGCCAAGCATGCCACAGTGGGAGTAGAACGCGCGTATTTTAGGATGTGCTAAAAAATATTATTTTGTATTATTATCTCATCTTCTGCTGTTGTATATCTACCTTCCTAGTTAGATACGTTTTTGGCGACTTAGGTCTATCAGACCTACATATAAATTGAGTAACAATCCAAGTTGTTTATCGAATTACTCATACAGCTAATCTAATCTTTAGCCGGGTAGGTTACTACCGGTACAGTGATTGATACGTTACTACTCACACACCGTATAGATAGAGCTCAGATAGAGCAATCCAGCAAAGTCACTCTGACGTAACAGATATTTGGCAATGCAATATTGTAACAATTGTTACAGCATTGGATATATACTTAAGCAAGAAAAAAGTTTGCAAGTCATGCATGACCGACCGTGCTTCTATAGAGCGAAGCAAAGCTGCTCCGTTGCGCTGCGTTGCGTCCGCGTCGTCGCAGCGTTGACGCTGCGTCATCCTAATCCTAACTAATATTATAATGCGAAAGAGAGTTTGTTTGTTTGTCCTTCCTTTACGCCCTAACTAAGCAAGCAATCGACTTGATGTTTGGCATAGAGTCGAAAGGATGGAGAGTAACATAGGCTACTTTATGTCTTTTTTAGGGTTCCGTACCTTAAAGATCACTTTGTTGTGCGTCTGTCGGTCCGTCTGTCAACCCTCTTTTCTCAGGAACGCGTGGAGCTTTCGAGTTGAAATTAACATCAAATACGCAGGGCCGTAACCTTTTAGATCCGTAATATAAATCAAACTTCTAAGTAAACGTTATCTTTACAGGCGTTTATGCCCAATTTTTTTAAATTTAACATGTGTAGCCGTAAGGATTAGTCAGACATGTGGTGGTTGAAGCCAGCGGTAGGCAGGTAGACGGCATCGTGTTGGGGGGCTCGCGCCGGCGACAGTTCTAGGAACTGGCCGGTCCGTTAGGTTAGATGCGTGACGCGATCTGTGCCGACCAATCCGAGACGCGATGGTTCCCGCCAAACACCGAGACGCGGAGAAGAAAGGCGATCGGGAAAGGACGCACCCGCCGTCGCCGGCAGGGGTGGCCAGTCGAGATTTCCATCTTACGCGCGAACCACGTCATCCGAATATACAAAGTCTTCCGCGATTCTCGGCTCAAAGAGGTCTACCGTATATGTAAAAGTGACTCTAAAGTGTACCTATTCTGTGTATTAGTGTATTTACCCGTGTTCTGACTATTGTTTTCTTCCTTGTGTCCTCACGTTTTGTGTGTGTAATTGTTCGAGTCGTAATTTTGTGAAATATAACTATTTAACTGAAGTGAGTGGGCTTTCCTTTAGCTAGGGCTACCCCTCCCCGTTAAATTTGGCGCCCATCTAAGTGGCCGAACCACGCAGATACGTACGAGTAGCCGAGTGCTTGACGCGGGAGAGCGAAAGCATTTCTCAGTCGGCACGTGTGTCACGTGACGAACGACGCTAAAATGCCGCTCACACGTAATGGGGCAGCTCGGATACAACAAAACCAGTCGGAACATGAAGAAGAAGGTACATTGACTGGAGCGGAAGAGAGGTCAGAGACGAACAGCATCGTAGAGGGGCCCGTCGCAGCCGGCAAGGCGCCAGAGCAGCCGCGCGGTCTAATGATACCTACAGACTCTGACCAATTCCTGACTACATTGATGGAGGCCATCACCAAAGCGCAGGCTGAGGCCAACAAAGCCCTCGTTAGCGCCCTTATGACGGTACCCCGTGGAGGCCAACACTCCGGGGTATCCTCACCAGCAGCGCCGGTATTGAGCGCTGCCCCGCCGCTGTGTGGCAACAGTGGCACAACCGCCGGCAGCTTTACGAGGTGCGCGGCGAGATTCGACGGCGCGTCGCGGGACGCCCAGGTTTTAGAAGCTTTCCTAGACGCCGTCGAAATCTACAAGGACTGCGCAAGCGTGTCGGACGAGCACGCGCTGCGCGGGCTTCCCATGCTGCTTGGAGGGGACGCCGCCGTATGGTGGCGCGGCGTTCGCGCTCGCGTCGCATCGTGGACGGACGCCAAGCGGCGGCTGCGCGCCATGTACGGCGCGCCACGGCCGGCACACCAACTGTTTCGGGATGTATTTCAAGGTGAACAGGACAGTGAGGTCAGTGAAAGGTTTATCTGTGCGAAAAGAGCCCTTCTGGCCCAGCTACTGTATCGGTTGGCGGAGGAAGTCCAAGTGGACATTGTATACGGACTCCTTGACCGCCGGATCAAGAAAAGAGTGCCGCGTGAATCGATTATAGATTTAGACGACCTCTTGGATAAGGCGAGAATCACGGAGGAGACCGCGAAGGATACTCGGTCGAAGTCGGCACCGCTCGCGTCACGTGTTACACCTAGCAATCAAAATTCTGTCCCTAACGCGAGCTCTTCGCACGAGCTAGACGCCAAAGCCCGCTGCTCGGTTTGTAGAAAGTTTGGGCACGCCACCGACGAATGTCGCCGTCGTAACAAATTAGCTAGTACAAGTACGGATAGTAGGAAGCCGAGCACCAGTGCTAGCAAAAGCGAACCGGATAAGGCAGGGAGTACGTTTAAGTGTTACGGGTGCGGAAAACCCGGGGTTATCCGTTCGAAATGCGAGGTGTGTAACGCGGAGAAGCAAAAGGCCGAGTTTAATGTCGCTGATATAATACACGTGCTCGAACGCGGCGTCGGTTCGAACGATGAAAGCGAAGCGACCAATTACAATAGGGTAGATTCAGGCACAATGGCTGTAGGTAGCGCGACCCTCGAGGCCCAGGTAGGAAATAGGACTCTAGTAGGTAGTAGCGCAGCCTTGTTTGGTTTGGCGAGCCCCGAAGAGGATTCGACCCACATGTTGACAACGGCCGATTTAGAAAATTCCGGCCGTGCCGAAAGGGCCGATCGTGCCGGGATCATCAACAAGGTAGGTAGTCGAACGAACGACGAACTCAGGCTCGGTGATGTAACCGTCGTCGTACCGGAAGATACCTCCCACGCGGGAGAAGCGCAGGCGCGGTAGACGCAAGCCACGCAGGGTGCTAGTGGAGTGCTAACCCCACGGCGAGGGCGCTCTGTAGGGTTATAGGGGGAGATTGTAGCCGTGAGGATTAGTCAGACATGTGGTGGTTGAAGCCAGCGGTAGGCAGGTAGACGGCATCGTGTTGGGGGGGCTCGCGCCGGCGACAGATCTAGGAACTGGCCGGTCCGTTAGGTTAGATGCGTGACGCGATCTGTGCCGACCAATCCGAGACGCGATGGTTCCCGCCAAACACCGAGACGCGGAGAAGAAAGGCGATCGGGAAAGGACGCACCCGCCGTCGCCGGCAGGGGTGGCCAGTCGAGATTTCCATCTTACGCGCGAACCACGTCATCCGAATATACAAAGTCTTCCGCGATTCTCGGCTCAAAGAGGTCTACCGTATATGTAAAAGTGACTCTAAAGTGTACCTATTCTGTGTATTAGTGTATTTACCCGTGTTCTGACTATTGTTTTCTTCCTTGTGTCCTCACGTTTTGTGTGTGTAATTGTTCGAGTCGTAATTTTGTGAAATATAACTATTTAACTGAAGTGAGTGGGCTTTCCTTTAGCTAGGGCTACCCCTCCCCGTTAAACATGCTCTAAACGTACAGGGTACTTCCCGTTAACCTAGAATCATGAAATTCGGCAAGAAGCAAGGCATTATAGCACAGGTAATGGGAATAATGCGAAAACTGTAGTTGTATATAAAAAAAAAAAAAAAAATTGTTATTAATTTATTCTGCTTTTTAAAAGGAATACAACTAGCGAAAATGTAACTTCTCGACGATTTTGTCCTCTAAACAAAATCGCCTGAACTACAAAGGCGCAAAACATCGATAGAGGCACACCTACCTAAGTAGTGCAGAGCAATTCCACTAGATGGCATTTGAAGCTAAGACAAATTCAAAAACTTAAAAAAAAGCAAAATGAGAAAAATTTCACTCGCATAGTCCTATATATACGAGTATAGTAGCAGTATAGCGATGCTACGTCGCAACAGAACGCAACGGAGCAGTGTGGCTTCATAGAGTCATGGTACAAGAATATAAGGTATGGTCTTCCGAGACGAGTGGGTGACACTTGCTTACTTCATCATCACTATCGGCGAGTGAGAAGGCGGATCTGTTTTCTGGGCCTAACATCGTAACCAGTAGCGTAACATCGTAACTCCCAGAGCTCCTTGTATTACCTTATATATCTGATAAAACTATGTATGTGATTTTATTTAGTTTTTTTAGCACACGTTGAGTGGCAGCTTTTTGGTCTCACATTGTATTTTTTCTCTATTTTACCCTTTTAATTATTGTGTTTTTGTTTTGTGAAACAATATTTTTTTTTATCTTATCTTACCTATCTTATTTTTTATCAACTATTTATCAGATTGCGCAAAGTCGTTTATGTAAGTAAAAACAGCGCGCTGTTTTGACTGATCTAACAAACATAAACGACAATAATATATTTTTGATTTTTCAATTGACCCGTATCATATTTGTTTCCTAACTTCTACGTTTTGCTGAAAAAAAAAACTGGCAACTGGACAGTGACTTCACCTAGTGTCACTCCCGGAGGAGCAGACCTTGTTTTCTTGGATCATGAATAGAGTTAATAAATCTAAATAAATGTAAACGGTAGAAGTATGAATTGTGGAAAAAGTTGGGAGATACTTATTATTTTACAGTGTGGTAAGTAATCAAAATAATATGGTATAAATAATCCAAATAACTACCGTCCTATATCTGCCCTATCTTCATTTATTATTCGGGGATAGTATTATAGTAAAGCAGAACATTGAAAGAATCTTAAATAATTTGGCGTGTTTTAAAAAACGATAAACTGACTTCAAATTCCCTTTTAGACTGTTTTCTAGTTTTGCGGGATAAATAGTGATACTCCGGGGATAAAAAATTTATGGGACCACCTCCGGATCATTTTTTATAGAATAGTGAAAGAACTTTCAAAACCGGTCCATAGCTGGCGGAAATATCGCGTAACATACATACAATAAAAAACATACAGTCGAATTGAGAACCTCCTCTTTTTTTGAAGTTTGCTAAAAAGTCAAGTTTATTAATCGACACGGTTTAACGTGCTGATCTTAAATTAAAAATCAGTCTCACACAAACACAATTATAGTCCTTTTAAAAGACCAAAATCAAAATTTCTTTCGTTAAACTTTTTTAAATTCAGTATTTTTACTTTCGTTAAATTCAGTATTCATACTAATATTATAAATGCGAAAGTAACTCTGTCTGTCACGTTTTCACGCCAAAACTACTGAACCGATTTAAATGAAAGTTGGTACACATATACTCTATAGCCTGAGAAAGGACATAGGCTACTTTTACATGCGAAAAGATGGGTTGAAAGGGGATAAAAGAGGGGTTGAAAGTAATTTTTCAAGCTAAAAGCTTGGAATTTATTTTTTAAGACTGTTGATTAGATATAGTAAATAAGAATGTCATTTAAAGTTTCTACAAATTTAACCCTCAAGTGGGTAAAATATCAAAAGCAATAGGTGATGATGAAAGTTGAAAATGCTACCCACTGTCACTATTCCACGCGGACGAAGTCGCGGGCACAGCTAGTATTATTATAAATGCGAAAGTGTGTGTTTGGCCTTCATGCCCTAACTAAGCAACCAATTGACTTGATTTTTGGCATAGAGTTAGTTGAAAGGATGGAGAGTAACATAGGCGTTTTGTCCTGGTAACGCGGGTGAGAACGCGGAAACGGCTAGTAAATAAAATACCTATATATCCTATTTACACAACCTATTTATTATTTCAAATATTTTCTGCTTATGTAATTTATTTTGTGTTTCTTATAACACGTTTTTATAATATTATTTGTTATATGGTTTTAATTTGTATAACTACCTAGATTAGTAAGATTATGACTATGGATATTATACTATCGAATTAGGTGTGCCTGTAAGGATAGTGTACAATATTAATTTATATCTTTAGCCCTGGCATCGTGATCCTTTGGTTACGGTCTAACGCAGTCAACGTGATATGGAGTCCGTTTGAATCTACTGTTTGTTGGTATCATGTTACTTAACCTCTCCACAAACAAAGTCCTTGGCCTTTTATTTGTCAACTAGCTGTGCCCGCGACTTCGTCCGCGTGGAATAGTGACAGTGGGTAGCATTTTCAACTTTCATCCCCTATTCCCTTTTATATTTTACCCCCTTGAAGGTTACATTTGTAGAAACTTTATGTGAAATTATTATTTACCTATATCTAATCAACAACTTAAAAAATAAAATCCAAGCTTATAGCTTTAAAAATGACGATACTTCTATACAACCTTTCAACCCCTCTTTTAACCCCTTACAACCTTTTTCGCATTAAAAAGTAGCCTATGTCCTTTCTCAGACTCTAGAGTATATGTGTACCTTATTTAAATCGGTTCAGTAGTTTTGGCGTGAAAACACGACAGACAGACAGAGTTAATTTCGCATTTTTTATTAGTAAGGAAGTAAGGATTGTCTAGTCTAGTGTTTCGAAGTAATAGCTGGACTATCTCATACACTGAAGACTCACACATTACATGAGTGAGTAGGTATATGCCTTATGTGCCTTTAACAATTTCTATTACATTTATATCGCACATTATTATTGGTTTTAAAACCCTTTAAAAACTTTTATTATTATCATACTAAGCCTTCCCAGAATATCGTTGCCGTCTCTTTGATGCGTTACGGCCATTGTCGCCTCACCCGACGACGGACGCCACGCCTTAACAATTTTTATATTTATATCGCACATTATTCTTAGTTTAAAACCCTTTAAAAACTTTTATTATTATCATACTAAGCCATCCCAGAATATCGTTGTCATCTCTTTGATGCGTTCCGGCCATTGTCGCCTCACCCGACGACGTCCCGCCACGCCCCACGCGAGACGTGATCACGAGACAGACAGTGTTCACGTTTCATCGCACGCTGCGTGGTCAATTGTCTGTCGCCGCACGGTCAATGCCCTCCAATTTGTAGCAATCATCTGTTTGTGGGATGATGGTATAACCGTTATACCATCATCTCACAAACAGATGATTGCTGTACAACTGTTGTTGTTTGACTTCTAAGTACTTATTTTAGTTAGTAATTGTATAAGTAGTTATTGATTCTGATTCTGGGGTTCAACATTTTTGGGTAGGTATAATATTGACCTTGGACCTCAAGTGTTATTGCGCACGAATCCAAATACCTAACATTCTGGTATAATATTTATTAATTATGATGAACAAGAACAACATTGTTTTGGTTTTGTATGTATAAAAAGGTCTCGGAATGGAAAAATAAAAATTGTATTCACGAGGGATTACTATTCGTACTTCAAAACTTTAAAATAGTGAAAATACGAAGGAATTTTAATTCGGTTTTAAGTAAAAACACTAATTTATGAAGTTTATTGTTTTCTATAGGTAGGTACTACCTACATAAGACAACATTTAATTTGATCTATCTATTAGACACCTCCTTCCTTGCTTAGAGCAAGTGGTAATAAAACTAAAGTTCAAGGACTTTTTTTCGACAGGACTATTGGAGCAACACGCTCTAGATTTATCTCGATTAGATTATAATCTTACCTAAAATGTCATTTTGCGGTAGCCATTTTGATAAAAACACATTTTTAGGGTTCCCTGGTAGAGTTTCCATCTCCCATTTCCAAATGACCCTCTGTGGAAGCTCCGAGATAGCCCCTACTATGGCTTCCAACTTGTCTTTAGGAATGGTATGAGCCTTCAGCATTGATCCAAAACTGATGTAGATGACACCGTGCTCCGATTCTTCTATAAACTTTCGGAGATCCTAAAAACATAACTAGAGGTTTTTTGCTTAACATAAAAATGAGTTATGTTTTAAATGGGCAATCTTTTTCATTGAAATTTAGAAATAGTCTAGGTAAATTCAATTATTAAATATATAAAGGTTATAATTATGTAAGTATATCTCAAGTATATGTATCTGCCAAATTGAAAAAAAAAGGGTCGACGCATTCACCGTTTTTTGTGTAATGGTTAGTGTGTTGATTTACACAAATGAATTACGAGTATTTTCGAGCTACTTTTAGCCTTTATCTCAGTCATAAAGAAACCTATATAATTATGTACACTTGTAGTTTAGCATTAGGCTAACACTTTTGTACTTTACCTTCGGTAGTTCTTTCGCTTTAGCGACATGATAACCGCCCACTTCTTTAACATTTGTCGGAAACATATTTGAACCAGTGATAACTGGATGTTGGTACACCAACATGAACTTCATCTCTTGACCCAACTCTTCCAATGAAGGCACATCATCAAAATACATTGCTATAGTATTCTCGTCTACTCTCTGGCAGAAGTATTTGTAGAGAAAATGCAAATACGCATCCAAAACTGTTCTCTCCACTCTTTGTAATAGTGTTGGGTTAGTCCCGCCATCGAAGAACATGTTTGGCATGTACGAAGGGTTGTACCGAAGACCAAACCTGTTGTAATGCCAAGGCATCAGCATATGCGACGTTAGACCGACCACTGGGAGTCCTAACCTATATGCCAGACCGAGCGCGCAGTCACTGTTGAACTGTTCTGTAAGCATCAGATCAAATTTATAATCTGACTTCCACAACTCCTGGACACTTTCATCTTTGAGCAGCAGTCTACAGTTTTCCGTTCCGAATTTCACAAGGAACGAAGTTATTTCAACTATGGTCCAGTAAGACTTTTCAAGTGGAAATACTCCTTCCAAAACTGTTGATTTCCCCGCCAGGGATATATCGTGATAGTTTTCTGGAGGATTTTGTTGCGGAAAATGGGATATCACAGTGAGGTTGTGTCCTTTCCTCGACAGTTCGAGTAATAACGGTTGGAAAGCAAAGAAGTGGCTTTTGCCCTCATAAGGGAACACTCCTAGAATGTTCAGAGAATGAACGCTATTGTGAATAATCGCGAGGAAGATAATCAAACAGCGCGTTATCATTTTGCTGGCGGTCACGGCTCCGCGGCTGTTTCACAACTGGGGAGAGCGTTATTGTGCTGTACCATTTATAAGTTCGCGAGTTGTGTGCGAGGTATGTATTATATGAATTACTTATACGATATACGGTACCTACCTACAATGACCAGTTGAGCTACCTGTAGATTTTTTGCAACAATCTGTATTTGGTTCTATTGTTTTAAATTTAAATACCAGTTCTAATTTGTTTTTTGATTGTAATTTTCTTTACTAATAAACTAGCGACCCGCCCCGGCTTCGCACGGATGCAATGCTGATACTAAATTTTACATAAAGTCCTTCCTCTTGAATCACTCTATCTATTTAAAAAAATCGTATCAAAATCCGTTCCGTAGTTTGTTTTAAACACAGGATTTGTAACATTTTATGGAAGTTACTCGGTATTTGTGATTTAATATTATTTTATACACAATCGCAAATGCAAATAATGGATGCTTATATTCGTGAATGTGAATATTGACTTTACAACAATTTTCTTGAGCTATTTCAATAAAAAACTTAAATTTAGTGCAGTTGTTAATAAGCTGATGTTTTATTTGTCTTTTAACATTCGCAGCATTTTTGCGAACGCAAATGCGAGTATTAAAAATGTGTATGAATATTCGCGAATATTCTTACGAATATTCATAACACTGACGTAACCATCACATGCTATTTTCAGTGTTTGTTAATTACTTATTTATAGTTTGATGGTAGATACTGTAAGGGTATAAGTGGATATATGTAGTAGATAAAGCTACCAACAAAAAATGCATTATCATATACCTAGTATACCCTAGCTACGCCAGACTTACGATCTTCTACGTGGGAAAGATTATGTATGAGGTCACTTAAATATTAGTACCTAGGTAGATGAAAAAAACACTAATGTTCCGAAAGCAAGAGATCTTTTAGTGTAAGTAACAAATATAACACGTAGGTTCCAGTAGGTAGGTAAATATAATAAATATAAATTAAAACAAATTATACAAGTAAGCAACAGTGTAAAGTCAATATCTTATAAGTAAGTCAAGATCAACAATTATTATTTACCCCCTACCTACTACTGACAAATCTTAAGATTATTAAATAATAGATAGATAACATTAGAGAAATAAGATTAGAGGTATACCTAAGCTAGGTAGATTTTGTTTGTTCACTCAAATTTCACTCTTTTACTAGGTCTTTCATCAACATCCTGAGGCTCGTGTCGACAGCAGCAACAACAAACTGCAGAGAAGATTTTGCGAGTCACATATCCCAGGATTAGAAAGACAATGAATACGAATGCCAGGACATCTAGCTGTGTTTGCTGGTACCATGGAAGGCTCGGCAGCTGCGACTGGAGATTGGGAGCGCCTTGGTAACGTGCTGCGTACTCCGTCCAATAGATGGCGCTTTCCAAAGGCGTCATGGGCCTGTCTTGCCATAGACGGGAAACATGCTTTGCTCGTTGCTGGAATCTGAAATTGAGAATAGACACGGTAAAGTTATCTGTGTTTCAGAGGAGAGGTGTAGAAACCTAGAGACGTAGATCGTTTATATTATAATAAACAAAAGTGGATAAAACTAATAAACGTAGTACGGGGTGCCGAAGTCACAGTAAGTATAATCAATCACAGTATAATGACAAATCTCTATTAAAGCGGGGAGAAGAGGAGGCTTAGCAACCAAAAGTATGGTGTTAAATCCTGCTTATCCTTCCTACTAATATTATAAATGTTAAAGTTTGTATGGATGGATGTATAGATATTTGTTTCTCTTTCACGCAAAAACTACTGAACCGATTAGGCTGAAATTTGGTATGGGTATAGTTTGGGACCTGGAATAACATATAGGCTATTCCTTATCCTTATCCCGACAAAACGCGGGCGAAGGCGCCGGCAGCAGCTTGTGTTATATAAAGTGGTGGCACTGCTAATCAAAAAAATGGGTAATTTTTGAAATTAATTGATTCCGTTTATTTGATAAAAGTCGAATTGTGAAAATCGCGGAGTAGCGTGGTCGACCTTCATAAACTAGACCGACGACATGTCCCGCGATCTATCCTTTTCAGTTACACCATCGAGCGGAGATTTATCATATTTGTATGCGAAGAAAACAAAAAAGAAAGATCAGAGCGGAGATGAGTGAGCTGTGCCTTGAAAGCTGGCGTCGTCACGCAGCGGAGACGAAGAGATGTCTGCGGCACCGCTGGTGCGTGCATCTCAACACGATGAAACGTGGGCGAAGGCACGGGAAGCTGCTAGTAATATTATAATATAATAGCAAAATACTCGTACTCAAGATTTTAATGCTAGTTTTTCACATATCTACAGCTCGGTTTTTTATTTGGAAACCTAGCTTAAAACAACGCCTCTATTTGAACATTTTGAACGCATCTCTAAATTATCTATCTATGTATTATAAATATCAGTCATCTAGTACTCATAACACTACTTCTGCTTAGCTTGGGGCTAGATGATTCCGTGTAAATTGTCCAGCATTATTTATTTAGTTTATTTATATTGCTATACTTACTTAGGATCCAAAACTTGATTAACAGCATCCAAAAGGTACTCCTTCTTGAGATCCTGGTAGGCTACGATGGCGGCCACGCCCGCGTCCTGCATGGCTGCTGCGTTGCCATATTGGTCGCCAAAGAGAGGTATCGCTATGGCCGGCACTCCGGCGTCGATGGCCTCGATTGTGCTTAGGATTCCAGCGTGAGTGATAAAGGCTTTTATGTTTTGATGCTCTGGGAATGACAGAAAAGGAAAAAGAATTAATAGGTATAATACTCAGGTATATTCGTCTATAGGGTATCACTACGAAGTTACGTAGTACGAAGACGCTACGGCTATGACCAAGTAGCTACGATAGTGTAGCCACGAAATTGCTACGAAGTTGCTACGCTCTGTCTACGCAGTGGCTACGACAGTCTGTAGCACATTGACTTCGAAATCGCTATGAATTGCTACGCTGCGTTAATGTGGCTGCTACGAATTATCACAATGGCTAGGAATACTACGAAGTTGCTACGCTCTATCTACGACTTAGCTATGCTTGGAGCACAGTGCTACGAAATCGTTACGAAGTTGCTACGCTCTGTCTACGCCGCTTTACGTGGCCTTAGCATACCTTCCGTTTATTTGGTTGCTATGATTATATCCAAGGCTGATAAAATATATTTGTTTGCCAATCTGTCATAATTCGTTATTTGCAGGAAGCTTACATATACAGTATACAGTGCTTATCATATTTGACAGATATTAATTAATTCGGATAAAATAGAAGGTTAACAAGATTATCAAGAATTCAATCACATAACAAAAATTCAACACTGTGTCGCAGACTATGGTAGTATTATGATAGTAATCTGCTATGGCCGTAGATAAGGAACTAATATTTACTGATTACACTATTATAAGCGTACCAGTTGTCCTTACTAGATCTTATAGATGGTTAATTATATCTATCGTAATCTCTGAAAAACCTGACACTTTCTAGCAAATTCACCCAAATTAATCTGTGGTTAAGTACCTACCTCATAACTAGTTTATTTTGGTCTTTCTACCAAACATTACCTGCTGCCAAGACATACATATATGTACATCAAAACGTACCTAGTTATTACAAAATACCTAGTAATTATAATTTATTTACTTTTGCATCCTCTGAATCCATTGAGATCATTCAAACGAGCCTTATTTTAGCTGTGGTACTCACTTAGAACATCGTATTGGGGGAACCATTTCATAGTCATAACATTTCGGGGTAGGTCTACGTTCCCTCCCTCCCACTTCCACAGGATCCTCAGTGGTAATGTTCTGAATGTGGCCAGTAGTTCTTCCAACTTCTCTTTCGGCAAGGTGGAGTCACGCACTGTGGAGCCAAGGTTCACGTAGATGACTCCATGCTCTGCTTCGTTTATGAACCTTTCGATCTCCTGGAAATAAAGAAAAGGTTTATTTAGCAACCAATCGACTTGATTTTTGGCATAGAGTTAGTTGAATGGATGGAGTAACACAGGCTACTTTTTGTCCTGGTAAAACATCAAATTTCCATGGGAGATTTAAGATATTTCGTATTTTATACGAAAATTCGTCCTTTCTTTACAGCCTAACAAAGCTACCAATCGACTTAACGTGGGTGAAACCGAGGGGAACAGCTAGTATTCTAGTATTCATATAAAATTACGCCTTAAGGCTACGCCGTAAGGCTTGTTCAAAATTTAGAATACATTAGGTAAGTACATGAAAGTAATTTTCTTGTTAGAAAATATCGGAAAAACTCCATGCGTAGAATTATTTACAATCCATAACTTACCGTAGGTATTATTCTCGGAGGGCTGATGTGAATACCGCCTATGTCAATAACATTATCAGGTCTGGCAACTCCGCCGAACACAGACTGATGTGTGTTTACAAACAGCAGACTCGCGTTCGACGCCGCACTTTCTAATGAAGGCTGGTCGTCACCTAGATATTTATAGAGGTACACGCGGTCAGTAACCTGCGAGCCCACATAATACACCCAGTTAACAACCTGGTGCAAAACAAAACTCTTCAACCTCTCGAAGAACCAAGGATTTTGGCCGTAAGGCAGGCCCGATTGACTGATATACGCGGAATTGAAACTAATGCCCAGTCTATTGTACTGCCAAGGCTGAATGGGTTGAGTGCTTAAGGCAATATACGGGGAACTTAAATTGGCAGCTAGTGCAATGCCACAGTCGCTGTTATAGGACTCCACTAGGATGACGTCATAGCGAGGTTGCGTCCTTATCATGTGTATCACTTGGTGGTTGTTCATAAGAGTCTTGCAGTCGTCGTTCCCAGCTTTAGTCGCGACTAGTGTCTCGAACGGCACTCGCGATATTTCGTTCACTATCACTGACTCAAACGAAAGTCCTTTGTTCACTTTTTGGTCACTCAAAAGAATGTCTTTGTACGTCGCCGGAGCGTTTACAGCTTCGAAATGGCTGATCAGGGTCACCTCATGACCTCGGTTGGCCAGCTCCCGCAAAAGGCCGCGATACGTGAGGTAGTTATTGCGATCCAGCGATGGAAATATTCCGAGAATCTTGTAGCTGTTCGTTGCTATGATGGTTGCTATGAAGTAGAATACAAAAATTGTAAGTTTCGACATTTTTGCCGACGCGTTCGCGTTGCCTCGCCGTTTTATTGTAACTAGACCGTGGATGATGGAACTGGCGTGTCTGACTAATAATAGTTTGTTATGAGGTAATCGTGATGACGACTTATTTTATGTTTTCGTAAGATTCCGGAATAGCGCGTCGATGCCAGTGACCTTGATTCGCATCGCGAGGCGTGCCGCACTAGCGACGATGCGACTACTACTGGATGTATTTTGAGGGAATTAGAAACCGGAGAAAGGCGTATTGTTTTGTTTACCTACGCAATTTAATTCGAGCCGGGTCGTGTATTGTGCTATATATACTTACCTACATAAATGTGGACTGTGTAACTTGAGATAGGTATTGTTCATTTGTCATTGATAAGTAAGTCGTTAATATATTACTCTAGCTAGGACAATAGCTACAAATCAATAGTCAAATGGATAACATTAGTCCCTTATCTAGTTAGTTAATACACCTACAAACATAATAGGTAGGTAAGGTACCTACCTAATGTCGATTAGAGGTCTTACTATCGTGCAAGGTGGTACAGTCGAAGATACAGACGTCATGACTAATTGATAGATTTGTGCCATTTCACTAGATTTCCTGACAGCCACATGTGTGTAAAAACTGTGCATATAGGTACATACTATTCATCGCATAGGTATTTGCCAACAGAAGTAGGTACGAAGGCGCGGAGTTCAATAAACTTATTACTTAAATGAAAGTCATTGATTCAGTTTGATATACATTACGTATGTATGTGTCAATCAGCACACAATATAGATGTGTAGTCACCAGTCAATTAGGTATATATGATAAGGTAGCTACACAGTACACGATTTCATATATTATACATACCTACTTCTACAGTCAACTTTTAAAATCGCTAGCCAGGGTAAACCTTCCATAACGTTTTTGAAAGAAGCATCATCATCATCATCATCAGCCCATACACGTCCACAGCTGGACATAGGCCTCCCCCGTACGACGCCACAAATAGCGGTCCTGAGCCGCCTCCATCCATCGACTCCCTGCGACCGCTACGATGTCGTCGGTCCATCGAGTGGATGGTCTCCCATGTAGGGGGGGATTTGCCATAATCACCACGCTTGGCAGGCGGATTGGTGAAAGAAGCATACCTACCTAAAATTAATACGTATAAATTACTTAAATAGTGATGGAAAATACATACAGCATCATTTAGCCCCAAGCTCAGTAGAGCTTGTGTTATGGGTTACCTACTAACTAGATGACAGGTATATAAAACATTACATAGGGAGACATTTTTATTTTATTTAGAAAACATCCAGAATACCCTGAACAAATACATGCAGATCATAGAAACATTTTTTTTTTACCGAGGCGAGAAACGAGCCCGCGTATCTTCGTCCGCCGCGCCACATCGGTCTTACCCATATTATTTAGATTTCTGTGGTCTTATCTAACCGTGCCTAAGCATTGATAACATATGTACTTAACTTACTCCAGTTTTGTGATTTCCGTAGCATAAAAAATTACAATTTAGCAGTTTCTTCAAAGGAAACTCAGGATTTTGGATTTACCAATTTCGTTGTTAAATGTCTGCCAAACAGTAGGAACAGGTATAGTTATCAATGTAGATGATAATATGTAAATAGATAGTAAGAAGATTAATTTAGCAAATTTAGATGGTAATATATATATATACCCAGACCTTTATGTTGAATTATGATACTCACTAGGGTTGGAAAAAAAACAGTTTTTTTTAAATTTTATAAAACAAACAGTTCAAATTGTTTTAAACAAGTGTTTGTTTTGTTTTTTTTTGTCCTTTTTAGTTTAGGGCATTATTTTAAATTAATTCGACCTATAATGTTTCATTTCCAGACTAGATCTTTTGACTTTTCAAATTTTCTATAGTAAAATAAATATTGACAAAAAACGATCAATGGATAAACATTTATTTTATGTTGCGTATCTCTAATCACTACTAAACGATTTACATTCACCCTGAATGTTTCCTAGCAGGACTATACCGGCGGGGAAATACCTATAAACTATAAATTCTATTCTATGAATAGGGGCACCCCCAATATTTATTAATTAGTGATGGGCCGAATGTGGTTTGAACCGAATACGAATTTCGGCCGAACATTCGGTAAAAATCAAAAATGCCGAAGTTCGGTTTTTATTCTGCACTTATATGGTAACAACTAACAAACAACAATAAAATATACCTATAAGTAATTAATATATTGAATTTTCAAAAAGTTTATTTGATTCAAATCATAAGACTTCCTAATTTAATAAGAACTTATTGAATTTGATTTTTTAATTCTAAAACTTAAGATTGAAATGTCGAAAAAGGAAACTGATAATGACAGTTAGTTACTTGATTAATAAATAAATTACCATGATTTTAAATATTTAAAAGGCTTATTTATTTAATCAGGTATGAGTGAGTATGACAGATTTGATTTTTTTTTATGTTTTATTAATCTTAAAATCAAAATTGTGCAACTATTTCACTCTTTTCTTATACCGAATGTTCGGCATTTCAACCGAATTTCGGAAGAATGCCGAAATTAGGCCCATCCCTAATATTTATATTTAAATGAGGGGAATAAAATAACCACTATTCCATTCGACAGCCATCCATTAGGGACTTTCCTAACGGGACTTTACCGGCGGGGAATTACTTAATATGAATTCTATAAATACGAGTGCCTTTCTTTCTCACATTTCATTTCATTATTAATTCTGCGACTGATAACACCTCATAAAAATGTCAACTCCAGGACGCAAAAAGCATGCAATTTGGGAACAATTCACATCGATCCCCCAAGAAAATACCACACTGAAGACCAATAGGGTGCGTTGCAGAAAATGTAAGAAAGAACTAGTTGGACTTGTGAAAAGAATGGAGGCACACTTCCAGCAATGTAGCACCACCACCGGTTCTAACACTGACGCAAATCTTGACGCGGACAGGGACGTGGAGGAGGAGTTGTTGAGTGATGCTGGTTCTTCCCGATCTTCAGATAATTCTTCTGCTACACCCACATCTTCTGTTACTACTCTTCAATCTAAAAATGCCAGTACCAGCAGCAGCGCGAGCGTGAACATTTCAATGAAAAGATTTATTATTGCTACAAGTCAAGAAGATAAGAAGAAAATTGATTTACAATTATCTCATTATATGTTTGCTACTAACACGCCTTTTAACCACGTAGAACACCCAGAGTTACTGAAATTAATGGAAATTTTACGCCCAGGATATAAACCTCCAAACCGCAAACAAATTGCTAGCAAGCTACTCGACGAAGTCTACAACTCGACTCAAGAAGCCGTAAAAAATGAATTGAAAAACAAAGTTGTTAATCTGGCAATTGATGGGTGGAGTAATGTCAGGCAGGACTCGATAGTTTGTGTCTGTGTTACCGATGTGTTGACAGACTCATCTCATTTAATTGATACAATAGACACAGGAGCCGAAAGCCATACAGCTGACTACTTGGTTAAAGTTACTACTGCGGCAATAAAACAATGTGAAACTTACAAATGTACGGTGCGAAGTGTAGTGACAGACAACGCAGCAAATATGAGCCGTATGAGACGAGATTTAGCCCAACAGGAAGAACTAGCTTCTCACGAGGATATACTTACATACGGCTGTTCATCACACATATTAAACCTTCTAGCAAAGGATTTGAATGCAGAAGATATTACTGATAAAGTTAAGTCGATAATGCGGTACTTCAAATACACTCACTTTGCATCTGCCAAATATAAAGAAGCTGGTGGAAAAGCAATTGTTATACCACAACAGGTACGGTGGAACACAATGGCTGACTGCTTAAAAGTGTTATTAGAAAATTGGCATATAATGTCAGATATATGCTTAAATCATTCAACTGCTATAGATCTGTCAATTTCATTGAAAGTAAATGACATGGCGCTGAAGCAACAAGTCCAGGCTCTCTACAAAAAACTGGAAAACATCGCAGTTACACTTGACATCTCCCAAAAGACATCCTGCTGTATTGGCGAAGTGACTGAAGCATGGATAGAGCTTAAAAATATGTTTGAGGGAGAGAATGTACGACTGCGTGAGACCGAGTATTCATTGGATGATTTAAGGAAGTTCAAAGCTCGTTATGAAATGGCAATGTCTCCAGCTCATTTTGCAGCAAACTTACTACATCCTAAGTACAGGGGTGAAAAACTCACGAGTGAAGATATTTCTGAGGCTTTATTATTTATAGAAGCTTATCACAAAGAGGCGATGCCCTATGTTGTTAAATACAGGGCAATGACAGATCCCTTTCATAACTTTCTATTTGAAGATCATGTAGTAAATCAGGTCGGACCTCTCGAATGGTGGCAGTCATTAAAAAACAAATTAATGGTCAAACAATGAACTTAGTGGCTCAGCTTCACACTGCTGTAGCTTCAAGTGCTGGAATTGAAAGACTGTTTTCAACATTTGGATTTATTCATTTTGACGTACGAAATAAACTGGGTACAGAGAAAGCTGCAAAACTTGTTACAGTTTTTAAATACCTTAATAAGGAAAAGAAAAAATAATTGTTATCTTGATCTTGTCATATTGTCTTACTCTCCTGACTGACAAACAATTTTGATTTTATAATGTTTATTAAATATAGGTAATTTTGTTTGTTATAATTTTGTTTTTGATTGATTTTAAATTGAAATTTTTAATATTCTATACTATCTAATGCATGTTTCAAAAATACGTGTTATCTTATCCCATTACCCATATAAATCCTGGTACTTGGTAGGTACTTAGATCTTTGTTTGACTGAATAAATAACTTATCAAAAAAATATTACTTTCATTTTATATCATTCATTCGCAATGAAAAGTAGTTTTAAAGCTTGTTTTTTTCTCATCGTTTTATACAATGTTTAAAACTTGTTTTAATCTGTGTTTTTAAACGTGTGATAAAAAACACGGTTTAAAATCAAACTGTTTTAAACATTGTTTTAAACATGTGTTTTAAAACCATTTGTTTTAATCATGCCAACCCTGATACTCACACGCAGTCTGTCTTTGTTCCGTTAGTAGGAATTGAACTGGAAACGTGAACGCAGCCAAGCATGACAAGCATAGGTAGTATACATATCATCGAATGTAATCTCATTCCGTTATACCCAATACTGCATAATCTACCTAATACAGGATTTCCCATGGCCATGTCACATGGAGGGATTTGTAGATAGAAAATTTTACGGAACATTTTACTGGACTTCATTTTGATTTTAAAAACAATTTAAAGAGCTTTAAAAGATTTTTGAATATTCGCCTGTCTGAACAGGGAATCGCACCTGCCAAATTGAAAAAAAAGGACCTGTAATTTTATGATACCGATCAAAAGGCTCTTATTCTCTAAGGATTATTTTTTTCCATATGACATAAATAAAAGGAAGACCAAAAATGCTATAAATATTTAAAAAAAACACTATCGCAGTCTCGTTTTTCAACGACCAGACACTTTCATAGGGCTTCACAATAGGGCTGCCAAACCTTTTGTTCTCCCTGAGAAAAATAAGGAAATATGTGTAAAATTGCATCTACAAATACTTGCATAGCTTTTCCAAAATCTTAGCAAATGAGTCTCTAAACCTAAAGACAATTTATTTATTTAATAATTTTATTCAGAAATTAGTTGAACTTTCCTCTTAATTTTTTTCTAAGTAGTTCATGATTTTGTTATATATAATAAATAATAGCTAAATAATAGATTCAGGCGTTAATTTGCGGAAATCCTGTGAATGCAAAATATTAGAATAAAAAAATATTTAGTACGTAACAATTCCGCGTATAACCCACTCTGATAGTATTCATCAAAGTTGTCAACTAGTTTCATCTCTCCACGAGACATCTTCAGGACACTACAATACTCGACTTTGACATTGAGATTGCCAAGCAACACCGACAGAGTCCAGCCAGTGATGTTGCCTCTCCGAGCTCCTCGCGCCAAGTGACATACTGCGCGGGGATGCGCTGCGCATAGGCGAGTACTCAAAGTGCTTCTGCTATTCTGCCCTCCTTATGAAAAGTGCAATAACTGTATAAGTACTGGCGTCTGCCCGCGGCTTCGAACGCACTGATTTATGAAATAAAAAGTAGCCTTTGTTTTCTTCCAGACCTAGAACTACCTGTTTAGAAAATTTCAGCCCGATCCGTTCAGTAGTTTTGGCGTGAAGAGGAACAAACATCCATGATCCTTCCAAACATCGCATTTATAATATTAGTGTGATGTATTATACTCCGATTTAGAATCCAAGATATTTTATGTTAACAAAGACATTTATGAATTAAAACTTAACTAAAACTGATAACAATAACAGAAAACAACAAGGTAACAGCAAAGTTATCACTAAAAACTAAAACAATTCAACAAAGCACCTCACATGCGTAGCAAAAAATAAATTAAATTTGAATTCGAAAACAAACGAGAGATCAATTAAAATAATTAATGAAAGCTTTCAAAACCAAAAATTGTTTCGAGCTACAAAAAATATCTAGGTTTTTGAATCCTATCAATCACAAGAGAGGTACAAGAGAGAAGGAGATCAATTATTTCTGATATTTCCAATAGTTTATTTTCATGTTTGAAATAAAGGGTCTTGTGTTGCATAAATTATTATTTTATTTCGAAGCTATTTCGATAAAGTTTACGAAGAAAAAAGGTTTTAGCGTAACCCAGTTGACGTCAATTCACATATAGTACATGGGCCCAAAATTGGACAAACCCCTGCATTGAATATGCTCTCGTCATGCTGGGCAAGGTCCGCCGCCATCCGTCTATTAAATTCGCATTTGTTAGGCGCTACGAAAGAGCCCCAGCAACATAAAAATATAATTACAAATTGAACTTCCCCACTCAAATATACATTTACCCTTTCAAGAGATATTTGATGGGCCCTTGAGGTGTGAGATCCATCAAATCTCGATTCAACCCTCTCAATTATTCCCTTTTTGGGGTTGATAGATATAACTTAATTTTTCAAGGGTTATAACGGGATGACAGGGACAAATTTATGAGCGATCGAGAAGCGTTTGGAGGAAGAATCGATGCAATACTAACCGTTATGCATTTTATATTAAAACAAGCTGTTGGTTGGTGCCTTTTGCACGTATTTTTCTAGATAATAAGGTATTATTGCCTTTAACTTATTCTAGATCTTATGTTACTTTTCTAGCAAGATAAACTCACAGTTGCTACTGTGAGTGCCGGGCTGCTGCCCAGCATCAGGAATTTGACGAAATTTCACCCCCGTGCCTCAGAAAGAACATTAAGCTTTTGGTCATAAGCCTGAGCTCTCACCGGTCGTGTCGGTCTACCGTCCTATCGGGTTATGAGAGTGAGGGAATAGAGAGTGCAACGGTGTTTGCGCGCACACTTGTGCACCATAATGTCCTACGCACGTGGCTAGTCTCGAGATTAGCTTTCGTGGCCGAAATTCGGCTAGAAGGGCATCATCATCATCATTATAGATCTGGAATATATCTGTGCAGCCTAGCATCAGCCCGCTCCTGTCAGTAGTTTAGTCGTAGTCTTCTCCCAAAGATCTTACAACTTTACAGCAAATTTTATCCCTTTATTATACTAAATAGCAACCCGCCCCGGCTTCACACGGGTAGTAGAGCATATTATGCCTGCATGTTTTATAGGCTACGATAGAATGGTGCTAGAGTTATCCTAAAAAGTTATAAGACATCGTTGACTTTTTTATTTATCTAAAACACAGGAATATTCTTTGTTTTTTTATATCTCCAGGGCGTTTTCCATGAAAGCCGGCTTGACTTTTTTCACTTTTATCAATACTTCAACTAATTTACATAAAACCTTGACAAATTTTATATTTAATTATACCTTCCTCATGAATCATTATATCGATTGGTAAAAACTGCGTCAAAATCCATTTAGTTTTTTTTTTGGTTTATCGTAAACAGATAGACAGGCGCTTCGGGGGACTTTGTTTTATATAATGTGTAGTGATAGGATTGGATATGACCATATACATATATATCGATGGATATAACATAGGTTTCTGCTCTGTGCTAATTAATTGCAGTCCAAATATAAGGTAGGTTCATTCCTATCATAGATTGAGGGAGAGATCCTAAAAATATAAATGTCAAAGTTTGTAAGTATGGATGTTTGTTTATCTTTCACGCAAATCTAAAAAAACTATTTAATTGGTGGTAGGCAGAATTAAGGTGCATAGTGATGCGACACTAGCGCTTCTCTTTATTTTTACTTATGTTATCGCTATGGAAAAGAATTACCTAAAGTTCTCACCGCCAATTGACAATACCAATTATAAACTATTTTTCGATACCTGCAGCAGACTAAGCGTGCAAGACCATTTTCTGCTAATACTATTATTTTCCATAACGATAACAGAAGAATAGTACATGTTACACCTAGGCGAGAAAGTAACCAATTCCTATCGAGTGTGTCATTTGAGGGCCGAGGCGCAGCCGAGGGCCTTAAAACACACGAGGTAGGAATTGCACTTTCTGCCGAGTGATAAATAGTGCTTTATACTACACCTTCGAGGAAAATAAAAAGCAGAATAAATCTTTTATTTCTGGCGGTATTATAAAACTTTCGCTGTCAATCGACGACATTCTGTAGAATTAATAAAATTGCCTACACCAAATTCAAATTTAGAAGAACTTCCCGCGCCAGCCTTTATCACTTGGTTTTTTTTTCCAAATATTGTTCGGAAATCGGAAGAGCGGACTTTGAGTAAAAACTTTTTATCGTTTGACCTATACTGAAAATAAACATAGCTAACGGCCGATCTTTTCAAAAATTAAAAAAAAAGAACACTTTAGAAATGAATTTCCATACACTTTTCCGTCCCCCTAAAACGCGTGAGAAATGAAATTCCATAGAGTTTTTCCTCCCGGATTCCTATACGCCTGCAATGACTTACTTTCTATCTTATATTTGGAAGCCACAGAAGGCAACTTTCCGAGCAGGTGTAGTGTAAAAAATTAAGTTTGGCGCTAGTGCCGCATCACTATGCGCCAAAATTACACATCATGTCAAAAACTAAAACGGATCTCGAAAACTACTCGTACTGTTAGTTAATATGGGTACAAACAATATTGGCTAATTGAAGTTTATACTGGCGTATATTAGTATAGTACGTGCACTGTGGTGACTGCTTTTAGTGCCATTTATAATGTATGCCTCGAGACTAGGTCGCACGGTATCTTAATTAATATGCATAGCTAAGAGTCTACCTTTAATGGCTCGATATTGAGATTGATCATAGATTTAGTCTGAAAACGCAAACAATTAAATGTATTGCCTCGAAGAGGAATGTACTAAGTATTGAAATGTAATTGGAAAAGTCTTTAGTATAATTTAATTATTACTGTTTTTCAGTTCAGACGACGTCAGTGGCGTGGCGTGGCCTGCGACGCAGGAGATTCCCGCTTCGGAAGTTTGTACGATCTGCAGATACTTATTTGTTCCGAGTATTCTAGGTGATTTTTAGGTATAATAAATAAATATTATATATAATATGGATGATGCTGTGTGGATTGTCCAGCATATTTTTATGAGCGGGCTATGCGTGTGAGTTTCCGTTATCACCCCCTTCGGATTTGGATTTCAGGTGCCAGGGCATCCCGAGGCACCCCTCGGAGCATAGTGACCGCCCTCCCTCCCTTATCCCGCTTGTGTTACTACCTTCATTTATGGCGGATAATCCCGCGAACACCGACGGTCGTGGACATCATTCATTGCATAACGAGGGCTTCAAACTTCAAAAACAGTGGTTGCCATAGACTAAGATAGAGGGCGCTGTAAGAAAGTCAGTGCCAAATATCTGCCAAAAAAACTCGTTATTTTTTATGACAATTGACATTTACTCTTGACTTTTGTGCAGCACCTTCTAGTGTCAAAATGAAAAGCGTGATTGTTTTCTTTTTAAATTGCATTAAAAATCCCTCATTGTGAGAAAGATATAAAAAATATTCATACAAAAGTTTAGAACTGAATTCTAAACTTTTGTATGAATATTTTTTATACAGGTTGGTTTATTTAGGTATAGTATATTTCTTAGTAAAAAGTTCTTTATTTTTCACTATTTAATTATTGTATCTATCCGTTTATGTAAATGCGAGTCCCGTTGATTTAGTTGATTAAGCCTTGGATCCAAGAGATGAAGGACGTGACCCTGGCGAAGGCAGCTGGAAATCCAACCTGGCAGCCGGCGGCAGCACCAAATGAGGTAACTCCGACCTGAAAATGTACATGGAAATAAGTTTCTAGATGTGAGTAAAAGTAAGCTGAAAGATTAGTAGGTATAATAACACCCTTTCATACGGCCAAAACCGTATAGCTATTTTTAACCACTTTTATTAAGCGCTTTTCATTGAAATCTTTAAAAAAAAAAACAATCACGCTTTATATTTTACACTAGATGAGATGACGCTGCACAAAAGTCAAGTATAAAATAAAAAGTATAAAATACGAAATCATTTTCTTTTTCCACCATTTCCGGCAGATTTGTGACACTTGAGTTTCATACAGCGCCATATGGAACCAATTTTTTTTAAAGGTCTCTTTGAAACGCTCTCGTCTCCGCAATACAGGCGGTTGCTTACTGGAGGCCAGTTGTAAATTGTACCCGGATTCTTTTTTATAACTATTTCTACGGACTCTTGGAAGGCAGTTAGTGATCGCAAGATTTGAAAGGAGATGGAGAGACCTTTGCTCAGTAGTAAGACACAGCAAAAAGTTATTGATATATATATATATATTTTTTAAGTACCTAAATAAATTGTTTGATGATATAGTATCTTACCAAGATCTTGCCATTGTTGTATTCAACAACTAGAGGACCACCGGAGTCGCCGCCGCAGGTGCCGCGTCCGCCCTCACCGCTGGTGCAGATATTGGTGTCGTGCACCCACTGTCCGTACACGGCGGCGCACTGCTGGTTCGTTATGATGGGAAGTTCCACGGAACTTAGGACTTGGTTGTTGCCAATGCTGCCACCTGGGAAGTTTAAGCTATGAAATTGTTTGAACGGAAAGAGGATTCTCGAGTGGGTGCGTGGGGGAGATTGCTTAATTTATTCAAATGCTTTAGTTTACAACATACTTTTATTGACCCAACTAGGGTTACCCTAACATCTCCCACTTGTTTAGATAATATTTGTTATATATTACCTATATATATATTACCAATGAAGATACAGCTAGGTTAGTTTATTTTAGTTACTTTCATAGTATTATGTCTTATGGTATTTTGCTTTGGGGACAGGCAGCTGACATCTAGACTATTTTTGTTCTCCAAAAAAGGGCGGTACGCGCAATTTCCAAATTAAAGCCACGCAACTCTTTGAGGGAATTATTTAAAGAAATAAATATTTTGAGTAATATCGTAATACATCTATGAAAATCTAATGTATACGCACAAAAATAGAGATAGCTTTTTGAAAAATTGTGATGTTCACAATAGAAATACAAGAAACAAGAGCAAATTACACATCCCAGCATATAGATTACGAAAGGTAGGGAAATCATTTATGGGCAATTGCGTGCGCTACTATAATAAGCTTCCATCTGAAGCAACTGAACTCCCTATTCGTAAATTTAAACAGTACATTAAACAAAATCTTATCCGGAAGGCCTTTTACTCCATAGATGATTACATCAATGATGTTAATGCTCGGCCAGATGTCGCTCCGTTCCGCACTGACAGTACTATGTAAGAAATCCAATGTTCTGTTTAGCTTTAAAGAAATATTGACATGTATCTAAATCGCATTAAATTTGATTTAGATAGGCAAAATAAACATGTATTAGACACATAAGTGATATTATAAATGTGCTAGTGGTTTCTTTTTCACTTCTTCCACTAGTGGACAAAATAATATAATATCAATAACACCTTATTTTCTTATTTGATAATAATAACTATGTATATAGTATAAAATTTGACTTGTCTAAGTGCTTATTTTGTAAGTCTAAAGAAATAAAGTCATTGATTCTGATTCTGGTGAGTATGGGACCTGCTACATAGTGGCGATGTGCAATCCGTATAGAGGTGTATATAAAGGTTTATACCTACATTTATGCAATGTTTCAGCTCGTTCCGTTTAGTAGCTTTGGCGTGAAGAAGTAACAGAAATTCATCCATTCATAAACTTTCGCATTTATAATGTTAGCGTGGTTCAGCACAAAGCTGAGTTTGACCCTTTTTGGCGAAACAGGGGCAGCACAGTCGCCAATTGTATTACCTGTATTGACTGTATTACAAAATAGTACCTACGTGCTATTTGCATATTGGACACTGCAGCGGCCGTAGACTAGAGATGAGTCCGGTATTCAATAACTAACTCGGTACCTGTTAGCATGGGTCTAAAAGATCTAACGGTATTGTAAAATCCGCATACCGCTAGGGAATAACTGTGCAAAACGAGCATCGCGCCTAACCGACCGTGAGCCATAACTACCCAACGCTTCAATACCTATACTTACCTAACTATCATCTACGCATAGGTACTAGCGAACCGTTCACCCGTAAAGTTATGTAACTGCAACAAGTATTTGGTATTTCTAACCAAATCGGTTAGAAATATAATGGGTGTATTGTAACGTTATTGGGTACCAGTTGGTACTAGCGGTATTGAAACAAAATACCCAACTAATAACCGGTAGCCAAAATATCCAATAACTCCCATCCTTACCGTAGACCGAGTATTCTCACTTCTACAGCACTGGCTATAGATTGGTGTGGTAGGTGGCCAGGTAATTATAATAGTACTTTACTTCTTTCCTTGATTATGTGTAGTGCAGGCACGATTTTACTTATTAATGTACCTACTTATCCGATTTTATAATCTACAGAGAGCATCAGTAGCTGGTAACCCTCTAGCGGTTGAAGTGTAAACGTTCCAAGGGGTTACTCACAAGTGTGATGATATATTCGATATATTAGACACTACTGTTTCATGAAACGAAGCGAAGTGTGGAAAGACCTCCCACTAGATGGACCGACGATATCGTAGCGAACGCAGGGAGTCGTTGGATGGAGGCGGCTCAGGACCGCTATTCGTGGCGTCGTTTGGGGGAGGCCTATGTTCAGCAGTGGACGTGTACGAGCTAATGATGATTGTTTCATGATTCTGAAGCATACCTACTATACAATCAAATAATATTAACTAGTATTTACAGTTGAGCTAATTGCAGACTGTTGCAAACAATCAACAGGTTGCTCAACTGGTCCATATCAATACAAGTACTACATTCGTCCACTGCTGATCGTGCTACTCTAAACCAAAATAAGATATAATGTTAAAAATCTTACCATCGGATGTGAGACCAAAACCGGAGGCGAGCGCAATCTGGCCGACGAATAAGTTGTTCAGTTCATTGCCAGACGGTAGGCTGATTGGCTGAACATTATCTAGAAGTTAAAACATCGTTATCAAACAAAATCCTTCAAAAATTCTAAATAGTCACGGCTTATTGGATTAAATAAAGTAGTTACGGAGATACGCGGTAACAAATATTCTCACAGACTTTCACGTTTATTATATTAATAGGATAGTTTTGAGGGAATCGAACCATGGAATAAAATTCACAATAACCTTTACATGGTAAATATAATTTTTTAGTGCTTTGCTTTTTGGTGATTTGGTTTGGTTAGAGATTAAATATAACTTCAATTTTAAAGAATTTAAAACAAATTACGCGATCACAAGGTTCTAATAGAAGTCCCTCGTAAAGAGATGAAACGTTGGTGTTCATACAACACAAACAAGGTTCGAAGTTAACCCGCTTACATACATCAAGAAGGTTCTTATAAGTTTAGGAACTTACTGCCCAAAGTAAATTCATTGACCCTTATAATGGCGACATCATTTTCAGCGTTACTTGGGTTCCAGTTGGGATGCATGGTGATACCCTGAGATTCGTGTCGTTGACCACCGGAGAACAGAGAGTTGGAGCCAGCTACCACGGTCATGCTTTGAGCTGTGTTCACACCGTCGTGTTGGCAATGCGCAGCCGTAAGCGCGGTTCTGGGGGTGATTAGGGAGGCGCCGCAGACTGAGGTGAAGATCCATAGGATACGGATGACTAGACCGAGCTGTAAAAAACCTTTTGTTCATCTAAGCTTCACTGTAAAATTACTTAGTTTGTTCGTGGAATTTGAGGCTCAAAGGTCAAAATGTTTAGTTAATTGGATAGTATAACTAATCTTTAACATAGGAAGATTTTATGCAAATCACCAAGTAAAGTTTATATATCAATCATTGGTGATAATTTCTTCCAGTTCTCTGTATGGATTCGATCTGACCTTTTCCCGCCGATAGGGTGGGTATACACAGATGTTAAAAATACAAATGGGTAAATTCGAAGATAATTTTCATCATAAACTTACTTGGTAAGGAGTCTGATTGATGTTGGAGACGCTGCCACCGACGATCCTAGAAGTTGACTCTTCGAAAGATTTCAGCTGCATCGCTCTCGGGACTCCAAACTTCACGTGGTAGTCATAGACAGGAGACCTAGGGCTCTCCTCCGCCAACGCCACCGCTAGAGCTACGATCAATGCCACGAATACGGCCTTCATGTTGACGAAGTGTACAAAATCATAACGAAAAATCATTATATACTTTAACAGTATCTAATCATATTAATCAATAGCTATGCGAGTTTTTCCCAAAGATAAAGAGATTTGCCGAAGAGATTAAAATACAATAATTAAATTTTCAAATAAAGCGGAGCCACACTGTGCGTTCGTATTGCGTGCAGTTAATTTTCTGTCTGATTTCGAGATTGCGGAAGCTGCTACTATAGCAATAAAACAATTAGATATTAAAAATACTAATACACTAGCTGACCCGTGCCCACTTCATTGGGCGGTAAACATTTTTAGTGAACCGAACCGAACCGTGAGACCGAGTCGAAGATCAAAGTTGTATCCACTTCCACCAGTATCTTCGCCACGACAGTAGGTAGGTATATAAGGGAGTAGATTAATTTGTAATTTATTTAATCATTATTTTGTTGAGATTGTAGAAAAGGAATGTAGTGGAGGCATTTTAAACCCACCCAAAATCCCGCAATCAATAAGCTGCTCTATGTTTTTAAAACCAGTGGATCCTGAAGAGATAATCAAAACTATTAAGATTCTGAAGCATACAACTGCGGTGGGTATTGATAATATCTCCACGGCAGTCTTAAAGCGTAATGCTAAACACATAGCTAAGCCATTAGCTCACGTCATTAACCTATCGTTCGAGCAAGGCGTTTTTCCGGAGAACTTGAAAGTTTCAGTTATCAAACCTTTACACAAAAAAGGAGATAAAACCAAGATTAATAATTATCGGCCCATCGCACTTATACCTATTTTGTCAAAGATTTTTGAGAAGCTTATGTTCGTCCGCATGATTGAGTTTGTCGAAAAGCATGGTATATTGAAAGAAGAACAAAATGGTTTTAGGCGTAATCGATCAACAACATTGGCTGCATTTAATTTAATGAAAAATATTACTGAATCCATTGACGAGAAGGTGCCTATCTGTGCTCTTTTTATGGATATGTCAAAAGCTTTTGATTTTGTATCGCATCGGCTGTTGCTCGGTAAACTAGAGTCTTATGGCATCCGTGGGAACTGCCATAAATGGCTCGAAACATATTTGAGTAATAGAATCCAATGTACTTGTATCTCTACCTTAGATGAGAAATCAAATAGCTTGGTGGAACACAGATCCCACTTTAGGAACAACTTTTATGGTGTGCCACAGGGTAGTATATTAGGCCCTCTACTTTTTATACTCTATATAAATGATTTATGTGACTCTATCGAGCACCCAATGATTCTTTTTGCCGATGATAGTGTAGCTATTGTAAGAGGAAATAATTTGCCTAAATATCAAAATGACGTAAACTCTACATTCGCAAAGCTTGCAACATGGATGGAAGGGAATAATTTGCTGCTAAATGTTGGAAAAACTAAATACATGCAGTTCTATTGTCCACAAAATTCCGCTCAGTCTTTAAATATTAATTACACAGGTACAAGTGTTGAGCAAGTGTCCACATTTCCCTTCTTAGGTATCATCGTAGACCAGCATGTGAACTGGAAAGATCATTGCATAAAACTGAGTTCTAAGTTAAATAAATATGTATATGCTCTTAGGAGAATAGTGGATAAGTCATCCCTTGAAGCTGGCAAGATGGCGTATCACGGCTATGTTAGCTCGAATTTAAGATATGGTCTGATTCTTTGGGGCAACTCAACTGAGATTCAATCAGTCTTTATTGCACAAAAAAAATGCATTCGAGCATTATGCAACATATGGGACCAAACATTATCTTGTAGACCACTATTTAAAGCTCTTAAAATATTACCTCTGTGCTGTCTCTACATTTATGAAATATGTTTATTCGTCAAAAAATATGAAAATGTTTATTTTAAAAAACCTGAATTTAAGAGTGCAAGAATTCGTGAACGTTTTGAAAACAAATTGGCCGCACCTATGTTTAGGCTATCTTCTAGTCGCAAAAGTATTTTCTATATGTCGGTCAAAGTTTATAATAATATACCTAATGACATAACTTCCTTGCCCCTCCACAAGTTAAAAACAAAACTATTTACTTGGCTTTTGGAATATTGTTTTTATGACATGAAAGAATTTTTTTAAAAGACATACCTAAGTTGAATTATTTTTAGAATTATTATTATTTTGATTTCTGTGACTTCTGATTATTTTGATTATTGTGACATTATAAAGCTGTTTTCATTTTAAGTTTTGATTTTATTATATTATGTGATTAAATTTAATTTATAATTATGTCAAACAATTAACAATTTATCTCTATAATGTATTACTGCATGCTATTTATAATCGAATTATAAAATCTTTGTACGCTCGAAAGAGTAGATTGTGTAGATCAAAAATTATATTTAAGACCTGATGAATTATGTACCACAATCACAATGAATAAATGGTTTCAATGGTTTCAATGGTTTCAATGGTAGAGACTGAATAGCATCAAATGCCTGGTGCGTTTCGCCAATGCATTGCAAGCGGTCATTCCGGGTACGCAGCACAATGTCCCGCCTTTCACAGTGCTGATCTACCAGGACGACGGCAACATCATTGGTAGCGAGAGCTTTGTTCAAACCGGATGCCGTCCAGTAGGTCGTTTATCGGCACTAATAAAAATTTTGTAATCATTTTGTTGGCTTTGGGGTATGGACTCGTATTTTATGTCCTTCCTCGTAGTATGAACTCAAATCATGCTAAGTATCATTCGAATCCATTCAGTAGCGCTATTTTAGGCCGAGAAATGTCACTTCCATCCCCACTACCAAGGGAACCTTAACGAATTCCAGGATAAAAAGTATTACATAACCTTCCTCGTAGTATGAACTTAAATCATGCCAAGTTTCATTTGAATACATTCAGTAGTTTCAGCGCTATGAGCAGCCGCGAAATTTTACCCTACTACGGGGGCTACGGGGGGCTACTGGGGGTCCCACTGCGGGGAGTACTGCGGGGGCTACTGGGGGTCTCACTGTGAGGAAATGTGGGGGCCCACTGCCGAGCCCCACTGCCGACGCCGGATGCCCCCACTGTGGGGGGCTAATGAGGGCGTACCACTGCGGGGCAATGTAGGGAGCCCACTTCGGGGGGCCATCTGCCAGCGGCCCCCACTTCCGGGGCCCCACTGCCGGTGCCCTCCACTGTGGGGGCTACTGAGATCCCACTGCGGGGCAATGTGGGGGCCCCACTGCGTGGGGGCTACCGGGACGGTCCGGTTGCGCGAGGGGCCCCTCTTCTGGGGCCCCCACTGCCTGAGGCCCCACTGCCTGGGGCCCAACTGCCAGTGCCCCCCACAGTGGGAGGCTATCGCTCTCTACCGCCCTTGCCCCACGCGCCATCCTGCAACGCGCAAAATTTCACTTCCATCCTCTCTCATAAGGGAACCCTTCTGAGTTCCGGGATAAAAAGTATTTTATGCCCTTTCTTGTAATATGAACTTAAAACATGCTAAATTTCATTTTACTGGCAAAGTCTCACTGAATTTACCAAATTAAATATTTGGTAAATTCGATTTAAATTACGATCTACTGAAAATCCCGTTAAAGCTGATGTCAGGAGACCGGTCTCGACGTCTCCCAAAAACCAACTGCCCCCACGTCCATACTTTTTTATCATCTTCAATCCCTGGGTGACGCCTACGCACACCAAACTAGAATTGAAATCACACCCCCTAATCGTCCTCTATTTACATACGAGATGGCTCTAGTAGTTAATAACTACCATAAACCTTGCAATATCAAATGGTGATTAATTATGTAGACAATAATCATCAATACGTACCAATCACAATACCAACGGATGACTAACCTCTAACGTTTCATTTATTCAATACTAAAATCTCTCACCTATGACATAAGCAAACTTTCTTTATTACACATAGAAAATGACCAGATCACTCCGAACAACATCCGCAGATCGCATAATTACTCGTCCCAAAGCAGGAATCGAACCCGCAACCCCGACGCAGGGCGCCCTCGCCCACTGTGCCTCAGAGGTCGTCAAAGTTTTTAAAAACAAGCGCTCTTATTTATTTTCCGTTCCCACATTTGGTGAGGCAAGGTATGTATGCACACTTGAACATCTGTCAACACCACGCTCGAGTAAAATAAAATCTTAGTGCTTTCAAATGTCAGATAACCAAGAGCGCACTAGCATTGAGCTTCAACGGCTGTAAAAATTGGGCCTATATCTGTTTATTTATTATGGTGATAACATGGGCTTGGTCTTAAAGTGTCGGATAACAACATCCATGCAACGACTCGTTTCCAACTTGAACGTTTATCTAATCGTTTACAGATGTCCTTAATTTGTTAGTGAACAAAACTAGCAGGTACGGGGGACTAAGTACCTATGTCATTTATATTTGCAAACAACAGTCAGGTTATGGACTGAACTGTTACAGTATTTTTTGTAGGTACCTACTGTACCTAGGTATCTAATTGTTCAAATAATATGTTTTCTTCATCATCATTTTTGAAGTACGATCCTGGTTCGCCACGTTCCTTAAATTTCTGGCGTTTTTTTCAAGACAAGAGTGAAAAGGCTTCTACCTAGACCTTCGTGATACACCGTCGGCCACATCGTCACTTCCATCAGCTGAGATTGCGGTGAAACAGGTCTATCGACTATAATAAAAAGTGTCACTCCAATTCAATTCAACGAGTGTACCTACTATATTTACATTATAATCGTGTATATTTATTTATTTCTCTTCATCATTATGCTTACAGCCTGACATCACATACTGTTGAATAGGAGTCAGGGAGTAGAGAACTCCAAGTTCTTGTGTCCTTAGTGTTCTTATTGTTTTAAAAAATGTTAAATAGCGTAATGTAAAACAAAGTCCTCCACTGCGTCTGTCAGTCTGTCTGTCTGTCAGTTAAAATCAAAAACTAATGAACGGATTTTCATACTGTTTTCACAAGTGATTCGTGAGGAAGGTTTAGGTATATAATTTGTCAAGGTTTTTTGTAAATTGGTTAAAATATAACGATAATTATTGGAAGTCTCGGAAAAAGTCAAGCCGCCTGAGAGCTTTCATCGAACACACTGCCCTTTGAGATATGTTTATCAAAACAATTTAAGGTGGGATATTCCTCTTTTATAGATATATGAAAAATCCGCGATAACTATCTTTTGAGGAGAGTTTACCATACACATTCTCTTCTCTCATTTTAAAACATGCAGGCATAATTAATACTACCCGTGCGGAGCCGGAGCGGATTGCTAGTAAGTATAAGTACCTATGTATGTGTTTGTATGAAGGACGAAATCCAAATGCCCCTCTAAAGCCCAGCAGCGATGCCAAGCGCACAGCCGAAACACGCCGTGTAGGACTACCCTTATTTTTTAATTTTAGCTTAATCAGATGACGTTGTTAATTCTTTATCCTACTAATCCTTACTGCGATGTCTGTAATTTCCATGTGTCTATTCTACTTACCTTTTTAGTACAAGTTTCTATTCTACTTACCCTGTTAGTAGTAATTTTAGACCAGTTATCCTCATGGCATAGATAGATAGAAATGGCATACTTATTTCTAAATAGCATTAAATTTAGATTTAGATAGGCAAAATAAACATGTATTAGACACATAAGTGATATTATAAATGTGCTAGTGGTTTCTTTTTCACTTCCTCCACTAGTGGACAAAAAAATTAAGTGAAGAGAATATCAATAACACCTTATTTCTTATTTGATAATAATAACTAAGGTTTTAGTATAAAATTTGTCTTGTCTAAGTGCTTATTTTGTAAGCCTAAAGAGATAAAGTGATTGATTCTGATTCTATGTAAGTTCAATGACAATGTAATGTCATGGTACCATCTAGCTGGTCTGATGATGGAAGCCGAAGGTGGCCATAGGAACTTCTAAACGAAACAACTACATGCAGTTTGGGTTCGTTGGATTTGTCTTCCCAAGCACTTTGATCATAGATGAGAGAAAAACATTCCGTTAAAAAAAATATCGATACATGTTTAATCCTAATTGCAATCACGTATACGGATGGACGCGGCTCAGGACCGCTGTTCGTGGCGTTTCGTTTGGGGGAGGCCTATATTCAGCAGTGGACGTGTACGGGCTGATGATGATGATGATAAGGTTACGTATCTTAATTTTTCACCAAATAAATCCCCATAAGCATTATCCACTGCCGAACACGCCTGCCTACGGGCTGAATGGAAGTGGTCGGTTCTTGAACTGCCATCGCCAAGGCCTGACTGTACCAAATGTACATATATTATATCTATGAAATAGTATTAATGAAATATCTAACACAAGTTTCTGCCCACGGCTTCGCACGTTTTGTTTGTATGGAAACTTTTACAGGTTATTCCTATCCCATGGGAATTAGCTTATGTCTTTGCCAGACCTATAGAACTACCTACTTGGATGCGCAATTTCAGCTCGCTCCGTTCAGTAGTTTTAGCGGAAGTGGTAAGTAACAAACATCCATTCAAACTTTGGTATTTATAATATCTGTTTAACTAGGGAGTTTTTGTTCTTATTTCAAAGGAACAAAGAGAGTTTCAAGAAATTGCCGAAACACTTTATTGACATCAAAATTTGATTTGTATAATTAATGATTTGTTATTAGATAAGGACATAAAATTTATTGAGTAATTACCTAGTTTATTTTATTACCATTACCATTTCTATATAATTTTATTGATATTTGATTAGTAATTAATTTGAAAACCACTGACCTATATTTGCATGCCCTAGATTAAGGGAGAACATGTTGAGCTTCTATACTACTCTACATCTCTATGAATCATGTTAGCAAATAAATGACTTTGAACTTTGAGTAATCACTTTTAATTGCAATATCCTGCAGTCAAGAATGGATATAAAGTGTGAACTAGTAAATCGGTCTCGAAGCCTCAGCACCCTTGCAGAAGGGCGGGGTGCAAATGACTGGTAAGAAATTGTATTATGCAAGGGGCGAGTAAGTTAAGTTAAGTTAAGTAAGTTAAGTAAGTTAAGTTCTCGATAGATACTCTGAATGGGACGCCTACTTGAATAGTTTGCAAATAAGCGAGGATGTTCGGTGTAACACTGATGATGCTAAGGTGTGCTAACTGTCTTTGTATTTAAGTCAGTAGATGATACATTTAAGAGATTTGGAGACAATTTTATCTTAGATCCTTAATATGAGGAAGGAGGACTGTTATACCTAGCAGTGGTCAGAATCATACCGAGATAATAATGATTTACTAAGCAGAAACCTTTTAATAAAGCCAAAAAGCGTGCCAAGTCTGCTCGTCAAACAAGCGGGACGCCAAGCGGGATTGTCAACCACGTGGTGGCCGCTGCAATGGCGATTCAATGGCGCCTTGCACACCTACGCGCCCGAGACGCGGGGGAAAAGTTTCACGTTGTTGACCATGCCGCTTTGCGTCCCGCATTCCGTGTGTTTGAAGCGTAGGTTTGGCCAAAGCTTAACTTGGTCATCGTACAGCTAGCAAAAAGAAAATTAAGTAGCCGACGATTTTTCCAACATGCAATATTCAGTAGAACAGGTTATTAGTTCATGTAGCTCAAAGCCACAAATTAATTTACTCTCATTACAGAATCCTTTTCTAAACTAAGCTTTGTATCCCGCTCGCTGAATAAGAAATGCACCGGCTACTTTGTATAATACCCAACTAATTAGGTTGTACAGGAAGACTGAAAAATGTTAAAACGAGTAATGCAGTTTGTCTTTAAAAGGAATCTAGGAGGGATAATACAAAATGCCCGAGGCTGGCTGTGGGTGTCGGGGAAAGCCGCCGGCTAGTGTGGGGACGATGCACGGGGGAAGGACAAGAACGATGTGGAGACTTCTTTGCACCATAGAAATTTTGCACGCTTTAATCATTTAGTGCTCATTTACACGAGCGGCAAAGTGCCAACTGCAGAGGTAGAGGTAGCCGTCGACAGTTGACAGCAGCCGTCGACTATCGACAGCAGCCGGTCACGCGTCGACGGCTACAGTTACCTCTGCTGTTGGCACTTTGCCGCTCGTGTATATGAGCACTTACATGCTCGTCGATCTCTATGGCGCGGCGGCAGGCGAAGGTCTGCTTACAATGCAGGCGATTGCAGGTTCGATTATCGCCTTGGAACTTAAGATTGTACGATCTACAGATATTTGTTTCTTGTTCTGGATTTTTTCTATGTATCTGATGATGGTCCAATGACATAAGCCAATGACAAAATTTTTGACTGGAGACCACTATGCGCCTAGCTGGTAACGGAAAGAATGGCATACAGCATCTTGTAAAAGTATATCTTGTATCCCACTAACTGATTGTGGTCCTTTTTGAAGCCACCCATATGCCAAAACAGGCCAAAACTGCCTCTCATCCAGCATTTGTTTGATTGTAGCATCTCCCTAGCTTTATTTGTTTCCGGTAACAGGTCAAGTTTAAAAGAGGTTGCACTAAATTTTCGCGTCCAGCGACAAATCTACGGCAAAATACTGGGCCACTATTGTTGGTATTGTTATAAAAGCGGGAAAATCGCGACAAAGACCGACCATTATCTCATTTTCAAACTTTATAATGGGAACATTTTGTGGGGGTCTTTGGTATTATTTTCAGGACTTTCTCCAGTTGAGTTCTTTGTTTTAGAGTTGTTTAATTTTTTCATGTGATCTTAAAAATCACTTTCGGAAAAGTTTGCATCTGCCTAGGTGGCAGACTTGTTTGGAAATGTTTTTATAAATGCGCTATAAGATATTCGATGAACGTTAGTGCTAGATAAAATAATAGGTAGTAGGTAAGCTGCAATTACCAAATCTCTATACCATGGCCTGGTCTGCCAGAGAAGTACCTACGCAAAACCTAATTAAATTGTTCAGGGGCAGCTCGGCAAGGCTCGCTCGGTACTAGTTCTGCGGTCTCAAACCACGTGTGCTCCTCACGTAAATTTCTCCCAAGGGACATGTTCGTTCCGAGTGCCTGTAGTAGGTACTCCAATATTTTATTGCTGTAAAGCAAATTTAGTGCTTGGGAAACAAGGGGTGGCGTGTCGTAAAATTTCTAAACCACTATATCTCACCAGTTCGCTTAGCTTCCTTTACGAGGTAATTTGTATGCTAGAAGTTTTTGAGAGTTATGTCTATTCTGCGATTTTGACTTGTGTAGGTTCTAGTTGGACCAGTTTTCAGTATGTCTGTGTGTCCTATGTTATATTTTTGACAGCAACCATGTCAAAATAAATCGCATCGGGATGAATTAAGAATGAAGTAAATATGAATGTGATGAGTTTTTTTGTTTTCAGAAAATACGAACCTCATTTTGAAGTTTATGGCTGACTTGCTGCTGCCCGCGCTTTCGCCCGCGTTTTATCGGGATAAAATAGCCTATATGTTATTCCAGGTAACTATACCTACACATAACAAATTTCAGCCTAATCGGTTCAGTAGTTTTTGTGTGAAAGAGTAACAAATATCCATCCATAAATCCATCCTTACAAACTTTGACATCAATAATATTAGTAGGACTAGTAGGATATCACAGAAAATACATTTCTGTGGCAGATATGCATACAGCACGATACTGAAGGTTTATAATTATAAAATATTATTTTCACTTCTCTTGCTCAAAAAGTGTATCATAATAGTGTAGCTTAGCGAGCCTACAACTCGAGTTTAATACCTCGGGCTAAAAAGAATTTTTTCTTTTTAATTTTTGTCTATAATCATCAGCCCGTACAAAGCATTCGTTCTCTTACATAAAAACTCGACTTCTTGGTGCTCCGTCAATCTTTTTTTTTTGAAAATAGAACCGTCTTGGTGATGTTTTATGAAGGTTGATTCTTCCCTTCACGGTAGAATGCGAACTGTTTCGTTGCGGGTTAAATAGAGATTAAAAAAAAAGATGGTATTGGCGCTATATCTCTAGAATTTTCTTCATTCCAAATCACAAACTTTTACGTTTAACTTCCTGACTTTTACTTCCAAATTGTGAACGTGATAAATGTCATCAAGTGATAGTGAAGATGCTAATATGCAAATGGAAGAAAAGGGCAAAAAATAATTAGGAATCTGTTGCCGACAAAATCACGTGGAATATATTTAAAGAGTTACGAAAATTTTATGAAATGGAGAGATGAGAAACATGTGGATTCTTTTACAGAAGGGGTTTTTCTCACTTATTTTGATGAATTATCGAAAAAATTCAAATCGTCGACTCTTTGGAGCACATATTCAATGTTAAGAATGACCTTACAAACGAAACACGACGTCGATATTAAAAAATATGTAAATTTAACGGCTTTACTGAAGAAATTGTGCACTGGATACAAGGCAAAAAAATCTAAAGTCTTGACGACACAAGAAATCGAAACATTTTTAAATAACGCTCCAAATAAACAATACTTGGCAACAAAGTAACCTACTTATGTACGCTACTCAAACTAAATAAATAGATACCTACCTACATACCTAAATTATGTACCTAGGTTATTACGATTATTAACACACTTATTTTTTTGGTTCTACAGGTTGCTTTAATTTATGGAATCAGCGGTGCATGCAGAGGAATAGAGCTTGCCAATATAACGCTAGAAGACGTAGAAACGGATACAAACCTACAAGCTGTGAGTCTGCCGAACACGAAAACAAACAAAGAGCGTAAATTTGTCATCAGTGGAGAATACCTTAATATAGTTAATAGAGATGAGTCCGGTATTCAATAACTAACTCAGTACCTGTTAGCATGGTCCTAAAATATCTAACGCTATTGTAAAATCCGCATACCGCTAGGGAATAACTGTGCAAAGCGAGCATCGCGCCTAACCGACCGTGAGCCATAACTACCCAACGCTTCAATACCTATACTTACCTAACTATCATCTACGCATAGGTACTAGCGGACCGTTCACCCGTAAAGTTATGTAGCTGCAACAAGTATTTGGTATTTCTAACCAAATCGGTTAGAAATATATTGGGTAGAAATCAGAACAGGTATAGAGTATTGTAACGTTATTGGGTACCAGTTGGTACTAGCGGTATTGAAACTAAATACCCAACTAATAACCGGTAGCCAAAATATCCAATAACTTCCATCCTTAATAGTTAAAGCCTATCAGGAGTAACGTCCCACTAATGTTTCAACGAGAAGATTTTTTCTAAATTATCAAAATGGTAAATCCACAAGGCAAGGCATAGGCAAAAATAAATTTGGTAACATGCCTAAAGATATTGCCACTTATCTAAATTTACCAAATCCGGAACTCTACACGGGCCATTGTTTCAGCAGAACATCCGCGACTCTGTTGGCGGACTCTGGTGCGAATATAACGACATTAAAACGGCACGGTGGATGGAGGTCCGATCAAGTGGCTGAAGGTTATATAGAGGACTCTATACAAAACAAGTATCACGTCACGCAGCGGATTACGGAAGGAATCAATATTCTACCAAACATTACAGAACCCCAAGCATCTACATCGCGGGATTGGATGAATATGTCAACTCAGCTGAAGCCGCACTCAGATCTTAATAATGCAGGAAACTCAAGCATGAGTCGAGTCTCTCCAACTTTTACTCCCAACAATCAACTCAAAATATTATCACATCCCAATCACAGAGAACCGAAATAAAATTGCCCGGAAAAAACATATCACTAAACATTCAAAATTGCTCTAACTGCACATTTAATTTTTAATAAAATTTCTGAAAATTGTCTAATTTTTAATTGTTTTATTTTCTCGCAATCGAAGTGAAAAGTAGAGTGTTTTACTCGGGCCAAAACCACCCATTATAACTTGGTCTTGTCATCCTCCCTCGCTACGCTCGGGAGTATAACAACCTCGTATATAATGGGATGGTTTAGTCCCCTGTAAAACAATCTACTATTGTTGAACGACCATCTTATTTTTATCGTCAGAGATTTTGCACAATTGTCCAGAGCAACAGAGCATGCCACGCTTTCACAACTTAACAATCGCAATCTCTGTGGACCGTAGTAGATCCAACTATAGGTAAAGTACCCTAAAAAGGGCCAATTTAATCCCAAACTCTCAACTCAAAACTACGCACACTTTCCGAATCAATTTTATTGAATTACCTACCAAATTATTTTGAGAGGTCATGTGTATAATCATAGATTAACTGAGAGCGTCGTATGCCGGCTCCCACGGTACTTAGGGCTAATCCTGGAGTAATCAAAACGAATCTCGGAGATCCCGGTCCTTTGCCGTCGGACGGTGGTGAATTTGATTAATTCCCCGATATTACACTGACTAAAAGCGAAAATGAGCTGAAGTAACGTCCTTTACGGCTTACGGAGATAGCCTATTTGATTTTAATTAGAACATGGAGAAGTTAGGTCCAAATGGAATAAATGTCAGTGGATTTGGAAATACTGAAATATTAAAAGCAAATCAACATTTACATAAAAGCTAAATGAGGGTCTGATTCAAAGGAATTTAAGTTTGCAACTTTTTCGTTTTTTGTGAAACAACAACATTTTTGCCGTCTTGTTTTAGTCGAGATGTTAAATAATTGCCTAATAAATTATGCGTTCTAATCTTCTCGCTTTGTTTAGTAGAAGTTCCAATGTCTTTTGTTTAAAAGTTGCTTTATAATGGAGTGGCCTTGGCGCTGAAGTTTTGGTTTCCTAAGAGAACGACAATAGCAATGAGTTTTTTTAAATATATTATTTCCTCAAATAAAACATTTCCTTTTTAGTTTTTCCGGAATTGTAGGAACGCGAATACCTTTAATAGTTTATTTTAAGGCTAGACCTAAACAATTTTACACACAACGGCACTCAATGTGTTAAAATAAAACCAGCCAAGTACAACTTGCACATAAAAGCTCCCGCCCGTGCCATCATACAAGCTGACAGACGGACGGGCATATATACAAACAGACAGCGGAGGCGTAGTAAGTAGTAAGTTTCGTTAGCACCCTTCGATTACGGAACCCTAAAATTTTTTCTCAGTTTCAGATCTCATTAAGTTTTAGAGTGCCAATTTAAACATGTCGCAAACATTTATACCACCTGCCCCCATAAATCAAAATCGCAATTATTGTTAAACGAATATGTACCTACGAATAATAGATATAGGTACAGTAATGAGTTGAACACCTGCCGTTCAGCACTTTAATTGCGTTACCATTAATACCAGTCGGGGCCAGGGGGTATAGACGGAGATGGATAGGATAATTTGAACCTCGATATTTTAATCTATACCTCTATCTGCACAATAGCAGTCTGGTTCAGTTTTGACAGATTAGTCGAATTGTTTAATCTTGCAGATAAAGGGTCACGTGCCATAGTATAAGATCGTAACACAATCGTACTTATTTACTAGATGGCGCTGTGTTAATTGTGCAGCATTTTTTATTTAGTAATATTACGTATGTAGGTGCATAATACGTTTGTAAAATACGACTGCTAACAGACGGACGGGCATACAGAAAAACAGACAGCGGAGGCGGACGTTGATGTTAAGAAATAGCAACGCTTTTAAATAGGTACCTATATATTGATTGAACCAAAAAGAAAATCCTAACTAATATTATAAATGCGAAAGTGTGTTTGTCTTTCCTTCACTCCCTAACTAAGCAACCAATCGACTTGATTTTTGGCATAGAGTTAGTTGATAGGATGGAGAGTAACTTATGCTATTTTTTGTCCTGGTAACGCGGTGAAACCGCGAGGAAAAGCAAGTAAGAAATAAATTAATAGTACAGAACAAAGAGAAGTGAAATTGGCGATCGTAGCAAGTTAGCCGCAGACAAAAACGTAATTAAATATGCCGTGCACTACTATTTGTATTTATTTTAATTTGAATCGGAAATTTGAAACGAAATCGGAATAGTTTTAATTACAACGAACCCAAATGACGTTGAACAAATTTAATATTCAGTTTAAATAATTTGAATATAAGTGATAATTACTTTTAGTACTTTACGACTAACTTTATTGTACTTAGGGTCGAATGCTGTATTCGGAGGACGTCGTACATATCGTTTTCCATCAGAACATACTCTGTTTATTATCGTCTCATCAGAAAAAAAAGTACATTTTTCCACTGTCGCACAGTCCAGTTTTCATACTTTTTCGCAAATGCAAGCCAGGCTTGCCTGTGGCAAAGTTTCAACATGGGTACTTTTCTTGCCATCCTACCGTACAATATTTCTTCTATCAAACGTCTTCGAATAGTGCGTGCTGAGATTGCTGAAGGGTTGTTTTCACCAAAATATTTTTTTCTCAGCTCATTGGACCCGTAAAAGGATTTTGTTTTGCCATACGAACGATGTTTCGGTCATCTCGAGGAGTTGTTTTTCTCTGTTTAGGTACACGCGGAACATTCGAAGTAGTTTGATACATAGCAAAATGCTTCACAGCGTGGAAAACCATCGTTTTTGAATATTGCGCATGGTCGGCTATCTTTTTATAAGACCAATTCTTCTGGCGAAGTTTTACTATTTACTTCCCTTGTAGATTTATCACAAATTTTATTTTTTCTATTGTTTTTTCATAAGAAGCAATCACTTTTAATATTTTACAGCACTAAATGGCGCCAAAACTATACAAACAGTAACAAATCGACTGAGTGTTGTCTATTTAAATTTGAATAAAGGTATAAACTATTTAGCGTACTTAATTACGGGACCAGCCAGTAAATAGGAATACTATGTTTAGAAGTAGTGTAAAAAGTTTGTCTATTTATTTTTAGCTAATCATGTGTATATGGATATATACATATGTATATACAGTGGTATTATGGAAAGGTATTACGATACCGAGAGAAATAAAAAAATATTGCATGCAATTAGTTTTGCGTCTTAGTTTGAAAAATCTTTCATTTATATCAGCGTTCTTAAATTATATGACCACCACTGTATATAAGATATTCTGCCGGATGGTTGTTAGGTTAAAGAGCGGGTTCTCAACTCAGTTTTGATTCCAGTCCGTTGTCCGTTGAAAAAAAAAATGGATGTATACAAGCGCTCAGACTCTTAGCTTTTTTACCCAAATATTACTCGTAAACAAAAAACTAGTTTTTATATGGGAGGATTAATAATTAATATTCCTCCCATAGAAAAACTTTTTAATATTTACCTTATATAACCGGCCTTACATAACCTAAAACTCACTTTGTTGCGAGTATTATTACGCAACTTACATTCCTTGTCGATTTTAGAGTTAGGTATAATTCTTTTTATTCAATAAAATAGAATTCTAAGAATTATGTCTGAAATCATCGAACATAAAAGAGGGAACCGCTTTTATAAAAACTGCCTCTAACAGCCCTCTCCGATTTTCATACGGGGAGGTGACGTAAACAAGTATAACACACAGAAGCGGGAATACACTAAAACTCCGAAAAAAAATGTGTTCCTACATAACAGTTGACAGCATTGCGCAGAACGTTTGTATTTTGCTGAGAGAAGCAAGGTAGTATAGCATTTCCTTCCCTTTATTCGAAGTTTGACATAACATTTTTTTTTTGTTATGGTTTGTTTACATATATTTTACATCGAATTTGGCTTGAGTATAGCTATAAGTCTGGACTGCTCAGGACCCCTTTGTAACTCGAAGTAGAAGTAAAACAATTTACGCATAGTTTTGGAACTCTGTAACGAGGACCACGGTAAGCCCTTTCCTAAATAAGTACGTACTACGTAGGCGTAATACCCACAGTTGTGACAGACAGACGGACTGAATTTATTACAGGCCTCGTAGTTAATTTATTTACTCCTTCCGGACGTTGGGTTCTGAAAACGACGGCTAAAAAGCTTAAAAACACATTTCATGTTTATCTTGATGGACAACGAAGGTTGTTACAGTTTTCAGTCCTTTGACTTTAAGATTCTTTTACTTTAAAGAATGACCTAGTTTACTGAGCTGCAATCGATTTTGTTCATGACTACCGTCGATTAGCAAAAACATCGCCGATTTCGACGACCGATGTGCCGCAGTGGGCGACGACGGTACGCCTGCGACGTAGGATGCGCGTTCGATTCCCGCCTTGGGGAAAATGTTTGTACCATCTGCAAATATTTGCAACGGGTGTTCTGGGTATTTTCTATGTGTATAAAATATTGTTAAAAACATACAGTTCACAAACGAATGTGGCTAAACTACAAATAATAAATGATTTAACAAGTTTGATTGTCCATAAATAGATTTCTACTTTATCAAAAAACTGAGAAATATGTTTATGTAGCCGGTTCAGTTAATAAAATTCCTTAGTTTGATAAGTAAATCTAAACTGTGTTTGGAAATAGTGCTTATTTACAATAAAATACGATTAATAAAGAACTTTGAAAAACAAAAACTTAATATAAAATATCTATGTAATCATAGAGTAAAAACTCGCTGCTATCTCAGCAGAGGGATAGTGTCATTCAACAATTTGACAATTTGTGTAGCCCTCAGTGTAGCCAAAAACCTATCTATGTGTGTTTTGACAGCACGTAAATACAGTGATGTCACTCACACAATCATATGATTGAATGTTGCCAGTGAATGGTATTTTCCCTAAAAGTTGGGTAATTTTCTTGTTTTAACTAACAGGTGTGTGATAATTCTAATGTACATAATTAATGTCATTAAACAAAATTAAAAAAGAATCAATTAGAGAAAAGCGCTCTTGCGGCCACAGATTAAGTCATAGTATTTATTGATACCAATTTTCAATTTGAGTTTACAATTTGAATATTCTCAGAATATCGTTGAGTGATTTTGAAGATTCTTAAACGACGATTTTCCCTTGTAGGTGTAAATAAAGCACTATGTATCATTCGGATGAAAGTTCGTCCAAACAAGTATGTTCATATCCAGTGTGGATTTATTTCTCTATAAATTTCATAAACTAAGTAACTAAATCGGGGTATTTTTTTTTCCGCGAGCATAGCAACATTTTCACGAAAATGTTGGACAAAAATTTCCAATTTGTTTATGAGTTAATTTAATTTACACACATTAATAATAAAATTAATAATGCTGCAAAAAACAATAACATAGGGGATAACAGTAAAAACCGTACCTCCTTTGTAGTAGGTAACTACGAGTTAACTACGTTTCGCCATAAAAAATACAACGATTTTTTATTTTACTCGAAATTTGTCAAGATGTTAATAAATTATCATTCTGGCCTATTTTTAGTCTAATACTTTGGGTTCTCTCACAGATATTAAATGATAAACATGTTTTATGGGTAATTATTTTGTGCCACTGGTAACATTTTGGGGAATGCTGGCCACCGCACCTCAAGGTGCATTGATAGTGCACATTGGGTACAAATGTCATTCGTCATTCGTCCGTTCTGGAATCGAATATTTTTCTCTCTCTCGCTGCGCCGTTATTGTTCTTGTTGTTCTGTTGAAGTTATTAGTTAAACGCGTTATCATATTCTATTTGATCGTACGAGCTTTAAAAGCGCATAGACCGACACGACCGAAGTGGCGCTGTGGTTGAAGGTCCGATGCGAGGCAGGTTGGGGTTCGATTCCCGCCTTGAGATTTTATACGATCTGTAAATATTTATTTCGGGTGTTCTGGATATTTTCTATGTATAATAAAAAATATCTATCTATGTAATATATAGTATTATGTAATATCTAGTAGCCATAACACAAGCTCTGCTTAGCTTGGGGCTAGATGAAGCTGTGTGGATTGTCCAGCATTATTTATATTTATTTATATGTATATAGGTAGCGCATCGCTCGGCGCCGTCGTTTTACGGCGGGAGCCCCAGCCATGTGAGATGATGTGTCTATAAATCCAAGCGTCTGTAGTTACATAATTGTGGCAACCTATTAGAAAATTTACTGCTAAAGCAAAGCCGCGGGCAAGAACTATAATGAATGAGTTATAGTAAAAGAAGGTTGTGTTGTCATGTCACTTTGACAGTGGCATTTAGTGACATTTCTTTGTTTACGTTATTTGCGTGAATTGAAAATACAGACTTATAGTAACCATATCACAAGCTCTGCTTAGCTTGGGTCTAGATGATGCTGTGTGGATTATCCATCATGATTTATTAATTTAATTAAATACTCGTAGTTTAACGTCTTAGTACCGTGCCTCCAAAATCATGTGAAGCCGTTGGTCCTACGACTTACTTCTCCACATGCAACTTGTTGCTAGTGACTAGCCTAAGTCTCATCTCTATCTCGTTAGAGACTCAATATCACTGAGCTCAATATCTCTCAGCCCAATCTCATTAAAGACTCAATGTCATCAATATCATTGAGCTCAATATAAAATATCTCTCAGCCCAATCTCATTAAAGACTCAATGTCATCAATATCATTGAGCTCAATATAAAATATAAAATATCTCTCAGCGTTATCTCATAAAGACTCCATATAATTGAGCTCAATATCTTCCAGCTCTATCTCATTAAAGACTCAATATCATTGAGCTCAATATCTTTCAGCTCTATCTCATTAAAGACTCAATATCATTGAGCTCAATATATTTCAGCTCTCTCATTAAAGCTCAATATCATCATTATCATTGAGCTCAATATGTTTCAGATCTATCTCATTATACAATATACTCAATATCATTGAGCTCAATATGTTTCAGCTCTATCTCATTAGAGAGTCAATATCTTAATCTGTAGGTAGTGACTAGCGACAGACGAGCTAGTGACTAGCCACTAGCCTCTGTATAGACTGGCTGCCGTGATAGGACATCTTCTAGCACCTCCGAAGAACATTGTTTTAAAGTTTTGAAAATAATTAGGTAAATAACTTAGGACTTTACGTATCTTTAGGTATTCAGGTATTAAACTGAGTAATTTAACACGTATTACGTTTTATTATGGTTTTAAGTACATTGAAGGATACGCTTGCGTTGGTAAAAGGACATTTCAGTTTCTTTTTCACGTGTGCTGGTGCTGTGAACTCAACAGGCGTGTAATGACCCTCACTGCATTATAAAGAATTTTTACCCTTTTGCTAAAGAAATTACGTTCTTTTGCGTTTTCGTCGAGCAGAAAAGTACTTTTGAATCTACAAAGATTTGCTTTTAATTATTTGCTTTAAAATGCAGAGCAAAAGTGGATGCAAATAATCTCAGCAATACAAATATACGCTTCTTGGAATCTAGGCCCTTGCGGGCTAAGAAAATAAATAATTCAGAGATTCAAAAATACATACAATCTTTCAACGTTTTTATTACCAAATATCTACCAAAGACATGAAAAAGTTATTATTTATAGGTTTACATAAATCATCTGTGATACCTACCTAACTCGGATGGAGCTACGTGGCCACCCAGCCACGTAGCTGCATCCGATCTCCGCCAGGGAACCTTTAGATCATCATCATCATCATCTTTGGATAGTGGCGGAACACCAATGATTACACTTGCGCAGCCGACAGTCCAAATGCAACTGAGTTCAGAACTGTTGATTGCGTTTAAAGTGTTTGGTAAAAACAGGTCTGTGCTACTTTTTTAGTTTGTTAGTTTCCTTAGGAAAAGAGTGCGGATGTTGAATGAGACAACAATCCCCGTGATACATAGCTAATGCCGGAAGCGGACATGCGACGTCTGCACGACAAATAGCACTTGTGTTTATTTTAACCTAGGATGAATTGCTGCAATATTTACATGCATGTTTATTAAGTAGAATTTCAAAAAAAATCTCATTTGAAATTACCAAATAGTTACTTCAAATTGAAATGAGGGCACTTTAGACTGTAGTGTAGATAGATGTCATGCCAAATTTTAAGGTGAACTTTATGTAAGTTGAACACTGTTAAAATCTCCTTCCTTCATTACTGACACTGGAAGAGACGTCGTGTCGTAGCGAAATGCAGAAGTTTTTTTTTATGATTTTTTTTATTTCTCTTTGGACTTTTGAGGAAACTTTTGCCAACTTCGCGTACTAGTTCACGGATCAAATTTTCAAAGAAATCAAACATAACATTGACCATCTCGTTAGGGTTTTATAAATGCAGAAGTTGAGTGGAAAACCAGACACATTTTTCCAATAACAAAGAAGTCAAGTTGAAACGTTCTTCGTTGTGCTAAAATGAGTTCAGTCCAACTTGACGGCGACTTCAGTCACTTCAGATTATCTAATTATTGTTCCACTTGGGAGCAAATATCGGATTTGCTTACTGTTTTTGAGCAACAAAGTCAATGCTTCCGAGCGAGATAGGTGAAAATTATTATTCTTTTATTTACCCTATTGATTAATATTTTTAGCGCAATCTAAAAGTAGGTGCAGTTCCCAGAATATTTTGTCATTCAACGTGGAAAATATGCAGTCAGTATTCTGGGTGCGTTTACTGGTTTTTGGTGACGGGCCTAAAATATCAGATAAAATTATTGTCGTCATGCACTTCGCAAAGATTTGGTTATGTAGGTAGATCAATGGGGTCGGGTATACTCAGGTAAGAATATATGTATGTAGATGTCACTGATTTCTCAGATGCAGTAGCAAATCCAACTCAGATCTGGCAATGATCCAAGAATCCTGCAGTAAGTCTTTTGATTTGCAAATCTCATCGAGTTGTCTCCATTTCGTACACTAAGAAATAAACGTCCATTCATATGTACCTAATTCTTGCCTTTTTTATCATCTTACCTACATATTAAAACAATTTTGCCAAATGTAATTTTTAATTTAATAAAATCAGCTACTTTCAATTTAAGAAAATCATGTACCTAATCGATTTTAAAAGTAATGCAGTAATGAATCTTACATCTACTAAAACACTGTAATTCTAAAATTCTTCAACTTGTGGTTAAAAGCGTTTTATATTATGGCCAGCCAGTAGGTATTTAACTACGAAATAGGTCAACTAAGAGTTGTAGACTAGAATTTTGCAGGTGATGAACCCGTCTCCATGTTTTGTCCGGCCTAACCGAAAACGCAACAAAAGGACACAAAATGTGATTACTCAGCTCTGTTGGGGCTTGCCTGTCATGACTGCAGTGAATTACTGTACACCACCGACACACAACTCCCCCTTTTTGCCTCTTTTTTCATGTATACCAACAAACGTGAGCAAAAATTTATGTTGTCGCGCTGCACGGGCCACGAAGTTAAATGTTAGCTCTCCCATGTTGTAAACACAGCATGACATGTTTGGAATAGAATAACCTCGAGGAATCCTGAAGCTATGCACGTGAAAATGGTTGTGAATTTGCAAAGAGAGTTTCTGGTTGTTTTGTTTAACATGCTTGTGTAAGGTACGGCCGCCACTTCAATCATAGCTCGTATAAATGTTGCTCATGCTCAGAAGCAGCAATTTAATAAACTAACATTTCAAATTGGGAGGTTCCATCAGTAAAGAATGTCAAAACAATTAAAAAATGGCACACAATTGTATGTAGATAGATAGATAATGCTTTATTTAAAAAAACTTAAAACGAAACAGTTTGGTAAAAAGGTAAAAGAATAGGCGGCCTTATCGCTTAAAGCGATTTCTTCCAGGCAACCAAAGCTTAAACGAAAAGATCAAAGGAAGGCGGTGCAGGTGTTAATTACGAAAATAAAACTAAAACGAATACAAACTTTAACAAACTAAAATATTCCTAATACACATATACCAAATAGAAATATACACTAATACATAATAACAAATATATAGCTAGTAGTAAGTTGAGGGACAAATTACCTACTCTGACCTAAATAATATTCATAGACTTTCTTTTTAAAAGTGTGATGAAATGTGTTTTTTATTTTATATCACTAGGTAGATCGTTCCATAATCTGACGGATTGGGCTGTAAAAGAGTTGCTATGAAAGGATGTTTTCTGAACTGAGTTTCTGGAGATCTAACAGAGAGGTCGTGGGAAGAATGAAGAAACTGAAATCTTTGTTTAAGATACGAAGGAGAAGCAGGATTGAACAGTATAGAGAAAAGAAGGGACAGAATGTGCAAGTTCCGGCGCTGGTGAATGGGAAGCCATTTGAGCTGGGTTCGGTAGGCAGAAACATGGGGGTACTTGCGGAGGCCAAAAATAAATCTGATGCACATGTTTTGGAGGCGCTCTAGCGTATTAAGCTGATCCTCTGTGACATCCAAATAACATGCATCCGCATAATCTAGGACAGGAAGAATAAGGGAATGAGCAAGTGCAGTTTTAGTAGCGGTGGGGAGAAAGTTTTGCAGTCTTCTTAAGGTGTCAGCAGAAGCAAACAGCTTTCGACTAGTCACCTCCATCTGAGCTCACCAAGAAAAGGTGCGGTCAAACATAATCCCCAGGTTTTTGATGGTCTCGCTGAAGGGGATCGCTATTCCATCAAAAACAACCTCCGGAACTGCTGACCAATTTAGTTTGGACAAGGTTCTAGAGCTGCCAATTATGATGGTTTGAGTTTTAGAAGGGTTGATCCTTAGTTCGTGCTCTTGCTCCACTCAGTGATGTTTTGTAGATTTGTATTTGTTATCTCAATTGCGCTCGAAATATTACTAAGTGGGGCTTGGGTATCTGTAGATCGTCAGCATATAGATGATAGGACAAGGAGAGATTTTGTGAAATAGAGTTTATAATGATGGCAAAAAGAAGAGGTGACAGTATGCCTCCTTGAGGTACGCCAGCAGACGTATCACAGCAAGACGAGAAGAAAAGACGATTAGGAGCAAGTAATAATGATAAATAATTGAGTGTACTGCTTTTGATTGCATCGCTAACATCAGACGCAGCTGAGCCTGCCCAGTCCTAGCGAGATGTATTGCATGACGAACTGTTAAAATCTGTACTGTACAGTGTTTTAAACATTTACGACCTTTTAAAATGTTCATTTCTGTATTAAACTAAATGGTGCATCCTTATAAAATATTTTACTAAGAATATCTTGTAAAATTCCTCGATAATCGCAAAACACTTTGCATACCTAACACGAGCGGCTCAGATAGTTCCTTAAAATGCACATAGTACACCCGACAGAAGTGGCACACGTGGTAAGGTCGCGGCAGACAGGGGTGAACACTAAATTCTTTACTTTGCCAACAAATCCGAGTCGACGACGGGGAGATAGCGGGATGTTTTATTTGGGTCAGGTTCGGAGCAGGAGTGCTCTAACTGATAAGTGCCGTTTCTAGGTGTTATAGCTTCTATGGTCCCGTAAATGCATTTGAGATTTTATGAGCTTTCTATAAGTATTTGCAAACTAATAAGGTTTGAAGGTTATAAACAGCGAAAAACAAAAACAACAATTGTTATTGTTCACTGAAATGACCAACCAAGCTAAAATTTGTAATGCCAAAGTTTTAGCAACACATTTAGCAAATTAGCGTCGGCCATGTTTGTATAATTTAATGGACACTAACTAACGGAACTATTTGAATAATATCAAAATCTTCGGCGCAAGATACGGCGAACTTCAACTAAAAGTTAAGATTTAAATTGGGCGGAATCCGCCCTCCCTTGGGCGAAAACTTATTTGAAAGGGTTATAAATCAAAGTAATACGTTCCTACTCAATTAACTGCGGATTTCGGATAAATTTACGAGTGGTACAAACAGTTGTTCAAGATTTGTGGGAAGTTTAATACGTTTAAACATAAAATATTAATGTTTTTGGGGAAGCGCAGAGGGACAACTTGCCCGCGGGCTTATACTTATTCTTGCAGGAGGAACCTTTGCTTCTTATGGGTTAATGAGTGAGGTTTTTTCTTCATTTCGCTTTCCTGTTTCATGTCTTCAAAATAGTTAGTAGGTAGTTCTTATATTTATGTTCATGTTTTTTAAAATTTGTTTACCAACATTTACCTATCCTATATCCAAATACATATATACTTATATAATCTAATGAATAAAAACGTTCAAAAATCAACAACTATTATTTGTTGCTCCTAAGACCCATCGACAATTGTTGGTTGCAAATGCAGATTTAGTTCCGATTGAGTTTTCCCATAAAATGCTCTAACATTGGGTAGGTATTTCAAAATAATACTTTTTAAGCCCAGTTAGAAATTCATGATAATTTTTCAGTTATCATTTCATCGTGATGTTCAAATTTTGAATGTTAAGATTGGGAGACAAGAGCTCAAAATCGACTGCTCGCACAACGCATCCAACACGCTGCCATGGCCATCTGCGGTCAATAGCAATTTAGTCCTTTCGGAGGCCTCTGCACTGTTGGCGCGCATCAAGGAGGCCAAAGAGGCCTCCTCCACCACCATCACCAAGGCAGTTGCAGCGTCCTCCCCCCCGACCTGCAACGAGAAATCGCGCGTAAGCGCGACCTACGATGCGGGTGGGCGCGCTCCCGCTGCCCACAGCTGAAGAAGATGCTGAACAGGCTGACAGCGGAGATCTCGGCTGCAGTACAGGCTTGGCGTGGGGAGACTTGGGATCGAACGATCGACCGAGCCTCCGAACACGACACCAACCTGTACGCGCTGAACCGGGCCCTCACGCGTCAGCCTGCCCCCACCTACCCACTGCTGGACCGAGATGGGGTCCGGCGCTTTGCTCCCGCCGATCGAGCCGAAATACTGGCCGACCATCTGGCGGAGCAGTTCACGCCACACCCTGTCTCGGACGAAGCCTCATACGAGACCCTGGTCCACCACCAACAGGTCGAGGAGACCGTGAGGGATTTCTTGTCTGGCCCGACACCGCCCCTAGGCGGGGAGTACTTCATCTCCCCTGCCGAGGTGCGGAAGGCCGTCCTCCGCCTTCCCAGGCGGAAGGCGCCAGGCTATGACGGGATCCCCAACATGGCCCTCGCACAGCTGCCCCGCCGCGGAGTCACCGCACTCGCCCGGCTCTTCAATGGGATCCTCCGGACGGGCCACTTCCCGGACTCCTGGAAGACCGGGCGGGTCATAGTGCTGCCCAAGCCGGGCAAAGACCATCGACTCCCGGCCAGCTACTGCCCCATCACACTGCTGCCAACAGTGGCCAAGCTCCTGGAGCGCCTGCTTCTGGGGCGCCTGGCTCCTACCACCGAGCCGCGCCCGGAGCAATTCGGCTTCGGAATGAAAGAGGAAGAGGAGCGGCCACTCCACCACTCTACAGCTCACCAGGGTGCTGCACCACCTCGCAGTCGAGCACAACGACGGGCGCTGCACGGTCGGAGTCTTTCTGGACGTGGAGAAGGCCTTCGACCGTGTCTGGCACCCCGGCGTTCTGTACAAGCTCCTGCAAACCCCGACGCCGCCAGCGCTCGTGAGGATCGTGGCTTCCTTCCTGGACAACCGGCGGTTCTTTGTCGCAGTTGAGGGAGCCACATCCTCAACCAGGTCCATCGCAGCTGGTGTACCGCGGGGTAGCTGTCTGTCGCCGGCGTTATACGCGCTCTACACCGATGACATCCCCACCCTGGAGGGCCACCTACGCCCCAGGGAGAGGGATGTGTCGCTAGCGCTATTTGCCGACGACAGCGCCTACTTCGAGTCGTCCACCAGCCCCACCATTGCAGCCCGCAGGATGCAGAGGCTGCTCGACATCCTGCCGCCCTGGCTGGACAAATGACGCATGGCCGTCAATGTGGGAAAGACGGCTGCGCTATTTGTCTCCCGCCGCATCCGCCACCCACCGCAGTTACAACTTCGGGGCCAGAGCGTGGCCTGGAGCTCGCACACGTGGTACCACGGCATCGAGATTGACAGGTCGTTGAGGATGCAGCCACAGGTTGACCGCGCGCTACAACAAGCGCGCGTCGCCAGAGCGCTCCTCCGTCCTCGAGTTGAAGCCGGGGTAAAGAGGCATAGCCTCGAGGCCTCCCTCCGCGCCCCCAACAAGGGCCGGAAAGAAGTTCAGTGTAGTCCTTTCGAAAAACCGTGGTCCAGTCAACGGGACCACGGGCACGAAGCAATAAAATCAACGTATTCAACAGGACAGAGAAGGCACATTGCAAGAGCAGCCATCAGATCGCTATCGTAACCACGAGTAGACCCCTCTCAAGACTTAATGAAATCAGATATAAAAAAAGGTTTATTTCTAAAAAAAACTTTTTATCTTACAAAATCCTACCTAATATTATAAATGCGCAAGTGTTTTTTTGTTTGTTCTTCCTTCACGCCCTAAATAAGAGAATTTGGTGCAAAATTCTGCATACAAAATAACTTTTTTCAGCAAGTTAATAATATATTTTATTCCAAATCTGCACATGTGAGCAAAACATGATTTTCCTGACTGTTTTTGAGCGAGAGTATGGTGAAAAGAAAATTACATCTATGTACATTAATACAAACAAAGTAGAGCTAGTAGATATTTAGTTTTACAATTGAAACAGATAAGCTAACAGCAGAATTTTACCCATTAATATTAATATTTGTATGAATTCTTGAGGCTAAAACCGTGTGAGGTTGAAACTTTGCACACCTACGTACAATAAGTTCTAGACCTGAAATAAATAAAATTCTGAAAAATAAAGCTTCATCATATCAGCCCACACACGTCCACTGCTGCCCACAAAGGCCTCCCCCCATACGACGCCACAAATAGTGGTCCTGAGCCGCCTCCATCCATCGACTCCCTATAATAAAGCTTATTGAAACAATTTCGTTTATCTAGCAAAAACATGTTAGATAATCGTTTCAAAATAAAAATAAATGTTTAAGGCCCTGGCATTGTTACTAACCTGCTATTTAATCATGGCCTCTCTCTTTCTACTTATGTAAGAAATAAAATTACAATTAAATAATAGAAATAAATTAGAACTAGTGTTTACAATTGAAACAATTGCGCCAACTGCAGCCTATTGCAAACTGTGTTGGGAAGATACTATGCCACCAACCAATTCTCTCTCTCTCTCTCTCCAAGTACCAACCTGATTATTGTCAGAAAAATTTGTTATGTTAATGATTTGAAATGATTATTTTCTCAATAAATTTCTTTTATCTTTATCTTTATATGGAACACCATCACAGCATTGGTCTCTCGAAAGGTAATGTCTCAACGGAAATCGACTTGCAATTTCAACGGAACCACACGCCGGATGCCGGCTGAAAGAAGCCGTGATTTTCACGCAGCACTGCATTACGCAACAATACCTCTACCAAATAAAACCAAGTCATAAACTCTCACGTCCTAGCGTGAATTATGAATCCTCATAAAAATATTTTACTCGCTTTCAGTCACCCCATATTTCGTCATCTAATGAAAATATGTGACAAAATGGAACAGCGAATGAAAAAGTTAGTAATCTGACACAGCTGTGTGTGGCGAATCTAGGTTAGAATACTGATATCGGATAACTGGAAATTAGTGACAGTGGGGATAAAAGCTCAGTATATTTCTAGTTTAAAAGGCAGGACTGCTATTCCAAGTGCGTTTGTTAACCCACTTTTGTAGTGCCGGGTTTTTATTCGTACAGGTATTTAAATGGCAACCAAATTATCGGTAAAATTGTAACACGTACCTTAAATTGTTCGGGTTGGGGTTGTCAGTTTCACCAATAACCCTTTATACAAAAAATCTGTGAAAATCCTAATATTTTTATGATTATTATTATGTAATCTCTAGAACAAAAAGGTCAGTTTCATTAGATTATAGGTAGCTAATGATGATACCACGTGAGCTAAGCCGCGAGCAAAAGCTAGTGTAACAGGTTAATAATTTTACTAAGTGAATTAAAAAATGTTTTTTTTTTCTGTGGGTTTTACGCGATATTTCCGCCAATTACGGGCCGATTTTGAAAATTCTTTCACTATTGTGGAGAAAATGATCCCGAAATGGTTCCATACATTTGCTATCCCCAGGGCATTAGTATTTATCTCGCAAAACTTAAAAACTGTGTAAAAGTAAGGCATTCGAAGTTGGTTATTGCCATAGATAGATAGAGATAGAAAATGCTTTATCGCACACAAAAAAAACAGTTTACAAAAATTTGATACAAAAAAGAAATGTGACAATTGGCGGTCTTATCGACGATCTCACGAGCGATCTCTATCAGACAATCTTGGATGGATAGGATCGTTGGATTGAATACGGGGATCTGTGCGCATTATTTTAAGAAGCTAATACAAATTACAAAACTCTAATCATTTACAAATCTTACATACGAATACCTACATAAATACGAAGAATGCTATTGTTTTTTTTTATTTATTTATGGACTATAGACCTTCGTTTGACCACAATCTCACCTGATGGAAAGTGACGATGTGGCCGACGGTGTATCACGATTGAATTGACGAACTTTAAGTCGGTTTATCGTTTTTTATAAAACATGCCAAACTATTTAACATTACGTATTACGTCATATTTTTTGTTTGTATTGTTCGTGAATTTCTAAAACCAATTATATTCAGCCACGTTAGCAGAGAGGACAATAAATCGTGTTTTATTCCCCGTTCGACTATTCGCACCTGTGACACGAAATAATTTTTCATTGCAGTTTTGGCTTGGCTGGGTATTAGTTTCTACACTGCTTTATTTAATTTTGAGTTGTGGCTTTTGGGTATGAGTTTTTACATTACCTACTTTAGTGATTGGAAAGTATATTTTAAAGAAGTTTCCTCCCATATATTTTCATCGCCTTAGGGTTAAAAACACATATTATGAAGTTATAAAGTGTTCTTAAAAAATAAATAAATAATAATAACATAATAAATAAATTTGGGTTTGCCATAATCACCACGCTTGGCAGGCGGATTGGTGATCGCAGTAAGATGTTAGTAATACACAGTAGGAAGCTGCTGCCCTTCCTCTGGTAGGTTCCCTTAGTCGGCTCTTACGACATCCACGGGTTGAGTTGGAGGGGTCGATATTCTATGCCGCGGCCCCACGGCCATTATGTACCTAGTAGGTATATTATAGTACCTAGACTTGAATCGCGTGCGTAAGTACCTAAGTACCCAGCATTGAGAAAATCATAAATTAACTACTTACTAACTTACGTACTTACAGTTAAATTCCCTACAAAATGAAAATATGAACTCGTGTTTGTAAGCTTCTTGCAGACTTATTTACATAATGGCATTAGCATCGCGCTTCAGTTCATATTGGTTTATAGACCAAATAGGTCTTATGGGTATATATTTTTTATACTGCATAGAAATAACCAATAATATATTGAATATTGTCCTGAGGCGGGAATCGAACCCGCAACCTCCTACGTCGTAGGACGACCTGCGCCACAGTCATAGCATGATAAAGAATAATGCACATATAAAAAAAAATAATTAAATTATCGCTTAGAAGCGATTTCTTCCAGGCAACTTTAGGATGGATAGAAAATTTTCAATTTAAGAAAGGCAAGGGTGTATACAACATTAATATATAAAATAAGATTAACAACAATATACTTATAGTAGAAAATATATTATTTATATGTAATAAATAAATAAATACCAAGATATAGAATAGATAGGTACCAATAATTACTTTTGGAACAATGTCGCTTCCCGCTGTCTGTCCCTATGTATGCTTAGAGTTTTAAAACTAAGCAACGGATTTTGATACGGTTTTTTTAAATAGGTAGAGTGATTCAAGAGGAAGGTTAATATGTATAATTTTGTATCAGCATTGCACCCGTGCGAAGCCGGGGCGGGTCGCTAGTTAGAAATAAATCGTCATAGTGGGAGCCAACAAAATTCTGACTGCCTTTAAGCTTAATAACGATGTAGAGTTTCCTAGAAATCTTCTAGGAAACTACAGAACTATGTCGGCACGGTCCATTAGGCCAAATTGGCGACATTCTAAGAGAACCTGTTAAATCCAATTCTTGGATAGGTAGGTAAGCGTAAGGCCTCAATCATCTGTAAGTCGAAGGCTTTATTGCTGAATCGTCTTATTTTCATTATAGGTAGGAAAGCTTTACTCATTTGTTTTGAGCTTTTAAATTAGTGAGTTTGTCTCACTTCGGACCACAAACAGTTGAATCACGCGAGCCCAAGTGAAAATTCTAAATAAATCAATATTTCTATTAGGTCTTCGGCCCACTCGTCGTTTATTATAAAACTCAGCTTGATTTTGTACAGTCGCCAACAAAATATTATTGAGAGTAGGTAAATGAAAGGCTATGTATATGTTACTCAATTTAATAATACTACAAAATGTTTCAGAGATAGCTTAATATTATAGGTATGTCAAGTAAGTACCAGGGTAGGTTTGCGATTGGAACACATTTTTGACTTTTCACGGTAGTTTTTTCGTTATTCAACCTTTAAATTTTCGGATGTTCCAGTCTACTCGTCTTCGTCGGTCCGTAAAGTAAATTAAAGTAAAGTAAAGTAAAGTAAAGTAAAGTAAAGTAAAGTAAAGTAAAGTAATCGTTTATTGCATGAAATACATGCGTGAATTGTCCAAACATTTTTTATTTTATAAAGTTGAACTTCAGATGTGGTCACTAGTTACTATTTATAACCCTGGCCCCATATGTATTGATTGATTTATACAGGTTCTCTGGCTGAGATCGCTCTTGAGCGATAAGACCGCCAATTGTCACTTATGTCGTTATTGTCTCATTTGTAAACTATTTCCTAGTTTTAGGTATGCAATAAAAGTATTTTCTATCTATCTTAGTATAATATTTTGTTATAATATCTTGTCTAATATCTTGTACTTATAAACATCTGTGATATCCAATTAGTTTGATAAATGAAGACAAGTAAAATTTCAGAGATGACCACATTTTTTTCAATAACCCTGTGTAGAGACATACTCAAGAGACGAAAAGTACCTGAGTAACTGATGTCTCTGCTTCGTAATTGCTCTGTGGCCCGAAGCCGGCACTCATCTTGCTCTCGCTGTTGCATTTTATTACTTTTCCATTTCCACTGAGGTTTCAATTTCCGTTGGCATAATTAATAGCTTTTCTGCAAGTTTTCTGTCGCCGCACCGCAGTGGAAAGTTCAATTTGCTTTGGGTGTTTTTGTTGTCTTTTTATTGGCCGATGATTATTGTAACGACTGGTTTTTGATGTGTTAAAAATGGTTTGGGAAATATATATATTATCTATCATTATGGAGCTCCATGACTGGAAAAACGTATGAAGCATACACAGAATTATTTGCCTTTCTCTGAAATGTACTGATTTTATAAATAATTAAAGTTCTTTATTGCAGACTACACTGGTCCTTAAATTTGTAAGTTACGGTAAATGTTAGTATTCATAGATTAAAATTAAATTAAAACCGTTTAAATTTAATCCGATTAAATAACGTTAAATGAAATTACATCAAATATACATACAAAAATGACAATAACAAAATAAAATAACAATCAGATAATATAAATAAATTAAACTAGTATTTACAATTGAAACAATTGATCTAACTGCATACTGTTGCAAACAATCTACAGATAGCTCAACTGGTCCATATCAATACCAGTCGGAAGCGTCCCCAAGACACTGGCTGCATTGCTTCGCTGTAATAACAATATTAAAAACGCTAATTAAATTAATTTAAATAAAAAAAAACAATAAATTAAATACCGCCGTATATATGCCGTCATTGAGTTACCAGCTATTAATATCTCTGGGATTAATATGCCTTTTTTTTGTGAATTGACTGTGATAGAAATAAAAGATTTAAACTGATCGATTCTATGTATGTATGTTCATTGCTCCAACGCAACAATAAAAGTGGATTAAATTAAAAACGCCTGAATATAATATCGTTGATCGTAAAAAATAATATAGTGTGAAAAAGGAAGGTTTATTAGAAAGTTTACGAGCGTCAAACACGTTGCCGTTTACGAGTTGTGAATTTGTGATGATACTCTACCGAATGGAAACTTTTGACAGCTTTTCCCAGTCAGCTAAGCCGTGCGGATAATAAATACTTCGTTTAAAAAAAATGATGTAAGTGCTAAATCTGCTGAATTTTTATAAACTTGTAAGAGTGTTCGTAAGAGAAAGATTTTTGCAAGGGATTTGGTCGTGATGATTCAGCTTGGGAAGCAACGACAATCTGGATGTTACCAGGTAAGCGGCTTGTCCATACCGTCTTTATGAAGTCGTCGGGGATGCTCGGACCTGCTAGATGCTGGAGGTGACGGAGGAATGCTGACGGATGCCTGTCGCCTAACTCTTCGTGCGTCAATAGCTGGTAAGTTCCTTTTCACGTGACGCAGATAATCGCTTAATAAGTTCGCTTTTCAGCAAATCGTACTTGCAACTTACTGGCGGCTTGACTAAAATGTCCTTTACCTCAGCTGCGTATCGGTGTTCTAGTTGGGCGCTAACGTAATGGTATTTTGTCTCGTCGTCCCTTATGCCGGAGAGTGCGAAACTCCCTTCGATTTGCGCGAACCACACGGCAGGTTCTTCGGGCCAGAACGGCGGAAGCCGAACCCCGACTCGAGAAATTTCGGACGGTGGGCTTGTAGGTTCTTTGTCTTGAGACATCCCTGCGGTACTCTTTTCCATTCGCTTACGGTTTGTTGAAGAATCGTGTTCTGGAATCCAGTCGTCGGGTTTCGGCAGGAGTCGTCCGAGGTAGTCGACGGATTTTGTTATTGGTTTTTGTTATTATAGTGCTTATGCCCGCACTTTGGGTAATCTTAAATTTCTTTTAATAATGTCCCAAAAATTTACGACTCCGGCGGGACTTGAACCCGCGACCCTCCCCTGAATACGAGGATGCGCTAACCAACTGCGCCACGGTGGCAAGTACCCGACACGTCGAAAAACCTTAGAGATTAGCAACAGCGATACCTCTCGTCAAACGAGTGGGTTTGAGCAGGTTTGGATAACTTCAATTTTTTCCCTGTAGGTGGAGTTAACGGCGCTATAGTCCGTAAGCCCCAAAGATTTTCGACGGGTCGCGGGTTCAAGTCCCGCCGGAGTCGTAAATTTTTGGGATATTATTAAAATTCAAATTTTGAAAAGGTACCACAGAAAAAAATACCTGAAACTAATTTGAGATTATAATGAATGCTGGTTTCGCCACAGATAAAAGGGATAACCTAGATCGATCTAGACTCTAGTAGGAATGTTTCTTATGTAAAAAAATAATAATTTTAATTAGTCCGTCAGTTAGAATCAAAAAATAGTGAACACATAGGTATTTTTTGCTTTATCAAATCAAGCAAAATTGATAAAGATAACCCACATCAAAGTTCTGGAGAGGCCCCCTCTCTAGAACTTCAGCATGACGTCATTTCTTGGTATAAAGTGTACCAAGGCGTGACGTCACGCGGAACTTCAACGCACCAATTTTTTGTTTAATTGACAAAAGAAAAAATACGTATTCTATATTTATTGGTAATGTAAGTGACAGACTAAATAGAAACTAGCCTATTCAGTCAATAGTAGACGATCTAAGTCTGTCGCACACAGCCAAGATTACAGGAAAATTTCAAAACATATCATTATCAATAATTATTACAACTTCTCTCGAAATTTAACAGCAACTCCCTAATGAGGCCAAGCAAATTCGCGAGCGGTGAAACTTAAGGCGTGTCAAACTTTCATTCGTCGTCGTTAAAAGTTTCAAGTCTAAGATTTGTGCCAACACTAATTAGCCAGACTCTTATGGAACATTTTTGTACGTCACAAGTCTTCGAGTATTTGTCTAAAAACTGTGACTGATGGTTGTCTTTTCTTCGGAAGTTCACTTAACAAACACCAAAGTTCGCAGTCGGTTTTAAGCCGACTAATGAGGCGACCAGTCAGTTATGATTTTGACTTGAAAAATGAATATTCATTTGGGAGGAAGACATTTTGGTCCTTATTTACGCTGCCGCCGGTAGCTTTAGAAGAAAAAGGAAACTATTTTATTGGACTTTGGATAGCATGCCGTTGTTTCATAATACCTAGACGCCCTGTATCGAATGCAATGTGCTCTGTGGGACTGACAAACGCATGGAAACATGATCCAAGAAAACAAGGTCTGCTCTTTCGGGAGGGACACAATGTGACGTCACTGTCCAGTTGCCATATTTTGGTTTTTTAGACGTGACATTTAGGCATTTTACTTCTTAGGCAACTTAAAAATTAGACTTTCTGATAAGGAAGCTTTATTTCAACAAAACGTACAAGTTGGGAAAAAAATGTGAAAAGGGCCAGTTGGAAAAAATTACAATCGTCAATCATGTTTGTAAGATCAGTCAAAATAGCGTAAGTTAAACACGATTCAATGTGATAAATAATTTGTAAATACAAAACTCATCGTTTTATCATATTTATACAGGTAATACAAGGAGTTCGGGGAGTTACGATTTTTCGCTACTGGTAACACCAGAAAACTAGATTCGTCTTCTCATTCAGCGATGGCGTCGACGACATAGGCATTTCTCACCTACACGTGCCGTCGTGTCTCGGACGACCATACGTTACATATATTATTATACCATGCATGGTATTTGAGATTTCCTTCGTCCGAGTGTAAAATAATACTGGTTCATTAACACAGCATCATTTAGCCCCAAACTAAGCACAACTAATTTTATGAGTTGATAATCTGATACACAATTAATAGATTATTAGTTCGGTTCGGACACTTTTATATTGGAGGAATGCCTACTTAGCATAGAATTCCATAATATAAGTATTCGAAAAACACATTAAAGGCTACGGAAGAATAGAAAGGATATTGCCAAGGCACGAAATTAGCATAATCACATAATTGCCACGTCTCCGGGGCTTGTCAACTCTAATCAGAATGTTTGTGATTGCAACTTGGTTGCTATGTGGTTGTAGGAGCGAACTTTTACGATAACACGAACGAACCTTGACGGTACCTGCTGTAGATAAGGTTACAATAACGATGTTTCATAAAAAAATAAAAAATACCCTAGAACTCAATGGCAGAGATTTTCGTGAAGAAGAGAGAATGTCAATAGCCGCATCCACACCGGACGATCCAACGCGTTCCGATCGAACGCGGCAGGAGCGCGATCCAAATGGAGCGGGTGCGGGCGGTGTGGACGTGCCGCGTGTGATCCAAGTGATCCAATTGGAGCGCGCGCTCCTTGCCGCGCGTGTTAGAATCGTGGGCTTTACCTACTTACCTTGTATATTTTTAGATACAATAATGGAATTGCCTACCCTACAATGCAACCTAACACTGGTAATTGGGAATAATGAAATCAGAACTCAGAATTCAATACCTTTATTTCTTAGGCTTATAAGTTAAGCACATAGACAGGTCAAACATCGAAACCATAAATTATTTTATTAGGTATCAAATAAGAAATAATGTGTTATTGATATTCTCTTCACTTCAATCTTTTGTCCACTAGCGGAAGAAGTGAAAAAGAAACCACTCCTGGAGACGAATTGACATAGTGGCCTTGCTGTCCAAACACTTCAACACTTGGATATACCGGTAGTCGATTTGGCACCGCTGGAGAGATTGCAGGACCGCCCAGGTTTTGACTGAATCAGAGGCTTTCTCGTAGTTCACAAACGCTATACATAACGGCCGGTTATACTCTTCTGTTTTCTGTATAATCTGCCGGAGCGTATGTATGTGGTCTACGGTACTAAAGCCTTTTCGGAACCCGGCTTGTTCGGGCGGCTGGAAGTCGTCAAACCTTCGAGCGAGGCGGTTGGTAATTACTCTCGAAAACAGCTTATAGACGTGGCTCAGCAGTGAGATGGGCCTATAGTTCTTTAGAAGGGCTTTGTCACCCTTCTTATCGAACAATACCACCACACTTCTGTTCCACGCCTCTGGCGTTTGTCCCTCGAGAATGAGACTGGACTTTAAGTACTGGTGATCCACCCGCTTTCAGAAGCTCTGTCGTTATTCCGTCATCCCCGGGTGCCTTGTTGTTTTTAAGCTGTTTGAGAGCCGTCCTTATCTCGTAAAGGCTGACGTCCGGGATATCTTCGGTATAGTGTCGGGTTAAACGGGCTCTTGCATCGCCTGCCGAGCTATGTGCAGGGCATTGCAATGAGGTGTAGAGCTGTCCATAAAACTTTTCAAGCTCTCTCAAGATCTCAGGGTTGGCTCTGCCCTAGCGACAGATCTCTTGCGAACACTTTGGAGCCTTTGTTCCGCTCTATTGCGCTCACAATACAATTGGTATTTTATGAGCGCAAATCGTGTCGCATAGACTTCGAGATCTGTTTGTTGAGCGCACCTTATGTCGATATGTCTGCCGAAGACTGCAGCCTCATTTCACTCCTCTCTGCCATTAACTGCAGAGTGTGACCCGAGAGTCTCTGTGTTTTATTTCTGCGGGGTGTCCTAAAGAAGTCCAACCCGACCGCACGGACAGTTTCCACCAGCCCGTTATTTAGTTCGTCCACTGTTGCTATTGAATAAATAGTAATAAATGTCTATTCAGCCTGGAAAATTTGATGCTGCGAGATCTTTGTAGGGTGACGAGTTGGTTTCTATATCCATCGAGTCATTGTTGGTATTTTTTTTTGAAGTCTATCTGTTGTATTACGATTATAAATTCTATTTTTTTATGTCCGCAGCTTTGCATGCGTAACCTCAACAAGCAATATTGTATAATTTCACACTTTTGTGGTTAGAACAAACAAGATAGAAATACAGACAAGGGCATGTAGGTATGCGAAAGTAACCAACTTTCACATACCTACCTACATGCCATAACAAATGGGTAATAGGTATGGTTTTCGTCCTGATATAGGACAATACAGGCTAAAGCATATGAATGAACGCACCCTTTAAACTTACCAAAATCCTCCAGGTGCTCAAACACTCGCAATATCTCATAGATTTGTAAGTCAGCGCGCGTCTAGTGTAGGAAGTAAATAGTAAGGCGCTCACTGCGGTCCGCAGGCACGATCGCGTCATAACTCCAGCACGTGATGCCGCCGTACAACTGTAACAACTTTAATTGCAGCACTGCACCGCACTATGAAAATATTATTGTGTTAAAGATGCGCGACTGTGAATGATTTCATTCGAATTATTCGACTTGACAAGTAATTCGAACGATTCGAATGACTAGAGCAAATTAGTAATTACATACTTTGGTTAGTAATCGCGAGTCATTCGTTCGACTGCCTGAGTCGGTTTCGATTCAATCCCCGCAGGAGCGACGAATAATTCATTCATCACTCAAAACCATCGGTCGACTAACGAAGTCGAATCGGAGCCATGAATGATCCATTCGTAGAGACATTAGTAATTACTAATTAGTAGTATCATTCGACTTTGAAGATTAGTATATTACTAATATTCAAGTCGAATAAGGAAATTAGTAGTTATTCATCATTCGACTAGACAGATAATTCGTAGTCGCGCATCTTTATATTGTGTGTATGTAGTCTTCAGGAAACTGTGGAAGATTGAGATTCTACTTAAGAGTTGTATGGAAGTATACTTTTAAAGGAACCGACCTTACACGAAACAATTGAAAACAAAATGATTGTTGCGTGTTTCTTTTTTGCGTGTTTCTATTCAGAAGTAGGATAGCAACCAATGATATTGATGGTTGAATTTAGAAAGATTTGTCGTAAACAGAACTATTTAAATCTTTGTGGATTTTTTTTTGAATCATCGCCTTTTATTTCATTTTTGCTTTGGAAATAGTTTGTATGAGAAAGGGTGTAAGCACACACGCTGCTTAGAAGCTGTACCTAAGCAACGTTAATTCGGTTTAAAGATTATTTATTTTCTCAAAGAACACATACAATAAGTTCACTTAAATGAGAAAAACTAAATTAATAGGTACCTACTTATAAGTATCTAATGTAATGTATATTTGAGCACGAGTGTGCTTACCTAACTAAACACATAGCGTATTTATTAAAAACAAAAGAAGAAACAAAAACAACAACATTAACAAAAAAACAATACAACTCAATCTAACAGATGTAGGAACAAAAGTTCGGTACTACTAGTTACTAGTTCGGTATTTTCCATAAACCTAGGTAAGGTACCTAATCTTCTTATCAATCAATAGTGAATATAATATTACACCTACGTATCCAAAACCAAACCAGCTTGAGCAAAGTAATCACAGAAAAACGTTAACCACACACAGTCTACCCTCATTTTAGACCGATAGCCACCCACTCGTAGGCCTGCGCTATTGTATTGGCGAAACGTGTTTTGTGCAGGTTGATAGAGTATGCGTAAGGAGTAAGGCAGCATTAATCTTATCTCATATTGCTCTTGTATTAAATTGATTATGATAATTAGAATTAATTTAATTTATTTATTAAGTTTAATTTATTTTTTGATAATCATTATGTAAAATAATTTAATACGTGTGAAGTTTATTGTAGCGCTATTCTTATTTATTTCGTTATTTTGCCAGGTAGTGTTGTTTTAATTTGTTTTTAAAAACTTGCGTACTCTTAGAGTTTTTATTTCACTCGGTAGTTTATTAAATATCAGTACCCCCTCATAAAGTAGGTTCTTTTTGCCGTAGTTAACCGTCCTGGGAGGGCGAACATACAATTTATTTTTATTTCTTAAATTAATTTTTTTATTTTTTGGTTGTGAGTGTAATATTGGACTGGTTTTTTTTGTTAATATCTTTCTTATGAGTATACATGTATTTATATTAAATATTTGTGTTAAATTTAGTAATTTCGCTTTCCTGTACAATGTTTCTGTTGGAGTTAGGTTGTCATAATTGTATAATCTTTTAATGGCTTTATTTTATGCTATTTGCAACTGTTTTAGTGTAGATTTTGGGGCGGATCCCCATATTTTAACTAGGTATTCCAAATAGGGTTTAATAAGAGCGTTATAAATGGTGTTTCGTATTTTTGGGGGTACGCAGTTGCTCATATTACGTAAGGCGCCAGTGAGAGATATAAGTTTGGATCTTACAAAGTCAATGTGCGGCGTCCATGATAATTTATCATCTACTAGCAAACCTAGATACTTTTCTGTACTAGACCGTTTTAATGAGATGTTGTTTACTTTAGGTGGGTTATAATCTGTTATTATTTTGTTTTTGGCAGCAAGAATCATGTAGGAAGTTTTTGAGACGTTTATTGTGAGAAGGTTATGTAAAAACCACTCATTTAACGTGTCAAGATCTTTTTGAGCTTCGTTAACTATACTCTGTATTGACTGACTAAAATAAAAGAGACAAGTGTCATCTACGTATACTATTAAGTAACCTGTTAATCCAATTTGATTTATGTTATTTACATATATGAGAAAAAGCAACGGACCTAAGATGGAGCCCTGTGGGACACCGCATGTTATTTTGCGAACAGTACTCGTGTATTCACCTATTTTAACTATTTGGGTTCGATTATTTACATATGATGCTAACAAGTTATAAGCTTTTACAATAATACCCAGATTTTGGAATTTTTCAAGTAGTTTGGAGTGACTAACGGTTTCAAATACTTTTTTGAGGTCGATAAAAACTCCCAGACATAAGTTTTTACAGTCAATGTTTGTTTTTATATTAGTTATTAGATCTGCAGTAGCTGAAAGTGTGTTTGATTTTGGGCGAAAGCCATACTGCTGGTCAATTAAAAAGTTTTTATCAGTTAAGTAATCATTAAGTCGTACGTATATTATTTTTTCAAATATTTTGGAAATGACAGGTAGTACTGAAATAGGCCTATAATTGCTAGGGTCGGTTCTTGTACCAGCTTTGTATATTGGGGTTACTTTTGCTACCCTTAAACTATCTGGAAAGATGCCACAGTCAAGACATTTATTTATACAATCTGTCAGAGGTTGTACTATATATGGTTTGATATACTTAATTGATTTTGTGCTTATTCCATCAACACCAGTACTGGTGTTATCTTTTAAGTTTTCTATGATTTTAATTACTTCTTTTGCTGAGCATGGTTTTAGTTCTGTAAGTGTAGTATCATGTTTAAACTTAGAATCGTACATCAAAGTGTTACCAGGTTGATCGTGATAAACAGTGGGTATCTTACTTGCTAGTTCAGTACCGATCGTGGAAAATAAATCATTAAAAACGGAACAGATATCTGCGCTGTCTATTATAGTTTGTGAGTTGACTATAATCTTCGGTGGAATTTTGTTTTCTTTAGTTTATTAATTGATAGCTTATTTATTAAGTTCCACATTTTCTTCGGACTTTTATCACATTTCTTGAATTTCTTGTAGTAAAATCCCGTTTTATCTTTCCTTCCTTATAATTCGATTCCTAACATCTAATGTAGACTACATTAAATGTCAGGAATCGAAGTAACACACCAAAGATATGCCGATGATCTGCAGATTTATTCTCAAGCTCAGCTGGATCGCATTGGCGACGCAGTTGACATAACGAATTCGGATTTACGTCGAATAGCAGAGTGGAGTCGAGCTCATGTTTTAAAAATCAATCCGATCAAAACTCAGACTATCATCATTGGGAGCTCGAGATTGATAGATCGGTTGGACTGGCAGACTGTGCCCCAGGTTATGTTTGATGGACAACCCATTCCTTGCAGTGTGACCGTAAAGAACCTAGGGGTTACATTTGACCGTAAACTGTCATGGTATCCTCAACTTGAACTCACCTGTAAGAAGCTCTATGCTTCAGCAGGTTCGCTTAGGAAGTTGCGGTACTTTCTGCCAACCGCCACCAAAATAGCCCTAGCCCAGTCTCTGCTCCTTCCTGTTCTGGATTATGCTGACGCCTGCTATTTAGATCTAGCTGAGGAGCAGTTTGATAAACTTGAGCGTCTCCAAAATTTTTGCATAAGGTTCATATTTGGTTTGCGCAAATATGACCACGTCTCTCCTTTTCGCACCATGCTCAAGTGGCTCCCTATTCGTCTTCGCCGGGACGTGCATATTCTTTCTCTTCTCTACTCTATTCTCTTTAATCCTCTTTCCCTTGCGTATCTTAAAGAAAGGTTCGAGTTCCTTTACTCTTCTAACTCTCACAATCTCAGGTCATCGGATAACTTACTCCTCAAGTTTCCCACACATTCCCAATCCTTTTATGGCAATTCCTTTAGTGTACAGGCTGTTCGTCTTTGGAACAAACTACCGGTCGATATTAGACTTGCTCCTTCCATTAACTCCTTCAAATCCAAAGTGAAGTCCCATTTCCTTTCTTCAACCGTTTAAACTCATCTATTCCATTATCTGCCTCTTCTGTATCTTCAGGTGTATGTAATTGCAGCTTTATTGCTTATTAGATTTTTTTAATGATTGTTTTTGGTTTTTAAGTACGTATTGTATTAGTTTATTTTGTTTCTAAGTTAGTATTGTAAATATGTTTGTATTATAATATAATAGTTCTGTTTATTTAGGTACGTCTGTGCACTATCAACCCATTTTTTCTTATATCTTCTTCTCCATGCCAGGGTTGCCTGGAAGAAATCGCTCTCAGCGATAAGGCCGCCTTTTGTACTGTTCATTTTTGTTTAGATATAAGATCTTTAATTAATGTATTTATTTTCTAGTACAATAAAGTGTTCATTCATTCATTCATTCATTCAAAATCGGTCATTTCAGAGTATGGATTAGCCGACTTTGGAGTGTGACACTAGTAACTAAACCTAAAGGCTAGCGTTGACAAGCCGGCATCGGAGAGTCCGCAATAATAGCATCAGACGGATTTTTAAGTGAAACGAGGAGGTACGTCCAATGTAACCGCAGCAATCGGATTGCCAACCATTTCAAACGAATAAAGACGTCCGCACTAAACAAGTGTAAAAGTCTACAACGATGCTTAACTGGCCTGCATCATCTATTCTAACTTTACTAACATTTCATAAAGTTTCCTACACATTTGCGGAGAAATCCTACTTTTATTTTAAAATCAATACAGAAACTCCAAGATGAAGTTATATACCGGTGTGCCAACATCAGAGAAAGCGACTTCAGTGCGAAGACAAGTTATATTATGGTCTGTAAAGATGATTTTATTTTTAAAACTTTCCTTTGAAATCTTTTTCATGTTTGAAGTGAAAACATTTCTTGTAGTGATTAAAGTCGTATGCTTGAAACTCGTTTAACTTGAGAAGTTGTGTGGGGTAGAGTTAAACTTATGGCTAGTACGAAAGTTTTAAATGACTAGCATGTGCTCGACCATATTTATCTTTGAACATAATTATAGCGTATTAAAGATTATTATTTATCGGGTATTTATCGCGTACCTTTTTTTATTATTTTCCGCTACGGTCGCTCCGTGTCCACGATCGTTGTAACGCGATGGAAACTTAGGGGAAAATATAACAAAAGGTACGCGATAAATACCCGATAATCTTTAATATGTTAACCAATCGCGAAAGTTTCAAAAGTTTTATTAATATATATGTATATATATATATATATATATATATAATATTCCAGGCTTATATAAAATCTAATAAAAGAAATTTTATATAAGCCGATGTTTTCACAGCTCAAAGTAAAACTGTCATTTCTAAATAAATTGTTCAGGACAATTCACACAGCATCATCCAAAATAATCAGAGCTTGTGTTATGTGTCCTGAGGCGGAAATCGGGGGAACTTCACCCGCAGTGCCGCAGCGGTGTTTTTAAAAGTTTCCGGTTCTGCATATAAGACCTAGAAATAGCTAGATAAATAATCATTAGATGGGTAATAAAAGGCTATTTCGAAGCGAATCAGAAAAATACTACTAATTATTTTTACATTATACCTTCATACATATGTATAGATTAAAGGCGGCTCAGGAGCGCTATTCGTGGCGTCGTTTGGGGGGCCTATCTTCAGCAGTGGACGTATACGGGCTGATGATGATGATGATACCTTCAATCAATGCAATGTAGGTGCTAGGTATTCTTGAAAGATTAACCAGGATAACTGAATCAAAGCACATAGAGCAAAAAGTACAATATCGGGGTATAATTTACAGTGATAATCTACTTCATCTGTGCGGTGTCTGTCATGAGATCCTAAAGTCATCAACCAGTGGTTGGTTTCTTCTTTAAACCAACCACAGACCCTACATAGAAAGCGTTTTAAAATGCAGTTAGTCTTGGTTCTACAGACAGGGTCGTTAGCAAACGAATGGAGCAATACCGAAATACCACAAGAAAACAATTTATCGTTCCAAGGGGCGAAGTGTGGATGTCCGGAGGTGCAAAAACACCCTGTGAATGCGACAGCTGACCCTGGACCGCCAGGGGCGGATTTAGAAACTGAATCTATGTTTTATTTACAATAACTGTGCTTCTTAATTACCTCTAAAGACCCTTTTATCGCAAGAACCTTGGCAATTAATCTTCGCATTCTATTCTTGATATTCTCATATACCTCTTGTGTCTTGTAGTCTCAAACACCGCCGCAAGGTTGCTTATCTCTCGATCTTTTATAGGATATATTTCGGTGAATGCTCCCAGTAACTTCAAAACCTGATACCACCATCTCCCTTCCACTCCAGGTCAAGTAGACGGACGGCACAATACCATCCTTATCTGGTGGATATACCATTCACTCGTACTAAGCGGTTTTCGCTAAGGATTGGAACTCGTTGCCTGCTTCTGTTTTTCTTGCCAATTACAATCTCGGTCTTTTCAAGACAAAAGTGAATAGGTATCTTCTAGAACTTCGTGATACACCGTCGTCGGCCACATCGTCACTTTCCGTCAGGTGAGATCGTGGTCAAACGAAGGTCTATTGTCCATAAAAAAATAATACCGACTTTCGTCATAGTATACGATACATTTTTATTTATTTATTTATAATAATGTACAACTATTCTTACGGGCACACCCAATGCAATAGAGTACGTTAAATTCTTAGTCTAGTCTTATTGGTAATATTAAAATAAAAAAATATTAAATATTTTAGAATTATGTAAACAAAGATAATTTACAAAATCATAACCGCATCAATAACATATTTTATACACAGCATTTAATTTAAAAGGCTTTACGTTTGCTGATACTTAAAGAGACCTGCAGACCACCAAAAGAAAAATCTGTCGAAAGCTTTTTGTGCAAATCACTAATTTTCTAATCACTTTTCGAATATACTCCATTTTCAGAGTAAAAACCTCTAAAAAGTTTTAGTCGACACCACATTACACTGTCATAATGGATGGAATCAATTTTTCATGTTGACATTTTACACAAAATCTCACATTAGTAACCCATATTCCGTGTCTGGGCAACCCAACGACGGGAATTAATGGCTAAAGCAATTAAAGTAGTATACAGCAGGTGCACTTGGACCCGGCCACCCTTCGGCAAACAAAATATAGTGGGAACCAACCGCACGACGCTAAGTAAATGAACAACACAGGGGCAAGGGAAATGTGAAGCCACCTTAAACTCCCTATCCGAATTTTCAACCACGTTTAGACTGGCCCGGAAAAAAGCCATGTGCGCGAGACATGTGTGTACTGTGCACAAATGTGTGCGCAAACGCAGGTGATCAGTGTTTGCGCCCTCGGCCTTGTTTTCGCTGTCTAGAGTAAATTACGTATGTACGTAAAGGTGAAATTACCTACTTTAGTAACTACTTATTAAGATTGTTATACGGAACGGAGTACCTACTTTCGAGATTGGCATTCCGTAATTGACGGACAAACTGTTGTTTTCAACTTATTGTTTAAGATCTTTTTGTACAAAGTTTTAACACTAAAAATCTTTATTAAAGATAAAGATTTTATCAAAGATTACCTAAACATTTATCTATTTTACCCAATAGTGGGGAAGGCCTCCTCTAATTTGTACGCACCTCAGTCTTGGGTTGTTCTAGCTATACCGTAATCCGATAGGACGACCGGCACGACCAGGGAGAGTTCAAGGGCAGGCAGGACCAACGACTTAACGAGCATCACCTCATCATCCCAAGCTGCTGATGATGTCCCTCGTTAAGGGTTAGGGTCAAACGTTTCATTTAACTTCTTCCAACACAAACTAGGTTCGTAGTTACTTACTGCCGTAGCGCAGTGAGCCGAATTGGGTCTTGGCCTCACGCTATCCCTGAAGGCGTAGAAGGACGTCTTCCGAGTGGTGGATGGCGGAATGGTCGGTAGCACAATCTAGCTACGCTATCGGCTTAGTCCGATACACTCGTTGAACAACGAAGGTGTGGTCCTCCAGCATCACAGGTGGTTTTTACTACGGCGGGCTAACCACCCGCCCACATAAAAACAACGTTATAAACCGACACAGACACCGAGGTTCGTAGTTAAGCCGCATATATGTATCCATAATGAATTCGTCAAACTACGATAGTTTTTATAGTAAAGCTAAGCGAGCTTTCCGAAGCTAACTTTGTACCTTTTAGTGTAAGAATTTTATACTGAGCAATTTTACGATAATACCTTTTTATAACTCTCTCAACTTATAGTAAATCTTCTGCATAAAACTGAAACTAAATACATACCTAAGTATATCGTTAAACAAAGTAGTTCAACCGTAAATAGGTAGGTACACTTACCAATTGAAAGAAAGAATATTGAAATAATAAATAAATAAATAATAATTTGATAAAATTGTATGAATCATGCAGTCTTTCAAGAGGGTCTGAACTCTCTAGACTTGGGTTGGGATTTTGTTGAATGGCTGCGAAATTAACTATATTGCGACGTGTTGCGTTGTTTTATTTTATCTTCGATTAACATTTTTAGTTGATAATTTTTTTAAATGTCCAATTCCCACCATAGCCTACGCACTTGTTCCTCTTGGAGTCGAGACCCTAGGTTCATGGGGTAACGAGGCTCTCCGGGTTTTCAAAAAATTATCTGAGCGCCTGGTCGAAGCGACGCGCGACCCGAGAGCTGGTATCTGGCGCAGCGCATTAGCATTGCCATACATCGGGGCAATGCAGCCAGCGTCTTGGAGACGCTTCCGACTGGTGTTGATATGGACCAGTTGAGCTACCTGTAGATTATTTCCAAGTTAGCTCAATTGTTCCAACTGTAAATACTAGTTCTAATTTGTTTTTATTGTTTGATTGTAATTTTAATTTTAAGTGTATCCTACCTACTGAATAAATAAACTTTTAATTTCATTTATATCTAATGAAACTTTCGCACTTTATCATCATCACCCCGTACAACGTCCACTGGACATAGGTCTCCCCAACCTTCACACTTGTCTGCGTCATTCCGATCCTTCAACATACTCGTCGGGTTCGGTTCGGAATCCAAACCAACCTTTGAATAATAAATATCACTGTACGCCAAGCTTAAAGACAGTGTGTAATATCTATAAGAAAGTAAATGTAAACGGAGCAAGTCGGGTAATTCCGCTGGGTTTCCGAACTATGTGTGCAGGGCGGTAATGTGATACTGTTTGTGCAAGGAAATAATCTCTTAAAGTAAACAAGCAGTGCACTTTATTCGTACGTGCCGCGATTGCACTGGATAAACACTAAACACTGGTATATGCACTTCTGAATAACTTTATCAAAGCGACAAGTTTATTTGAGAAATAAATAGAAATACTAGTTTTCTGTGTGTTACAGAAATGCTTACTACTTACTATAAAAGGAGTTTAATTAGCTAGTATTAACAGATGTGTAAGCAAATCTTTGTTTTTATAGGGGCGGTGTTATCCGAAAGATAATTAATCGAACGATTAGCCGCTTCGTCAGTTAACTTAGATTTTCGATTTAGGTGTTGTATGTATGTAATGTATGAAAAATACTGTCAAGAACGAACTTAGATTTTCGACTTAGGTGTATGTAATGTATGAAAACTCTACTGTCAAGAACGTCAATTAGAATATCTTTATGTGCTTAATCCTTGGATAAACTTTTGAAAGACTCTAGGAACCTTTGATAACATGTATTTTTTCTATAACTAACGAAACCATTGTAGGCTCTAAAATAAAAGCTTTAAGAAATTCGATTCCGTAAAATATTTTCCGACATTTCATCTGATATTTACGGTAATTTTTCTCGCTAGTTCGGCATCCATTTGGCTGATGATGTGCTCACGAAGTAGCACCTAATTAATGTAATTGGTATCATTCACGCTCTCCAGGGAATTCACGTTAAACGATGAATCCCTTGAATATTTCTCGAAAAGGATTTTTCACACTGTACTGAAAATGACGTGATTTGATTTGCTGAATTTCCTGCATTTTTTGTTCGGTTCTATTATTCTGGTCACGTAGGTTATGAGTAAAGTGAACTGAATATACTCAGATAATTTACAGTCAGGTAGACCACCTCCTTTTTTTGCTCACTAACTGGATTAATTAGCTGTTCCGGATGCTTTCATGAACCATTGCAATTTACTCAACTTATCGATAGATAAAAGAACATTAATAACGAAGAAAATTACTATTAGAGAAAAAAAAGCAAGATCTAGTACCTATTTACAATTGAAACACACATCAAATACAAAGTATATAAAGATGTGAAAAAATCACAAACGTATGTGTTCTTCCAACACAAACTAGGTTCGCAGTTAACCCGCTTACATTCATAATGAATGTGAAGAAATGTTTGTGACCGAAGACATGTTTGCCGTAGGTACATTTAGAGTAAAACAACAACATCATTAATCAAATCAATCAAATCTTTAATCAGTTCAATCAAATCTTTTATTTGCGAAAGTATAGTAGTAGAATGTTGATCTTAAAATTTACATCTAGCCTATGCTAGACTTCTCCTGGACATAAGTCTCCTGTGATAAGCGCCATAATGGTTCTTATCATTAGGTAATAAGAACCATAGTTAATGAGACCTTAAACATAATCGCCCTGTATGCTATGCTTGGTGATAATATTTCCCAAGAATGAGAACTGTAGCCACGGTTATTCTAGGTTTATTTATTTTTTACTCAAAAAGTACAATAAAGCTCTGCTCTGCTCCTCTGACACCAACCGCAAAAACGCTAAGGCTACACTTTAATACAAAAATATTTACGACCGCTCCCACAAACTGCAACCATTTAAAATGGTTTAAAAGCAACGTAAAATAACTACGCAAGGAAACGGTCGGTTGGGCGCTTTACTTACAAAATGCCTATGGAGTAAGGCAACATAATAACTATAATATAGTACTACGAATAAGATAGGGATATACATATTTGTATGTTTTTAATTTTTCCAATCATGATTTTTATTTGTTGATAATGTAGATATTAATTTTACCACTGCTTGGTAATGTATAAATTTTTAGAATCAATAGATATAATTAAACTTGCTATTTTGAGATCTGGGAGTCGAGGTTAAAATGCCTGTAGTAAATAGGACTTTTAATATTACTAACAGTAAAATAAGTTATGTTTTAGCCTGAATTTACAAGCTAGAAGAATAACCCCTGCTCTGTAATTATAGATACTTATATGTATTGTATAATGGTAACAACATTATACAATCAAGTAGGGCTTAACAATGGAATTTAAAGATACCTCTAGCTTCTTTCTTGTCTGAGCTACATAAACCTTATTGATTAGGGTCCAGTTGCAGAAAACACCAGAACAGGTGTCTGCATAAATATTTCACTCTTTTCATGAAAAATACTTGATTAAGAATCCACTAAAAACCATAACCATATGGTGCTTCAGCCAGCGAATAGTGGGCTGGGTGCCTATTTGTGGCGTCGTACGGGGGAGGCTTATGTCCAGCAGTGGACGTGTATGGGCTGATAATGATGATACATATATACCTTTTCATTAGATTTGGTTCAGTTTACCTCATTTCCAATTATTTGCACGCTTGCTTACCAGACCTACCCCCAGCTTAATCGCTGTATTCAATAGAAATAATATCTATCAAATTTTGATGCCTAACGATTGATCCAGCCCGTACTAAGGTTACATCAATACCCAGCATATTATGTTAATGAGTATCCCATGTCGTTAGTAAATTTTCAGTATACTATTTGTACATTGAGAGTGAAATCGAATTTATGACACTTTTGAACAAAGCTTATTTGCCAGGAGCACGTTTCCATTGTTGTTGAAAAAATTCAGCCAACACGTGTAATTTTTTTTAGGTGTGTAATGTTTAAATAAACATTTAAATATCTCAATATCAACTCTGCGTATCACGTGATATTTTATAGTGATATTCATTATCACGGGATAAAAATATCATGATAAATATCGAGTATCGCCAAAAACTGCATTCTCGTGCGACTAGTCTTGGATTATACTAGGCAAAATCCGATACCTGTGACTTACGTTACTGTTATTTCAAAATATCTGTGACAAATACCTGTGATAAAATATTAGCGAGTATTTCTACCAATCACGTACAAATTCATTGTTTTATTGATTGAATTGTATATTTATTGTTTCGATGACTAAGTAGCAGTAGCATGTTGATTAACCGACTAAATTTAAACGGTATTTTCTTCAACAACTTTGTTACATTGCGATACATTTCAAATTTCCAAGTATAAAATATTAGGTGTGTCTCATTTTGACTAAGTAATACTATCATAGAGAGAATATAGAAGCGATATTATCTAGCTGAAGCGATTTATTGCGTAGGTACCCAATAAAATAACAACGATATAATATCGTGCACTCGTGACACTGGCACTACCTGTGTGACAGTCACAGATATATTTAGATTCTGACACTGTGATATACCGCCAATTTTCTATATCTGTGACTTTTATCAGTGACGATAAATACGCCTCAACCCTATGTGCGACTTATTGAGCAACTCATCAAAGAAAAACCCTCGATAAATATCGAATTGCAGATTTTGAGAATACTTTTGTGTATCACTCGATATTTTGACAGTTCTTGCCATATTTATCGAGTAGATGTATAGCCAGAATTGCCCTCCAGCACTTATAGCCCGGCTACACGCTCAAACATTTGTGCAAACATGCATGCACAAACACAGTTTGCGCAAGCAAGATGAAGCGTGTGGCCGGGCTCAAACCAGTTTGCGCAAGCAAGGTGTAGCGTGTGGCCGGGCTCCTCTTGCTTGCGCAAACTGGTTTGTGCATGCATGTTTGCATAAATGTTTGAGTCTGTAGCCGGGCTATTAGATTTCTTCCATGGCGCTTGAAAGTGTACCCAACTATGCTGTGCAAATTATTTATTGTACATCCACGAAGAGGGTATAAATCCTGGCACGTGGTTTCTCACCACGAAAAACTAACTCTGGCCGATGGCGATGTCCTGCCGCTTGATTATGTATGAATTGCTGTCATATTGTTTTGCTGTCGTTATTTGAAATAACAGTATAATGATAAACTAACATATGTATAATCATCATCATCATCATCATCAGCCCATACACGTCCACTGCTGGACATAGGCCTCCCCCGTACGACGCCACAAATAGCGGTCCTGAGCCGCCTCCATCCATCGACATCCGCTACGATGTCGTCGGTCCATCGAATGGATGGTCTCCCATGTAGGCGGGGGGATTTACCATAATCACCACGCTTGGCAGGCGGATTGGTGATCGCAGTGTTGGTGTTTAAAAATACTCAGAAGGAAGCTGCTGCCCTTCTGGTAGGTTCCCTTAGTCGGCTTTTACGACATCCACGGGTTGAGTTGGAGGGGTCGATATTCGTACGCCACGATCCCACGGCGGCGGATATGTATAATACCTACATGAAATTGTTTACAGGAACTGTTTGTCTTTGCTGTCAAAAAGGGCTTTGAAGTAAACAATTTTGCTTTTAATTTAACTGAAATAATTGCTTTATTCCAACCATAATCCAAGAAAACAAAGTCTGCTCCTCCGGGAGTGTCTCTTGCTTACGTCAATGTCCAGTTGTCACTTTATTTCAACAAAACGTAGAAGTTGGGAAACAAACGTGATAAAGGTCAATTGAAACATAAATAAAAAAATGTCAATTATGTTTGTTAGATCGCTCAAAACCGCGTTATTTAAACAAAAGTCGATGTGATAAATAATTGGTAAATACAAAACCACTTAGTTTTATTATATTTATACAAAGAGTTTGGGGAGTTACGATTTTACACTACTGGTACAGGTAACAGATTCGTCTTCCCATTAGCCGATGGCGATGATGACATAAGCAAGGGCACCCACGTGACCATCGTATCTCGGACGGAAGACTATATCTTGTTTTCTTATACCGAAATTGTAAGGTGGTCTATTTATACAATTGCAATATTGAGGGTGAGGTTAAAATTACATATTTTACTGATTTATGTGCGTCCCAATTTGGGGCGGTGATCTTTTCTTGGTACCTACAACCAAGTATCTTGTTCCATTACATTCATATGCAGTTCATATATTGCGCTACACGCTGCATAAAAGGTGTCCATATCATTTGACAGTACCGTTATGTCGAAAAGTAGAGCAAGAGAGCAAGAACGCGTGAGCGGGAATTTCTACACCTGTACTGGTAGACCTTGGTGTTTAATGGTAATAATTTCCATAACGATAGCAATCGACAGAGAATCAGCCCGTCGCCAGTTTTTATGGGTCAGCAATAATGCAGTTTACTGTATTCTTCGCGCGCGTGCCACCGCTCACTCGGACATAATTTTATCTCTCACGTAACATCGGTTGTTGGAGGGAAGTGGATTTGGTCTTATGGTGGACGATGAATTGCTGCAATTTAAAAGGTATCCTTCTAGCATTTTAGTAAGTTCTAAATTTTTGCTGCAAGCAAAAAAAGTTGGTATATTTATTGCAATTAGGTACAGTAAAAAATTATGGTGCATACAAAATGCGTAACCTTGTCATTTGCCATGGGCCTGCAATTATTTATCGAAAAGAAAGAACCATTGAATAGGTAATAATAAACAGGTATAAGGTATCAGACATAAACATATATATGTATAAAAAATATGTTACCAACCGATAATCATTTTAACATCATCTCAGCCGCTAATAACGAAAACGAAGAAACGAAATATTTCTTTAAGCCTTAATAATATAATTGTTTATAACTTAAAATTTGCAATGCCATGGAAGTCATCGTCTCCAACTGTTCCGAGTTGTTGGGAAAAGACGTTGAAGAGAGGATTGCTGATCTCATCAAGGTCAAGCTTTGCCGACGCCTTGGACACTCGTCGTCACACTGCAGGTCGCACGCTTTTACTCAATTCAAAAACAGACAATACTTTTTCATAGGGAAACGCTGTAAATGTATCAAGTGTGCAATAAAACACCGGTGCACTCTCTCTAGTCCTTCACTCTCGCAATCCGATGGGACGGCAGACATACGCGACCAAGGGGGGCAAGACAAGGGGGTGTAACACCACAACTTCCTGACCCGGGCTGATAAAGTAGATTTATCTTGCTAGAAATCCTAATAACAATCCCCCCCCCCCCTCAGGATTACAAACAAGACCTTACCTTTATCAGCGATTGACACGCTACCAACTTCTATCTTTTTAATTTTTTTTTTATTAGCCGGGTTCGTTCCACTGCTATCCCCCAAATTTATCAACTCGGTAAGGTCCCACTAATATATTTCATCATATACTTCATCATAATCATCCTATCAGCCCATACACGTCCACTGCCGGACATCCTCCCTCCGGGCCTCCCCCATACGACGCCACAAATAGCAGTCCTGAGCCGCCTCCATCCATCGACTCCCTCCGACCACTTCAATGTCGTCAGTCCATCGAGTGGATGGTCTCCCATGTAGGGGGGATTTGCCATAATCAACATACACTTATAATATGATATATGATACTCATAACATAAGGGTTCCATACCTCAAAAAGAAAAAGGAACCCTTGTCAGGATCCCTTTGTTGTCCAATTATTCGTCTGCCTGTCAACAGACATGTTAATACTTCCACGAGGCGATGTCCTATCATATCACTATTTAAAATCTGCCACCGTACACCACCAAAAACTGGCTACTTCCCATTGCATCCAAACCTATTGTTCTCGGAAACGAAATCTTTCATACATTAGTTCGCAAACGCATCCAGGGAGCATTTCAATGACCAAATCCGATTTTCAGTCGTTTCTCCCAAAGCTTCCGTCTTCAGTTTTTTGGTTCAAAATATGCAATTTCCTAGTCAAATAATAACTTAACTTTTAAATTATAAGGAAAAGAACGACCTTCCGCACATGAAATTTCTTGAACCAAGTACCCTTACCCCACCGTATGCCAATAAATTAGAATACGACGTAAGAAGGTGCCGAAGACATTCCACTCGCCGGCAGTAATGAAGTTAGACAGTAACACTGAGGGAACCTTTACTACGTGCGTTTACGACCACTAAACTTGATGTGCGGGTACGTTTCCATTGTTTTTTAACGTATTCACGGCCCTTAAAGCTTGGGAATATTGGATAGATACGTAAATTGGGTCTGTAAAAGATAGTTGTGTCATGAACGCGAACATTGTTCTCATTTTAGCTTATCATGCAAGAACATAATCTTTTGAAGGAGGTGCACAATATTATTTTGACATTCTTCTTGCTGTGCTTCGTTCTCTTAACATATCTCCAATCGTTACTGACTGGTTTCATAGTTACCTGTTTGGTCGCTGGTAACGCATTCGCCTCGATGACAAATTGTCATCTTGGTGTGATGTTACTGCTGGTGTTCCACAGGGCGGCGTACTTTCCCTCTTCTTTTCGCAATTTTTATTAACTCCATATCTGTTTCTTTGTCTAGTTCTTACCACCTTTACGCTGACGATCTCCAAATCTACCAACAAGCTCCAATTTCAGACTTTACGTCAGCTATTAACAGAATAAACGATGACCTCTCGCGAATCCTTGAGTGGAGTAAAGTGCACGGTGTTCTAGTGAATCCCGGGAAGACCCAAGTCATCATTGTAGGTAGCTACCTACAATGATGACTTGGGATTCCTTGAGCTCAAGGAAGTTAGCTAAAATTGATATGACGACCGTAATTCCTATCTCTTTTGACGGGGTGTCAATTCCAGTCAGCAAATCCGTCAAAAACCTGGGTCTGATTGTAGACAACGATTTGTCCTGGGGTCCGCAATTGGCTGAACTCAGCCGAAAGATGTTCGCATCTGCCGGCTCACTACGGCGACTGCGCAATTTTCTCCCGACTTCCACTAAGGTTACACTTGCCCAGTCCCTTCTGCTTCCCATTCTCGATTACGCCGACGCTTGCTATCCGGACCTCACTGAAGACCAATTAAACAAGCTTGAGCGCCTCCAAAATTTCAGTATCCGGTTCATATTTGTCCTTCGCAAATATGACCATGTATCCGAGTATCGCGCTAAGCTCAAGTGGTTACCCATCCGACTTCGCAGGAATACTCACATACTATCTCTCTTGTACAGTATCTTGTTCTATCCTCCCAGCCCATCTTATCTCAAGGAGCGCTTTAAATTCCTCTCCGACTCTCACTATCTCTCTTTGCGTTCCTCCGAAACCCTCGTCTTAGAAGTTCCTGCTCACTCTACTAAATTTTACGAAAAATCTTTTACTGTACAAGCCATCCGTCTATGGAATGCTTTTCCTCTAGATATCAGACGTACGAAATCACTTCCTATTTTCATAAAACTGCTTCATCAACATTATTTATCCTTGTAATTATTCAAACAACTTTATTTTATGTGTATGTAAGTTTATGTATATGTAATAAGTAGGTATATGTGTATTTAGTAGGTATATATTACGTTGTGTAGGTATCATTATATTATATTTATAATTCGTTAAACTTAAACAGCACCGTCTATATTGTTCTTTTATGTCCAGTCCATCCCAAGGTTGCCTGGAAGAGATCGCTTAAAGCGATATGGCCGCCCTTTGTACTTCTTTGTTTGTTAGCATTTCCTTGTTGTATTGTATTTTGTGTTTGTGTGGTACAATAAAGAGTTATCTATCTATCTATCTATTATTGATATGAGTCATGTGGTCGTGAGGTGCCTACACTTCCCAAACCTTGTAAACCTGCCTTTACACTAAAATAACATTGTGTGACTGATAAACTGTGTATTGGTGCTTTGTCTTTCATGATTTGTACTATTTGTTTAAACCGCTAACAAAGTTAGGTACTTGTACTAAGACTTATGGTATGTTTATGATAAGAATATTTATATCCATAACTTATGCCAAATGTGTGGCCAGTCGCTGTAACCGCCGACACTAATCATACTTCATCTAGATTAGTGTCTTATATTATAAATTAGAATAGTATGATATTTTGATGAATAAAGTAAACATTAGGTGTTTACTTTATTCATCAAAATAACCATAAATACTAAATGCCTAAAGAAATCAAATTGGTACTCTGTATCTTTATACCGAAAATTATAACCCAAAATGACGAGTTAACAAAGACATCCGGTATTCCCAAATGCAACAATGCGAACAGACTTAACCGACGACGCCTAAACGATTCCGGTCTATGCTCACTCCAATGATGTGCACTCAACAGTGTTTTATGCGCAAACTTCCAACAATAAACCGACTTTTGGCAGCGAGCACTTGTAAATTCACAGTAAAAAGTAATGAAGCTGGAATTTATTGATTAAAACTTAAGCATGTTATGTATTTTATTGGCTCGTAGGTACAGTTTCAGTGTAATCAATTACGCTCATTTTGTTTTATTTGCTTGTGCACTGATGACTTGTAATTATTACCTGCCTTAACGAGGTCGGGTAGTGTTTAATTATGGATGGGGTAGTGTACAGCGCTTGCTTTTAATATCCTGTGTGATCGATACATGGAAAATCACTGTTTTCAAGTAATTGGTAACTAGTGTCTCTATTATTGATTGCTTATCATAACTTATAAATATATGTAAAGTTATACGTACATTTATAGAATAGAACCAAATAGATCTAAGACGTATTTACAATTGTCGCTTAACTATGAGAATGCAGATCAGCATCAATTAAGAACGGAACGGATAGCCTTAGCCCCCATACAAACGTACTTTCCGCTTCATTTGGAAACTACATATACATGTATGTCCCCGATCTTATTGAAATTTTCCATACGTAACCGGATGAAAAATAGCTATGTTTGTAGCGGTTTAGTTTTTCAAAAAACACACCCTTATTCAAAATTCTGTCGCGTTTCAAACATCCTAAATATATTCAACATTATAAATAATCTAAAATATTTCTGAAACCAATCGTTTATTCAAAATTAATTGGAAAGTACGAAACTATATAAAAGAATGGTGCCGACACCGAGCACACGCACACAGCCACAGGGAGAGGTTTGTAGCCTTCTTATGTTTGGGTGTGCGATTTTGTTCTTAGTAAAAGAGTTATTCGGGCCTGGTACATACAAGCCTCCTGTTCAGGTTCAGATCCTAAGGCTATCTATTTTATCTTCATTGTATCTTCACTCCGCGAAGCCTGTCAAAACACCATGATGAATCTACGCTTTTGGTCAGGCTGGATATACTACTAGCAAAACCAATATGAAAATATTAGTTCGATCGAGGCATTTTTTAAATCGCGCATCTGCCTAAACAAGTATAATGTCTAACCAAAGTAACGTTCCAAACTACGTAAAACTGGTAACAGAATACTAACTCGATCGATACCGGTAATAAGTGCCTTACATTACCATGCTCGCGGAGAGGCTCCAACTCCCCGAGGACTTGAGGGTAGTCGGACTCAAGAATATGATAGTCCGGCATTTTCAAGATGGTGTAGAAACTTGGCTATACATTACCTTGCGTCTGGGCTGGTCTTTGTTAATGTCTGCATGTAGGTGATGTATAAGGCAAGTAGACTGAAATTAACTGCAATATTGAGTATATACACTTATCTGTGTACTCTATCTTATATTTATATCTAATTATTCTCTTTTCATGTTTAGCCGTAAATTTTCCTAAAGATTAATAAGTACATATGTATGTATATATGCCAAGTAATGTGTATTAAGCTAAAGGGTGTTTCTGGTTTGGACCCCAAGGTAACCTTTTGATTAACGATTTTTTTATTTCCACTTTTTTTGTAGTTTGATAGAGGAAAAAATTATTAATCACAGTTGTGTTCTTTACTACGTATCTGTAGGTTAATAGTATAGTAGACAGGTAATTTTATTACCTATCTGTAGAGACTGAGATAATGGCGGACTTGGATCAAATTTCACCGTTTGCTGCCAAAACTACATAAGATCAACAAAACTAAGCTCAGCCTGATCGAGTTCAAATTTGTAATACCTTTTGTGTGACATGACAGCACTTGAACTCGGTTTAACGCTTGAACCGGATCAACTTTACGTCGGTAAAATGCGCGGAACTCGTTAAAAGCGCTAAACAGAATTTATCGTATATTGAATGCGTTCAATGGCAACTTAGACGAGTTCAATTGAAGCGATAAAATTGGACCTTGACAAGGTATGACAAAATCAGTTTAAAACAGTAATTAATGAGTGGCATAATTATTATTGTAAGCAAGCACCTTTTGGTCTAGATTCAGATTTAGCTCGCCAAAAGTAACTCCAAGCCCGTTCATTAAAAATAGTAAATTTTCCATCCATTCGATACATTATTCATGAAGAGCTCAAAAGGATACAAAAGAGCATTGTGTGAATAGAAGCGCTAATTGTTATTCGCAAACAATTGAAAATAAAACCGTCATAGCCGGGAAATCCACGCAATTAAAGTTTTGAACTGCGAACAACAGTTTCCGAACTTCTATTTTAATTTTTAAATTCAATACAGAATGGGTAAAGTCGCAAATATTTCCATCCGGGCATCCTTGGACGCTGTTTGTTTAAAATACAATAACAGAAAATATCAAAGCCTACTATAGAAATCAACGTTACATACGTAACTGTTTTTTACTAATATTACCTAAGTATAAGATTATGGAATGTTTGAATTATAAAAGGCCAAACAGAGGTCTGTTTCGCACATCAAGAATTTCTGGTTTCAAAAGTTAAGTTCCTCCTTTAGCAACAATAATACTCCATTAGGTTCATTAGAACCCTTTGATAAAACGTCATACTCATGTTCTCTGTGTTTGCGACTAAAACAAAATCAGGCTTAGCTGCAATTGGCGAGTGTTTGTCATATTGGCGGCGTGCCGGCGTGCTCAGCACACGAATGCAATCCCAAACTATGCACAATGCATATGAATGGGCCGCAAGGAAGAGGTCAGTCAGCCGTGGTTTCCTCCTATTCTATAATATATTCTTTGTATGTGACTGTTTTCGATTCTCTAAAGAATGTAGGATTAAGATTCCCTCGGTGACCAACCGTTTTCGTAACCTACATTATGATTTTTTAATGTTACAACTAGTTTTTTAATAATCTGTCAGCAGATCAACTTGTCTACTGAGGTTTTTAACCTAAAGTAACTACCCCTATAAAATTTGCCAACATAGCCTTTTTAGAAAATACCTAACTACAGTGTAATATAAAGTTTTAGAATTTTTGCATCGGATTCCGTATAAAATTTCATAAAAATAATTTTGCTCCCTTCAAACGCAGTGCAAGTTGACCCGTGTCGAACTTAGATTAAACTTTCCTTCGACGGCCACTTAGTGCGGATAAAACTACTTTTATAGTTCAGTAAAAACGTTTTTGCGCAAAATAGCATGAAGTAGAAATTAGTATCAAGAGTTGATGTTTGTTTTTAGATAGTTTACGTCAAGAACTTTGTAATGTAGTATAACATTGTAAAGTTATAGGATTGGTAAGTAAAGTCTTTTTTATAGCAAAATCACACTATACCCCCGTCCACTCATTTATTTCCTGCTGAATTAGGCTTTTGTTGACAGGTGAGAGAATGAAGACTAAATGACAGATTGAAATATTTCATAGTTACTTTTAAAAGATTTATTTTTATTTTATTTTTATAAGATGCGAATTTGTCAACTCAAAAAACATGGGGACTTACAGACGTTTAGATTTTTGTCGAGCCAACATAATGTAGTATGCAACAAAGATTATTCCTTGAAAAAAATATTAAAATAGTATAAAAAAATATAGTTTACCACAGTAACTCAATCTTTCTCACTTTATATAACGGAAAAAAGGGTGTAACATCGCTGGCAGAAACAAGTAGCAAATAAAACAAGAAAAATATACTATGGTTGCTGTATTCATTGATGTAAAATAATACAAAATGTTGAGCAAAAATAACAAAATCGATTACAACTTCTTCATAAACAAAATCGATTGTCATAAAAGATCGATTCGGTATTGGACATTACATGACTACTTGATTATCAGTCGAACTACCAAACAGCATATAAGAGAGTGGCATAACTGTAATCACACAGTACATTATACATTGAAAAGTTTGGTTGTTTAGATGTTTGGACGCTTGTTACTTAATCACGACAAAACTACTCAACTGATCGGGCTGAAATTTTTAAGTAGGTACCTAGTTCTAGATTTATTAGTACCTCTTTAAAACCCAAATAGGGTTTTAGTTCTAAAAGGCCCATATTAATTTTATATCGAAAACACGCCTGCGAAGTCACGGACCCGGCAAGCAATTCTTTCAGATCTCAAATCAATGATTGCAAATTGGCTATTTTGTAAAAAAATCTACAGAACTTAATACCAATAGTCGAAATGCCAATTACGTGATGGACTTCATGGTAGAGCGAATAGTTTTAAGTGGCTATTTCGTAGTGAATGGTCACGTGCATTCGGATCATCCGACTACCCATACTTGGCTATTCGTCACGACACACGAGCCACAACACTAACTAGCATCTCAGAGCATTTCCACAATCGAGGGCAAAAATAAGACCTGAACTTGACTCTTCATCATCATCATCATCATCAGCCCATACACGTCCACTGCTGGACATAGGCCTCCCCCATACGACCCACTTGACTCTTACCGAGCTATAAATAACATCTGAAGTTCATGTAGTGTCAGTTACCACTAACCCTGTATAGTTCTCGCGAATATAATTTGGCACTAGCTGTTGCCCGCCCCTTCGCCCGCACTTTATCAAGATCACTTTATCACTAAATTTCAGCCCAATCAGTTCAGTAGTTTTTGCGTGAAGAGGAACAAACATCCATACTAACAATCTTTGACATCTTATCTTATCCTACTAATATTATAAATGTTAAAGTTTGTAAGGATGCATGGATATTTGTTACTCTTTCACGCAAAAACTACTGAAATTTGGTATGGGTATAGTTTGAGACCTGGAATTAACATATAGCCTATTTTTTATCCCGATAAAAAGCGGGCGAAGGCGCGGGCAGCAGCTAGTTTATAATATTAGTAGGAATGAAGTTATGTCGTGGGTGATACACTCACCCGTGGTCCTTAGGCTTTTAGGGTTAGTTTCGCACAAAGTGAATTGGAGAACCAATAACATGTTATTATTATGGAAGCTGTCACTTGACCATCACGACATGAACTTGAAATTTACATGGTAGATTTTATATTACATCTCTCTTCCTCATTTTGGTGGAAACCGGTCCTACAAGCCTAAGGACAACGGGGTTGAGTATCGCTAACGACATTTCGTCACGGCAAATAATCACATGCGTGATAGCTATCTCTTTAAAATTCTTTACATTCGAAGAAAAGATGGATGGATTGTGTGAAAGAGGACATGGTTAAGAAAGGTTTAAGTACAGAGATGAAGGCTGATAGAGGAGACTGGAATAAATGTTGTACCAACCCCACCTAGTGTGGGCAGGCAGAAGAAGATATTTAATTAGCTCTAAGATTCCTAAAACTACCTAAATTTTGTATGTTACTTCGAATATTAGATTTTTTTGAAACGCTTCTATGTTTTGCGGGACAAATACTTTTCTTGCGGGAATATAATTTTTATTAATCTAATCTAATAACTTTATTGACAAAGAAAATAACAATCAAATAATATAAACAAATTAAACTAGTATTTACAATTGAAACAATTGAGCTAATTGCAGAGTGTTGAAAACAATCTACAGATAGCTCAACTGGTCCATATCAACCAGTCGGATGGGATTATCTTGGGATCATACTCTATACAAAAACAAATAAAATCGGATCAAAATTGACATAGATAGGTACATACAAAAGCATACAGCCGTGTTCGGCTGTTGTCGCTTTCGTTTCTATGTTGGAATCTCCTCCTTCTTTTGAAGTCAGAAGTAGCGGCACGTAAGTCTAGCGCTGAGCGATACGCGGCGGGGATAGCTGCGCACCCATGCGCAGCTATCCCCTCTAATGTATCGCTAGCCCCGCCCAGGTACCTTATTTTTTACTTCTGCGCAGTAACGGTGACCGCTAAAGTTACGTGCCGCTATGTCTAAAATAGTAAAACGCATTTAACACAGTATCAAGTTAAAGAGCTGCATTTGATATTCCATTTGTGCTGGTAACCGGGTGAAATAAATTAGTTTACGGATTGCCCCACTTCTGGGGCGAAGTGGTTCTAGATTGATTTTTGCATTTATTTCTTGCCTGGTGCATTGAGAGTTCTTTTTCCTATTATTATTAAATACGGAACTTGGTCCAAGAGGCACTTTGCCCTATCTGGAAGTGCTCCATTTTTCATAAGCTAGCAGAAATTAAATTGAAGATTTAACAAAATTACTTCTAACAACTTTGAGCAAGCAAACTGAGAAAATATACTGAAGCGTTTTCTTGACCCTCAGATTGGCTCTTCAGATGTTTTAAAAGTGTATTAATTTCTAGAAAACGATGTTTAGCTGAAGTGAGCGTAAGTTTCTTAGAAAGCACCTACCTAACTAAGCGTTATGGATTCTTCATTACGGCGGTTCTCTGACCCAAACTAGCGCCGCCACCTATTTTATCATATTATTAGGTTAAACAAAGGCCCGTTTGAGATACCTATCATAAGCTCTCTTTAATGCCTCTGTAATTGTTTTATTTTGTATAGTTTAGGAATAAATGTGAAGTTGCACTTTTTGGCCACCAAACTCGGTTTTCGCATCTCGGTTTTCGTTTTTGTTCAACGTAAACATACGATAAAATAGGTGGCGGCGCTGATTTGGGTCGGGGTAGCCCCTTAAGTTAAAGTCCTTTTCTGTTTTACCGAATTCAGTATTACGACTTTGTAGGTTCCAAAGTTGTATGTGATGTGATTGTAGGTTCAAAAGAATAATGCCTCACATTACGATGATGAAATGAGCCAACTTATGTGAATTGTCGCAACCAACCATTTATGAGTTGCAGTATACACACCGGCCTGACACCACCCAGCTTTTGAAACATACGAAAGCTAGTTCACTATAAACTGACCTAGGTTATGAAATCTAATAAATAACCCTTGGAAACTTTATTGAATAATAGCTGCTACCAGCGGTTATAATAAAAAAAACTATGTAATATATTGTACTAGTGACCCGCCCTGGCTTCGCACGGATGCAATGCTAATACTAAATTATACTTACTCTTGAATTCTTGAATCATACTATCTATTTAAAAAAACTCCATTAAAATCCGTTGCATAGTTTTAAATATCTCAGCATACATAGGGACAGACAGACAACGGAAGCTACTTGGTTTTATACTAATCAGTCATGTAGTATCCATAACCTGTGATGCCTATTTACAGCTGATTTATTTATTACTTTACCTTTTTGGTAGAATTTTATAAAAAATACAAACCAAAATCTTGACTGTTTTCCTGTCACGTTTGTTTTATGGTTTTGAATTATAATTTGAGCAACATTTATTTGTAAACTATATTTTTGTAAATTGTCATACCTATCCAAGTGTGCCCAGTGCTCCTACGATGAATAAATAAGTTATCATCTAGCCCCAAGCTAAGCAGAGCTTGTGGGTTGACTAGCATTATTTATTTTTTATTTATTTATTAAATATCTCTTTTCTTGTCATAAAAGTACTCATGTTAGTAATCACGACCAGAAAACTCAACAGCAAAGCCACTGAAAGATACTTACGAAAAACAACCAATTTTGTCCTTTCAGACATACAAGTACCTAACTAATAGCAAAAAGAAAAATATAGAGAACTGAGAAAATTTTACAAAGCTGCACAATTTTGTATAGAGCGCTGGATTGGTTTGTGTGAAGTGAAGTGAACTAGCGATTCTCACCGTTCCACGGCTATGGTTTTTATTAGTCGAGTTCTCAAGAGGTTAGGGAAGGAATGAATGAAATACGAAAGCAATAATACGCTCGTTGAGAAACTGCTGAACTAAGTAATGGGAACATTCGTTATTAGAACCTACGGTTGGGTTTTGTGCCTTTTTAATTTGTTTTGGTTTGGAATGTTCATAGAGACATAAATCAGTTTTTATTTGGCTTATACTAGAAAACCGACGGTTGGTTTTTGTGTGTGTATAACGTGTAAAGTATATGAAGAAGTAGGTATTCAATTACAGGTACTTGAATTGGTTGTACTTGTTTATAGGCTGAGTTAACACGACCAGATATAAAAAAAAATTGTCTTACCACAGTCTCATTATAACAATATTCTCTACCACCTGCATACTGTGGGCATAAGCCTAGGGATCATGACTAAAACGGCTCAGTAGTAAGTTTTCTCTGAGGATCTAGGTTTTGTCATCGAATATTCATTCTTTTCTTTTGAAGATAGTACGTTTTATTTTACTTTTCGAAGTAGACAAATAAGATTTTTATCATCATTATATATGATGATAAAAATCTTATTTGTACAAACTAGATCCTCAGAGAAAAGTAAAACTACGAATTTGATAACTTGTCAGCTCTGTCATTTTGTTTCAGATAGATCGCAATCGATTTTCAGAGTAGCCTAGAATAGCAATGCGTAGTCAGTACCTTATCCTTATGTATCATGTAAAAGTACGTTTTTAACGTAACGAAATTGCCTACTTACAATAAAAGCATTGATTGGACTTCTCTATCTTTGAATACGATTTATTTTTCAGCCCATATAATATTATGCTAGACTTTAGCATAATATTATTGATATCAGATAGCTAGCAGCTCGAGTGATGACAAGAAAACGCTATTTCACACACACATATGTATACGTTTCTTTTTTTTTAACACCATTTTTATTAATTATTAATTAAATAATTCATCAGTCACTGGTGGCCTTGTAGAAAAAAAAACTGTGTCAATGGTAGGTACCTATACCACGGAAATTATATACTATATACCAAGGAATTTTATAATAAGTTACATTAGTATAAAAATTCCTTGACCTATACTTATAGTAGCATAGCCACAGATTAGGTATATAGGTTCGGCATAGCCTTAATTATATAGTCCAATACCGATAGTACCAATGTGCCAATATTGAGACTTTTACGACAAAGTTCTGATCACAGGGCACCTTGCTGACAGTTTCTAGACAGCAATGTTGCCAATACAAAATAACTTTAACGAGTTTGAAATACCTACTCTATTATTAAACCAACAAGTTCTATTGTCGCCAAGCCCGCCACGCCATGTATTCGTGATGGAAACAATTCGATTTGTTGCGTTCAATTTTACAAATTGACTGTCTACTTTTGGCAGCATTGCATTCAAACTGTTGATTGCATCATTTAATTTGAATTGCGGAGAACAAAACAATGCAATTACTGAAAGGTCAGGTCGATAACATGTCAGTGATTTTTTGGTAGTTTGTTCATTTTATAAATCAACAGGCGAAAACCATAGTAGCCATATTGCCTTGTCTTACGTTTTTTTATTTTCTTTAGTTTTGTGTAAAATACACGTCTTTACTGTTGTGTGTTTAATGTTACCATTATAAAATTATTGCCAGATGATGAGAGGACTAACTAATAAGAGAGATTTTTTAATCAATGTCTTATATCCTAATTTTTCATCACTCATATTATGAATGCTGAAGTGTGTTTGTTTGTCCTTCCATCATGCCCTAACTACGCAACTAATCGACTTGAGTTTTGGCGTAGAAATAATTGAAAGGATGGAAATAACATAGGTTATTTTTGTCCAGGTAAAACATCAAATTCCCATAACAGATTTATGGGAATATGCAATTCGAATTTAAGGCGGATGAAACCGCGGGGAACAGCTAGTACCTTTATATGACCACTATCTCACCGGAGATGAATATGTGGCCAACGAAGTATTACGTACGCCTTCGTGATAAAAAGTCGGACTGAGTCTAGTCTAGATGTAGGAATCTAGAAGACACCGATTTACAAGTAGCGGCACGTAAGTCTAGCGCTGAGCGATACACGGAGGGGATAGCTGTGCATGGGTAATGTACCGCTAGCCCCGCGCAGGTACCTTATTTTTCACTTCTGCGCAATAACGGTCAACGCTAAAGTACCGTGCCGTATATACTCTTGGAACGAAGAGTGTCAGGTGGTTTTAAAGTTTATCTATACCACGATATAACTTAGTCATAAGATGTTACAGTTGCTTGTCTGTATCTTCATATAGATGTGTTACAAATACATACCTCTGCCATTTGAATAGAATTGAAGTTAGATTGAACATTGAATTGCAATTGCAAGCCAAAGGCTGGCCCATACCGGTATATTATGCAATGAACAATAACCATTATCATAGATTAGTTACGAACTACGGCTAGTTTTGTGTCTCAATTACGATAATATTATTCTTACCTAGTTAGTAAACTTACCTTAGTCTGCTTCTAGAATATTCTTTTATGAGTATAACTATAAAATGTACCATGTGTGTGTGCACAGGTACATTTTATATTGTTTTCTGTCTGTGCATAATCAGACCTTTTTATATGTTTTTCGCCATCCCAAGGTTGTCTAGGAGAAAAAGCTCTCAGCGATAAGACCGCCTTTTGTACTGTATTTATTTTAGATATAAGAGTTTTTATGTAATTTTAGAAGGTACCATAAAGTGTTCATTCATTCACAGATGAAAAGGATGTCTAATCAATCTTATCAAAATTGGGATAGTTATTTTCTTTCTTACCAAGTGTAATTCATCAAGCAGATGTTAATCGTTCTGTAAAACCTATTGATATTAATCTAATCTGAAATCTAAGGAAGAAAACAGCATTACGTATGAGAATGTACATATATGGAACTAGTGTCTGCCGGAGGCTTCACACGCGTTGTATCCATGGAAACTTTTAGAGCCTATTTCTATCCCATGGGAATTGATTTATGGGATTAGTGTAGGCGTTATTAAAACTAGACCTGCATCTATGCAAATTTTCACCACGATCCGTTCAATCGTTTTCGCGTGAAGAAGGAACAAAGATCCATCCATCCTGTTTTCTGTCGTACACACACAGGTAGAGGCAGGCAAAGTAAGGGCCTCAACCCTAGTCCAAACAACATCCAATACAGTTACCATATTCGCTAATTGGAGTTCCACGTGACATGTTACGAGCCTATCGAAGCGTAAGTGCTATTTAGCTTCCATGAATTCCGTTAATATAATTTTGTAAATTACGGAAGCGATTGCATATCTAAAATTAGAGTGCGCGTCGCCAAACACTATAATTTTCTTGTGCACAGTTGCGCTACTGGGCCAATGAGTCAATCTACGTGTCCGATAGTTACAATAATAAACGCAGGTAAATGGAAAGCAAGGCGTGGTCGCAAACCGGTTCCTTAGCGAAATATCCTTGTGCTTTGCTTAGTGAGGTGATCTAGTTACTCGCTTCAAACAGCAGGTACAAGTATGCGGACGTAGCCCACACCCTGCCTTTGAACTGAACAAGGAAGTCTGAGCAAGTTTTCTTTTTTCTTTTTAAGTTTGCTTTGTTTATGTAGGTTACTTTGAAGTGGGATGATCTAGTTGGAGTCTTTCATAACAGAAAGGATACGCAGCTCAACATTTTCAGAGAAATTATATGTAGAGTAAATAAAAGACATAGCATGGCTTAGCGTATATGTATTTCTATATTTACAAATCCAACTTCAGTCAACAGACTCAGTTTCGCGCAAGCTTCGCCACACAAACATATTACGTCCATTAACACACAATATCACAGCAAACAACAATTATGAATTGCTCCGGGCGACCGCCGCGGCCGCCCCTTCCGATGACTCGGCGAGTTGCTAATTGCTGCGTGCATTTTCCTATTGAGGCAAAACGCCGAGACCTTGATAAATTAGATTTATATTTTAAACTTTGTGAAAGGAGTAGGTGTAGCCGTCAGGCGCTCGGTTCAGGCTGAACTTGCCGGGAGGGAAGAACCGGGCGGGTTGTTGCGTTGTCGTCTGCTCATAGTATTGTTGTACAGGTTGGCTTTGCACGGGTGCGCTGTATTGTTCGGACTGAAGACCGCTGTACTGGGCTTGGTGTGTTCCAGGGTATATGTTGTTACTCTGGTATGAGGGTTGCTGGTACTGTTGTGACTGGTATTGTGGCTGAGGTTGTGGCTGATACTGAGGCTCAGACTGGTACTGAGGTTGAGCTTGGTACTGTGGTTGAGGCTGCACATAGTCCTCCTTCTCGTACAATTCGGGATAGTACTGACCATCATCTTCGTTCGGCTTGCCTCCGTAGTTTCTCGGGGCTTGCGGTGCTGTGTACTGCTGAGGAGCACTGTACTGCTTGTAGTCCGGAGAGTTGTATCGCGGGTCGGGCGTGTAGCCGGGCGTGGGCGCTACGGGCTGCGGCGCGGTCGGGATGTGGTCTCCACTGGCTTGGAAACCGTTCTTTCCCGCGATGTAGTTCACGGTTTTCCTCTGACCGGTGGGGTCGATGTAGGAGTAGCTTCCCTTTCTGTTTCCATCAGCATCAGTCTCTTCTTTGAAATCGATCCCATCCTCCTGTTGGTAGGCGGCGCCGAAAGCTCCGTTCCCGCTGAGGTAACGCGCTTCTTGCACGATTGCGGCGGTCTTCGGATCCCCCGCGTATTTTGAGTGCTGGCACGTCACGCCCGCGATCACAAAGGCAAGTGTAATGAGCCTGTACATTTTGACGATCAAAATGTGCACTGCTCGCGTGAAAGTAACAAAGTGTGGCGAAGCGGGTGGGTGAACTTATTTTATACGAGCAATGAAGACCTTGAGGTGTATTGGAAGGGCCCGCGGGTGCGACCGCGAAAATCTTACACGTACATACTTGCCCTCATCGGATGAGAAGCACACTCGGGAAGTGACCGCAGGTGTCATCCGACCAGCTTGGATCCCGCCGACCCTGTTCAAATGTCAACGAGTCACCAATCAATATTAAACGAGCTTTTAACCAATATTCAAATGGCGTATTGTGCATACGCTTTTAGGTAAGCTAACATGTTGTTGTTAAAAGTTTTTTTACGCATAAAATAGAGAGTATTTCAGAGCGCGAGTTGTTTTAAAAATATTTAAATATGGACATTGAAATGAAATTGTTTGTTTTATTTTTGATCTCAACTAAAGTTGTTTAAAATTGAAAATTTGGTTATTGAATCAGTTATTTGATACCAATAATCGTCTTATTTAATTTGGTTTAACTTAAATAATATTCCTATATATCCTATATATAATATACATTAAACAATGGTATGTAAGGCTCCTAAAATAGAAAACTAAGAAACAATTTACAAATAGAACTACTACAACATAAGTGACAATTGGCAGTCTTATCACTTAAGAGCGATCTCTACCAGAAAACCCGGTAAGGATAGGATCATTGGTTAAACAGCTGTGTGCATCTAATCTAGTACCTAAACAATATAATACCTAAAAAATATCCAAGATCAAAACAATCACGTTAAAAGGTCATGAGATTTGTCGCTTAAATGAAGGTAAAAAAACTCCCAAATATTTTAATAAGTTTTTATCATATTACTTAGATCTAAATGCCTGCGAATTCTCACAATTTGCGCAAGCTTGAAGGCAGGCTTGAACTAGTGGATATTTCTTTATAGTGCTTTGTTCTAGATTTCTTAATATAACAGAGTGCAGTCACATAATCTAAAGTAACTAATGTAGGTACTAACTATTGCTGCATTACCGTGATGAACGAAGATAATAGGTACGTTACCATCGGTAATCATATCAAAAAGACCTAGATGGTCTAAAATTATACTAAAATTTTCTAGAGGCTACATATTGATTTAGTTTTGCTTTATTTATAGTATAGGTAAGATATCAGCTCAGATGGCTTGATTATGACGTAATAATAATTATGCAATATGAATTTGTCATGAACTTCTTTTCCATCAATAGTACTGTTTCGTTTCAAAGTTTTTTTTCAGATTTCAATAACTTTATTTCTTTAGGCTTTAAGCACTTACACAAGTGACATTTTATACTGTATACAGCTATTATAAATATATTATTATCAAATAAGAAATAGTCTTTTATTGATTTTCCCTTATTTTTTTTGTCTTAATCTCTTCCCTTATTTTTTTGTCTTAATCAATTATGTGATAAATTATAATAAAAGAATGTATGAAAGCCCTTTGATCAGGGAATGTAGGTACTAAATATATTTTATCTATTATAAAATATATATAAACTCCTTTCTTTCACCATTTTTCATAAATTTGTATTATGAACAAAGCCTTAGCTGAATTTAAGGCACATAAAGATCTTAAGTCGCGTGATAAGAAGTCTTATTCCTAAATAAAAGCAAGTTTATTATGCTATTTAAATGTGAATTAAATATGACATACTAGCACGTGGACAGCGGCCTTGCTCTAAATACCTGCTCTAATGTTACTTGCTGCTTATGTAACAAAAGCAGCGATAATGTGTTCATAACTTATGCTAGTAGATTGCATAGATTAAAATGCCTCCTAAATTGTGAATATTCTATTGTTACTAAGAACGCTGATCTTTCGCAAAATTTGGGTTGAATTATAGTTTACTTACGTAGAATTTACACAACACCATTTACAGCCCCAAGCAAGGCGAGCATGTGTTGTGGGAAAAGTTACTGATTATATTAATAAAATAAATAATAAAATAAATAAATAATGATGGAACATTCACACAACATCAGCTAGCCCCAAGCTAAGCACAACTTGTGATATAGTGCTTCCTTTTTCCTGTTTTGATTATAAATTGTGTAATAATGTTATAATATGTATGATAAGAGTTATATTTTATAAATTAACGACATCAAGTGTATATTATGAAAATATATACGGTGGAAATAAATGAAATGAAATTGATTTTTATTATACATAAAAACCATACACCCGTGAAAAATATTTGCAGATCGTATAAAAATTTGTTCTAAGGCGGGAATCGAACTTGCAACTTACTACGTCGCAGGCTGACCTTCGCCCGCCGCGCCACATCGGTCGTTAGTTTGATACACTGAAGTCACAATTATCATCTTCATCATCATTTATCTATACTGACTATATCATACATTGCTTATTTTTTTTTAAATTGAATTTTAAAATATGTTTGTTATATGCTAAACAGTTGTTAGGACATCCTTTAAGTATGTAAAAATACTTGTGCCAGGATGCGCTTTTCCATACTTACTGCTTTATTTACGATTAACTTTAAAAATAACATTTATCAACTTCTTGACCTGCTTGTTATAATTCCCTGAGTTATTGGATCACTCCATTCACACCCTATGGACTATAGTCATGTTCTGACTGAACCGGCAACCTTCTACGTCTGATGCGGGACTTCGCCCGCTGCTCTATAGAAAAGTCTTGAATTACAACGTATAATCCTATATCTAGGTAGTAATTGGCTTAATAATTTGGACACCTCCGATTCAATGCGCGGATGTCGTTTTTTTTTTTTTGTGCTATTATAATACCTTGTATTTCCAGGAAGTAATAAATATGGAACTTGTTTAATTTAGATGAATTCCATTACTCTACCATTAGATCTCAACTTAAAAAACCGAAACCGAAACTTAAACAATCGATTAATTGTTGTGATTTTATAAACAAACTTTAGAATATAATCGAATGGAAAGAAAATAATCTATGTTTTCAGTCTGTGGAAACTTTTAATTGGCCATCATCATATATGCACTGGTCTATCCAGGCATGTTCTTATATTTTCACCTATATTTTCTAAATCTAGCTGTCAGTTTTTCCAAAAAATTGTAAATAAATAAGTAAATTTTCTTGATAATTACAAAATAATTTATTTTGCTTCCATTACATTCACAACATATATTTTTTTGAAAATTTTCGTAACCTTTAAATAAATTCCTATTCATAAGGATAGATGTTTTATCGAGGATACCCCATTATAATATAGGCTAAGTATCTTGGCTAGCGGCAAGTAAACCAGTTGATCGAAAATATTACTAAAAAACCACATTGATGCTTAGTAGAAATACCCGTATTCAAACCAAAATTATTTAAAAAAAACGTAATAATAGTATATTGTTACACAAGGGTAGTAAGGGAGCTATTACAGAACAAGATCCAATTTGGCGCCAGTGCGAGCGCAGCTCGCAAAGGGCCCTAAATTGGATTGAGTGCACCCGAGATATTTAGACGCCCGAGCGAAGCGAGGGCGAATATAGTTTGGGGGTGCACTCAATCCAATTTAGGGCCCTTTGCGAGCGTTCGCAAAGGGCGCTAACGGATCGAGTAGTAGAACTGTAAAGTCTTTACAATTCAAACAAAGTGTGACGTAATGAGATTTGAAAATGGAATTCCTATAAAAATGTACTGTGTTGCGAATACCATCTTACACAGCCTATTTGCTTAATTTGTAAAACCTTCTTGCCGAGCATTATGATGTAAAAATAATTACAGGGTGGATAAGGATTTAGTATCAGTAAGATATTGTAATTAAATACATATATCCCAAAAATTTTACTCGGGCGGCACTTGGACCCGCGACCTTTCCCTGAATACGGGACTGAGCTAACCAACTGACCGCGGACACAAGTACCCGACTAATCGAAAATCTTTGGGACTTTTATACGGACTCTAGCGCCGTTAGCTCCACCTACAGGGGAAAAATAACAAAAACCTTAGATATTGCAATTGTTTATTTTTAAAAACTTTTCTAATTTTACGTCTTAACGTTCTCTATACCAGTCAGTATCTGTTCAGAAAGTTACGTTGGTGGTCCTGATTAGCTGTCAGAAAGCAGTTTTTTTTTGCGAAGATACGTATACGTATCACCAAAATTGTACATACCGCTAGAGGCTATTGTAATGTATAATATACTGTAACAATCTTTTAATGAACCACAATTAGAACCATGACAAATAATCTTCAGTGAATCGAGCTGCCGTATATTCTTGGTGATTCGTATCTTAAGAAGTACAATACCTACCGAATACAAGAGTAGTTAAAGGTCAGCGGTTGCCCGCGATCAAGGCTACCACCGAATCGGTCATGCCGCGTAATGTCGACTTATTTCTGTCGCGATCACTCTTACGGAAATATCAGATCGGTATGTTGATCTTAGTAGTCTTCGAATCTTCGGGATAGTAAAGAAAAAATGGGTTTTCCATGGCACCCCTAAGGAGATACAGCCTCGTGGAAAACATAGAATGGATGGTCGGACAAAATGTTTCTTTTACAAGCTTTTTAACCTACTTCAAAAGGAGGAGGTTCTGAATTCTGTATGTTTTTTTTTGTATATATGTTACGCGATATCTCCGCCAATTATGGACCGATTTTGAAAATTCTTTCACTATTATATAGGAAATGATCCCGAAGAGCTCCCATAAATAAAAATTGTATCCCCAGGGATTAGTATTTATCCCGCAAAACTTAAAATAACTATAAAAGTAAGGGAATTTGCAGACGGTTTATCGTTTTTAAAACACACCATATTATGTTTCACCAAAAGTCTAGTTTTCCACTGTGTGGAACTGTGTCATGATTTGTCTCAACTCCGGCTCCAAATTGGAAAACGTCGAATTTTTACGAGGCAAGCTTTGTACCGCGAGAGTTAACGTAGTAGTTTACGTGTGCTATTACAAAGGATTGTCCAATTTTCCCGACGCTGCAAAAACATACAAAAGAAACCCCGAGGTGGGTATCACCCTTTGTGACGAGTACATGCGTTTTTGCACACCTGCTGAAAGACCGGGGTTTATTAGCAAGAGTGAAACGGAGTGCTATTTTGTTAATGATGCTGTAATGATAATAGAATAAGGTACTCATTAGCTTTTTTAACATTTTTTTACTCTTTGTGCGCTTTTGTTTATTTTTTAATAGTGTTTTGAAGTGAGTTTTTACTCTACCTAGAGTACCACCACCAGCTACCTAGCTGGTATGCTTAATGTCATTTCCTTACTACACAATTTATATTTATTTGAAGGAAAACCAGAGGCTTATAATTACAAAGTTACAAATTGATAAGTAAGTTATCAAAGGCTTTCATGGGTAGACATTAGCCTGCTGTGACTCATTTCAGTCCCCGTTCTGGCATTATCTGGATGGCTCAAGCCGTGTTTTATAAGCCCATCATAGACGTAGCTATAACATACATATAGTAATATGAATCGGCAAGGCATAGTGCGATATATTGTATTTTCTATACAAATTTTTGAGTGACTGCACACGCAGCTATAATTTATATTTCTATGACGTCACCAATCTATATGTAATTACGGTATATTACTATATATTATAGCTACGTCTGTGATGGGATTCATTCACATTGATATCTATACAGCATACCCAACTTTTACGTTAACATTTTTGTTTCGCTTAAACCCGCGACTCGCAAGTATCTCCCTACAGCGGTTTAATAAGTTCTTGTAAATAATCATAGATGTAACATTACAGCAATTTACAGCTAAGTCGTTACAGCGGTATCTGTGGCATAGTTCCCGAACTTGAAAGTTGACTTGATCGAAAGTATTCTTGGCCATTTTATGAAAATCGATGAAGCAGTCCTAATGTTACTCGTAAACATTTATATCGTTTCGATGATAAAGCTTATATGTCAGAATATCGTACACAAATGCCAAAGAAATACTGGTACAAGATTAACTTGTTCCGTATATCCTTGTCCATACAAAAACAGGCAAGAGTCCCCCACATATTTGGCACAAGAATTAAATGAGTTCATGTGAGCACTTCTCGGCGGTTCCATTTTACTTTTGTGCCGGAAATAGACCTCTTATCGTTCACCTTTTGCCCACAGGTATGGGCAGTGAGATACAGGTACATTTATACCTCAGTTGATTCATGTCTTTCGTTCACCATGCCTCTGGAAGGCGTTGATTATTTAAGATTTTTGTTATTATAGTTCGTAAGCCATCGTGCTCAGCGTAATTTCGCTGTACTACTGAGTGTGTGTGTGTGTGTACTGAGGGAGGGTTGGAAATCCATGGGAATTTTTCTTGGGACATTATTGAGAGCCAGTGATACCTGAAATCGCTTACGTCAGCGATCATATCTTCCACAATACTGAAGCATTTACTTTGGGATTAATATATGTAGATCAGGATTGATGCAGGATAGAACCCTAGTGTTTCGAAAACACGATTACATAAAAATTTCTCCATGGAAAAAAATCCAAAGTTCGTTCTAAACTGTACCTAAAATAAATCGTCGCTATTCAATAAATACTTTAAAATAAGCCTTAATACTTTGTACAGTAAACAAACAGAAAATAAAGCAGACGATGGCTGTTTTAGATTTTCAAAATTACTATTATTTTTACCGTAAAAAATAAAAACAGGATTTTTGCGCTTACAACGCTCTGCTCTGTCCCGCTCCTATGAACGCGAAATCCTATACCTATCCTTTTCAAAACATGGCATCGTATTGTGGTGCTCTATGTATTTGATTATTTATTTAGCAAAAATATTTACCTAATAGTTTCTTTTTCGCTCACTTGGTACATGGGTTTCAGCAAAGCTCAAGAATTAATGATTTAACAGAAGCGCTTGGAAATAGAAAAATACATATTTTGCTCTAGAAAAGCCATCAAGTCTTGTCTCTCAGTTATTAGACAGACTAGTCAGCTACTTGCTACGGCATTATGAACAAATATTGTTCATAATCGACCCATTTAAGTTTTAACAAGAGATTTGTTTGAACATTGGCGAGTTTGATCAGCGTTCGAGAAAACTGCGGAAAAACGTCTACAGCCAGCAATGTTTGTAGTTAAAGCTTGGCAAACATGGTTACAAAAAGGCTAAGAAAAAATATGGTAGCCATAGGTATAACTCAATTCTAACACAACATTGTTTTTTACGTTTTTGTCAAGCTGTTCGTGTCTAAAACACTCAGAAATGATGTTATCGCGTCACTGCTTAGCTACGAACTGTCAAACAATTGAGAAATATAGAAATCGCGAAACTTTAAGAAATCTATTAGGTAGGTACCTATGTACCTACCTACACACTTATAGATACCCTTATATGTACGTCCTAAATCAAGCAGGGTTGTTACAAACCCACGTTCGTAGTCCGTGAACCACAACAGCGCCGCCGCCGCCGCGCCGTGACATTCGTACCGTTCAATACAATTGATTACATCGTAACCGCCGCGGCACCTGCTCGCACCGCAGAGGAATTACCTACAGTACAAATTAGCATGGCTGTACGAAATTAGGATGAATAATGGGGAAATGTCGGGTTCAGTCTAGTTTTGTGTTGCCAGGGAAAGTTTTGGTTAGGTCGATAGGTACCTACTTAGGTACAACAAGCTAGAGCAGTAATTATCTAAAGGACTTTTCTCACATCATAGTGTCACATCAAAGGATTTAAAGAACCAAAGATAAAAAACTAGATTAATTATAGACTAACCTAGAGTTCTTCTTCTACTAATACTCTCTACTATAATAGAGAGTATTGTAATGTAATAATACAATTAAATATAGACGACTGATGTTGTGTGGCGGGCGAAAGTCCGTCGAAAGTGCGATGCAGAAGGTTGCGGTTTCGATTCCCTCCTTGAGACAAATGTTTGTACTATCTGCAAATATTTGCATCGGGTGTTCTGGGTTTTTCTATGTTTGATATGCATTATTTTATGACATGAGTGATATACATTGTATATCAGTCATCTAGTACTTGGGGCTAGATGATGCTGTGTGGATTGTCCAACATTATTATTAAAAGGACTTAAAAGGACTTTCTTTCCTAGTATTCTTGTGTTTTGAATAGGTGGTTTGTAGGTTTGAAGTTTCTAAACCGATTGGTGTGGTTGAACATCCTAGGATGTCTGGTTGGCAATATTTGTTAGGGTTGAAATACTTGGTGAAGTAGTAAGCGGCACGTAACTTTAGCACTGTCTGTTATTGCACAGAAGTAAAAAATAATGTACTTGGGCGGGGCTAGCGGTACATTACCCATGCGCAGCTATCCCTCCGCGTATCGCTCAGCGCTAGACTTAAGTGCCGCTACTTGTAGCTAACATACAGACTCATAATGATGGTGATGAGTTGTTTAATTTCACTCTATGACCTCTATATTTTACCGATAATACCTGTTGGATTTGAAATGAATCGCTGACGTCACTCTCATTCCTATCCGAAGCTTTCCCGATCGCAGTCCGCACACGGAGCGACCCAAAATTCCCTTCCTAATCCTACAACTTACAAATTCCCATCAGGACACTCAATAAAGCCAGAGTGATGGCGAGCGCGTCCGGTGGCGTTAAAAGAAATCATAATTAATCGTCCTGCTGCCCGCCCCCGCTCGTCTTAATAGAGAGCTCTACCGCTTTCCATGTTTTCTCAGAGACGTAATAAATTAATCTCCATTCGCAAAGAAAGAAGGCAAAACAAAACAAAGGGCGGGCGGTAACTTACTCGTGTACTTTCTCTAATGTTAGTGCCGCTAATTTATTTTATGAATTCTTGGTCTCTTGAGTTGAGTGATAAGTCACAAATATTTTGCCTTTGTAAAGATTTGGCATTCTAGAAAGAAATGCTGCTGTTTTTTCCGCTAATTATAACCTGGGTCGCTACAAGACAAGAATGAATAGGTGGATTTTCTAGACCTTCGTGATACATGTCATCACTGGCCACATTGTCACTTTCCATCAGATGAGATTGTAGTCAAACGCATGAATATTGACAGCATAAAATTAGAGCATAATTATTAATCCGATACTATAGACTTCTATACGATTCTGAAACCACCTAAATGATTATACTCAAAAAAATAAAATAAAAAAAATGACTGTGATGGTTTAATTTCCGATCAAACTAATTTATTTATTGATTTTACTAAAATGTTCCAAGAGGTTTCTCGATTCTAGGAGAACTGAAAACTTTGTACCTATAATTTATTTTAACTAACTTTGTACCTTATAGGCCCCTCACTTGTTTGGCCTTAAGCTAGAGCTTTATCGGCATTAAACTAGCAAGTACAGGTTACCTAATTGCCTACCTAACTTGTAATTAGTTGGTGGCATACTGCAACACAAACAAGTTTTTCCGAAGCGGAAGTCACCGAACATAAATGTACTTCATTAATGTTGATTTCACTTTTGAAGTGGTCAGATGGGTGTGAAGGATATCGTTTAAATAAAATTCAATGCGATGGTATCGTAAGAAAAATTCATAAAATCAAACTGAAGACAAAATAGCAAAACTGATTGGGGGTAGAAATATGCAGTCATCATCATCAGCCCATACACGTCCACAGCTGGACATAGGCCTCCCCCGTACGACGCCACAAATAGCGGTCCTGAGCCGCCTCCATCCATCGACTCCCTGCGACCGCTACGATGTCGTCGGTCCATCAAGTGGATGGTCTCCCATGTAGGGGGGGATTTGCCATAATCACCACGCTTGGCAGGCGGATTGGTGATAGCAGTGCTGGTGTTTAAAAATACTCAGAAGGAAGCTGCTGCCCTTCCTCTGGTAGGTTCCCTTAGTCGGCTCTTACGACATCCACGGGTTGAGTTGGAGAGGTCGATATTCGTACGCCGCGGCCCCACGGCCAGATAGGCAGTGCCACTAAATAATTCCATTGTAGAGCCAACAAAACACAAAGAACTATAGGTAGTTCTTTTAGTAGGTACTCTAGGTAGTTAGTCTACTTCAGGCTTTACGTAAAGGTAGCGAAATAGGCCTTTATCCTTGTTTCTATCTGTCAGATCCACAAAGGAAACGCTACCTTCATCATACATAATCCAAAACTAGATGTTCACGAAACGTCTTCGTCATTTCTCATAATAATTACTTTCTTTCGTAGCCAAGATTACCCCACTAATTGCCTATCTATTCAGTGGTCCTCGTCCAGAGAGCTCAATTAATATCTATTAGGCATTTTTGCGCGATTTCACCTTTATTAAATTTATTTTTGAGAACGTTGCCTTTAAATAAATTGAATGTAATCTCGGCTCAGCTGTTGAGAGTAAGTGAGAGTAATACTCGCGAAGATGACTTCTTTTTGCTTAATTTATTGCTGTCAGCTCTGGATTATTTAGCGAATTTTGTACAAGACTGAAGACGGGTAGTTAGTTTTAATATGGAGTTCAGAGCACTTTGAAAGGGTCTTTAGAGTTCATTCTACATGGGACTAGATGCTCTTGTGTTAATTGTCTAGTACTTGTTATTTGTAGTCACTAAAGGTTAAACCGTCGCGATTTAGGTATGGTTTTTCCGACAGCGATTATTTAGCGACTTTCTTAGAAGATTGAAAACATACTCTATATTAAAACGAACTACCCGTTCGTTTTAATATAGAGTCCGTAAGTTAATTTAAAACGATCTTTAGACTTGATACTCACTAGCCGTTAAACCGTCGTGATTTAGATATGATTCTCCGACAACCGCTTTTGCCTGTTGACAAGCCGTGGAGTTCCGCGCGGTAAAATAGTTGATGCGGCCTGTGCGCATCAACTATTTTACTAAGATTTCTAAGATTTACTATGTGATTTATAGTCGAGACGTTATCGAGCCTTGAGCTGTTTTGATTGTTACATTTGTTATTACAGTCATTGTTTGTCATGACTCAGCCAAAGTGCGCCATTAAGAGATCTTACTTACATCGCTACATAGTATAAAACAAAGTCGCTTCCCGCTGTCTGTCTGTCCCTATGTATACTTTGATCTTTAAAACTACGCAACAGATTTTGACGCCGTTTTTTTTGATAGATATAGTGATTAGAGAAACGTTTATGTATATAATTTATTAACAGCATTTGGGAATCGACGCGTAAGCTACTGCGACGCCATCGAGAGAGGTAAAGGGTTACCAATGCAATTTTAATCGTAGTTAGCAATTTAGGTTCTATGAAGCGACCTTAATTCCTGTTGCGTAAGCCATTAATTTCTAAGGATTTCTAAGTAATCAGAGCTTACAAACACCTGTATTATGGTGGTGCGGATAAGCCTATAGTGTTACTATAGTAGGTACTGGTACTGTTATTACCTCGTTTGGTTGTTGAGTCATAACTATTGAACGTTGAGGCAATAGTTACTTTTTATCGTGTTACTTTAATCTTTAATTAATTTAGGTCGACATGACATGCTATGGTAAACGAATGTAGTAAAGTTAATGGAGTAATAGATAGAGGTAGTGAAGGTAAATAATAAAACATCAAACAAAGTTAGATTTAGATAGGCAAAATAAACATGTATCAGACACATACATATGTAAGTGATATATAAATGTGCTAGTGGTTTCTTTTTCACTTCCTCTACTAGTGGACAAAAAAATTAAGTGAAGAGTATATCAATAACACCTTATTTCTTATTTGTTAATAATAACTACCTACCTTACCTACATATGTCTATAGTATAAAATTTGACTTGTCTATGTGCTTATTTTGTAAGCTAAAGAAATAAAAGTTATTGATTCTAATTCTGATTCATCGTTTTGGGTGTCATGTAATGAATGTCTAATTTGGTAGGATGATTTAGGATCAGGGTTGGAAAAAAAACAGTTTTTTTTAAATTTTATAAAACAAACAGTTCAAATTGTTTTAAACAAGTGTTTGTTTTGTTTTTTTTTTGTCCTTTTTAGTTTAGGGCATTATTTTAAATTAATTCGACCTATAATGTTTCATTTCCAGACTAGATCTTTTGACTTTTCAAATTTTCTATAGTAAAATAAATATTGACAAAAAACGATCAATGGATAAACATTTATTTTATGTTGCGTATCTCTAATCACTACTAAACGATTTACATTCACCCTGAATGTTTCCTAGCAGGACTATACCGGCGGGGAAATACCTATAAACTATAAATTCTATTCTATGAATAGGGGCACCCCCAATATTTATTAATTAGTGATGGGCCGAATGTGGTTTGAACCGAATACGAATTTCGGCCGAACATTCGGTAAAAATCAAAAATGCCGAAGTTCGGTTTTTATTCTGCACTTATATGGTAACAACTAACAAACAACAATAAAATATACCTATAAGTAATTAATATATTGAATTTTCAAAAAGTTTATTTGATTCAAATCATAAGACTTCCTAATTTAATAAGAACTTATGGAATTTGATTTTTTAATTCTAAAACTTAAGATTGAAATGTCAAAAAAGGAAACTGATAATGACAGTTAGTTACTTGATTAATAAATAAATTACCATGATTTTAAATTATGTAAAAGGCTTATTTATTTAATCAGGTATGAGTGAGTATGACAGATTTGATTTTTTTATGTTTTATTAATCTTAAAATCAAAATTGTGCAACTATTTCACTCTTTTCTTATACCGAATGTTCGGCATTTCAACCGAATTTCGGAAGAATGCCGAAGTTAGGCCCATCCCTAATATTTATATTTAAATGAGGTGAATAAAATAACCACTATTCCATTCGACAGCCATCCATTAGGGACTTTCCTAACGGGACTTTACCGGCGGGGAATTACTTAATATGAATTCTATAAATACGAGTGCCTTTCTTTCTCACATTTCATTTCATTATTAATTCTGCGACTGATAACACCTCATAAAAATGTCAACTCCAGGACGCAAAAAGCATGCAATTTGGGAACAATTCACATCGATCCCCCAAGAAAATACCACACTGAAGACCAATAGGGTGCGTTGCAGAAAATGTAAGAAAGAACTAGTTGGACTTGTGAAAAGAATGGAGGCACACTTCCAGCAATGTAGCACCACCACCGGTTCTAACACTGACGCAAATCTTGACGCGGACAGGGACGTGGAGGAGGAGTTGTTGAGTGATGCTGGTTCTTCCCGATCTTCAGATAATTCTTCTGCTACACCCACATCTTCTGTTACTACTCTTCAATCTAAAAATGCCAGTACCAGCAGCAGCGCGAGCGTGAACATTTCAATAAAAAGATTTATTATTGCTACAAGTCAAGAAGATAAGAAGAAAATTGATTTACAATTATCTCGTTATATGTTTGCTACTAACACGCCTTTTAACCACGTAGAACACCCAGAGTTACTGAAATTAATGGAAATTTTACGCCCAGGATATAAACCTCCAAACCGCAAACAAATTGCTAGCAAGCTACTCGACGAAGTCTACAACTCGACTCAAGAAGCCGTAAAAAATGAATTGAAAAACAAAGTTGTTAATCTGGCAATTGATGGGTGGAGTAATGTCAGGCAGGACTCGATAGTTTGTGTCTGTGTTACCGATGTGTTGACAGACTCATCTCATTTAATTGATACAATAGACACAGGAGCCGAAAGCCATACAGCTGACTACTTGGTTAAAGTTACTACTGCGGCAATAAAACAATGTGAAACTTACAAATGTACGGTGGGAAGTGTAGTGACAGATAACGCAGCAAATATGAGCCGTATGAGACGAGATTTAGCCCAACAGGAAGAACTAGCTTCTCACGAGGATATACTTACATACGGCTGTTCATCACACATATTAAAGCTTCTAGCAAAGGATTTGAATGCAGAAGATATTACTGATAAAGTTAAGTCGATAATGCGGTACTTCAAATACACTCACTTTGCATCTGCCAAATATAAAGAAGCTGGTGGAAAAGCAATTGTTATACCACAACAGGTACGGTGGAACACAATGGCTGACTGCTTAAAAGTGTTATTAGAAAATTGGCATATAATGTCAGATATATGCTTAAATCATTCAACTGCTATAGATCTGTCAATTTCATTGAAAGTAAATGACATGGCGTTGAAGCAACAAGTCCAGGCTCTCTACAAAAAACTGGAAAACATCGCAGTTACACTTGACATCTCCCAAAAGACATCCTGCTGTATTGGCGAAGTGACTGAACCATGGATAGAGCTTAAAAATATGTTTGAGGGAGAGAATGTACGACTGCGTGAGACCGAGTATTCATTGGATGATTTAAGGAAGTTCAAAGCTCGATATGAAATGGCAATGTCTCCAGCTCATTTTGCAGCAAACTTACTACATCCTAAGTACAGGGGTGAAAAACTCACGAGTGAAGATATTTCTGAGGCTTTATTATTTATAGAAGCTTATCACAAAGAGGCGAAGCCCTATGTTGTTAAATACAGGGCAATGACAGATCCCTTTCATAACTTTCTATTTGAAGATCATGTAGTAAATCAGGTCGGACCTCTCGAATGGTGGCAGTCATTAAAAAAACAAATTAATGGTCAAACAATGAACTTAGTGGCTCAGCTTCACACTGCTGTAGCTTCAAGTGCTGGAATTGAAAGACTGTTTTCAACATTTGGATTTATTCATTCTGACGTACGAAATAAACTGGGTACAGAGAAAGCTGCAAAACTTGTTACAGTTTTTAAATACCTTAATAAGGAAAAGAAAAAATAATTGTTATCTTGATCTTGTCATATTGTCTTACTCTCCTGACTGACAAACAATTTTGATTTTATAATGTTTATTAAATATAGGTAATTTTGTTTGTTATAATTTTGTTTTTGATTGATTTTAAATTGAAATTTTTAATATTCTATACTATCTAATGCATGTTTCAAAAATACGTGTTATCTTATCCCATTACCCATATAAATCCTGGTACTTGGTAGGTACTTAGATCTTTGTTTGACTGAATAAATAACTTATCAAAAAAATATTACTTTCATTTTATATCATTCATTCGCAATGAAAAGTAGTTTTAAAGCTTGTTTTTTTCTCATCGTTTTATACAATGTTTAAAACTTGTTTTAATCTGTGTTTTTAAACGTGTGATAAAAAACACGGTTTAAAATCAAACTGTTTTAAACATTGTTTTAAACATGTGTTTTAAAACCATTTGTTTTAATCATGCCAACCCTGTTTAGGATCGATTGCTGTCGTTATTACTGGTCGAGATTGCTGATTACTAAGTAGCATAAATTATTATTAAGGCGACCTCTTTGGCACAGCGGGCGAAGGTCTAGGAGGCTAGGGTTCGATTCTCCCGCAGGACAAATGTTTTTACGATAACAAGATATTTTTTTCTGGTACTTATATTCTTTGCATGATAAAAATATCTATGTATTGAGTAGGTACATAAGTTACCTAATAACCAAAACAAGCTCTAGTTAGCTTGGTGCTAGATGCTGTGTGTGGGTATTTTTTAAGAGTTTACAAAACCAATCAATATTGAACCAGACCAAGATTTTTGAACTAAAATACATAATAAAGAGTCATCACTAACTAATAACACAAGGGAACGTTGATATCTTTTGAAACAGGGGTAATCTCACATCATTAGGTACGTTCCTCATATGCAATACGTATTTGTAGGATGTTATTCATCATCATCATCATCATGGACATAGGCCTCCCCATGCGACGCCTCAAATAGCGGTCCTGAGCCGCCTCCATCCATCGACTCCCTGCGACCGCTACGATGTCGTCGGTCCATCCAGAATGGATGGTCTCCCATGCAAGGGTGGTTTTGCCATAATGGATGGATGTTATTTGGTTATATTGTGTATTTTGTTATATATATCATCATCATCATCATATCAGCCCATACACGTCCACTGCTGGACATGGCCTCCCCCATACGACGCCACAAATAGCGGTCCTGAGACGCCTCCATCCATCGACTCCCTGCGACCGCCACAATGTCGTCTGTCCATCGAGTGGATGGTCTCCCATGTAGGGGGGGGGGGGGGATTTGCCATAATCACCACGCTTGGCAGGCGGATTGGTGATCGCAGTGTTGGTGTTGAAAAATACTCAGAAAGAAGCTGCTGCCCTTCCTCTGGTAGGTTCCCTTAGTCGGCTCTTACGACATCCACGGGTTGAGTTGGAGGGGTCAATATTCGTACGCCGCGAGTCCCTATAACATCATTTTAAATATGTATATCATAATGTTTCCTACTTTCCCTGAGACCCACCCACCTATCCTCCTTTGTGTATGTTATCTTCACATTTTCCCAATTCAATTCTCGCAAAACATTTAGATAAAATCTTGTCGCCGTACGTAGGGCGAAGGAAAGAAAGATGGCGTCCTCCATTTATCTAATTAACTATCTCGCTTGAGTAGGTCATTCGAACTTTTATCTGTGCGAAACTTTGTTGGGAATGGTAGGTATTTTTTATGAATACGGGGACCACTTTCGACGATTCTTGGTTCAGTCACAATGATGACCGATATGCGTTTAGTTATCGCGCATTGATTTACTTTTAGCCGTCGTCGTCGGCCACATCGCCACTTTCCATCAGGTGAGTTTGTAGTCAAACGAAAGTCTATTGACTATTAAAATAAAACGGCAGATCCGTCATCATAAATGCCGAGTTTGATGATTCGACCTATTGACATTGTAGGTACCATTGACAACTTTTTAGTTAATATTGCACCACACCTGGACAAAGATCTCCCAAACTTCCATCTGCCTAAATTCAAGTCATTCTTAAGGTAAAATGTTCATAAGCAACACACCACACAACATTCCAAAATTATAATTTTGGCGTCGAGTTTTTAAAATAGTTGTGGGCAATTTCGCATATAAGCGAAAGAGCTCAAATCGATAAGTAGCGCAAATTCGGTCTAAATTGTAAATTTTGCGGGAGTGTGTTTACTTAGCTGTATCCTACTAATCCTACTAATTATTATAAATGTTCAAGTTTGTAAGTATGGATGTTTGTTGCTCTTTCAAGCAAAAACTACTGAACTGCATGGGCTGATATTTGGTATGGGTATAGTTCGGGACCTGGAATAACATCTAGGCTATTTTTTATCCCGATAAAACGCGAGCGAAGGCGCGGTCAGCAGCTAGTCTGACATAAACTTTGTTTATTTTTCTACTGTTTGCTCCAAGGCATATGCTAGCACAAGCAAAACCATGATCCAAGAATCCCAGCCATAAATCAAATTAGTGGCTCCTATATCATGGGTCAACTGATACTGTCACTACACAAATTACAGTGCCAAAATTATTTAATTAAAATAAAGCTCACCACTTTAGGTAGAGCCCCACTAAATGGGTCAATATTGACCTGACCCCAATCAGCGTTCGATGCAAAATAGATAGACCTAATTCCTTCTAATTTAATACTGTTTATAAAGTGACTGTGATTTGGGTGCTTTTAGATGGACACTTTCTGTTTTGGAACTATTTTGATTGCAGTTAACTATGTGGGTTAAGGAGGTTGGTTACGCGTTAATAATTAATCAGGATTTTCTATGTTCTAGTAATTTATAGGTAGACAGTATATAAGAAGTTGCTAAATAATGTTGTGTGAATTGTCCAGTATTATTATTTATTTTGTTTATTTATTACGCACATTGTAAGCAATTTGCTACGAATCTTTGCTGAAACAAGCTTTGCATTCATTGTATTTTTTGAGTTTATAACGTTCATTTAAGTAATAAATCGATTCATGTCAATAATCTCCAAAGGGTCTATTGATTAGTAGTTTGTTTTAGCGTGAGTTCATTTCATATCAAATGGCTAACAATGAGCGCGAAACTTCTTATCTGTTATATAAATTACCTGTAAAACGCAGAATATATTAAAAACACGAAATTTTGTTTCACAGGTGTTCAACCACCTTAACACCAAAGGCTGATCGTTAATACCGACAATGGAATCTAAGAAGTTTTAGCATAGATTCATAAGAAATAGTTTACAAATAACGCTAACAAGCTAGCTATTACTTGGACATACGCAGAAAATACAATAAAAAAATATTTCGCGCGAGACCAGTGACGATCAGCCTTTTTACTTTCATAACGCTAATATAGGACGGATATAGTTCGAGCTGAATCAAATCGTCATCGTCTTTTGTTAACCGACTTCAATGAAGGAGGAGTTTCTCAATTCGTTTGTAAATTTTTTTTGTATGTAAGTACATGTTACGAAATTATTCTGCCGTGGACTGATTTTAAAAATTCTTTCATTATTGTATAGAAAATGATCCCGAGGTGGTCCTATAAATTTTTTATCACCAGGAGATTAGTATTTCTCCCGCAAAACTTGAAAACAGTGTAAAAGTAAGGGATTCGATGTAGGTTTTTGAAAACGATCAAATTATTTTATAGACCGATTTCTGTGTTTAATACTTTGAGTGTCTTTGACGTTCACGCCAAACTAGTGGAGTTCTTAGGGCGAAGCGAGGACGAGACGCGGCGTGGCGGCGGCGCGGCGGCGGCGGGGCGCGCCCGAGGTCGTACCACACTGAGGTTGGGCCCTGGGCAGTGAATGTTCATGTTTTGGTGATAATTTTATACTTCGAATAATATTGGATTTCGTTTAAAATTTGACCCAATTTTTATTATCATTGGACTCTATTTACATATGTATGTATGTACTACATAAAGCTGTTTGTAATTAACCACACTTTATAATTACTTTACTCGAACGTGCTTTTAAAAATGAACCTTCGATGTTTTTGAATAAAATTTTAATTCAAATTATGATACTGGAGTAAATCGAGGATAGCACGCGAACAAGCCTTTCCCGGCTCAATTTGTTTTAGTTAAAAATACCGTGTTACGTGATTGTGGTAGCGCCTGCAATTACCATTATTAGGTGGGCGTAATAAGGTCGATCGAACAAAAAATGGTGCTACGTTATTTTACAAGCCTATCCATATTAATGCAAAAGTGACTGTGTATGTCTATTTAATTTTTACCTTCTTAAAAAGTTATGTGCTGCAAGGCGCTTTGTGCATGGAAGGAAAGGAACATTTTAATATTTTTCGTAAACTGTGCAAAATACATCCTATCTGTACATTATATTCTGGGGAAGGGCAAGGTAAGTACCTAATACGATCACAAGAAAGTTTTACAATTTGAATATTTCAATGTATCCCCCAAACTTACCTGAAAGTTGGGGTTTATTCTTCTTCAAAAACAGGTCAAATCAGTAGCCAGTTTATCAAATACCCTATATCTGCAAATACGAAATAGATTCCTATACGCAAAATGAAGACACAAAATAAGGTAAATGTCCCAGGTGTAGGCCGGGTCGCTCACGTCAGATGAATCGTCACACGTTTCATCTAATTGCTGAGGCGTGAGTTCCAATTATCTTTGTGCCTCAAGGCGACATGAAAGAGACGCACCATATTGATCTACAAGCCCTCGATACACAAATGGAATAAATTGGAATATTAATTTCGCATAACAATGGTACCAAACAAATTAGATTGAGCCAGATGTCTTCCACAGATTCCCCTTATTTCCATTAATATAAATAGTTGATTTATTTTAATTGATGTCGCTTTGCTTCCCTATTGTTGTTCATGAGGTTTCAATTATTTGAGGTGGTTTGTTAATTGGTTTTCAGGTTACATGAATCACCAACGAATTTGACAGAGTTTGGTGAGACAGCGGAATAAATGGACAGTTTGTGAATTTTGAGCAAAATAGCAAGACGCAAAGATGTGAACAAGAAACCTTTACCTTGTCAGGTTGTTAATTTAAGCGTTGGAGCAAAACCCGGTTATTTAATCTAGAAGTCTAGATAATCTCATATTTTTTAAACAGCCCTTTTACTAATACTAGTAAGATTAATCTTATTAATAAACTAGCTTACCTGCTCGCAAAAAACACCACAAATACTTCAACCTTCTTATCCACCCTTTCAGTGGTGTAATTATCGAAAATCCGTTCTTAGCGATAGGTTGTGTCCTAAAAGGTACCTATCCTCTAAATTTCAGCTTTCAGTTTCAACGTTTTGTGCTGCGTGTTGTTACTAGAAAATTGTTTGTTCCTTTATAAGATGGAATATTTAGAACTCAACTCTCAGCTCTTTCCGTATCAAAAAGCCACTGGTCATTGTTCCAACAGAAATGAGGTAGGTATCAAAAGAGGAACATTGTTTTTACCAAACATGAAGGTATGAAGGCAGATATTCTTTGAAAAATAATAATCTGAAAATTAGCAGATTCTTTCACGTTGTATGCAAACTTCAGTTAACGTTATTAAAATGGCCCTATTATCTTTTTGAAGAAAACATGCCTCCGGTATTCAGTTAAACCAGGGGTATACGTACCTATTACCAGCACTGATAATATAGTATACCTACTATGTAGCGTGCCAAGTGAGGCTTCCCCTTTATAGAATAATAAATATCATGTAAGTTTCTGCATTCCTAACTTTATGATAAAGAGAACTGCCATAGATAACTAAGAAATACCATATCGTAGGAACCAACTTAGCTAGGTTTTTTACTGCCATAATATATGATTTTGCCGTGACTTTCATCAATCACCAATCTGCCTGCCAAGCGTGGTGATTATGGCAAACCCTCCCTACACGGAAGACCATCCACTCGATGGACCGACGACATCGTAGCGGTCGCAGGGAGTCGATGGATGGAGTCGGCTCAGGACCGCTATTTGTGGCGTCGTACGGGGGAGGCCTATGTCCAGCAGTGGACGTGTATGGGCTGATATGATGAACAATCAGCATAAAATAAATAGATTTTAGGCTGATTGTTAGTTTACAAAGTGACCATATAGTCTATATGTAAGCTAGCTCCTACTACAAGTATTTTATTTACGCGGAGGACACGACATGTAGAGCCCCATTGATGATAGTGAGGATGATCCTAGTTATTAAATAAATACCATCTAAAATATTAATCTGAGTATCTACCACTTTTTTAATGTTTTGTTGAGGCATACACCGCTGAAGGCGGTCCATACCTCTAAGAAATTGACACCAAAAACGTAATATTGACTAAGAATAATTCTTTTTAATTTCATGATACACCTGATATCTATTTAATTTCTTATAAATTTCAGAACTATTCTGTATTTTCTTAATTGAACCATATAATTTTATAAAGAATGTGTTTTAAAATGTTTCTTTTACGCTCTTGTGATATGGAATAAAGCTCATTTTATCTTATTAACCGACTTCAAAAGGAGGATGTTCTCAATTCGTCTGTATGTTTTTTTTGTATGTATGTTACGCGATATCTCCGCCAATTCAATTAAATTCTTTCACTATTGTATAGAAAACCATCCCGAAGTGGTCTCATACTATTTTTATCCCCAGGGGATTAGTATTTATCACGCAAAACTTAAAATAAGTGTAAAAGTAAGGAAATTTGAAGACGGTTTATCGTTTTTTAAAACACGCCATATTATTTATTATCTACAACTTTTGTTACGAGTCACCTAAAACTTATGTTACCTACTACTCTAGGCAGGTACTGCAGTCAAAATGCTGTTGAACAGGTTTAAACCACTGTACGTAACGCAATAAAAGCTCTCCACCAACGGCAATCGAAAAATCAATTCAAGTTAAAATTCACCATTCCACTGCGTCTAAATCAAGTATCGCCGAAATACGCTTATAAATCTGGCAGTAACAGTATCGCCGAACTTTTTTGTACTTTGTAACTGAGGGTATAAATCTTTGCGGCAAATCCGACATACTAATGGATTGTTCCCCGGCAAGTGGTGTGTGCCAGTTGGAATACTGCCTGTATATACTAAGGCTAGCCGCTACCCAAGATAATCTACTAAGCTGAACGCCCATTCTTGAGTAGATCGTAACTAACGCGGCCTGCTTTGAATTATCTATGTTGCAACCGCCAGCATCGTTTAGTTTAGTAGAACAAGGGCTGTTACTTCGTGTTGACCTGAAAAAGTGTTCATTGTAGTTCCGCTAAGTAAATAAATATAAATTATGTATTCAGACATTAGATACTTGATTTTTTTTGATCTCATCACAGAATTTTTTACCCAGAACTGTTAATAAATATTTTTCCTAACATTTTGAAATTAAATCATTACGATAGAAAACCATTTGGTAGGTGATACAAGGAATTTTATACCTACTGTATATGAATAACCATACTCATGACAATGCTGATTTCACGCTCAAAATCAAGCAGAGGTTTGCTTTCTTTTTATCCGGGTGGGTAAAACGGATGCGATGCCGCAGGCAGTTATGTTCAATATAATTTCCAACAAATGACAAAAATGGAACAAACGTGCATCCGACATTCGCATTTTACTTGCAAATTGCATATAGGTCCATCGATGCTGTACCACGTCGACCTTACAGGCACGGACTGCAAATAATCCTGCATAATCTGCCAATGACTCAAATCTATATTTTTTTTTACGGGCGACAAATGTGCCTTTTCATATCTCATAGGTGATAAAATGCTTTAGTGGTTTACCTTTTGGGCTACACCACATTAAAAATGTGACTAACTTTTGCAAATATGAATACCTATAGACATCCTACCATTGATCTCCATTATCATTATGGCCTGCACACTAATCGTTCGGACTGCCGGCTAGGATCATCATCACCATTGATTGGCATCAGCGTCACCATTGACCAATCAGAACGCAGATTTAAGTGCTTAACTGGCCTTATAAATAAAAGCCACTGCGGTACTCGTACATGAGCAAAAGCGAAGTACTATTACTTCGTTCCCATTGTCTATTTACTATTTTGAAAAATGAATTCATAAATTCTCCTTATCTAAGGTTCCCTATAAAAAAGTAAGGGTAAAATTGCGTGGCTGGGAGAACCTGTAATTTAGATTGGATGCAAAACCGGTAACTGGAAGTACATTTTAATCTAATCGAAGTCTCTCGAGCGAGTGGGGTTGCCAATAAATCGCTTCTTGTAACCCGGACTCAGATTTGTATTTATTCTATTAGAAAGGTTTAAGTTTGATTTTCTCCGCGCTCTGGAGTGGAGGGTGGGCGGTGCAATCTCTCAACACAGGTATCCAACAATCGCGAATTCTTATTCAGTTTCTTTACAAGTGTTTGGGATTTCCTTTCGAGAGGAAGTTTTAAGCCGGTAGTAAATTATTCCATCGACAGGTGAGGCCGTAAAGGCGAGATTTACGCCTACGGGCAACATCGGTTGAGCCTCCCTTTTGATAAGATGTATATTACCAAGCGAATAACGTTTCCTCTAAGTATCCATCAGGGATTGGCCCAAAATGGAAAGTTGTGCGCGATAAATGGGAAAACTTAACACTTTGTATAACTGCAGCACGTTTGATCTTCGAGTGATCATGAACAAAGCTTTGTTGCTTCATACAGAACAGTTATTTTACTTCAGTGAATTCGTCAGTTGTCATAAATTTTCACGTGAACATCCCAAACGGAAAAATGTACGTGGAATAAAATATGGCCTGGATTATCGAATGTCGGGATGTCGGAATATGGCGCCCGCTGTGACTGGCCGTAAGCTTTCGCCAAATAGAATCCGTTTAAAGTTGGATAGTGTTCAACTGTGATGCTGGCAGTACCATCTTCATTATTGTTATGTTATTACAAAGCACTTGGATTATTCGTAATAATAGTTTTACTTCAAGAGTCATTAGTTATGAATGAATGAGTACCTATTCAGTAACGTTGAAATGAAGAGTTCGAGTAAAACTGTAATTTATTTTTCAGCTGGCTAGAGAGCATTCTCAGAAAAATAAATCACCCGAATTTAAGCTGGAAAAAGCACTTGCGATAACTAGATGACGCCACCGATATCAGCACAAGGGCTCAGGCTACGAGCTAAATTAGAACGGGTTGTGCTGCTTTGAAAGGCAAAACTGTTAGTTAAAAGGAACTGTTGAATTTTGTGAAAGGTCGCATCGCTTAGGATGCATTTATCTACGAAGCAGGTGGTAGCGGATAATTTAGATTACCCAGCCTTTTTCGGAACATTTCATTTGTTTTATCCTTCGGAAGTCTTTTTACTTTCGTACGTAAATGAGTAAATTGTATCCCAAACGTTTTCCTGCTCGAGTCTTTATGTAAGGTATTTTGAGCACGTTTCACACAGTGTAGTTTTTATCCTTATCGCTGTAATAATACTTAAACATCCTAATCTATGGCACATAATGATGGTTTCGTATCAGATTTTGCCATTGTTTGTTGCCAGCCACCGGTTGACAGGTAAAGTCAGCAGTGCACCTTTTGTCCCAAAGTAAATGTGGACAGAGTAAAGACTCCGAAACATCGAAATCAAAGCTTCGTAACTTGCCCACTCAATTTCCATAAACAAACAGGGAAGACGCTCCTATGTTTTAATGACTCTGCTTTACAGCTTACCTAAAGAGCCAAAATAGCATACTTTACTACGGTTTTTGGTGATTCTCTGAGAAATAATTTAGAGTCTGTCGGTAACGGTTCGATTTAACGGTGCTTAATTTTAATGAACGATTTTACTAATTAGTTCAAGCGCCTTGAATTATTAGTAGAAGCGGGGTGTACGACAAGTTTTCATAGGAACCTTATTGTCGTCCGTGATATTTCCTGCTGTCCACAATCCTACAGCCTTGCCTACAGCTTCATTCCCACAGTATATAATTTTCTAAAGAAAATGCCCGGTTGTAATCCAAGTTACTTTCAAGACTACTCGTAAATACTGTTTTATGTCCATAAATATCCCAAATCCGGTGGGATTGGCGAACCTGGAAGGGTCAAGTTGTAATGTTTGTATTCTATAGCTTTTGTTTGGATTTCCTAAATTTTCCTGTAGATAGTTCCACTAACTAATGCTAGGAAGCTTGCAGCTTTATGTACACTCTACGATAAATTACCGATGCTGGAATTGGTGTAGAGCTTTGACGTACCTAGTTGGGTGCTGTAATGAAAGTTCAGACGACGGTGTTCCGAGAGGTAATCGATTTTGAAAACAATGTGTTTTGAGGAAGTTCTCGTTGGCAATAAATTTACTACTAGGTATTAAGTGAGGGGGCAGCAAAATGTGACCAGAGAGGGGAAATCTGAAACATGTGACTTAAGAGCAAAAATATTATGTAATAAAAGTGCAGAAACCATAAGGTTCCGGACCAAAAGTAATGCCGGCTGCTTACATTACATTAGGTACATTTTAAGCACAAATTTTTATGATTAAGTGGGCCATCCTACTTCTTCAATTATAGGAATAAAAAACCTTACCTTACATCAACACGAAAAATTTGCTCTACAAGCATTATACAATTTTACGGGTATTTTTCGTGTTTATTTTCCTATTTTTTCCGACGTTTCAACAGGTTTAACTGCACAATGTCTTGGTCACGGGATGATACCCGTAAAATAATATTATTAATAATACGGATAATTAATTAGATTGATTAATTTTTAAAAATATTTACCAATTTCAGTCATATAGATCTTTGGCCTCAGTCCCCACAAATAAGCTCTTTCTAAACTCTAAACAAATGTTTCCACATTCAGTAACCACTCTCTAAATTGATGAAGCATATCTAAAGTTCTGCGTAAACCATTTGATTCGTATCATCTCAGAGTTCTCCGGCCGCCGATTTGCATAAACAGATAAGGGTGTTGGCGCTAATCCACTATTGTTTCAATTGCAAGGCCATTCATTAGGAGGGACGAGCGCTCGTTATGCTAATCCTGCGCCGATTGTATAGCAGGCTGTCATCAACTGCTCAGGAAATTGCATATCGGGAATATTGGAGGAGAACTGGAGACGAGAGAGGAGTTAAGAGACAACGTCTCTCTTACATATAATGGGAATAAGACAAGAATATTTAATTATTGTGCGTGACTAAAGATATAATTATTAATATTATAATAGAAAATATTATCGACCCGCCCCGGCTTCGCACGGGTGCAATGTTCATACTAAATTATACACATTCCTCTTGAATAACTCTATCTATTAAAAAACCTCATCAAAATCCGTTGCGTAGTTTTAAAGATCAAAGCATACATAGGGACAGACAGACAGCGGGAAGCGACTTTGTTTTATTTTATGTAGTGATATATATTATATAAATATACAGCATCATCTAGCCCCAAGGTAAGTAGAGCGTGTGTTATAGGCACTAGATAACTGACTTACTTATTATATTACATAGTTTGATATAATTTTTATTATACCTAGAAAACACCCAGAACACCCAGAACAAATATCTACAAATCGTTAATATTTATGTTGATACGTTAATCGAACCTGCAACCTCCTCCTTCCCTCTCGAACACTGAGGTCATCAAAATACACTGAAGCAGCAAATAAATTGGTATATGTCTAAGTCTAGGAGAAAAATTCACAGGTTTCCCCCATATCATAGATTTCTATAAAATAATATATAAGAAATGAAAGAAAACAGAAGGATGGAAAACTGAACGTTAAAATGATAGAAAGAAAACGGATAGCGTTGATATTACCTAAATAAACAATTTCAATAGGTTTCATGGAATACCTTGAAATGTCGAAGAAAGGAGGTATTACAAAATCTATTTGCAATCAGACACTGCCCGGAAGGCTAACTCCAATCAAACTTTTCCAATCAGGCCAATTACAGTGGATACCTAGCTATTGTTTATTTAATGGATCTCAATTACCGTTTCAGAAATAGATAGGTAAGTACCTTATAAACTTATCATGGCAAAATGGGTGTGACATGAAACCAAAATAGAGTTTAAAAGCATCTTGAACATTGCTATTTTTGATGATGATTCTTTTAGATATTTAGGATAAATAAGACGAATCTCACGACGATATTACAGAGGTTAACTATTTATTGGCCAAAATTTTGAAGATGTGAGGATGTGTGTCACGTGACTATGCCAAACTACTTTTTAATATTTACAAAAAACACAAAAAAATGCAAAGTCGCTTATTTGAATAAGTACACAGGTATAATACGTTACACGCTGAACGAAGAGACGACAAAAGTTAAAACGGCGGCGTAGTCTCTTCGCCCGCCTTCTGACACGACATTATAGTAGAACTTATGACTTAGGTATGGTAAAAAAGTACTTAAGGCTTAGAAGCTTAGGATACTAATATGTGGGTAGTAAAAACATTTTACTAAAGCATTTTATTAATAAAACTTTTAATAAAACCATTTTATTAAAGCATTTTTAAAAGCGTTTTCTTAAAGCATATTTTTTTGTTAGAAGCTGCAGGCGGAAGCTAAGCAAGTTAAAAATAGGGAGCACAGGACCCAGTTGTTCTGAATAGAACAATTGTACAGGACAGTGGGAATAAGCGTCAGAACCAGGCTAAATACTAAATAAGTACCTGCCACGACATAAAACCAGGCTTCTAAGCTTGTGCGTTCTTTACACGGCACGTGCGAAGCCGCGAGAAATTTAATCGAGAGCGATGTAGGTGGCGGCCGCATTACGAAGCAGCATCATGCGCTGACGCGGATCGATTGGTACGGTCTATCTACACGCTTGCACGCAATACCTCCTGCATATTACGGTAACAAACCTATTGTGCTAACTGGTAGTTAAGAATAAGAACAAGGAAATCTTTATTTGTAGCTAAAATGCCAACTAGTTTGTTACAGTTGTTGGTAAGTTTGGTATAGTTGTTAAGGGTAATGGTGCATACATTTGTGGCGACACCTGCCGATTGAAGAAAATCGTGTTGGATTTCTCGACCCGACCCGAAGGAAAATATTACTCGACCAGACTAAGGCCTGCCGACGGGTGTAGCGTCAGGATGATGATGACCCGAATAATTTCTTTCCCGTTTTGATTGTTTCATACACGATGATGAGCACGAAGATATCAATATTACGTCATCAGATTACGTCATGTTTTTGAATACCAGAACCTTTTATGTGACATACGTAAAGGTTCCGGTATTCAAAATGATGATTACGTCATTTTTTTGAATGCCAGAACCTTTTAATGTGAGTTACATAAAGGTTCCGGTATTCATAATAATGACGTAATATTTTTGACTTATAAAAATCTAAAGTTTGAATATTTCTTGTCAATCCTTCTTGAATGTACACGAAATTATTAATCCGGTCAACAGTACCTACTACCGAAAGAAAAATAATAATCAATGATCCAGTCAACAGAATAAGCCGAACTGTTACACAGACAAGAAGCGAATTATACCACCGCGGACTTATGTAGGTACATCATGAAGACATTGCATTTACCGAATGCGTTTCGGCTAATTTATGACACTGCAACTACTAAGTTGCAGTGTCATCAATTAGCCGAAACGCACGCAAGTGTTCGCCAATGCCCCTTAGTACGTCCTATTCAAGCTAATACACACTGACCCAATAAAGACGGTGTCCAATGAACTCTCCGGTTAAAAATCCAATTGTATGCGGGTCGGGTCCGGCGGCAGCTGCGACCGCATTAAATATCGGCGAGCTCTCAGACTGGGAAAGCCGGAGGTTCTGAAAAATACGGAATGAAACAGCCTTTCAAAGTATGAAAAGTGCAAAGGAAAAAATCATGCATTTCTAATATAAAATTATAGCTAAATGTTTTCCTAAAAAATTTTAACAGAGGCTCGAAAATTATAAGCTTTTTCAAAAGACACTATGGAGATAAAAAGATCTCCCAACAATCCCCAATGGATCAACACAATTACCAGTCCTGTCTCAATGGGAAAAAGTGGACCAAGAAAAAACGGTGACGGGCAATTCTGTACATGTTAAAATTAAGATTCCAGTTTTATCAAGGGGCGAAACTGGAATAAGCCTCTAGTAGGTACTGCCGGCCCATTGCAATTTTTTTATTGGTAAAGCGTTTGACCACCATTACACTAGAGAAAGTGAAGATATGTGTCTTTTCCGAAAATCTGTGCATTTTCGATTTTGGGTAGATCAATCATCATGTTTGTCACACAATACAAATGAGATAATTTGATAGTTTTTAAAACCTCAAAACTGACCTTTTTATTTCTTATTATTTATACTTTTTTAAAGTTTTTCGGGATACATAATAATCTTTCCCATAACATTTTTAAAGGACTATCTCTGGATCATTCTCTATCAATAGCGAAAGAATCATCCAAATCGGTTCATAATTACGGAGTAAACGACAAACATATATAAAATGTTAAAAAAAAATAACATACATACATAAAACATAGAGCCTCCTTCTTTTTGAAGTATGTTAAAAAGTAGACTATTCGTGCTTATTCGTGGCGTTTTTTGGCTACGGCTCGTTGGTGACTATTATCTTTTAGCCTTCTTTTTCTAATATCGACTGAAATACGTATAATTTTACATTTGACGTATACCTGAACGCTTTATTTTCATGTTATCCAGCATGGCGTAAAGCCGGACACAAACAGCCCTAGTGCGGTCATATTGGTCAGGCGACTCGAAGCGGGTCGAATGGACGGTTGATGAAATGCCTCGCTTCTCATTTTCACAGCCACATGTGCTCGTTGCAATATCTGACGGATTTACGACTTTTGATTGGATTTATCTCTATGATGCAACACTTTTTCATTTATAGTTCGAAGCAATCTCAAATGTACCTCATATACCTTTTGTTTCTTTTACAAGTCGCACAAAAATTTCGTTTGATCGTTAATTTGATAGCCTGAGCAAGGGAATCATGACAAAACATGGCGAGCACGATAAATATTAGATAAGGCCAATATACATGAACATCATCATCATCATCATCAGCCCGTACATGTCCACTGCTGAACCATAGGCCTCCCTCAAACGGTGCCACGAATAGCGGTCCTGAGCCGCCTCCATCCAATCATATAATATAATATAATCCATACATGAATATAAAGCAAAAAAAGCGAATGCAAGAGTTTTTTAGAGGAAGCAATGAACAATGGCGTAAACTGTAGCTTTTAATTTGTGATCTATCAAATCTATATATATATATGCATTGTAAATATGCATTGTATTTTAAGCTGAAATAAACGCATTGAATTTAGAAAATATTAATAAAATATCATATACGAGCTTAGTTCTTTTTGTACAGACATATTATTTCTGGGACAAATCACCATAAATTCAGCGGCTATAATGCAAATAGACTAGATTTTTTCAGCACTTTAATACAACGCGCCATCCTTACATAACGTGAAACTTTTCAGCTTCATGTGGCATTTTATTTCCAGCTGTTATTAGTTTTGCGTGTTGGTATTCCCTGTATAATTATACACTCTATACAGTGTATTTCATACGTGTCTGTGATATGTAAACATCGTCGCCAATAAATAATATCTCGATGGAGGTTTATCATGAAATTATAACATGACAAGTATAACTATTTGCGTAGGTACTTCTGTATTTACATATAAATTAGTTAGAATGAAATTTGTTTTATGACAACGCTGCACGAACTTTTCAAGTATAATGGTGGTTTTCAACTATCAGTATGCCGGATGCCGTAGTAATAAAGAAAACCACCATTATCAATATGCCGGATACCGTAGTAAGAAACAAAAGCACCACTATCAATGTGCCGGATACCGTAGTAAGAAACAGAACCACCACTATCATCACCATCATTGGCCTTTAACATCCATGACCATGTAATTATTCTTTGTTTTTCGCACTTACGTTGATGATTTGTAAGAATACCACCAGTATACCCTTTCGATTATACAGAATGCTCTGCAGAACGAAGATTATTACAAAATCTTTAAATAACTCTTAATAATAGTTGAGAGGCTTGAAGTTATCAAACTATTGCACTTGGTTCCACCTAACCGATGTTATTCCAAGGTACACGTTCTGCCGTTTATCTTGTATATAATTATCACTTCACTTTCTTGTTTCACAGCTTGCTAAGTTCTTAGGATGGTCAGTGTATAGTAGACAAAATCCTTTATGATTATGTGCCCTTTCTAAATAAGTTTATGAGTTGCAAGTAGGGTAGCTTACATTGTTTCAAGACTTGAACTATGTAGATATGAAGTAACTTTGCTAAGAAACAAAGTTTCAGATCCTGCTCAAGGAATACCAAAAGCTTTTGGAACTGGAAACAATGTTGAATTTAAAGCTCTCTTGCTACGCTCTACATTACGAGCTACGTATTTTATTAGCTTCTAGTCTGCTAAATATATTTTCTCACAAATGAACCAAAATGCCTTTCGTTGACTCTCAATTATATTTGGTTAACGACTGTAAATAAATCAAACTGAGTTTTAAGACAAAGGACGCGCGTGCTATTCTGTCTCGTCTCGTCCACATTAGTGAGTCCAAAAAAATACACATGGACCGAAGATAAAATAGAAAGATTTATTTGATTTTTAAATTTCGCTTGGACGCGCAATCTAAAAACTAACGGACCAAAGTTACCCTAACCTCTAATTCTAAAGTATACATCACGCAAATTTTGTATGTATCACGAAGGTCTAGAGAAAACCTTCAATCTTGTCTTGAGAGATCCAGCTAACTACAAGCTGGAATAACAGAATCAGCGAGTTCCAAATATTACCGGTACAAATGGAATGGTTCTAAACCTGGAATGACACAAAAAACTTTATTTCAGCACAAAACGCATGTGATGCCGCGGGTCGAAGCTAGTTGGAAATAAAGCATCAATTATGAATAGATGTTTGCAGTGCCCTCTTCCTAACTCTGTGTCTGTAGGCCTTTGTCACAATATTTGTCTTACCGAACTCACTTCTCGGGATTTCACCGTTACACATCACTTCAGACTTGCCACTTACCTACATGTGTCCTTTCATTGTATGTGTTTATGCAAATTGATAGATGTCGGCTGGAAGATTGATCTTGAGAAACGTTATCTAAAAATAAGAGTCGGTCAGGTAAATTTTCAAACCTAGCAAAATTATCTTCTCTTGTTTTTATACAATTGTTTTATCCACGATGAAGTCACAAAAGGCCTCCAGTATACGAAATACAAAAGAGAATCGCATCAGTTTAAAAAAATCATATCCATTTGATAAATATTTTCTTATCAAACAAACTGAATCAAGAAATATTTATTGGAATTTAAAAAAAAATAGACCAGATAATATAAGAGAAGAGGAAAATATGTAAAATATTTAAAAGAACATAAATCTGTTCGAAGTACAACAACATTGTCGAGCACGATGTTGATTAGAACCCTTTATCGCTAACAAGATCCGTCTAACTTTACCAATTCGGGGGTCGACAAATCGAAATCGGTTTTAGCAAAACAAGTATTAATTTTGTATCGGGATTCCGGTGCTGGGCGGGCGGCGCGCAGTCTGCGAGCGCTAGGCGGTTCTCCCCCGCCCCGAACCGGGCCAGTCGGTCCCGCGTCGCCGAGGAAGCCCCACGTCTCCCCTCGCCGCACTTTTCCTCTCACCTTCCTCATCAATATCACGATACAACGATCACAACACTACACCTGCCGAGTCACGTGTTCTCCCGCGCTCTCTCACTATGCTGTATGCACCTATTGTAAATAACGACGCGTAAACGTAAACTTGCTTCTGATTCCGTATTCCTAGTGATGCCGCTGTGTAATTACTGATATTCGATTGTCAAGTGGATTGTAATTGTGGATACTGTGCCGTCCGACCCAGATTATGAGGAATATTTCTTATAAAGGTACTGAATACGTTTGTTTTCCGCATGGTTCGTTTATTTGATTGTATGGGAGTCAGCTGAAGATGTTATTTTCCTTAATAGACGTAATTCGCTTACGGTTAAGCTTTTATTTTCTTTTAGCACGCATCTTTTTCGATCGTCGATTCGGTTAGAAATATCGTTGTGTATCTTTACTTATTAACATCCTGCTTTTGAATTAACTAGCATGTTTATCTATAACCTATGTTTATTTTGTATAATAAGTGATATCGATAGAGTTATGTAGAGGTGTTGAGAATGTGTAAATGTTAGCAAATAAAGGGTTTCTATATTTTTCAGAGAGTACCTGTACTTACGTACTTCTATCCTAAACTTCTACTACTCATTAGCAATCTCTAGGCAATTATTTGACTAAATTGAATAACAATTCAATTTGTATCAAGATATAACTAATCTAACATAAATAAATAACCACAGAGCCTCAAGACGAAAGTCTTTCATCAATGTGTGTTGCCAACCTACGGATCCGAGACGTGGTCGCTAACTATAGGCCTCGTTCATAAGCTCAGAGTCGCTCAGCTGGCTATGAAGAGAGCTCTGCTTGGTGTTTCTCTACGTGACAGAATTTGGAATACCGAAATCCGTATAAGAACCAAAGTCACCGACATAGCTATCAGAATTAGTGTGCTGAAGTGGCAGTAGGTAGGTCATACAATACAATACAATACAAAACTCTTTATTGTACACCACAAAGACAAATAAAACACATAGACATTAACATAAACAAGTACAATGGGCGGCCTTATCGCTAGGTCATCATATGTATGTAGCTCGCAGAATTGATCCCTGGGGAGTAAAGGTTATCGAGTGGCGGTCACAATGCAACGCGAAACGGAGTGTTGGGAGACCATCCACGCGGACCGATGACATCGTAGCGGTCGCAAGGAGTCGACGGATGGAGGGGACCGATATGCGTCGTATGGCGACTGGACATAAGCCTCCCCGGCTTATGTCCAGTGTATGGGCTGATATGGTGATGATGAACATATATAAATGAAGATTTTTATATGAGCTCACCTAGCCCTAATGATGATCAACTTACAACTTAAGATTATAAAAAAATACTACCTGACCCAGTCGCGATTTCATTCGCGTGGACTTTAGGGTAAAAAAGCTTCTCAAGATCATCATAGGGTTTCACCCTATTGAAAGACCCCCATTTAAACCAATATAGGCGTTGTTTGAAAATTCCTGAAACACATTTTTATTTTATAATTTCTTTGATATATTCAGAAAATTTCAGGTAATTATCATATTTGAAGCCAAATTACTAATCTCAAACTTTAATAACCTGTTTTACCTCATTTTATGGAATATTATGAAAAATCCTGAAACACGTGTTTAATAGTTTTATATTATTAGTATTCTTTGAGAGTTTCAAGCAAATCAAGTCACTGGTTTAAGAGTTACAAAAAACCCAAAAAAACTACAACCCCCCTTTACACCCCTTAGAGGTGGAATTTCCAAAAAAAAAAAGCTTCAATGGTTTGGGCTGGGCGTTGTCGTTTAGAAAATCGTTTATTCTTTTATACTCGTATATAAGATTTATCCAGCGGCGACGGATCGCACACACTCTGATGCGTCTCAGTCTACCTTCGACCACTACACCACAGAGGTTCCCAGTTTTCTAAGACTTGAAGGATGTAAGAATTAAATTTTTTATCGACACGTAATCTGTCAGCTCAATAAATATCCATGCTGTCGTTAGTCTCGGTATTTTTCGAGCCGATAGATTCGCATCACATTATTAAAAAGAAGGAGTCTACGAAATATTGCATTCTTTCATTCAGTCAAGAAAATAAAAGCGAGGACGCAGCCTAGGTGGTTCGATTTACGATGCCGCGAAATTATTATTTTTAACAGTTTTGAATATTTTCTGTTTTACATGGAATAAAACTAACGGAAAAGCAGTTTTCCACAAACCATTTTACCATTGTACCTAAACCATTTTATACGAACCCACGTTTTCACAAACTCCGATTCAATGATACTTTGAAACCATTTGGTAGATGAGAGATTTATTACTAGAATTAACATTATATAACCAAACTATTTGTTTGATTTACGGCAAACTATTCCCTGCCAGGTTTATTTCTTTCTTACAGACCGCAAAAGATTATAATAAACAAAATATAATTGAATTTCGCGGCATCGTAAAACAAACCACCTTAAGCTGACCTTTCGACTATCATGGCTGCCCTCTTATGTCAAGAGTCTTCTCAACAATTTACTCAGACCGTTCGATTTTGTCTCAATGAGTTTGTGACTTTTTAAGTTACAGCAATGAAGCCTCTTGTAAGTCGCGTACTGACCATTGTTCGGGGCGTAATATAACGTATTACACAGCGAGCGTTCGTTCAGGCAGAACGGAGTTAGAATTTTAACGAATTTTTGACGTTACATGCTCGCTACGAATTGTACGTTACGGACATTACGCCGCGTAACCGGTGACTGACTTAGGTATGTATAGTTTACTAGCTGAACCGACAGACGTTGTCCTGTCATTCAAGTCAAACAACTGACAGTTATTTCAAACGTGCTTTGCAAAGAGTATATGACGCTGGGGCTAAGGTTAAAAAAGTTTATAACAAACGTAATCGTTAAGTTTTCTTAAATTTACTAAGTTTTTGCGCAATTTTTTTATGTATGAACCTTCTACGAAATATTTGAAAACATTTAAAATAAAGATGAATGAAATCGGTAAAGCCGTTCTCAAGTTATAAGCCTTTCCAGGAGAAATAGAGGTTAATTTTTATATATATAGATTAATATTGAGCTACGGCGAATAAATTTACATAAACACAGTTATCTTACATAATATGAATCCAGCGTTGCTTATTATCTATAGAACAATTTTTCCCAAAAAATATAGTTATTCAAAACTGACATAATATTTTTTCTCAAAGCGCCATGGTATACGCGCATTCCAATTTGTACTTTATTTCATCACTTTCTGTTCTAAATTCGAATTAGCTTGCGGTGAGTCATTTCACCCAACTCTGACCCTTGAAAGCTGACGTGGTAACCATTCCTACCTGTACCAATAAAAAAACTGTTTTACGCATACCGTAGGTACTTGATTTCTTCTACCCTGGTTAAACTTCGCTTTATAATAGGGAGCTGAAATTTGGGGTTTGACTCTATTCAAAATGTCATTTGCACACTTAAAGGTGCTCCCTAACCTTGAGCATCGTCAATGTAACAAAGATTGGTTTGCGAGCATTGCGTTGCTCCTTACTGACAAGAATTTGGTAGGTAATATAACAATCCAACAAGAGTCGACTTTGAGCTTTCTGCTGTAGAGGACTCAGTTGTTTGTACAATGTCCGACGGAGCTCCCATTACAGACTGTGCACTGCAATGCTCGGTTCTTCTCCCTATATGAATGTAATGCTCGAATCTGAATGTTACATTACAGGCGAATGCTGGCGATGAGGGTCGCGCCGGTATAAAACGATTTTTTCTAAAATACTCCCGTGAAATTGTGAAATGAAATTGTAATCGCACTGATAAGTTAGCAGAATTATTTTGTTCTACATAATGAATGGGTGACTTTTCGTGATTTGACTGAAAATGGCAAACGGTAACAAGCACGCAAAATTAACCAACGATTTCCAACGTTAATTCAAATCAACTCGCATAGCGATTTTTGTCTAGTTTAGACAAAATGACGGCAATACACGTTCACAGCTGGACATAAGCCTCTTCCATACGACGACGCAAACAGCTTTCCTGAGCTGCCTCCATCCATCGACTCCCTGCGACCACTACGATGTCATCGGTCCGGATGGTCTCAAATCACAGCGTATCGCTTACACTATTTAAATTATATTCCTTCAATTCAAATATTTTAAACAAAGTAATTTATTAGTAAATTAGCAATAAAGTAATTTATAAAGTGATAATTACCATGATTTGAGTTCTGACCTTTCTAATATTTCGGCATGTTTCAGGCGCCATGATCACGGAACAAATCTAGATAATATTGGAAAGCTCAAAACTTAAATCTTGGTAAATATCACGTTATAAATGACTTGTGTTAATAAACATGATGATTTTAAATAAATAGGTACACAAAGTTCTCTAATTTATCCTTAACAAAAAAACACAAAATTGTGTACCTACTTGTTCATAAAGTTAGAAGGAACATGCTCGTAATAATAAGTTATAGTAGTTATGCTTGCATTTGTGAGTCTTGAGGAGGTACTGGTCCGATTATAAAAGTTCTTCCTTTTTACTTTTGACATTATGAACAAGTACGAATGGTGTATTTTGTATTTGTTCATAATGCATTTGTAATCTGAAGGAAAGTGGCATAGTAATAAGTTGGTCTTTAACCAAGACAAAAAATTGGTGTACGAAGTTTTGAACTTGTTCATAATGTTAAAAGTGGCATAACAAGTAAAGTCGGTGTTTGCATTTTCCATTGGACCAACTCCCCTCTAGAAGTGAGTTGCTGTACTTGTCGATCTTAAATATTATATTATCTAGATATTATGCAACATTTTGAACACTCCTCAACCTTCTGGCTTTACTTTAGTTACTCTCAACAAGGGGTCTGCGAAGTTCTGAGGATACAGACACAATAATTTGCTACTTTTTTTTATATATTCTACGAACGAACACTGTATGAAAGGATGGAAAGGAAACGACAAAACAAAAATAAACCAAATCAAATCTACTTTATACTCCCGCAAACGTTCACCCCGAGCAGCGCAATGCGTACCTCTAAGCGGTTTTAGATCTGCAAATCTTTTTAAATCACAAAAGCCAGTCGTCAAGATCGCTTGTAGAAAGAGAAAAAGAAAATATCCTGTCGGAGCAACGCAGATGCTCGGATTTGGCGGCAAGTTTCCAGCAAATCCGAAATGAAAACATACTCCGGATGTAGGCCGCCCTGTCTTCGCCGCAAGATAAATTCAAAAAGGATTCTCGCCTCCCACGCATTACCTTCTCAATGGGGATTAAAACTTCATTTTGGGCGAAGGTCTAAAACTTCACGGTGAACGCGGTTGATCCTTTTTAATTATGAATATTTACACGACAAAGATCGTTGCCTAAAACAGTTATTTTGGATTAAAATTTCGCGCAAACGAGCCATATTAAAATTTATTGAAAAACATCGGCGGTGTTTAAATAACTTTTTGTGGCGCGATTGTTGTAAGTAAGCCACTTTCCTTTATCTTCAGGGTAGTCGGTGGTAGGCACCCGGTTTGCAACGTCCCGTATTCCAAAGCCACTTTTTGTAAGCGATATTAATATTTCCGACCATGCGTAAAGTTTATTGTTGCAACAATTTGACCTTTATTACTCCGTGATTAGGTTCAAGTGTGGATTCAGTGGGGATCCAACCGCCCCACATCCGGGTCGACCCACTTAAAAGCACTTAGGTTTACGGTAACTTAGTGACCGTAGAAGATTACTTACCGTATAAACATTGTCTGATAATAATTTTATTTGTTCTATCTTTGCAAGATTAACACAAACCTACTCGTACCCTTCAGAGGTTTTATTTACTTAATTGAAATGATGGGGCGGGTGAATTGAAATCATGGGGTGGGTACCGATTTCCGCTCAGGCAAATTGACAGAGTTATGGCGCTAATTAGGAAAACGTAAAAATCAACATGTTATACGTACATATGTATTTGTTGAAAAAACGGTAAATACTCGTATATCAAAGTTTTACTAAAAATTACGCGAAATATGTTCTTGGTCTTTTCAGCATTAGTCAATTTGTGTTTTAGCAGATTCGAGCACCCGATCCACTATGTAGCAGTCACTTTAAGCTCCAGGTAAATATCAAAGTAGTCAAACTGTGCTCCAGACAGTCCAAGACCGACCCAAATATCATTCGTTAACATCACGTTCGATGTAGGCTACACAATAACGTTATTTTCACTAATTTGACATGAATGTTTCTAATTACTGGACGTCCAAATTGGGGCAGCACAGGCTTTTGTACATTCAATACGTGATAGGTGAGACACACAAAAAGCTCTAACGATGGGCATAGTGGAAATACGTAAAGGGACGACACGCCGTGTTTCAGTGAAAGGTTGAGGTTTCAACTCCCGGGTCATGTACGAATTTCTCTACCTACCTAAGTAATTGCGAAGTGCGTGGCTATAATGTATATAGGACTTATTAAGTTTAAATAAGAACTAGCTGCTGCCCGCGCCCTCGCCCGCGTTTTATCGGGATAAAAAATAGCCTATATGTTATTCCAGGTCCCAAACTAGACCATATAATATATAGGCTATTTTTTATCTAGATAAAACGCGGGTGAAGGCGCGCGCAGCAGCTAGTTTATAATATTAGTAAGATAATTACCACAGTCATAATTTTCAAGTATTCAGAAACTGGAAGAAAAATACATTTGATTAGCTTCAATCAAGCAAGCACAAAATAACTTGATCTCTTTGATGTTGAGTTTTCCAAATAAACGAGCCCTTAAAATTTTCCTTATCTTTTCAACCGGAAATCTACTTTGTATAATATTTCAGAGACTGCTACAGCTACTTAATAAAATGGCTAATTAGACTATATGTATATAACAACGAATAGTCTACGACTTTAATTTGATGATAAAATTATCTCATTATTAATTATAAAAATTATTAAATGGATCGCTTTTTTGTGTGGCTTTAATATAAAGATCTCTTTTTAATAATATGACGGGAAACATTATTATTTTTTGTCTCGTTTTTAAAGCTTGCGGTTGGCGGATGATCAAAGTAATAAAATTAAAAACTTATTACGCAATATCAGAAGCTAATTATAACTTTTTCTTTGAAGCCGACTAAAAGTTTGTTTTTGTCGTAATTTGTTAATTGCTTTTTATTTAGGTATCGTCTAATCTATTCCTCTTCTTCCTTAATTTGTACATAAAATCGGGCGCTTCGCCAATAAGGAAATAAGGAAAAGACAACTGCTTAGAAAGAAGGTCTATAAAACGATGACCATCACGAGTATCTCTTGAAACAAACGGCGTTATCAAATCACTGCACCCGACTTAAAGTGTCGGTAAAATAGAAGGGGGCGCTTATTGCCCCCTCCAGCCCCCAAGAAAGGGGCGAACTCTGTGCCCGCTTTACCAAAAACTATCGAGCAAAGCAGGAATTAGTGTGAAACTGTTTCAACTTTAAGAACTATTTGTTGGTGTGGATAGAGGAAACAATTTTAGCATAATGACGGCTAGAATCGTCGGAGTTAAACACCCGCTGCCACTCGCTGGCACAGTTTCATTAGACGAGCGAAATGAAAAACTTGTTGGACTTCTAATATGCATACGGAAGTCATCTGTAAACTAATATTGCATATGAAACCGAATAGCTAAATATTAGCTACCTATTTCACAATCTATGAAACTAAACTAAAGGTTCGCAAAGATAACAAACCTAAGTAAGACCAGACAGTGGAAGTGGTATTCAATTTGTTAACATTATTGATAGTTATCTTCGTTATGATTTGATATCGCAATCAAGATGGTGAGCCATCCCTCATTTTTATCGGGAATCTACCAGAGATCGTGTTTGCTAGCACTTGAATCAGAGATCCATTGTCATTGAAATTGGAAATTAGAATTCAATTTATTCTGAACGAATGATCGATCGAAATTTCGATACGAATGCTTTCCCGGAATAAAAGAGACCTACCGCCAACTGTATTTTCTATGCATATTACATTAACATGGATAAAAAAACTTGGATTCTCGATTTTACATCTCAGTCCGTTTTTATCCACGGAGTTACTGAGTTCGTCAGAATTAAACAAGTATTTTCTCTTTTTTAGCAGCAAAAATTGTGCAATTTCGCGTGTGAAATAGTTAATTACAGATTGGTGAGATGAGCTGAGTGGTTGTTATCGAATAACTGAGAATTAATGAGCTCAGCGTCGTATTGGATGTAGGGTTGGAATTTTCATTTTAATCTTCATTGTTTCAGTTTTTAAGTTGTCTTTTCACTATAGCGGATTTAGAGACTATGAGCATATTGAGTACCTGTTCCTTACCATCATCAGCCCGTATACGACCACTCATGAACATAGGCCTCCCCCAAACGACGACGCCACGAAAAACGGTCCCGAGCCCCGCGGCCGCTACGTAATTCTTTATTGAAGCAAATAATACATTGCATGAGCTTATATACTTTAAAAATAAGATAGGATATGTATATAGGCACTGAAAAAGAGTTTTCTTCCAGCAAGCCTTACAATTATAGGAGAGGCGATGGAACATGTAGAGAAGTGTACAAACAATTAGTAGAATAACAAATAAACTGACAATTAAATTAATAATATGTAGCCATATTTAAAGTTATTCATATAATATTAGGGACACTAAATTACACAGAAAAAATCCACACCAATTCAATAGTATTGCATAACTGAACTATAATAGCCCTGAGGAAAATTTTGAGGCAAATTTCCCCATTGTTCTTCACGCACCGCCGTATGGTGTGGCGTTTGAATATTTCATGCTCGATAATTTATTGCATGATTTAGTACGGGTATGGAGCCTACAAGATTTCTGGTCCTACTGCACCGCTATACGATAGTTTATGTAGTTTTTTTAAGGCGCGGTTGTAAATCAAAAACTTTGCAAAGTAAGGAGTTTGCGTCAATATAAAATGCTGTTGAAGTTATAGTTCCGGTTATTACTGATTACATCGCTTAGGTTTCAAAAAGAAAATAACTATAGGTAAGCAAGTAATTAATATAAAATTATGTTGACAAAATCCGCCTCATTTTAACTGTAACTCATTTTAACACGTCCGATTTCAACGTAAAGTTTTATAAAAAAACTAATAATGAAATATTTACTTACCTAACCGTTTACAAATGCCATCAAGTATAATATATCGCCCGTATACTAATTTAATATACAACGTTGCTCCTACTATAAATCCTATTGTTAGGGCTTAATTGAGGCAGATTTAGACCAAATGGGAGGACACACGATAAGCAGAGAAACATATTTCTCCGTCCACTATCTGGCTTGCCGTAATAACGCCATTTGTGTGGAACACCTATTTAATAGCTGCTTTTATAGGAAATGGGCTAACGAATAAAGTCGACCGTCTCAAGGAAAATCCTCGGAGAACCTATAATTCAAGTTAATAGAGTTTTGGGACTTTTTCACGATCGAATTTAAGACCGTGTCCGAGTTTTTTATTCATTTCCAGTCATTTTTGACTAGAGGTATATTAAAAACTTCGTGATGGGAACAAATTAACATGAACTGAAAAACTCCGGCCAGATTTTTTTTAATTTTTACTGTGTGACTATGATAAAGTTACTATAGAATGTTGTATTTTACTACCGCAACACCGATTCTGTATAATGCAGCTAATTAATAACTCTGAAATAGTAAAATTATCATTATTTTGTTCTTATGCCTAGAGCCGGAAACTTTTCTGGCGCATAACAGGAAGGAAACTATTGCCAACGTTTTTATTATTTTACACAAAATATTCAACAGCACACACTTTCAATAGACAGAACCAAAAGAGGAGACTAGTACTTTGCGAGAACCAAGGATTACGCGACAACATTACCTTCTGTGGCAGCATTTTAACCCATTGTTTTGTTTCTGCAGGGCAAAAGCCTGCCTGTATCATTTTAACATTTTTCACGGCTTTTATTTCTTTTATTAGGTAGTATAAATAAATATTAAAAGGCCTTTGCATCTGTGAAAGATTATTTAAGAAGCATCGCGGCGTAAATTTACAAGAAGTTACATATGTTTTTGACTGTATTTTTTATTATTTTGACATTATAGCCAAAATAATAAAAAATACTAATAATTCGGTTTTTTTTGCTCAGAATATTTTGTAATTACTTAAGTAAATTAAATTTAAGTTCATGGAACTACGCAATTTACCAATTTTACATTATATGCGTTATCAAAAACCGATTTGGGTTACCGTGTCATGAAAGCTAAAGCCAATATTTTGTTCCATTAGGGGTGACACGTTAAATACAGGGTGTGCATATACACCCTTATCGGTAGGAATCAAAATGGTTTTGTAAACTTTGTCACGGAAACCGAGTAGCTTATTCTGAGGAAAAAAACTGTTGTTAACTTTTATTAAAAATAATAAGGCTTGAAATGGTATCTCCTATTTTTTATTTTATGTAGTAACCATATTTGAGGTTATTGTTATTATAGTGCGTAAGCACGGGCTATCTCAAGGAAATTAAAAGTTGGTTAGCGCAGTCCCGTATTGAGGGGAAGGTTCCGCCGAAATCGTAAGTTTTTGGGGTACCATTTAACTTCTGTAACCATATTTAGAAAAAATATATCTATCCACCTATTTACGTTATAACTGTGCTCCATATCTTCATATCAAGTTATTTACGGCACGTATCTAAGCGTACGATCTCGATAGCTTAATTCCACTTCACAAAATCGAGTCTTCATTTAAATTCTGCGAGAGCTTTGATTGTTCATGCGATATAATATCTATATCGTCTCCGATAAAGCTCAGAATTGAGAGTCGATGCGTGACAGAGGCCTACTTTACATTCGGATCTGCTCATTTCCTTCTCGGGGCAGCCATTAGCAAAACAAACAGGACACGAGTTTTGGTGACACCTGTGCCTTAACATACTCGGGAACCCTTCCGGCGATGTGTCACGTATCTGGTTTCTGAGATCATTTATTTTGTTTGGATATCCTATTTAGATAAAAGAAAATGGGCTTTGAAAATATGTAGCAATAAACGTCTTGTTTTGCGATTATTATTATTGGATTACCTATAGGCATATTTTATTCTGGGAACGCTTTTTTGGTTCAAATATCAAAGTGCTTTATTTCCTTTAGACCTGACAGGAATCTTGGACACGTCATGGAATTCAAATTACATTAAGTACCTAAAACTAGGAAATAAAGTGTTCACTTTTATTTTTGTTCCCTTTTTAAGGTAAAGTAAAGAAGCGAACAAGAAACCTTTACCTTGTTAGGTTGTTAGTTTTCGAGTTGGAAAAAAACTCGTCCCAAGCTTTTTTATCTTCAAAGAAAATTTTAGATTTTGTAGTCAGCCTTTTTACAAAGGATATGTTTGACCATTTATTTTAATTTATTCATTGATAAAAATTTTGCAAATCACTTGGGGTTTTGTTGTAGAAGTGAATTGAACCCTTTTAAATATAGTGGGGTTGAGCTCTCTTATCATTTCTTCTTTACTGATGATAATTAAGCCTTTATACGATATACTGTGCAAAGATGTTTAAACATAGAATCTGACCAAAATTTTAAACTTCTGACACGAATCGAGCTTGAAATTTATAATACGCGAGCGAAAAAACAAGCTATGGTGTGTAAGTAGTTTGTATGCCCTAGTGACCTCACCCCATCCTCGTATTTCAGCGTTTATTCAAAGACATGTGCAAGGTAGGTACCTACGTGAAGGCTCCGACACCCGACCTCCATCAGAATTTCCTTACCAAATTTCCTACGAGACTTGAAAACTGAGACATTTTTCAAAGCCATGCAACCTGAAACTTTGGCATGGATAATGATTTCTATATAAGGTTTGTCGTTTGGTACTTACATGTATTCTTCGGAGTTTGGATAACGACACAATTAGGGAAACATGCTACTTTTGACCTTAGGCTTTTTTCTTTTTTGTGAAAGCATATCAATTTCATTTCTTTGAGATCTATCGCACTACTTGGGCTATCCATATTAGTATTTATCAATAAAGTACCCGCTTTAGCAATCTATTTCTTATGTTATTTGTCAGCCAATAATAATGACATAAAACTTTTATTATTTCTTTATGTTACAAAAAGTTTCGAAACTTGATATTTCTTTCATCAAAATCAAACAAGCCGAAGAAGTTGAAGTGTAAGGTACGGCAAAAACTTGGAGAGGGAAAATCTTCTTACATAATATTATGAAAACTTCAGCATATATTGGCCTTGTGCGTTGTTCAGACCCGGGCAGTAAATCATTTTAATAATTGATCCCGGCTGAAATATTCATGAAGTTCCATCTGAAGGTAGGCAACCGAGAAAAACGGATGAAAAATGTTTCGCACCCGCCAATATTTTACTATTTTTGACCGTTTCAAAGACAGGAAGTTTCCTTTTAAAGCTGTTTTGAATAAATAAAGAGTCAAAGTCAAAAAAGGGATGTTTTTGGGTAAGGTCATCGACTTGTTGACTAAAGAAGTTCCTCAGTCGCGTTTACCTTCTGAAAACCAGCGCAGTATTGTACAATTATTTGCCCAATACTGCATAATGCTGAGATAGGGACCCTTTTTACCCCTTTTTTTAATAATTGTTAGTTAATAGAATTCTATGTATATATGTCTCCTATGTTAATTTTAGGCTGTCTATTTGTTGTTCTTGTTATTTAATTTTGTGGGTAAATAAATAAATTTTATCTTTATCTTTATCTTTTTTACCTGATTTAGTCCAAATATAAATAAAATACAAACAAATGAAATACTTACTCGTTGTTTTGGAAAATTTACTTTACTTTCCACCATGTATTCATCATCACAAAGTTCATAATAAAATAGTGTTGTGCCATCATACCGCATTTCGCTTGCAAATTGGTCGCGGTAGGCTCTCTGCCGTGTCGTCGTCCGCTATTGGTATGACATTAGCATACCGATGGCGGACCATGTATCGCGTTATAGCCATAGGCTATCCAATCCATGCTATGATAAAATGTACGGCCAATTTTACCATGATAGTCGTAAGATTAAACTCCGACTCAGTCTGTGTCGTAAGAGCCGATTAAGGGATCCTACCAGAGGAAGGACAGCAGCATCCTTCTGTGTATTTTTAAAACCTTGATTGCGATCATCAATCCACCTGCCAATCGTAGTGGTTATGGCATAAATCGTTTTGAGGAGGCATATTCAGCAGCATATTTGTTGATGATGAAGTAGAAGAAGAAACGTAGCATGTATCACGCGATAGGCTATCGATGCTATGATGTTCATAAGGGGGCTCTTTAAGTTCTTTCAGTTGAAATAGATGCCTTTACGAATAAAATTAAAACTGAAAGAATCGCGTTGTGAAGACCTTCTATTTTAGGATTTTAAGTTAGTTGAAACTGATTCTATTGACTTTATACTTAGCAGGCCTTGATAAAAATAAAATATATAAATAAATAAAGCTGGACTATCCACAAAGATAGATATTGGTTATAGTAATAGTAAAAACTCACTGCTGTCTCAGGATAGAGTTTTAATTTGCCTTGTTTGGATAATATGTTTGGATGCATAAGTACATACATATATTGATGATAGAATATCATCTGTGGTATTGAGGTACTAAAGCTCAAAACTCGACCAACTCGGCTCAAACCTCGTTGCAGCAATTTAATTTGAACAGTGAATAAAAATAGCAAAACTATCTCGTTTGCCGTCTATTCGTCTGTATTGTGTGAAAATTCATATTCTATTATTTGTTGTCGGTTTTCCAGCACGGTATTCCGCGGGCCTGAACCACCCAGTGTCGTAGAACCAACTTCAATTTACATGACTTTATTCGGCTGAATAGTTTTCCTATTCAGTGCGCACAGTCACAATAGCCGTATCGCACATTTTTCTTTTGCCAAAATAGTTATTATACATCATGTAAATAAAATACATATTTGCTTGACCTAAAACGTAGAAGCTATTTGCCTATATAAGCGTTTCTCGTATTTATTCTGTGTTTGTGATGCGCCTTGATAATTCATATTTGGTAGGCTTTGTTGGAGGTAGCGATCGGATTCGTCATTATCACGAGAAGATAATCTAAGTTTCTGTCCTTTGAGAGTAGTTTTTTTTATACCATCAGGGTGGCAGCATGCGATCTGCTTGGTGGAAAGCGCTTACCGCAGCCTATGGACAAGATAATAAAAGAGATTCATGAAGCAAACTATTACCTTACAACTTAGGTTGTCGGTAGATGATTATTTTCTCTAATTAAGAAATTTTCCACAAAACATATAAGGCCAAAGTACAAACACCTACAAATTATTAAAGTATAGTATAGTAAAATCAATTGCGTAAAATAGTCTTTGTCGAAAGCACTATTCCTCTATCCAACACAAGATTGCTGTCAAGGTATTTGCGGCACACGATGCACGTATTTACAAAGTGACGGTTACACGCCACTGGCAGGTATTCACGGTTCACGATGAAAGACTCACCGGACACTCCATTCATGCATATCGCAGGCAACTATGTAGAAAACTGGCGCATAATGCTGAGGTTCGCTTTACCTACATTTTTACAAAAGTCCTTAGTATGGGTTGTGGGCATTATCTTACTAATACTTACGAAGTAACATTACCACTGTACTGTGCTAATACTTTTTTAGTTTTCGTTAACTTCCCATACATTTAACGACTTCCATTCCAGCGCCCATAACCGGATAGAGACGTAGTAGAAACTTCTTTTTAACCAACTTCAAAAGGAGGACGTTGTCAATTAGTCGGTATGTTTTTTTTTGTTGTATGTATGTTACGCGATATCTCCGCCAATTATGGACCGATTTTGAAAATTCTTTCACTATTGTATAGAATATGATCCCGAAGGCGGGATAACATTACCCCAGGGATAAGTATTTATCCCGCAAAACGTAAAATAAGTGTAAAAGTAAAGGAATTTTAAGTCGGTTTATGGTTTTTTAAAACACGTCATATTATCATAGTATGACACCGATTCATTTGTTACTTAAAAACTCGAAGACAAAGGGAATAGAAGTTTTCGAATGATTTTGAATGATTTGTTGCACTTTGACAAGTTTGGCATGACACGTTCGCGCCATTGATAATATAGTTAGTAGGTTATCCCGCCTCCATTCCATGAACTAGACACTGGCAGAAAAGTGGCAAACCAGACACATATTACCAATAACAAAGAAGTTAAGTTATAGTTAGTAGGTAGATAGAGCACTAACAACAGCGCTTGCTCCGAATGAATTGAGTGAGTCTACTCCGAACAAAACAAGTCAATGGTTCTCGAAAACTGTTTCGTACTGCTATTTTGTGCACTCAAACTATGCGTACCTATCGACAATAGTAATATTTCATGTGTGGTATAAAAGGATTCTATCTCTAGGTTATCTGCTTCCCATTGTTCATCTAAATAGGTCCCTGAGGCTAGATGACTTTTAGTCAAATATTCATCAATATCTACTTATCATTCTAGTGATAAGTAGATAACGATGATCCGTGACCCGAGAGCTGATGAGTATCTGGCGCAGTGCATTAGCGTTGCTATACAGCAGGGCAATACAGCCAGCGTCTTGGGGACGCTTCCGACTGGTATTGATATGGACCAGTTGAGCTATCTGTATATTGTTTGCAACAGTCTGCAGTTAGCTCAATTGTTTCAATTGTAAATACTAGTTTAATTTGTTTATATCATTTGATTGTTATTTTCTTTGTCAATAATTATTAAACAATCATTCTAGTTCTAAGTTATCTACGAGTAGGTACTGTCAATTCATCCTACTAATATTATAAATATCAAAGTTTGTATGGATGGATGTATGGATATTTGTTACTCTTTCACGCAAAAACTACTGAACCTATTAAGCTGAAATTTGGTATGGGTATAGTTTGGGACCTAGATTAACATATAGGCTATTTTTTATTCCGATAAAACGCGGGCGAAGGCGCGGATAGTAGCTAGTACAAAATAAATAATTATAAAAGGATGTACGAACGGAAACAGAAATGTTTGCTGGTCAATTGCTTTAAATCTAAAGCTTTTGCACAGGAGGAAACTTCCATCCACAAAACAAAGGCACTCTACACATTTAGTACTCTTTTAAACCATACTAAAAGTATTACAACCTTTTCCTTAAAAAAATACAAGCCCGAAATTCACCCTACCGTATATCCCCCGAGTTCATTTACGTATCTTGTCAAGCTATCACTCACCCCTTTATAGCGTTTTTTTGTATATTTGCAAGAGTCAATTGTCCGGGCTTCGCCGACTGTGGAGTGCGATAAAAGATGAAATGGGATGAAATATACGAGGTCCAAGCGTCCGTCAATGTAACTACTCGTAAAAGGTCCCTTTTTAACAGTGACACTGCTGTTTATGTTTAACCTTTCGGATGGAAAGCACTTTTATGCCTTCTTTATCAAAGCTGAGTTTTATTTTTCATTTGAGCTCAGTGACGCTTGTGTAATGAGTTCATTTTCTTTTAATGCCGCGCGTAAGCTACCAAATGTAGGTTTAATGGATATTTAGATAGAGTTGGAAGGTTTGGCTGTGTTTTCTCCTTTATCATTTTGGTAGAGCATTGACCGTTTTGACTTTTGTCGATGATAAAAGTGAATTAATTTCATATTATACATTCATTTACAAATCAGATAACAATCGAATTATATATAAACTTATAGTACTTTAAAAATTTTATCTACATAGATTGATATTTGTAATTGTAATTTGTTATTTTCGTTTATTGATAAAAATATTACATGGTTTTGGTACATAGTGTCTTAAATCCTAAGTTAGGTTTAACTAGACACTAGGGTTCTCTTAAAATAGCAATAATTAAATAAATATTGGTTGTAAATACGGTAGGCAGATAGGCATACAAACACAGCGGTGCCACAGTCATGTTCTCGAGTCGTGTAGCTGTAAGGCGAGGCGCGGATTGTGTTGTATACAGTAGATTTCAATTACCAGACATAAAAGAGCATATTACATGGCGTTTACAGATTTATTTTTATATTCCACATTACACTACAAAATACGAGTAGTTTGCGATCCTTCTTAGTCCCTCGGCCTATCCATAATCAAACAAAACCTGTCTGTTACTTTTCCACGCCTTAACAGCTGAACGGATCTTAATGAAATTTGGCAGGGAGGTAGAAGGTATCCGGGGTACAGATATAGTGTACCATTTATCCCAGAAAAGCGTGTGTGAAGCAGCGGACAGAAGCAAGCTCTTAATATGCGAGATCATAAAAACCCTAAAACATTAAAAGCTAAGACGTTAAGCGGGATTAACAGTCGTCTTTATGTAAGATGGATCAATTATAAGGTTACCGGTTTCTTTTAGAGCCTGAAATAGACAATTTATTTTTGAGATGAAAGAAATTAATATCAGTTTAATGGATTTGATAGCAATTTACCAGCCACCGGAGGCTCTATTTTTTTTTAAGATTGCCCGCTATATTATTCTTTCTGAGTCAAGTAACGTCTTCTTCCTTCGTAATAAGCCGATTATTTACAGCCAGAATAATTATGGTACAAAACAGAGCTAGACGTCATAATACTTAGGTGGGTACCATAGTAACATAAGTATTATATACTTTGGTGGGTACTATGAAGTATAATAACGTCATAGTACCCACCTAAGTATATGAATAACTGCATTCTGTTTTTGTGTAGTGTTAGTACGCTACATAGCTATAACTAGCGGTAGTCGTTTGGTCGTCAAATTGGAGGTGGATTATCTATCTATAATTAACAAAGGCCTTGTGCATAAATAAGCTCAAAGTCACTCAGCGAGCTATGGAGAGAGCTATGCTCGGAGTTTATCTACGCGATAGGGTCCTGAATACGGAAATACGTAGAAGAACCAAAGTTACCGACATACATATGTAGCTCTCAGAATTAGCAGCCTGAAGTGGCGATGGGCAGGCCATATAGCTCGTGGAACCGATAACCGTTGGGGAGTAAAGATTCTCGAGTGGCGACCGCGATGCAATGCGAAACGGAGTGTGGGAAGACCTCCCACTCGATGGACCGACGACATCGTAGCGGTCGCAGGGAGTCGTTGGATGGAGGCGGCTCAGGACCCCTATTCGTGGCGTCGTTTGGGGGAGGCCTATGTTCAGCAGTGGAAGTGTACGGGCTGATGACGATGATGAATAAAAAACATTATAAAAATAGGTATCTAGGTTGTGTCATGTATTTAATATAAGTAATCAGTTATCGGCGTACGAATATCGACCCCTCCAACTCAACCCGTGGATGTCATAAGAGCCGACTAAGGGAACCTACCAGAGGAAGGGCAGCAGCTTCGTTCTGAGTATTTTTAAACACCAACACTGCGATCACCAATCCGCCTGCCAAGCGTGGTGATTATGGCAAATCCCCCCCGACATGGGAGACCATCCACTCGATGGACCGACGACATCGTAGCGGTCGCAGGGAGTCGATGGATGAAGGCGGCTCAGGACCGCTATTTGTGGTGTCGTACGGGAGAGGCCTATGTCCAGCAGTGGATGTGTATGGGCTGATGATGATGATGATGATGAAGAATCAGTTATCTAGTACCCATAACACTAGCTTCGCTTAGCTTGGGGCTAGGTGATGCTATGTGGATTGTTTCTGCATATATTTATTTATTTAAGTCAACTTATAATAAGTGATCAGGTATTTAATACCTACATCGTTTATTTTAGTTTATCCAACATAACCGACAAAAGATAAAGAATAATTATTACAAAACATACAATACAAAAATGCAGAAACATTAAATACAGAACAGAAATTTTAGAAATCACATTATACGGGCAGCTTTTGCGCTTAGAAGAGATCTTTTACGGGATGCTAACGGGTACACCTCATAATAAAATAAGTGATTTGCTTATTTAATGTAGGTATGACAGAGTTAAGTAGTGATATCAAACATGAACTTATAATTAAATAGAACGTTCTTAATATCTAGAAAAATGCCCCCTATAGCAATACTCTCTGTAATTCCGCTGCTTCATCCAATCTTCGTAAATATACATATGTATATTAAAGGAGAAAGTTATTATTCGGAACCCTTTCCCTATTAACCTAGTTCCTTATCGTACGCTTACCTACATTATTATAACGTTGATTATTTTCTTGGTTCTCTTATCTTGTACGACATTATATTGATGTGGAGATGTGAGCGAACATCGGAGTCGACGTAATATTGCGTTTGATTCGTGATTGCTTATTTAGTACAGGAGATAAACGAAAGCTTAGCGTGGCGTGTACGAGTAGGTAAATGTTATTTTCTACTACAGTTTAGCGGCAAAATGTGTCAAAGCTAGGTAGCATACAACGAATTGACGCCCCAGGCAGGCGTGCCCAAAAAACCTCACTTCAGAAAGTCTCAATCAAGTTTTGATTCGGTACATATTTAGCCTCAAGTATACTTGACTAGCTGACCTGCCCGCGATTTCATTCGCGTGGACTTTAGTAATACCGTAGTAACATTACCTAATCTGTGGTCCCCAAGGACCTAATGTTGGTTTCAATGTAAATTAACAACAAAACTTCAGCCTCGTAGCTCTTCTTATTCCTGAGATTTAGTGATATGTCAGTGAGTCGCCTAACTTTGACTCCACACTATAGACCTTTAGTGTTTGAATGTATAAAAACCCTGAAACACGTGTCTTTTTATTTTAAGTCATCTTTCTACGATACAAATTACGGGCCTACAGTTATGGTTCTGAAGTTATTATAAAAATGACCTTTGACCCCATTAGAATACGAATTTCCAAAACTCCGCTCTTAGCCTGCGTCCTAAAAGAAAACCTCCATGACAAATTTCAGCTTCGCAGCTCTTGTAGTTTCAGAGAACTCTTGATGAGTCACCCAGTTTTTTCTTTTATAAATCTGTCCAATCAAAATATTAAGTGCGGAAATAGCGTTATGGTATTTCCAGTGGTGTTTTACGAGTTGGTAATATATGTTTATAAAATTTAAAAGTAATAAATTTGGCAGTTGGTATTTTCCGTTTATGGTATGGTATTGTCCGTCGAAAGGGAATTGCATGATTTGTGATTTTCATAAATAAGGTGTTTTGGCAGTCGGGCACGCACGTATCATTACTGAGGTGACTTTTTACTTTGTCCTAATAAGATCGGTTAGCTATGAAAATGGATTCGTACTTATTTATTGGCAAACACAATCTGCCGAAAAGACCACCTCACAACACTAACAAAAGACTAACGCCCTAACATAACCTAATCTGTGCCCAAAAGTCAAACGCATATCAGATTGAAGCACGTCTGATAAGCCTCGATTTTTTTACAGTTTTCAAAGAGAAATTGTCAAAAATCGTCACTTGAAAATTGCTTAAATCTGGTTTACCTACGTTTGAGGGGTCGAGGCTACAGTACATGATGCTATGCAACAATTCTTAATGTTTATAAGACAGTCCAAAATCTTTTTTCTTGTTTTTTTCAGGTATGAAAGGAGCTGGTGTGTAGCAAATTTTCCTATTCACCATGTCATAAATATTATTGAAGACTATGCTGAACTGAAAAATTGTTTTACCGTTAAATTATAATGAGGTAATATAAAATATATAGAATTATGCTACATTAATACCCCGATCTCTTATTCTAAGATAGGCCGGGAGCTCCCGCCCCGAGGGAGCTAACGTAAATGTTAACTGCGCTATCGCGTAAGCACGTTGACAGTGTGTCATTTAGAAAGGTTTCCTTTATTTGCGGATGTTATTGTTGCCTTTCGTATTTTAGGTGTCAATAATGATTAATCTGAGTAATAGGAGGACTGAGGACCACTTTGAAGTTATTACATTGAGGATTTCCTACAAAATTCTGTAAATATAGATCTTTGTCCAATGAGTTGAGGGACTGATGTCCCTCAACCTATATAATGGAACTAAAAGGAAAATAGAGTTGGCAACGAGGGTTTTCTTTTACTAATTTTCTAATTTTTATCAAAAAATGGTTGAAAATTTATTTCACTGACTTGTTTCTTTTATTTTTGTTTTACATAACTAAATGTAGTTGATAGTACTGGTACCCTACGTGATTTTTGCACCGTAAGGCTAAGACCTCTCTTTCTTACAGTTTTCTCTGACCTTAAATGTTGTGGACCAATCTGGAAGTTCACACTTACTCTACTGATACATATTTTTTCAATATACCAGCATATTTAATCAGGTGTGGAATCCCATGGGGTTAAGTAATGTTCTTTACCGTTCAGTAAAAAACCCGATTTCCTTACACTCCTCACTTCCTCCTGGTGAATAGGCCGTAATTTATAGCTGCTGTGATAATACATTATCTTCTACGTATTCAAATGCAGTTCCTGCAACGAGGATCGTAGGAAACGCTCAATGGATTTATCCCAGTGGCTAATTTATTGCTGATCGAGGGCGGTGAATAACTGCCTACAGCCATTCAAGTCATGACGTTTCTATTACGTTGTTCAAGAGCTTTGAGCCTCGGATTTTTATTGGAATTTCTTGGGACCGGTGGGTGTATGCGCTGTTTACTGCTACTAAAATGCAGTACAGTAAATTAATGCTTACGCATTTTTTGTGATTTTTATTAATCTATACTTTTACACAAATGTAATAAAGACGTAATATTTATTTTATTTGTAATCTGGGTGCATCTGTAAATATCCTGAAATATTCAGATTAAAAACAACTAACATAATGCTACATTCAGTCGATCCTTCGTATAGAGTTCCGGATCGTTCGGTTGCTTATACGACGGAGAAATAAAACTTGAAAACACACATCGTCCCTATAACTATGACTTTTTTCAAAGTTAGCAAGGTATAAAATAACAAGCTATATTCAGGTAAAAATGAAAACGTTCAAAAAATAACCGTTTGAAGTGGCAATACTGCAATACGACTGCCATCCGATTTTACTGTTATTGAATGAATGACCCTAACACCCCCTTACCAAACTTGTCGGAACGTGTAGGATATAAACTGCAAAGCTGACTATAAAGCTCCCCTTTAAGCCTTGACGGCGACAAAAATTGGTTTGCCTGCTGTAAACTTCTAATTTTTTATGAAGGGGGAAATAATAATCCGTTCCAAGTGGATTGTGTAGACTGATTTTGGTTTCAAAGTGTGGAAGTTTTCATGATGGTAACTAGCTGTACCTCCACATAAAAATGGGTTATGAAACCAGATTGCGGTTAAAATGGTAGAGTTATTCTATAATCATCCCGTGGCGTGGCCAAAAACCTGAGTTAGTGCGTGGCACGAAAATCAATTTCATGACCCTAAACTACTTCGCAATTACAGTTAAAGAAGGATATCTCGAAAAATCACACCTTGATTTATTGACTCATATAAATTTAAACTACTTCCTTTGCGATTTGCAAAACCTTATTGTGCTTGCACTTTCAAATTCTCTGTAGCTTCTTTCTATCGCCATTACATACACACAGACCCAACACAGACATCCTGTCCCTAGGTCCATGTTTTCTTCTAATGCTGCTATTAGTTGCGTGCTCACACCAATTTGCGTCGACGCCTTATCGCCGAAGCTAATGTTCAGTGTAATGCCGCTTCCGACATGAAAACTCTTCTGGGTGCTTATTCTTGAAAGTAGTTACGATTTAGATTCCAGATCAAATATTTTAAATGCTATTATAGGTTCCAAACACTTGCAACAAAACAACTTGCTCAAAATGAAGGATATAGTCGTCATTTATTTAGTTACAAGTTATATGAACTAAACCTAAGACGGTATACTCTATACTTACTTACGATATAACACTAAAGATACAATTATTCATGGAAATACAAAATAAAGAAAATAAACACAGAACTATAAAAAATTAAGGTAATAAAATAAATACCTAGTACCTAACAAAACGAGTTTAATATTTCTAATAAGTTCCAGCCGAATCCGAAATTAATCGTGACCTATCATGGCATCCAAGCAAGAGCAGCACAGAAATCTTCGCAAATCTAGTTTGAGATTGAAATGGATATTGGAGCCGTTTTCAACAATAAGCACTCTGAACTCATTGTTCCCCACACCGCCTATACTATACTGCCTCTTTAAAATACTGTGTGCGTTTAAACAACACTGTAGGAAGTAACTAGTTTCCGCTGTTTTGGATTAGGATTTTATGACGTTGCATTGTTTTCGTATGGCTTTGTTTGCGGAATTAACGTGAAACGGAACGTTGCGATTCACCTTGATTGTGTGTTTTTGCTTTTAGATATTCAAAATGTCTGGGGAAAGAATGGAACGGACGTGTTCAGTATGAATGGGACGAGGTTTCCGCGTTAATTAACATTATCTTTCAGTCGTATTTTAGGGACGCATACGAAAAAGGAAACTAACAAGAAAATCAAAAGATAGATGTAGGATACCCATGAGAAAAAGTATTCTGTGGGCGATGTTTCATTCCGTTTTTTATAATAAATACAAAGTACGCTATACGTAGGTAGTTACATCACTTTTAAAGCAAATTAGAAAAATATTTTTTGTCGATATATTACATGACAAACCTTAAGTGAAGATATAAAATTGGGTGCATTCAAAATACCTTATATTATCCTTCGGATAAAAACCAGAAGGCCACTAGATCTTCTTCTCCGTCTCGTAAATGTGCGCGTTCACCTGCCGGCATCGGATGATCCGCATTGACCGCATCTAACGGATTTTTTTACCGTAATGCCGGGTGGTGCTTCCTCTGTAACGGCAACAATTGCCGACGCAAACGAATTTTTAACTGATAGGCAATTCCAATCCAAACTAAACGGATCGCCAGCACTACCGACAGTCCGATGCGTCCACTCATTGTCAGTGCGGTGCAGATCAATGGACGCACTTGTATGGCAACAAAGAATACAAAAATCCGTTTGATATGGTCAGTGCAGATCATCCTATGCCGGCAGATGAACGTGCACCCTTAGTCTGCCTTGCACTTGAGAGGTTTTTTCTCCAATAACCCAGTTAAATCCCCTTCGTCATACGAGTAATAAAAGTCCGCTTAGGTAAGCACTAGATATGTACATTATGTACCTACAATATACGCGGATTGCGTTATTCACAGTCACGTTTACACCATTTTTTTAACATTTTTGGATATAAATTCGTGTTTCGTGTCAGAACAGCTATGTGTGCATTTTGGTATTTTGTACCGTCGTCCGCAAATAAAACAGGGTCCATTATTAGGCGGTGGTCACAAAATGGCCCGAAAATATTGTTGATGAGCATGGCCGTGCGTGAGGTTTATTGTTGCCAGTTAATTTTAAAGCTTGTAAGATATTCATATTTTTTTTTCACTCTTCGCTGCTTCAAAATCAATCTGATTGATTATTTATTGTTAATTAGGGATGCAACTTTTTGGAGGGGAGCAGATTTTTGATTGATCATAGAGAAAATATCGCGCGCTGCGAGTAGTGCCAATGTCAGAAATTGAAATGAAATATGTAGTTTATTGGACAATACAAATTACTCACATACAAAGTTAGTGCAATAACTATAGCTTTTATACTGAAACATTATACAGAGCGACTACTTAAGTAGGGTGTACTAGCTAAAACAACAGAAACATAGTTGAACATTGGGTACTAAGCAGCCCATCCGTGTCCGTCATATTCGCTCACGCTCCGCTCCCGCCCACCCAAAACGCACCATAATAAATAATAATAAAATAAAATAAAAATCTTCTATTTCGGACAACAACTGGATACATAATTTTGTTACTGCAATATAAAAAGAAGATAACTTATAAATAGGGTTAGTAATTTTGCTTAACACTAGGCACTTAATAATAATACTAAAAGTTATATCTCTCTCCGCACAAAAAAATACCACGTGGGAGAGGAGATCCTACCAGCTATCATTTGTAGGATGGTGTTGGGGCTGTCACGTACTCTGCACATCAGGTATGTGGTCTTTTTAATAATGGTTTATAAAATTATAATATTTCATGTTCTAATCACACATATTATCTGAAAGATTATGTTTATTTCGAAAAAAACACATACTAAATTGTGTAATACCTAGATGAAATTCGCGAAAAGGCAGCTAACAAGAACGCGCAAGAAAACAAAAACTTCCTAGACTATGCTAGGTTTAGTTATCTTAAAACCTCAGTAATTCACATTTAAATATTTCTTGTCCGGCAAGTTGTTATCGTCAAGCATACAGTCACGGCACTTGATATATCGTCGATCTGAAGCACGAAGTAAAACAGTTTTTCATTGATTCGTTGGCACATCTGGCGAACAAACGCCTCGGGCCGTCCTTCTGATGACCTGACTTGACATTTTTATTGCACACCATATTTTCACGGCCTCTAAGGAATTTGGATGTGCCCTGTGTAAAATATCGTAGAACTTGGAGGACAGAACAGTTATGATATTACTGACGCGATATATTGAAGAAGTTTCGACGTCAATGGGACTCTGGTCGGTCGCCCCGTTTTTTATAGCTTTTGTTTTATCTTTTGTGCCGAATCTGCCCCTATTACGACGACTGTATCTCATATGTCGATCGGAAAATACGTAGAAATAAGATGACCTACATATTTGATTTTGTTGGGTTACATTTTTTGGTGTTAAACGATTTTTTTACTATGCAGAAAAAATATTTTGTACAACTCTATGTACACAGTTTCCCATATTACCTCTAAATATTACTTCTAATTTATTTATATTATTTGATTGTATTTTCTTTTTTAATAAATGTTTGTTTCTTAACACAATTCTCAAAATTGAGTTTGAGACAGACACAAATAAAAATACCTATCTACCTACTTACCTATCTAACTTTTGATTGTTTGCAACAGTCTGGTGTTAGCTAAACTGTTTTAAATGTCACACAGTACACTGAGGATGGATGAGAGATGATGTTTGAAAGTTTGTTACTTCTTCACACCAAAACTACTGAACGGATTAGGCTGAAATTTTGTATGCAGTTAGTTCTCAGCCTGGAATAAAACATAGACTACTGTTATCCTATAAATCATTTCCCATGTGATACAAATTACCTTAAACGTTTCCATAGAAAAAAAACGCTTTCGAAGCCGCGAGCAAGTATCAAGTAAATAATTTTTTAAGTCGGTACCAGAAGAATTTCTAGGTCTTATAATTATGTAGCCTCACCCTCAGCTGCCTCAACTAGACTGAAAAGTCTGTAATACTCGTCTATGCAGTTGCGCTCCCTCTACAATCATACAAAAAAATTTCCACTAGCGGACAAAAAATTGAAGTGAAGAGAATATCAAAAACACCTTATTTCTTATTTGATAATAATAAATATGTTATAAAATTTGACTTGTCTAAGTGCTTATTTAAGCCTAAAAAAATGAAGTAATATATTCTGATTCTGAAATAGATCGAAAAGATAACTCACAAAAATAAGAAAACTAATTTAGAAATTGCCATGATTCTAATCTTGTTATACATATTACTATAAAAGGCTTGTGAAAAATTCTGCGTAGTTGAACTTAGATTATTAGCATTAAGAACAAAAATTTATTCCAGATTGTTGTGTAAATAAATAAATAATTCAATTATGTATAGATTCCAGATTGTTTTAATTGTTCAAACTTGTCTCTATTATTCAGCTGTAATTTTGTTTGTCAATAAAGTACCCATTTTAATAAGCTCCTCTCTAAATAAAGCAAAGCGAGACGTTCAATATTGATTGTCTTTATATAAGCTCTCGAGGAGAATTCCGTTTATAACTCACTGACCCAAATAAACTCTCTTCCACCTGCCTCTAATTACCTCGAGTCCTTAAACATGATGGATTTATATAGTCAGCGACTAATTGTTACTTGTTTGTTTCCCACAAAAGAAAACTTTTGGCCCAGAACTGTCAAACTTCGTCACGCCGCTTGGAGCAAAATACAATTTGTCATTGATTGATCAACGAGGTTGTCCAAACAAAGACGTGAGTACCTCATCATAGAGCGAGTAGTATCTGAAGAGAGGTTTCATTGAGATAATGATGACTGAGGTCTGAGAGTAGAGTCAAGTTTTTTATTCTTTTAAGGTACATATGTTCAGAAATACACGGTACGTATTCGCTACCCACACCGTTAATGAAATGAGGGGTATGCGGTAATCCTACGCTTACGCTAGAACGCCTAAGGAAGCATGCACCGAGGTCAGCGAGCTGCTGGCTTACCTGGAGGACATCGGGTGGTTAGACTAGCAGCCCCATACCCGATACGCAAAAAGGGTGGGCCCTTTTTGCGTATCGGGTATGTGGCTGTGGCTTAGTTGCAGAAACCAGTCCAGATACAAGTAACAAGTAATCCTACTATCACTTACATTGTCGACAGAATACCGCGGACCGCACGAAACCAGGCCACCACTCCGCTGCCGCTCTGGGTAGCTCTGGTCTGCCACACCTTGCCTTTTCAGATCTACGCGGTATTCTATACCGCGTACATCTGAAAAGACCTTTGCATCATAAATTTTACAAATCAAACTAGGTACCTAGCTTTTATCTAAATACCAAAAGTACAAAGCAGCGAGCATAAGCTGCTTTTAAATAGTTTTAATAAAACAGATCCCAATTGTTCTTGGACGGTTAAATATTATCTTCAGTATTATTGGATGCAACACTTGTAAGTAGAGTCTAACTCGCACTACGCAAAATTTTCAGAAGCCCGGTTTGAAGAATAAACAGAGCGATAAATATTCATGAGGAAAGTAAGCCTACTTGTCATAGGCCTTGAGAGCCTGATAGATGGCGTCTCCTACTTTCCTTCTGTAGGAACTTTCCTAATATTTCTGACTCTTTTACCACTTTACTTTACAAAGAAAAAGCTCAGCAACAGTCTGCAGTTGGCTCAATTATTTCGGTTGTAAATATTAGATCTAATTTGATTCTATTATTTGATTGTAAAAGCACTTCATTTCGACTGTTAATTTCTAATTTCCACTTTGATAATGTTGTTTCCTTTTCAATACTCGTTTCTTAACACGATCCAATGAATTAATATAAGGAAAAATCTCTATATTATCCAAATGTGAAGATTTCCGGGGATATTCTCCGCATTCCACACGTAATATGGGAATTGTGAGAGCGCGAGGCGTTGCGGAAACACCTCTTAGCCAGGAATTTCCCTCCGGGGATATTCGTACGCGGAATTTTTGCTTATCTGTACCTACTCAGTTATATTATTATCGTTAATCGTATTTGTGCATAAAAATTCTAAGACATTTTCTGTTACAATGTTGAGTCGTTACGAGCGAATTCATCGCTTTGAAGAGACATAATCTCCACGATTCCATGGACGAAGCGAGAGCTCAAAGAAAATGTTTCGTTGGAGAGATTGAGATATTGTATTTGCTTCGGAAAACACGTCCGGTCGGCATTCATACAGAAGCCAGGTAACCAGCATTAAAGTCATAATGTATGAATACCAAACCATAGAATATGGTAACGACAAATTCTCTGGCCAACGAATTTTCAGGATGATTTTCGGAAAAGCCGATGGTGTCGTAAATGCTTGGTAAAATACCACCTTTGTGGTGAGAAAAGAGTAAAACTTCGCAAGCGGGAGATTTATACACACCAGCATTACCTATTACATAATTCATTTCATAATTTATTTATTTATTTACAAGTGGACTTACGGTAAAACAAAAACGACCAGAAGCTGACTTCTGGACGATTTGGCTTAACTTTTTATATCTATTTTGTTATTCTTGATTATTTGACTGAATACATAATAATAACAAAGTAGTTATAAAGTTACTCAAATCTTAAACAATACATAACAAGACAATGAATACAAATAAATTATCAATATTAATGCCAATTTCGAGACAATATAATCATAAAAAATTAATACAAAATATAAATACCTACCTATCTATTTACCTGAATAATAAAAGAATAATGAAGTTTAGGACGTTGTTAAATGGCATTTACAAATAAGAAAGTCAGTCTATACAGTTTATTGATATACTGTGAGCAATATTTCGGCTTCGACTTAGTGGTGAAGGAAGAATATATCTACATATATAAAATCTCGTGTCATACTGTTTGTTACCAAACTCCTCCGAAACGGCATGACCTTTTCTTGCGTATTATTTAACTATTTGTCGTTAACTATTTATAAGTGATAAGGGTGGCCAATCCAATTTTTTTAATTTTTTGGTGAAATTAAAATACTGTTAATTTTTTTATGATTTGGCAATAAAAAAAAAAATACACATAACCCTTGATTCTCACTTTTCTGACAGCAACTGCCATTTTTTAACAACGAAGTCAGCTACTACTGTAACTTCAACCCTCAGGGTCGAGTGCAAAACAACGTTTGTCGGGTTAGCTAGTAAATATATGTATGTATATCATTTAAATGGCATATTGGCGTACACTAAAGTAATTTATAACGGAATATACCATGATTTGAGCCCTCCAATATTTCGGCACAGTTTAACAATATTGGAGGCCTCAAAACTCAAATCATGGTAAATATCCCGTCATACTGGCGTAGTCCTAATAAGTGCTGAGACACTGGTTAAGTTGCCATACAGCGGGGCAATGCAGCGCGCGTCTTGGGAACGCTTCCGACTGGTATTGATTTGAACCAGTTGAGCTACCTGTAGATTGTTTGCAACAGTCTGCAGTTAGCTCAATTATTTCAATTATAAATACTAGATCTAATTTGTTTCTATTATTTGATTGTAATTTTCTTTGTTAATAAAGAGTTAGTAGTTTTTTGTAATTTTTGCCAGCAGTCTTTTTTGCCTTTTGATTTATTTTGAAGGATAGGATGAAAAAAGTTTTATTGGGGTATTTTTGGCTCATTTATCCGGGTGTCCTCTTGCCATAAAACAGTAGTTAAATGGTTAACATCACACGTTTCCGTTTTGAGGCGTTGCCAGCGGGTTGATAGAATTTCTCCATCTATTGTAACAACTTGTCCGGTATCTTAGTTTTTATTTCAAAACCACACTAATATTATAAAGGTGAAAGTTCGTATGTTCGTACGTGTTCTTTTGTAAATTATTCACACTTAAACGGCTGAATGGAATTTGTTGAAAGATAGTTTATATCCTTGATTAATACATAGGCCATTTTCTATCCCATAAAAAGTAAAAATAAAGAGTTATTTTACTTAATAATGCGGTAAATTATTTTTTTTTTAATTTTACCTTAAGCAACTGATTGAATGATCCAATTATATTGGTTAAAAGAAAAAAATACCTTGGGGATATAATCGTATTTTTTTTTTGTACAAATATGAAAAAAGTTTATACCGCGGAGCTCAGCCTGTGTTTACATAAAAGGTTTTTTTTTTCAATCCATAATCCGAAGAATAATTACTATCAAGGTCTGTATTTACATTTTACACAATTAATTTTATTATTTGCTTTCCAATCCGATTAATTAGTGCCACGATTGACTGTTAATTAAATATTTAAAATCGGGCCTCCAACGCGTGTGAAATTGTGGCCCGATTTATATCGCACACTAACTGAAATTACGCTTCCAATACCAGTTTAATATCCACGAAGTTAATTAATTGTTATTTCACGAAGGTAATCGTATATTTCTTCTGGGTATTTTTTATGATAATAAAAAAGGATATACAAATATATATGCAATATATTGTATTATGTACATATATTTGTTATCTAGTACTCATAACACAAGCTCTGCTTAGCTTGGAGCTAGATGATGCTGTGTGGATTGTCCAACATTATTTATTATATCATGTTATTGATTCTTCATTCATGCGTAGGCATAATCCGAAAGTAGTTTTACTCAGAAACCTGTATAATATTTTGATACAGTAAGTTTAAGTCTGTTTTCGTGGAAACATCTTATTGTCTTATGATATGACAGTACTAGCTTTTGCCTGCGGCTTTGCACGTGCTTATTTTGGCATAAAAGTGGTCTAAGTATGAGTTGTCTGGCATAAAAGTGGTCTAATTATAAGTTAGCTGGCATAAAAGTGGTCTAAGTATACTTACTTATGTTGTCTGGCATAGAAGTGGTCTAAGTATAAGTATCTACATCAAAGCAAAATAAAAAAAACTTGCGTAATATTTTAAACAATAAACAGTTTTATATATAGTCATTATTATTAAATAAGAAAAATGGTTATAAACAGTTATAAATATATTCATTATGATCAAATAAGGAGAACGAGGGTTTATTGATTTTCTCTTCACTTAATTTTTTTGGCTTGAAGAGGTAACAACCGTACGTCCATACAAAAATCCATACAAACTTTCACTGTTACAAACTGAAAATAGGTCAAAGAGGTCAGGAAATTTAAAACCCTTTGAAAAATGTAACGGCTTGTTTCACATAATTGCAAAAAGTTTCAAAGTCAAGAAAACCCCCAACCATCGACCGTGTAAGTATTACGTATCAGAAAATTGCCTAAACAGCCACCCTTTGGGCAAGGGGTTGCACATAAGCCTTCAATAATAAAGTATAAATGATGAGGGAGCGGCCCTGTGATCCATTGCAGGCCTGCGAAGATTTATGATAAGACCCAGGTTTGGTCGCTGGTCGCCACCCGTAGCGAATTGGAAAGATATGCGGTGCAGTCATACTGCCCAGTTTTTTACTCGCCAAGGTTATGTCTTTCGGATGTTTCTGATACTCCTCTCTCTCCTCTCTCGCTCTCTCTGTGCTCTCTTTGTCTCTGTTCTCTCTGTACCTTGACACATCCAAACTATAAACAAAGATTGTGATAAATGAAAAATTTAAAAAATTCGGGTTTTGTTTATGGTTCCAAGTATCATTCGTATGCCTTTTTCATTTTGTAAAATAAATTTTTATATTAGCTTTAAAAGCCAGAATAAAGCTTGTTCAATAACATAAATTGATGCCGATCAACTAGTTGAACGGAATGGAATTCGATGGCCTTATGGTCCGTCTCTATACGTACATATTGTCGCTAGTAGAAAATTCCAAGATACGAGTACTTGTGTAATCGTCCAAAATTGAACAAAGTCTCTCAGTTGATTATGGTTACCGTTACAGATTATTGAAAAGTTTAAAGCGATTAGAGAGATTACAGCACTTCACAAAGTTCTTTTTGGGGCACAGAATAACTATCAAGTACTACGTTGGGTTACATACTCTCCATAAAGTTCTTACTTGACTTTAGTTTGTATAGTTCTGTTGTTCGAATTATGAATTCAAACTTCTAAATTTAAACTCATCGGTATTAAATAAAGGTAGACCGGATATGGCTCCGATCTATCTGTATTTGTACGTACGTGGTACGTAGGTTACGTACCGAAGAGACGCTACGTGTTAACACAAGCCTGGCTCGGACAATGTTTTCCATACGAGGAGATAAACTTCAGTCTGGTACAAATTGAACCAAAATAAACTTAAAAGCCAAACGTTACAGGTGAAAATCGTCTGAAATATTGAACACGACTGAATAATAATCATTCATGTAAATGGCTTGCCTCGCCTCCGAATCGACATTGCGTAGTTTGCCCTCAATGCGAGATTCTGCGAGAATAATAGATTAACTGCATTTGATAATCCTATATTTTTAGTTCTTCCATTGTTTTTACCTCACTCTGATGGAGTTCAATAACATTACAGAGATTATCTACGTACATTTAGGTCGAAAAACAAGTGGCATGTAGTTAGTTAATTTTAAAGAAATAACGTAGGTCTTAATAATATACAAACCATTTGGGCTCAAATTTGATCGCACACACTTGATGTCATGCGCAAATGGGTAGTCACCGTTAAGCCATCTTGGCCGAAATTCGGTTAGGAGCACATCGTCGTGCGGTATTCAGACGTGAACGAAACCGCGTACAGAACCTAGTAATTCAAAGCCTTTGTGACAGCAGAAACCAGGTTATAAATATTTGAAAAATGTTATTACATTACGACACAAACCTTTACTCGGGGGAGACCGACATTATTGAAATGACAGCATTATGCGAAGCATTCGCGCTTTGAGAGATGTCGACCGAAAGCCGAAATACAGGACGAATCTGCAATAGCTAGAATATTTGAGAAAACAACAATAATCTTTTTAAAATAGGTTGAAGTTTTGGCTTATTTGTTTACACTCAGTGCGTCAAATTGGATGTAGTTATAGAAGATCTACCTAGTACATTTTGGTAGAGTCAACCTTTATAAAGGTGAGTACAATCGTTCGATCTATTTAGAGGAAGTCCGTGTAAATGTGGTTTCGTATAAAAAACAATTTGATTAGTTTTCGATAGCCATAAAAACTGAAGGTCCACTAGTAGGTTACCTGTTGCCTATTCAAATCAATCGTCTTTTTTTTTCTTAAACCAGTGACCATGACAACCTTTTTATTTATTAAATAATTCTTTTTGACCAGTTCCAAACAGAACGTCGTCGAAAATGGACTTCAGCAATAAAGTTGTAATTATCACAGGCGCTAGTTCTGGGATCGGAGCATCTGCAGCGGTTTTGTACGCCAAACAATCAGCGAAACTTGTCCTAACTGGGAGGAACGAACAATCGCTCAACATCGTGGCGAAACAATGCGGAGAAGTAAACAAGATGGAACCTCTGATTGTGAAAGCGGACTTAACTATTGACGAAGATGTAAAGAAAATTGTGTCAAAGACGATCGAACACTTCGGTCGTATAGATGTCGTGGTGAACAATGCAGGTGTCGGATACCGCGGAAGCATTCTCGACGGCGTCGAGCCTTTCGATAAGTCGATAGCTGCAAACATACGTTCCGCTTACCTGCTCACTAGTGTTGCCATGCCACACTTGATCGAATCTAAAGGGAATGTTATAAACGTGTCCAGCGTAGCTGCATTTGGTCCAATTAGAGGCGTGAACTACCTTCCCTACTGTATATCGAAAGCAGCGATGGATCAGTTCACGAAGTGCCTCGCACCAGAGGTCGGGCCGCAAGGGGTGCGAGTTAATTCCGTGAATCCTGGCTGTACTAGAACGCCGTTTGCAGAAGCCGCTGGCTTCTCAAAGGAGCAAGTGACCCGTCTGTACACGCAGCGTGCGGAGACCTACCCGCTCCGCAAAGTGACTGAAAGCGATGAGGTCGCCGACCTAATTCTTTATCTATCAAGCGATCGCGCCCGCAGTATCACGGGGAGTGTACACGTTATAGATAACGGTGAAATGTTGGTTGGATACTAAATACGCCTATATTGTATACAAAAATGGGGTTAATCTAACTTCAATTTGATATCAGAAGGTTCCCTGGGAGAAATCGCTCTCAGCGATAAGGCCGCCTTTTATACTGTATTTATTTTAATTTTAATATAAGAGTTTTTATGTAATTTTAATAGGTACAGTAAAGTGTTCATTCCTTCATTCATCAGTGACTAAAAAAGTAAAGTGCAGTTTATGCTATAAATATGGGAACCTTTTTGTAAACGTACATATGTTTACTTATGCTATCTTATTTATTTGATCTCTGCATGTCGTCTTCTTAAGAATTATTTCTTTGCAATTATAATTTCTGGCTATAGTGAGGTTTCATATTAGAATTTAACTGAATAACAAAATATAATGTAAATAAACAGAAATAATGCTACCTTTGCTTTTAAATTGAACATAAAACCTAAAAGGTAACTAAAAATTATACAGCTTTGTGTAACAATAAACAGAAATGTGTGTGGGTAGGTAGGTAGCAATAACCCAAGTTGGAATATAGGAACCTTCATAAACACAGGTCAGTTAGTAAGACGGCAAGCTAATATAGCTCGTGTGTTAGCCATTACTCTTAATTTTGTAACAAACTGGATCGTGGGTGAAGTAAAGCGAAACTTATAGTGGACGCAAATGAGAAATAGTAAATTGAAATGCATGTATTTCCTGAAATAGAAATGATGGGCACTTTATATGAATTTACTCGGGTTGCCAAATGGAAAGTTGTATTTTGTTGGCCTACATTTTGATAGGTTTTGTAATGAACTTAGTTTTGTGCTTTGGAATAAATGGACAATAATATCTTTCAAAAAAATATGGAAATAATATTAATGTGGTTGTCCAAAGTCATAGATCATAAACTCAACTACTAGAGGATTTTATTCATTTATCATTCTTATTATTGTTTTTATCTTTGTTGGCTTAGCTGAATAATGTTATATTAAAAATAAATTATAATATTTTTATTCAGTTTTTTTATTTATTTTTATCAGACTGATCGTTTAAGCTTCTCACAAGATAAGACTAAGTAGCTACCTTTTAGGATAGAGTCTGTAGTTGTTTACACCTTTCAAATACTCTCTCGCTACAGCAAATACATATAATATCGTCAGCGCGGGAGACATCGGTGCGTGCGAAACGTGCGAACTCGAGCCCTCGGGGGATTTCCCAGATTTTTCAATTTTTATTTGCTACTGTAAGTGCCGGGGTAGAATGTACGTAGGTAGTTATAGGTATGGAAAGTACGTAGAATGCGCATTTACTGTTTGCACTACGGTTCTACCATACGAACTACGAAGCAGTCTCCATGTGTTTGCTAACTTTTTTGGTTACAGTGGTTTGCTTCGGGATATATTTTTTACAAAGCGACCAGGTGCCAATTGACGAATTGCGATTCACTAGAATAAAACTGGATGGAATTTCGGCTTTGGATGTAGGTACGTTTGGTGCTAGATTAGACTAGATTAATTTCTGCTTTTTCCTTTTGCAGTTATTACTAAAATAAAAGAAATAAAATAAGCAAAATTTTAAAAAAACCTTCTTTATTATCAAAATCTGCTTGTCGAGTCCCAATGTTGGGTCTATTTATTACGCCAGTTCAATCGGCCCTATGCGAGCCTCATCCATAATCCAAAAAAGTTATACCCAGGAAAATGTATTCTATGTTTTCTTGAAACGTTAAATTTCATGCAACATTTTGTAAGTCGACTGCTTTAACGGCCGTATGATGTAAATGTAATAACCCAAATGGCCGTTCTTCCACTCGCATGCAACGCTACTACATATTTTCATACTTTATTACGTTAATGTCGGTTATTGTAGGTATATGGGCACATTTTTACAGGCACATATTTATGTTGTCACCTGCCTAGAACATCAGATATTAAGGTGTAGTAGTTTCGTCGGGTTTTTTACTGTCCACATTCCAGAGTCTATTACTAGTAAATTAATTGAAAAGAATATCGAATATCGAATCGAAAATAGTATCATAACGGAGGTATCTCTGCTCCGTTGTTTTGTTTTATTACACCAATTCTTTATTAACCTCTTTTAGATACCTAGTATACACTAACAATAAGTAAGAATATTTTAGAACTAGCTAACCTGCCCGCGGCAACGCCCGTATATATTATGCATATAGGTAAACCTTTCTCTTGAATCACTCTATCTATTAAAAAAACCGCATCAAAATTCGTGGCGTAGTTTTAAAGATCTAAGCGTACATAGGGACACAGTGGGAAGCGACTTTGTTATGTAAGTACGTACATATATCACTAGGTAGGTATCTTCAGGTAGTATATATCACTACGTAAGAATTTTCTTACCCGCAAACAGTAGTTCAGGAAAAGAAAACGTTCAATCATTAATAAAAACGCCTTAAGAAACTAGAACCCGAGATTGCACAGAAGATTAAACCGCGAACAATTAGGTCAACCTTCGGATCAGCTGCCGAACATCAATTCGCGGAAAAAAACTCAGATTCCACAAGCAAACTGTCAAGACTCGATCGACAATAATTAGTTGGAGTGTTGAGTGAAGGAAGCCCAAGATTGATGGAGTAGGCACAAAGGTCTGGCGGTGATAAATTGCTCGATATTAGGTCATGATTTCGGAGGGTATTTGCCTATCGCGTCGATTTCACCCTTGCATTTTTTGTCTACGGGTATTTGGGCGATGCCCAGAAAATCATATTCAACCAATCCATGTTGTGTAAAAGGGACTAAAGCAGCTATCGAGAATGCTAAACTATATAGGTGTGTTAACAAGGAAAAATGGATCAAAAATATCATAAGTACGCAGTAGTGGTTGGACTTCGCGTATCTATAAATGTTTATTTCTTAGAACATCTTATTTACCTCTAGTCGTGGTTTCAAAGGAGCTATTGTCACCCTATTGAATCGCTAGTGTATACTTTGAATGTTTCTTCTATAATGGTTTAGTTTTGGATATCATATGAAATGTTTCAAATTAAAGGTGTTAATAATTTCAATGAAACATAGCAAACTTATCACTAAAAACTAAAACACAAATTTCAACAGTGCATAATTTCACATGTGTAGCAAAAAAATTTATAAATTTAAATTCGAAGAAGAAAATGAGATCAATTAAATGATGAATGAAAGCTTTCAAAACCAAAAATTTATTTAAGGTTCTGTGCTTTGCTTCGATGATACCAATGTCGTTAAATATGTTTCCATCAATATTCCTTGGGTTTTGTAACCCCTTTTGTATACAAAAAATATCCAGGTTTTTGAATCGTAGTATAGATAATATACGAAGAAAAACGCAAAAAAGAAAATCAATTTGTTGGTTCAGATCACAAGAAAACGCAGATTAATGTAAGAAACTTAAAAATAATTATATTTAATTCTCACACACTTAAAATGCTTATTAATCACTATTTTATTACTAACAGCCAACCTTATGTATCTTTGTATCCAAACGCTAAATGCTTCCAGAATCTGTGCGTTCATCTTCACCTATACACATATACCTACCTACCTACTGTATGTACCTACTTGTATGCTAACGTATGATGTGGAAACTGGTTGGACGTGCAATTTCGGTCAGCTGGATTTTATGCAAAGTGGGCTCTCTATCACACAAGTTATGGTTCCAATTCCACCAGTTGAAGATCAAATTGGATTAGGGAACACTATACTTAGTAATGTAATACCTATTATCATGCTTATTCGATATTGCTAAGTATGTACGAAATCAGAATATGGACGCCATCAATTATTTAAATGATCTGATGGCAACTGATGCGCACTTCCCTACTCATATTTCTGGAATAAAATATGGAAACACTGAGATGGCGGTGGGAAAAACAATATCCTATAAAATTCACAAACATTTCTTGGAACTGGCATGAGATGGTAAGGTCCACTTTTCAATTCTATTCTACAATTTCAGATGCAATGTTAAATTGGAAACTTTTTCTTTTGCAGGACCTTTCCATCCCCACGTTCCAATTAGTTCATTGAAAACTTGATTGAAGCACGACTTTTTCTTCCAACAAGACCAATAAATTCAGTTCTAGGCTGACGCTTCCGCTCAACAGACCGATCGGAGCAAATGTGCAATTTACGACAGAGCGATCTAACTTATATGTACCTGTCCGAAACCCCATTACCGTAGGACAAGGCAGTTCGTTTGCAACTGCAAACATCAGCCCAAATTTCGGCGGTCTGTGACACAGTTTGTGTTTCATCAGTGTCTGAAAGAGACGGGTTCATTCAGGGAAGAGCGTGCAAACACAGCTTCAGATCGCGTGTGTTTACGATCCTCTAATTTTATCCAATTATACTCCAGGGCTTTGAGGAGTTACGTGATTGAGAATTGCGATAAGAGTCTTGGATGGATTCTGTATAAGGTTTACTAGTGAAAGCTATTATTTAGAAAGACACTTCCCTTGGGGGTAGCTGGAACCTTTTCTCGATACTCTACGTATTTTAATAGTAGCAACATTTTACTAGAAGGAACCAAACACAAAACGACTCTATCAGCTCAATAAGATTTTTCTAGAATAAATCACTAAGTCAATTACATCCTGTAGGCAATACATTTTAGCCATTCATTATATTGTTGACAGTTTCGTGACTTCCCCATACATGTTTTTTGTTACATTGTTCATCTTATAAATCAACAGGCGAAAGCCATAATAGTAATATTGCCTTGCCTAACGTTTGTTTTATTTTCTTTTATTATAATACACGTCTTTACTGGTTAGCCATATTTTTAAAGCCTCCTCCGTCAATCTTATTAGAGAAAAACCGTTGCTTTTTCAAACAGTTTCGTTATAAAATGACATAATCTTCTGTGCCCTGAAGGGATTCGGGGTCTTCTAAAAGATGGAAGCTTACATCATATGAAACAGATGTTTACAGTTAGAAAAGACTGGTTGAAATAGACTTTAATATCTGCATTTTTGCTCATAACGGTTCACATCCCAACTTAAATATTAAATGGGGGTAGCTCGCCAAAAACGTAAATAATGGCGCGTACTCAAACTTACACGAAAAAATACTCAAGGCCACCATTAATTTTCATTTCACTATTAGGATTGGTGTCCTGTGGAAAGTACAGGAATAATTTTTGGGTGGAAATAGCTTACCTATTTGTGTTTAAAACAGTTTTTGCAATGTAGTAAACAATGCTTAGTGCAAGACTCCTTGTCTTTATTTCGGCTTGCTCTTTTATTTAGACCATTGTTTTGGACTCTTTGTTAATTTTCATTTAGAATAAAATAAAAATAATTTATTCAAATAGACCTAGATGCAAATGGTGTCAAATATAATATTGAATGTTATAGGACTGAACACAATGACGAATAATTAAGTATCGTAATTATTCCGTATAATAGCAATATGTCTGTTTGACTAGCGTTACCTGGTCAATTGAATCACCAGGCGATATGTATGCAAACCGGGCTTGTATTTGCACGCCTGGGGCATCCCGGAAAATACCTATTGCATTGCTTATAGCTATTTAAATGACGTACCCATTAATTATTACTTATTTGCAACGCCTAAGCTTTGATCTTCATGATTTTAACAGGACTAACAAAAACACTGTAACAAAAATGGTGTACAGCACTTCTATGTTATTGTGCCTGATTTATCTCTGAAACTAGACGACACGTGAAGACCGTAAATACTGATACATTGCTACCAAATAAACCAAAAAACACCAACTTTGGAACAGCAAGGGCTCTTAATAATAAACCGGCTAAGTGCATGTCAACACGCTTACGAAGGGTTCTGAACAATGTTTGACATATGTATATATACTTTCGCAAGAGAAACCCTAAAAACCGTTTTTTTTGATGAATTCATGAAAAAAGGCAGAAAGCCAGCATTGCTTCCGGTCATTTCTCGTGTTACGGACGTTAGCACTCTAAATTTTTTATTTATCATGTGTTGTTTGTTATAGCGGGAATAGTTATAAACACTCTTTAAAAATGTCTACTGTTTATGAGACATTTCCCGGGCATGGAACCCTAAACAAATTATATATATATAAAATACTAGCTGACCCGGCAAGCGTTGTTTTGCCATCAACCACTGAAGGTTGAAGAGTATTACAGTACTAACTAATATCGCTATTAAAAAATGGGGGTTGAGGTTAGAAATGTGAAAATTAAGAGTTATAAGTATTTTTATTGTCAAATTATAAAAAAAAACTTATGTCTAAAAATTTACTTTTTTTGGGTTGGGCCACCCTTATCGCCTAGGGGTATACAAATAGTTAACAACCTATTCTCAAACTCTACCAAATATACACAAAAAAAAACATAAAAATCAGTCAAACCATTACGGAGGAGTTTGAGTACAAACACTGTGACGCGAGACTTTGATATATATGTATGTATGTATGAATAAAGATATAAGAGACGTGAAATAAGGCCTAACGATTGTTTTTGTGGTAAAAAAAAAAAAAAAAAACTTGCCTGTGGTTTTATTTGCCTCAATTTCTTAGTATTTTGTGTAGGCATGGAAAAAGAGAATTCGCGAAACCCTTTCATTGTCCAAAATCTCTTTGAGTTCAAAAGGCTCTTCAATAAATACCTGAGAAAATATTTGATACCCTTTAGTAGTTTACATGCCAAGTAGAAATATCAAAAATAATTTACTTACATTCATCATCATCATATCAGCCCATCCACGTCCACTGCTGGACTGCCCACTGCCTCCCCATATGACTCAACAAATAGCGGTCCTGAGCCGCCAATAATTTACTTAAATTTATTTTACTTAAATTACTTACATACAAAGCATAAATTACGATTTAAACAAATTAGAAATAGTACTTACATTTGAAACAGTTGAGCCATCTGTAGATTGTTTGCAACAGTCTGCAGTTAGCTCAACTGTTTCAAGTGGTCTATTTTAAATTAGGTATAATTTAATGTATTGCTTAGATACCTAATAACACAATATATATAATATAGTCCGTAAAAACTATACCAGAATGCTGGCTGCGTGGTCACTATGGTAGAGCTAATTTAATCTTCATATTTTTGTTTAGCGTTCGGAATGCTGGCTGTTGCTTACTTGCTGACAAGCTTAGTTAATTTTTTTTTATTAGTTGACGCTCCCGCGTCTACGCGAGCGTGGACTAAGAATAATATCCCACCATGGATTATTTTGTTATAACTCAAAAAGCTAGGTAGCGTTTTCGATTAAAACTCCCGGGCGGCTTGACTTTTTCCGACATTTCCAACAATTTATCGTTATAAACCAATTTACACAAAACCTTGACAAATTATAAACACAAACCTTCCTCATAAATCATCTTAATTAAAACTAAAATTTGACTTGTCTAAGTGCTTATTTTGTAAGCCTAAAGAAATAATTCTGAAAGATTCTGATTCACCCTGTCGATTGGTGAAAACCACATGAAAATCCGTTCACTAGTTTTTGAGTTTATCGCGAACAGACAGACAGACAGACGCGGCGGAGGACTTTGATTTATGTAATGATGATTTGTTTGTATATTTTTCTTTTGTATAAAATGCAAGTACTAAGCCCTCACTATATATGTACCTACCGTTTTTGTCTGTTTATTATAGTGTCTTTTGTTTACCCATCCACTGCCCAGGCATAGCGGTGCGACGCGCAACGGCGGCGGCAGTGCGCCACCGCCTTATGCTTGTCGCACACCTGGGGACGAATTCTGCGAGTCAATCGTTTTACTATGACAATAGTATAGTGGCAGAATCATCTAGATGAAAGAAAGTCTAAAAAGAGCGTGCGGTGCTATTTGCACGGAGACATTGATAGAATGGTTTTAAATTCGACTCTTTTGAAACCCTCTACCTGTATTTTCTTTCATTAAAGGTAAAATTATAAAAAAAGTGTCATTCTGAGAAGATATTCTTAAATTATTTACACACAAATAACATCATATATAAAAGTTAACAACTATTGGACATGTAAAAAGGCCATTATTATGGTAAAGCTATTAATTCAGTGGAATTCAGCCCCTGGAAAGGACCACTGCAGCACAGCACAAAATGTGCTTTCAAATATGGGCTCGTCACATTTAGATGAATTTTATATTGACGGCATCAGATGATAGATAGCTCGGGAACCACTTATTTGAAGCTTGTGGAAAGTCATTTTGTCACTGTAAAATATATCTAAAAATAACGAGTTTAAGCCCATATTAGAATGCTTTTTTGCTGTATGGAGGTGTGTGGCATGGGCAGCGAAAGTGTGAAATACTGTTGTGGCTTACTGATCAGATAAAACGTTGAAGGCTTGATGTTAATTGAAACTGTGGAAAAAAGATCACCACCATTTTTTTAATATTACCTGTGTTCTGTAAACTAATACGTTTTAACTGTTACTCAGATACCAAGGTACTTACTTTAATGATACAGTATGATATTAATATCTCACAATCAGCACACCTCCAGCGTCCAGTTTCAGAGCAATTCATGATAATGAGAGTATTTAAATCCGTTATTGAATCCACGACGGGCCTCTCTGACAATCAGATTACACACTTGGCTTTGAAAATATGTAGTTCACATTTTGATTAAGTGTGTGATTAACTTTTATCTCCTCTTCCAGAGAAATCATGCTGAATTTTGAGGTAAAAAGTATGCTATGTTCTACCTAGTATGCATTCAAATCATGCCAAGTTTCATTTTAAGTAGTTTCGGCGTGATCACGTACTAAGCCGAAACAACACAATACAGACAGACAAAAAAAAAATGTTTTGACTTTAGTATCAATGAGAATGTCATTCAAAAAACATTTTCATAATATCTTCAATGAAAATGTGCACACAGTACAAATTGATAGTTCTTTGTGCGTGCCCAAGTAAAGCGGTAAATAACAAAAAGCATTTTTTATCAGAAACACATTGCTCTTTCATCAGCACACTGCTGCGGTTCAGTGAAGGATGTATTTGTGCGGTTCTTTTTACTTTTTACTCAAAGGGGGTCCCTCACCGGGAGCATTTGTCTGTAATGTTATAATCCCAACCGTGATTTGAGCATTATATATACATATAATGCTCACTTTAGGTATACACCTAAAGTGATTCTCTTCCAAACTGATCCCGCCCATTTTTCGCAGATATTAACAGGCAGATGACGATGATCACAGTGGCAGTAATGATTCCCTGACTGTCGAGCAATGGCCTGTAGTGTAACAATCCACAGATCGACCTACAAGCGTTCGCCTGTAATGTAACAGTAAATGAGCATTCGCCTATACCTTGTGTGTGTGGGATTTAGTTTTTTTTACAATGAAAAAGTCGAATTAGTTGGGTTTTTAAAAGAGATAGGAACCTACGCTTACCTGCTGGCTGCGGTAATATGATTTTATTTTTATTTGAACAATACCTAACTTTACAATCACTACATATTATAAAACAAAGTCCTCCACTGTGTCTGTTTGTCTGTCTGTCTATTTGCTCAAAAATTACAAAACGGATTTTCATGCAGTGTTCACGAATCGATAGAGTGATTCATGAGGAAGGTGAGGCGGTTTTGTGTAAATTGGTTGAAAGATAGCGATAATTGTTGGAAGTGTCGGAAAAGGTCAAGCCTGGGAGCTTTCTTTGAAAACGCTGCCTAATTCCCTTGAGATATAACAAAACAATTCAAACTCGGATAAGTATTCTTCTTTTCTACAAAAAAGTTCGTGATGGCATAGGATAGCTTACTATACCCATTCTATTATAAAAATATGCTCTACTACCCGTACGAAGCCGGGGCGCGTTGCTAGTTAAAGAATAAAAACAGATTACAACTAGTAATTACACTCTTATGAAAAGGTTGTTACCAATTGTATCATTACAGGCTGCGCGCTGGTACCTAATGCTCTGTTCTCCTTAGTCACCGATGTAATGAGTTTAGTTTGAATTTTGATGGTTGGTATTTCAGACGAATGGTTAGTATTTCCCGGTAAAGGACTGTCTTAAAGTTCAACACACATAGAACCTCGCAATCTGCTTGATTGAGTGAGTGAGTGGGCTTAACGGATTGAGTTGTTATTTGCTTGCTATGTGACCTGTGACGCATTTCTCTCTCCAAGATCTCTGGGACCATCTTATTTTTAAAAGCAGTAAAGTTGCGGGTTTCATTATGCCACAGGACAACATATTTGGTATCTGAAAATCAATACCGAATTTTGTTCTACGTCTGGGTCTTTTCGTGTGAAAATATTTAATACTAGTTGCTGCCCGCCCCTTGCTTGCGTTTTATCGGAATAAGAAGTAACCTATTTATCTCAGGACCCAAACTATACCCATACCAAATTTCAGCTCAATCAGTTCAGTAGTGTTTGAGTGAAAGAGGAACAAACATCTATACATCCATCCTCACAAATGTAGATATTTATAATATTGGTAGTATCTACACAAAAACGGAATATGCTAGGTAGATGATTCTGCAAAAATATTCTCATATTTTTTTTACTCACTCAGCGTTAAAAACATTGTTTATTACGCAATATCCACCAACAAATGCGGATCAACTCAATAATAAATGTAAAGCTGGAGTTTTCCGTATCGGCTAATGGTATTGATTGATATTCCAATGAAACTTTTTGGAAACAAAGAAGTATTGTGATTGAGTGGTCGGGGAACGGAGAACCTTGTTCACTAGACTACTAGACTTGTTAAAAAATAACTAAGTCTACTGGTTGAAAAAAATCGCCCCTCCTTTTCTTTATTAGCAATTCGGTGCAATTTCCAGTCATATAGATAAAAATGCCTACAGATGTTCTCGAGATTATAGTGTCGGAATTTAATATACGTTGTAAATGTTTACTTATGTTCTTGAAATGAAGTGTATGTTTCTAAGTATAATTATCTAGGTGTTTGTCTATGTGTTACAATATTTTTAAATTTTTTCTATCTTCAAATCCCTGAAATGAATGGCCAAACTTAAACTTACATAGGGACGGGCGGGAAGAAGGCCTAAACCTATTAGGTTTTTTTTAATAATGATTTTTGTCTATGCCAGTGCGGTATTGTTGTCTAACAGCTTGCAGCACCCTATATCCGTGGGGTAACGAGGATCTCTGGGTTTTCAAATAAATTGTGAACGCCTGGTCGAAGCGACGCGTGCCCCGAGAGCTGGTGAGTATCTGGCGCAGCGCATTAGCATTGCCATACAGCGAGGCAATGCAGCCAACGTCTTGGGGACGCTTCCGACTGGTATTGATATGAACCAGTTGAGCATGTTGAGCAGTTGAGCTAGCTGTAGACTGTTTGCAACAGTCTGCAGTTAGCTCAATTTTTTCAATTGTAACTAGTTCTAATTTGTTTCTATTATTTGATTGTAATTTTCAACAATTTTTTTGTTAATAAATTACTTTTTGTCTATCTCCGACAAGCAAACAATTATCTAGCATACTTCTAAAAGAAAAACTGCACCTTGTCCTCATAAACTACAAATTTCTCGTAACCGATGCGAGTAGTTTTAAAGTAGAAAGCTGATACAATGTTGAAGATTGATGGTACTATCTGAAACGAGATCGGGGACCGCATGGCCCGTACAGCAATGTTGCAGCAATGTGGAGCTATTTTAAATCATACTCATATTCAGGGACTTCCCTGATGCCTATTGTAGGTTTATTAAGTAAAAATAATTTATTTCATTGCCGTCTATAAGACAGAGAAAATGATACTTGTATTTTGCCTTTTTATAGGTTCGATGCTAACATACCATGTTATCAAGGAAGATCTAGCTATAACTGACTCGAATGGTAGTCAAAGATAAAAAATAGAGCCATTCACTATATATTTTTTTATCTTCTTAGTCTGTTGCCGGATCTACAAAAAAACACAAGGAATTTTAAAATTGTATTGTAAAACAAAAATAGAATATTGCTTGCATCGTATACAGGTATTCTAGTATTATGACTTTATTGACAGTAACAATTTTGTGGAGGAAGAAAGAGATTTTCTTCCAGGATATGATTGCACGCAGCCCTTGCAAGTATTTAACCCACTTCCGGGTTTTCAATTGAGCTAAATCTTGGCATATGTACGTAAATTTTTGTTTTATCTGCCATTGGTTCCAGGAGACTAAAACCCTCCCCATCATCTTAGCTCTTAGAACTGTGCATATTAAATCACTACATAGTATATAACAAAGTCCCTTCTTGCTGTCTGTTCCTATGTATGCTTAGATCTTTAAAACTACGCAACAGATTTTGATGCCATTTTTTTTAATAGATAGAGTAATTCAAGGGGAATCTTTCAGCATTCCCACCGTGCGAAGCCGAGGCGAGTCGCTAGTATGTCATGAATAATTTATCTACACCTACTCGTCTTACATAAACGCCCCTCATGTTCCACACGTTTGCTGAAAATGTATCAAGATCACATGTCTGACAAGGAGATATAAATGAACTCGTTAGTTCAGGCTTACGTCTAATGTATTATAGCATTGCTCAAGTCTCCAACTCTTTTAGCAGTCAACAGGTTTGCTCGGCATGTACCAAGGTAATTTTTTACTGTTTTGGCTCGGATTTCTATGGTTCTGGGGTGTTTGCAGCTTGCATTGGTAATATAACTGACTCGAATGGTAGTCAAAGATAAAAAATAGAGCCATTCACTATATATTTTTTTATCTTCTTAGTCTGTTGCCGGATCTCCAAACAAAACCACGGGGAATATTTAAAATTGTATTGTAAAACAAAAATAGAATATTGCTTGCATCGTATACAGGTATTCTAGTATTATGACTTTATTGACAGTAACAATTTTGTGGAGGAAGAAAGAGTATTTCTTCCAGCATATGATTGCACGCGGCCCGTGCAAGTTGTTGACCCACTTCCGGGTTTTCGATTGAGCTGAATCTTGGCATGCATAGGTATCTTAATCGGATGATTGTTTTTAAGACATGAACTTGATCTGATGGTAGAGCCTTAAGGAGGTCATGGGAACTCTGTTATAAATTGACACAACCCCATCGAATTTTATCCCGTAGATCTTTTTACAACAAAATAAAGGACGCTTGAAAAATAGCATGTTTCAATTTCAATTCATTTACAATTATTTTATTGAAAGATAAAATAATATAAATAATTATTTGAAAGATAAAATAAATAGAGAAAAACGGCATGTATGTACCTACTAACATATTTTTATGCCCTTTAATATTAATTGCGCATTCTAGGTACACCTAGTAGTTTGACTAAATAGGATCTTATTGATAATCCTTTGTTTCACTGTTCTGAAGAACCATCAGAATAGGGAAACAAAGGGTATTCCAAATTGGAAATATTGATTCAACCTACAATGCTTTATCCAAAAGAGCAAATCCCAATAACAATTGGTCCTTCGTTATTTACGTCCCACTTAGTTATTGACCTTTCTATAACGTAGCTAATTGAATCACTCGGAGTATGTGTTTCAAATTCAGCTTGATTCGTGTTTGTTCTATGCTAATTAGTTAGTTCTATATACCTGTCTATCTATGTATATAGAGTTTGGTTTGTTACATTAAATTTTAAGATATAATTAACTGTTAATGGCGTCGGGGGGAAACCGCCCGGTGTGGGCAGCGCAGGACCGGTCATCGATTTGAACGAATTAATTAATGAATGAACACTTTATCAAGACTTTATGTGTATTAAATAAATAAAAAACTGTCATATTAAAAATAAAAATAAAGACAGCACAAAAGGCGGTCTTATCGCTGAGTCATTGGGTGGTGTTTGCCCAGCAATGGAAGTCCATCGGCTGACATGGTGATGGTTATAATAATATTTATTTATTGGGAAGTCTTTGCTCAGCTGAACAATATAAAGGTTATTGAGAAAACAAGCAAAATAAAACTGGCCAAGTGTGTGTTACCTGGCGCACGGAGGGTTCCGTACCATCGTACGAAACGATTTCGCAAAACAAACCCTTAAAACGGATTTCATTGATGGAGCGAAGAAAAAGCAAAAATACAACATGATGTCGGTCACCCATCCAACTACTCCCCAAATATACTCATCCAATTACATATATAGTATTTATGTAGATCTTATGATGTTGGGTGATTTAAGAAACTAGCTGAGTACAATACTTGTAAATCATGTAAATGCTGTGAATAAAGATTTTCTTATTCTTATTCTCCTGACTGCGCCCAACGTTGCTTAACTTCCGCGCTCGGTAGGTACTCAACGTGGAACGGACGCTGGCCACATTAATTATTTAATTTATGTTTTTTTTTGTTAAATAAATAAATTAAATTCTTTTATTTCGGACTACCAAAGATCCATAATTTGTTAGTAACTCTTCTAAGGATCACTTATGATAAATGTTAGTATTCTTAAGGTAGGTAGGTACTAAAATTAAGTTAAATGTAGTAATAAATTAAGGAAAATTAATTTAAAATCATAAAAACTATGTCAGATTATTGAAAATAAATGAAAGTAAATTAAATCAAATTATAAATAGTAAGTTAAATCCAATAAAATTGTAAAGAAATATTAAAGCGGCCATTTTAATTCATATCCTGTCAAAATTTTAACGTTCCGTTTCTACCTACTATGGTTAAATAGATAGAGCCTCGACAAACGTAGGGCAAAAACAACCAAAAAATTTAAGTTTTTTGGATAGGGACTTTTATTAGGTATTTGTTGTTATAGCGGCAAGCTACGTGGGCATTTTTAATGATAATAAAGCACATGCATCAATCATTGCCCAGCCTAATGATCATTCTGACCTTTTTTTTATTGTTTCGACAAAGTAAAGTCGAAAATATTTTCCTGTATCCGGTGATCCAAGCAGAACCCCACTGAAAGTTTAGTCCTTACTTTTTGCTACACCCTGTATACAATGGCAACCTACAGATTCCCACTGACCCTACTGATCCTGGCTTTATCCATTTCTTCTTTGAAGAAATCTCAATCATATGCATAGTACATAATCTTCTTGAGTTATACCCCCATTCTTAGAACTTCCTCAACCTCAACAGTAAAATTGTACTTAATAACTATAAAGTAGGACAGATTGCACAACACTTTATAGTTTATGTAAAGCTCTATGTATGTAGTTGGTAATTGTGTAGGTACATAATTAAATTTGCGTTCGCTTCAAACTGGGAACCTCTGTGTGGCTTAACAGAATTAAACTGCGCTGAAGCAACATTTTAGATAGTTTCCTACATTGCCATATTCAACGAGGATTTATTCTGTTAAATATTTTTATAAATGTTTATGTTTTGGATAACATCTTTTATAGAATAATAGGTCTCTGCCCGCGGGTAGGCTTACGTAGTATCAAACTTAATAAGGAATATAATATTTTATTTCATTGAATTTATTTCCACCGTAGGTATTGCATATACACTTGATGTCGTTAATTTCAAAATTAATATATGACTATTACATTAATACCCTGTACTTACCTATATGAATACAATAATACCTATGAAGCCGTGGGGTCGCGGAGTACGAATATCGACCCCTCCAACTCAACCCGTGGATGTCGTAAAAGCCGACTAAGGGAACCTACCAGAGGAAGGGCAGCAGCTTCCTTCTGAGTATTTTTAAACACCAACACTGCGATCACCAATCCGCCTGCCAAGCGTGGTGATTATGGCAAATCCCCCCCTACATGGGAGACCATCCACTCGATGGACCGACGACATCGTAGCGGTCGCAGGGAGTCGATGGATGGAGGCGGCTCAGGACCGCTATTTGTGGCGTCGTACGGGGGAGGCCTATGTCCAGCAGTGGACGTTTATGGGATGATGATGATTATTACATTCATACACAAGTTATAATTACAACATGAAAAAGGAAGCGCCATAAGGGACTGTAAACAGAAAGAAAACAGTAAATCTTATGTACACAAAATTAAAACTTTATAAGTGTTGGCTATATATGGAATATATGTATGTATATAAGAATAGAAACAAAATAACAATCAAATAATATAAACAAATTAAACTAGTATTTAGAATTGAAACAATTGAGCTAATTGCAGATTGTTGCAAACGATCTACAGGTAGAATAGGAACTATAATGAAATATAAGAATATAAACTTACAAGAACAGACACAATTTTCAGAATCGGATGAGTAGTTCCAGATATTAACAATGACAAACTTTACCCCATTATAACATTAAATTATGAGTATAGTAAAATGTATATTTTGTCACTTTTAAAATAGTCTTATATTTGTGTAAACTGCTTTTCAGACAACATTTTCATAGTACTCGTAACAATATTTATTTCTTTTGGTTCCAGGTAAAAAGAATATTTTGAAGATGCAAACTAAGCTGCAAACCTCCAGTCTATAAACGATAAACGTAAGTAACACAAAATAAGAATCAACCTTTGTTAGTGAATAGGAATTATAAATGTGTTTATCAAAATAGGGTATAAGTGTATAGTCGTCGGGAAACAAACTTCCAATCTACAAACCCGAAAAGTAGTCCTATATATCTAAGTAAAAATTCACTATAAAACCTGCCACTTAATAATCAACCTTATTTGTTTTAAAAATAGGAATGATTACAGTGTTGCAGTTAGTGGTTATCAAATGAGGTAGGGTAAAAAAGAATAGACGCCACATACTTCATAAAACCTAACTTCTGAAAATCGATACCCAAAATGGATTTATTTGTAGTCTTGAAATTTTCTTAGCACCATGCAAATATCCCGCTAAAAGAGTTTTTAGTCTGCATTCAATGTAGCAATGGTGTCAATTCGTTTTTAGCAAAAAATCATCAAAATCACATTACTATAAATGTAGTGGTCCTTTTTATTTAGATGGAATCGACAACAGTCTCCATCAGCACACGTATGTCCACTGCTGTCCATGCATCCCCCAAGCAAGGGGAGTTTGCTATAATCACCATGTTTAGCAGATGGTTGGTGAACAAAGTGGAGTTGTTAAAAATAGATAGAAAACATAATCAATCATATCTTTTTATTTGCGAAAGCATGGTAGTACAATGTAGATTTTAAAATTAATGAAGTTCTCATCCCTTTACTGATGTTTTACTTTCAAATATTTTAATAGTTCAAATTCTAAATAGGTACATAGCAAACACAATATTCGATATAAACTAATTAAAATAAAAATAAATTAGAATAGGAATAAAATTATTTATCAGCAAGCTAGTTATACATATATTTTACATTTAAATAAGGGTAAAGGTAGTGTTTTCATATCGTCAGGAATTTTGGTACAGAGCTTTGCTGTCATATAATTTGCGGTTCAGTCAATAGGTGTCCACTTGATTTAAATTTTCAAAGGTTAAATTGTTGTAGTTATCTATTATTCTTCCTGCGGCGACTATCCCTACTTCACCCTATTCTAAGCGCAGTCCGTCGGGTCGTAATTAAAAGTGTATTCTGCAGCGTTGTTTTACAGAGGACCCGTCTCGAGGCGTGCGGGGTACACAATGAATATGTATAGAGATGGCTAGCTATGAAAAATGTGAAGGGCAGTGGTGGTATACTAGTTTACTTTATGTTTTGGAATAGGCTGAGAGATACTTTTTGACGTATTTGTTGTTTGTACGGCGAAAGGTTAAAAGTTGACCATTAACCATTGGTAGTCGGATTTACTTTGAGCGCGAAATTAATACTTATTGCCGTTTTTAATATTTATTTGTTTTTGTGGCTGCAAAGATTACTCCTGGCGGAAAGTAATTTGTCGCAGATGATACAACAATCTAATCTATGAACCCATGATAGAACTCACTTTGATTAATTGATAATCATAGAACATTTGGTAATATATTGATCTAGTCAGAAATCGATAAACATAATTTGACCGTAATACTGGTTCATGCAGAAAAGGTCTACAAAACCATTACATACGTATCACGTGCTACGCCCTATTACGACGTAGGCGTTGAATAACATTCTACGTTATTAATAAGTTTCAACGTTGAACGGGGCTTCCAACTTACATTAATCGAAGATCTGGGCGCCTTATCTAATAAATATCAATAATAAATAAAATAAAAATAACAATCCACCCAGCATTATCTAGCCCCAAGCTAAGTTGAGCTTGTATTATGGGTACTGAATAACTGATATACTTAATACAATCTATATTATACATATTTTGTATTATACATAAAAATACCCAGAACTTCCGAGCCATATATTAGCAGATTTATTTATTTATTTATTTAAAAAAAACCCCGCAACCTCCTACGTCGCAGGTGGACCTTCGCCCACTACGACAGATCAGTCGTATTATCTATACATGACTGTGACTATACATAAAAACCGTGATTCTATTTAAAAAAAATCCACCGCGGGAGAAATGATTAAAATCATCACGAAAATGATGATCTATTTGTTGGAACAAAACCATTATATACCATTTCGGTATTAACTTGTAGGCCATGTGAGAGTAGATTCCCGTAAATAGTAATGAGAATTAAATTATTTAGTATCTATAATATCTGTGCCAAGTAAAAACTAATACACTTATTATTAAAACTAATTGCTTTTTCAAAGCTTCATGCAAAAATAAACCAAACAAATCCCTGAATGCAGCCAGTCCACTTTTAATGAATACAAATACAACCATTCAGTTTATTGAAAGAAATACCAATTAACGGTCAGTCATACCTGGCCATTTCGCGTTAGAGGTTCCAATTACCCGCTCCATTTCACGACTTAGTATTTAGTAACAACCTTATTACTGAGTCGCTTTTGATCGCATAATATGGCTGCTTTTCTGCCGCTAAAGGAACGTTTTTTAACGAACAAGTTAAATGCTGAAAGGCCCTTTATATTCACCTGTGAATGTCGAGCACCTTGTTAGAATCGCTCCAGATGTCTTAAATACCCAGTTATGAAAGCAAAGCATTTGATTTGCGCGGTGTGAGTGCTAGAGGCGAGCGCGAAAGCTTCGAAGACGCTTTTTGTACTTGAATGGTATGTCTAGGCACGTTTGTCGTTGGTTTCTTGTTCCTGCAGTTAAATAATCTAGTACTAGGGAACACAAAGTAGTACAATTACAATTATAAAATTCTTTTTTGTACACCACGAAGAAAACATTAAAAATAGACATTACATAAAACATGATCAATGGGCGGCCTTATCGCTTAGACGCGATTTCTTCCTGGCAACCTTTGGATGGAAAGAATTATACGAATTTAAAAAAGGCAGGGGTGTATCTAAAGTTTTTAGAAATAAATAACATTATAAATATCTAACAACAGAGGATAATATATATATATATATATATTGCATATATATTTTTAATGCTGGACGGAAAACTTTATGGAATTTCATTTCTCACGCGTTTAGCGGGAAAGTAAAGTATACTTATGGAAACCATAGGAATGATACAAGCCTTAGATTTTTGTGATGGAAATCAGATACTTACGTGATTTTTTAATGTTCCGAAACTTCAGCCTGTAGTATGTAATGGATTTAATAAGTACTTACCTACATGGGACGCCGTACCTACAAATTCTTTGATTTTTTTTTTGTTACTTTGTTCATTTTATTAATGAACAGGCGATAGCGTTATTAGCCATATTGCCTTGTTTTACGTTAGTTTTATTTTCTTTAGTTTTGTAAAATACACGTCTTTACTGGTCAGCCATTTCCTTTTTTCCAAACTCTTTGAGCTACGGTTATTTTCACTATATGTCAAAAAACAAAAAGTTGTTACTCCGAGTCCGCCATATGATATCGGTCTCTTCCGTTTTCGGAACAATCCTATACCTACTTTAGAATATAATAATTATGTAATCCTACTAATAATAATTGTCAAAGTTTGTAAGGATGGAACGCAAAAACTACTGAACCGATTAGGCTGAAATTTGGTTTGGGACTTGGCATAACCACAGACATGATAGAGCTGCGCCTAAAGGGAATAACACAAAGAATTATAACGCTCAGAATAGCAGTTGACACAAACGAGGTACATCCAAGGAAAAAAATTCTTGAAACGAATTTTGAAACTAGAACCGTTAGTACAATACATCAAATGGCGCGGAAAACAGCTTTCACATAAAAATATTACAATGATGTATTGTGAGGTAAAAGGGTGTTCAAACGCTACTGATAAGAAAAATAACACAAGTAAAATTTCAATTCACTGGTAAGTAAAAATATTAAATTTGTAATTTTGCATTAAACAGTCATCAAAACTCATAAATAAAATGAAAATTTTTGTCCACCATTTTCGTGAAAATGTTGCTATGCTCGCGGAAAAAAATACCCCGATTTTGTTACTTAGTTTATGAAATTTATAGAGAAATAAATCCACACTGGATATGAACATACGTGTTGGGGCGAACTTTCGTCTGAATGATACATAGTGCTTTATTCACATCTACAAGGGAAAATCGTCGTTTAAGAATCTTCAAAATCACTCAGCGATATTCTGAGAATATTCAAATTGTAAACTCAAATTGAAAATTGGTATCAATAAATACTATGACATAATTTGTGGCCGCAAGAGCGCTTTTCTCTAATTGATTCTTTTTTAATTTTGTTTAATGACATTAATTAGGTACATTAGAATTATCACACACCTGTTAGTTAAAACAAGAAAATTACCCAAATTTTTAGGGAAAATACCATTCTCCGGCAACATTTAATCATATGATTGTGTGAGTAACATCACTGTATTTACGTGCTGTCAAAACATACATAGATCAGTTTTTGGCTACACAAATTGACAAATTGTTGAATGACACTATCCCTCTGCTGAGATAGCAGCGAGTTTTTACTCTATGGAATAACATATATGCTATTTATCCCGATAAAACACGGGCGAAGGCGTGGGCAGCAGCTAGTACATTTTAATTAGGAAATTAATAATATTTGTGATTCATCTTGTGAAACATAAATACTTCTGATTACCTTGCTACCTATTATCTAATTTCTGGGGTCTTCTACAGTTCGGGTAATTCGAAGAATTCCCCTATTCTGTAGAAAACCCTCTCCAACAAAGTGAAAGAGTAACAAATATCCATACATCCATCCTGACAAACTTTGACGTTTATAATATTATTAGGATAGGAAGTAGGATTATTAGAATTGTTTATTAATAAATTCTTATATTTTCTTTACCTATACCTAAAAGTCCCTTGCGTAATTTGTGTTATTTACGCAAATCATACGCAATGTATATTTTGTTCACAGTCCGGGTATAAAAGGATTTTGAATAGCCACTAGTCGGGACAGCGTTCAGACAGCTTTTGTCTCTGTAATGGTCAGTCCAAAGGAGCCTCCCTGCCTCATTAAATTTGAATCAAAAAGGCTGGCCAGCTGAGGGAGATAAAGTAGCGAGCGTTTAGATGTTTATGTCAAGTTGACGATTAGAACGTTTTAACTAACAACTAGCTGCTGCCCGCGGCTTCGCACACGCTTTTTATGTATATGCCCTTCTCTATGTCCGTCCCCGGGATACCATCTACCTCCCAGACAAATTTCATTAAGATCCGTTCAGCCGTTTAGGCGTGAAAAGGTAACAGATATACAGAGTTACTTTAGAATTTATAATATTAGTAGGATTTACACACGACGACCACAACAGGACCAATGTAGCGCGGTGGGCGAAAGTCTGCCTGCGCCGTAGGAAGTTGCGCGTTCGATTGCCGCCTTGAAACAAATGTTTGTACGAACTGCAAATATTTGTTGCGCGTGTTCTGGGTATTTTCTATGTATAATAAAAAATATCTATTTATCTATGTATGTATGTATTGTATTATGTATGTACATTATATGAGTCATCTAGTAACCATAACACAATCTCTCCTTAGATTGGGGCTAGATGATGCTGTGTGAATTTTCCAGCACTATTTACTTAAACTGTGGCAAATAAATTGTTACACACGAATCGAATAATAATAATAGTAATGTGTTATGTTAAATATATATAATATCTAATTAAAACTTATATTTACAAGTAAAAAAATTGAGCCAGCCGCAGACTGTTGCGACAGTCTATGGGTGACTCAACTAATCCATATCAGTTGTTAGATGCTAGGAATGCTAAGTATTGGTTGTACAGATAAAGTAAAAAGTAAGCATAAGTATGTGAACCTATTTGACGTGTAAATTTATTATTTACTAATAAAATCTTGTATCTTACAAAGAATCATTAGAATCATATCAGGAATTTATTATTTTTTATTTATTGTTAAATAAATTGTTATAATTTTACACTTCAACACTCTGAGTGTTACATTACAATAAAGAATACGTGTAAGGACCCATTATATGAGGATGACTCCATTCTTCTATAATTATGTAAAATTCGGTTGGGGCAACACGCACAAGAGCAACCACTTAGGTGCGAACCTCGGCTTGGGCTGTTGCCAGATGCTTTAGGACATGAAGGTTTCGCCTAGGTGCAAGAATGCACATAAGGGCGGAAGCAGGGGAACTGGCAAGAGAGCCCGGGCGATTGATATATACTGTCCCAATAATATGGTGTGTTTGAAAAACGATAAACCGACTTCAAATTTAAATCAAATACTTTTAAACTTATTCTAAGTTTTGCAGGATAAATACTAATCCCCTGGAGCTTAAATTTATGGGACCCCTTCGGGATCGTTTTCTATACAATAGTGAAAGAATTTTCAAAATCGGTTCATAATAGGCGGAGATATAGCGTAACATACATACAAAAAAAAAATACAGGCGAATTGATAACCTCCTTCTTTTGAAGTCGGTTAAAAATAGATTTGAATGGTTGGATGTAGTTTGCGGAGGGGAAGCGAGTTAGAATATCGGTTTCAATCTCATTCTTCGATGATTCACACAGGTTCCTTAATTATTTTCCACGAGCAAAATAAACCTACTTAATAATGGTTACGTATAAGAAATTACCAACAGTAATAAATCACAGGTTTTTTGGGACCTTCTTTCCATTGAAAATAATAATGTTCCTTCCTCAACAAATATTTAGGTACCACGGGAAAACAAAATTACGTACTTCCAAGAACGAACTTATTAAAAAACCGTGACTTATTACCAACAGTCGAAAAATTATGGAATATGAACGCTCACTAAAGCTAAATAGAATTCATTTCCGGTAAGTACAAACGCGCATGCTTCGCACATACTTTCAAATAGAATCGAAAATTCTACAACCAGAGAAAAATATTGGAAATATTTTCCAATCGGAGGATGCTTCAAAGTCAGGCGTGAGTGAAATAAGCTTTCGTTTATTTGGAAGCGGTGTTCTGTGTTGTACTGTGTGAAATAAGTTAAAAAATCCACCAGCTAGTTGGTTGGTCGGGTGATCAAAATGTTTAGGTTTTCTTTTCCGAGGCTCAGAGCCATCCGGGGCCGCTTGTGTATTTACAATTTTTGTAATAGGTATTTGTAAATTGTGAGTTCCTATTCCTTCACATGTTTTCTTACTCACAGGTTCTTTGATTGGGTAGCTTCCTTCTTCTTTCATAAGGGAACCCTTCTGAATTCCGGGATAAAAAGTATTTTATGCCCTTTCTTGTAATATGAACTCAAATCCTGCCAAGTTTCATTTGAATACATTCAGTACTTTCGGCGCTATGTGCAGGCAACAAATTTTACTTTCATCCCCTCTCCCAAAGGAAACCTATTGAAATCCGGGATAAAAAGTTTTCTATGTCCTTCCTCATAGTATAAACTCAAATCCTGCCAAGTTTCATTTGAATACATTTGGTAGTTTCGGCGCTACGCGCAGCCAAAAAATTTTACTTTCTTCCCCTCTCCCAAGGGAACTCTACTGAAATATGGGATAAAAAGTATCCTATGTCCTTCATCATAGTATGCTCTCAAATCCTGCCAAGTTTCATTGGAATACAATCAGTAGTTCCGGCGCTGTGCGCAGCCAACAAATTTTACTTTCATCACCTCTCTCAAGGGAACCCTATTGAAATCAGGGATAAAAAGTATCCTATGTCCTTCCTCGTAGTATGAACTCAAATTCTGCCAAGTTTCATTTCAATACGTTCAGTAGTTTCGGAGCTATGCGCGGCCAAGATACAGAAAGACAGAGGAACATGATGAAAAAAAAAAACATTTTTGGCCTCAGTATCGATAATAGAGTGCCCTACAATTTTTTTTTCAAAATATCTTCAATGTACAAAATTGGACCTGTCGATGATAGATAGATTTATTATAAATGTCAAAGTTTGTATGTAAATATGTATGGATATTTTACTCTTTCACGCAAAAACTACTGAACCGATTGGGCTGAAATTTGGCATGGGTATAGTTTGGGACCTGGAATAACATATAGGCTATTTTTTATTCCGATAAAATGTGGGTGAAGACACGGGCAGCAGCTAGTACTTTATAATTATGAAAACAACCACGAACCAACTTAGAAAACTTACACCCAATTGCCTACCATAATTCGTACTGTATAAAATAATATCCATAATTTTCTAATCTAATCTAACTTTGAAGCTCGAATTTGTAGCAAGGTGTAGGCAAATGGTGGAGTTTCAAAAGGAAATTTGCAAATATATTATCTGGGAAGTGTTATTACTCAGGTTTCGTGCAAAGCAAGTTCTGCATATTGCGAAAGTTTTCATTTTTCTCTAACCCAGTTAAAGCGTCAGAATTTCGAAACGGCAGTCAACTTCCAAACCTGGAATTTTATCATTTCGGGAATTTTAGATTAATCATCTGACAAAAAAGTTTTTGGACATTTTTATTAATTTTATGCCTTTTTTATGCTGCCAAAGTTTTCTTTGCTGAAACCATTATTTAACATCCTCATTTTTTGAAATTGCATACGTATATTAAGAACTTTGGCACACTTATTACTGTCGAAACTTTTCTCATTTTAGAATATTAGCTACGACATTCGCTTTGAACTATTAAGTCTTACTGAATAAAAAGCTTGAGGCCACAGGGTATCAAGCAAAGCAATTATTATTTTTATCTATGAAGTGATAAAAACTACGATACACGTATGTATTTTAGATATAAAACATATCACCTACACCGTGCAATTTGTAAGTGAATAGCGGTTGATGTTGATGTCACAACACGTAAATACATACATATGTACATTTAAGGGATTCAGTTTATAAGTAACTCTCAAAAATAAATATACCAAAGAAAATATAAAACACCAAATAAAAATATACAATTTCATATATTTTAGTAACTCATACATAACATAGTTCTGTTTTCAATTCAGTATTCAATCGTAAGCAATGTTATATATTTTGGTCAGACAAAAATTATTCGCAAAATGTTGGGAATATCGTGTTAATAAAGTTAAAAGGAATAATAAAATGGAGCGTTTTTGCAAACGAAGCTAAAAGCGTAAAACCTGGAATTATTTACTACATGAATAAACTACAAAAAACATTTGCTGTACAAAACTAAAAACAAAAGAATAAAAACACGGCTTTTCACTAAAACTTTTCCACCAAGCTACAGATTGCATTCATTCCAAGTTTACAATTTTAGTTAAAGTTCTATAAATAGCTTCTAACTAAGTTCTATTGTATTCGGTGTAAAATGTAAAACATCTGTTCTGGGTGAATTACTATTAAAGTTTGTTGGAGAAAGTAAGCGTCTTTTTTCATATAAGTAGAAATTTTGCAATATTGCTCACGTTCGGGAAGTTTACGGGTCAAAGGAGCTCAAAGAATCTGGAAGTTCGCTATTCAGCCCTCAGCTCTCCCGATATGTGTTACTGGCACAAGCACAGACTATCGATTGGTCTTTCAATTTTGAACCATATTTCAATAGAAGCAAGACCAACACTTAAAGCTTTCGTGGATATTTTATTAGATTTTTTAAACATTCTATTATTTCAAAGATCTTTTTTTTATCGTTTTGTGTAAAAAATAACAAAAACGTATGCTTTTTATGATATAGATTCATAGTAGATTCCACACATCTCGATTTCCCAATTGAGTTATTTATTTTTGGTTTGACTACAGTATATTCGTACATTTCGGTACAACCCCGGGTCTAGTGGCATAAAACTATAAAAAATTTAATTATCATTAAGTACTGTACGTACCTCAATCTTCCGATTCCGAATCAGACATCTTTGCTCGATGATGCCGCATATAGAAAGATTGATTGACGCTATCACTGCCGCTTACTGATGTAACTTCATCAATAATCAATATAGTCATCGAGAGTGAGGTTTATTGACGCTATCACTGCCGCTTACTGATGTAACTTCATCAATAATCAATATAGTCATCGAGAGTGAGGTTTCAATCTTCTCCAACGCTTAAAGCTATCTTTAAAATTTATAGCATCTACCCACTACAACCTGCTTAATTCATCTTATCTGCCTCGGTGACCTCACTTAGATCTAACAAGCACGTACATATTCGGCTAATTCGAGCAGCTCCAAAGATAGTTGGAAGCTCTCAAGACATTGTCTAAAGATATTACCAAAATTACTTGAAACTGCACTGCAGTTCCGTAATTAGCAAAACACTCCGTGCGAGCGTTTACTTAATTATGATCACAGTTTGCATTTCTAAATGGTCGCTGAAATGTTTAGTCATTTCATTCAATGGAGAATAAAGGACCCTTTTATTCTACTCGAATGGTTTTTTTTGTAAATATCTGATGATACCAACACATTTTATCTTATCGGTATACCGCGGGAATTCTGGTGGATGACCGCTGAATTCTGATTCACTTATAGGATAGGTATCATGTAATTTTAATGGGTTCCATCTGATTATGAGAGTGAGGTAGTAGAATAGAATAGAATATTTATTTATTTATTTAAAAAGAATACATACATGTGTTTAAAAATGTTGCACCTTTAAATCACATAAGGTTTGTGTTGGGGTACTGTGTTTGCGTACAAACTTGTGCATTTAAACATGTTGACGTTGAGAGTCTCAACCTTTCGGCGCAGCTCTACCATGTCTGTGGTCTCAACGCACGTCAACGTATTATTATCCTACTCATAGACTTTTTATATTATTTACTATATTTTTTGTACATCCTTAACTCTATGATCCTAGTAGTATTATAAATGTCAAAGTTTGTGAGTATGGATATTTGTTCCTATTTCACGCAAAAACTACTGAACTGAGTGGGCTGAAATTTGTTGTAGGTATAGTTTGGGACTTGGAATAACATTATAGGCTACTAGCACTTCGCCCGCGTTTTATCGGGTAAAAAAATGCCTATATGTTATTCCAGGTCCCAAACTATACCTATACCAAATTTATCCTTACTAATATTAATATTATTAATGTGAAAGTAACTCGGTCTGCCTGTCTGTCTGTCTATCACGTTTTCACGGCAAAACTGAACCGACTTATATGAAATTTGGTACACAGATACTCTAGAGCCTGAGAAAGGAATTGCACTGCTTATTAATGCGAAAAAAGGGTTATAAAGGGTTAAAGGGGAAAGAGGGGTTGAAAGGTTGTATATAAGTATCGTCATTTTTAAAGCTAAAAGCTTGGAATTAATTTTTTAGGCTTTTGATTAGATTAAATAAGAATGTATTTTAAACTTTCTACAAATTTAACCCTCAAGGGGATAAAATATCAAAGGGAATAGGGGATGAAAGTTGAAAATGCTACCCACTGTCACTACTCTACGCGGACGAAGGCGCGGGCATAGCTAGTAATATTATATAAGTAGGAATTTTTATCCCGATAAAATGCGGGCAGTATATTATATAGTTATAATTTGATTGTTATGAAAAACGACTTTGAATTGATCCCCGAGGGATTAGTATTCGTCCCGCAAAATTTAAAAACAATGTAAAATTATGAGGATGAAGAAGGAATTTAGTTTAGTGTGTAGTCGATTATTAATTTTCAAACAATCAAATTATAAAATCAGGATTCGTCGAACAGACTTGCTATTAACACTTTCATTGCCAATGACGCACATGTAGTTCTGCGAGTTCTACTAGCTGCAACCCGCCCCTGCGGGTCGCGCCGCAGAGACTGGGCAGTGAATCCTGTAAGGTTTTTTGTTATTATAGTGCTAATATAGTGATAATAATGCCTGTTGGGCAAAGCAAAACGGTGAAAAATTCAGGTATCCTCATCGATAGAAATCTGTCGTGGGGACCGCAGATATCTGAAATCAGCCGTAGGATGTTTGCTTCAGCAGGTTCCCTTCGAAGGCTGCGTAACTTTCTACCTATTGCCACTAAAATCTCTCTTGCACAATCTCTTCTCCTTCCAGTTCTTGATTACGCCGATTCGGCCTTTCTTGATCTAACTGAGCAACAGTTAGACAAACTTGAGCGCCTGCAGAATGTCGGGATAAGGTTCATATTTGGCTTGCGCAAGTATGACCATGTTTCGGAATTTCGCAGGAAGCTCAAGTGGTTACCTATACGGCTTCGCCGAAATTCTCATATTCTCTTTCTTCTCTTTAATATCTTGTTTTACGCCTCTGCACCCCCTTATCTCAAAGAGCTTTTTACCTTTCTCCATCATTCGCACGCTCTTTCTCTGCGCTCTTCTGAAACTTTTATACTTCAAGTACCTGTTCACTCTACTTCTTTCTTCGCCCATTCCTTTAATGCCCGGGCTGTACAACTATGGAACGCATTGCCAGTCTCAGTGAGGCGAGCAAAGTCGCTACCACTATTCAAAACCATGGTGAAGGAGCACTATTTAGGCTGTTGTCATTGAACGCATACCTGTGTCCCTATGTATATAAGTACATATATATATATATATATATATAAATTTATATATGTAGTTTATTTTAGGCATAATATTTATTATGAGTATTTTTATTTATTAAATCTATACTAGCACACAGATCCCCTAGTACCATCCAACAATCCTATCCATCCACGGTTGTCTGGTAGAGATCGCTCTCGAGCGATAAGACCGCCACTTGTAACTTAGTTTTAAAATTGTCTTTTTTTGTATTTCTGTTTCTTATCAATAAGTGTGCAGTAAAGAATTTTCTATCTATCTATCTATCTAATATAGCATAGTAGCATTAATATAGTATAGATAAATAAGTCCTCGCACTCGGGGTAATCTCAAAGAAATTGCTATGCAGATAAATAAAATTATATTACTAGGTACTTGAAGTACCTAGTAATATAATTTTATACTAGGTACTTGAAGTACCTAGTAATATAATTTTATTTATCTGTATTCTTAAGTAAGTTCAGCTTTATTCAAAGTTTATTACAGCTTTGTCTAAAACAGAATTAGCAGTATATTTCCTGTTCTAACTGAATTACAAAGTAAATTACAAACATGAATTTAATCAAAGGGTACCAATGATTGGCCAAATCAACTGTGCAATGCACGTTGCTTTTCCCACATAATGAGTAGCAAGAAGCTGGTAAACTGCCCCATTAGACGATACAGTAACGTTAGACATTAACTACAGAATTCAAAGGAAAATAATCTGTTTTCAGTTTCGTGGAGCACTTGAACACACAGTCTGAAAGTCTTATAAATTACTATTTTCTGCCTGCTGCGGCTTCGCACGCCTTGTTTCTATGAAAACGTTTCAAGTTTTGTCTATCCCATGGGAACTTAATTATGGTATAAAAAATATGTTTAATTCGAGGCCTAGAACCTACCTGTAAGCATAATTTTAGCCCGATCTGTTCAGTAGTTTTGGCCAGAAGAGGTAACAAACATCCATCCTTACATCCAAACTTACGCATTTATAATATTAGTGTTTTCGTGTGATTACGGTGGTACGATATAAAAACTTTTAAAAGGCAATTGGATGGTGGGTGGAGCTTTTCAAATTAGGTCACGTTTTGTCATCCCAGCGGATCACAATCTCTGTTTAAATACAAATATTTTAAAAATTTACCGCCGTCATTACCTAATTCTTTGCCGGGAGACCTCGATGTGGACGGAGCATTTATTATTAAAGCGCCATCCGTTCTTAGAGCCTTGATTTTAATAGCAGTTTAAAAATTTGAAAAGAAAATGAGAACGTCCTCAAATTATGCAGAAGCATCTTGCTACTAAAAATATTCAGAATTCGGGTTTACGAATTAATTCTGGGTTCATAACTCTGCTGGTATACGTATGAATTTACCCATTTTCGGTGAAAATAAATAAACGAGCGCACACCTTGCCAATTTGATTGTTGAATTATTCATGATATCTCACATGAACCCACCTGCTTGGAGGGAGCTAGGACTCTAAACACGCCTTGTATTGCGGTGGGGGAATGAAATGGGCAACTGCGACACGCTCTCATTTGAGCCAAAATAAAAAGTATGTGTCCCGAACTTATTACCGTGCCTTGTCCCAAAGTGTCATCATGATTAAGTGGGACGGGGAGACAGGAAAACGAGGGGGCTGGACGCGTGTAACGAAATTGCATAAGAGCGAACTTATTTTCTTCAACACAAGCCTAGTTATATCCTTTTTTCGGCCTTACTTCAGCTATTAGTATTGATCAAGCGATTCTATAACAGTCTCTATATTAGGGAATTCACACGTACCACAACTACACGGGTTTGTAACTTTTTGTCACGACTACTACAACCACGTGACAACGACAATAGTCTCGTGATACGCAGAAACCTCCTTGACACTTAAACTTTGATGGAAAACTTCTAACGTGCCATCATTGCTATACGTCATTATCTATGTCATTGTGTATGTCATTCCCGATGTAATTCCAAAACACAATTGGAGTATTGTATTTGTATTGTATTCTCTTTGACAATTGGCATTAAACCAAGAAACGAACATTGATCATAGAGTAATTTTTGTATAGGGATTCGTTATCATTCAAGAAAATAAAATTCCCTATAGTAGATACTTTTGTTTGTAATAAAACCAATAAGCGTTATCATTAGTGATTCATTCACTTTTGAATGTTTCAATGTGATTTTACAGTATGAAAAATAAAACTGAATGGCTACAGCATACCGGTTTCTTCAGACCTCACAAGAGTTTTATATGGAGCTCCAGGAAAGAGCTGACATAGCTGAGGGACGGCGGCACAAGCGGTTCCTGGCCGTTCTGCTTCTCCAGCGGATGTTGCGAGGCTACCAGCTAAGGAAACACGTAGCCTGGCTCGCCCGCAATGCTACTATTATACAGTGCGCTTTTAGAATTCACCTAGCAAGAAAGGTTTATAGAGCAGCCTTGCGAAGAGCCGTCCGGAGCAAACATGGTCGCCACTACTACATAGCCGCTGGGAAGTTACAGGTAAATATTAGTATCTGCACAACCTACATTTTTTGTTTACCTATATTATTATATTCTTACTAATGAAGAAAACACGAATGGGTCTCGGAATGTTTTCGTATCAAAACGCTCCAGGAAAAGCTCTCTCTGTAGGTACTTACTTTAATTTTTCAATTAGAGTTCATGATTTTTTAAAATGTTTGTTTAAGGTAAGCTCTAGCAATCTTGAAAGGTAACTTCTTGATAAGCAACAGGATCAAACTAATGCTAACATAAACGCTACTTAATAACATCTGAGTTTCAGGTTTCCCAATAGTTCTGAGATCGATTGCAAGACGTTGAACTGTAGTTAAGTCTAAAAGCTTAGTTGGCATGCTAGTGCAATGTGATGTTAGCTTATACTAGTCGCAATAATGCTTAGCCAAACCAGTCATTGTTGTAGATTGTTTGGGATTCAAATATCCTACTAATATTATAAATGTGAAAGTTTGTATGGATGGATGTATAGATGTATGGATATTTGTTAATCTTTCGCGCAAAAACTACTGAACCGATTAGGCTCGAATTTGGTATGGGTATAATTCGGTACCTGGAATAACATATAGCTATTTTTATCCCGATAAAACGCGGGCGAAGGCGCAGGCAGCAGCTAGTTAGGTTATAAAAGTGTTCTATTGTTTCTAGGCACTGTACCGAGGTCATTACTCAAGACGAACCAAATTCTGTTACCGCCGTTATCGTCGCTGGTTGGCTACAGTCAAAGAACGTGGAGACAGGAGGGCGGCTGAAGCGGCCGAATTCGGAATACGAAGCAGAGCTGACGATCTGAGGATACTAGAGGAGGAGGCTCGCCAGTGGCTGGCATTTGTCGTCTTTAAACTCCATCACCTACTGAGAACTTTCGCCCGTGCTGGAGTATACTCTGAACCCATTTCAAATGAACTATCTGAGTTTGAGAAACTGCTTAAATCTATTCACTACACAGAATATATGAAAAGGCTGAAGCGCAAGTATAATGAGTTTGTCAAAAAAAATCGTCCCGCATTCTCCAATAAGAGACTCTTCCCCGTAATTGGAGATGGTGCTGATTATTGGTACTTGTCTTTGCCGGAGATGTATGAACTGACTCAGCCTGACTCCAATGTAGATGAGAGAGACAGAGCTCGTCATTCGGATACTTATTATCGCTCTCCACATACAAAACCGTTTTTGTGGAAAAAGATTAGAATTCCAGTAGAACAAGGTCGGGGGCCGTTTACTCCACCGCAATCGGTGATGAGTGTTACTCCAGAACAGATGTGTCCACCTCCTACTCCGACCACCAGAGCTGCTTCGAGTGGAGATCACGGGGATCATATAGCACAAGGAGATCCTCGCTTTCATCTTTATGTTAAATATTACAAGCCCAACGACCCTTTGCTTTTTAAATATGTCGTTTTCCATATTAACGCGCTGCTCAAGAGAAAATACTCAGTTGAAAATATCGAATTAAATAATTAAGTTATTTGCTGATAAAATACATCAGCAAAAGAGCTGCAGCAGTTGTTTGAAAACACTTGGCCGTGTAGAATAATTGTACATTTACTTTTGTTGCTCGGATATCCGTAATCAGGCTGCTAAGTTTGGAAGGGTCGTCCGGATGTTGCGAGCCCCGAGCCTTTTGTTGTAAAGCTTTTGTTGTTGTGAATTTTACACTTGTTATTTATTTCAGGAAATGCTTTGGTGAGAAAGAAATTACGTTGAAATCTCTAAGGAAAATGTGTTTTTTTAAATTAACGCTGCGATGGAATTGTTTAGGTTTTGGGGTCAGAGGGATTTACATTTTTCGAATCAATCAAATCTAACTTTTTACCTTTTGGGAAAGGAAAACAAATACCTATGGACGTGTTACCAAAGTCAACAAACTTTTAGAAGTGGGAAAGGAAATAAATTTTATACGTTCGGAATTTTAGCGAGGGAATGCGTAACTTCGGAGTGTGATTTCCATTTACTTTTAGGCGCTTTGAGGTAGATTTCTACAAACTGTAATAACCTCCCATCTATGTTTTCAAACTCATTTCTCTGACATACCTACCTACCTGTTTCGACTCGGTAAATTTATTAGGGTCAGAATAATGCAGGTTGTTTGTTTCTGAAGGAACTCCTTATTGCACAGCTCGACTTAAGGAGGGCACTCATTTGTTACATGTATAATGTCTGACCCCATTTTACTTAGGTACAAGGAGATAGACCAGCGATGGAACAACGGATCTTATCCCGATGGAATTTAAGTTATTTATCGTCCGGATTAGATTTCAAGGTCGTGGTAAAATGCGGTGGGCAATCTAGGTTTATTTCTCCGTCAAATGTAACTGTCAGGCCTCTCGCTCTGAGGGTGTTTGGCACATGAATAATGTATAGGGTAAATTTGCAAGTGTTTCAATTTACACCCGCCGACACTCTATGCTGCTGTACGCATGGAGGAGTTGAAGTGCGAAAAAGAAAACAACAAGTAGGCAGGGTGGAGCGAGCTTAGGAGCTTAGGTACTAGCTATTTTTATGAGAGCAGGATGCTACTGCCATGCCGTGAGTTGACGGACTTGACAGGTTCTGTGGCTTGTAGATTTTGATGAGAATTAACTTTTTTGAACGCAATTGCTCATTTGTTTTGCTTTCAGTGCTTTGTGTGGGTTTCTGTAAATAAACGATTAAGCTTCAATTTCACCGTAAAATTGAGCGCGTTTAATATAAGATAAACTCAGTTTAGCGCTTTACTCGAGTTCAGTGCATTTTATTGACTTAAAGTTATAATGGTGTCAATTCGGTTGGCATGAAACCTAAATTAATTAGACAGAAAAAAATTAGTCGTAATTTTTTGCAGAGAGAATTGACACCCATTTGTATTATCTTACAATTAGTTAAATGGCATGGAACAATCTTGAGATTAACAAATAGTGCTTCGGAAATATAAGAGTCTACATTTTTTTGGTTATGTAATTACAGAAGAGATCCGAGAACAAAAAACTGCTGCATTCCAACAACTCGGAGGCACTACCCACACAATAGTGAATCCTTGTGGACCTGGATCGATATACCCAGGTCCGTGATCTGTGTAGAAAATAACTAGAACTGCAAAACTTATTTTAAAATCACCTACAATAAAGGAAAGAAGAAATAACCCTACAGTGAGTAATAAAAAGGTGACGATGGTGATGATCATGAATACAAAATGGTCACACTCGAGGTTACTTACATAGGTAGTAGACCTATGTAAAAACATGTGTATTTTTGTATGTATTGTGTATTTTTGTCATATATAAAGCTTTTTAATAAAAGCAGGCAGCGACATTGGAGACAATCCAGAAATTGTTAACGCTCTCAATTTGTCAAAACAAAACTAAAGGTAATTGAAATCCAAAACACGCAACAAGCTAACTAAATTTACGCAACAACAACATTAGTACGTTCACGGCAAATCAAATACCGATGATTGGACGGAGCTAGAAAAAATAAACATTTGGGTTTTTGATTGGAAATACCTGGAGGGCCATTTTATTATACCGAAGTACAAAATTTCGTTCGTTTTCGTTTCATGCGATTCGTACGCCAACTGAACGAAAACAGAAATTTCGGGACGAAGTTCTTGATTCACACTGTAGCATAAGCGCTGGTTTATTTATTTTCAGAAGTATCATTTAGACAGATCCTATTTGACACAGAAATTTCGGTCGATACAACAGATTTATGTATTTTAGTAAGATTTGCACAAGTTCATTCATAAAAACGGTATATCCGAAAGTAGCTAAACTATACGTTGCGTTTTGCACTTCGCAACTCATATAGAATAGTGTAAAAAAAAAGATTAAATAAAAAAGAAAAAAACTGCGGTTGCACAATATTAAAGAGAGTAGGGGTCCTGTACTGTCCTGTCCTGTATTACCATGGAATTAAAAAAATGGGTGAACCGCAAGAGATGCTTAGCTAAGATTTCAATTGATGAAATTCCGGCGGGTGCTCAGTTTGGGTGCTTTGATGGCAGGAGAAGGTTTTTCCTCTGACGATCGGTTTCGATTTACTTTAGAAAAATTGCATTGACTGAACCAAATTTCTAAAGATGCTGAAGTCTTTGTGAACTGTTAGGTGAACAAGCTATGGGGATGTATAACAACGGCAAAAAAAAATTAATAAAACGGTTTGAATCGTATTGAGTTGTGTAGGCCAAAGCCAATGACTTGGGATGGGATAAAAATTGTAAAGATGAGACAGGGAAATCAGTCCCAGATTAGATGGGAATAACAAGCATTTAGGAGCGAGTTAAGTGCCAATCAGAGGAAGGGCAGCAGCATCCCTCTGTGTATTTAAAATATCTCAACTGCGTTTAATTCGTCTGCCAAGCGATGACGGCAAATCTCTAGGTATGAAGTTCAGTAGTTTTTCATTTATTGACCACAACAAACAATCACACTCTGGTGTAACTAGAAATATAATTAGAACTTGAATAGAAAAAAATACCTTCTTATTCATTCTTAAATTGTTCTCCAGGCGTAGTTATTTGATTGTAATATCTCGGTTAGAAAAGAATGTCTAAACACATGCATCAGCTAAGGCTTGGATAAAATTTATGGAACCCTTAGATAGTGCATGCGATTGGGTATTTAATACCCATTTCCCAGTATTGACGCTTCGGAAAGGGCTATCGAATTTTACGGTCACTTCGCTGCGTATTTTGCCGATGAAAAAGCGCGACGATGTTTATTTTTTCTACCACTTATTACGGGAACACAATCCGTGAGATACAGCGCTTATTGAGTTTCACTTTACCCTTGATTTGTCAGTCTGAAATATATTTTCGTGGGAGAATGAAATTATAGACAGTTGTCTATGTAGCGAAAATCGTAACAGCAAACATCGACGGGACTATAGGTAAATTATTGAAACCTGCCGCTATCCTCTTTTGTGTTTCGTAGACTAGAGGCCTACTTTCATTACGAAATTTTGTTTGGTTTCTTTCGATAGGTACTTTAATCGAGCGAAAAAGTAGATTTCGTACGAAATTGAATTGTTTTTTCACTTTGGAATGATGATAGTATATTCAACATACTTATTGACACAAAGTTTTGGTACTTACATGGGTTTATATGTAAAAATGTATTAAATAGTCAAATTCATAAAATTCGTGCGAAAACGGCTCTTTCGTAAGTAAGCGTGAGTGCTACATGTTGAATTTTGCGTCCGTACTTTGCAACTGAGAATGAGAAGAACCTACTCTGGTGCTTCTGGGCCTCCAATATCGACAGATTTGTGACATTAGCGTGGTTATGTGTATGAAAAATAAGACAATCGCGCCATCTCTTAAAAATTTGCCTATAGTATAATTTGGTTTAGTCCGTTTTCGCAATTGTAGTTTCACAATTGACTGTGAAAAAAATTTATTTTTCACTGTTTCGTAATTAACTGTCAAACAAGAAAATGGATATGTTTTTAGTAATTAACTACGAAAGGAGAAAAATATTCGATTGCGAAAACAGAAAAGAATTTCTTGTTTGACAGTTAATTACGAAACAGTGAAAAATAATTCTTTTTTCACAGTCAATTGTGAAACTACAGTTGCGAAAACGGACTAAACCTATAATTTAGCGAAAGAGACTCTGAGAAAGATTTTATTGAAACAACGGAACTAAAATTTTCTAGCTCGATGATTAAAACTGTCTAATATTTGATCCCACGCCCTCTTCCGCTTCCCACCGAAAGAGACCCTTTGTGAACACCTCCACGGGCGTGGTTAGAACAGTTAAATAAAAAACAGACATTACCATGAACAAGTAATATGCGCGGCCTTATAGCTTAGAAGCGATTTCTTCCAGGCAAACTTTGGATGGATATAAATTTACAATTTTAGAAAGGCAAGGGTGTGTACTTTAATACATTATAACCACCATTCTTACCTAAATAGTTTGGATGAAAACAAACCGAACACACCTTTTGTTCCTTTCTCTTATTACTGCAAAGAAAACATGAAAGTTTTCATCACATCACAGTCAGCTTCATCGCAGTCGAATGTAAAAAGCGATCCATTCGTACTTGAAAGCTTGAACGCTACTCCGTCCGTGTGAAACGTATAAACAAACACGTACGTACAGTCTGCGAGGTGTGAGAGTGGCTGCTGCGGCTTGAAAGGAGCTGGCTTAAAAAGCTAGTGTTGGCTGTAGTTCGCAAAGATTTATTCATGTTTTATACAAGTTGAAAAAGAATTTTACTACTTTTTTGCCCGATGCTGATCCGATTTTTTTGATACGCACAACCGATAAATACTTCCTTCTCATAGTAAGTTCAAAGGATACACAAAATTACTAATGTGTTAAATTAAACTTAAAAATTGAACAAGTTGCAAAGAAATAATTTGTATTAAAGGTTCTTTTTTGTTTATATAGGGATGGTAGAGTTTCCCTCTAAGCGCGTGCACTTTGTTTCCTAAACACTGAAGGTACTTTTGACTCAAGCAGAGAAACAGAACAGAATTAGGTAAATCTAGGATATTCCTTGTTTTCCAATCCATAAAAATCCCTCGAGTTATAAATCCTGACGTCAAACACTAGCTGTCATTCCTGTAGACGGGAGCCCGCGAGCTAAATGCGTTGCGATTATAAACGCGGGGAACATTGTGCAGCTGATTGCAGCTAATAGTGCTAATCAAGTATTTTGTTATTATATGTGCAGTTTATATAGGTAGTAGCCTAGAAATCTGGTAGTATTCCTCTATCAGCGCTTAGATAGGTATTCAGCACCGACTGTGTTGCACTTTTGGCTCCATATAGAAAGATTTGGTTGCTACTCTGTTGGCTAAATTAAATTACATATATCCATTCAAAGTTTTCTGGTAGAGATCGCTTTTTAGCGATAAGACCGTCAATTATCTCTAGGTATCTAAGTTACAAGGTACAAAAAATAAAATGTAATGGTTATTAGAAAAAGGTATTAATTCTACGCAGCCTGGTGTTTTTTTGTCGATGGTTGGTTTTCTCTAAAAACAAAATCAGCAGCTTAACGTTCACGCTGAATTATTTTTTGTCCTGCGTCTGTCTTCATTGCTTTCAATTAAAATGTATTCGCCCGATTGTCATATAGAAGAACGCCATCATTTAAATACGAGGGGAGCTAGTGCACCCGACTGTACTTGCTTAGAATCATATATTAACCTAACGAGGTCTCATGTTCAAAGATAATTACAGCGTCATTAATAACATGCCTCGGTGAAATCCGTATTAGCGACGTGACACTGACACTGACGCTTTAAGACTAAGTGGATACATTACACTGATATTAACCAATATTAACCTACCTTCAGTCTGTACATAAATTATTTTGGTTAGAAGGGGTGTTGGTGCCATGTTCCTCGCCTTAATTTTTCTCTTCTCTCCCTCAGTTCCTTTTAGTCTTCTATCCATTCTCGTATCCTATTCATTATTACATAGGAAATAGTTTGAAGCTTCAAGTTGCATACCTGATATTTCGGCACATGATCACGTAGACACATTAGAACAATTTTGCGCATATTCTACTTACATTGAACAAGCAGAATATTTTACTGGCTACTTTTTTACCTTTGGCAAGACAACTCAGTGTTCTGTCAACCTTAAAATTTGTACTGGAAATCTTTTTTCTCAGCTGATTAAGTCACCGCTAAGAGTCAGAATAGAAAGAAAGAAAATTTGTTTATTCGTTCAGAAGTTAAACTTAATAGAATAAGAAGGCTGAGTGATCCTCAAGTGCTTGTTCTAGTTTTGAATAAGATTTGTACAGCAAAAGCCGCAATCGTAGAGAAAAAGTGGATCTTCCCAGAAAAAAGCATTAATTATTTGTTTTTAAAAACATTGTTTAATACGCCATTCAGGTGTTTCGCAATTCGCAATATATCACAGGTAACATGCTTGCTTGCATTCGCCCACCTGAACTCGTAAAATATTTGCGACAGTTTCTTTCTATAAATTAATCTCAGACCTCTATAACTCATACGGCTGCTATAAACAAGTCAAGGGATACGTTGAATCATCGTTGAATGCAGGGAAGTGACGCAAAATACACAACCGTGACCGCGAGCTGTCATTTGTCAGTGTCGTTCAGACGGTGGCATAAATCAGTCTGGTAGTGCGTTGCCGCTTTTTTGGGGCTAGGTGAAGGGGTATTTTGAATAGTTGTAGTGCATTTTGGGAGAAAATTACACTTCTACTGCTACGTTATTCATCATCAGCCTAAACTAGTCCACAGCTGGACATAGGCCTCCCATATTGAGCGCCATAACGCCCTGTCTTCAGGTTGACGCATCGAGCATCTGCCCGCAGTCTTTCGCAGGTCATCATCCCATCGGGTTATTCCAGTTTTGCCCCTTGATAAATGCCCCATTAGGAGGGAAAACTGGAATCTTAATTTTAAATTTTCCAGAATTCCCACTCGTCGGTTTTTTCTTGTTCCAGTTTTCCCCCTTGAGAAAATTTGTTCAAGGGGCAAAACATAAGTTTAAAAAGTTTAGAATTCCCCCTCAAAAATTTTTCATTTTTCAGTTTTCCCCCTTAAAAGACGAAAATCAAATGTTTATCGTTTCGAGACCTAGAATTTTGTTTCTACTTTTATTATCCTAAATCTATGAATAAAACCTACATCACTTATCAGTCTATAATCAAGTTTTTCAAAAATGACACTAATTGTCAATAATCATACCAAATGCCAAAAATAGCAAAAATGGCAAAATTTATTGCAAGGCGTGCACCGAAGTAACATTACCTAATCTGTGCCTGTACTACGTTTACTCAAGAAAGTTATTCCCAGCGATAGTCTAATGATAATCAAAGATGTAGGGGAAAATATCCGGAACTACTGGTCTAATTCTAAAAACTATTTCACTACTATGCAACTAAGTACTAAGTGAGCAAAGACAAAGCCACGGCAGGAGCTAGTTTAAATAAAGACACAAAAAAATACTGTCTTATGGTTCATCTCTTTTGCAGTTTCAAATAAATACTTGAAGTAGGCATCATATTAAAATGCGTTATTTTGATAGCATCAACTAAAAATGAGCTATACCTACATACCTACCTATCTTTTTTTTCAATATTACTCTTGGTTCTCTCAAACACTCGTAACTTTGAATTTATCTTAAAAGTTGGCACCTCTTTTAATTTTCTTTTTCACTTGGGATATTTTTTGGCACATCAATCTTAACAGTTGCTCGAGTAGGCTGCGGTGGCTTTATTAAATTTCGGAAGCACAGGCTGCCGTGAAGGTGACGTCAAGATTAATTTAAAGTCATGTCTAAAGCGTGTTTTAATATTGTATGAGGTGATTAAAGACTTTGTTATGAAGGGATTGTGAGTAGCAACTGTTAAGATGGTCCCTCACCGAGAGAATTTACCCGTAACAACCCAACCAGATTCAGCTTTGCGCATTCGCAGTTGCACAACAACGTCAGAGGAAGCGTTCATTATACATATACTGCTTACCGCGGCAATATTTTACAAATTGTATCATTAGTTTCCAGCTGCAATGGTCTGGTCCGTCTCCTGCCTCACTGATGTAATGCTCGAATCTGAATGTTACATTACTGAAAAAAGCCCATAATTAAATCCTTGCATATTATCATGTTAATACTTTTTAATATTTAATTAGCTTTTATATCATCTGGGACCAAAGTGTTTGGGAGGACAAATCCAACGAACCCAAACCCGACGTGGTTAAATCGTTTCGTTTAAAAGTTCCTATGGCCACCTTCGATTTCCATCATCAGACCACCTATATGCTACCATGGCATTGCATTGTCACCGAACTTACATAAGTATGCCACAGCTCAATTGGTTATGGGTCTTAAATTAAGTTGCAAGATTCCACAAGAACAAACATAGTTTACAATGCAAGTTAAATTGAAGTTTGTAATTTTAAGTAACTTTTCAAAATTAAAATTAATCACACTCAATGCTCAGCAATTCTAACCACTTAGAATCTCCTATCATCTTGTTTTACCTCTGTTTCCTTGCAAAGTGTTGTTCTCAATTTTGGTTCTCCGATGCATTTCCCAACGTTCACTTTCATCCTACTTCGGCTCGTCTAGTGTCGCAGTGTTACCATATTGAAAATATCTACCCTTGATATTAATTTAAATTAATATCTAATAATTATAATATTGAAATAATATCTACCCTTGATATTAATTTCAATGCACGTCAGAAGCAGGATGTGCATCTACATAATCACCGCTGTTTCAGATCGCACACATTAGTGTCACGTTAGACCGTTTGATCTCTGGCTTTGCTACAATTAGCCTAATAGATAGACGCTATCGATTGTTATATGCAACTAGATTATCCATCTACGAGTCTTGGTTATATGTTTTGCATTTGAATTATATAATTTTCAAGCTTTATCAAAAGTCACGAAATTATATAACACATATGTACATAAACCAATATGCGGATATCATCATCATCAGCCCGTATACGACCACTGCTGAACACAACCCTCACCCAAACGACGCCGCGACTAGCGGTCCTGACTATCGAGTGGTAGGTCTCCCCACAACCCGTTTCGCATTGAATCGCGGTCGCCACACGAGAAAAAATATATATATGCAACCTTATTTAAAAAAAATATGTTTTTTCTATAATTAATTAAACGCTTTTACATAATTTTGGACGATTTACCCCTTTTTTAATGGTGGAGAATTCACACAGCATCATCTAGAACCAAGCTAAGTAGAGCTTATGTTATGGCTACTACATAATTATCTATATTAAGTGTATAAGTTGATAAACTGAACCAATATTTACAAACAGGGCTCTGAAACGCTGGAACAACATCTCTTCTCCTTTGCAAACCCTTCCATACAGAATATCATTGATTCCGACCTTTCAATTATTAAACTCCCGTATGGAAATGTTTAAAGGAGGGTGTATGAAGTGTCGAATACCGTAGCCATAGCGATGCCAAGCCACTAATCGGCTTGTCAGTCGCAGGGGACATTGACTTCCAGATCACGTATTTGCAATCTGCATGCTACGGCATTGTTAGGGACCTATAAAAACACATTTTTACTTCCCTCAGTTCATTTTAATATTCAGCGGGCAGAGTCAGGGTTTACAAAGATTTTTTTCTTATTTGTTATTAGATTAGAGCTCTCTGTAATGGAGTCAATTGATTTTAATAAAAATCTATGTTTGTTCTTTCTTTTGCAAATTATTAGCTTGAAGAACTTTTATTATTCATTGTGTTTCTTATGAATGTATGGTTTTCGAGGATATACTATACCTACCTATACCTTATTACGAAGGTTTTTTGCTATGCGAAATCTAGAGAAATGTAGCCTGTAAATGTTTTTGACCTAGACATACAATATATCCTTGATGTCTTTCAGACCGAACCATTCTGTTTTTATGCTCAAAAGAGTAAGGGTCCAGCCTTATGGGCGAGATAATCTACTCTATGAGCCTCTATGAGGCCATACACACACTGTGATTTTCAAGGCAATTTTATTACGTCACATTTTTCCTTTGACTCGCTGCGAGAGACACTTCTGTGAAACTGCTTCTTAAGGACAACCTTGCAAACAATGCACTTATTCATTCATCTGGCTTATAATATGATGCAGTTTAAATATGTATAGGTTAAATATGTATACCTGGCCCTGCTTCTACTGCCATACCCTAAATTTGTAAATACTGTGGCTATAATTTAATCTCACCCACTCACTAAGTCCTAACGGTCAATCACTGCAATAAAATACTGAAAACACTCTAGTTCCGACCCGAGCCGATGACCAACCACGTTGTTCGACATTTACCAATCTACTTTGTTCTGTGACAAGTATTAATTGAAATATATGGCAACAGCGCCATCTGTTTCAGTTTAATTAAGGAGCTAATGTACTGCCTGGTAACCGGTGATTGATGAGATATGGATGCGAGTCGATTTGTCACGAAACCGCCGGTTTATAATTTATTTTCCTATCTCTGCTAATGAGTTGGCCCTTTGAATTATGATGGAGGATGTGTTTGAAGGGAAGGTCTTTATTAAATGCTAGTTTAGTAGCTGCCTACGGCTTTTCTCCTGTAGTAGGCACTTACATTTATAAATAGTTGTTTAGATAATGTAGCTGCCTACAGGTTATTTTTTCTAATCGATGTGGAGTTTCCGGTTATCACTAATTTCACACTCATTAACAAACTCTCCTAAAATGTTACTCTACTGTGTAAATCGGATGTACTCATATTTGATTTATAATAATAAGATGAAAGCTAAGACAAAAACATGAAAGCTTTCAAATCAATGTGAATGAGGTTTGGAAGGATAACTTTGTATGGAAAACAAAATATAATTCATGTTTCTATTCAAAACTTGACGAATACGTTATGTTAAGAAATAAAATACAGCAATATTTCCTTTAATATAATAGCACCTTTAATGTAATAGCTTCCGTCTGAGTATTTTTAAACACCAACACTGCGATCACCAATCCGCCTGCCAAGCGTGGTGATTATGGCAAATGAGCCCCATGTAGGGGGGGGCCCTACATGGGAGACCATCCACTCGATGGACTGACGACATCGTGGCGGTCGCAGAGAGTCGATGGATGGAGGCGGCTCGGGACCGCTATTTGTGGCGTCGTGCGGGGGAGGCCTGTGTCCAGCAGTGGACGTGTATGGGCTGATGATGATTTCCTTTAATTCTGCATAAGTTTAAACTACTTAACATCGCTTCTCTGCGAGTTTTTATGATAGAAAACTTTCAGTGCTAGCTATGACTAAAGGATTTGCATTCTATAAATAATAGAACATCTAATCGTTTACGAGACCGTAGGTACCCAACACCCACTTACACTCCCATACCCTACTGGAACAAATTATAACACAATAAATGGCAATTTCAGGTCTCAATAGATCCTATGCATTGGTCTCCTTGGAGTCGAAACCCTATGTCTGTGGGGTACCGAGCTGGTGCGTAGAGGGTGTGGGGTACCAGCTCAGAACCCCACGAACCTAGAGCCTACGCCAGACAGATGTTTAGCGTATCACATCAGCATGTTTATTTTTGCAACGTTTCCGATTGGTATTGATCTGTTGAACTACCTCTATCTAGATTTTTTGCAACAGTCTCCAGTTAGCTTAATTATTTCCATTGTACTCATTTACCTTAAATACGGTCCTTAGTAGAACTAAATTGCCTATATTTTTTTATTTATACCAACGACGTATACCCCCTATACCTTGATGACGTCCGCAGGTCATCCGGTGACGTCATAACTCACGTCACTGCGGTATCCTGCATACAATGAGTTATCGCTTCCATTCGCATAGAAATTAAGGGTACCTTCCTATTTTGTAGGGGGTGATTGTAGATATACCTACCACGAAGATTATAAATGTGTATTTGGGTCCCAAATTTGGCTATCTCGTATTTTCTTAGTTTCATCCCAATAAACTGCTAACAGGGCCCTGAGTCCAGTTGGCGATAGTATCGAGACGTGGTTGTGACGCTGACGTTTCATTTTTGTATTGTATAGGATATGCGTAGTTCCCTGTCCGTACGATAGAGGCGCTGTACCAAATCCTGTAGTAAATGAGACGTCACGATTAAGTCTCAATACTACATATCATCAACCGGATTCACCCCTCGGATATTTCTGGCAACATGGTCATAAGAGTAAAGCTCGGACAATCAGAAGTTAGGTTTTTTGATAAAAGTGCGCGTATCACTGTAGTGACAGTCCGGGCTTTACTCTTATGACCATGTTGCCAGAAACTACAGGACTACTAAAAAACCTAACTTCTGATAATCACAATCCCCTAGTTGTGAGTCTATTTGACGTTAGTAACGAGACATGATCGTGGCGTCTCAATTTTAAATGGGTCCCAAATTTGCCTAACTCGTATTTTCTTAGTTTCATCCCAATAAACTGTTAATAGGGCCCCGAGTCCAGTTGGCGATAGTATCAAGACGTGATTGTGACGGTGCCGTTAAATTTTTGTATAGGATATGTGTAGTTCCACTTCCGCACGATAGAGGCGCTCTACCAAATTGTATGCAAAAAGGAGACATCTCGATCACGTCTCGTTACTAACGTCAAATAGACTCACCTCCTAACGCATGAGCAGGTTTTAATCCAAAGTTAAGTTTTCCTATTACCCAGGTTACCCTACTTTCTCTTTAATACTTATTAGTAAAATGATTAGCAAATCCAGATGAAAGCAGTACTTTCACGGTGAATTAGCTCGCGCCACCTCTATTAAGATGCGATGAACCGCCTAATCCCTATAACGCCTTGCCAGTACTTAACGAAGACAAATTAAGCTTACCTACCCTTGGAGTAAGCGTCGCTTGAAGTGTGAATCGTAAGCATATTGCAAGTAAGCCGATGCATAGAACATTTATTTTAAAAAGCTTGGAATTAAAATACAAAACTCGAGTACAAAGATGAATTAAATCATGTGTGTGACTGACACGCAAACAGACACGGACACTCACATATTGACGTCAAACTTTAAAAATTGAGATAAAAAGTTTTATTTTGTCTTAAAAATCTGGTTTTTAACGCGAGGGCTACATTTCTGAAAACTAAAACCAGACTATGTAAAAGTCTTGAACAAGCGTTTACAGATTGTCCTTCAAAAAATCTAAAAAATTCACAGCTGACGATCGGTGAACGCTCGTTTAAGACTTTTGTAGTCGAGTTTTAGTTTTAAACTATATTTTTTTCCACTTTTTTGCTGTATGCTTGAGAATAGTAAACTTAAATAAACTTTGAAAAACATTTTTAGAAAGTCCAAACAAAGGCATTTGCAATAATGCCCCATACGAGCATATTTACTAACAATGGAATTTTTAACCCTTACTTAGACCCCGCTATCTCATTAGCTCCCCGATTTTGTCTGATGTCATTTAGTCTATCTATAACCACTGGGTATTGAGACAAATCAATTGATACCTCATTTGTTGAAATCGGACAAGTAGTTTCAGCGCTATGTAACATAAAAATTGGCTACATATTGTACTTAAAAACATAATATATATGTACATAGGGTGCCAACCTCATAACCCTCCTTTGTTGTTAGACGTCTAGTCGTAGGTCTTGTTAGTCAAATATGAATGAAATAAAAATAAAGCGCATAGCATTTCTTCCTGATTCTCTTACAAAGGAAATTGGCGTTCAATTTCTTTGAACTGAAACGTAGGCGTGCGTTATCATATCAGAAAGAAGAAAATAAATGTATTTCCGGTATCAAGCGTTGTTATCTGATTCAGGAAATCAATTTCCTAAGTTAGAGCATCGTAGACCCGTTGCTTCAGGATTGTTTTATTCGTAGGCCGTAGCTTCGTAGCGCTCGTGTAGCATATCGTAGCAGATGCTTTGACTCGTAGCGAATTTACATTGGCAGGCAGGTCCATAAACTCGTAGCAAAATAACGATTAAAGAGGTTTATTTGCCAGAATATATGTATGTTACAAAAAAGGTCTTAAAATTATAATACGTCCAGCTATATTCTACCTAACATAGGCATGCAAATGTTAATTTTTTATTACACTTTATTAAAATTACAATTTCTAAATTACAAAGATAAAGAAAATGAATTTATAAAAAAAATTAATATAAATATAATTATATATTCTAACTAACCTAGCTTTATAGGCAGGTCCCTAAATTAGCAAAGTAGCATAGCTTCATAGTATGGTCCCTAGATATCATCAAAATGTCATTAATAATAAAAAAATAAACAAAAGCTATTTTCTGAATATCTTTTATTGGTAACTTGCAACCCATTCCAGCTTCGCACGGGTGCAAATTATACATATAAACCTTCCTCTTGAATTACTCTATCTTTTTTAAAAAACCGCATCAAAATCCGTTGCGTTGTTTTGAAAGATCTAAGCATATATAGGGACAAACAGACAGACAGCGAGAAGCGACTTTGTTTTATACTATGTAGTGACGAGAGCCCAAAATAAGTATAATGTACTTTTTATATTAAAAACAATTTTTAGTTTTTTAATTTAATTTAGGTAAAAATACAATGCCCTCTCAATAAGTGACACTTCCAGGAAACCAAAGCAAATGAAAATAATTTTGTGCCAGTGATCAAAACTTTTTATTTTATGAACGACGTGGCGCTGAGGGCAACGGTTCGCCTGCGGCGCTGGAGGTTGCGGGTTCGATTCCCGCCTTGGGACAAATGTTTGTACGCACTGCAAATATTTTTGCTTGGTATTTTCTGTGTATAATAAAAAAGATCTATCTTTGTTTTGATTGTATTATGTATAATAGTCATCTAGTAGTCATATCACAACACAAGCTCTGCTTAGCTCGCTTTTAAGAAAAAAAATTGATTAGAAGGCTAGATCATGCTGTGAGGATTACCCATTTTTTTTCTTTTTTAATACAGCTTTAGAAACTTGAACTTATGCGTATAAGCACTAAATTCACGAACCTAAAATCACGGTGAAAAGCCCGTTATTAGTGATTTTCGTGATGAATACACGTGTAGTTTGTTATTACTCTAAGGCCCACAAGCATGGGTTACATAGTAATATTACCTAATCTGTGGTATGGGTTACAGGCTGAGATATTACTAGGTAAGTAGGTACAGATTATTCATACGAGTTAATGATGGTGGAGATCGTGTGGGTGGCATTATCCATTCCATATTATATAACCAACGCAACGGTTACATGAAAGAAAAAGAAAATTGTAGGGGTAGTTAAAAGTCGGTACTTACTTACCCACCTATTTTATTTCAAAGGGTAGGTAAAATACTTGTGGTTGGTTTTTATGTAGGTACACTTAAGGAGGTAAGTAGGTACCTACCCTAAATAATAATAAAGCCTACTTATTTGGTAGATAAGTAAGGTAGGGTACGCATGTTTAAGAGTATGTTGTTGATGTTTACTTACGAGCCAAAATATTACATAAGCTACGGGGCAGTGCAATAATTTCCATTTTACACATGTTTATTTTTGCGAAGACAAGCAAACGCAAAAAGCGCAATCAATGTTTTTTTTTCGACGAGATGTTATCAACAGTGACATCTATTGGCGGTAGGTGCCAAACCGGCGTAGTTCCATGAAATTCCGCACAAAAGCGCCCTCAGGGTTCTTGTAACGTGACGTGATGAGAAGTTCAGCCATGGTTTGTGAGGTGGCGCTTTGCAGAAGTAATATTGCAAATTAATGAACAAAGGCCTACAGCTCGGTTTATGGCTTTTTGCCTTTTTTGTAGTACACGTTTTTTTTTTCAACATATTTTAATGAGTGTAAATTTGAGAGTTATTAGTTCACACCAAGGCTTGATTATATATTGACAGTGTACCTATTGGTAATACGTATACTTACATTTAGATTGCCCTCATTCATCATCATTCGTAGGTACCTAATGATTTGATGTTTGTAACGTACCTACAAACTTTTATTTATCTACCATTATAATTGGCCCACATCATAGCAATGCAACTGTCGCCGCAATTGTCGAAGGTATGAGACGATGGTATTACAAAGTAATTTCATTTCGAGATTGCATTAATCTTCTATATTTACAAGGACCTGGATTTGAAGAAACTTATTGGTTTAAGTGAGTTTCTTTGTACAAGGGTGGGCAGTCGTAGGAGGAAAAGGAAAACTTTCTTTTGTTTTGCTATAAAGCTTATTGGTAGGGTGCTAATGCTCCATATACAGGTAGGGTTCGTGTAGGTAAGTAAGTTTATTCCGAAAAAAGCGGCTCATAGTAATGCGACACTAGCGCCACTCTTAATTTTATAGTATCTTAGTAACATTTTGAATAATCAACCGAATAATATAATTCAATGAAACGAGAAACCGCTGGATCCTAGACCTATGGATGGTGGGGTGCCTATGTCCAACAGTAGACGTCGTGAAGTCTTTTGCCGTATATATTTACAAGTAAGAAATGTAAGAACCCCCCAAAGATTGACACTATGAACTGTCTTGCGTCCGGGGTACGGGATTAAGGTATGGGGTTACGAGATATAATTATATCGTCGTTCAGTTGAGATGATGGTGATGATATTTTATTGTTGGAAAACAACTGTTTTCTCGGAAAGCAAACCCATTAAACCTTCAGCTTACAAAATAAAAAGAAGTAAAAGTTTTGTATCCATTCTTTATTAGGCCTGAACTATAGCGAGTTGTTGTTCCGACAAACTTTATCGTTGCCGTCGGAATTAAGCAATTACATGCAAGTTCTGGAACTTTAGGAAAATGAGGGAAACAGAAAACGCCAAACGTTGTTTTATTTGTTATGGGAATAGCTGCTTATTCTATAAAAAATAATTTGAGAAAATATTTCAAGCAGAAAAGAATACCTGCTCAAAGGTGTTTTCCAGCCTGATAGTTTACGTAAGCTTTGCTATCGATATTAATATGTCTTACTATGGTAATTTTAACGCATTCACTGTCCAACTAGGCATAGGCAGTGTGAACCGCAGGGGCGCACGCCGCGCCGCCGCCCCGCCGCTACCAGCCGCCCGCCTTACGGCACTGGAGGAAGACATCTGCATCGTGGGTCTTGAAAGTGATAGTTTAATGTCTTTGGCTACTAATCGTTGAGGAGAAGATATCCTCGTGACGAAAAAACTCTGACTGCAGCATCAGGTCATTTTTGTCATGAACGCAAATGTCATCCGAACAGAACATTTAACAAATTTTCAAGTTGTACGTTGAGAAGAAGTGCTTCAAATTTAACTTCCAATATAAGGAGATAAACTTGAGTACATAAGTAGGGTAAAAATACTTAAATAAAAGCCATGAAACAGATATCTCAATAGCGGACATCATTTTATAACACCAAGAAGAGCAGGAGTAAAGAAACAAATCCTTCATAAAATCTCATAGGAATCATAGGAACATGTTATGGGCTGAAAATTTCCATCATAGGAGGGAAGAATTTCATGTTAATAGAAGAATGTTAGAAATCATAACTATCACTACTCTTGTATACCTGCACCTAGGCCAAAAAGAAGACTGAGTAAAGAACAAACGGTTGGCTGAGTAAATGAAAGAAAAAAACATGTGGTGACAGAAAATTTGTTGGGAAAATCTCATAATCGGAAAAAGAAATGATATGACTAATAATTAAATTGAATTCTCAACAAATTCATAAGATAATTAATAACGAATATCCGTGGATGCAATCGGGCTTAACATTCCAAGTGATGTTGATGTAGAATAGCTAGGTGAAATCGAATGAGCATAGACAATAGACAAGCGCTTAGCACCTGCGTTTATTAACCGAAGCATCTGCGGGATTGCGGCGCGTCTGATGCCGTTTGCGTTCCACGAACGTGTTATTTGAGTTGTCTATGGGATAGAACTGTAACTCCTTTTTCCTTACTGTCCACATGTTAGCCATGTTACAGCTATCCAAGTAGGTAGGACCGCGGGCTACCAGAATCTTTGGTGGCCTACCTAGGTTCGTTACGAATCAGTCTTCACACATTTGCGATTGATTGCAATCGCAAATTCTCAATAGGTAACAATCAACTCGATAATATACCACTATTCATAAATCTTTAGCTTTTGCTTGACGATTAGTTTACGTGGAACCTGAAACATCCTAAAACATGATGAAGTAACTAATTATTAAAATATTAAAGAATTTAATAATATCCCAAAAATTTACGACTCCGGCGGGACTTGAACCCGCGACCCTCCCCTGAATAAGAGGATGCGCTAACCAACTGCGCCACGGAGGCAAATACCCGACCCGTCGAAAATCTTTGGGAATTACGAACTGCGCCGTTAGTCCGCCGTTATTAAAATATTGTTTTTAAGTTGATTTCTTAATTCTGGGTCATCTCCATTAGAAAAAACAGACTATCAATTATATTTTATTAAATTATGAATTATATTTTATTTCGGAAACACAGATTGTTTGAATACCTAAGCATACATTCCCTGATGATTATTGATTCTCAAATTTCTTCCATCTTCATCTCAAGTTTTAACGTTACTCATGCGATAATCTGTATTTAGAGTAGCACTAATAGTTTAGAATCCCCAGCAGAGTGAAATGACGAGTTGATGAATTATACTTTTACTTAAAATTCAGTTCTATCCCTCATTCCCTAACCGTACCTAGTACCTACGCTGCACCGTCCCGCAATTAGATCGCCCGCCATTGTTTCCCTTTCTGTTACCAATTCCAGTTCAATTCTCAACTACATTCCTGCAACCGCCGCAACGGTTTGAATTAACTCGAGTTATGAATTGTAAGCTGCAGGTTTGTAAAAGAAAAGAGATTTTTATGTTGTTTAGACTAAGCTCTTATTTGAAAGGTGTTTTATTAGACAGGTAACGCGAAACGGAGTATTGAGAGATCATCCACACGACGAACCAGAGACATCGCCAGCGGTCGCAGGGAGTCTATGGAGGATGATTAACTTCGGTACAAAACACGGCCCTTATTTGGAAGACATTCATATATCTATCGCTCTTGAGCGATAAGACCGCCGATTGTCACTTGTGTTGTTATTGTTTCATTTATAAATTAATGGTTTCTTAGTTTTAAGTGTGCATTAAATTATTTGAAAAAAAAAACCATTTTTCAGATTTAGGCAAACTTTTGTTGCTTAAAATTAAAGATAAAGATAAAGAGACATTTATTTGGCCATAAAGAGCATTATACAATATATGTATATATATATAACTTAAATTAACAACATAACAACACAACTTAAAAACATAGTTATAATAAAACCTGGCCAAAAAGGATCAAACTCGGCTTAAAGAAAGTTTAGGTTAGTTCTGCCCCCCTAGCACGGGGATTGTTGTCTAGGGTAGAATAGAGAAAAATTACGTCACTTTGTCATCCGATGCGTATATTATTTGAAATTCATTTCTTTAACTTTGGTGTTGCTATGTCAATAATGTCTATTCTACCCTAGAGAACAATTCCCGTGCTAGGGGGGCTGGTGTACACATGACAACCGATAAATAGAACGAAATCAAGGTTAAATTATTATGTATCCAGGCTACATACATTATATACCTACAGGAAACGAGTATGCCAGATACATTATAACATCCAAATTTAAAGTTATTTCCCGGTCCCCCGCGTTAGTATTCCGCGCCCAAGCCGGACACTCGTTACAAACTCATTTTGCCAAAGTTTTGCCTGTGTCGGTGGATTTGCATAAAACCAAGCCCACCGGTACAGAATGTTAACAAAAAATTTGCTTTAAATTTCACAAAATGTAACGTTTATATAGGTTTTTTATTGAAGTCTCTGGAAACTACTTGGAACCCGCTCACATTCATAATTAGAAAAGAAACAAAAGAAAGAAGAAATAAAATATTTTTATTTACCTCAATACTACTATCTATAGGCACACAAAAGCCTTAAAACTATGTTAATGAGTACTACTTAAGAGTGCGCATTGCGCGCCATTTTGTAAAAAGGATAGCAATAGGATGTTGCGGTCCTAGAAGCGGGACAGAGCATACGTTTTTGGAAAGGCGGAAGCGCAAAAAATTAGTTTTTATCTAATTACAAGTTAATTAAACAACCAATCGAAAGAAAAGATAGACATAACTCAAGAAATACTTCAAGCTTCCTTGACAAAACAAAAACCCAACAAATAAAATGTGCTGTTCCCGAGATAAATAGCAAACTTTGTGCAAAACATGTATTTTTCAAAATAATATTTTATCGAGAAAATTTTCACCAACCGTGTTTTTAAAACACGTAATCCAAGATAAAAGTATCATTTCCCTAAATTTGAAGGTAGTAGCTTTCACAGATTTCTAACACTAAATTGCTTATGGCACACTCAAAGCTGCCGTGGGGTCGCGGCACAGAATATCGACCCCTGCAACTCAACCCGTGGATGTCGTAAGAGCCGACTAAGGGAACCTACCAGAGGAAGGGCAGCAGCTTCTTACTGTGTATTACTAACACTGTACTGCGATCACCAATCCGCCTGCCAAGCGTGGTAATTTTAGCAACCCCCCCCCCCCCCCCAAATGTTATGTGATGGCAACAATTAGAAAACGGCCCCCGTCCCCGGCAGCTCAGCTATTCCTGGTCACGGTAGCGGTCATGGTAACGGCGGGGCGGGGTGATTCGTGGCGTCGGCCTATGTTCAACAGTATACGGGCTGATAATGATGATGATGAAGTTAAAAAGACTATTTTTTTTGTGCGTAGCAGTTTTTATGGCAAATATGGCCTCCTCTTCCTTCACTCAGCATTGTGCATCAATACACATCAATAATTACATCAATAGCCTTTACTAGTCCAATGCTGGACATAATAATAGGCCTCTCTAAGCACCTTATTGGCTCTTATCATTAGGAGCCATAATTTCCAAGCTGGGCAATGCGGGCTAGGGATCTCAGTTCGGTGGTTGATTTGTTCTGTATGCCCGCCCCCGTAGGATATCCTTTAGTCCACTCTTACGACGCCCGTAGTGGAACTGTTGGGATGGTGTAAATTCTAAGCCGACACCGGAAAAATACATTAAATTTGTCAAACAAGTTAGTAATTTACATTAATGTTATTAATTACTAAATCAGATTGTGGCATATATAAAAAAATCTTGCCATACAGCGGGGCTATGCACTCAGCGTCATGGGGACGCTTCTGACTGGTATTGATATGGATTTCTTATTTGATAATACTAATTACTGGCGCGCGGATTTAATTTTGACAGCTGTCATGGAAAATGTAGATCACGTCATCACCTTTTATTTGAGCAATTTGAGCCATAGAATGAATCTCTAGCACGAGTAGTTTCCGAGATATGGCCATTTAAATTTTTGACATTAAGGGTCATTTTGACATTTGCTGTCATTTTTTACAAGCTTTCTTTTTTAACCTTCACAAGCGTTTGTGACGATTGCTGTCACTTATGACAGTAACTGTCAGTTTGACAGCTCTTATATAATAGTGAATCCTATTTATTTTATAAGTATTTTATAAAACCAGAATTTAGAATTGAAACAGTTGACCTACCTGCAGACTTTGCCTGCAATGGCCATTATTGAAAAACATGATCAATAGATGTGGTAGATTGTAATAAGATACTCTCTGACTTTTCGTGAGACGTTGCGACACTTGCGATAAGGCAACGTCTCACGTGAGACGTTGGGAGTACTTTTCGTGAGGCGGTGCGACTGAGAACAACTCACGTGAGACGTTCGGAATAACCCATATACGAGTAAAGTACAAAATTTGACTTTTCTGAACATAAAGAAATAAAGTTATTGAAATCTGATCAGTTGAGCTATTTTTTGTAACAGTCTGCAGTTAGCTCAATTTTTTCAATTGTAAATACTAGTTTTGATTTGTTTCTATTATTTGATTGTAATTTTCTTTGCCAATAAGTTATTAATGGAATATTCAAGGCTCTATGTTGACCCAGACGTTAGTACCCCGTCTTCTGATCATTGATGATGCCAACATTGCCAACAGTTACAAAAATAAGTTTTTATGGAAGACAGGATCTTATTTTACTATTGATAACAATTTCCTTGGTCATTCGGGGCATTTACTCACGTTGAAGAAATCTACATGCGACACCAATACTGGACTACCAGCATAATGTTCCTACAGACTTTTGAGAATCGGCAGGTTACCTGTGGCAAACATAAAAAATCCTTTTTATAATTTAGGTTTTTTATACGCTTAATTAAAAGGAATTGTTGGTGGTAATTTGTTTAACTTTTCTTCCTTTTCCCTGTCTTAACTTATTGTTAGTTAACAAAAGTATTCAGTTTATCTGTAATGAAAAATTAATCTAAAATCTTAATCATAGTCGTCCTAAAACTTTTCAGTAACTTTTTGTGGAAATTTGCAATAAGTCATCAGCACCTATTTATTTAGTTGACTTAGTCAATGTTTTAGCTGTTAATTTGCTGAATATTGATAAATAAAATAAAAATAAATAACTAATAATAATCAGGCACAGGAAAAAAAACAACAGATACCTGGACCTAATCAAATTCCTTTTCATAATATCGAAATTATATGCATAAAGGAAAGCAAAGCAATATAGGGTAAAATTTACCCAAAATAATCGTATGAAATGGCGACTGAATATTAATAAGCGTTAAATCACTGTGAGTGTTTCTGCAATTAATAGCGAAGTGTTATCGGCTTGAAACTGCACACATTATGTTTATAAGTAACTAGCTTGGCTAATTACTGTGTAGATAGAGAACTCGTTGAACGAAAGAATACTCGTACGACATAAAAATGTTTAATGTCTACATTATTTAAGTTTCTCTAAATTTATTAAAAGGTTTATCAACACCCATTTGCTCGTATGTATAAAATAGCAGAATGTTTTTATTATTTATTTTAGATGATTTAATCAATTGTTAAATTCTGCTTTTTGTACACACAAATAACTTTATACATGAAAGTTAAAAACTATTGGACGTGTACAAAGGCAAGCGTATCCCCAAAAGAGTTTTCTTACAGCAAACCTACGGTTATAATGAGAATTTATGAGTGAGGATAAATAATGTGTACTACATACAAGACAGAGAAAAAAAATACAGAGAATAATAAAATAAAGTAATTAAGTTTCGATTCTATTTACTCTACATTTGAACCACATAAATAACGAATACTAAATGCTCTATCGCACTAGCGCTTGGCTTTCTGAGCGCGGCAATGGTAGCGAGTTCGCTGGCGGTATAAATTCACTAGGTTTGCGAACTAAGGGTGGTACATAATATTTTTGATGAACGGTGTTGAGCTTTCTGGTAGACTCTACCGGAGAGAGGTAAGGTGTGCCCAATTGTTTAATAAAACTGAAACTTAGGCCCGTTTTTACTATATAATAAAAAAACATAATGCCAACATAAATCAAATATGTAAACATTCTCTCTTGGAACGACAAAATAAAAATCTCGCTCTACGCATGCTTTACGCAGTAATGCATAAATAATAATACATAAAGCATTTATTTATCTCTCACAATAGGTTCCTTTAACTAATAGTAACCCAAATATAAAAGATATTCTTCTGGGTAGATTAAATCATCGATTAAGACTTGTTTCGTGATAGTTTTGTGATAGCTTGTGATAGTTTTTTGAAAAAGCCCGTGGTACATGAATCTGTGTCTAGCAAGCACGATCTGCCTCCGCAAAGTCAAGTTTGATATATGTCACGGTTTGAACATATATCGAACGTGAAATCTACGTGATATCACCGTAGGTAGAGGACGTTCGCAAATCGCCAGTGTGATAAAACTCTAACCTGATTAGCATAAAGCCACAGCATCCAGCACCGAATTACCCTTAAATCTGTTAACATATGGTAGCTTTGCATAAATGGACGAGAGCGGCGCAAACTCCAGCATATGGACAAACCAAAAATATTCATTTTAAAACCATTACATGCCTTTAAAATATATCGTTTGATCTAACATTGATTTTCAATATTTGTCTAACGTAGGCTGAATGATGTTTTAAATATTCTAATGGACAGTGAATTTATGAGCGGTTTTTTTCTTCTGCTGACGTAAAATGAATAGATATCCTACTTGTAGCACATATTCAGCTGTTTTTGAGTGTGAAAGAAGCTTTGAAAACTTTTCCTAATACAAAAGAAAACTATCAGGTATGAAAATATTGATGAATCCGGTATAAGCAATAAAGGAATCAAGAGCCAATGTAGTGTGTTTAATTTATTTAGAAATTCCTGTAAAGAAAAAAAGCTGTAAAATAGCAGGCAGATTTTCGCCACCAATGGAAGAGCGAAAATAAGTCACTTCAGTGCAAAAATCCTGCATAATTTAACCAAAACTCAAACAAAATAAGGAGCTACACGTCAACGAACTTATTGGACAGTTGGCAGTGGTTTCATTACAGTCACGACAGAGGTCGCTTCCGCGTCGAGTCGTCGCCACAAAAACTGAGCAATTTTCTGATAGCCATCTGACACGAAAATGGTTACTTTTGACATGCCATTTATACTTCCATTTGTCAAAATACGGTGTCGCTTGTTGCTTATCAGAATGGGGAGATAATTATTAATGGGTTTGTTTTATGAATTTGGAGGGAATTGATATTGATATTATCTAATTTCTTTTAGGCGTAAAGTAGTCCCTTTTCTTATTATTTGAATAACATTTGTCTGTTTTTTCAGATATCAAATGAAGAAGTTAGAAGACACTTCCATTGGTAAGTCTACGTCTCTAGGATTTAGCCACTATCTATAGGTCCATCTTTTATGAATTTACACGTCGACCTGTGTTATATTCATCGCGAATGAGATGAATATAACACAGGTCGACGTACATATACTCGTAGGTAGATGTTTTTATTATGCATACAAAACTTAGATATATATTGATAATGGAGGTAGAAATAAGTTAGAAAATAATTTTCATTTTGAACTCCTAAGTTCATATACCAGCCACAGGCCTATTAAACACGATAAGTAGTAGCTGCGATACCAACAATTGAAAGAAAATTGGCCCTGAATTATTAGCGGCGATAACAACCGCTTTGCTATCGCTGAAAGTTATACTTCTACTACCATTATGATTGCTAATCAAATGCAATTCGAATATTGAAATTATAATAAAAAAAAAATGTAAATTGTTTTAGTGTAGAATCATCATTTAATAAATGACGATTCCACGTAATTTTTTATGATTACACACAGATTGTCAGGATCAGAGAGACTATTTAAATGATAAGGTTATAAATATGGCATGTTTTAAAAAACGATAAACCGACTTTAAATTCCCTTACTTTTACACTTATTTTAAGATTTGTGGGACAAGTGCAAATCCTCTGGGGATAAAATTATAAATTTATGGGCACTCCTCGGGATCATTTTCTATACAATAGTGAACTAATTTTCAAAATCGCTCCATAATTGGCGGAGAAAAAAACATACAGGCGAATTGAGAACCTCCTCCTTTTGAAGTCGGTTAAAAAATAAATAAGTTCTTCAGTTTCATCGTAAGACAGATTGAGTAGCCACTTCTGAATTAGCTTTTTACTATTATAGAAATTGCTTTCAATTAGGTGACATATCTTTATTGACAAAGAAAATAACAATCAAATAATATAAAGAAATTAAACTAGTATTTACAATTGAAACAATTGAGCTGATTAGGTGACTGATCTTGTAACAAATTTTATTATAAGTGTTAGGTAGTGAAAATGCTGGATAACATCTTGCTATATGGGAGAAAGGTGGAACTAAGCAAATCCTATGAACACGTCTGTTCCTGATTTTGTCATAATCTAAGCGCGATCTGATGCTTCGATGGGTCTTTGACAAAGAGTGGTCGGACGCGAAGGACCTTAAATTCTTGTTATAAGGTGTGTTTTGCAGTTGTGTAGAGAATGTTGTCGAGGAAGTCCCATAAATTTTTATTCATTTTAATTATTATTTATTCAAATAATTTAAAAAAGTTTAATATAATGGATTCATTGTTACGAAAAAAATTAAAACAGATTTCAACGGTTTTACATTTTTTCGTAACAATCAAATAATTTCCATGGACCCAAAAGAAAGTAGGCTACTTGAATAATTATTAAGACTTTACTAGAATCTTGACAGGTCACAAATTTAAATTACTTATGTAAATAGGTATTTTACATAGATCTTGAAAACCCTATGTTATAAAGGTTATGAAGCAGCTAATTATTCTGATGTAATGGACCGATGAATGGTCACAGCTGGACCGAGAACCGTTATTTAATACATACCTTACAATATGATACAAAATGTCGGGATCAAAATATTTTTGTTCCAAAATATAACGACTACAATAGGAACATTGATGGATGGAGGCGGCTAAGGACCGCTATTTGTGGCGTCGTACGGGGGAGGCCTATGTCCAGCTGTGGACGTGTATGGGCTGATATGATGAATAGGAACAATACCAAGACCGACCTTATATTTTGCAATGGATTCTATTGTTAAATAGAAAAAAAGCCTCTATTGTTTATGTGTATGTACGAACCGGCTGGGAATAGTCACGTTGTTGATGTTTTTGTCACCTGTTAGTAACTAAGCACTATTAATGTAGGTACCGTACCTACGTTACGTACATACATATGTATGTACGTTTCAACTAAAGTGAAATACGAAATCGATCTTTGATTAGCAACAGTTACAAAGTTTAATCCCTTCGACCCCTCCAATGCGAAGATTAAGGTGTCTACGCCCTTAACACTTTAATTAAAACAATAATTACAGGGGTGACAGTACTAATATCAGTTGTTCTTGAGGGCTCTTTGTGTCCGCTTCGTACGAAGCTCAAAGGAACAGTAGGGGTTAAACTTTGCTGTGCACGGTACTGGTTGCGACACAGGCTTATGTTTTGTGTTCGATTTTAGACAAGGAACCCAAGTGCTTTCCTAAATGTTTGTGACGGTAATATCGATACTTTTTATAAAACTAAACTTTCACAAACGATTTTAAAACAACGACTACAAATAAAAAACTATTAATTGATTATTTATTAAGAATAACATAGACATCCCAGTAAATTGTGGTCTTGAACTAGCAACCAGAATTGATTTATTTTAACGATTTTCCTTTTTCCTTTTTCGATTTCCTTATAAATATAGAATAGATCACGCGTCTACAACTTCTCCTCTTCTTCTTGCCCTTATCTAACTCTAGGTGGGGTCGGCTACAACTAAATTTTGCATTTATTTCCGAACAGATGTATCTAACAAATAGTTTTGCAGGAAAACTGTTGATATCCACAATAGAACGAGTTCTAGACTCGTATGAGCGAATCGATGGCGCAGAAAAACTTTATCGATCTGAAACTACCTTCATGATGCAGTTTGTTAAACTTATATTGTTATTGGGCAAAGCGCTTCGTTGCTCGAGGACCCTTTGTGTCGAGTGCGCTATCGTTTTGATGTCGATTGGACCTTTCCTTTAGCATTACTTGTTTAGATTTTGTGATGTAGGTAAATAAAATCAGCAAGCAGACTTTATTTAACGGCAAAACTTTCACTATTTGTTTTTTGAGCATAGACTTTTTTTTCTACGTTTTGAGTACCTCAACGTTTCATATTTCATCCACTTATCGGCTAAGTCATGACAAAGGCCTGTACGGGTTGCAAAAATTGTCGTCACTAAATGACGTTTGGTTTGACCAGCGTTTAGGCGGACCAAAGGTGGACGGACTCTTTGAGAAGAATCATAAAGGAAGTTTACAATTTAACGTTCGTTCATTTTATTTGCAAGTTTTCATCTTATTTTTAGATACCTGTACCTAATAAGCAATAATATAAGGAAACTATGAAGAAGTTACTTATTGTAATAAATGTTGATTATTTTAAAATTAAAACACTTGTCTCACTAACTGTATTCTAAGAAAATTCATGGTCGAAACCCAGGGAGGTCCATACCGAGGGAAATCGCCACGCAGGGAATCGAAACTGGGGTAACAGATCAGATTATTTTATTCTGTGTATATTAAAAGATAATAACTTACCTGTAGATTCTTTGTAAAAGTCTGCAGTTAGCTCAATTGTTCCAATTGTAAATACTGGTTCTATTTTCTTTCTAATATGGGATTGTATTTTCTTTGTTAATTCTATTTATATTATAAATGTTATAGTTTGTTAGAATTGATGTATGGATGTTTGTTCCTCTTTCACGCAAAAACTACTGAACGGGTATTTGGAATTGGGCTGAAATGTGTTATGAGTATAGTTTGGAACCGGAAATAAAATATAGGTTACTTATTATCGCGATAAAACGCGGGCAGCAGCTAGTAACTTACTCATTCAAAGGAAGCTTGAATGTGGCTCCAGTGTCGGAAAAGATGAGCTAAGCCTGATTTGGGTATGTTATGCGGAGAGAAGAATGTCATGTGACGAGAAGAGTGTTAGGTTTGCATGTATAAGGGGAGAGGACCGAAGAATAGCTGGATGGATTGTGTGGGAGAAAACATGGATAGGAAAGAATTAAGTACAGATATGACGGCTGATAGAGGAGAGTGGAAGAAAAATACACGTTGTACCTAGCGTTGGATAAGGACAAGGAGATAATGATTAAAAGCTATAATGACGATCGATGTGGCGCGGCGGGCGGTCCGCCCGCGACGCTGGAGGTTGCGGATTCGATTCCCACCTTGGAACAAATGTTTATACGATCTGCAAATATTTGGCTCGGGTGTTCTGGGTATTTTCTATGCATAATAAAAATATATATCCATGTAATATAAATTGTATTAAGTATATCAGTCATCAGTACCCACAAGCTATGCTTAGCTTGGGGCCAGATGATGCTGTATGCATTGTCCAGGATTATTTATTTATTTATATATTCTGCACTTGCCTAACTCTATGCTAATAACCATAACGCATTTAAGCTTTTTAAAAACTGTAAGCTTTTTGGAGACAGTAACTTTGGGCCAATGCGCCAGTAAGAAAAAAGCTTTTTGGAACGATGTAAACTATTTCACTCCCTGAGGGGAATGACTCTTGGCCTTTCCTATGCCTTGCTGAACCTCTACTCTGACACAAATGCCCCTTGAGCCAGTTGGCACTTTTGGGTACTTTCAATAAAATTATTTGTTTTGTGTCGTAAAAGCAGTTGTAATTTTATTTTTAAGCTTTAAATAAGGAATTTAGTGCATTATAACTTAACTATTGCATTATATTTCTAATAATAAGTGTTGCCACCTAGCACAAATGTTGCAATACCCTGACAGGGTGCATGCTTGATAACTATATTACTTTACTATAAGATCTATGTACAGCATGTCTCGCAATAAAGAATCTTGAATCTTGAACTATTGATGCGGCAGTCAAATTATTTAGGTTAGTTTTAGATATAATTTAGTTATAAGTAGTACCTAGTTTGTTAAAATACGGGACTTCCTTAATCATACCAATGACTCAAAGTCCCGTGTGATATTAAGAATGAAAAAAAAAAGCTATTGTAATTATTTACGAGGGTACAACGTTTCATCATCATCATCATCATCATATCAGCCCATACACGTCCACTACTGGATAAAGGTCTCCCCCATACGACACCACAAATAGCGGTCCTGAGCCGCCTCCATCCATCGACTCCCTGCGAGCGCTAAGATGTCATCGGTCCATCGAGTAGATGGTCTCTCATGTAGGGATTTTCCATAATCACCACGCTTGGCAGGCGGATTGGTGATCGCAGTGTTGGTATTGAAAAATACTCAGAAGGAAGCTGCTGCCCTTCCTCTGATAGGTTCCGTTAGTCGGCTCTTACGACATCCACGGGTGGAGTTGGAGGGTTCGATATTCGTACGCCGGGGCCCCCGGACGTTTAGGAGAGACCTTTTGCCCAGCAATATATAGACAACATAAGTTACCAAATTAGCACCCATTTACGTAAAGGTTTTTCGAATTCTATCAACGTTAATGTCAATCCGATTTCTTCTATTTTTGAATATCATAATTCCTCAAATATAAACGAAAAGTAATCAAGAAATGCATAAACTTCAACAAGAAATATTCATCTAAAAATGCTTTATGACATTCGTAATAGAGCTCAGTCGAAAGTATCGCGAAATCTACAATAGCTTTAAAAGCCGTCTCGCGAGCTTAACATTTAATTACGTGCCCCATAACTGACGTGATTGCATTTCTTTGCGTGATTGCTTTTGCGAAATTGTTATATGTGTTTCGTTGATTAAAAAGTGTTTCGTTGATTAAAAAGTTCGTATATAACGTTAAACAACAAATTGTAGTTAAAGTTGTCCTTATTGGTGCTGTGCCCTAATTGTGATAATAAAACAAAGTATTTATTGTGTAATTAAGTATTTATTTAAAATTCAAAATACAGTGAACGAAGTGAATATTCTAGCACCTACCCTCATTTTTTATATTGTATTAATTTATTCTATTATCTCGAAGACTAAACTTCCTACCAAACATGGTACAGAAATGTGCGGCTTGTAACAAGCGTATTAAGGGTGGGGATGGGGTGGCTTGCCCTCAATGCGAATCGCTTTCTCACCGAGAATGCGTGAGAATCCCTGTCGATGCAGAGGTACCCTGCGACTGGCGTTGTGGGGAATGCCAGATGAGGGCCCCTAAAGGAAGGGACCCCAGCACACCCGTGCGCATCGCCCCACACCAAGGGAGCGTGATGACGGCCAGCCAGAGCCAGCTCGCCCTGCAGTCGGTAGAATCCGAACCCACGAGCGTTGAACCAATGGCCCTGGATCAGACGGCCCACGACATTACAGCGGAGTTCCACGAGCATGAACTTCAGCTTACCATGCGACCCTTCAAGGAGGAACTCCTTTCCGAGATGCGCAGTATTCAGGGAGGTATGTTGGAGGAGCTGAGGGCGCTGCGGGTAGAGGTGCGGGACATCTGCACCGAGCTCATGGAGTTGAGGCTAGAGATGGCCGATTTCCGTGTCTCGCTGAACGGCGCCTGTGCGCGCGTGGACGGGCTGGAGCAGCGCCTAGAGGTCATTGAGCAGGAGCGGCCCGCCGAGCCCGCCGTCATCGCGAGACTGCAGAATACCGTGGCGCACCTGCAGCAAGAGCTCAACGACCGGGACCAGGAGGCGCTCTTCAACGCGCGCGCGCGACAAACTCTAATTTGTTAAGTAAAAATCCGACATTACATACTGCACTTTCATGTAACTTGAATAGACTTCTTCTACTTCTTTTAGCTTTGGCTCGAATAGACTTCTTTGTTATTGGCAATATGTGTCTGGTTTGCCACTGTCTTTTCTGCCACTGTCCAGTTCACGGAAATTTCATCTTCAACTTCTTCTTTAATGGCGCCATGGAAATTTCAAATGTGAATGTTGTGCTCTTCACTTGATGTCAGTTCCAAGGGAATGTCTAGTGCAGTCAAATGCATAAGTAAATGTAATGGTAAATGTCAATGATCGTCACGGCGGTCAACTGTCACGGCGGCCTAACAGAGGGCGCGTTCCGTCTGCCAATAGCAAAAAGTAAAGTCTTGTGTTCACAGTTATTTTGTTTTATTGTTTGTAGATTCTTTTTCTGTACATAAGCCTTATTTGTATGTCTTTTATTCTTATATTTGCTTTTTGTTCCTTTTTAGTGATATTTTTAGTATCAAATTTGTATGTTATCCTAATGTATTATATATATATATATATATATTGTTAGTTATATTGTTACTCTTTATATTCTTTATTTTAATATTTTAGCACACTAATCTATTGTCTAAGTAGTGGTCAGTATTGAGGTCACCTCAAATAGGTTCCTTCTGAAAACCAGCGCTATCTTGCATTATGTAAGGTAGCATTAGCTGAGATGGAACCCTTTGATCTGCACACCACCGTCACAGCGCGGAGCACACTCCGGTAGCTCGCACCCCTATATAATGGAATGAATAATGTTGTACATACCTGTATTAATATAATCACAGTACCTACCTACCTATACATATCAACCTTTTGCTATTTATTAGCTTTACTGTGTTGTCAATTTGTTCTTCCCCTAATGTCTTTTTTTTTTTTTTTGTAGGGTAGGTGGGTACCTACTGCTTTATTATTGGAACTTGTAATTATATTTTCCGCTTCGTAATTTTGTATTGCATCTTTCATTTATTTATTATTTCTAATTAAGTTCTATTTCTGTTCTGTGCTGTATCAGGGTTGTGTTTGTCAATAAATTTTTCTCTATCTCTATCTCTATCTCTATCTATCTCTATCTCTATCTCTATTTCCTGCAAGTGACGTACCGGTTTATTATTTTGCCAATTTGAAACTATATTAAATTCCGAGCGGAACTGGGGCGTGGCATAAGTAAACGCAGGATTGCTTGTTGCCACTTTGGTTGCTGATTGCTTCTCTGTTTCAAGACATTGAAGTATGTAGATCAATGCTCTTGAATTTAAACAAGCAAATATAGGGTAGGCTTGACATGTCCTACTGAGATGTTGCTTAATGCCATGTTCAAATGCTATCCAGTTTACGCTAAGTTAACGCCATGCTGTTGCAATTATAATATATTTTTGGTGCACAAGATAACTGGGACAAAAGTTGTCCCAGTTGTCCTGTATAGAACAACTGCACAAGACAACTGGGAATAAGCGGTTTCTGTAACGTTCCTATACGTATTAAAATTTTATACAGAAACTGTTTTTTTAATTACCTGGAAGAAGGTAAACAATTCCGCAGTAGTTAACCAATCATAACCTGGACGAACAATGGACGAGCCATTGGTAGTTAAGTAAATATAATTTTCTTGATCTCGAATTGAGATCCTTTCGTGAATAAATATTGCTAACAATTATGTATGTCTTTGTCACGACTCCAAGCATGTAATTAAAGTTTTTTTCTGATTAGTTGGCCTAATTTGCAGCTAAGCTCAACTATAGCTAATTACTGCTTGCATTACTAAAATTAAAGCTCTCCATCGAAGATAAAACAAATATTCTCTTGACAAGAAAAGATAAAAATCGATCAATCGATCTATAAGTTTATATCGTTACCCACTCCCTGTTAAAAATACTTATCTACTTCACAACTTTAACCTAACAAGCCACTTCTGACATATCTTATGCACAACCCTGAGACTGGTCCGATTTTGTTATCATATTCACTTAGCGAAGTTTTCTATACCCCATGAACTCGCTAACTCGCTTTTCAGTAATGGCGAGAGTGTTACACAGACGTCAAACTTTGTTCAACTCGGCCCAGCTGTGAAATTATGACGAAAATCCTTGAGAAGTCTTAACCATCAAGCGCCAGGTGCATCGATCGATTCTCAAACCACTCGACAAACTTTACCGATGACCGAATTCAAATATTTCCACTAAGTGCAGAGACTCGAGATCCTTTTGATCCGAGCATCTTTATGTCGAACTCTTTTGGCCCGTTTTCTCGTATGATCCGTCGTTAAGTCAAAGTAAAGGCTTTGCGGAATAGGATTTAGTTATGCAGTAAAAAGTTTGATGTACGTTTGAGGTTTTTGTCGGGGAGTTGTTTAGTCACGCGTGTTCGGCGGGGTATTTGTTGCTAGCTCGTAGTTGGATTCTTACTGCCGAGGAACTTTCAAAGAGGTCATGCACGCTAGCCTCCTAATTACTTTGAACTTTTTGTAGGAACATATTTTTACTGAACCGACGATTATAGGTACTAAGGATGGGAGTTATTGGATATTTTGGCTACCGGTTATTAGTTGGGTATTTTGTTTCAATACCGCTAGTACCAACTGGTACCCAATAACGTTACAATACTCTATACCTGTTCTGATTTCTACCCAATATATTTCTAACCGATTTGGTTAGAAATACCATCTAACCGTTTTGGTTAGAAATACCATCTAACCGTTTTGGTTAGAAATACCAAATACTCGTTGCAGCTACATAACTTTACGGGTGAACGGTCCGCTAGTACCTATTCGTAGATGATAGTTAGGTAAGTATAGGTATTGAAGCGTTGGGTAGTTATGGCTCACGGTCGGATAGGCGCGATGCTCGCTTTGCACAGTTATTCCCTAGCGGTATGCGGATTTTACAATAGCGTTAGATATTTTAGGACCATGCTAACAGGTACTGAGTTAGTTATTGAATACCGGACTCATCTCTAATAGGTACGCTGTAGGTAAAAATTACGTAATAACTTTCGAAGCTTTTTGAACTAGGCCGTCTCTTTTTGTATATTTAAATTGTTTTAAGTGAACCTTGAATGGGAATGGAAATAAATAAGTTCTTGATTCCAATTAGAGTTACTACTAAAAATGATAGTCCTTCATCGCCCCCTTTTTATATTTAAATGGCGGGAAGAAAATATAAAAAAAGGAACGTTCAAAGCGCTATAATTTGTGAAATCCAAGTAGCAGTAGGTACACCCTATTAGCTATTAAACTGTTAAAATAATTACAAGGAACAAATTATCAAAGTGCCAGCAAAGAGAGCGTCAGCTGCGAGTGGAGTGTCATTTCTTTTTAAATGTCACTTTTGCTTCGAAGTGGGGTATTCTTGTTGTCAGTAGGAAAAGTTTCGACATTTAGACATTCACGAGCCATCTGTTGGCATGACCGGGTTTTACTGGCTTTTGATATTTTTTCCTCGAACTTAGTTGGAGTGTGAAACTGTTATGGCAATTGCTAACTTTGCAACTGTCGTAAATAGTCGCCATCTTTTTATATTGATGAGTTGAAAATAACGTAAAATAAAGTCCACTGAAAACAAATTTATTTTTTAATATCACTACATAGTACAAAACAAAGTTGCTTCCCGCTGTCTGTCTGTATGTCTGTCCCTATATACATTACATAAATTTATGCTTAGATCCTTAAAACTACGCAACGGATTTTGATGCGGTTTCTTTAAATAGGTAGAATGATTCAAGAGGAAGGTTTATATGTATAATTTGCACCCGTGCGAAGCCGGGGCGGGTCGCTAGTTAACTAATATAAACGAATATTTTTCAAACTAACATAGGTAGGTAAGGTTTACTTTAAAAAAGAAACCAAGATACCAAATTCCAATTTTTAAATCTACATTACAGAATAGGCTCTAAAAAGGTAAAATTTTAGTAAAACGTTTGAACACAAAATATTTAAATATTCTATTGATACTCAGACGAAATCTTATCTTTTATTTCGAAATAAGAATGCTCACAAGTTTTTGTTTTACTTTAATTTCAGAATTTGGAGTACTCGCAAACTGAGTTTCATTTGAATTTAGAATTCAAAACTGATCCTTTTTGCAATAGAAACTTTTTAAGAGATAAGTAGTTTTATAACTCCTTTGAATTCGATTAGTGAAGTAACTTTATACTCTACCACGAGAATAGCACGAAAGCGAATTCGCGAGAGATCATTTCGAAATGTCTTTTTTGTTGAAATAAAAAATATCCAATGATCGATAACGATAGAAATTGATGACGCCTATGCAAGGAAGGCAAGCTTAGCCTAGATTCCTACAAAAACTACCCATTTTGGCTATTTTATTTCCTTTATTGCTTTTTTGAGACATTGGTTTGCTCCCAAAGAAAATCGTAAAAGCTATAATCCAGCCAAATGCGCCGTGACATGTTTATAAACAAACCATAAAATAAAAATTAAAACTTAAAATTAACTTTGTTGACTAGTACGAGTATTTTCTTAGGCAATTTACCTACATTCCTTGTCGATTTTAAGATCTTTCCATCAATAAATATTTCTCACAATTGAATATGAATCTCGACGCCAAGCTCGTGTATAATATATATGTATATTCTTTTATATTTGTGGTTTGTTAACAAGGATTTCACTTCGAATTTGATGGATTATATTGCTGATATTTTTCAAAACGTACTTCATAAAAATATTATAAATAATAAATCAATATGCGGTAGGGTAAACTAAAAAAACAAATTATGCTATTATTTACAATTGAAACAATTGAGCTAACTGCAGACTGTTGCAAAAATCTACAGGCAGGGGGGACGCTTCCGACTGGTATTAATATCGACCAGTTGAGCTACCTGTATATTGTTTGCAACAGTCTGGAGTTAGCTCAATTGTTTCAATTGTAAATACTCGTTTAATTTGTTTATACATTTAAATACAAATAAATTAATACATTCAATGTACCTTACTATGTTACTCTTGCCTTTTGAAGGTATGAAAGGCCCCTAATTATAATAGGACTTTCCTTGCTCTGGTCGCTGGGCTATTAATATTGTATATGTATACGCTTCTACAACAAAACCCCTAGCGAGTTGCAAAAACTTTCTATAAATAAATTCAAACAAATTGTCAAACATATCCTTTGTAAAAAGGCTTATTACAAAATTTCAGACTATCTAGAAGATAAAAAAGCTTGGGACGGATTTTGCTCCAACTCGAAAAATTACTCTAAAAATAACACCTAACAGGCTAAAGGTTTCTTCGTCGCTTCTTTACTTTAGTCTACATACCGAAGCGACCGAAATCAAAATATCACTTTATTTCCAAATCAGTGTTTAATTTTAAGAATTTGACCTGTTCTAAGTGTACATTTATTGTATTTACGGAAATAAAGAAACTTTGACTTTGACTTTGACTTTATGTACCCAATATCTAATTAATCAGAACCAATGCGGAAAGTTATACCCCGGAAATGTTTCGTATTTCATTTGTCGATGTAAAATAAATTTATGCTTCTGAATATAATTTTCGGAATATAATAGATATTTACAAAAAAATTACAAAAGTCAAAAATTCTTTATTTCCGTAAATACAATAAATGTACACTAAGAAAAGGTCAAATTGTTAAAATTAAACACTGACATGGAATTAAAGTAATATTTTGATTTCGGTCGCTTCGGTGTGTAGACTAAAGTAAAGAAGTGACGAAGAAACCGTTATCTCCTGTTAGGTGTTATTTTTCGAGTTGGAGGAGCAAAATCCGTCACAAGCATTTTTATCTTCTAGATAGTCTGATATTTTGTAATAAGCCTTTTTACAAAGGATATGTTTGACAATTTGTTTGAATTTGTTTATTGAAAGTTTTTGCAACTCGCTAGGAGTTTTGTTGTAGAAGCGTATACATTGCCCTTTAAAAGATACATTAATCTTGTGTAACCTAGTTTTGGGCACAGCGAGTTTATTCTTATTTCTAGTATTTACAGTATGTATGTCGCAATTTTTGGGGAACCGATCTATATTTCTATGAGTATACAACAAGTTTTTGACATGATACTGTCATTATATTTATTTCTTTGTATTTACCACGTAGGGATTCTCTAGGACCCATGTTATAGATTACAATCAAATAATAGAAACAAATTAGAACTATTATTTACAATTGAAACAATTGAGCTAACTGCAGACTTTTACAATCGACTGGTTTCGATATGAACCAGTTGAGCTACCTGTAGATTGTTTGTAACAGTCTGCAGTTAACTTAATTTTTCCATTGTAAATACTGGTTCTAATTGGACTCTATTATTTGATCAATTGATCGATTTTAATTCATAAGATATTAAAAACGAGATATTTTTTCATTCTCAACTACACACACGTTATTTTTATGTATTCATACATGAAAAAAATCTATTCACAAACGGGGATGGTCCAGCATATTTTATTATCTATTGTTTTATCCAGTAAATTACGTATTTTCTATTCTAAGCGATTCTCTTCAAGCATAATTTTCATGATATTCAAACTGAGTTGAAATTTGACGAGACGCCCGTATTAATTAATATCGTCCATTAGCAACGCTCTCCGACACCGCTCTATCCGCTCTCCGAGAGTGCTCTATCGCTCCAAATGCAATTAGTTTACGCCAAGGCACCGACACCGCGTGACACCCGCCAACCTAAATATGATTCGCGGTCTAATGTTATTATACCCGGGATCTTCTAAGAATATTGGTGTAATGATATAGACGAAAAAACTTTTATAATGTGTAATAGAATTAGTCACAAAATCTGTTCATTAGTCCTGTATACATTACCTACCTATTTATTGTAACCAGAGCCCCAAGTTCATTTGACGATAGTATCGAGACGTAATCGTGACGTCTCTTATTTGTATGGAATTTGAGTATTTCCTGTCCGCACGTTAGAGGCACTGTACCAAAATCTATCGGAAAATGAGACGTCACAATCACGTTTCGTCAAATGGACTCGGGCCTCAGTAAAAACGCCTAGTCCATTCTAAAAAAGGTCATTCACGAATGAGCGTTTTCGTGATATCAAATTTTTTTTCGATATAATTAAAAAGTTGATGTTTTTAGATTCAAATAAGACCCTACTTACATAGGTTGATATGACACACGTCCACAACGTTTATTCATCCGCGAAAGATCCCAGCTATCTACTAAGTTCTAGGATAAATAGGTTTTATTTGGAGTTTATCATCTTTAGTAAATTTTGAAATAATTTGAGTTTGATGAAATAGATAGTTATCAAACTTATAACAGCAAACACTGTCGGAAGTGTCAAATTTATTCATTTTCGACATTTGCAGTGAAACGTTACAAGAAAGTTCGGGCGGGAGTAAATGGCATTAGCCTTCTCCTCGGCTCAATGGCTCGTGCTGAGAGTCGGCTGTTTGTTAGAGATGGGGCAAGGACCTGAGCCCTGACTTATGTTTCACGATAATGTCGCACGACGTTCCATTTTTGTATGTTATTTGGCTCCTTTACCGCGGCCATGGAACTATGCAAATCCTATAAGTTTCTTTGGGGAAGCGTGCTCCTTCGCCATATCTTCACTTTCTGATTTGAAGGTGGTTAAACGCGTTACCATTAAATGGTAAGCGTTTTTAATTATAAAAAGAAAAAAAGATGTCTCAATACCATCGAGTAACCGAACTCAGGGCTCTGGAGGCCTATTTTAATGCGCAGGGATTCGATGGGTGGAGGCTGCTTGGGATCGCTATTTTATATTGTGGCGTCGTATGGAGGAGGCATATGTCCAGCTGTGGATGTGTATGGGCTGATATGATGAATGTACCATTCGCAGCGAGCATGAAATGTCGAAATCCGTCTTGTTGCTCGAGCGCCTTTTTTCGTACTGAATGTACGAACGCAGCGAGTGTTCGTGCATTACGTTACATTACGCCCTGTAACGCTGGTCAGTACCCACCATTAGAGATAAGTAACTTCTACCTTGGATAGCACAACCTTTTGTCATTCTTATCAATTTGTCAAATTCAAATTATCGTGTTCAATGTGTAGGGTTTAGGTTTATCTAGAGAGAAGTTTCAACTTAGATTTTCTAAATTAGATTGCTCGTTTTTTCATTCAAAGTAATTGCGAAATATCGTCGTTACATCGTTTTGATGTGTAAAATTATTAAAAAGAGACAAATCGAATTCAAATAGTCTCCGGAATCATAAGCATAATTTATTAGTCTTTCTTGGTGTAAATATACAATGCTATTATAAAAGAAATTACGTATACTTATAATTTGAAAAATTTATTTATTTAAAATAGCCTTCTTAGGTCTCATTCTTTATCTAAATGCTTTAATGCATTTTCAGGAGAAACAAATCGCTAATATATAAAAAAGTTGACTATTAATTTCTAAGGAAATCTTATCGAAATATTAACCCATTCTGTCTTCATCCGGAAATTTCCCAACACTTGAGTGGAGACAGCACTGTCCTAACGAAAATTATTAGCGCAACTTAACCCCCCTCCCACCTTTCTTTCGTCCTGCGCGCTCGACCTACCCTCAATAGATTCATTAAGACTCTAACGAGATCTTCCAGGGTGAATCTCGATTGCTTTGTTTCGTTTAATACGATTTGTCTTATTTATAGCAATATTTCAATCTTTGAGAAATTTATTTTAGTACTATTTGTGCTTCGAACTTGTCCTATATTAACTGTTCAAACAATTACTTACTGATTATTTGATTTGAAAAGTTAAAGAGATTATGAATCAGGTTTTATTTTAAAGATTCACCTACAATCAGGGTCTTCTGTCCTAGATGTATTTTAATCCTTCTTGTTACCTTTATCATATCTACTTTGTTTTTATTACAAACAAATCGTGTACTTGTTTTGCTGGAAATAAATACAGGATGGCTTTTTGAGATGGGGATGGATGGCCATATCCGAAACCATAACAGTTAAAGTCGTAAAAGGAGTCATGACTTCGATTTATGAGAAATCAAAAACTTTTACTTTTGCAGGAGATCGAAACGATTGATTTTTCAAAAAATATGACGATCTGGGGGTTTTGCACCAACGGATATGGTAGCTGAAACATAAAGATCAATCTTTGCAAAGAAATGCATCACTGAAAATGAAAGGACATGGGCATTTTTTACAATTTTAGTTTGGATACTCTCATTACTAAGCGTCAATGTGAACATTTTAAATAATAATTTTCGAACAAGTGGTGTGCTTGTCGCTAGCCAGGATACTAAGCCTGTTTTTAATGAGGTTTATCCTCGGTAAAACGACTATTCTCGATGAATATTGCAAACTTTAATTAAAATTCCGTTAAAAAAAATAAGAATGCCGTTTTTGTTTTCTCATAAATTGAGCACATAACTCCTTTTATGACTTTTCTCTAACTCTCATATTGTCGGATTTGGATATCCACTCCTATCTGAAAAAGCCACCCTGTATATTATTTTCAGATAATTTATGTTTATTTACGAAGAATCTTAGGGTCTTCATTTTGGCAGTCTTCGTCTTGATCACAGTTTTCACAGCCTGTACAAGCCTAGGCCAAGTATTTCCTAATCTGTGTTCAGGCTAGTCATGAATGGTGTTGTGTATAATGTGGACGACCATTCAAATTAGGGTACAGGTTTTCACAGATCATTGAAAACTTTATACATAAAGATTGTATCTTTTGATATCTCACAATCTCTATTGATAAACTCATAGCTAGACTAATGATAGTCCAATCAACAGACCTACATACATTTGCATACGAAATTTATCATGTCGAAATGAATGGTCTTAATGGAAGCCAGATTAAAAATTCACCCTCTATAACGTGGTTTACCGAGAGCTTTGATAATTAGGCACATATTAGGGACGTTTGCTGCTCCAAATATTAAAATTCACCGTTTGAAGCTCCTTATTTGGATTTAAAAGCTGAAACTTGATCAATGTTTTCATATTCTAATTTTAACATACTGGGCTAAACTTTAACGTATTTTTTGTTGAAAAACCAAATCATCATCAGCCCATACACGTCCACTGCTGGACATAGGCCTCCCCCGTACGACGCCACAAATAGCGGTCCTGAGCCGCCTCCATCCATCGACTCCCTGCGACCGCTACGATGTCGTCGGTCCATTGAGTGGATAGTCTCTCATGTAGGGGGGGATTTGCCATAATCACTACGCTTTGCAGGCGGATTGGTTATCGCAGTGTTGGTGTTTAAAAATACTCAGAAGGAAGCTGCTGCCCTTCCTCTGGTAGGTTCCCTTAGTCGGCTTTTACGACATCCACGGGTTGAGTTGGAGGGGTCGATATTCGTACGCCGTGGCCCCACGGGTAAAACCGAAAAACCTAATACTCGTCATTAAAGTCTGACTGTAGGTGCAGATAGTGCGTGTGTATCTTAGACGTTTTTAATTTAAATTTTGTCAGAGGACAGAATATTTACATGGGTGTATAATTTTTTATGCCTCAACATTTTTATTCTATGTAAACCTATCCCTAAAAAATGTAAAGAACTTCCCCATTTCCGAAATACTCGTCCATCAAAGCATGCAACAAGCCTCCGTCAAAATATTTACGCTACGAAAAATTATATCCCATTTAACATTGCAAATTTGGTATGCAAATGTCGGCATTAAACACCTTTATTGTAGCACTAAACGCAAATCGATCGGAAGCAACTCGACGTTTCGGGAATATTTTTCAAGTCGACTGCAGAAGCGCGATAAGCGCCTCTCGAAATGTGACCGAATTTCAATCAAATTTATGACTTATAATAATGATTATAGGTGCTTTATCTGCGTCCCGCATAAAATTTAGCAATTTCAGTGAAAAGGTGAACTCTACTGTAACAAATTTGCGCGCAATCGTAAGGCGCCGATAACGATTCGGAGAATTAATCTCGGTGCGAAAAATGCGAATCTGTAGGGGTGGTAGAATGAGAACGCCGATGAATTGCCGTACGTTTGTCAGTGTTCTTGTTTATTAGTTACGTTTTTGGATCCATTTAGGTATCAAATAAATAGTAGGTTGATAAAATAAACTATGCTTTACTGTAAAATGCAGGAGCTAACAAAGATGGGAAGTGGACGCGATCAAAGGTAAGTAAAGCTGACGTGGTTAAATGGACGATAGAGGTAATGAACAAGTAAGTTCTCTTCAACCCTTTATGACTACAGAAACAGGACAGTTTTTTAAAATAAATCATCAGTTTATTTACATATTTTCCTGTCATTACGACACTTAGCAAAAGTCACGAGTGAAATCTTTGTTCTTCGCTAACCCGGGGAGCGCCGGACCGCTCGCAGCGATTGAAATTTAAAATATTGTACCCTTTGCCATTATGCGAGCTTATTCACCCTTGAAATATCCCTGGGGGCGCCAGGTACAACGATTGGGGAAAATATTTTACACTTGTTACTAAGGATGTCGCTTTCAAGACTGCCGTCGCCGTTCTAATTGCATTACACGTTTACGGAGCGTATTTTTGACACGCTACGGCTTAAAATCGCGTGCACGTGCTAGTGAATATTTATGAAAAGCAGTTAATTAGTGTGTCGGGATGAAAAATTGTTATTGAAACCCGCTTGATTGAACTGGCGATTCATAACTATGTCATTTTGGATGATGGCAATGAAAATGCAATTAATCACTGCGCACTCTCGGCGTTGCGACATTTTTCATTGAAATGGAGTCGACGCATGATTTTGCAGGCGCACTGAGCTCACTATATTTTTGTTATTGCCCATTTATTTCTTGATGATTCGCTCTGTATTTTACTTCTTTATCGTACTAATGGATCGGAAAAGCATTTCAGATTCAGTCTAGGATTATGCTTGCACAGCGAATATTAAGCTTAACGAGCCAGAATAAAAATAATGAAGCCGGAACGAAGATCTGCAAAATTAATTCTGTTTATCACACTTGAAATGTAAAATACGGGTAAAATGAAACGTTTACTAAGCGTTGTGTTATAATTGGGCAAATAACTTCCCTCATTACGAGGCATCGTATACCTATTTTGTGCGTCGGTGTGTGGGGTTCGGTGCCCGCATTACAGCACATTAGGCTCGGCCCAGTGAGCGGAAGGCCAACGTTTACTTGATAAAATATATTTGAACAAAACAAACGCATCCAGTGCGCCAATATGAATCCTCTGTGAAGTTGTGTTAAGCGGAATGGAAGCGGAAAAACGGTCGGCTAATATGCGGATAGCTTGCGTGCCTGAATCGGCAGGGCTAGTCAAGATTGCCGAAATTCAAACCAACTGAAATACGCCCAAGTTATGCGATGCGACATGCAATTTCGAAACAGTTAAAAAAACGAGAAAGCTAGCTGCCATTCCAGAATGTTCGTGTACAATCAGATAACTTTGAAATTAGACACAGCTAACGGCAAAAATTATTTCTTGACAACTTTCAAAGCTGTCATTTGCATGTATGCATTTACAAGCTGCTGCCCACGCCTTCGCCTGCGTTTTATCGGCATAAAAAATGGCCTATATGTTATTCCAGGTCTCAAACTATACCCATACCAAATTTCAGGCCAATTAGTGCAGTAGTTTTTGCGTGAAAGAGGGCACAAACATCCATCAATTCTTACAAACTTTAACATTTATAATATTAGTAGGATTTATAGACGTTGTAAAAGAAATTTAACAGTGATCCGTTTTTATACGACCTTCTATGACCAAAACTGGATCAAATTCTACATACAACCAAGTCAAATTAAGTGTCAATCGTAACGAGTAGAGGGCATTCGTTACTCTAACTCTTTTGGTAATACAACCCCTGGATAATCCTGGTGCACTGTTAACATTCTTTTCAATAATGAGGAGGGGAGATGTGAGTACCTACCCTATGTCTTGTTTATTGGATTTTTTGTTGCAATTTACATATGAATAGGAACAGCAATCTGTCGGACATTGGACTCCATTGAGCAGCTCTCCTTTGTTTGCTTTGTGATCTTATTTCAAGTAATGTTAGCACAATACTTTGCATGTAATTCAATTATTGCATTTGTCAACATCTATTTGATGCATACATAGTAACATATCGATCGAGCTTAAAGCTTAACAGTGTGTGAACAAACATCAACTTCTCAGCTTGGAATTTTGTATTAATAATTTCAAAGTGTCGTCTCCAAGTTTTCTGAAACAACTTTAAAGTTAAGCTGCAGCATCACGCGTGTTGGCCGCTTTAATAACTCCCGCGAATGATAAATAGGATCAAGTGTGGGGACTTAAAGCGTGTTTTGTCTCTTTCTAAAGAGTTAAAGTAAATCTTTTATCCTGGTCTCTCTCAAGGGGGTTTTACAAAGTATGTGGACTAGAAAACTTAATGAAACTGTGGCCTTGGTGAACATCATTATTGACGGCTTTGCTTTTAGATAAAAAGCTTTCGAAAGGTTTGAAAACGTATGCCTCTTTGGGGTTGAATGAAGCGATGTGGAATAATTTAGATAAAGCAACGACGGATAACAGTTTTGTTCAAATGCACAGTCGGGAGGATTTGATTTCAATTTCTTTATTGATCTTTTCTAAAAAGAATCGTGCATTGTTCATTCGAAAAACAAGCGGTATTATTGCTGGTACAAAACCCAAAGCGTTGCGTTACACGACCTTTTTATATAAAAGGTATCATTTCGTTTAAAACGTTAAAGAACATAAATTGTAGTTGGTACCTCTAAAACTCAATAAATTAACAAAGCTCCAGCTAAATTAAATAAAACCTTGCAACGGATGTTTTTTCCACCACTGTGACAACATTGAAGGGCCAGCTAACCGTAACGCACGTGCCATCGAAAGGGAACCGAACATATTTTACTTGCAGCCGAATTTTATTATGCCTAACTAAAACAACTGCTTAACGGTCTCAAATTCAACCTTATGTTGGTACAAATAGAATTGGAAATTGATATTAAAGTGACAGAATTAGTTACGCACACATGCATCTTTTTAATGGGGTATTCATGGAAACAAGAAATCGTGTCGTCTTAATTTAAATCGTGGATGTAAATTGTAGGTACTGTGACTGTACTCTATCCTCTTTACGAGAGTTAGTCAAGATTTTTTTAAAATGCTGACGTCACAAATCCGAGAATTATAGGAGATCGCGTCTGCTTTTCAAAACTTATCTGTAAGCGTGCTTCGAAAAAAGATAGTAACACAAAATACTGGCCTGTAAAAATTCTGACATATAATATTTTTTTCACTTCTCTTGCTCAAAAAGTGTATCATAATAGTGTAGCTTAGCGGGCCTAAAACTCGAGTTTAATACCTCGGGCTAAAAAGTATTGTTTCTTTTTAATTTTTGACTAAAATCATCAGCCCTTACAAAGCATTCGTTCTCTTACATAAAAACTCGACTTCTTGGTGCTCGGTCAATCTTTTTTTTTGAAAACAGAACCGTCTTGGTGATGTTTTATGAAGGTTGATTCTTTCCTTCACGGTAGAATGCGAACTGTTACGTTGCGGGTTAAATAGAGATTTAAAAAAAAAGATGGTTTTGGCGCTAAATCTCTAGAATTTTCTTCATTCCAAATCACAAGCTTTTACGTTTAACTTCCTGACTTTTACTTCCAAATTGTGAACGTGAAAAATGTCATCAAGTGATAGTGAAGATGCTAATATGCAAATGGAAAAAAAGGGCAAAGAAATAATTATGAACCGGTTGCCGACAAAATCACGTGGAATATACATATTTAAAGAGTTACGAAAATTTTATGAAATGGAGAGATGAGTAACGTCTGGATTCTTTTACAGAAGGGGTTTTTCTCATTTATTTTGATGAATTATCGAAAAAATTCAAATCGTCGACTCTTTGGAGCACATATTCAATGTTAAGAATGACCTTACAAACGAAACACGACGTCGATATTAAAAAATATGTAAATTTAACGGCTTTACTGAAGAAATTGTCCACTGGATACAAGGCAAAAAAATCTAAAGTCTTGACGACACAAGAAATCGAAACATTTTTAAATAACGCTCCAAATAAACAATACTTGGCAACAAAGGTAACCTACTTATGTACTCTACTCAAACTAAATAAATAGATACCTACCTACATACCTAAATAATGTACCTAGGTTATTATGATTATTAACACACTTATTTTTTTGTTCAACAGGTTGCTTTAATTTATGGTTTCAGCGGTGCATGCAGCGATAGAGCTTGCCAATATAACGCTAGAAGACGTAGAAACTACAAACCTACAAGCTGTGAGTCTGCCGAACACGAAAACAAACAAAGAGCGTAAATTTGTCATCAGTGGAGAATACCTTAATAAAGTTAAAGCCTATCAGGAGTTACGTCCCACTAATGTTTCAACGAGAAGATTTTTTCATTTTCATTCATGCACAAGGCAAGTCATAGGCAAAAATAAATTTGGTAACATGCCTAAAGATATTGCAAAGTATTTGCTTCCTTCCAGGAATTCATTAGTTAGAACGAAAACGATATTACTAAACTTATTACTAATGTTATTTTAAATAAACAAGGCATGCAATTCTACAACTGAAGCTTAGAAGATCATACAAAAATCTTGTATTCTGCATATAGATGACAAAATTAACGTCACACCAAAATATTAAAATCAAAATAATTATGTATAATGAAAAAAATACAAAGGAAAGCTAGTGAGCGTCATTTATAGGGAACTCCATCGGTAGACAGCCTGTTTTACCTATTTTACCTAATTTAGTTTTTAAATATAAAGGGTGCCACGTGGCACCCTTTATAGTGCATATATGTACTACGCTAAAATGGGGCGATTCTGGACTCCGAGGAGATCAAGTTTTGTTCTGAGATTTTTTGAAATTCGAGCATTTTCCTATTTAATAAAATAATGATAAGATACTTTTTTCTTCATAGTCGTGTTTTTCCGCGTATTTTTACATTATTTTTACCCGACTACCGGAGGGTTATAATTTTAACACCCTATGTATGTATGTACATATGTATGTAGCCGATTTCTTTGCTCCCACGTAGCGCTGAAACTACTACTTCGATTTCAACAAGTGAGGTATCGATTGATTCGTCTCATTACCCCGATGGTTATAGGCTATATGGTGTCCGATAAAACTGAGGGTCTTAAGAGATAGCTGGGTCTAAATTACACCTGGAACGCTTCGATAGCGCGATAAAATTTTGCAATAGACGACATCTAGTTACAGTTCGAGTCTAATTTAGTTTGATGTGATGAGTGAAGGATGACACACCCGTTGCCATGGAGACCTCTTGTTTATTTGTTACCATGGCAACGGGTCATCTAGGGATGGGCAAATGAAAAAATGTATCGATATACATATGTATATTGTATCGATATATGTATGGTAAAAAAAATTAGTTAAAAACTAAAACCTGACTACATAAAAGTCTTAAACAAGCGTTCACCTATTGTCCATAGCATTTTCTTTTGGTAGTCGGAGGCCTTTGTTACTAATTGTACCCTAGGTATATGGGGTGGGTGCCTCCGACTACCTAAGTATCAAAAGAAAATGCTATGGACAATAGGTGAACGCTTGTTATTGTTCCCAAGTTTCAAAGGATTTATATTTTTGTTTTGTAATAATTTCATGTCCAAACACTGGTTTTGCTGGAAAAAAGCAAGCCATAAACATTTGTGAAATATTTTAATGTTGAATAACGAAAGAGTGGGTGTAAAAGAACACGATAGGGAGAAAAAACATATTAAAAGAAATATATTAGATAGATAGATAGATAAAATATTTATTTGACAGTACAACACACAAAACAAAGATCACATTAAATTAGGTACATCATACATATTGTCATAACACAGAAAAACTAAGAAATTATGGGTGGAACAAAGCTCGGAGACAAAAAGTCGGTACATGTACATTATGTAGGTACTAAACAATCTAAAATTAGGAACGGATATATATATTGTAAATTTAAAAAAGTTTGGTACACAATGCTACGTGGCACCATGTATATTATTTACAAAACCTGAACCGTGAATATATATAATTACGAACATATTTATACGTAAGTGCGTTGTTTAACAAACCTTCATTCTAGTATAGAAATCTAACAAAAAGCCCCGCATCGAACTAAAAACCACATTCAACTTTGAATATTGCCCAGTAAAATGACCAAGAGCCTGAACACCCAAGATCCTTTAATTTAAAGGTTGTATTTAGAACAAAACGTTTGTAACTTTAACTTGACCTGTACGTTACTTACTCCCTTGACAGGATTGGACTATAAATAAAAAAATATAGATTTATTACTATACCACGAAAAAACTTATGCGAAAACTACAGACCCGGCCACCAAACCTACCCCTGGCCGGAACGCAACTCTACCACCAAAATAGTGCCATCCTATTTAGGTACCATTAACGGCACAAAATTTACTAACTACTAGGTTAGCATAAACCTGAAGGAACAAGGTAGATTTACCAGTGATGTTTTTATCTATTCTATGTATCTCCAATCAACTTCTGATCTCCTGGTACTTTGGACACTATTAAATAAAAATGAAACCGCTCATGAACACGCAGCGCGGACGCGCTAGTTAAAAATGAAAATCACTAACACAATCACAAATCCTTACAGGTTTAAACTTTTAGTCAACGACGATATGCATCTTTCTTATAAAAATCTTCATTGAAATGAATAGGAATTCATTAACAAGAAACCCAGCGTCAATCAAAAAACCACATTCAACTGTGAAATACCGCCCAGTAATTAATGACCAAGAGCCTGAAACATCCAAGATCCTTCAAGGTTGTATTTAGAACAACACGTTAGTAACGTATAGAGCGACCACTTGACTGAAACAAAGCGCAGTCATCAATACCCGCTGCCCGGGGGCGCACTACATTAGGCGCAGATTAATACATCTATTGGAACCTATTGCTTGTATTGGTGTAGTGGAAATAGAACAGCTCCATCAACCTGTAATTATCGAGGAAACTGAAATGGCTATTCCACGGTTCTTACCGTGAAATAACAATGGAAATTTGATTATTAGTGATTTTACACTGCTAACGAGTTAGCGATCTGGAAGGGTAAAGACATGTATTTTACACAAAACTAAAGAAAATAAAACTAAAGTTAGACAAGGCAATATGGCTATCGCATGTTCATTTATAAAATGAACAATGTAACAAAAAAAAAAAGAGTTAGCTATCGTTCTGGGTCTAAAGTCTCTCTCAGTTTGCATAGTGTAGAAAGAGATACCCTCTATTTCAACGTCGAAAGTCAGCTTTTGGCCATTTAGCGCTCTGACGGAGAGGCTGAAATGTGAAATTAACTTTATTGCGTTGCAATCAGAATCTTAAATGTATTTATTCCTGGCTCAGATAGGCCAGAAAACTAATGTCAGCAGGACATAAATTTCACTATGCCTTATTTCGCGCATTTTTCAACTGTTCAAGTTACCCGATAAGGTAGCATTTTGTCTTACATCGTACTAAGTGCGTGCGTAGTGCCGACGTTTTCTTCAGCCACCATAAAATTAGTCATGGTTTTGTCTAGACAAGAACTGAGATAGTAATATGAAATATTTTGAATGTCACTCTGTCAAACTACGAAAGTATTTGTAGTAAAATAATATCAAACAATTACCTACGTATTTATCAAGCGTAAGTTTTCACGTTTTTATTGCCCAATAAAAAACATACAGAATTAGCAACGTTGAAGTTTTTTCTATAAAAGCAAAATATTATCGAATTTCTGTTAGTATTGTTACAAACCAAGCTACAGAGGTTCTCGTTTATAGTTCTCTTTTAGCTGACCGTGGGTTGTTATTGGAAGTATTTCGATACACGCAATGCTTGTTTGACTCGGTTCATTTAATTGACTCGCCTTTCTGATTCCACAGAATTCGATTTTGATCAGAATGATATTTCTGTATTAGGTCCTTATCTATTTTATTTGAGGAACAATGTTCAGTTTTATGGGTATTGTACCTATTGTTTTGTATTGACATTTGTTGTATTGACATTTGTTATATTTTATATTATCTTATAGAGATTTATAGAAAATGGTCAAAAATAGGTTGCAATAAAATTTGAAAACGAATATAACTAAAACATTTAGCTATATGGTGACAAAATAATATTGAGTTTCATCAACTGGATAAACGTGTGTTCGGTCTCTTGTGTAGAGTTCATGAATAATTCGACAAAACCTTCTCCTCTTCTATTCCTCAAATAGCTAGGCCACTCAGTGATGTATATCCAGGTAGATGCCTGGATATAAATCATAGAGCAGCCACAACTCTCTGTTTCACTCTATGATGTAGGTAGAGGTATATCCAGGTTATGACTGGATATACATCATAGAACAGCCACAACTCTCTAATTTTCTATCTACGTTTGACCCTTCCACTCTGTATTCCACCATTCCGAACCGTGTGGCAGACTCGCCAAAAGTTTCTTAAAAACATTATCTTCTCATATAAATAAAAATCATTTTGTCCTTACCTTTCGCTTCCTAAACCATCCGTCAGTTGTTTGCGTTCCTAAAATATTCCACGTACGCTCGCGAACGTTGATAGCCAAAATAAAAACAAAGCATCAGCACGCGTTATTTTTATCAACCTTCGCCGGATTACAAAAGCATGAAATAATATACCAAATATTGCTAAAATTACCAGTAATTCAACCACAACAAACCAATGAGTAATTAAATACACGCATTGGTATAAGTCCATTTAGTCAAATCCAACGGCTGGTTAGGCACAATTCACTTGGATGATTGTATATTCAGAATTGTTTCACATAATTCATAACGCTATTGAGCGAAATTAGGAATGGAATTGTGTAATTTTGGTGTCCGCTGAGGCCACGCTTGTTTTAACAAAAATAAGCGTGATAGTAAGAATATTTTGACAATTTAGTCATCTAATGTAATAGATGACTAAATTAGTTTATTATTTGCATAGGTTTAGTCACAATCGAGTGATTTGTTTTAAAACGAGTATTTACATTGAATATTATGAAATCAGACCTGTTTGCGGGTATCAACGGCCTGATTGAATACGCCACGACTACCATAACAATAGTAAAAATTATAGAAATATAACGTGGAAACATAATATAATTGTTTATTTATTTATTGCATACATGTCCAATATAAGATATTACAATATTTGGTGGTACCAACATGAGCCCTGTAAGGGCGTTGCAACATTCAGAGTTCTTAAATATTAAATAAATGTTTACAATAATCATTTAGACCTCTTATAAGTAATAATAATAGTAGTATTCCTATTTACAGGTTTTGTCACTAATAAATTCGTTCACTGTATAACATTTGCGTACAAGAAATAACTTTAACCTAATGTTAAAAATATTGTCAATATTGCAATTTGTTATAAATAGTAACTAGCCTAGAATCTGGACTCTTACTTACTATTGTTAGGGTACTATGTAGTTTATATGTACCAAAGTCTATAATATTTTGAAGAGAGGAAAAGATGGGACGTACTTCTAGAGTACAGCCATACGTCGAATAATGTACTTTATTTTAACATCTGGTATATTATATAACTTTAGATATGTTTAGAAAGTGCGCAGCAAATATCCGACAAGCTTTCAGGTCAGTTTTTGTTGCAGGGTAAAAGTTGAATGTTGTCGCAGGTCATAGCCGCACGGCTACCGCACAGAAATGATGTGCATTCAAATATGGACTCTACCTCGTAACATTTACATGCATTTTATATTACGGCATCAAATGATATACAAGCTCGCGTCGCGGTCCGCTCGTTCGAAGCTTGTGGGAAGACATCCCTGTAAAATGTATCTAAGAAGCCCATATTTGAATGCAAATTTTGGTGCTGTGCTGTAGCGGTGTTGGATTAATTTGCGTAGAGCTTAAAGCTACTAGTTTTTACGTGATCTGTGTCCGTCGTTATCGCAGTGATAATAAAATAAAGCCGTTTGGCTAACCTCAGCACCTTTTCAAGCTCAATTTGTCTGAGTAGTTGTTAATGGATATTAAATGATTATTGCTGACCCGTTACGGGTAAAAAAGAATTTCTTGGAATTTTCAGACAGACTCTTTGATAAAAATTACTTACCTGAAGATTTGAAAGTATTTTTATCGGTTACTTAACCGATTAATTCTTAAGTTAAAAATAAAAACTATCGATATAAAAAAATATAGTAATTAGCCTCCACATATTCTCTACAAAGTTCTCCGCCGTGTCTGTATTTCACCAATCGATAGAGTGATTTATGAGGAAGGTTTGGGCATAGTTTGTCAAGGTTTTGTGTAAATCAGTTGAAATATAACGATAATTATTGGAGGTGTTGGAAAAAGTCAAGCCGCTTTCATCAAAAATGCTGTCCATAGATGGCGTTTTCGGTCCATAGACTTCATCCCAAGGAATTTATATACTAACTCCTTGCTTCATCCATAGACTAAGTATCTATAATACCTCTATGTTACATACAGGGTGTTTGTGGGAGATTTCATCAATCCTTATAACTGAGTTATGGTACCTAAATGATAATTGTTGGAAGTGTCGGAAAAAGTCAAGTCGCCTGGGAGCTTTCATCGAAAACGCTGCCAAACGTCCTTTTAGATATAACAAAACAATGTATGGTGTGACATTCATCTTAGTCCACGTGGACGTAACCGCTGGCGGGTCAGCTAGATAAGAGCTAAATAGATTTAATTATTAGGAGATTAAGATTTTTAAGAAGACCTAGCGTTAAAACTAAAATTACTTTTCACTTCTCTTGCTCAAAAAGTGTATCATAATAGTGTAGCTTAGCGGGCCAAAAACTCGAGTTTAATACCTCGGGCTAAAAAGTATTTTTTCTTTTTAATTTTTGTCTAAAATCATCAGCCCGTACAAAGCATTCTTTCTCTTACATAAAAACTCGACTTCTTGGTGCTCCGTCAATCTTTTTTTTTTTTAAAATAGAACCGTCTTGGTGATGTTTTATGAAGGTTGATTCTTCCCTTCACGGTAGAATGCGAACTGTTTCGTTGCGGGTTAAATAGAGATTTAAAAAAAGATGGTATTGGCGCTAAATCTCTAGAATTTTCTTCATTCCAAATCACAAACTTTTACGTTTAAATTCCTGACTTTTACTTCCAAATTGTGAACGTGAAAAATGTCATCAAGTGATAGTGAAGATGCTAATATGCAAATGGAAGAAAAGGGCAAAGAAATAGTTATGAATCTGTTGCCGACAGAATCACGTGGAATATATTTAAAGAGTTACGAAAATTTTATGAAATGGAGAGATGAGAAAAGTGTGGATTCTTTTACAGAAGGGGTTGTTCTCATTTATTTTGATGAATTATCAAAAAAATTCAAATCGTCGACTCTTTGGAGCACATATTCAATGTTAATAATGACCTTACAAACGAAACACGACGTCGATATTAAAAAATATGTAAATTTAACGGCTTTACTGAAGAAATTGTCCACTGGATACAAGGCAAAAAAATCTAAAGTCTTGACGACACAAGAAATCGAAACATTTTTAAATAACGCTCCAAATAAACAATACTTGGCAACAAAGGTAACCTACTTATGTACTCTACTCAAACTAAATAAATAGATACCTACCTACATACCTAAATTATGTACCTAGGTTATTACGATTATTAACACACTTATTTTTTTGTTCAACAGGTTGCTTTAATTTATGGAATCATCGGTGCATGCAGAGGAATAGAGCTTGCCAATATAATGCTAGAAGACGTAGAAACGGATACAAACCTACAAGCTGTGAGACTGCCGAACACGAAAACAAACAAAGAGCGTAAATTTGTCATCAGTGGAGAATACCTTAATAAAGTTAAAGCCTATCAGGAGTTACGTCCCACTAATGTTTCAACGAGAAGATTTTTTCTAAATTATCAAAATGGTAAATGCACAAGGCAAGTCATAGGCAAAAATAAATTTGGTAACATGCCTATATAATATTGCCACTTATCTAAATTTACTAAATCCGGAACTTTACACGGGCCATTGTTTCCGCAGAACATCCGCGACTCTGTTGGCGGACTCTGGTGCGAATATAACGACATTAAAACGGCACGGTGGATGGAGGTCCGATCAAGTGGCTGAAGGTTATATAGAGGACTCTATACAAAACAAGTATCACGTCACGCAGCGGATTACGGAAGGAATTAATATTCTACCAAACATTACAGAACCCCAAGCATCTACATCGCGGGATCGGATGAATATGTCAACTCAGCTGAAGCCGCACTCAGATCTTAATAATGCAGGAAACTCAAGCATGAGTCGAGTCTCTCCAACTTTTACTCCACAACAATCAACTCAAAATATTATCACATCCCAATCATAGAGAACCGAAATAAAATTGCCCGGGAAAAACATATCACTAAACATTCAAAATTGCTCTAACTGCACATTTAATTTTTTAATAAAATTTCTGAAAATTGTCTAATTTTGAATTGTTTTATTTTCTCGCAATCGAAGTGAAAAGTAGAGTGTTTTACTCGGGCCAAAACCACCCATTATAACTCGGTCTTGTCATCCTCCCTCACTACGCTCGGGAGTATAACAACCTCGTGTATAATAGGATGGTTTAGTCCCTTGTAAAACAATCTACTATTATTTAGATCTCACGGAAATCTCGGAGACGTCAGAAAGTAAGGCACGTAAGCTTTCAACTTTCACCATAAGATAATAGGTATGACAATAATTGATGAATGACGATTAATAGATACGATAATACTACTGGGCCCCTATTCTGCCAGCCAATCACTTTACTATAACAAGGCATAGTCGCAGAATCCACGGAAGACCAGCGCCATGGTATGATCTGCTCTACCATAGCACATGCTGAGTGGAGTCCGATTTTGTCAGTTTTTCTTTTTATTTAAGGTTAATTTGCTGCACATTACTCATCTGTTCTGGCAAATAAAAATCTTTTTACTTTTAGAATCTACCTTAGATGAAAGAATTTCTAGATAGTGCTTGCGCTGCTATTTGCGCGGGGAGATTAGATAGATAGAAAATACTTTTATAGCACCCTTAAAACTAGGAAATAATTTACAAATGAGACAATAACAACATAAGTGACCATTGGCGATCTTATCGCTCAAAAGCTATCTCTGCCAGATAACTTAAGATTGATGGAATGGTTTCAGCCTTGATACTTTTGACGTAATTTTTTATTCTTTTAACGGTCAAGCGTTTGGCCACACAAGTAGTACCTAAGTGAAGGTGTAGCGTGGACGTGCATCCCGTCATCTGCAGTTTCTTTCATCTAGGGTAGAATACTCAATTAATGACATTCTGTGCCGATACCATTGTCATTAAGAAGCGACTAGCTTATCAGAATAGGGCCCCTGTAATTGGAATCTGGAAGTAACGGTTATTTTTATTGGATAGTAAGAATATTCTCGTGAATTTTTTTACAGTACATTTTCATCCACCTACCTGAAACTGTAAAGTACAATATTAAATCCAGAGGCCACTCATCCGGCTAACGAATTTGGGGTAACTTTATTATCTATCGTACACTTTTATCGAGTGGTCCTATCTCGATCGCCTCCTTAATTGGACCCCAAAAAGAAACTGTTCAAAGAAATTAGACAGTTAATTCGAATATCAGGAGCAGGGGTAATACTATTAATAACTTAGAGTAGGCTCCAGCTTAATGTAGTGTACCTTATGTATCTTTATTTTTGTTCATAAAAATAACCTAATGTTATTATCATCATATTATTGTTATGGCAGATGAGTTGAATCAACAAGGTATAAAAAACGCAATAAAGATGAGCCAAACGATATCCCTTCCATAGAAACTATGTTCCATAGGAGTCAATTTAGAAATTAGTGCATTTACTAATCGCTCCACTTATTGTATTAAATATTAAAGTAGTACCTTAACAAGGACTCAATTTCTTACACTAGAGCTCTACACTCTCTGCACTCCACTCTTGTATTCTATAACCAGACAATCTTCTAAAGGAGTAAGTTTATATCGCTAGAGCTCCAACTAATCACTCCACTCCTGTCGAGTTTAGAGTTACCGCCACGTTTCGTCCGGTTACCTCGCGAACGGTGATTTAATTATTATTCTGATTATTGTGAGTGCAAGTTCAGAGGGGTTAAATAAATATGATTAGTGAAATTCAGATGATTGCGTGGATCCAGTTTGAAATTATTTAAAACTATTTTTAAGTAGACGCGCATTTAAAAGATTGGACCTCAGTGGTGAAAAATAGAGAAGTGTGGACTTTTCCCAGCTGGAGGACAGAAAAAGCCAATAAAAAAAATGCTGAAGGTGTAATAATTGATCACCCTAGTGTATTCCTTCTTCTTCATTCGTTCTTTTAGTTACTGCAAGCTCTCTGTCAACTCCAAACACATGTAATATTTTTGTACGCTCAAAAGCTCATAGGTTGTGCTGACCTAAAACTATGTATGTATATGATCAATTGTATACTACCACAATCACAAAGAAATAAATAGTTTCAATGGTAATGGGTTCCATGGTTTCTCATATATGTACCTATGTATATAGGGCCGTGGGGCCGCGGCGTACGAATATCGACCCCTCCAACTCAACCCGTGGATGTCGTAAGAGCCGACTAAGGGAACCTACCAGAGGAAGGGCAGCAGCTTCCTTATGAGTATTTTTAAACACCAACACTGCGATCACCAATCCGCCTGCCAAGCTTGGTGATTATGGTAAATCCCCCCCTACATGGGAGACCATCCACTCGATGGACCGACGACATCGTAGCGGTCGCAGGGAGTCGATGGATGGAGGCGGCTCAGGACCGCTATTTGTGGCGTCGTACGGGGGAGGCCTATGTCCAGCAGTGGACGTGTATGGGCTGATGATGATGATGATGATGTATATAGGTATGAAACTATATTGTACTCACGATACAAGAGCTAGTGAGTGAAATTACGACGTGTGGATAGTAATAAAAAAATAAAGCAATTATAAAATTATTATAAACACCAAAATTATGATTAGCACCTAAGGTAATAATAAATTGTACAACCTTGTGTATTGTATCATCATCATATCAGCCCATATACGTCCACTGCTGGACATAGGCCTCCCCCATACGACACCACAAATAGCGGTCCTGAGCCGCCTCCATCCATCGACACCCTGCGTATTGTATAGTATTGGCCATTTTTTTTACCATTGTCTTGAATGTCGTTAAAGCATAATGTTCAAAGATTGAATGATCATTCAATTTAATTAACTCATTTGAATAAATTAACCCCTCAAAACTTATAATGAAATACCTCAACTATAACTTCCAGCTTCTTATTTATTAATATAATTAACTCGGAACGTATCGGACTTTCTACTTAAAGCTTGTTTAAAAATTTAACTCCGGTTCGTAGAGTTGGCCCCCGAGCCTTCATTCTTAATTATTACTTTGGGAAAATTAAGAGTGTCGTTTAGCCCGGAGTGCCCGAGTAAAGGCTGCTTCTCCATTTATCTAAATGTACTTTATCTTGCAAGGGGCGGCGCGTGTTTGGGTGATATGGAGACGAATCACTGCTAAATTTTTATGAAACAACTCATACTATTCAGAACAGTTAATTAGGTAATTTGAACTTAATCTGACGCTAAATAAATAAAAAACCTTTAGTGAACTGAAGACCTGCAAGTAAGTAACTATGCTCATTGCATTTTCATGGAAAACAACTTCCAATAAATATTTAAAAAAACTTCGAATGTGTAATATTTGGAGTTCCGTACCTCAAAAAGAAAAAAGGAACCCATATACTTTGTTCACCGTCTGTTTGTCTGTCAAGACCTTTTTCTCAGGAACAGAGGTCTCAAGTTAAAAGTAACATCATAAACTCAACCTTCTACAGTATGTCATATCTTGGAGCTGTAAAAAAATCAAACTTTTAAATGAACACAATCACAAGATACAGACGCTTATGCTATCGTATTTAGTAATTTTGCACTCCCAAGGAAATTATAGCACACATAAACTATAGGGTACTTCCCAGTGACCTAGAATCTTTATATTTGGTAAGAACAATGTTTTAAGGATCATACAGGACATAGTTCCAACAACGGTAATATACCAACAATAGCTGAACTTGTAAGAAGCTATGCAAGCCGTTTATCTTAGATCCACTATTAACCTACGTACCACTGATAATAAATTCATAGAAATTTTATGTATTGCTAATGCAGTTGTACAATTTGCTCAGAAAATAACAGATTTAGATGGAACCCTTGTTGCACTCGTTTGACTCACACTTGAAGTTTTATTTGTTATCCTGTACCTACTGTCCCAGGACAGAAGGCTCCCCTCTTTTCACACTTCTGTGTGTGGTACACAGAGGTTAAGAAAGAAAGTGGCCTGACAATAAAAAAATCTTAACTGCTCCATCCCTTTTCTATGTATCAATGAGGCCTCAAAGTAACGACGATACAACGGCGTAGAGTGCCAAGTACATTACTTACCTATTGTAAGTGTTCTACTTGGAGGCATCGCGAATATGTAAGGTGCTTTTACTTTAATTATGAGCTTCACTTTAATAATATTATGTAGGTAGTCCCTCCTTACCCTTTATAAATAATTGAGCTCGAGATTCACTGAGCACGTTCAGTAAGTAGCGAGAGAGTAAAATGTGCTGTGGAAGTTTATAACACCCAGTCGGTGAGCTTAATTGGACTAACCAATATTTTGTGAAAGTCGGCCTCCGTTCAAAGTACAGTAGTTATTTTGTTATTGTGTTTAGTCGTGACCTGTATTTTTTTTGGCAATTTTATTCCTCTGGAGATTTGAGGAAACTTTTGCCAATTCCACGTTCACGGTTCTTTAAAGAAAAAGAAAAAGATTGACCAGCTCGTCAGGGTTTTATCAGTTATTGTGACCTGTAATCTAAGGTCTTCTGTGGCGCGGCGGGCGAAGGTCCACCTACAACCCCCCTGCGGGATCGATTCCCGCCTCGGGAAAAACGTTTGTACGATCTGCAAATATACGTATTTGTTCAGGGTGTTCTGGATGTTTTCTATGTATGTATAATAAAAATATATCTATCTATGTAGTCTATCATATTAATTATATCAGTTATCTAGTAACCATAACACAAGCTCTGCTTAGCTTGGGGCTAGATAATGATGTGTGAATTGTCCAGCATTATTTATTTTATAATTTTTTAAGATTATAAGAGGATTCATAAATGTTGTTTTTGTCTGTGGTTTGACACACGTGTTGAGATCAAGGAATTTATATACTAACGTAACTGGAATGATTACTGATACAAAAACCGCGGTCTGAAAGAGACTGAATATTAAGGTGGTGTGTCTCTTTCTATAAGGACGACCATAATTTATGAACGAAACGGACAAGACAGGGAATATTAATGATTATTTTTTATAGCTTTGATCAATTCTTTTTAAATATCCTTTTAAAACAAGTTTTTTTTAAAATAAATATATTTATATCTTTATTATTATAAAGTTAGATATTCAACATTTGATAAGTCAGAAACAATTAAAAACGTCATCATATTGGAACCATGAATTGCGACGTCAACAGGCAGTTTCTTTTGTATGAGAATATAGGTCTGAGATATGAAACTTTTTTTGAAATGACAGAAAATGTTCGGCGGAGCAACCGGCTGAAGTCGCATTTCAAAAAGCATGACAGCGGAGTGTGCCAGTGTCTGCTTTTCGAAATTGCGTTTCGTTTAGACTAAAAATATTAAAGTGGCAATTAAACAACACTTTTTTTGTACCAAAATAATACTATTGCAAAACCATTATTTTGTATACAATCAATCATATTACTATTTATTCAGCTAATTACAATCATAGTATTGAAACAAAATATAACTAGTTTTTACAATTGAAACAATTGAGTACCTACAGTCTGCAGGACTGTTGAAAACAATCTAGAGTTATCTAGTTTAAGTGATCCATATGGCAATGCTGATGCATTCATGCATGCATAATATAGTGTTGTGTAATTTGTGGCGTAATGTTGCACGAGGTCCGATAACTTTTACCCGACTACCGAAGGACGAGGGTTATGAGTTTGACACCCTATGTATGTATGTATGTAGTCGATTTTTAAGTTCTCACTTAGCGCTGAACCTACTGGTCCGATTTAGACCGACAGATAACAAATGAGATGTCGTATGTTTCGTCTTATAGCCTGATGGTTATAGGCTATATGACGTCAGATAAAATGGGGGTCTTACGAGATAGCGGGGGTCTAAGAAAGGGTCGAAAATCCCTATGTTAGTATTTACTAATAATGTTAGTTAATGTTAGTATTTGCAACGATACCACACACGAGCATATTTATGCTCGTGTGTGGTATCGTTGCAAAGGTCTTTGTTTGTACATTCCGAAAACGTTTTTCATACTTTTGTCAAGTTAACGATTCTCAAGCTATCAGCAAAAAGGTGTAAAAAAATATTAGATAGATAGATAGATAGATAGATAGATAACTCTTTATTGTACCACACAAACACAAAATACAATACAACAAGGAAATGCTAACAAACAAAGAAGTACAAAGGGCGGCCTTATCGCTTTAAGCGATCTCTTCCAGGCAACCTTGGGATGGACTGGACATAAGAGAACAATATAGACGGTGGTGTTTAAGTTTAACAAATTATAAATATAATATAATGATACCTACACAACGTAATATATACCTACTTAATACACATATACCTACTTAATACATATAAACTTACATACACATAAAATAAAGTTGTTAGAATAGTTACAAGGATAAATAATGTCGATGAAGCAGTTTTTTGAAAATAGGAAGTGATTTCGCACGTCTGATATCTAGAGGAAGAGCATTCCATAGACGGATGGCTTGTGTGTATTTTTAAATAAAAAAAAAACTAAAAGCGTTTACCTATTGTCCTTATCATTTTCTTTTGTTAGTTAGTTGGAGGCACCTACCACCACCCATATACCTAGGGTACAAGTAGGAGTAAAGGCCTCCGACTACGGTATCAAAAGAAAATTATAAGGAGAATAGGTAAACGCGGTAACGTATAATGCAGTAGAATAATCAGGAAATTTATAGTTTTGGTGTATTTACGTGTGAAAAGTGATGCCCTGGGCTTTGTTTTTTGTTTTGGACACAAAATGAACGAACACGAAAGCTTTGCTATCTTTTAGTCAATAAATCACACAAAAATACGTCGTACCAAGTACGCGCTGATCTGATTTTGATTGAAGTGGGTGAACCTGGTGTAACCTAGTTTTAGCCTTCCACTTTCAAAGAACTAGTGCCCAATCTTCCCTTTTTAGTTTAATCAGTGTATAATGCTAGCAAGGGTGTGAAAGGGACACAGCGACTGAAAAGTGAGTCTCTCTCGGGACCGTTTTTCCTTAAATCTAAATAGAATTAAAAAAAAAATCCTTTTCTAGTTGTGATAAGGTTCAAAATCCTTTTTGCATTAAATGTCGAGTGAACTTTCCAGTTACGTTAGTATATAAATTCCTTGGTTGAGATGCACCAACGGTCCTGTTAAAAAATCGCGTTACTCTACTTCTTGTTTATATTATTAAGACGGGACCTGGTTCGCTGCGTAGAGTTTTCTGCCCGCGGCTTCGCACGCTTTGTTTCTATGGAAACGTATAAAGGTGATTTCTATCCCATGGGAACTAATTATGGGATAAAAAGTATACGTTACTTTTTATCCCATAATTAGTTCAGGTTGTTTGATTCCAGGCCTAGAATTTCCTGTATGCAAAATGTGAACCCGATACGTTCAGTATTTATGGCATGAAGAGGTAACAAAAATTCATCCATACTTCCAAACTTTCGCGTTTATCATATTACTGTGATTTAAAAGAATCACACGCCAATTAATGGTAAACCAATTTGGTAAAGATTTTCATTTGCAGAGCAGATTGTGGTCAACTCTCATTTCCAGAGCAGTGCAATACCATATTTTAATCCTGCGGTCGTAAATATAATTGCTAAGCGCGATTAATTAAGCTGACTGAAATTGAATTTACGTGTGAAATAATATTAATTGGTTGCACACTGTTTTAGTTACAGACTAGCTTGTACTCGCGGCTTTCGTCACTAGGTAGGTACCTCGTGACGAAAGCCGCGAACCTAAGTAGGTTAAATATCACTGCATATTATGAAACAAATCTTAATCTTAAAGGCGAGGAACGAGTACATTATAGGAAGTTTGAAAGTGGCGCCAGTAACGGAAAAAATGAGGAGTAACAGGTTAGCGTGGTATTAGCATGTTACCTATCCGGAGCGAAGAATGTCATGTGACGAGAAGAGTGTTTTTAGATGTTGATGGAATAAGGGGAGAGGAAGACTGAAGAAAAGATGGATGGACTGTGTGAAAGAGGACATGATTAAGAAAGTAAATAGATGATGGCTGATAGAGGAGAGTGGAAGAAAATTACATGTTGTGCCGACCCCACCTAGTGTGGGATAAGGGCAGGAAGAAGAAGATTGTAGAACAAAATCTTCCGCCGCGTCTGTCTGTCTATCTGCTCGCGATATCTTTATTTACGTAGCTCTATAATTCACGTAAAAACTTAGTGAATTATAGAGCTACGTATTAGTGATAAGATTTATCGAATAAGACCAAATTTGTCCTTTGCATAGTTTAGTAAAACTATAAAAGTTTTCGTTTCCCTATGGATAAGAAGAAAGAAAATCACTACATAATATTATAAAACAAAGTCATCCGGCGCGTCTGTCTGTCTATTCGCAATAAACTTAAAAATTACTGGACGGATTTTCATGCGGTTTTCACCAATCGATAGAGTGATTCATGAGGGTGGTGGAAATATATTAGTCAAGGTTTTATGTAAATTTGTTGAAATACAGTGATAATTGTTGGAAGTGTCGGAAAAAGTCAATCCGCCTGGAACGGCTGCCGTCGACGGCTACAGTTACCTCTGCCGTTGGCACTTTGCCGCTCGTGTATAGCACTAAGGAGAAGAGTTTTCGTATCTTTATAAAACAGGTTGTCTAACGTAACTTTCGTACCTTCGTCCTGTCGCACTTTCGTACTTTCTTACTTTCGCAATATCGTACTTTCGTAACCATCGTACCTGTGTATATCACAGAGGTTGTGCATGACTGCCTCGTAAGGATGTGAGATCATACAAGTTCTTACAAAACAAAAGCTTGTTTAGCCAAGCCATACTACATGGTAGGTACTATTTGTTTCAACCGCTTACCACCAAACAAACTTTCTATGGTTGGAGTGTCATATAAATTAGAATAGTTTCAATTTTGATTAATAAACAGATATAATACAATACAATGTTTTGTTAAGTATGCACCTCTCAAGTTGATAAGACTATTTCTGGATTATGAAAATTTTAGAAGAAAACCCATCTATCTCACTAATGGATTAATGAGTTACAAAATGAGATGGACAATGCATAAACTTGCTTCTTCTTTTTATGACTCGTAAACAAACTTTACTCATCAAAACCTAAAGCAGATCGTTGTAGATATTTTTAATATGTTTTCTAATAAAAGTATTTTATAGTCTTATTCCCCTGTGAGCGAAATTTACTAAAAGTTAAGGAAAATTATAAAGTTTTTTACAGTTACTTTCTGAACTTGGTTTGGAGATGAAAATTCTAATTAATTGTTATTCCTAATGTCAATGAAGCAAATTGTTTTTTTAGGGTTCTGTAGAAGTAATAATTGCAACACGAACTCGATAAATAAACATGTTTGTATACTTACTAAAACTTAACTAAGTTTATGAAAACTAACACGAGGACTGACATCCGTCATCTACTATTAAAAAAATCGAGTTTATCACTTTATTTCGACGCAGAGGCTAATCCAAATCGATCAAAATTGACGCAGAAATCTAAAAAACGCGATCTTAAAAGTGGGAGTACTTTTAAGATTGCGCTTTTGGATTTCTGCGTCTATTGCCAAGGACGTTAACTTTGTGTCGGAACGGAACCCTTTCCAAGCGAGTTCCGCTCACACTTCCCTGTTTTTTTTCTATTTAATTTTTCACCCTAGTCCTATCTCGATGTGAATAAAGATTAGCATTGCATCTTTAATTAAAATCCGTTTTACGCCCGGGAGATGTTTTATGTACTTGTTTTATAGCCCAGTATTAAAATTATCTCTTCCCAGCATCAGTGTTTCTGTGGAAAATAAAATATAACTCGACGACCAATGTGACGCGGTGGGCGAAGGTCCGCCTGCGACGCAGAAGGTTGTGGGTTTGATACCCGTTCTGGGACAAATTTTTGTACGATTTTCAAATATTTGTTCTGGGTTTTCTTGGTATTTCTATTTACAGTTTCCTAATTCATAATTAAAATCAGATAGACTTAGTTTTAAGCTACTACTTGTTGTCTGTATTAGTATATGATTGTTGTTGTAAATAAATTTATTTTCTTTCTTTCTTCTTTTACAGTAAAAAATATATAGTTATGTATGTATATCAGTCATCCCATAACACAAAACATAACACAAGCTCTGGTTAGCTTGGGGCTAAATGATGCTTTGTACATAGATTGTCCAGTATTATATATTTATTTAACTTCTACTAGACAATGATTTAGAAACAAAAAACCAGCGTAATATGAGCTTGAATTAAGGGCATAGAATGGAAAAAATTGCTAGGTAGGTAGGTAATTTCAGGGTTTAAATGATTCGCAGTACCACTACATCACTATTTTGTTCTTTCACATTTTGTATTTCGCAGTAACGTGCGTCGCAATGTTATTATTCGCAGTCTGTTATTTGCAGTAACTAAATCCTTTCTTAAGATGGGTACTGACTGGTGCTACGGGGCGTAATGTAACGTGTTACACAGCGAGCGTTCGTGCAGTCAGTACGGGGAAAGCAAGCGCTCGAAACGAGCAACAGACAGACACACACGGCGTAACGTATCATACTCTCTGCGAATGGTACATTTCGTCCCGTAACACTGGTCAGTATCCGGCTTATGTCTTTTCTTTAGTAATCTAATAATTTCGCTGGCAATCTCTTTCTTATTTATTACTAAGTAAACCTCAAAACAAGTTACATACTTATCTCTATTGGTAAGGATGCTTTCCCCCAGAATTGTGTTACGTTGCTAAGCTGTGCCAAACCTGCATACGAAAGGAACGCTTGATTTTCATAATACATCTAAACTGTGATGGTAAGTAAAAGACACATACATTCATGTTCAGTAATTAAGCTTCACCGCTTAACTACCGTGCACATCTCCAGTGTAAAAGCACTCTTACATGCAGTGAAATACACAAATATAAAATTCAGCGCACAGAAAAGAGCTAGCAAAAAATAAGGATTTGTTTTCCACATGTGTTTTGGAGTGGTTGTCACATTGCGGCTTTCTTAAATACAGTTTGCAAGGAACATAAATATGTATGAGGTTGAATTAAATCCAGTAATCCAGTTCTTTTACGACGTCGTATTGTTTGTTTCACGTCTGACCAATAAACGTAACTCATTCTTCAGCATTGAACGATTTATGCTTACGTTTTAGGGCTATGCGTACACGACTGTATGTGTGGAGTGGACGTGGCAGTCGCGGTGTTAGAATCGACTCCCAACTCAGCCCATGTCGACTAAAGCCGCTTACCAGAGAACGGGCAGCAGCTTCCTTCTGTATATTTTAAATATCTCCACTCCAATCACCAATTCATATTCCCTCCCTTCCACTCCAAGACAAGTAGACAGAGGACAATACCATCCTTATCTAGTAAGCAGTTTTCCTCCACCTTCATAATTTGCACCGCTAAGGAATGGAACGCGCTGTTTGCCTCTTATTAAAAGGCCTTAAAAAACACGGACTCTTTGTATTTAATTGAATTGTCTTCTATTCCCATAATGATAAGCTACAAGTTTAATTCATAGCTGTAACTCATCGAGAGCTTTAACAAGGGTTATTCCAGTTCTGCCAATGATAAATCCCCCTTAGGGGCGCAAGACTTCAATGAAACAGAGTCTTTACTGTAGGTACGGAATATACCGCAGTAAATAACTACGAGGTTGTAAAATACGTAATTGCATTTTCGATGTGCCCTAATTGTCCTGGTAGGAACAATCACTGTGGTGTTGTAAATTTTATTTGCTTAACCTATGAATAAATGAAACCTTATTAAAGCTAGGGTGACCATTAGAAAAAAATGTTGAGTGCGATTATTGCGCAAAACCCTGAATATAGAACAAAAAAAATATTGATACTCGTTAGTTCTAGATCTAAATTAATCGTACACCTCCATGACAATAATCTTCAATTCTATGTTCAAGGTTTATAATAAAACCATCACCTATTTTATTATTATTATTAAAAATTTACAGGAGCTTGGTTATCAAAAATAAGATTTCAGGTAAGGTAAAGCAGCGTATTTTTTTGTATATTCCATGCCTAAGAAGCCATCGGAAGTGAACCCAAGATTATATTGGGTTATCTCCCGAGACCGAGCTAATGTAACCTACCAGACGGCGTCTCCACGGAATCAATAATCCCATAACACTATCCTTCAAAATCCATTTATGATATATTGCATCCTCGGGTTTTATTTATTCTCGGAGATCAAAAGTACCTCCTCAAATAGCCTTTGTCCTAACCCCCTGTTTACTTATTCAAACAAAATTACATATGCCTGTTTCTGGATCGCCAATGCCCGAATTTCTACGCTTAGGAGATAGTGTCATGAATATAAATCCATCGTAAAGGACACCGAGGAGAGGTTAGCCGAGTTTACTGCGTATCTCACTTTGCATTCTTTGTACGGTGGCTTTTTATGGCGCCTTTATGGAGTTAGGTCTTTTTGCATAAAGCTTCTGGTGTGTGGCTTGGCATGAGATCAAGAAAAGTACGAGCTTTCATCAGGATTGAAAAACATAACTGGTTTTAGCGCCTTTTTATGGAATTACGTGACGAATACAGAATAGACTGCTTAGTGCTTGCAACTTTTTGAATATGTTCGTAGTTACTTCTGGACAGAATTTGCGTTTACTACAAAATCACAAGAAAACTTTGCATTTTGAGAATCCAAAACAGATGTTTCTGTATGTTATCCATTTTATGAACCGTTACGATTTTTATGAAAGAAAAACAAAAAAAACATCTTCAGTTCATCTTAACTGGTTCATTGTTAGTATTTTCCTCTCTAGTCATCAAATTTTGAAATCCATATTTCAGCCTACTAGAAAACATCCAAAAACTTCCTGTTATGACGTCTGTTGATTCCTGCATTTTATTTTAATATTATTTTTTGTACCTTTCCCAGGATTTTAACTGTTTATCATAATATGGTTATCGTAATATGGTTTAATAATGTAATAGTCAATAACATTATAACGATATCAAGTGTATCGACATGTCATACGGTGGAATAAATAAGTGAAATAAAGCTGAAAAAATTAAAAAAAACAAACCACTAAAGTTACTTTCATGGAGACAAATATCGATGGTTTTCCAAGGTCTTAGCAACATATTTGCCAGTCAACTTAGTAGCCGCCAAGCACGTTTATATCTGCAATGTTATGAACATCATTCTGTAACACAGAATAAAGTCCCTTATTTTCTCAAAGCAGCCTTAAAGGGACTTTGTGACCCTTTGCCATGACCACCGCACTTCCTCGATCCTGAATTTTAGATGACATTGCGGTTCCTGCAATAGTAACTTGTGTAGTAAACTCAAGTAAGATGAAGATTGGTTTGACCATAATTAGAGTAGAACTTGGAGAGTACGGCTTTTGTACACAAAGGAAAAGCGTTAATATGTAATGTAAAATTTAAGTTTTGTTTAATTCAATCATCAATCATCATCATCATAATATTGAACAGCCTGGTTGTCTATCAACGTCTAATTCGATTTTGAGGCGTCTATTAACACGCTTAGGTTCAATTATTGAATTCCTGAAAGGTTAGAGAATATATTAACTGTGTAAAATTTTTCAAAACCAAAATCCTCAATTTTTTGCCTGATTTAAACCAGTTATGTATATTACTGCGTGTATAATAAATTCTTTCTTTCTAATTTCATTGTGTCAAAAGTGTCAAGTCATTGTTATTTATTTATTTTATATTTATGAAAAGTGTATAATCGCAAAAACATCAGAGAGCCAACTTATTTCGCAAATAAAACGTTAGCTCGTTTTCCATCGCAATCTATTAGTGTTCATTCTCCGGCCATTTAAAAGAAACCAGATAAACAGTTCTTACAAGTGCTTAGAGCTTACTCCTAAGTGTTTAACGCTGGCACAATTCCCTGTTTACTATTAATCCTATTTCTTTCAAGATAACAAAACTTGTTGGAGATATCCTTCGCCTTTCAGACTTTAAGGGTTCAGTTCTGAATGGCCAGCTTTCAAAGAAACTAAGTTTGTTTTTATTGGCACTTTGATTTTGTGGTGTTATGAGATATTGAGACAGATAAGTAAGTAGTCGGGGCTAATTCAATAGTTGATCAATAGATATAGTAGTTCAATAGAAGATAAATAATCAAGAACGATTGAACAATAATATTATCATTTATTGTTGACAAACGACACGTTAATTTAAAATATATATAAATAGATATCCTACGCCTTTCAGATTTTAGAGGTTCAGTTTTGAATTACAAGGTTTCAAGAGAACTAAGTTTTTTATATTGCATTTGGTTCTTTATCATACGGATGTAATATTATTTTAAGTTGATAAATAAAATAAATATATATGTAGCGTGATCTGTCTTCCTATCTTCCTGGTGGTTGGCGAAAGGGAAACAGAAGTTGGTACAACAATTTTATATTCTGTAAAAACAATCAATTTAACAGAGTTAAGTAGGCCACCAACTACTAGCGAGAGCCGTTCCAGGCGAGCGTCCGGATGCGACAAACACTAGTAGCGGTGTGAGAGCGTCTAGTCGAAGCACCTTCCCATTGCGGATGAAGTGAGCCGACTGACTGGCGAGTACAGCCGTGTTGCGGCTTTTATAGGGACGGACCGAGCGGCGGGACGAGCTGACGACGCGCGTTGTCATCAGTTTTGCTGCGGCGGGAGCGCCGTGCCTCAGGGCGGTTGCGCATTGTTTGTTATGCTACAGGCTCCCCCTCTGGATGTGAAGGCGTCCCGACGAGCAGACAGTCCAGAGAAAGGCTCGCAGTGGTAGTAGTTCTTGGGTCGCCCGCGTCCACGAGTAGGCAGAGCCGGGGCGGTGTCTACAGCAGTTGAAGGCTTAGGCGGACGGCCTCGCTTCCTTAGCGGGCGCACTGGTGAAGGTAGTGGGCCTTCGCTGCCTCGGTACGGTGTCAGGGCAGAGGTGTGGTACACCCCCAGAGCTTGGTCAGGTACGGTGGGATCTGTAAGTACATAAGAGGTAGCGCCGTGACGCTTTAAGATTTTGTAGGGTCCGTCGCGACGAGGACAGAATTTAGCGCTGCTTCCTCGAGCTGCGTTGCTCACTGGGTGACTATTGGCTAGAACCAGGTCACCAGGTTCGTAGCCAGGATCCTCTCGTCGTCTCTTCCTCTTTTCTTATTTCTTCCTTGTTCTCTCGCACCTCTCGAGCTCTTTTCAGGGTTTCTGCCAATTGGAGAAGCTTTGGCGTTATCTCTGGCACAAAGTTCTCTGATAGAACAATCTGGCGCAGATCATGAGCGTTGTCATCGGGAGTTCTTAGTTCACGGGCGAATGTCAGGTATGCTGGAGTAAAACCTGTTGATATGCTGTTGGCGGTGTTCAACGCGAAACGAATGCTAGGCAACTTGTCATCCCAGCACCCATGGTCGTATTTTCCCTCCCCCTGCATTAAAGCAGCTCCAAGCGCGTAGTTGTACGCGTCTGAGTTGAGGACATACGGTTGGATCTCGTCCGCTTGTCGTAGAATAGGGCCATAGTGAAGTTAGTCCTCAGGGCCTGAAATACCGTTTCTTGTTCCTGAATCTTGGCTAGCTATGATCATGGCTTAACGTTGAACGCTAGTTTGTAGCGTGTTTTGTCTTCACCCTATCTACGAGCTAGGTACTGGCTAATAGGGATAGCTGTTCCAGGCGAAAGTCCGGATGCAGCATCATTAATAGGTACACTGGTACCAGCGTCTAGTAGGAGCACCTTCCCATTGCGGATGAAGTGAGCCGACTGACTGCAACAACTACTACAGTCGAATGTCCCGTTGCGGATGCTCTGACTGCAGCGAGTAGACCAACGTTCCACGGCAGCGGGCTGCGTTATATATGTATGTATATGCGCGCGGTGGTGGGAACGTGGCTGTGTACGTAGACTCGACAGCTGTGGCGGGGCGAGTTTTCAACTCTCGAAATGATGCCTCTTGTTCTTCTATTATTATTCTTCCCCGTGGGGTTTCGAGTTGGCCTTTACGTTGAACGCTAATTTGTAGCGTGATCATGGCCCCACGTTGGACCAACTACTAGCGAGAGCCGTTCCAGGCGAGCGTCCGGATGCGTCAATCACTAGTAGCGGTGTGAGAGCGTCTAGTCGGAGCACCTTCCCATTGCGGATGAAGTGAGCCGACTGACTGGCGAGTACAGCCGTGTTGCGGCTTTTATAGGGACGGACCGAGCGGCGGGACGAGCTGACGACGCGCGTTGTCATCAGTTTTGCTGCGGCGGGAGCGCCGTGCCTCAGGCCGGTTGCGCATTGTTTGTTATGCTACATATATATATATATATGTATATATATAATTCGAGTTGACTTCATTACGTCAACAGAAAGTTACAAACGACACATTATTGCTTATTAGGTATTAGCTAGTTTGAAAATGTGGATGCGTTATTTTCTAAGGATATTTCACATGAAAAAAACCACAATACAATAAAAGTTTAATGGCACAAGCTTTTACAGCACTCTTTTCCATTTCCTGTGATCATAACCGTGGAGCGTCAGAGACCAAAGGTTTCACTTTGTCTCTAATAAAATTTCCTTTATAGTGTCTTCATTAAAAATTCAAATTTATGCATAGGCTCTGATTGTGAGAGCGCGGAATGAGATCTAAGATATCATCAGCGCAGTCGCTGAGGAAAACCAGTTTCCGGTTGCCAGTTAAAAAAATGTGGGATTTGTGAAATATTTTTAAAATCGGGTTGATTTGGTTGGGCCTCATAACATGTAATTATATACAGCCTGCTTTTGAAAAGTGGTATAAGCCAATTTGACTGTAAAAAGTTAAGAGGTCTCAGTTTTATTGTAGAAAATTGCATGCGTTGGTGTGATGGAAACGCACCCGTGCGTTTTGTTTCGACAGGCTTAGACAATATGACACAAGGCAGGTCATCTTTAGGAAAGAAAGCGATGTAAATAACTATGATTTCTACTAAGGAAGAAAATAACGACTCGCTTTCTACACAAATATGCCCTGAGAAGATTCAAGCCTTTCAGATTTCCAAGCGGGATTGCCGGCAAATTGCGTTGATGAAAATTACGTTGCAGATTAAAAGGAAACCCATTTAATTAATTCACAGTTAATCCGAGGGAATGACACAATTGTATCAATAGGTGCCTACCTACAAAGTTGGCGCAACCGGGCCTTTCAATTCGAAGGTACGCTTTTGATTGATTCCGATTGAGGAATGCTTTTTCAGTGAATAACCCTTTGTTCAATATATCTGAGCCGATAAATGGAAACTACAGGTTTGCCACGTTATTTTTCCAGAGATTGATGACGATAAAGTATACTTTTGTATAGTGAATAAGTTGTTACTTTCTTAAAGAGGTATTTTTTAAAAAGAAAAAAGCCCAATTTGCCTTAGAAGGCGTGGATATTTCGCAGAGAGGATGTTATGTCAAACTATGGAAGGCAAAAGTCGAAGCTTTATACTACGCTGCCGTGAATTTTGGTGCACAGACTTTACAGAAAGTTTTTCAAAGTTTTTATGGTTACTAAATATTTTTTCATTCTAATATTGAGAAAGTTTTTCATCAAGAAAAATTATGTTTGACTAAAAAAACGGTTCGTTGTTTTTTTTTTGGCAAAGATAAAATGAGATTAATGATTTTGCAGATAAAACGTTTATATTTACTGATGAAAAATAATTTACTAGCCAACAAAGTACTTCTCATGGTTTATACGTATATTTTATAGCTAACCAAAAAATATATGGCTGCTGATTTTTCCGGCTGACCAAAAATTTAAAATAAATACCAATAAAATGACTGCCTTAATGATTAACCCGCAGCGTGTGAGATTTACCACCAACGCCTTTGGTTACAAACACCTCTGGATATAAACTTGTACCAGGACGACACAAATCGATACGAGTCGTATCACACATAAAATGTTAATGAGCTTTCAAATTACCTATAATTACGGAAGCCACGCCGCCGTTGTCAGGATATATCCTTTAGGTGATTTAAGTTTATTCGAACCATACGAGTCACTGTACAAGGTATTGAATTTTTGATTGTGGTCAAACGAAGATCTGTTCATTATAAAAAAATAATTATGCAACTAAAAGCTTAATATGAAATCTTTATTGACAAAGAAAATAACAATCAAATGAAATAAACAAATTAAACTAGTATTTACAATTGAAACAATTGAGCTAACTACAGACTGTTGAAAACAATCAACAGATAGCTCAACTGGTCCATATCAATACTAGTCGGAAGCGTCCCCTAGACGCTGGCTGCATTGCCTCGCTGTATGGCAATGCTAATGCGCTGCGCTAGATACTCACCAGCTCTATTACTAATAGCTTTATTTATTTATATAATTTTGAATATTGGGTTCCAAGTACGTATTAAATTCATTTTTAAAATAAGTTTTTGGTAGGGCTACAGCACATATTTGGTTATTTTACTTCGCCTACAGTATTATTATTAGTCCACTGCTGTACCTGAGCCTCTTCTAACAAGACTTTCTGCTTAGTTATGTCTGGTTATTGCTTCTCCCGAGCGGCTGATTGCAGTGCGTTGGCGGCAGTCCGAAAAAAATATGCCCTGTGATCACTAACCCGCATGTCCAGCGTGGGGATTATAGACTCGCCTTCTAGTAAGAGTCAATTTGGCGGTTATAAGGGGAGGCCTACGTCCAGATGTGAACTATTACATGCTGGTGCTGTTTTTTTTCTGCATGTAATGCGATAACTGGCAACAACTACTGGAAAAATCCATAGAGTTTTTCAATAAGTACTGTTTCCTAGTTTTACGGCAAGTTTTCCATTATAATACCATTGTATAAAATGAAATTTAACGTAGGAATTTACACAATATATTAGTGAACATTTGTGGCGTCGTACAGGTGAGGCCTATGTCCAGCAGTGGACGTGTATGGGCTGATGATGATGATGATGATTAGTGAACAAATTTATGTGAATTTTGGGGTTCGTGTGACTTCTTGTTTACCTAATTGTACAGTTTTGAGAATTCTAGAAAGAAGTAGTGACAATAATACCTTCACTTACATATATATATTATATTGCTACCAAGAAACAACGGTTAAATTATTTATCACATTGTTAACAACAGACTTTGTAAAACTTAAGTTCTTTTGCTTACTTTAGCTTTACTTATCTCTTTATTAAAGACTGTGCTCTACTAAGAAATTAACGAGACAGGGCGACAGACTTTGAAGGATTTTATGAAGTTGCAAGTACCTAGGAGTCTCTGCAGATACTTACCCTACCTACCTTATGAGTACGTATCTAGTTGGTATAATTTAACTGAAGATAATTTGAGATCAAGCTAAAACTAACTACGAATATTTTAGTCAAAGAACTTTGAACTTGAATTTTGTTTTAATTAACCGTTTAATTTTAGATGTTTCTTGTCAATTATGAATTTAATTTTAATAGTTTTGTGATAAGAATTAGCAGGCTGAAGTTGTGATGGTCAGGCCATATAGTTCGCAGAACCGATAATCGTTGGGGAGTAAAAGTTCTCGGCTGGCGACCACGCTGCAATCCGAAATGAAGTGTGGGGAGACACTCGATGGACAGACGAAATTGTAACGGTCGCAGGGAGTCAATAGATGGAGGTGGCTCAGGGTCGCTATTCGTAGCGTCTCCACTTTGTTTGGCGCAGGCCTATGTTCAACAGTAGACAGTGGTATATGGGCTGATCATGATGATGTTCTTTCCTCATTATAATAAATGAGTATCATAGTCATTATATGTAGTTATTTTATCTACCCAAATATCATAAACCAGAGAGGGTGCATTCAAAAACCATAGGCAATGACGAGCATTACCAACCAACAGAAATAAACGGAACTGTAATGAACTCATAACCTACTGAAAACCGTAGGCTATAGAGTTTAAATTTGGAACAGGTGTCAAATTCAAGTGAGTGAGTCCGTCCGACTTAGCCAGTCTGTGGGATACCGCAGACAGCTTACCAGCTCCGCGTGTGTTGTAGCATCGCGTGTGATGATCTCCGTGCGTCCTGAACTGCTCCAGGTTTATCCTTACGTGCATCACTACCTGGAATATGATAATTGAAGGCAACTTAAGGATCTGGAGCGAAATAAAAAACGGACGCGCTGGCGTGTCCCACGTTGCTTTCGCGATCGTTCTCACAGCACGCTTTTGCTTGCGTAAGACGCGTTCCCGATCAGCAAGCCGCCACAACTCTGCGCCGTACTGGAGTAGGGAGTGTACGGTCACAAAATAACACGTGCGGACCACATCGGCGGACACCACCCGCGATAGCCTGCGGAGCGCGAAGCATGCGCTACCCAGCCGGGCACACAGGGTATCAATATGTTTCTCCCAGGTTAGGCCACGGTCTATTTGGAACCCCAAGAACACAGTCGCCGAAACTTGTTCAATGGGTTTATTTTCAATTATTACATTAATGCTTCTTACCTGGCGCCCAGATATGAAAAAATGCATGAAGTGCGTTTTTTTGGCATTCAGAGCGAGTCCGTTCCACTGAAACCATTGCGCCACCTGCCAAGCGGCTGTGTTCAGCCGCTGCTCGAGCTGGTCCAGTGACGGGGCGCTGACGACCACAGCCACATCGTCCGCGTACATGTACGCCTCCCCTTCCGTCACGTATTCCGGCAGGTCGTTCAGAAGCAGCGAAAACAGGATATTGGATACCGACGATCCCTGCGCCACGCCCATCACGGTCCCGAGAGGATTGGACTTCGTCTCACCACCATCGGTGACTACCATCTGCGTCCTGTCTCGCAACAGGTCTGTCAGTAGCGAGTGCGCCTGTCCCCGTATGCCGTCGTGCTCTAGTTTGGAGGCAAGAACGCTGTGATCTGCGACATCAAAAGCTTTCGATAGGTCGCAGCACAGGACTGCGACTTGCCGTCTCGCCTCACAAGCCTCCAACACTCGCCGTAAGACCTCACGGGTTAGCGAGGTGGTCGAACAGCCAGCGCGGTACGCGTACTGCCGCTCAGACAGCGCTCCGGTGGCCGCTAAGTACTCGGTAAGACGACTACTCAACCCGTTCTCGAGAATCTTCGCGATGGCAGGGATTATTGAAACCGGTCGGTATCCATCAATGTCGTCGAGTTTGCCCTTTCCCTTAAATAAAGGTGAGATTTTACTTACCTTTAGGATTTTTGGGTACTTTCCGCTCTCGATGCAGTGGTTGAACAGACCGGCCAGACACCAAGCTAGGGGTTCAGCGGCCGAGGCAAGAAGTTCCATCGAGATGTCGTATATGTCTCTTGTGGGTTTCCTGGGAATTTTGTTCATTATGATGTGGAAGACCTCCTCCGCCATAAAACTAGTCAGCCGCAAGGAGCGGTCACAGGCGGGCCGCGCCGCGGTGAGCGCCGCCTCCACACGCGCAAGCTGAGTGCGCGGCGCGCCACACGCCGCCGCCGCGCTCACGAACCTCACGTTCATCGCGTTGGCCGCAGCCTTTCGAGAGTGGAACTTCATCCCTGCGGAGTCCCTAGCAACTTCTGTGAAGCTCGCCGATGTGCGGGAGACTGTGCCTCTCTCTGTGTTTACTACCCACCAGATAGCCTTACTTGAGTTGGCGCTATGGCGGATCATGCTCTCGTAGTGGCGATACTTTTGAGTTTTAATAGAACTTTCGTAATGTGATGAAATTTTGTCTATAAACGATTCTAACTTAGAGTCTGGGTACTTTCCTTGCAGCTTAATAATGTCAAAGAGAAGATTCTTTAGGTCTATAAGTTCCGGTGTGACCCAAGATTGTGTGTTACATTTCTCAGTTTATATGGAAAGCAAGAGTTATATTTATTCCTTAAAATATTAGTCACAGATGTTGCTAAGCACTCCGCGGACGATTTGTTCTGATATAGGGCCACCCAATCTTTACAAAACATAGCCTCTCGGAAGGCCATCCTGGTAGCGTGCGAGTAGTTGCGGACGCGGCGAGTGCGTGGCGGCGCGCGGCGGCTGCACGCGCGCGCACGAGACCGTAGCGCGCACGGCATAGTGGTCGCTGAGCTGGGTGTCAAGCGGACTTGTCACCACCGAGCCCCGCGGAAGGTTGCTATATACATGATCTAAGCACGATGATGATGCACCCACCACACGCGTAGGGAACTCTACTTCGTTGTGTACACTTTGTTCAGCTAAAAGGTTGTATGTAACTAGCTCCTGCCCGCAACTTCGCCCGCGTTTTTTCGGGATAAAAAATAACCTCTATGTTATTCCATACCCATACGCAAAAACTACTGAATTTGGTATGGACCATACCAAATTTCAGTTCAATCAGTTCAGTCGTTTTTGCGTGAAAGAGGTACAAACATCCATAAATCCATACTCACAAACTCTAACGTTTATAATATTAGTAGGATGGCAGTGTAACGAATATTATTAGTGGTTTCATTGATTATCTGTTTTGGGGTGGTGAAATCGTATGTGCAATCTAGCATAGCGCCCTTTTCCGGACATAAATAAAACGCGACGTTTATTTCATACCGACGGAACAGCGATAATATGTATGCGCTATTTTGTGAAGGCTTTATCCGTTTAGTGCGAAACCTGCTAGTGCTGCTTACCCATGTGCTAGCAGCTGGGAATTCAGATGTTTAAGTAGGTGTATCACTCATACTGAGAGCGAAGGAAAATAGATACACTGCGGTGCTGGAGACATCTACTGAGGATTCTGTGGACCGCGCATCGGACTAATGTCTCCATCCTCGAAGAACTTCTATATAAAAAAAGAGATTATCGTGGACTGTGCAAATACGAATACTAAAGTTCTTTTGGCACGTGGAACGGGATGAAGACTCGATTAAGCGTCTCGTGGTATAAGGCAGAATGGAGGGAAAAAGGTCCCGTGCTCGGTCTCCAACTAGATGGTCGGACCTCATCACCTACCTAACACAATCTACCATGACTGACTGCTCCCACAACGCAACCAATAGGGAACGATGGCTGTGCATTGCACAGGTAGCCGTTCATCAGGACCCCCCCCCCCCCTTCATAACCACAACCACTCTGCCAAGAGTGCACGACTAAGAAGAATCAATCATACTATTTTGCCACTCACTGGTTGGCATGATGTAGGGATGATGACAGTAACTAAATAATTAGCTCTAGGTAATCTACCAATCTCTAGTTTTTACGGGTATTTTATGGGACCACTTTGAGGTAATTTTCAGAAAGACCTGGTGTCTCTATACACTCGTTTTCGTGATGATGGGCAGAACGTGCAGTTCATGCAGTATCAGTGAATTACCAATAACCCAGTTTTCAAATATACATTTAAATTATTTGTAGTAATTATTTACCAATAAATTGATTATTCTTATTCTATTTTTCGATTATTCGAAAAATTGAATAATAGATACAATAATCAATTTACCTGCAGTTCACGTAGTGTCAGTGAATTACTAATAACCCTGTATACACATACTTTTTGTACCCTGTATCTATTGTATATACAGGAAAATTACCCCAAAGTGGTCCCATAAAAGATTTATTTCCGATGGATAACGAATTTTCGCGTAAAACTAAATTAGCACTAGTATTTACAATTGAAGTAGTTCCTCTAATTGCATACTACTGTTGCAAACTACCTAGAGGTGGCTCATCTGATTCATATCAATACCAATCGAAAGCGTGCCCAAGACTTTCCTTGTCCCCAAGACTAGAATCTAGACGCTGGCTTTTGAGTTTTTGAAAAACACATAAATTTATTATTTTATTTATAACTCTGTCTAAACAAAAATAAACAAACCACGCCTGGAAAATAATTGGATGTGTTCTTTTTCGCAAACATTCGGGACAGGTGTCAGGGATTTAAGGCTTTTACTAATTTGTTAGGCTTCGGAACACGCCTAAGTCACATAATCTCATCAGTATAGTGGCGCTATATTTATACCGAACCATCCGTAGAGGTTATTTATAAAAGCTGAAATAATTTAATAAAAGCGTTATATCTTTCTCGGGTCACGTAAGAGGGCGCTTCGGGGGAAAATTACATTTTGTTTGGCCACGTCCACAACAGCGACATGGGACAACTGAGTTAACGAGTGTTCAGGATTCTCCGTTCTTTCATATCTGAACAATCTCTTTACAGAAATGACTTTGATAAATCTACTGAAGCAAAAAGTTGCATTACAAAAGTTGCTTTCCAGATTATCACTTCACTCAGGCGTCTAATTACACAAATTGAAAAGTTTTGTTTGTTTTGGAGGTCTTTGACATTGCTCGAGCAAATTAGCAGAGAAAATGGGCTCCGAAATGTCTTTGGAAAATAAAAACAGGTGTTGGCAGCCAATTTGTTTGGAGTTGATTAAAGGCTTTTCGAAATTAAGTTTTTGTACAACTTATAAAATAAACTTTAATTTCGTGTACATTTGTTTTCAGACCGCCGTTGTGGAATATTTGTGTGCTAAAAATTATTTGAACATTTCGACATTACCAAAGTTTTTGCCATCTACATCCAAAACTTTTCAAACCAGGGATTCACAAGAATAAAACCCACAACAAAAAGTTATGCTAACCCATTTTGCGATGAATGTGAATTTGAAGTATTTAGAAATAAGGGTTTTGTGTCATTGCTATGAGTTGGAACCTTGATTGGCTAAGACGACAGTGCTAAATAAAATACCTTATTATTCACAAGTTTTAAATACCATGATTAGTATGATTACCTATTAATAACAAATTATATTGGCAATTTAGAATACGATTAAGTATTTACACATAAACAGGTATGTCTTATAAATAGATTTTTCTGTCCTCATTATAATTTAAAAAAAAAGTAGGTAGCTTTGCTAGGTCAAGCTTTATTTTATGGTGAGAAGTTGTAAGTATTGTAATTCCTTCAACATATTTTTACGTGTAGGTTCTGCAAGCCACAGTCAAACTTTGATAGCTGTTAATCAAAGGTTGACTACGGGTTGCAGAAAATATTATAATACTTTGATGTGGCTACGCGTCGAAAAAGGCTTTCAAATTAATTTAAATACAAATTCTTTGAATGGTTGATGTTATTGAGTGCGGTTTGCGATAGAAATGTTACGTGGTTTTTACCCGTCGCTTCACGCCCCTCTAATAATAAATGTTGGTTATAAAGGTAAAATTGTGTATTATCGTCTTGTTGTATTAAGTATAGATCGTCTTTATGTATTAAGTATAGGGCAAACTTTCAAGATATAACATAAATTAGGGGTTACCAAAAACAGCGAAGATAAGTTAACGATATAGTCACGTCCCAAACGAAAGTTGTTTTAAAGAGGGGAAAAGCAATCTTCCATAATGCCTTGTTTTAATTTCCAACCGTAAATAATAATTTGGTCAATTTTCCACAATTTTGGTTGCGTGCACAAAGTTTTTATTACAATTTTATTGTTATTTAGGCGTGTTTGTTCCTTGTTTCAGATTACATCGGAGGTTTTAAAGGAGCCGGCCGCTAATGTGAGTTTCCGAATTTTACTTTTATTTATTATACAAGAGCGTAATTGAATTCTGCCCGTTTTCTTAGTACGTAGAACGTGAACTCAGAATTACGGACATACGTAAACGTAAATAAGAAAGTTTCATGTCCGGCCAGTGTAACGGTTACCGGCAGCGCCAATAAAATCCCAAAGCAGATAGGCCCACGTAATGCGAAAAGAAAACTGCCGGGCGGGCGGCGTACTAACTTTTCGGAGGGAGGAAATTTTAGTCAACAGGAAGGTAGTCGGGAACTATGAGCATTAAGAAACTTTTATGAGCGGCCTGGCCGTTTAACCGCGAGTCAAGAGCTAATCCCACTAGCTGGCCGGCAGCACAACGCACCTGAGACCGGCTTTTTATTTCTGTTTCACATTTCCACCTAATTTCAGCCACAGAGGCTGCGAGGTGGGCTGAACTTTGTCGGGCGTCATAAATTTATTTAACGGCCCGAAGGCAATAAGAGCCGGAGTGTAAAAAGAAAAATACGATACCAACGTGCCTAGCCGTTATTGCAATTAAACAGAGGAAGTAAATCTTTCAATACGAGCGGCGAACGTTAGCCTCCCGTTTCCTGCCTTAATTTATCGCTTTGTTTTAGTCAGTGGCGCGTCCCATTGACAGATTGCGATGTGTTTGATTAAAAAACGCAACTTGATCTTGCCACCCCTTTGGGCTCAAGCGCGGAATACTAATCCACGACACTCGGTTCGCGAAGCTCAATAAAATGTGCTCCTGTTGCCAGTGCTTTATCACTACTTACTTATTTAAAGACGGTGATACGTTGCAGTTTGTTAATACGGTTCATTTGAGGACCGTATGGTATCATTCATAGTATTCAGTTGCAAGAATTGCAAAGCTGAATTCTTTTTATAAAATCACAACCATTAATTTATAACATCTGTGTTCAAACGTTCGAGCTGCGAGAATGTACACATTATTCCGTTTCTTTTCAGATTTTTTTCATTTCCTTTAAGGAGTTCCGATAACGTTGGATTGGCTCATATGGTACTACCGACGCCAGCTCAATTGCTCTATACACGTATTTAATTTGTTCTTTGTTGATTTATTCCACTTCGATTGCTTCATTTCGCTTTGATGCAGACGGTTTGAAAACGATTTTTCTTTTCTACCATGTGAATTTTATTTCGATTGAATTTTCCCACATTATTGCTGATGCCTCTGTTTGATTAGATTTGAGGTTTGTGTATTTTTTCGATCTATTCTTATTTTTCTTTGTTTTAAAAAATTATGAAAGGACACTAATGTCTGAATACTTAAATGCAACTCAGATTTAAGCACATCTCAAATGAAGAATTCTTGAAAGATTTTTATTGAATATTTTCTAAAAATAAATATAAAATAGAGACGCGCTTAAATCATATACATACATATATGTAGTTGCGTTTGAGTATTCGGGTGATATATTGTAGAAGTTTATATTTGTATCTAGCAACTGATAGATACAAATATACTTTATATAGATAGATACTTTGCGCGACCGAAAACGCAACGACTGGATTAGAAGCATGACCAAAGTGTGAAAGTAACGTGATGAAAACTATAGCAGTGAAAAATTCAAGCTGGGCAGGACACATCACTCGAATAGATGCGTCACGCTAGACCAGGAGAATCTACTCCAGAGAAACAGGGCAGACACTTGAGGACGATGTCGACCACCAAACCGTTGGGTGGACGATACCAGATGACACGGAGGCCACTGGATGCGACGGGCCCAAGATCGGGAGCAATGGAAAAGAAGTAAGAGTCCTACACCCAAGAGTGGATCCCGTAAAGGCCAACATGATGATGATGTCTATACATACACTAAAAGCGCCGGCCACTAGCCCTTCTGCTTGATGACGTGAGGCTGGTCTTAGTTTCCACGAACGACGATGACTAAGATAAAGACCACTTATCAATAATGCCTAATATAATAATGCAAAAATTATACCAAAACATCTAGAAATGTTACACTTGTAATTACTGTCTTTTTCAAATGCTTTTAAGTTCCACTGTTTATATTTCAATTTCTGTACACCCTATTAATAGGGTAATCCAAGATCGGGTGCTATCAATCGTATTTAATTACGCACAACTCGAGTTATTATTTCGCTTTCTGCGGATCCGCGGATCGTGCAATTTCTGCGGTAGTAGGAAAATGAAGGGACGAGTGTTAAATTCAAATTGCTTAATGGTTTGGAAGCAGGCATTTCATTTTCCATTCGAATCGTTGCGTAATTTAACGCACTGCGTAAACGACGCGAGACCTCTTTTGTTTGTGTTTGAAAAATTGTGGGAAATATTATGCTAATCGATAGTTTATTAAGGCTGGTAGCCTACAAGTCGCAGCTTGTCTAGTGAAATTAATGGTGGGTACACACACAGCAATTTTCGCATTATTTGGCAATTCTCGTAACCTAATTGGTTGGTTTATAAGATGTATGTAGGGAGTAGGTACATAATTTTGCATTTAAACAATTATTAAAAATGGCTTATTGAAAGTGTTTCTTTTTTGAAGCGATCATTGAGAATTATTATGTCGGCAGTAAGCTTGACCAGCTTGATTAAGTCAAACAAAAATCAAATCAGTCCTATCGATCACGATTCACGATTGTCTATCTATAAATAACGGATAATTATTATTCTAATGGATATTTTAGACTATTTGGAATGATAAGTAAAAAACAATTAATCAGTAATACCACAGATTAGGTAAGTGATATCTTCGGTGAAGTACGGTCGTCTCGTAGAGGCGTAATTTCGTAGAGGGGCTACGCGACTACGGCGTAGAACATGCTACGACGTAGATGTCTACGACATTTTCTAGTCTGTGATCTATAAGCCTAACGCAATAATATAAGATTTAACGTCACCGGAGGCACGGAAAATTCTTTTTTTCAGTTTTTTTTTCGTTCTACAAGTCTTTTAGCTATCAGAAAGTAGTTTTGTGACCATTGTAAACCATTTGCTATAAATGCATGCAAACAAATCTTTATCATGTCAATAGACTCCAAAACTACAATTGATTCGTGCCACTATAACAGTTACCTCGTTGTAATAATCTCTTCCTCAAAGAAAAACTGATGACCTCCATAGCGCAATAAGAGAGTAGCTGACTTAGATACAGGAGCATGTTCGATTTTTGTTACAGCACCCATAGGTCCAATAGGTGTCAAGAGGGCAGCTACGTTTTTGCAAAACTATATTTTATTTCTTGTGATTTTGGTATTGCAAAATATTTTAAGTTTAGTTTAGTCACAATTTGCTCTTTCGAAAAACAAAAAGATTGATTTCCAGTTCAGCATGCATCATGCACGAATTTATAGATGAAATAATCATCAAATTAGTGTAAAATTAACATTACTTTCTTAGCAATAGTATAAAATAAATATTATTAGAGTTTTTTTACTTGAAATATTCGAGCATTTGCCAATCTTACTAAACATCTTCCAATAATCTTACTAAACATAACTTCAGTACATTATGAATGTAAGCGGGTTAACTACGAACCTAGTATGTGTTGAAAGAAAACCTATGAGCACTAAAGTAACCAAATATGTGGCCTACGATGGAGCACGAATCCCAGAAGTCACTTATAAACACTTTTTCTTTAATTATTACATTCATTAAATATTATTAATGTTTAGGCTATTTACTCACTCTATGGTCAACAAAGTGTTCAAATATTCATGTCTGGTATCGATTACCTTGTCGTCATACCCCCATTGAAAGATGCTATCAGCGCCATACAGGAACAATGTTCAACCCTCTGTGCATTGAATGGACTGTTTCAAATGAAGTTTTATTGAAATAGCTGCCGATCGTGATACTGATTAGCTTTGGTGTAGGTTTTAATGTTGGAGGGTGCGATTTAGGTGGGCAAAGGAAGTTCGATCAATTTTGATGAAAAGTTTTGAAATTAAGTCAGTAATTTGTTTTCGCTGTCCACCAGAAATATAATCCATTGTTCTTATAATGAAGTTGAAACTATTTTACTATAAAAACTTTCGTAGTTTGACGAATTCATTATGAATGTAAGCGGGTAAACTACGAACCTAGTTTGTGTTGGAACAACACCAACGTTTCACCAATTACCGTTGGTGTTCTTCCAACACAAACTAGATTCGTAGTTAACCCGCTTACATTCATAATGAAGTTGAAACTAGTGAACGCGACATAAAAAACGCCTTTTGATCCATAAAACCGATCCAGTGGTGTTTAAGTTATTTCGAATGGATTTCTAGAAAAATTATCATGATCTACTTGTTCTTATCCCACTCTTATTTGAGTCTGCACAGTATGTTTATTATCTCCATACTCACACCATTATTGACCAGGGGCCGAATTCTGCTAACCAATTGTTTTACTATATCAATGGTAAAATATTAGAATGAAAAAATATATAGTAACAATTTTGCGTAGTACTCTGATAGTATTCATCAAAGTAAGTTGACGCGAAGAACTCCGAAAGGTAACCTCACTGGCTGGACTGGCCAGCGCGAGAATCTCGGAGGCGCTGCTGGCTGGACTCTGTCGGTGTTGCTTGGCAATCTCAATGTCAAGGTCGAGTATTGTGGTGTCCTGAAGATGTCTCGTGGAGACGAAACTAGTTTACAATTTACTTTTCAGAGTAAGTTTTTTATCAGAGTAGGTTTACGTGGAATTGTTACAAAATATTTTTCATTCTTATATTTTGCAATGGATTTCCGCAAAGTAACGCCTGAATCTATTATTTATATCAATAGTATCAACGCAGAATCGCCCATGGATGAAAATAGTTTTTTTTAACAGATAGTGTATGATATGCTATATGCACGGACAAATTGATAGATCGGTATCAACCTAGACAATTTTGTCATGGTTTCCTAAATCTGTAGTTTCTTTTATAAGTGAATTATGGTTAAGCGACTAATTTAATGAAATTCGGCCCCTAAAATGCAACATTTTTTTATTTTACTTCTTAATGGATAGGTAATGTATGGATAAGTGGCACAGTTTTATAGATAAACGTGGTAAGTCTTAATTGCACTGCTATAATAAACTTTATTACGAAACTACTTTGGATAACATTTACCAGTTAAACATCAAGAGTCCCATTTAGTTCCCACTCTAAGTTTTAATTGTAAAGGCTTCATATTCACAAACGTTCTTGTATGAAAATTACCCCATACATTATCCATACACGGGAGCTAAGAACAACTAGAACGTCGGATGCGTTTAAGCGTGCGTTGACCATTTTGTAAGATGCCTTATTCTAGATATGACCAGTTTTGGATTTGACCATGTCCTGATATATGTATGTATTTCTTAAGAGGACTATTTCTGGTTCTCTATTGTCTCCTATTTATGGTCACCCTCTGTAAAACTCGTAAAATCAACGGAGTGCCGAGCTGTTGGTAAATCTAAAAGTAAATGCAACATGATTTTTTTTTAAATTTAGGATTTATATAATACACCTATAATATACAATGATGTCATCTGATTCCTATTTAATGATTATCTACTTACGAAATGTCTAGCATTCAATTATTTCTAAAAAATATCAACTTCTGTGGAGCAATGAGCAAAGATTCGCCTGCAACGTAGAAACGTTGCAGGTTCGATTCCTCGTCACGACAATTTTTGTACGATCTGCAGATGCAGACAATTTGTTCCAGGTGTTAGACAGAAAAAAAATGTTTTTTTTTTCTTTTCCTGGTCTGTTTATGTGTAATAAATAATACCATTAATCACGAACCCTATCCCTATCACAAACTCTCCTTAGCTTGAGGCTGTATGATTTCTGTTTCAATTCGTTCAGGATTAAAAAAATTAAGCTATCGAGTCATTAGCGTGACTTTGAAACAGAGTGACCGTGTATGTTTCTTAAAGGTTAAAATAGTTAAACAAGTTACCTCATGTTCGTTGCGGTAACCACTCTTTACCACATACAGGTACCCGTTTTAGTTAATTTCATTTCCATTCCTAATAAATTCATTCTCAACTATGCTTTGTCGGCATTAATTGCCTGAAACGGTTCCACAAAATTCAAGTTTATGTAAATCCCAGGGGCACCGTTTATGAAACCAATTATGTAAAGATACCTACGGCGCGGTTCAAATGTAACTTAAAATAAACGGACGTTTGTGTATTTCTATTGTATTTACTTCACGGTCAGTACGAAACTTGGTCGAGTTATCAAAAACTTATAATTTTAAAGGTTTTTGTTATTAAATTGTGTAAATCCTTCCACTCGGGAAGCTAACGGCGTCAGAGTTATGTAGTAACATTACCCTAATCTGTGGCTAGAGTCCGTATGGAAGTACCAAAGATTTTCGACTCGTTGGGTACTTGGTTTCGTGGCGCAGCTACGCACAGTCCCGTATTAATGGAAAGGCCACGGGTTCAAGTCTCGCCGAAATCTGAAATTTTTGGGATATCATTTAATTTCTTATTATTATTTTTAATGACAGCCTTTGAATGACAGTCTGTATATGTTTTGTATAAACTTTAAGCAACGCGCGACGGCCACACTGCAAAACGGTAGCTTGAATGGTTGTTTCCATCATCATTAGCCCGTACACGTCCACTGCTGAACATAGGCCTTCCCCAAACTAGAAGCTTCGCTTTGCCAAGAATAGCGGTCCTGAGCCGCCTCCATCCAAAGACTCCCTGCGACCGCTACGATGTCGTCGGTCCATCGAGTAGGAGGTCTTCCCACCCTCCGTTTCGCATTCATCGCGGTCGCCACTCGAGAACCTTTACTCCCCAACGGTTATCAGTTCTACGAGTGGTTGATTCCATGTTTATATTTTTTTTGTATTTATTTATTTATAAAAAAACTTATTCTAGGTTTTACATTTTAACATTCTAAACCTGACAGGATTTGTGTAGTAAGTCGATGGTTGCTTCGGCAGTTGTTTCGATGAAAGCAAGGCGCGTAGCCAATTTTTTGTGGAGATAATGCTCAATGACTTGTACTGGCCTATCTATGTGACTATAGAGGTAAAACAGAAATCATCATCGCCTCGCTATATCCAGACGAGTACCTAAGCTAGCCACTTGTACCTACTATACGTTTGTTTTCTCATCTTTCATCTTTGTTTATTATGTAAATTAATTTAGTTTAGTTTGATAATACAGCATCATTGTGATATGCCTTTTAATTAATTTTGTTATTTATTTAATATGATTTTTGGCCTTTTCAATTCAATCGTTCGTTATTTTGGAAACTAGGAATCAGACACGGAAAGGGTGATGTCTGTCAATATTTTCTTTGTATAATCCCTTACGGTGTTTCCTACTCTGATAAAAGATTGTGTTTAATATAACAAGAATTAACGACATCAAGTAGCATTTGTGTATCTACGGTGGAAAAAAAATATACAAATACAAAACCAAGCTACCATCTTGAAGCGCGACCGTGAAATTAAACTGAAATTCTAGCAAATTTACATGTTAACTGAATTAAGGCGAGTCTTGACTTACTTAGATAGACTGCAATAGCTGGTCAAATTAGTCATGTCACGTCACAATACCTGTTTGTGGCACTCAGCCATTACGTAAATGCTCCACTACCTAACTATACAATAATTCCTCTGTCGCTATCTGTTTAGCGGTAGATTATGCCGCAGCATTAGCTGTACAACTCAATTTAACTATCAGTCTCATCTCAATCAATATACGGGCAGATTAGGGCTATTGTCCCTTACAGCTTCTGATTGCCTACATATGTATGTACATAAGTCTCGTTCATTCACACGTGGCTTAGATAGGCACGTGTGAATGAACGAGAAAATACTCATTACCTTTAGGTTTGATTACCAGATAAGGTAAGTAATTTTTCACAAATCAGTGAATGCAGTTCGACTCATTTTTGAAAATGAAGGTTTTTTTTTTAAATTAAATTTGCCAATATGAATATTTCATGTAGTTGCCGTTCAGAAACGTTAGTTTGTTACAACCGGTATACATAAAGCAGGTTCGTACTAAAAAACTACATACATAATATTTAATTAATAGAAGTATGTATGTATTGAAAAAATTGAAACAAATTTCATGTACAAAATTCAGCTAGCTAACTAGCACCAAAAGAATATTATCACTTCATAACCATACTCTAGATTCAAAGTCAAATAAACGTGACACGTTTAAAAGAATATCACATTATTCCGCCTGAGAGATCGGTGTACCGCAGGGAGGCCATCTGGGGCCACTATTCTAAACGTCGGCTGACAGTTGTCAACGGCAGTAATGAAATTTTCTTTCGGCTGCTCTTGAAATATTCGAAATGAAAATTTCATATTCTGAAGAATTGTGGCGACATCTATTATTCGATATGAAATAGTGTCACATAAAGAATTTTGATCCGAAAAAACATTGGTGAAATCGCGTTTCTTGCTTTTGAATTTGAAATGTGGATCCAAAATAATATGTGCCTTGATAGTTTATTTCTTTGATAGCAATACAATTTCATATTTTGATTGTATAACATATTGTATAAAAGATAAACCCAATTATAAAAATGTAAATCCTGAATGTACCATGTATTTTATACCTTTGTGACACATGCACGCCTATCAAATTCCCTTATTGTTGACAGGTGAGAGAACGTGACTAAATTAAAGAATACGACATTTCAGAGAAACAGTAACTTTTCAATAATAGAGGCGTGTATCTGTCGACACGAAAAATATCGGGACTTATGAACGTTTCGATTTGTGTTGAGTCAACAGATTACGTAAGTAACGAAGATTATTTCAGTTGATTTGTCCATGAAAAGTATTGTAAATAGTATACACATATTAAAAAGGTAGTTTAGCATAATAACACAATTTGTCGTACTTTTTCTCCCGGGAATAAGCGTGTAACCGCGGGCAAAAGCAAGTAATAAATAAAACAACAAAAATACTACTATTTTAGTCTAGTAATTCCATAAATAAAGTTATTTCCTGCCTGAGTACGTTTAACATTGTACAAAAAGTTAAGTAGAAATTAAAAAAAAACTATAACAACTTCTTCATCAACAACATCGATTGTCATAAAAAATCGAATCGGTAAAGCATTTGGTAACGACAACTTTTTGTCTGTCGAAAACAGTTTTAAATGTACGGAATAAGTATAAACCCGTGGTATAACTTCTTTAATGAAATTTAAAAAAGAAAAAAATACAGTATATTTAACCAAATGACTCGTTACATCACCACAACAGACGAACAATCCTCTCACCCCTTTAGATCAACGAAGCATCAATGCATCAGCAAATGAGGATGCATTCATTATCATGCTAAGGATAGTCGAGTGTAAACCGAGGTGTCTGTTTACCCAACTGATTTAATAACCCGGCTCGACGACCACTGTGGCTTAGTAAGTCAGCCACAGAAGGTAACGGGTTCCATTATTGCTTGAACATAAAAAGTTTATCAAATTGAAAACATTGGATTTCGAGTTAGTCAGCTTAGTTTGGTGCTAGATGCTTACAAGATACTAGATTATAGATAAATACAAAAATGAACCCCAATTTCTCCTGGTCCTGGACTATAACTTGAGAATGGCTTTACCGATATCATTTATCTATTTTAAATGTTTTCTAATTATTGGTAGAGAAGGTTTTTACAATTAAAAAAAAAAAAACAAGAAAATTGCGCAGGAACTTAGAAAATTTCAGTAAACTTAACGACTACCTTTATTACAAACTTTTTAATGTAACCTTAGCACCAGCGTTATATACTCTTTGCTAAGCACGTTGGATATAACTGTCAGTTGTCAAATTGAATGGAATGACAGGACAACGTCTGTCGGGTCAACTAGTTACTAATAAATAAATGAATATTGGTCAGAACTGGTTTTTGTAGTATTGTCAATATTTGATACTTGTGTTAACTTCAACCGCCACACTCTGGTAGCAAATCCATAACGCAAAGCAATCGGCTTAGATTGCTGAACCATTTATTTATATAGGCTCATCATTATTTTCTTAGCCACTTCAAACTGCAAATTCCTACAACTAGTTTACATGCTAAGCAGTAACACACTTCCAATAAAAGTCGCAAGTGCTTAAACTTTATGCGTCTCGTTTGCGGTGACTCTTAATAGAAGCGGTATAGTACAACTTGATGCGGTATAAACTTATCTGGATGCGGTACGGTTATATTGGGTACTCGATGCGAGAAGCAACCGCGGAATTTCAATGAGCTGTTGCAACGCATTAGTAAAATAGATAGCAAACAAAGTAGAGGTGGAATCTGATATTTTAGTGACTATAACCAAGCAAGATCTATCAAAATATTTTATTTACAGTCACTATTGACTGATATTTTTACCTTTTTTTGCAATGAGACCGGGCCCAAAATATCGAGTTAGTCTCACTTCGGACCACAAAAAGTTGGATCGCGCGGGCCCAAGTGAAAATTCAAAATAAATCAAAAATTTCTAGTGGTCAAACGAATCTAAAAACCGAGTGTAAATCTACCAGAAGGTATTTTTTGATGGGAGGTTTAAAAAGATACCTAGAATTATATCCCACTATAAAAATGAAAAAAGTAATCCATACCCTTCGCGGAAGCTATTTTCCGTAAATTATTGTTTTAGGAAAATATTCCTTTTATAATCACCGCCCAGCCCTCCTCAACAGATAAAAGCGCTCATTAGAAAAATTGGACCCGTACTTTCGAATCGGTAGAAACATTTCATGTTGGCCTTCCTTCCGAATACTTCTCTGTGCGAGCAACAAAACTGATAAGAGCGGGGTGAATGCACGAGTGCGTTCAGGTCCTACCCCTACCTTAGGGTAGTTTGATAGGGGTGAAAGGGGGGAGGAATACCGACGTGATTAATGGATTCCGGCGATAATGATAATGACTCTGTCTGCGGTCGCGAATCATTGAGCTAGTGTGGAAAATAATTTGGACTTATCCTGTTAGTGTTATTGTATCTGGGGTGCTGTAAAAAAGTTTTTGTAACAGTTTTATACAAATGTTTGTAAAGTAGTAAGTACATAATAATATAGCAGTTATCGGTACCCATAATACTTTGGGACGAAAAGGGAAGATTATGCCAAAATATTGACATGCTCACTATTTATCCGTTTATATGTTGTTTTTAACCGACTTCAAAAGGAGGAGGTTCTCAATTCGTCCGTATGTTTTTTTTTGTAAGTATTTTACGCGTTATCTCCACCAATTATGAACCGATCCTGAAAATTCTTTCACAGTTGTATAGAAAATGATCCCGAAGCGGTCCTATAACATTTTTATCCTTAGGGGATTAGTATTTATCCCAAAAATCTTAAAATAAGTGTAAAAGTAAGGGAATTAGAAGTCGGTTTATCGTTTTTTAAAACACGTCATATTATTACAATTTACAGATTAAATCGAACCACAATGGTAAAATGGTATTCTATTTTTTCATCAACAGAAAGTGCAATTACAAATTAATGGGTTCGAAACTACTTTTTTAACGTTTTATAGTACTCTGTGCGGGTAATAGAAATAGACCTCATTATTCTATTTCTGACTAAATCAATTCTCTTTACCTAACAAACATAATCACGGTAATGATAATATCTCGTAATAGAATACGTAATACGGAAATCAGTAGCAGAATCAAAATAACTCACATATCTCTCAGAGTTGGTAGGCTGAAGTGGCAATGGGCAGGCCATATAGCTCGTAGAAGCGATAATCGTTGGAGAGTAAAGGTTCTCGAGCGGTGACCGCGATGCAATGCGAAATGGAGTATGGGAAGACCTACTCTCGATGGACCGACGACATTGTAGCAGCGGTCGCAGGGAGTCGTTGGATGGAGGTGGCTCAGGACCCCTATTCGTGGCGTCGTGTGGGGGAAGCTTATGTTCAGCAGCGGACGTCTACGGGCTGATAATGATGATGATAAAATCTCAACACTTACTGACAGCCTGATACGGTAGTTCCTGAAACCGAATCTATGTCTTTATTTACATCTAATTCAACACACCTATGTTTATTTATACAGTAGCTCTGTGATTCCAATCAGCGCGTGGCTCGTGCCAACTAAAACCAATAAACCCGACTCTCTCTCTGCTCTACAATATAGGTACTCCTACCCCTGCGGAGGCATTATCTTTGATAAGTCGACTGTCAAAATTTAATCTACACACAACGAGATGCGAGTACAAACTTACTGTGCCACAGTAAATTGAGCACAGAAGGTATATTCTTCATCGATAAGATTGCCGATTGTCGTTTATTTCCACGCGAGGTAAGGGATAGTTTGGGTTATTCCCAACGTCTCACGTGAGACGTGCTTAGTCGTAACGTCTCACGAAACGTCAGAGAGCTTCTTATTTTTCTTGAGTGTTTCTGTGATTGACGGACAATGTTTAAAATACTCGTCCGGTCTATTATGGTTATTGGCTCCATTTTGTAGGACTTCGTCATCTCATTTGGCAAAAAAGGTGAAAACAGCGAGGACGTAGAGGTTTTATTTTGTTTTCAATTAATCACTTGTTTACGTTTGGTTTTTAGCGAATAACACAGGCACAGCTCTCGGTGGATTTTAGAAGTCCACACGGAGTGTTCTGTAACATCGTACAAACCTATTTCGCAAAAGAAACACTTAACAACGGATTTTTTGATGCATAAAATAAATCACATGACTCTGTCTCCTATTCAAGTACTGACCGTGCCCGACGTTGCATAATTACGGTAATCGGTACTTAATGTGGCATGGACGTTGGCGCTCTTACAGATCTTGAGATACAGCCTGCTACTAGACGGACAGACGGGCGGATGGACGGACGAACAGACAGCGGAGGATCAGTACGTAATAGGGTCCCATTTTCAACATTCGGGTACAGAACCCCAAAATTAACAGTGTCAGTATATACTTATTAGGAAATGCATTTATACAAGAAATATTACTATTGAAATATGTGAAGTAACTTCAAAGCGTTGCTAACTGTAAGTAGTTAGCACTTACATCGATTTTTATTTCTGAAGCATAAAAATCTCTAGTCTGAAATAAGCTTATCACCCCCTCCGATATTTTCAATCGGGTGAGCCTGGCCGCATTCACCTACTGGTTCATCTCAACACGTGACAGTCCAATGCCCACCGAACCGAGCGCACAGACAATGATTTTGCGCATAGGATTCGTTTTATTTTAACGCGGATGCACGCTGCACCGATAATGGAACCATGCATTAAAAAAACAACTAAGTGCTTTGGCCTTTTGTCTATTTGAAATTCATGCAAGAAAGTGGAGATAAGTGGTGGTTCGGAGGCTACTACATATTTAGCTTTGTTTTATATTGCAGGAGCTTCAGTGTATGCAGCTTTGCACGCGATTTTTTGGATAAAATGTGGCAAGCTATTTGCCAGGATATTCTTGCTGTACAAGGTAACTAACACGTAAAATAAAACATAAAGTATCATAAATCTAGACGGGTAACCGGCTATTTACGCTGCTAGAAAAAATATCTGGGTAGTAGGTACCTGTATTGTATGCTACGTGCAGAACATAAAGCTGCGTCAAACGAGTTGTAGTATATACATATGTATATAAGTATTAAGTGAAGTATTGAGTATTTCGGCAGTGTATTAAATACCGAGTTCCATTAAATTAATCGGTTCACCATAACCGTAGTCAATCAAAACATATATACAGCCAAACTTACAACTTTCTTTCCATATAATCCTCTTTCGAAGTGGGATAAAAAATGATCCCAACATGGTCTCATAAACATTTTACTCTCAAAGATTAGTATTTGTCGCGCAAAACTTAAAAACAACTGCATATGTATTATGATTTGTCAAAGACCATAACCTTTGATGAACGAAACTCCAGATGGAGGACCGCGTGTGAAAAGTGTAAAAGTTGAAACCATTCAATCAACACCTTCTTGTAAATAGCACTGCATGCGCTATCTAGAGTTTTTTTCATATATGGACTATTTAACCACTATACCACTGGCATAGTAAAGTGATAGACTCTTGATTCACTCGATAAAAATTTATGGTTACCTACGTTAACACCTGTAATAGTAGGTAGGTTCCGGCTTACGACCACTTCTGATAGTCATTCGAAAGATACAAAATGGATGATGAACGCAAACGCTCGCACGGTGTAGAGACACCCTTACAGACACCTCATGCCGCAGTCAGCGGTAAGTAAATCATCGGACGATGAATACGCCGCGTTGCGATAACGTTAAATATTACTCGCATTGTGTGGCAGTGGGTGTAGAGGACGGAAGAAAACACGTGCTGGCTCTACTGACTATGTTCTCGGTTAGAGGAGGGAGCGTCAGCGAGAGAAAATCCTTTTAAATAATGAAAACGCGAAAGTTTGTATGTATGGATGTTTGTTACTCTTTCACGCAAAAACTACTAAATAAATTTTAATTAAACTTTACAATAATATACTTATACATCAGAATAACTCATAGGCTACAATTTATAAAGGTATTAGCTGGTACCCACGACTTCGTGAGCTTAAATTCTTGGGCGGGCGTAGCCGTGGGCGGGTCAGCTAGTGTAAAAAAAAATTAAGTAAAGAGAATATCAATAACATCTTATTTCTTATTTGAAAATAATAACTACATATGTTTATAGTATACAATTTTACTTGTCTAAGTGTTTATTTTGTAAGCATAAAGAAATAAAGTTCTACAGTAAAGAGTATTGTATTGTAATAAAGAATATTAACTGGGTAGGAAGGTAGTCAAGACGAATAAAGACCATACATAAGTACCTAGTTATAAAGATCAAAGTCCCTGAAAAACGTTATCTTTGATGCCCTCCACTTTGAAGATCTCAGTCAAAATGTTTGCTTTCGCAAGGTCGAGGCCGATCTCGAGTCGATTAACTGGGTTTATTTACCTTATCCTGGTTAGAAATAAAAAACTAATCCAGGTTTTACTATGCTTCAGAACTATTTTCGAAAAAAGAGAAAGAAGGAAATTAATAGGCTGAGATAATCGAGTCGTTCCATGTCATCTTTTGTTTCAAGATAAAAATATTTAATCATTACCCCTCTAAAACGATTATTTTATTCACTGAAAACAGTGAATAAAAAGCAGTTTAAATCGCTACTTTGGTGTTTGAATTTAGAACACAACAATATTAACCTTCCATTTTTCTCTTCATTAAATGTCTATTTTTGCTTAAATCTTTGTTTTTCTCGTAGTCAGTCATGATATAAAGTATACAACTCTTGAATAAAGGACGGATTTATATCGAGGGCCATGAATCACTCGCATGGCTTAGGATAAATCAACACTAACACTTGAATGTGATTGTATCCTGAGCGATGAACCTACGATTGTGATTCAGTCGTTAGAATCCTTAACTTGTTCGTAATTCATCTATGGTCCTCGCTTTAAATTCCTTCTTTATTGACTAATTGCATGCAATATACTGTTTTTATTTATTCCACTATGCTTATAAGAATTCATTTCTATCATCATGTTAGAGTTCCGTTAGCACAGTTCGGTAATAAAAGTGTCCCTGAAAAGGAAAAGACCGTCATGAATGTAGGTCACATCTATTTAATTTCGAAAAAGATGTCTTATCCAGTCTGGAAAATACTTTTATAAACGAGTCTCCGTGATGTTATAGCAGTACCGTTTTAAACGTGATTTTATCTAGACAAAGTAGCTTCTGGCTTAGAAAGCTAAGATTGTCGAATGTTTTTATTTTTGAGAATCGGCCTTCGTAGTTATTCGTTTAACCACAATCTCGCCTGATGGTAAATGACGACGTGGACGGCGATATCACGAAGGTCTAGAAGACACCTATTCACTCTTGTGATCTTAAAGAGACCCAGGTTGTAATTGTCGGTATATTTTGTGTACCTATTTTAAAACAATTTTATATTACTTTTCTCTAAATCGAATCAAATAGTTTCTTGTTTATTTAAGAATAATTTGATGTAATATAATTATAGTTCATAGTTCATAGTATTTATTGATAACATTACAAGTTACAGGTCAATTACATAGGTACCTTACACATCATAAGGATTAAAATATAACCATTTCTATGACACTGCATAGATTAAAAACTTAAATTTATATAAAGTAATAATAATAATTGATAAGTTTAGGAAGTTAAATTAATTCAATTTAATTATTATACCGAATTACCATTTAAATTCCGTGAATTCACGGATGTCATAAAAAGATTTTTCTACAAGCCATTGTTTTATCTTATACTTAAAGGATTGTGTCGATGGCGTATTCACAATTTTAACTGGCAGGCGGTTGTACACTGTGGGCCCCATCACATGAATCAACTTCGACATTTTTGTGAGCTTACGGGGTAGCGCTCGGAGTTTCTCAGCATTCCGCGTTTCATACCGGTGACCGTCTCCGAATCTCGCGTACGCACTTAAGTTTTTCCTTGCATACATTGCAGCGTGCAAGATGACTAAGGAGGGAACAGTCAGTATTCGTAGCGATTCAAAGTAAGGGCGCGCTGATTCATCTTGCGGGATTCTAACGATAGCGCGAACTGCTCTTTTCTGTATTCTAAAGGCACGCTCCCAATCTGCTGCACGGCCCCAAAAGTCTACGCCATACTGTAAGATCGTATGTACCGACGCGAAGTAAAAACACCTAACGCAATCCCTATCTAATGTCGCCGACATTATTATGTAATGGAACACCCTGTCTGTGAGGATGATGGTGTCTGCGACACAGTTTTATTAAACACTACTGCGGGCATAATCGGATTCCAATAGTTATTACAGCCACGTAATCCATTCCATAATAAATTATGGATTTGAACAATTTACTACTAAGAGTACTAAATATATGGCAGCTACATCGGTCACTGATACTAAAAATAAAAACACACTTATGTATGTATTAATATTGTGGTAGAACACCGGTCTATTGTTTCTAAAAATAAAAAAACACGACCAAGTAACAGTTACACTGCTCTGTCACACTAGTGTGATTTGAAGTGGTTAAAGGAAAATTTCACCGGACACAAGTATTGTGAAAAAATGCTTTCCTAACCTCAGCACCGGACACAAGCGACTTAATGAGTTTTCGCTCTACGAAAGAAGAAAGAAAAAAGCTCACAAATAAGGTCTGATGCTATCATAAAAATTTTTGATGTCAGAATTATAATTTTGCCCTTTCACCCCAATATCCAATCCCCCAGCAATTCCTATCATCACGTAACCGTGTTGCATTCCCCCATCGGCCAATACCAACATTACGAGTTTAAATGTCCTATTGATAGATCGCTATTTAGCCAGTAACTGCTAAATAGCGTGTGAACAACGATTGAGGTCTATCATGATTTAATTTTTCGCTAAGACAAGTGTTACAATGCGTCACCGTAACATACAATACATTTTTCTGTCAACTTTATGCAAATGACTAAGCACAGCACTGTCATAAAACGTTCATATAGTTTCTTTCATAATTGTAAAATCTGCCTGAGTTGTCAGTACACTTGCGAGTTGCTTAATTAGATCGATACATACTATTCGTAAAATAATGCTTACAATCGAGTAGACTAAGGGAACCTACCAGAGGAAGGGCAGCAGCTTCCTTCTGAGTATTACATTGAAAAACCAACACTGCGATCACCAATCCGCCTGCCAAGCGTGGTGATTATGGTAAATCCCCCCCTACATGGGAGACCATCCACTCGATGGACCGACGACATCGTAGCGGTCGCAGGGAGTCGATGGATGGAGGCGGCTCAGGACCGCTATTTGTGGCGTCGTACGGGGAGGCCTATGTCCAGCAGTGGACGTGTATGGGCTGATGATGATGATGATGAATCGAGTAGAGAATGGAGTTTTGGCAATACCTTGTGAGGCCGACTTGAGATTCTTTATATTTTTAAATTGTATTAGCATCAATAAAACTATATTATATTATTTTCCTGAAGTCGGTTAGTTATGGATGGTTGTTTGGATTAGTCTGTGGACGATGCGATGAGCTGTCAATGTCAAAATGTCAAAAAGAAGAGAGCGTAGAAATAGCCAGTGTCCACAGAACAATAATATTCTAACGAGTGCAGTGTCCCTGACGAACACGAAGGAAAAGATATTACAATATTATGGATAAAACGGTATAAGGCAATTAGAATATAGTCACTAACGTACTCTGTTTTATGTGATATTGGTGTCCTGATCTGATTTTTCCCAGTATAAGGTAGTTTTAGCCTATGACAGAAATAAAAAAGTAGGTAGAAAAACGTTACATCAAAACCATCACAACAGCGCTTCTCCAATCACCTAATTCGAATGAACCCTAATGAATTCCCACTACGGGCAAGTTTCATAGCATTAGGGGGTTCACGGCGATTATGTTCAGTTTACATGCAAGCCAAGCTGTTACGTGGTTTTGTTTCTTTTGGAAGCCGCACAAATTGATGGGTTGGTTGTCTACTGATGTTGTGGCCGATCGGAAAATGATAGGCTTGGAAGATTGGAAAAGCTCTGTTTTGTAGCGTTTGTTGTTGGAAAATTATGCCGAAATTGGTTAGGTATCGTATCGCTGAATCTAGAAAATTAATCAGGTAAAGTGGGATTTCCTAAAAGTAGTTAAGTGAATATTTATAATATATTATTTATTAATATTGTAAAAAATTATGACCATGACCAATTTGAGTTATTTTAGGTGCTATTCACGCTTGACCAAAACATTTTTATGTGAGAATAGTTTCGTCCAAAATAGAGCTGATGTTTCCCAATAAAATGTACCTGTACCAACTTTGGGATGTAGGTGCTATAATAATTACCTTAGACAGAATGAGAACACGTGATTCGTTTGGTTCCCGCTGAAAACCAGCGTTGGGTGCTTAAATCAGTGTGTATCCAGCACAATGCTGAGCGGAGCCACGTTTGCCTTGCGCTCTGCTACTCACAAAATCAAAATCACCAAACCTAGTATTCAATATTTCAGAGTTATTTTGTAGTAGTTCGTAAGGTAAATAAAAATCTTTCATTTCATTTCAAAAATATTTCTGAGTAAACTACTTAGATATTACCTAAACAAATTTTTATAAGAGGGTTATTGTATAAATACTTAATTTATTCACGCTTCCTTATTATAAACTTTATCACACTCGCACCTAAAACAATTTTCCACGTATATTAACCTGGACCATTAGAGCACAGCACACATAATTCTCTGCTTGGTGTTACTAATCTCATTAGTCAGTGTACACACAGATGCTCCACTGTAATCCCACCCTGAGTACGGATTTACATAAAGAGTTCATGATTTGTGAGACCTTTTAGCTTTTTTCTTTGATGGTATTATGTAAAACTGAGCAGATTTAAACTGGATCTAAACGCTTGGGGTTTTGTTGTGATTTTTATGTTGTTTCTAGCATTTGCATCTTTGCTTTTTAAAGACCTATTGTTAATTAAGACAGATTTTAGATTTCAAGAATTTTATATCTTTAGGCTTTCAAAATAAGTACTTAGACAAGTCAAACTTTATACTATAAACAGCTTTTATACATTATATACTAATTATTATCAAATAAGAAATAAGGACAGACTTTGTCATACAATATTGGATTAAGCCACGTCTTCTTTATGCGATGCTTGGCAAGAAATTCGAACGATGAGTAGCTTTTTTTTTCAATGAAGTACATTGTGTTGTTTAGATTTGAAAATGTCAATTATAATGTACTAATTGTACCATACATTTTTAAAAGAACATCACCGTTAGTGTCTGGCTTTTACCTCATTGTGGATTTGGTGTTCTGATGATAACTTCTCTGGTGGAAATTTACAAATTTGTAAACGTAGAAAAATATTTTTACAACCAATCTAGGTTTCAGAATGACACGCAATTTATGAAAAAGTAGAGATTATTAGAAGTGTTCATTTCCAGAACTGGGCATTTTGTTTATTGGACAATTTTGTATTTGTAGTTTTAATCTGCCGTATTATTATATTATTATGTAAGTACTAGCTGCTGCCCGCGCCTTCGCCCGCCTGCCAGCCTATACCTATGTTATTCCAGGTCTCAAACTATACCCATACCAAATTTCAGCCTAATCGGTTCAGTAGTTTTTGCGTGAAAGAGTAACAAATATCCATACATCCATCCATACAAACTTTCACATCTATAATATTAGTAGGATGTATGTAGTGTATAGGTATATTGCTTCTAATCTGACTCTATGTTCACAACATACCTACACAATTATAAGATTAATTATACAAATTTTACAAGAGCCATAGTTTGGATAGATAGATGAATAAATGTTTGTTCCTCACGCCAAAACATTGCTGCATACACCGCTACAAACGGAATAACATGTAGGCAAATTTTTGTTCGTCAATACTCGTACAAAGCCACGGCCATAAGGTAGTTATCGATAAATTAAATTGCATCACCACCATGTTAGGTAGGTAATCTAGCATGTGCTATCGAGTAGATTGTATGCTGGTGTAGTACACTCCCCTAATAGATCTAATTTCGATGGACACGTTAGGTACGCGTTCTGAAGTACGGTGGTAATTGATTTCGGTCTAGGCATGTGTCGAGGCTGGTCAGATAACACTGCAAGTCAGTCATTGTTTAAAGGTGGTCAGTTTTAGTCGTTTTCCTATGTACAGTAAAGCGTCATTGATTGGTAAGTGGTCGCTATGAACTTAATTTTCCCAAACCCTTGTCAAAATTAAGTTAGCCTGTTAAGCATATAATATACCCAAGGAATTTATATACTAACGTAACTTAGTAGGTATATAAATTCCTTGAGTATACCTGACACCTTCGCGACGCGTAAAAAAGAATATATTACACAAGAAGCAATAGGGACGGTTATGTTTTAAAAAAAAATTGTGCAATTTGTCCAGAGAACTACATTGCGATACAATGTCGCCATGCACATTCGCGTAGACACAAAGTTTATTTCAATGTAGTAGCATTAAATTAAATAATTTATTTGACACGACACATTGCAATTAATAAAAATTACCAAATTGTTGCAGATTAAAAGAGTACGTAACTAGTAACTTCCGCAAACTGCATGGAAAACCACCGAGTGTCGAGCATGTAAAAAACGTAGCATTAGTTAAACCATAGTATAAACCATTTATTGGACTGTAATCTCGTATAATAAGGCGTTTTTTAAAAAACGATAAACCGACTTCAAATTCCCTTACTTTTACACTTATTTTAAGTTTTGTGGTATAAATACTAATCCTCTGGGGATACAGTTTTTATGGCACCCTTTCGGGATCATTTTCTATACAATAAAAGTAAAAGAATTTTCGAAATCGGTCAATAATTGGCGGAGAAATCGTGTAACATACATACAAAAAAAAACTCCTCCTTTTGAAGTCGGTTAAAAAGTAAAGTAAGGGTAAAGGCACTAAAAATAACGAATCAATTCACGCATTGATCCAATAATTGGTTGCTTGCAACTACAGCCCGAGTCACAAAAGTAAGTAAAGACGTAAATCGTTACATAAATTTTGTCAGCACTGCTATTCTGTGATTTTATTCCAAGTTGAAATGAACCCCTTTCCAGAAAGATACCAGTTCAATTCCACTCGTATTTACAGAGATTGAAGGCTCACCGACCGCTCGAAGTTTATCCGGCAAATCCAAAGCAAACAGTCAACCGAACAGAACAAAAGCGTACGAGCACTTGTTAGCGTTCAAATAAGAAAAGGGACCTTAAGTACCTACCAAATGAAAAACGTGAGTCAGCGACATAGATACATTTTATAAAAGCCGATGTACAAAAATTTATAAGGTGTTTTATATTTCTTGCATAAAATTATTCTTGCTATTTAAAAATATTCTATACTAGATGTGCCCGCGGCTTCGCCTACAAAGATTTTTTTTTTTGCGCGGAACCCAATTTTTTTAGTTACACTGCAATTCAAGACGGAGCCAAATCCAAAATATTAAAGATCATTAAAATCGATCCTGCCGTTCTCGAGATATGAGTTTTCGAACAAACCCGACTTTGTTTAGATTGCTAAATGTTTCAAGCAAAAATGAAAAAAAAACTGAACTATTTTTTTTTCAGTTAGCTTTCAATAATGAAGCTTACTTAGTACTAAATGAAAATGATACAATGGCAATTAAAATGATAATTTCTATTCAAAATTCGTCCCCAACCGGATAGAAAAACAACTGGTCCAGTCCAACCCTACCCGTGAATCAGCGTGCGGACAAACATCGCGAGTTGCGAATCGATTGCGGGACAACCCCTTATCTCGGCCGTGCGCACGTGTGAACCCGCTCAATTTTAATTTCATGCTCAAACAATGACGCTATCTAGCCGACTATTATTTCGCATAGTCGCCAAGGGTTCAGTTCATCTAAATCCGAGAGATAAGCGCGCTCTTTGTTGCCGTCTGCGCTGATAGCTAATTTGGGAGCTTTCGGGAGCTTGAACAATTCAAGTCTCGGCAACCTCTTCAGATCCGTCATTATAGTATCGGATCTCGGAGCCCATCTCGTTTTACGATATATTTAATTTGATAATGCAGATGTATAGGCTTCTTGTTGTTGTTACTACTTTGGAATGGAGACCCAACGAAAGTCTCTGTTTTTTTTTACAAAACCTTTACTACGTGTTAATATATCCTGTTTGTCACTTTGTTACAGATTTGATAATGTTAATACGGTTACAGCTTTAACAATTTTCAGTTAAAATGATATTAATTTTGCATTCAAATCACGTGCGAACTCGGAGTACCTACATACTATAAAATAGGTAGAGCAATATATAATAAATTATGAAACAGATAAAAGCTAAATCAGTTTTTATCTTCTTTGGAACTAGATGATTTATTTTTAGTAGTGGCAGTTTATATAAATTCCGTTCAAATATCACTATGAATTAGGTACGAAAATGTTTGTGATAGAGCAACAACATGCTGTATAATTCGCACAACGGAATTTAAAACAAATTCACTTCTTATTTAAATCTGCGCACACTGATAAGTTCACTATATTAACTTTTTTTGTAGGTTTATTCGCAATCTGGTTACGAAAAAGGAAAAAATAACTTCTTCTACATTATTTATAGGTTACGAAGTTTGGTTACGCATATGCAAATACGGGCATGAACATCGTTCATATGTGAACTTCAAAGCTTCCTCCGCTACTCTGCCGTATTTCCCTATCAACGATGATTTAGTAAATTCCCTCTCGAATCGCATCATCGCTAAACCCCCTGTCTGTGTTTATCAAAACACTTAACGATTTAATATGTTCGCTGAACCCCACCCTCATCGGATCAGCGTACATGTGCAAACGTTCGCTTAGATTACTGTTATTTTGACGAGATAATATTCATAATGGTAGTGATATCGCGTTTATTATTGGTTTTTATTAAAAGTTGACCCTGTCTACACAGTCGGAATGAGAGTTATAAAAAAGGTTTGTGATCTAACAGCTCATTCACATGTTAGCAAAGTTATCGCAAGCCTTAGTATCGTAGAGGCTATAAGTAACAGAACAATTTTTTGTGATGTATACCTTAGTCGGAAACTGATGACTCAAAATGACATACAAAAACGTGCCCGCGCGGGCGCTTTCGAATGTGGGAGTTGAGGTTGATCATTTTGTGTATACGCGCGATTCAATTTCTTTTGTAGTTATTAATTTTTTTCCTTTCTAAAATAAATAAAACTGGCGGATAATTTATTCGCCGCAAATACATATTTATATTAACTTATAAAAAGCTCTTTGACTCACTGATATTTTTTTAGCATTTGGGAATATAAACATATTTATCAAATGCTCGCAAAATACCATTAAATAGCAGTTGGTTTTATCATGGGGTCATACGGAATGCCTTTGGATTTGCGGCAAACTTATTTTCCGTTAGTACTTATATAAATAAACGAAACGGCTCTGTCGGAAGACCAGCGTTGGTTGTACACACATACGTATACAACTAACCCATGCTGAGACAGGGACCGTTTTGTGACTCTAGCAAACTGTTTTCTTTTTTATGTTCATTTCTTTATAATTGTATGTGTCTGAGTTACAAATAAACGTTTCTATTCTATTCTATTCTATTCTAAATACAAAAACACCAAAAAATATAAACTTGCCTAAACTCGAAACGAAGAACCTTAGTAAACCAGTCACCAAACGTTATAATTAACAAATAAGTGTTCAGTAAACGGTAGTCTTTATGGAAAGTCTAAGCAACTACGTTGTAACTGTCGGTACAAGTAGATAAATACATAAGTACTAGTAGTAATATTCTATTATTTTAGGTGCCTCACTGGTTCATTTAACTTTAGTCTGTGCTCTTTTGCCCGAAAACTCAATTTTATAAAAACTTTATTCATTGTTGAATCTGGATTATTCCAAAAATCCCCATCATTTGAATTCAATCAAAAATCGCTCGTTGAATGCAGGATAATGAATTTGCAAGGCCCGCAAAAATTTTCCCTGTGACATTTTTCAGTAATGATCGTTTTGTCGCCTCTATTCTATTTCACGGCTCGCAAAACTTCAGAGATCGTTAAACCAACGCATAAACGCCTATCTGATATAATGTTCTGCTCTAGTTTTTATGGTCAGTTTAGGAGCTATTTCCAGCAGTGCAGTGAACTACGAAAATTACTGAGAAATGATAACGCTCATAAACGCGTCCGACACTTTTTATAAAATTGACCCTATCGACCGAGGTATCTGTCAAAACAGAAGTCACAAAATCTTAACAAGACTCGGCACAATTGAGTTTAACCCACAGACATGATACTACTGTTTAACCAGACGCGCCATTTAAAACGTTACCTCTAGTAGGTACCGTAAACTTCTTTTAAATGGCGCGTCTGGTTAAACAACTTGTTTAAGACTTTTATGTAGTCGGGTTTTAGTTTTTAACTATACTTTTTTTATTGTCATGATATTACTAGTTCCCGAGGTACTCGAGTTTTCTATGGAAAAACTTAAATATTTATTTTATCTTATGCAATAAAAGGTAGCCTATTTTTTATTCCTGGTAGCCATCAGTCGTTGGTCTGAAGAGGTAACAAACATCCAATCATCCAAAATTTCTCATTTATAATATTAGTGGGATTTTAGTTTTACCTACACCTCAATTGAGGCAATTTATTTAACTTATTTAGCTGTTACATAAAGCTGGCAGAATAAGTTTGTACCTTACCTACACGTAGTAAATCACCAGGACTTTCTTTGATTTTTATCGGTGTGGATTTTCTAGTTGTAAGAGTCGTAAGAGGGGAACTTCTAATAAGAAAACTTCTAATAGATCGTTTATAACTCCGATCTACACGGTTTCAAGCTAATGAGGTACGTGCTACTAATCTGTGCAATGTGCATTTGCTTGTTTGTTTCTGTAGTTGTATGACTTAAGTTTCGGAATAAAGTTGTCTGACATAAGTTTGGTGGCCACCGCGTTCTTTTTTGGTGGTGGTTTTATCTTCGCGATAATAGTTTATTTGTAAAGAATTCTAAAAGTGTTATGTACAACACCAATGTTTTTTAGTAGGTTATGTTATCAATCCAAGAACTCTGCATCAAACAGCATCCGTCTTAGTCCAGACTCGCATCCTCAAAATCCTTCGGACACATCTCCAGGCGGGACGGTGACTCTATAAACCATCTCGTCGTTCAGGGCAGAGTGGAGGGCACTAGACTGCGCGGACGATGATCTATGCGATGGACCAACCAAATTAAATCCGCAGTGGGTACATGAGTGCAGAAAAATCAAAAATAGAGATAGATGGCGAGATACCGAGAGGCAAATCACAACAGCGACACAACACAACAAAATGAATATAATGACGACCGCTATAACAAAAGTTTTACGCAGAAGAAGAGGTTATTTTAATTTAATGATATTATAAGCTGGAGAAGCCACTGGCTCCTGAAACACAGTTTTAAACTAGTTCAGGAGCCTATGGACTCACTACTGTCTGTGAAACAATAATATGTCAATAAAACAATTTTTACTTTACTTTACTTTATCAGTGAATTTCTTTAGTAGCTACCCAATGATAGTGAACGTATAGGCTATTTGAATCTTTGTACCTACATACTTAACTATAATGTAGTCTACACACTAAAGTCGGCGTCATAGACCAAGCAGCCGGGCTTTGCATGAATATTGTACCCACCTACAGTGTTTTGTCAACTAATCGGTGGCCCGCCGACTCTTGTGTATAAAATCCATTAGGTATTTAGACTATTTAACCATGTTAGGTTTGAAGCTAATCTCACTCCATTTTTTTGACATCAGTTAATATTTTGCTATAAGCAATAAGGCCGCCCATTGTGGAAGTGTTTGTGTTTTGATCAGTGTTTGTGTTTTCCTGTTTTGTTTTTCTCTTGGTGTGCAATAAAGAGTATTTCTATTCTATTCTTTTCTATTTTGCTATCTATACTTACCGCAGTTTAATATTGCTTGACTACAGGTGTAAAAACCCCTGGTCTTACCAACATCTTAGACTAAGTGACGAAGTAAAGATATGTATGTAGATCAGAAAGGTGTAGTCTAGAATATATGGAATATTCTAGGCAAAGAACTATACCACGGGAAAAAGCGAATTTTTCTTTGCCTCCATAAATTAAATAGCAGCCAGATATGCACCCGAGTCCGCGATCACACCCACCGGCATCCACGCCACAGCACAACACTGCAAGGCGGCGTCTGCTGGATATTCTTTGTTTGCATTATCTCAATTAAGTCTACGTTTTGTATACGATTCCTGTTTGCAGAGCAGCACTTTCGGAACTCTTGTTTGGATGTTGTTCCAAGTTTATTTGGTTTGGATTATTCAGTTATTTCAGCTTGCTCTTTTGTTTAGGTAGGTATCTTTTTCAGACTAGGGTGAAACTTTCCAAAAAAAATTTACAATGGGGCACATTACACTTATGCGGCGACTATCACTACTTTACCACATCAAAATGTAAAATATTAAGAAAGAAAAATATAAAGTATTTTAAGAATTTTCTACAGAAAGGTCTTTCACAAAGAATTGTGGTTCTTTCAAGTACTTCATGGATCTAGCTCCACATTTTAAGGCAACTGTACGTGACAAGAATTCCACATAATTCATTGTTCGACTACTTTCTTGATAAGTACTTTTTGTGCGAATTCACTTTTTTGTGTAACAAAATTCAAGGGAAATAAAAAGATACAACGAAGCTAGCCTTCCGTTTGTTGATTAAGTGAGTTGTGTAGCAACAAATGCTTTGTTGTGGGAAGAGGGATAGTTCGTGAAAAAGTTGCATCTGTTTTGCTAATTTACGTCTGGCTATTTAAAGTTTTCTGCCAACTTTTGGATTGAGAAGGGTCGATAGAAGTATAATATAAATGGTTAGAGTGAAATATACACAAAGTAAAAGCACACAAAAATGGTTTTAAAACAAAATGCAATAAAATATGCCCATTTTATCATTATTTATTCTTTATTTTATGAAAAAATTCCATCTTATATTTACATATTATGCGTCTATCACATTAAACAAATACAAGAGTTTTATATCCAGACTTAAAAACCTACATACCCTCGTAGAATAAATTCAATTACATTGAACAAATACCAGAAAGATTGAATATAAATGCGAATATTGCACTTTTCATCGTGAAAACGTTCCAGGAACATTTAAAACGGGATGAGTTCTTGCAGTGGACTCTGTCGGCAATCGGCAGCTAATCTTTGTTTGATTTCAATTAGCACTTACTACTGTCCACTTTTTTTTACCTTTGAAATACTGCTACAGTGCTATGGTAAGTTGAAAACTGATTCAAAAATTGTGTAGGTTAAAGCCTTGTAAATTTTCTGTAATATTTGACGTTTCTTTTCATTTTTGTCATTTCCTGTCATCTTTGACGTTTACTGTTTTTTCTGATTTCTGACATTCGTTATTATTTTTCGACTTATTTTACATGTTGATGCTGTCATTTTAGACATTTGTTATCACTTTGATATTCGCCGAATTTACTTAACTGACATTTTTGAAATAATAATATATTTTTGCTGCACAGGACAACCGCACAAGACAACTGGGAATAAGCGATAAAGTTCATTATAATTTTAGGGTAAATGTAGGCATCAACGATAAAATATCTCTATATTGACAGTTATGTTAACTGCTAAACTACTGAACAGATTCCAATGAAACTAAAATCATGTAGAAAAAATATTTTTTCATGTAGAAGTTTGATTAGATTTTCATGTCGAGTTATTTTTGTATTTAAATACAATAATAGTATGAATAACCCTGTTACTCTCATGGAAACCTCTAGTTACTATATTTATATATTTTGTGGACATTTATGTCCTAAGATAATTTGCTTGCGGTGTGAATAATTCTTGTTTATGGAGAAAATAAAAGAAAGCAAATATAAGAGAATAGTGAAGACAGGTAGAATAGTTTAGCGTCGTATGGTTATGTTATGAGGAGGGAAGCGTGTCATGTTACGAGAGTGTTAGATAATATAAATATTACAAAAAACAAAAATTTATATAAACAAAAAAATTATGATACCATAAATTTTATAAAAATATTCACATAAAATTTATATTATCTAACACTCTCGTAACTTGACACTCGTCCCTTTTCATAGCATGAACATATCACGCTAAACATGTGGATGAATATAGGAGTAGAGGTATGCCTTAGAAAAGATGGATGGACTATGTGAAAGCATTAGTAAAAATGTGATGACGACTGATCGAAGCGAATGGAAGAAGAAAACTTGTTGTGTCGACCCCACCCAAGTGGGAAAAGGGCAAGAGAATAATGAATGAAGAGAACAGAACTATTCTGCTGATGTCGAGGACGCAAATACCACCTATGTACTGACTATTTGCAGGCAACACGACCGACAAATCGAGAAATCATATATCTCCTGGATTCAAAGTGGATGGCTGATTTATATGCATAAGGGGGCAAAACGTGAATATTGTTAAATATTCTAGGTATAATCAATTCAGTACAAGTAAATTAGTGCGTATGTAGGTAGTTAAATTATGAATATTCTACAATCAACCTCTAGACAAATATCACGCAGTCTTGGGACGGTTACCAACCGTATTTTGTCAAGGAGCTTATGTCAATTTTATTATGTAATCCATAATTTTTAAATCCTGCACACATTTTGTATTTCTATTTTCGGAATCAGAGTTCTACTATGATTTCCTTGGCAAGAAAAGTAAAATGAAAAGTATGATGGCATTGGTTTTCTTCTACTTTCATCTATAAAATTTCAATATTTTTTCTTTAGACTTCATTATGTTTGATTTATTGGGTTATTAATGTTATTATAGTGCTATTATTGTTTGTTTAATTTATATTTTCAGGTATGTAAATATAAATACGAAGGGGGTTCTATGTTGGCTGAATGTATGTTTTTTAATGTATGATCGTGGATTTCTCCGTCATTGATGGAACGATATTGAAAATTATTTTACGATTATATGGAAAGGGATCCTTGGTCCCATAAAATATGGTCAGAGGGCTTAGTATTTTCCCTTAAAAAAACAAAAGTTAAAGCAGTGTAATACCACTATTGAAGTTGGTTTTTAGTTTTTTCTAAACTATCAAATTATATTTATATAATTTGATAGTTGTATATAGGTGTATATAGTATATAGTTGTATATAGTATATATAGGTGTTCATAAATTTTTGTTGTTTACGTTACAGATAAATCTTTACTAGATAAAGTTAAATATACACAGTAGCTACATCTGTTATTAATATTTAGACTAGAATAATTTTATAGAGTAAGTACTGTTTGTACTTCTCTGTGGTCTAAGTAATGAACGCACCAAATAGCTCGGTACATAACGTAGTCAATTCATCACCGGTTCCTGCGGTATTTGTACAGAAGGGTCCGCAAATTGATAGGCGATCTGCATATTCGCATATCTCAGTGATGATATTCAAACAATCTCTACCACGATGGGTAGAGGCAGTAACATCATAAAATCATTGAGCTCTGTTTGCTTGTGGTAAGTAATTAGATTTTTTTAATTACCTACTTGAATAAAGTATAAAAAAATATTTATTCTACACTAAATTAATATGACATGTGTCATTATAATAATTTTTTGAAGCATTGGATGTTTAAGTATTATATTTACTTACGTCCTAAATAATTAATTTATACCTTCTTTAAATTATTTTTAATGTAAATTATATTGAGTCTTTTTGAAAATAAATTTCTTAAAGCCGAAACCGATTTGAGTGTAATGTTGGTACTACCAATACTAAGCTATTTTTTCTTTACTTTGGGCAGGTACTTACACCTGCCCAAAGTAAAGAAAAAATAGCTTTTCTTAAACGAAACATCATCAATGTTCTAAAAATGTCATTAAAAACTTACAGGGACCATTTTGGCCCCTTACGGTTATAAGGGGTTATTAATGTGTCAACATTATTTGTATCTGTTTTTTATGTTTCTTGTACCTACCTATTATTGTAATGTGTCGTGTGGTAAAATTTTTTTTGAGGTCTTTTTTTTATATAGTATATAGACCTTCGTTTGACCACAATCTCACCTGATAGAAAGTGATGATGTGGCCGATGTGGTATCACGAAGGTCTAGAAGATACCTGTTCACTCTTGTCTTGAAGAGACCCAGATTGTAATTCACCAGAAAAACTGAAGCAGGCAGCGTGTTTCATTCCTTAGCGGTGCGAATGATGAAGGTGGACGAAAACCGCTTTGTACGAGGATGGTATATCCACCTAATAAGGATGGTATTGTGCCATCCGTCTGCTTGCCCTGGAGTCGAAGGGTCTTGAAGTTCCTGGGAGCATTCTCCGAAATGTATCCTATTCTATAAAACATCGAGAGACAAGCAACCTTGTGGCGGTAATTGAGACTTTGGATCTTAGTCTCTCCAAGGTACTTGCTCGTCTATGAGTCTGAAGGTTCTTCGTTCTATCCAGTCTAAGGCTGCAAGCTGGTATTTGGCCGAGTCATCCCAAACATGGCAGCAATACTCTAAACCGACAGCAGCCGTCAACGACTACCCGAATAGATCTTTCCCTCAGAAAGTGACAGAGCCAGTTACAGAAGAGGGCTGGAAGTCCGTATGCTGAAAGCTTGCCAATAAGGCTGTCGTGTCAGACCCTATCGAAGGCTTTCGAGACATCTAGTGAAACCGCTATGGCTTCACCGTGATTCTCGATAGCCTCGCTCCAAATGTGAGTAGCATACACAAGAAGATCTCCTGTAGATCGTTTTCGGCGAAAGCCGTACTGACGGTCACTAAGGAGGTCGTTGTCTTCGAGGTATGCCAAAAGCTTACCATTCAGGACACGCTCCATGCATTTACATTAAGGATGGGAGTTATTGGATATTTTATTATCGGTTATTAGTTGGGTATTTTGTTTTAATACCGCTAGTACCAACTGGTACCCAATAACGTTACAATACTCTATACCTGATTTCTACTCAATATATTTCTAACCGATTTGGTTAGAAATACCAAATACTTGTTGCAGCTACATAACTTTACGGGTGAACGGTCCGCTAGTACCCAGAAGATGCGTAGATGATAGTTAGGTAAGTATAGATATTGAAGCGTTGGGTAGTTATGGCTCACGGTCGGTAAGGCGCGATGCTCGCTTTGCACAGTTATTCCCTAGCGGTATGCGGATTTTACAATAGCGTTAGATATTTTAGGACCATGCCAACAGGTACGGAGTTAGTTATTGAATACCGGACTCATCTCTAATTTACATAGCAGGGAGGTGACTCAGATGGGGCGATAGTTCGTAGGGTCAGCTCGACTACCTTTCTTGGGCACAGGCTGCACATTAGCAAGCTTCCATGACTTGGGGACTTTACCAGATTTCAAGGACAGGCGAAAGAGTCGCGTAAGAACGGGAGACAACTCAGGAGCACAGGACTTCAGTACCACAGCCGAGATTCCATCCGGGCCACTAGCCTTATTCACGTCGAGACCACGCAACGTTTTGAACACTTCTTTCTGATGTATGCAGATGTCAGGCATATTTGTGCTACATCGAGGAAGGGTAGGTGGAGTAACGTTTGTAGGCTCAAGACGTGAAGCTTCTGCCAATTGAGTGACAAATAAATTTGCTTTCTCATTCGCAGTGTTGGCCAGCGATCCATCCGGTTTCAGCAATGGGGGAAGTGAAGGACGGCTAAAGTTAGCCTCAACGGATTTAGCTAATGACCAGAAAGCTTTACTGCCTGTAGGGAATGAGGCAAGTCTAGCTCCCGGTCGGCCTATCCGGTCAAAACGAGCTTTACTTAGCGTCTTCTTCAAGGACTTAGCGGCTTTGTTGTAGGCGGTCTTCCTTTGTGATGTGTCTGAGGCTTTGCTGTTCCGAGCGTCGACTCACGCGAAATAAGCCATGTGCTAAATGTGTTTCAGCGCAGCAGCACTAGCACACATGGAGTTAAGCCACGGTGGAGCCCTGTCAGAGGGTGAGGTATCAGTGTATGGAATAAAATACTCCATTGCACTTTTGATCACCCTCGTTACAGCATCGACACAGATGGTCGGATCACAAGAAGTGAAGCACGTTTGCCGCCAAGGATAAGAAGCGAAGAAATGATGCATCTTATTCCAATCTGCTGACTTTTATCGCCATAATCGTCTGCTACCCTTAAGGGTAGGATCTGGAGGCGAGTGTGACGATAATGACCTTACCAATGATCAGAGCTTCCTAAAGGAGGTAGCACAGACACTGAATTTCGGTCTGGGTCATTAGTCAACAGAAGGTCCAGGCAATTGGCGGTGTGGCTCTCAACGTCAGGAATCCTGGTCGCCTCGTCCACCAGCTAAGAGAGGTTTAATGACAAAGGAAGTTTTTGGGCCTCTCGACCAGCATGATCGGTGTTCTGGTACGGGAAGAGCCAGTCGCGGTGGTGAGCGTTAAAGTCTCCCAACAGTACCAGTTTGGCAGCAGGGTACCGTCGTTGAGCCACATCAGCCTTATTGCAGATGTAATCAAACAACCTGGTTGTCTCCTGATCTCCAGTATGTGACCGATAAAGACCAGCGTAGATAATTTTATCTAGGCCAGTATCCACCAAAATCCATGTAACTGAAAAACTGGGTTCCTCAAGATCACGAAGGCGTAGACAACAAATGTCATCCCGAGCATAAACACACCGGCTTTAGGTTTCAAATTATGCTCCAGGGTATACCCTGGGTATAAGAGGTATGAGAAATCGGTAGGCATTCGTATCTGCGTCTCCGTGAGAAACAATAAGTGGGGCTTTGCAGTCTCTAGGTGGTGGTGGACTGGGTCGATATTTGAGTGCAGTCCTCGGATGTTACAGAGGTGCACGTTAAGCGAGAGGACGTGCTTCTGCTGTGAGCACGACTTATTGCTTTTGACTTTTTCATGATGGAGAAAGTGAGTTAGGTGTGTGGGTGGACGGCAGTTGAGTGCGACACTGGTCAGAGAGCACAGTACTACCACAGCAGGTTCGTGCACCATTAGAGTGGCTGGACATGGAAACTGCGGGGACACCTGAACCACATTTGAGCCTTTACGCCCTTATTTCTAGAATTTTTCAATTCATAATTTATCTGTCTACCTACAGTTGGATTTTAGTCTAAATGGTTCTAAAAATATCTAAACTTGTTGATACAAGTTATTAATAACGAAGTATCCATAGCTACTGGATTAATCAACTAAAACAATGTGAACGCGCTCACCCCGTGGAATGCATAATGGCTACCCCACACCGACGTGTCAATGTATTGAATTTCAAAGATGATTAATGAGATTACTTGAATTCTCGGACCGAATCCGATTATTCGTTGTTTTGAAGAGCTTTGAACTGCTTTGAAGCTGGTCCAATAAATGGCTTTGAAATGAATGGAAACTATAATAATTTTGACCCAGTTTCAGGGAATTGTGGGTAGTTTCTAGAGACAAGTTTGCTTGTTAACGAAAGTGTTTGAATGATTTTCTTTCCATAACTTGGCAGACTGAAATGAGGCAAGCGGACATACTTAAGTGGCAACATTGTTGCCCACTCTAATAAAATTTTTAAATACATGTTTTAACGATTTATCAATTTATCAACCCACAAACGTCCACAACTGGCCTTGCTCTCCCTCATACGACGTCACAAATAGCGGTCCTAAGCCGCCTCCATCTCCATATTGACTCCCTGCAAAGCAAATAAGTAAATAGACGTATAATCTAGACTCTATTTATACACTTTATAAGTCTATTTGCTGTCTCTAGATTCTAGAGACATAAAGTAAAAAACGCTGCTCCTTATCGCAACAGAGCGGTAATATCTTCCTGGTTTTAGGAATTTCTGGATATAATATTTTGGTAGTAAATATCCCGATTTGTTTTTGAATGATTTTCTTTAGATTTAAATACCTATATGATTTCTATGTAAGCAAATACCTGCCTATCTTTATAATGGTGTGATACAAAAAAGGCCTTTATCCAGGTCTCCGTAAAAGTGGGCGGGTTTCCTACAGCAAATAGGTAACCATACAACATTATTACTGAGCCAGTCTTTTCTTGTAAAAACGCCACGTAAAAAAGTAACTACAAAAGAATATTATAATATTCGTGGTATTCCCACAAAGACTTATTTCATAACATTTTTCTGTACAAAAATCTTATTTCACACTGTTTGCACGCGGCCGTACATCTTGTCTGATTTCTCAGGAGCGTAGGAAAAATTTATGCTTAGTGTAAGGTCTGCTACTCACAGGTCACATTAGGCACACAATAATGTCGTGCAACTGCAAACAGAGTGGGAGTCTTGTATGTTCCTGGCTTAATTTGGTGAAACAAGAAAGCTACATTTAGTAAAAGAAACTTAACTATTTGGACATATAAACTTAGGTTTAATGAAATGCAATCTTAATGCGGAGCAAAACAAAATTCTCTAGACTAAAATATTTCTGTAGCAGGCTACACAAAACCAAACCGCATTTTCCTTAATTAATTATAAATTTTAATAATCCCTAAAATATAATTTATTCACTGTTTACCACCATTTGTTATACATACCACCTATAAAGAAGACATCATAAAAACAAAAATCTCCTAGTTCAGCCTCAGGAGTGCCATCATTCCACATTCGTTGTAGAAAGGCCCAGAAAGTTGTGGTTGAAGGGTCCAAAGTACCTATGCTAATGTAGAATTCCGTCAGTGCCGATCATAAAGTTTTCGAAAATGTGTAATTTACCCCAGCCTCCCCTCTGCCGTGGGTTCCCAAAAGTGTAAAATCGTGTAGAATGACCGAGAGAATCTAAAAGGGGAATGTGTCCCACATGTCTGACTAGCCTCGGGCAATGCTGCTTTTTACCCCTTACCTGCAACGATGTGGGCTTAATTGGCCTATCATTTAAGGCTTCACTGGAAACTTTTATTGAATAAATGATCATGATAACATAAAAGTATTAACAGTGTCAATAATAAATTATTTTCTGGATAGGCCATCGGAAAATCGCTCTTCAAATAAAATTCCCCGTAATAGTCGGGCTCTGTCCTCGAAGTTCATATTTCATACCGGACGGGGAATGCCAGGCACGCGACGACCACGGCTGATATGGTCACCGTAGGTACAAGACTAGCTTCATTATTATTTTATGAAATATCTACCTACCTACCGGGAATATCGAACTTTGCGAGCCAGACGCCGACGCCGGCGATAAAACAAGACCAAGTTTCAAAATATTTCGCGTACAGACGTTACCTCTCCTGTCCATTCCAGTAAAAGTTTAATTACGCCACGAAACTTCTTCAAATAGTTCATCGAATATGTACCACGTTGTCTGCCTACATATATCTACTTGTGGTAAGCAGACGCTTTGTAATTCAAAACCACTAATGCATTAATGTCTATAGAGCATTTCCATAAGTGTGAAAAAGTGCGGCTCTGTGTGGAGGTGCGAACTCAGTCTCATATTACTGATAGACAAAACGATCCGACAGCTTCAACAAGCCAAGCCTCAAAACACAACTGCCATTTCACCGTGACCCATTTTAGCGTTTAATGCGATGGTATACGGTTTCCTTTCTAATATGTAGGTTACTAAAGATGTGCCGTACTATTTTTTATGCGAATGATATCCTCGAAGACTCAGAATAGACAAAAAGTCGCCCTGTTCAGAAGTCAGCCTTTGAATTCGAACTTTATTGTATGGACATAAGGTTTTTTTGAAACCGGTTCTAATTTGGCTTTCAATAGGAAATGTCATCGGTATAGGACAAGGCGCAAGTGAACGCGTCAAAGTGTAAAATGAGGGGTTTCTCGCAGTGTCAGGGAAAGTCATGAGGAATGGATGGAAATTGCGAGCATTTTTTGGTATCTCTCGCTGTTAATAGGATCGACGTGAATAAATGAAATTTTCCCAGATTTTTCCAAGCAGCCGTTATGCCGTATCATGGCCTTTTAAAGCTGTGATCATTGGGACGGATGTTTTCAAAAGGTCAGTATGGCAGGTGCTTATTATTTTTATGCTACTTCGTTGTAGAATAATCGTTATAATTTTAAACCTACTTTTTGTACCTACTAGCTTTTGTTCTCGCTTTCGCATTATTTTTTCCGGGATAAAAAGTAGCCTATATTTTAATTCAGGTCTAGAAGACTACATCTGTGTAAAATTCAGCTTGATCCGTTCAGAAATGGTTAGTATTGTTATGACGGTTATTTCAATTCTACAGTCTGTATATGAAGTTTCACAACACCTAATTAAGGGAGTGCTCTCTTGCGACCACCAGCCATTTCCTGTATTCTTTTGCAGCGGGTACACTACATATTCATGAAATGAAACAAAGTGCTGCCGTGCTTCCCAAAGTTTACAAAATGAATTAGTTTTAAAAACAGAACAGTTTTTAAAAGTATGTTTTAAATAAAGAATCTTTTCATAGTTTTCAATCACTTATACGTCCTTCATTGTAGACTGTATTAGATCAGCAAAGAGTTTGGTATCTACATATATCCAGATATAACCTCATAGGAACATGTTTGTAGTTTTAGAAAATTATTTGAACAAGGAAGAGCATAGACAAAATCAGTAAGGATTGTCCGTCCATCCAGCTCACAACACGGTGGGTAAATCAAAGACAACAATGGATGTGTCGGATTGTCTGTCTGTAGCACTTCGCGCCACTTTCGCTACTTTGTGGATTGTGGAGAGATGCCTCCGAGCCAGCTCGCGAAATTAGACCGTACTACCTGCAAAAAAGCTAGTGGTAAGAATTAGTTAATATTATTTTTTAAAGCTACTTTTTAAAGCTGTTGGTGATTGTGATGATTTTATACAGAATATAATTTGTTGTGCGCAACATAAACCTCTTAATTTAGCACCAGACCAACTAGAAAGTTTCAGTAAAGTTAATAATTTGATCAATTATGGGGGAGAGTGCAAAATGTATTCAGCAATGCCTTTGGAGTTCGTGTTCAAATACACAAATGCATTTTCTAAGAAGCTCTATAAGAAAGATAGCTAAGATACATCAAAAAAGTTCATTTTCTATTAAGTTTTAATTAAAATCGAAGGTTCCATCCAACCAGCCAAATGAGCTTTAGCCACCTACTTAATTTGACAAAAAGACATGATTTTTACCATCATTAACAGCAACATAAGTAGTTCCAAGCGCAGCAATTGGATTATAATCCTCCAACTAATTGGATTAAATGAGAACCTAATAGATGATTTCATGCTCAGCGAGTCCAATTTTTCTGCAATCGGTATTTGCTAACCAGACCATTAAAAGCTGGGGTGTGAAAATTCGCTGCTTATTTCCCCCGTACGTTGCTATGAATCTATAGATATGTAGATACTTAGATGTAGGTACGCTACCAACTTAGGTATTGCCAGTATTGTACTAAATGAACATCGCATACCTGTGCGTTGAACTCTTATTGGTCTGGGCTTTTATTACCTTTGTGTTTACATGGAGAATTTTCATAAGTTGCTATTACATCTACTATTTTAATTAAAGGGGTGCACTCTGTAATTAATAATTCGTTAAATGAATGGCCTTATTTGTCAGAATTAAAAATGATTGCTTAACCTCTCATTGCCACTCACAGTGAATGCATTAAGGATTACTGTACTGTACGTCCTCCATATGCTCCATATTTAGGTTACAAATTACGCCTATTTTCTATGCGGAACGCCAGCGCAGCGTCTATTGTTTGATGTTAGACCAATTCTACAAGATGACAGTATTTATGGAAAATCAGCTATGTAGAGTTCTTGTTCAATCGCCGGAGCATGAATTACTAGAAATTCATAGAAACCATGTAGAAACGGTCTCGAGTTCATGTGGCCAGAGGCCTTAGCGTTGTGTCTGTGTTTCAAAATCCAATTTTCAACCGATAGCACAAGTGAGACAAATAGATAGCCTACTCCGTTACATTTATTTCGTTCTTACCATTTATTGCAACTTTAGTTTACCTCGATAAGTTTATCCATTTGTGGTCAGCGAGCAAGCATTCTCCTAGCTTCCATGTGCTAAGGTACTTAAATGGTAAATATTTGAAGTAAATTGTTAGTTCTTTGAGTAAATCAAAATCAGAAATAAAATAAAATTCATAAACAATTTCTAAAACTATTCCTGTCCAACGTTTTTGTTACTCGTATCGTATCGTGCACAAGCCGTCGATTTCGTGGCGCAGTAGGTTAGCGCAGTCTCGAATTGAGGGAAAGATCGCGGGTTCAAGTCCCGCCGAAATCGTATATTACTATCCACTCAGTCAACATAAGAGGGCCTAACTATACACGGATTAAGGTAGACCCTCTCTTAATCACCATCCTTTCCTTCTCTTTTCTTTTGATCTCGATTCTTCGATCTCTTCATATCAGAAAGGATTTATCAATATCAGTAACAGAATCCTTCTCCTTCTAATATTATAAATGTGAAAGTTAATATGGATGGATGTATAGATGTATGGATATTTGTTACTCTTTCACGCAAAAACTACTGAACCGATTGGGCTGAAATTTGTTATGGGTTTAGTTTGGGACCTGGATTAACATATAGGCTATTTTTTATCCCGATAAAACGTGGGCGAAGGTGCGGGTAGCGGCTAGTTAAAATAAGTCTAGATAGTTTAATAAACAACTATCATATAATCAGTAGACTCTTACTGCGCCCATCAAGCATGTCCCATTATCGTCCATTCTTTTTGATTGCGTCGTTTTAATTGAAAACTGAAAACGAAAAGCAACGGAGGACCGTCGAGAGAGACTGAAGCAAATTAAAATGCAAAAATATTAGGAGTGCTTCATGTTTTCCGACATTATCTACGTTTTCTACGGTGTTCTACGTTATTTTACGCCTGCCGTGCCGTTATCTGGTCGTTTGCGAGTTGGCAGTATTGGTGGACAAACAGTGCCAAAGATGCATTTCTGAATCGCTAAATGTCTGGTGGTTTCCTTATTGTTTAAATATGTTTTAGCAAATGCTTTGTTTTTTATGCATTTATTTTATGTTGTACCATCTAAAGGTGTTGACTGACCGGCGTTACAGGGTGTAATGTAACGTAACACAGCGAGCGTTCGTGCAGTCAGTACGCTCGCAACGAATAACGAGACGGATTTTAACGCGTTTTTACGATTTTAACGGCGTAACGTATCATGCTCGCTGCAAATACGTTTAGTATATAAAGCCGGGTTTAGTACAGTATCATCTGCAAACCACTGCAACCAGAGCAGGCGAAAGTCCGCAGGTGGTGCGATCCCCGCTTCGCGAATTTTTTTTGTAAGATCTGCAGATATTGGATTTGGTTGTCTTAAGTGTATCTATGAATAATAAAAAACTATGATAGATATACAAATATGAATAATGTATTGAAGAGGTAAAGCTCGTGAGTTTATGAGGTTGTAGGGGGTAATCACTGGATCTTCTGAACTGATTTTGGAAATTCTTTTACCAATAGAAAGTCACGTTATTTTTGAGTGTCATACTCATAAGCCGTAAAATGAAAATACTTTTTCGTGGTAGTCACTCATAATTTTATCACAAGTAAAAATGTTTACCAACGAAGTGGGCACGGATCAGCTAGTCATCAAATAAAGTTCCGCAAAGTCGTATGACATATTGATACGAAGACTAAAATATACCTATCTCCATCTTCAGGTGAATTTCGATGACCTATCTTACTTTAAATCTCTTATCTATGATTAGGTCTTGGAAACTACATAACATTCAATATTTTACCCACCTTAATCCCAAGTCGATATTTATGTTTTCCTCATTACATAAAATAGAGTAAGTACCTATATCTAGCTAAATTGGCTTAGAGCTTCCCAATCGGGTCACCATAGATTACAAGATACTTGACAATACCAACCTAAATAAGGTCGTATTCCTTTCTTAACCGTGATCTTAAGATTTTTTGGGAAGCTATACAAATTTTATTATCAGAATGTTCTGACTTTCTAAATTTATATTTGGTTCAGGGAACAAATGACCTACCTACCTACCTACCTATTATAGTATATTATATAAATTAATATATTAATCGAAGTTAAGGTTTTTTATTTATGGACCCTTAACCTACTTATATAAAGCCGAAAGTTTTGGAAATGTGAATTTTATTTTGTTACCTATGATCTCCAAAACTACTGAACAGATCAAGATGTAATTTGGCGTACATTTAGAACAAAGCCTAACTTAGATAAGAGGATAACTACTTATTACACCGCAAATATGCGTGCCAAGTCGCGGACAGAAGCTACTCTTACATTAATTAAAATTTTTGTGTGAACAGAAAATGATTTAATAAAAGCAGAGTTCCGTTGGGGACGTGATATTCCTTTCGTCCCACAATTAATCCAATTAATCATATTCGTTTAAATAATTACTATAATCCTTCTGTTGAGCAAAAGCCACCCCCTAACCTTTCCATGCATCATGATACAAGAAAATATCTACAAACAAAAACTTTTTAGCTTTAGTCTAGGAGCTTTGTTCTTTTCCCCATCAAACTGGTGTTTACTACTTTGAACGTGCCAATTCCCCGACTGAGCACAGAGACCTCTCTCGCTTCGCTCGCCCTATCAATAATGCTACATGTGTTCCGTATCTCCGATATTATAATCTAGTTACTGGTCAGCTCGGCTGCCGATATCCGTGAGATCCGTCTTAGCTTAATTATAAAGTTATTATTTTACATTTTGGGTTAACGGTGTGGTTTTCGTTTAGAATTTGTACAAAACTTAATGTTTAGGTATGTAAAATTGCGATAATTATTCATATATAATGATATCGCAATTTATCATATATATGATATCGCAATTTTATATAGCTAAGGTAGGTAAAATAAATAACTTTAATATAACAGCAGAACAATTTTTTATAGTGATTTTTAATTTGTTTTCGTTTTGTTTACTTCTAATTATTTTGGTAAAAGGTTGATTTTCTCTCGCTCTCTTTCTCTTACTAGGTTAAGTAAAACCATTTACCTATAAAGTTAGGCACAAACATAGTTTAATAATAGACATCAACATTTTTGTTAAAAAAATAGAAAACTAAACAATACCAATCTGCCGTTTGTAGAGTGTGTTCAAAAACCACTTTGTTGCCGGCAGCAAGTTGAATATTTCTTTGTACAGGGTGTACAAAGGCACGTCCATTCCATGCGTCTCCTCCAAGGTGCAGGCATGCATAAAGGTAGAACAAACCTTTATGCGAACCCGGATTTAATGAATCTCTGCAGTAAATTGTGTTAATTTTAAAGAAATTTGCAGTGGCGGCGGTTTACTAAGCCGAAACTCCCTAATACAGCTTGGGAATGCGTTTTGTCTCAATTTGAGGGATTAAAAGCGAAGTGATCATTGCTTTTCCCGCAAGATTAAAACCGGATTTAGACATTGATAGAGCAGTTCTGAGGATCCCTATGTATTAAATAGGAAAAAATAGTAAAGGAATTTCCAGGTATAATTTAATTTGAAAAATTTCCAGTACCTAATTGAACACATTATATTTTTGAGTAAAAATAACTAATTTGAATAAAATACATGCCTATGTATGATGTTATTTATATGCAAAATTTTAGACTGGAGGACTCTTCCCTTACAAAATTCTACAACATACATACATAGGCCATGCCAGATTGGATCAGGAAAAGGCCACCATGATGATGATGATGATATGTACATAAAATATAATACTTTGCGAAAAGTAGTATAAATTCCAATTTAAGCTACTTGACGACACAAAAACGCATTTAAAATACAAAAGATGAAGAACCAACCCAACTCGTAAAGTCGAAAAATTAAATTTCTTATCTCATAAATTCTCGGTTTAGATGATGACAAAATAACAAGACCAAAGAAACAGCGAAGCTCAGAACGAAGTAATTAATATAAGAGTAGACCATTGTCTTAGTCTCGCCGCCTATAATTTTGATAATAGCCTAGAAAATATTCTTTTGTCTCGAACAGACTATCTGGTTGTAAGTCGTTCGATTATTTGCAAGGAAGTGGGATGGATATTCCGACTTTAAAGGACTTCCACCTCCTTTTTTTGAACGCTGTTGAATACTTGCCGTTGATTATTTGATTTCTTCTACCGTAGCAAGTAAGGTTAGGTAGACAAAGCACAGCGATATGCTGTGCTGTGCAATCGCTGAGTTTTGTCTTGTCTAATCTGTCTTTTGCGTGGGCTAATGCTTTGTCTCAGAGTAACAAAAGATTAGTTCACGATTACGCAGTCAATTTTTTTATAAGCCTTTGCGATATTTTATGTACCTACATTACAGGTCGAAAAGAATTCCTTTCGGTACGTTTATTGATAACACTGATGTTATTATTCTCTCGTATGTTACCAAAATGACGAAAATCGAACAGGTTACTCAGGCAGGTTATTTAGTTCTCGCAAACGTAACATACAATGTTATATTACGAATACCAAAGAAGAACAGTTTCTCCTTCGAGCATTAGCGGTTGACACTGCATCGCTACGTACATATATATTTGCTACTCTGTTGCTTCAAAAAGTCGAAGAGAACAGATTGGATGCTAAATCGGATGGTCTGTATCCCTCCAATACAGGAAGGCTTTCTCGCTATCGACGTCGTCGTAACTTTACGACGCCAATGAGTTGACAATGGAAGCCTTGCATTAAACTGTGGACGTTGGGATTAAATATCTTCGGATTATTGTTGCTTTGTTACTGTCTCTTCCTGAAGAGTACAAGAAAAATATCGTCTTTGTGCTTTTAATTATGGATTCTTCAGTTGAACAATGAAGTATCAAGCCGGATAATTATACTTTGCATCTAGAAGTTTTAAATAAACTGCTTTGTTTTTTCTAGAAAATAGTCAATGAAACGGAAAACTAAGTTTTTATCAGACCTTTTCCGAATAATCCAATATTTTTTCAGTGGTAAATCAATATTTGTGCTGGTTATAACAAAAAAAACAAGCTCAAATATTCCATTAATGTAAATAAATTTCATTATTTCAGAAACCAATTTGCTATATTACAAAAACGAGGAGCAGATTCAAAACATTTACAAAATTACTATCGTTTCAACAGTAACTTTCGCACCTCGCTAGTGGCGCGCTAACTATTGTTAATGACCCGACGAGGGCATAATTACATTTTTTTCACACCCCTAATAGTCATTCCACTAATTTAGGTTACGGAAAGAAATCACCCTGTAGTGGAAATTACGTTTCAAGTGCAGGAACTAAAATGTTAGCAGTGGTGGTGGTGGGTAGCTGGGATTTTAAAATGCATAATTTTTTTGATTTAGAACTTAAATGTTTATTATATTATATTACAAGCATTTACTAAAAAATGTAGTTGTTTTTATACCTTAATTTTTTTAAATTAGATTGCTAATTTCAATGGCCGATGGTTAATGCTCGAAATAAATAGGTTAATTGGAAATTTATGTCAACAGTTCTTCAGTGTTTGTTTGCCTTATAATTACCTACCTCATTCTCCATTCCCTTAGTCGCCAAGACCTATCTACACTAACACTAGACTGCACTGTAATTATAGTGAACTTCATAGAGAAAACCAGTAACGCTTTAGTGGCACTAACACCGAATAATTACTATAGCTTAGAGTGGAATCTTTGATGCACTAATCAGTTGACGACCAAGGAAGATAAGAACTTGAAAAAGCCGAATTTTATCCGGCAGTTTTGTATCAGGGAAATCTCATGCCGCATTTTCGGTAGGCACCGGACACGATAATGAGAATTTATGACGATTTTTAAGGGATTCTTGCAGAAAATAGTCCATAATATTTCTCTCGCTTCCAACAATCTGAGAAAGGTATTAAAAGATCTTGTAGTGAAAGGTGAAAATCACAAATGTTTTAGACGGTTATCCGTTGTTCACCAAATTCATACAAATATCAGCATAAGCTATTGTGATAAAACATGGCAGAAGTGTAGGGTATTGGCAAAATTTGAGGGAAACCAAACAAAAAGCTGGAGCGAGGACGGGCCGGCGATTTAGTGGATGGACGCTTTCTGCTCCATAAGTTAAGTCATGAGGATAGAACAACTAGCAGAGGAACGGCAGAATGGCTAAACATTGAGGAGATTAGCCAGCAAAAAATGAAGGTGGACTGAATAGATAGGTGGCCCTCAGTTAGCAGTCTCGATGCAAAAATATGCACCCCTCACCAGGAAAAACAAGTATTATCCGGCTTTTTGTCATCCCTCTATGATCGTCGCCACGCCCACCGTAGTAATTAGAATGTCTCTTGTACAGCACCTTCACGTGAAACTGTCTCGGAACTCAATTTTCCATCAAAGCCGTTGAAAGGTGGACCCAGTTTTTTAATTACGAAGCTACGAGAGGGATGGTCTCCCATTCACACTGAATAATGAGGGAAAAATTGACAGTTTGCCACCAACAGAATCGAAAAGAAATGGATCCACATTTTTGTATAAGAATACATATCTATTCATCCGGTCTATCGACATCTGTATTAACATATTTATAGCCTTTTTACGCCCATTATCCATCTGCATAGCCTCGTCGCGTCCCTCCAGGTCGCACCGCGACTAGGACTGGTCAGTGAATGCGTTATACTCGTAGTAACACTTTCATGGATTGACGCACATGTTTAGTCTATCTACACCGCCGAGCCGGAGCAGTGTATTCGTTAATTTCCAAACTAAATATTCACAAATATACAAGCTTCTCATCTATTCCATTTCATTGCTGGGTAAAATCCAACCTCAAATTTGGAGAATTAGGAATAGACTAATCCTTCTACTGTAATGAATTTTCTAAATTAATTTTCCGACACGTAGGTAAAGAACTTTCAATCTTAAATGAAAAACAAGAACAATTCAACCACAGGTAAGCAATTATTTCCCAAAGACTGCGGGGGAAAAATGTGTAGCTTGTATAGCAACCAAGAGCTATTACTTGCAGTTTAGCTTGTGCAAAGAAGCGAGATCGTTAAATGCCTACCACCATACTATTGATGTGTATATAATTTCGAGAAGACAGCTAAATTGAAGGTGTAGATTTTGGTTGATTACCATAATGCCCAATTAAATTCAGATTCTAAAAAAAAAATTGAATGAACTTTTACCAAAGGCCCCTCTGCATAAAAATAACTTTATTTTAAAACAATACTTTAATTAATACTAGTTAATAATACTTACTTAATAAATGATAATAATAATACGAGTAAATAATGAATCATCAGCAGCCCGTATACTGCTGAACATAGGCCCTATGTTCGCCGTATAGGGCCTATGTTAAGCAAATAATGACAATTGCTGGACAATCTAGAATAATAATCATAATATGAATGAAAAAACTACATAGTACTAAATAGGTACATTTCAATATTCGCAAAAAGAAATATGAAACAGAAAACTTAAACGTAGAAAAATAAATGCCAAACCCTTATAAGAGTTATCTCCCAGAAAACCAAATTCTGATTAGGTTTTTTGAAAGGTATTCTGACATAATCCAAAATAAATTTCAGTTTTACATTTAAATGCTAAAATCCAAATAAAACAAACAAAGATTGTTCTGGCGAGTTATCTTTCAAATTCTTACAATATTCAGATTGAGTCGGATTGCAGAGTTTAACTTTTTCGAGTTATTATTCATAAATGCAAACGCGGTAGATATTAGACGAACTCAGTTAGAAACTTGAAGATTTGGATTTGGGATCGGAACTCAATGTAAGTAGGTAAGGTATCTACTTTACGATTTACTTATTGATCCTTGGGTCAACCGTGAAAAAAAAGTTTTCAAATTAATTTGTGAAATACATTTCGGTGAATGCTCCCAGGAAGTTCATGACCTGATCCCACCATCTCCCTTCCACTCTAGGACAAGCATACTGACGGTACAATAGCATCTTTATAATGGTGGATATACCATCCACTCGTACTAAGCGGTTTTCCTCCAACTTCATCATTCGTACCACTAAGGAATAGAACTCGCTACCTGCTCCTTGTTTTTCCGACCAATTACAATCTGGGTCTCTTCAAGACAAGAGTGAATAAGTGTCTTCAAGACTTTCGTGATACACCACCGACCACATTGCCATTTTCTATCAGGTGATTGTGGTCAAACAAAGGTCTACCAACTATGTAAAAAAATACTTTCACTGTGATGATGGCGTAAAACTGTCTTGACCATTCGCGATTGTGTCAAATCGAGATCTTCAATATAAATAGTCACATAGAGTAAAAACTCGCTGCTATCTCAGCAGAGGGATAGTGTCATTCAACAATTTGTCAATATGTGTAGCAATAGACAGCACGTAAATACAGTGATGTCACTCACACAATCATATGATTGAATTTTGCCAGTGAATGGTATTTTCCCTAAAAAGTTATGTAATTTTCTTGTTTTAAATAACAGGGGTGTGATAATTCTAATGTACCTAATTAATGTCATTAAACAAAATTAAAAAAGAATCAATGAGAGACAAGCGCTCTTGCGGCCACAGATTATGTCATAGTATTTATTGATACCAATTTTCAATTTGAGTTTACAAATTGAATATTCTCAGAATATCGTTGAGTGATTTTGAAGATTCTTAAACGACGATTTTCCCTTTTAGATGTGAATAAAGCACTATGTATCATTCGGACGAAAGTTCACCCCAACAAGTATGTTCATATCCAGTGTGGATTTATTTCTCTATAAATTTCATAAACTAAGTAACAAAATCGGGGTAATTTTTTCCGCCAGCATAGCAACATTTTCACGAAAATGGTGGACAAAAATTTTCAATTAAATTATGAGTTTTGACGACTGTTTAATGCAAAATTACAAATTTAATATTTGTACTTACCAGTGCAATGAAACTTTACTAGTGTTATTATTCTTATCAGTAGCGTTTGAACACCCTTTTACCGCACAATACACCGTTGTAATATTTTTATGTGAAAGCTGCTTTCCGCGCCATTTGATGTATTGTACTAACGGTTCTAGTTTCGAAATACGCCGGTACCGGCGAATTTTCTTGCATGTACCTCGTTTGTGTCAAATGCTATTCTGATGAATAGTCACATCCAATTTTAATGACGTTTCATATCAGACAGGCTAACCTATCTAGTTTTTTCATTTTAAAAGTTGAATCTGTATTGAATGAATAACTCGTTCATACCATTTTCTCCAATCATTATCTACATTTTGAATAACCGCAGAACATAATCTCATTTGTAGTTAAAATAATATGAACTTATTCACTGAATGGAATGAATAGATAAGCTGACCGAAAAACTAGATAAATTCTTCTAAAATTAGGTAAGACCATCATAAGCCTTCTGTAACCATACTCAAGGTACAAATTATGGAAACATTCACTTGACAAAAGTCCTGTTGCGTCGAGTTTGAACAATTATTGTCAGCATTAGTGCTTTTTCACATGCATACGGTCACGGCACACTAGATAAATAGACAGCTTTGACACAGCACGGTAACAAAACGTGCCGTCACGTGACCTTTGTGTCGCCCGTTCCTTGTGCATGAACTCAAATTCACAAATACCTCAGGCTGATTCTATTACAAGACATTGTTTTCCTACATAAGCGAATACTGATGGTATATTTGCGTAGGAAATAAGACTGGTATGGATTTTACATAAGATTGTTCTGTTGTTGCTCTACGATTCCCCTAATTTTAGTGCAACATTTTTTACAAAGCTCGCCGGCGCTAAGCGAAGGGGCCATTTAGTTTTTACGAGTGTTATTAAGTGCACCTGTCTTTGGTAGCTCATTTCCTGCCCCGTTTTAAATTAGCTCTGGATATCATTGTCATTAAATGTAAACCCAGTACAAGCATGTGCAACCTGTTTTGTTCAATCGTTTGTAAATTAAATTGACTGGCCATTGAAAGTACATCAGCTTCGTTTTGCCTTTTTTTATATTTCTATGGGTTTCTTTTCGTTGGGTAACAGGAGCAGATTTTTTTAGAGCAAATCCCACGTTAATTCTTTAAAAATATGAGCGTTACTCCAAACGGTAATTAAAACGATAGATACTCGCTTGTGGAATATGTATCTTTGACCTTATTTATTTTTTGTATTAAATTTTTGACCGCCATCTGCCATTAGTTTTCGAGTATACTGTGAACTAATAATATCTGGTTGATTATAATAAATATTCACAGGTAGTTATCGCGTTTATTTACCTACTAGCTGCTGCCTGTAACTTCGCCCACGTTTTATCGAGATAAAAAGTAGCCTTTATATTATTCCAGGTCCCATACCATACCTACCCATACCAAATTTCAGCCCAAGTAGTATTTGCGTGAAAAAGCAACAAATATACATACATCCATACATCCATCCATCCTTACAAACTTTGACATTTATAATATTAGTAGGAATAGGATTTTTCGCGACGTTCAACAGGTTTAAAATCTGTCGTGGTGTATCAGTTGATCTAGATTTTTGCATTAATCTGCATAATGTAGCTCTATTTTCATGTGTATTTTGAACATTTTGTAAATTCTTGCACCTATTAACTAAAACTAATAGGCATAAATCTTGTTTCAGGTGGTGCTTAGAGTGATGTGACATGGAGGAATGTAAGAGGAGGCAGTGCTTTCGAGTAGCCATGACTTTACTATGGCTACTAGTGGGCATCGGCGCGGTCGGGGCCATCAAGATTGTCATAGAGCCGCTCCCCAAAGGTAAGTCATTTAACAAGGTAGAAAAATTTTAAAATTATTTTTGTTACCTCGGATTTGAATATCCTAGGGTTATAAAAATGTTATTACCTACCGTCAAAATGATGTTCCGCTAGCCGAATTTCGGGCACGTCGACCAGTCTTATTATTATTATTGGTTTCATTATATTATTCGTTGCATTAATACCTATACCTAAAGCCAAAATAACAATAAGACAAAGATATTTGAAGCAACCGGATGTTCAAAATATTGAACAAAAAAAAATCCGGAACTGTAAGATTCATTAAAGTAGAAACATTACGGAATGCGTTTAAACAGTGTCTCCGACCTGTCGCTCACAGCAAAGCAAATAGAAACTCCCTCCCGGTCTTAATTTAGTTTTTTTAAGACTCGAAGCGTCCCAAACTTTTCTCCCCAGATGTTGGCACGACCGACTTCGCTTTAGTTTCGTTTAATTTTCTATCTTTCTTCCCGTGACGTTTATTACTGAGGCGTTCTGAGGTCCCAAACCGGCGTTTTGTCCCGGTCACTAATAACCAAGGAATAAAATTATTTCTTCGTCTATTTTCGGAAGGCAGTGGCTTATTGTTTTCGCATTAATTTACAGTCGAAAGCTGCTAACGCAGATTTCTGAGGACATTTTTTTATCTTCGGCATTATTTCTTTTGAAAGAGAGCTCCTATTAATATTAATTAAAAGTTTGAATAATTGGACGGCACAGGAATTGTCCCCGTTTGTTTGGAGCCACTGACAGTGAATTACGGTAATAATTAAAACTTCTGGCTTTCATTGTTTAAATATTTGTGAATGACAGATTTTGTCACCAAAAACTGAATAAGATATCACTTCTACTTGGCCTGATAGAGTGTTATTACGCAGTCGTTGACAACTTAATAATATACGCATTTCAGTCTTGGAAAAAGTATGGAAATGAATCAAGTGGAATAACGCTAGGCAAGCTATAATTTATAAACAGTTGCAAGTCTTGCAACGCAGGTCACGAAGTCTTACTACAATTAAGAGCTCGCCAACGGCATATAAAGCACGGGGAGACATTCCAGCTGAATAGTTTAAGGTTAAATTGCAGTAAAAACGGCACATAAATTGCCTTATTGATTTCGCAAATTTATTCAAGTGAGGGAGAAAATGAGGCATTAACCGCTTTGCTAAATAGCAATCGTTTGTTTTCTAGGCTGAAAACATTGATGCTCTATAAACATCGTATATCCGAGTTAATAAAACATATGTTGGTTTTAAACAAAATTGTGTTTATGATTGGGTAACAAGAAACCTCTAACTTAAGAGACAAAAATGTTAGTGGACCTACATTTTTTGGTCACACTCGGTCGAGTTATCACAAACGTAATTCGTGATGATCTGACTCCACCTACAGTAACTTTTACATTTTATAATATACGTAATCGTAAAATTTTCTAAGTTTCTGCGCAATTTTCTTATTTTTTTTGTAATTACATTTTACGGAGTAATAAAAACCATTTAAAAAGAAAAAGATGAATGAAATCGGTAAAGATGGAGGCGGCTCAGGGAGCCTACTCCGAAAAGGAAGTTTCTTTCTCGTATTCGTGCAAAACCAACTCTTATGTCCATTGCATAAGATTAGCGTTTGCACGAAAAAGAATCAGAAACTTCGATTTCGTTTTTAAGAGTACGGGCCCAGGACCGCTATTCGTGGCGTCGTTTGGGGGAGGCCTATGTTCAGCAATGGACGTGTACGGGCTGATGACGATGATGATGAAATCGGTAAAGCCGTTCTCAAGTTATAGCCCTTACAGGTTGCATGTACAAACATACCACCTAGCCATTTTAAATGGCTATATAATTATAATAGGTAAATTACCTAAACTAAGAAATAATTGTATATGCAAGCAAAAATAAATGAATTATAAATTAATAGTATACCATACATTACAATAATAGTTCACAAATTCAGAATGTTTCATTCCATCACTCCAGAACCAAATACATCAACATGTCTACCTGCGGGTAAATCTATAGCCAATTAAAAGTATAGATGGCAGCATGTAGAGAACGAATGCTCTTGTTCGGACGTGGGTGACGTTTTATGCACTCCGTCCCCAAATCTGCCTACAGGATGTTCATATGCGGTGGCACAAAACGAATACGAAATTAGGAACGAGAATTGGAATTGGTTTGGTAGTGACATTGTTTTCAGCTGGAATGGAAGAGAAGATTATGAAGTGATGAATAGGAAGCATAGTACTCAGTTTAGGTATACATTATGTTGAGTATTTTCAATAATTTCAACTTCGACTTTCGACTTTGGAGTAATCACGTGTTCATTTGAGGATGAATTTTTAATTGATTAAGTTGATGCCTGCTAAAAAGCCAGCTCTCAAAAAAAAAATCTTATTTTTTTCAAAGCAGCAAAATCGATATAAATTACGCTGCCCATCTAAATTTCACCATATAAATAAGAAACACATCATAAATAATTTGAAGTATATTTTGGACTTATGTGCACATCATTTTTAAATGATAATATTCGGACTTTTTGCTACTCTTTTCTGATTTGGCCACATAATAGTTTTTATTGTCCAGCTGCAAAATTTCTTTACGTAATTTGGAGACAAACTAACAGGGACTGATTTCTGAAAGTCTTGAAATACACACAACGGCAAGCTAATAAATTAGGCCATTGTTATTCTGAATAAATACCTCGTAAAATAGTGACTTAAAAACGCTGGACATACAAAAGAAGCCATTAAGAATAGTCTTCATTGTGCGTCTTTTATCATAAAGAAACCACAGAAAATACGTTTATCATTACCAAAGTTATTAAATTATTCTCGCTTTCGTTCTTCGTAAATCTAACAAAGATTGTGAAGAGCTTTTACTTAACTTTTATGACAATGCCTGAGTTTAACGGCAAGGTTTAATTGCATTTGTACTGTTTCAGGGTAATTTTATGCTTCTCATTCACGTTTTGGTTACATTGTCTTAAGTTGATATCGAGTGTTACGTGATACAGGCACTCTTCTGAAAACTAATTTGGATTGCAGAACTCAGGGCTATTACAAAGTTCACTTTTAGTAGCGACTACTTAATTGTTGTCAGAACGATGGTAAAATACTACTACATTGTTTAAGATTAAGTACTATGCACCCATCTGATGCATGCACCTACCTTTAAGGGACCTTTTTAGTACCTAGTACCATATCATATGCTAAGTGGAATCCGATTTTGTCAGTTTTTCTTTTTATTTAAGGTTTATTTACTAATATTACTCATCACTGTTCTGGCAAATAAAATCTTTTATTTTTTTTACCTTCAACCATTTAGTAACCATAACACAACCTCTGCTTAGCATGACGCTAGGTACTGTATGATGTGTCCGGAATTATTTGATGTATTTTTATATATATATTTATTTATTAATTTTTATCTGTTCTAGAATCATTTATTCTATATATCAAGCACATGTTCCGTTCCTCCGGTAGGTTATAATTATAACTTATACGTTTGACACTTGATCTGAACCCTATAAATTAAAAATATCTGCCATTTAATAGAATAAAATTCGACGATAAATTTACCTCTTGGTACATAGAAATTATCAGGCTCCTGACCGTTTTTTAAATTAAAGAATAGTTATAATAATGAGACATTATTTGTTTTTTTTTTTAAATAAATAAATCAATGATAAATACATAGTACATCAGTTATCTCTCATAACACAAGCTCTCCTTACTTAGCATTATATTTTTCAATTATGAGTCCCTATACTTATTAACGGTTCTTAAAACTAAAACTAAATAAAGCAAACTAAAAACTAACTAAAGTTACAAGGTGTTTGTTTTGAAACACGCTGTTTGTCGAGGGTTTGCCTTGTATGGGGGAGATTTGTGACGCTAAAACAAATGACGCGCGTCACACGCCCGATTGACGACAGGACACACTGCAGATATTGGCCACTCGAAAAATAAATCGTACAGAAAATAGTGCACTGGATAAACAAACAGCTTAATTCTAGGTTAGATTTATTAAACTAATCCATGAAGTATTTATTATAACTAATATGATATCTTATTTGGGTTTTTCAAAGCATCAGTTCATAACTCTACACTATACTTACCAATCTAGTGTAGGTACACAACAATAGGAAATTTGAACGCATACCGAAAGCTTTTTCCGCTTTTTTGAGTAATTTTCGCTGTAGTTGGACAATAGTGGTTGAATAAGTACTATGTAAAATAGTTTCAGTTTTATTGTATACCTTATTTATATATAAATTTTGCCATACCGTACGACCTACCCATAGAATAGAATAGAATAGAAATACTCTTTATTGCACACCAAGATAGAATAACAAAACAGGAAAACACAAACACAGTAATAATTGCACAATGGGCGAATTGCGTGAATTTCTTCCAGGCAACCTTTGGATGGACACGTAATACCATACCCATACCATACCTATATTGTATGTACCCATACAAACTTTCGTCCCATAATTCATCCTTTCAAGATTATGTACGATGAAAAAGCCTATGACGTCCATCCCCATCTATGACGTCCGTCCATACCAAATTTCATCTAAAATAGTTCAGTCGGTTCATCGTCAAAGGTAATAGATGGACAGGGGAGTCAGAACGATAAATAGACAAACAGAATTACCTTTACATTTAGATACCTATAAAATTAGCATGAAATATGTAGAATAAGCATAAATACGTTTCGAATTTAACCGACATTTACGCAGAAATAACGTTGATTGTCTTTTCTCATATTACAGTTCGTATTCCAAGGTCCCGTAATCCAACACCTAAACAACTTATGTCCCGTATCCTTTGCCGATAAATTGCGAAGGATATAAAATAGGCCGAGGTAAATCGACTCTGCGACACGCTTGCGAAAACCTGTTTGCATAGCGATATTTAAACGTTTTATGTTCGCAAAATATCGCTACGAGTTTTATATGATCCCGTTTGACGGTTTTTATTGAATATTGAAAGGTATTTGAGGGTTAAAATGGGATGTGTGTTGTTTTTACGAAGCGTTTTATCCAAGATGCGGATAGAAAAGGAATATTTTTTGAAAATTTGTCTTCTTGTAATGAGATTGTATAAGTATTGCTGTTTCAAACGAGCTGAATTCGTTTCCTTTTTTGAAAAGCCTGATTTTATCTATTTCTTCTAAAGATAACTTGGACATTCTCTCTTGATATCAAGAAAAATCTGCTATCGGATCACATAAGCTCACGGTAAGGGGCTCGCAGCGTTTGCGAACAAAGTATCCACAAAATGAAAGGAAGTATCACATAAGCAGCTAAGCTCCAACGTGTAGCAGACGTGTGATTGAACACCTGACATATGACAACAAAGAATTTAATCATGGTCATCATAGTCATAAGTCTTATTAAAATAAATATTCTTATTATTATAATTGTCTCACAGGGATTTTATCACATGATGCCTACTTTCGCGCTCAGTCAGGTTTTTAATATTAATGTTTGAATCACGGAAAAGGTAAAGTACGTTCAGAAATCGAAATCGGTAGCGCACTGTGAAGATGTATAGTTAAGTTATGGGTACTAGATACCATTAAATACAAATATATATATTTTTAGGGTTCCGTACCTAAAAAGGAATAACAGAGCCCTTATAGGATCACTTTGTTGTCCGTCTGTCCGTCTGTCAACCCACTTTTCTCAGAAATCAAGGTAAAATCCAAAAACAGTAAACACGTAGTCAACAAAACATTTTTTTTTGCTTTTTGCAAGCGACCAAAACCTATAGAGTACCTACGAGTGGCTACGAGTAGGAATCGAACCCGCAACCTAATGCGCCACAGAAATCATCGTATTCGTAACGTATTATGATGTCTACTTACTTTGCTAGTAGGTAGTTATTACATTTTGTTACCAAAGAAAACATAATTACTGAACTTTTGCAACTAAGGTCGTAGAAACTCTATGATTATTAAAGTTTGTAACGCGTTATAACTTTGAACTTTTTGAATGACAACCTAGCTTGAAACTACAATGGCAATTTACAAACTGCTGTTCTAGTTTTTTTGTATATTAACAGATGCTTTACGCGATGTTTAGTGAGAAACCGCCGCCAAGGATGAGTTGACCAATCAGAATTATTAAAATTATTTTTTTAGTCCCCGCCCGTAGGATGAGTTTAGAGCGGGATCAGTTGACTAAAGAGCCAGTTATTTTCCAAAAATATTCCACTTTTTTGTCAAACAGTTAAGCCAGACAGTTATGCCTCATGTGCTTGTAATTTTACCGGCAACTATATATAATCTCATTCAAACCAAAACAAAACATTGCTTCGTAGCGGTTAAAAGGTTTTCCCAAGTCGAGAACATTCGTTATGAGTCGTTTCGACTCGATTTTTACGACAATCGATTTTGTTTTTATAGAAGTTATAATCCTTTTTTTTATAAAGTGACATAAAGTCTTTATTGACAAAGAAAATAACAATCAAATAATATAAAGAAATTAAACTAGTATTTACAATTGTAACAATTGAGCTAACTGCAGACTGTTGCAAACAATCTACAGATAACTCAACTGATCCATATCAATACCTATCCTTTTTATTATATTATTTGTGCTCAAAATTTTGCACACATACACAGGCGTTTATATGACTTTATATTTTGAATCCAAATTCAATAAATTTTATTATTTTTGATGTTTTATATGCTCCTTACCCACAGCATTACACTCATTTTTCTGTGATAAAAACTACGACAGATTGAATTACTCGGGTAACCTATAATTTTTATACTGTTTTCAATACTTTTTCATGGAAAAATCATTTAGAATAATCTTCATTACATACTATGTAGGCTTGATAAAAATCGAAATATTGTTAGTCCCCATATTTTACCAGTCGACAGATTCGTGTCTCTAACGCCCGAATACTCAAACGCAACTCAGATTTAAGCGCGTCTCAAGTCGCCATTTTTTGACAGTTTTTAATGAAAATCTGTCAAAAATTCGCCACTTGAGACGTACTTAAATCTGAGTTGCGTTTGAGTATTCGGGGGTTAGTGTGAAAAGTAACTGTGTCTATGAAATACTTCATTCTGTCATTCAGTCTTCATTCACCCACCTGTCAAAAATTAGGAAACTTCATAGTTGTGCATATGTCAAATAGAAAATATAATATCTATTCTAAACATTTACTTATACAGAAAACACCTTCCAAACATTTTATTTAATAAATAAACTAGCTCTCAGTTATCCAACGATTCAATTGCCTGTGGTTATCGATATTTATTTCTCAAAAAACATTATCTTATATTAATAAAGCATCGATAAAGTTATCTGTAAAAGCTATTGATATTTTTCTTTTCCCGGAAGCTCATATCGTATTTTTAGGAAGACTTATGAATTTCGTTGTTTGAGCATTCTCGATTACAATGAACTTTGTATTTATAGAAGTAAGCTGATAATCTATAGGTAAGTCCCTATAACTAACAACGCTAACTGGATGTTTGTACAAACTCTATTAATTACTATTAGAACTAATATGTAATGTACTGAGTCTGTCTGAATCGAGGTTTACATAATTACTAATTTTAGCCTTACTATACTTATGCTAGCAAAGGCTATAATTATAGCTGTTTAAAACTATATTTATAGATGATTATAGTATATGTACATTATAAGCTATGTATTTCTCTATTCTATTCATCCCTAGATTAAACCTTGTCTAGGGTATGCTAGTGGGGCAGTTCGGGCCAGTTCTATATTCCAAGGTAAATCCTGGGTCACCTGACCTGAATAACAAAAGAGACTTTCAGAAAAAGGAGCCGATTACCCTTATTTACTCACAAAATAAAGTTTTCCTGTCATTGGCCCGAGATAAAGCAGGCTGAGATTAAACCCGGGTCTTGTTTGCAGTCGGGCCCGTGTGCCCATGTAAACGGCCCAAGGTGAGGAGGCAAAATATCATTTGGTATAGCTTAATGGACTCTGGAAGGTTACTTTACGACTTGTTATTTGCCGTCTTGTAATGAGTTTTGTAAGGGCATTGCAACTTTTTCGTTTCTCTCTTTGACGGTAACTTAATTTTAAAGAGACAATCTTTTTGGTCGTCGTGACAAGGTCCAGGTACAAATTTAACTTTTTAATTAGCTGTGTTTTAACATAGAGCTCTTTGTTCTTTGGAACAAGTATAAAGTTTTTTGAAATACCTAGGTTTGGTAGAGACGCGATAGTTGTATAGGAGAAAGTTTAAATGTTTGTGTGTATTTATTAGTTTTCAAAGTGTATGTTTTCTAAACCTAAATATTGAAAGAAAAACATTGGTTTGTTACACAAACATAAACAAATACTTAAGTCTTAGATTCTTATGACCTTTAAAGTAATCTTGATGGACAAGATAAGAAATCCAGTTTATCGGGCCCGGTTCAAGAGCTAAACATTTTACGAAGTTTATTCTTATCAAGTTGGCAGAAGCTCCTGGCACAAAGCTTTTTCACGTCACCTGTACCTTACTCTCCAGAACCTTATGGCACAGCGTTCGCGTACTGGCAGTAAGAAAATTTTAAATTCGCATTCTATTCGAAAAACTATGTTTGAGCAAATAAATAATCATGGCATATTTAGCGGAGGGAATCGGTATGACTTTGGAACTATAGGGCAGATCTTGTAAGTTATGCGAACGAAGATCTCAGTGGCAGCTTGGGCGATTTGACTATATGGCGCAATAGTCACTTCGAGACATAGACCTAAGGATTTCGTAGAAAAAAAATCTAAGTCTATGCTTCGAGCATAACTTTAGAATTTTTAATCTGATTTGCATAAAATTTGATAGATGTGGACTTATGAAATGTGCTGGTTACTTAGTATGTAAGTACTGTTTCCTTTCATAGTATACCTACATGAATGGTTCTTTTGAGAAAAACTAGGAAAAACAGTAAAAGTATCTTTACTGCTATCTTAAGATTTCTCTTTGGCACTGTGCTGCAGGTAATCTTGTCACCTTGAATTTGCTCTCACCCAGTTCAGATCTTTGTTACGTTTCTTACGCTGCCAGTACTCTGCTGATTTTACAATGAAGCTAAAGGGCTTTCGTTTCATATACCACGTCTTTACGACAAAGACTTACCAAACCTAGGACACTCTTGACCATGCGCTGGGAGCGAAAACTAATTCTTGACAGCTCTAAATAAACAATCTTTATTGGCAAAGGAAATAACAATCAAATAATATAAACAAATTAAACTAGTATTTACAATTGAAACAATTGAGCTAACTGCAGACTGTTGCAAACAATCTACAGATAGCTAAACTAAAGAAACTTTGCCTACCTCGCGCAATATTTCCTTCAAAAACTGTCACAAATCAGCTTCCACCAATAATGTACTTATTATATTTTTGTAGGAGAATAATACCGTCCAATATACTATATTGGACGGTATTATTCTCCTACAAAATATGTCTTGTGCGGCTTTATTCCACTTTTGCCCCATGATCAATCTCCCTTAAGGGGGAAAAGTGGAATCTACATTTTAACATGTCCAGAAATGCCCCTCACCGTTTTTTCTTGTTCCACTTTCCCCCGTGTGTGTATGTAACCCTACAAAATGACTAATTTTGTCCAAATTCAAAAATAATAATTGCATGAACTAATGATGAACTATTCAAAATTTTATCCAAGCATAAAATGATCGGCTGACTGAACAATATGCAATCACGACAGACCTACAGAATATTAGTCACTCACATTGTAATAGGTCATTCAAATCGCCGGAGATGATGGTTGGTCGTAAATGAATGGACAAAATGTACATACATTTTAGGGATTATTAAATATTTTTAACACTTTTATATGTTTTATACATGGCACATGATATTTTTGATGATTTTTGACAATTATTGTGCTCTACTGTAATTTATTTTGTATTGCATTATTATTGTGTGGTGGAGACTCCGAGATAGAATCCGGAATACGGGACTTCTCGGACTTCTCGGAATCCGTAGAAGAACCAAAGTCACCGTCATAGCTCTCAGAATTAGTATGCTGAAGTGGCAGTGGGCAGGTCATATAGCTCGCAAAACTGATAACCGCTGGGGAGTAAAGGTTCTCAAGTGGCGGCAACGATGCAACTCGAAACGGAGACCATCTACTCGATGGACCGACGACTTCGTAGCGGTTGCAGGGAGTCGATGGATGGAGGCGGCTCAGGACCGCTAGGTATTTGCGGCGTCGTCGTAGGTCGGGAGGCCTATGTCCAGCAGTAGACGTGTATGGGATGATGACGATGTGTTGAAGACTCTAGAGACGTCTTCGTAGGTCTGATATTTAGGAAGATGATGATTTCCTCTGGCGAATACGATCGCTTTACGCAGCGTCTAGTTGTCTACGTCTTGTAGACAACATACATAAATTTAAGGCGAATAGCGACAATTGTACTCTTCACTTCTTTAAACTTATATGTATAGGTGAGATAGGGATGACATTTCACTATATATTACTATAATGTTATAAAGAGGAAATATTTGTATGTAAACTAAGTATGTTTGTTACGAATTGGCATAAAAAGTACTGGACCAATTTTTTAAATTGTTTTACCATTTGAATGCTACATGATCACTGATTAATATAGGCTATGTCCTGCATTTACTGTACATTTATTGTGGCCATTGTGCCGGAGAGAACCCTAGTTCCTACCTAACTAGCAGGTGGAGGCAAGAGAAACTAGAGCGACAGATATAAAATGATTTAATTTATAAATTATAGAAAATTTAAATGGTGATAAGTTATTAACAAGGAAAGAAAGTCAAATTACACAATTAAAATAAAGATAGAAAACTAGCTCGCGGTAGGACCGGATGCTACTGAAGCATTTGCGAGCTACTTTGCGTGTATCTTCCTGCCAGACGTTCCTCAGTTTGACGCTACTACTGCCATCTTTGATGACGTTACCGCAAATAGTAACAACTTTGACGTTATGAGAATAACACACGACGACGTCATTAGCACTTTCATTGCCACTGACGCACATGTAGTTTTGCGAGTCCTACTAGCTGCGGCCCGTCCCCGCGGGTCGTGCCGCAGAGACTGGGCAGTGAATACGTTTAAGGTATTAAAATTACCAAAAAGCATACGCACCGGAAACGCTAGTGGCAACGAAACTGGAACAGTCTTATATGAATTTTAGTGCACAGCGGCGTAAAGTATCATGCTCGTTGCGAATGGTACATTACTCATATAAACTCTGTATAACGCCTTTATAATGCAAATGTGGACCATAAGATGAAACTTCATTTTTCATACCGTTAGAATCTAAGATAAATGAGGAGTAGTATTTACAATACTATTTGGCCATACCAGGCCCCTTAATCTGCGATACCAGGCCCCTTAATCTGCGGTCCCGAGGTCCCGGTATCACCGTGTCTCGGGAGACCGCGACCCTAATTGGACGTCCTGCCTCTGCGATCAGTCGCCAATTATTTTAAAGTAAATATGACAGATTTGGTCGCGATATTTTATCTATTCCAATTATTTGAGCAGCTCACGGCGATATCACTATAAATAAATAATACTGGACAATCCACAAAGCATCATCTAGCCCAAAGCTAATCAGAGCTTGTGTTATGGGTACTAGATGACTAATTTATATAATAGAATAATTTACATAGATATATATTTTTATTATATGTACATAGAAAAATACACAGCATACCCGGAACAAATATTTGCAGATTATACAAACATTAAATTTTGTCCCAAGGCGGGAACCCTCCTGCTACCCAGGCGGACCTTCGCCGACCGCGCCACATCGGTCGTCCGTCCAAATACAAATAACTTACTTCTTTAAGCTTAGGTACTTACTTAACTTTATTTGAAGTCGAAAATATATATTGTATTTGTTTATACCAAAACAAAAACCTTTTCAACGTTATTAGTTCTCTTCTACTGCCACGTTCAACATCGTCTTATCTTACTTAACAAGCATCTGCCAATAAGTGCTACCAAAATCAAAATATAACATTTGCTACCACCAAGGCTTCATTATGAATGTAAGCGGGTAAACTAAGAACCTTGTTTGTGTTAGAAAAACACCGCAGGCGCTGGTTTCGGGGGTGTGCGAGGGGCATGCTGCTAAGTGATGCTATATCCCCTTCTAAATAGCCTCAGTCATCTTCTGGCGGAGATCTCAGCATAACGGGTAGTGTAGTGTAGGAATCCCTTGTGTGCATATGAAGCTAACAGTATCTACACTCGGCTCTATACTGCTATCCGACGTCCCATGGAGACACAGCTTCTAATACGCTTGGAAGCCGTGTCTCCGAAGGTTCTGACCTCTATCTCTATTGAAGTTGGTTCGTAGTTAACCCGCTTATATTCATAACGAGATTGTCAAACAATGAAAGTTTTCATAGTACCTTAATCACCAAGGCTGCATAAAAATACTAGTCATTTCAAAATTTCATCATATACATAGTGTCAGTTCTAGTCCCAAAGGAACAGCTTATGTACTTGTATTGCATACAATGTAGCTGAAGTCTTACTTTGGTCTTGCTCGCTGTTTTATATTTAGTTATCAAAATTTAAGCTCAGAGCTACAATTTTGCCCTGTACCTACATAATGTCAACAATATCCATTACCGAAATGCCAAGGGAAAATAGGCTCTAATACTACTAACATGTACTCTCTAATATGTGTGGAGAAGCGACGTGAGTCGCCTAGAGATTCATCTTAGACGTCGACCTTGTCAATAATCTGTCATATTTCACATTTGCGATTTGCTGGTGTCGTCGGTGGGTCTAAGATTGCTTGTAATTTTTTAGACTAGACAGAAAGTTATTTTTGACGTGAATTTACTTATGGATATATGGTATATCCGTTCAATATCTTTGGCATAGATTAGGTAATGTTGCTTCTTAAGCTTTGGGTTGTCCGTCTTGACTTGAACTGAAAATCTTCCACATACCTTTCTCATTTATTTGTTTGATATTTACCAATTGAGGGATAAGGCCGCCCATTCCATTAAATTAATAAATAATTCTGGATAATCCACACAACATCATCTAGCCCCAAGCTAAGCAGAGCTTGTGTTATGGGTACTAGATGACTGATATACATAATGCAATACATAAATATGTATATTGATATTTTTTATAGTACATAGAAAATACCCGGAACAAATATTAGTACATCGTACAAATATTTTTCCCAAGGCGGGAATCGAACCCGCAACCTCCTGCGTCGTAGGTGGACCTACGCCCATCGCGCCACATCGGTTGTCAAATGCCTTTCTACAGAATAATTTTTATTATGTACTTACTGAATGTTTTATCTTTCGAATTTTATATTCATTAAAAATAGTAGCAAATGGGTTATTATTTTTTGTAAGACTTTCTTGAACTACCTCTACAAGTTCAAAGATATAACTAAGCGTTTATTATTTGTGAATGTTTTATCTTATTTAATATTCTATATTTCATAATAACAGCAATTGTTTTTTGTGAGACTTGCTTCAACTCTACCTCTACAAGTTCAAAGATGTAACTAAGCTTATATCGTGTATTTAGCTAAATATATTGTATCTTTATTGACAAAGAAAATAACAATCAAATAATATAAAGAAATTAAACTAGTATTTACAATTGAAACAATTGAGCTAACTGCAGACTGTTGCAAACAATCTACAGATAGCTCAACTGGTCCATATCAATACCAGTCGGAAGCGTCCCCAAGACGCTGGCTGCATTGCCCCGCTGTATGGCAATGCTAATGCGCTGCGCCAGATACTCACCAGCTCTCGGGTCACGCGTCGCTTCGACCAGGCGCTCAGATAATTTTTTGAAAACCCGGAGAGCCTCGGTACCCCACGGACCTAGGGTCTCGACTCCAAGCTAAATATTAACACAGTACCCTACTTACTTGCGCTCAAAAGCTTCCATGTCATTCATTCTACTTCTAAGAATACGTACTCTTATGTGATGTTCGACCTCGTTTACACTGTAAGCTAACAAAGCACCTGCGAGATATTCTGAGAATACAAATAAAGGTATGTGGGTCTCGGTAAATACTCATAGAAGTGTTCAACAGCTTTGATTCTTAGCAAAATATCACGAATTCAAATTAATTAGATAATCAGGTTCAGCATTTTTTTCAGAATTGTTCAAAGCAGCTTCCAAAGGTAAGTGCTTTCCTTACTTGTGATTTACATCATCATATCATTTAGCGTTATACCTAGACAGATATAGCTGGATCAATTTGGCTGGAGAGCATGGGGGTAGACCTTTACTTTTCAGTGGGTTGACCAGGGCTAAAAATGCTAATAATTACCCAGAATATAACTTGCATCAAACTTAAATCTTGCTTCTATCTTAAATCGCTAACTTTTCTAGCTTCATTCCGGCAAACAGCATACAGTAACCGGTTAGTTACCAGTAACTTAGTTCCTTTGTCTGCCAATGAATAAGCAACGCGAGTTACAGGCAATTGTGCCGGAATAACTTGAAGTCAATTGTGGCATTGGATTAACTACTCAGCGCCAACCGACGAAACTTCCTCACCAAGATCATTCCTCTAATATTCAATTTAACTTTGACACTTCGTTCAACAAAACCACTGTCAGCTTTTTGTTAGACAATATCACTCCGTAATATTTGAGGATTATGATTCGTAAGACGGTAATTTTTCACTTGCGATCCTCTGTCAACGAATAAATCTTTGTTGAGTTTTGTACATTTTGGGCCTGTTAAATTAGGAATTGTCACCAATCAGATTTCTTAAAACGTACTAAAGGATGCATAATGAAATGAGTGACTGGTGAAGAAAGTGATTAAAAATAAAAAATGCTTGTCAGAGTTTTGTGAACCGATGATATATCTAGTAAATGATTACGATTATATTATATAAGGTAATGAGGAATCGAATTTATTATTATATTTCCAGCGGGTCGACTGAAACAAGGCGATGGGGTCTACAAAAATTATATCTTTTGAACAATATACCTATTTTTATTCCACTCTGCTCCAATAACAAAAACACTAGTAATCAAAGGATGTTCAGTCGTTTTTTTCGTGTTCTTAAGTCGTGTTCAAGTGTAGAATTGGTCTCTTACAGGAGTGACATAGTCACTCTGTGACAAAATTCTATTATAATAGGGAAATAAAGATTTAAAAAAAAACATCGTAGCCGTAGGATGTCCATCTACTCAAGAGAAATTTCATTTGACCCAGCTGTACTTTTACATATAATTCGAACTTTACAAGAGAAATAATAATAAACTTACTAAGTAGAAACTGGGAGCCATTTCTAAGCTTAACTTTAACAGAGGAAGTTAGTTCTCTTTGAATGGGAGATCAAGTTGAAATAGATTATCGAATAGGTACTATTAACCTTGGGATCTTGAATTCTGTAACTGAATATAGGATGTCGTTAATGGAATAACATTCATGTCGATAGATAAAGCGATATCGAATAGCTTCCGAAGTTGAAACTATATCATTTATGAAGGCATTTGATGTTATTTTTTGATTAATATTCTGAACGTAGTTTTTACTTCTTTTGTTTTATTTTTATATTTTTCTAAGCTGTAATTTTTTTTCAATACGGGTTACGTAACTTGCCAACAATGCTAAAACATCTAATATTGTTCTGCGCATACGATTAGTCTCCGTTTAGACTTGCCGTAGTGGTCGAAAAACGGCCAGGAGGATGTTCTCCTAGCTATATTTCGACCACAGCGACTGATAGGCATGATGATGATATAATCGTCATGGAAAACATCACCTAACGTACAAATCAAATAATACTGGACGATCCACACAGCATCATCTGGCCTCGATCTAAGTAGAGCTTGTGTTATGGGTACTAGACTGATATACTTAAAATACAATACAACCACTGGCAGCATTTTTTGTAATTAGTAGAAAATACCCAGAATACCCGGAATAAATATTTGCAGATCGTATAAACATGGCAAAAGGCAGGAATCGAAACTGCAACCTCCAGCGTCGCAGGCGGAGCCTCGCCCACCGTGCCACATCGGTCTTCATAGATTAGTTGCACAGTGTGATAATTATAAGACTTAAGTTATAAGCTCGTAACAAAAATTCATCTAAATAAAGCCCTTTTAAACCTAAATAATGCATAGCGTTTGACTTGGATGTAGTCTAGGCGTTTGACGGAAAAATTGATAGTGTTTTTGCTATCGGTACCATAAAAAGTTGCTTGGGCAAGTAGTCCATAAAATTCCAAAATCGCAACCACATCGACTGTATCCGACACAGGACAGTTTTGGTTTCGTGATTTCATTGCTATTAGGGCGGTCGAGCCGTTTCACATTTACTGTCGTAGATACGAGTGGATTTGTGGAAGCAATTTCCTTTATACATTTTGTTTTGTCCTTTTCCTGCAGTTTGATGGTCGAGTTGAATTGTGGACCTTCCCGGGCTTCGATTTAGCAAAACTCCCCCAATCAATAGTCTCGGGAAAGGGAAAATGTAATTATAGAAACTGAGCACGTTCTTGTGCTGACTGAAACTAATTTAAAGGTGAAGTTTTTTTAAGTAAAGATACCGGTACTGTCGTCTTTGATTTCTGGACTTGCGTTGTGAATTGTAATCTTTTTGCAGATTTTATAGCATTGTTAGTCTTTTTTCTTCTGGTGATGATGTTTAGTTTTTGGTCTTTATTCACTGCTTGGTAATCCTTAGCCTGTGATAAGAAGTTTAGTATTTTTAAGTTTATATTTATTTATAACTAGAACGATTAAATATAACCAATAACATTAGTTATGTACTTACGATAAAAAAATATATAAAAGAGAGATTGTTAGGAACTCACTTCTCTAATTAAAAATAACTTTCATTATTAACACACAATTATGCTCAATAGTTTTAGTAAATATATCATGCATAAGGGCTTATTTTCAGTTAACTAAATAATACGTTAACCACTCAAGCACCCATCTTTTATACATCAATCTCGTAAAACCTCTGGCATTATAACAGTAGGTATCTTCTTCCCTTCATCGGCAAAGATACAATTCAGTTGTCGATTAAACTTATGACTAAATGGTAGCGAGTTATTTTAACAAAATTGAACTTTATAAAACAATATTATAAAAAAAAATCGACAAAGATAAAAACCAATTGAAAAAGAAAATTATATCGAAAGAGCTTTTGTTTATTCAACCAAAACCCTGAAAGCCTCTACAAAATCACATCAAAAAAATTGAACTGATCATAGACAAGACGAAGATGGAGAAAATTTGCATTGTCTTTGTAGTTCAAGTGTTCTTTGTTGAAGAGAAAATCTTTGGTAGATTAGAATGAATAGTTCCCGTATCGATTCCTGGAAATTCCGGTTATCAGCTATTCAGTTTATGCAGAAACTTAGTATTGACCGGAAGAACTTGCAGTATAAATCCAGTTCAAACGCCAACGGAAGTAGGTAAACTCACTCTGAATTTCAATTTCTTGTTTTAGATTGCGGACTTCAAAAAATCAAGAGACGCCAACAAACTTACAAACGCTTTGGTGTTCATAAGAAATAGTATGTAGAGCTCAATTTTTAAAATCTGGCGGGTTTGTCTTATGTTTTTCATACAATTAACCACGCTGACGTCACAAATAGTACTGGACAAGCAACTATAGATACTGGAGGCTTACCTACTCTATATTTTTCATCCACAGGTGCGAAGTACAAAACTCAAAAGTGCAGTTCTCGAGCGAATTTTACAACTCTTTAATTCATTTTTACATATAAACCATTCTGAGAACCAGGTGTCATCAAAAATGTATATTCATCACTTTTGAGCCATAAAATTAAATACTAGCACGAGTAGTTTTCGAGTTATGGCTATTAAAATTTTTGAGGACATGTGTCATTTTAACATTAAGTGTCATTTATGACGATAGCCTCTTTTTCCATACTTTACAAAGGTTAGTGACTCTAACTGTCACTAATGACAGTAACTGTCATTTTGACAGCTGTCATTGAAAATTATAATCTTCTCTTCTTTATTATTTGGGGGGTAGTCACTTTTGGTGAGACGTTGGTCATAGGTGCGTTTTCATGAGACGTTGAGAATGAGCGCGTTTCCCGTGAGGCGGTTGGAATAGCACAAAATTTCAGTGTCAAGGATAATAAAAAAATTAAGTAACTATAAGATCTTACCAAAGTGAAACAGCAGCTCAGCTCATATGAATATTTGCGTTTTCGTATAGAGTATCGTAAACAAAATAAATTTCTTCATTAAAGTAAGCCAAATCCAGTAAACGAAAAACAAAAGTGGATGGCGCCATGTGTCAGTAATTTACATAGTAGCATTATTATAACTATTCTCTCTGACTATAAAGTACTTATGTTTCGCTCACGCATTTATTTTCTTTGACTGCATGAAAGAATGCAATATTTCATAGACTCTGTTTCTTTTTAAGAATAGTGATAAGAATCTATCGGCTCGAAAAATATCGACACTATCGAGAATTTCTATATTTTTGAGCTGATATGATTATTATTTCAATAAGTCTCAGAAAATAAATGCGTAAACGGACCATAGGTCCTATTATCATTTTGTACGGTAAAAATCGTTGAATTACCTAAAAACTTCCCATCGGCCTTGTGTAGTAAGTGTAGTAAGGTTTATATGGCGAGAGAATTTAATTAGTGTAGCCTAATGACTTTTTCTTTATTTCAAACATTTATCTTTGTTTATACGTATATGTGTTAAAATACGGTTTCAAAAAATACAGGTTCAACCATTCACTAACAGTCTATAATGATTTGCGTATCTACCTGTAGCCTTACCATGGATTATAACAAATAACGTAACAAGTTATCAGCGTCATTTGCTAATTATAACGTAAATAACGCTCCACGTTATTCATAACGCGGATAACGCGTTATAAGCGTATAATATTTCTTCATTGTTCTTTGCGTTATAAAAAATGTGGAGCGTTATTTACGTTAAAATTAACGCAAATAACGCTGATAACGTGTTAAGTGTTTCGTTATGTGTTATAATCCATAGTAAGGCTACTGGAAACTTACCTCAGAAGTATAAAAAACCTACGTTAAAATCCATCTAGTTAATGCAAAAAGGTTCCAGCAATGCTACGTGAAAGTACTCTAACCTATTTACCTAAATCACCCGAAGAAACTCACGTCGCTCCTCTTCAACGTCACATGCTTTTCAGAGATCGCATCTATAGTAAAGGAAAGTGTACCCTCTTTAAAGCAAATAAACACGACATCGTAGGCCTGGGGACGGTGACCGTCACGACTTCGTTTTATTCAAGACTGGCAGTTCTTTGCTCACCCTCGATAGTGTTGTGTCAGTTTGAATCAGCGTGCATTGTAAAACGAACTTTGTCACGATACCTCTTGATTGAAATTGCTTTAGGCGGTATGAAACGCTGTGTTGGTTTCCATTTCTATAATATGGTATAATGCACTAAAATGATTATTTCTATTTAGTTATTTTTCTTTAAGATTATGCAAAGTGTAGTTCTAGACATGGTAAATTGCTTCTCCATTTTCAGTTTTCTATTTTTTTTTCTTGTATTCCAATCTAGTATCGTTCCTCATGGCTAAACATGCTTCTGTAGTTTTTAAGACATATTTTTTCTGCGTCTTGAGCGGAACTTGTGTAGATTTCTTTGAATAATGTCAAAATTTGCTCCTTTTGTCCACCAAAAATTCACCCCTAAGACACCGTTCGCACGAGTGCTTTTATAACGTCCGTTAAAAAAGCGTTCAAATAGAAGAAATGCGTTCCCAAGTACATGTTCACACGGCGGCGTTTTTAAAACGCGACGGTTTTTTTATCGAGCTTTGTTCTATTTTCAACGCTGAGCGTTGGGCGTTAAGTTGATTATACCATATAAAACTTATTATTATTAGAATCAGAATCAATAACTTTATTTCTTTAGGCTTACAAAATAAGCACTTAGACAAGTAAAATTTTATACTAGTTATTATTATCAAATAAGAAATAAGGTGTTATTGATATTATCTTCATTTCAATTTTTTGTCCACTAGTGGAAGAAGTGAAAAAGAACTCGAGCGCTAAAAAAGCGCCGGTGCTGGCGTTAAAAAAGCGCTCTTACGAACCAGGGCTAATGCTACAAACAGTTTGTTCTTCAATTTCCGCAGAATATGAGCACAAATCCCGCGTTTCAGACACGTTTTGCTGTAATCGGAACTGAAATCGATACCCTTTTACTTTGTAGGCACAGGGATTTATTTCGTTAGAAGATTGTTATCACGTTTGATTTTGTGTTGGTTAATTATAACTAAACCGATTTTAAACGTCCCTTGATTCCCTTCTTTTGTTTAGATGATAAACAATGAATGATCCAAATAAACAAAAGGTACGCGGTAAATACCTGATAAAAATTATGAACGATCCAATTTCTATAAAAGAAATGCCTGTTTTGAATGGGGTTAATTTCATAATCGATTGCTTTCATCGTATCAACTAACGTATTGTTTCTTGTAAAATTACTTAAAATAGCAATCTGGACAAACAACGTCGATTGTAAATTAGCCTCGGTTCATAAAGATAGGTAAATAATACTTTTTTCAGAAAAATTTAAAACTTAACAGTTTGGTTAAAGGTAAAATAATTGGCGGCCTTATCGCTTAAAGCGATTTCTTCCAGGCAACCAAAGGTTAAAAGGGAATATCATAGAAAGGCAGTGCAGGTGCTTAATACGAAAATAAAACTTATACTATTCCAAATTAAACAAAATATCCTAATACACCTACATATAGAAATATAAACAATAAAATTCAGTTTGGAAATAGACCATAAAACAGTGTAGTTTCATGACTAATTGTAATTTTCCATCATTCATCGAACCTTGTCGCTTCATCTTCACAAAACTTTCTACTCCAATCAAGCCTATAAATAAATGTACAAGCTTCTATTTGTTAATCAAGTCTATTTCCAAAACCAACAAAGTGGGCCTTTGAACTCTGAGAACAAACCCTTTTAATAAATCTATGAATTCAAACATTGAAAGGGAAATTCCAGCAAGCAGTTACCAGCCTTAGGGCCTTATTGATGAACGTGGATTGATAGTATCATTGAAGGAACCAAAGTTACGGATACAATCGACATGCGTGAGCCAGACGAGCTAATCAAGCTAATGGCCACCAGGGGGCTCCACCACTAACAAATTATAATCACTCACAGGATATTCACTACAACTACGACTTCTGTGGCGTAGTGGCCAAGAAGGTTGCAGGTTCGATATCTGCCGCAAAAAAAAAACAAGCAAAGATAACCACTTTATTTTATAGGACCATACTACGAGACCGATAGGTAACTAATTTTACCATGCGTAGGTAAACTTTTATTAAGAAGGTTGTTCATCTTTCTCTCTCTGAGTTAAAATAAATGTGGAAAAAAATAATGAGAACACTGTGAAGAAAAATAATACACAGAATACGAACGCTACCTAAACAAAAAAAATGTTCAGATCTAAAGCCAGGTTCAGACCAGTGCGAAGCGTAATGTATCATTCGAAGTGAGCATGATGCGTTACGCCGCGCGCCGTGTGCTAAAATCCATCTTATTGTTCGTTGCGAGCGCCTTCTTCCCCGTACGGACTGCACAAATGCTCGCTGTGTAACACATTAAATTACGCCCCGTAACGCCGTAGCCACCTTAATCATTCTTGCAAATAAACCAATTGTAAACCAAGATCCAGTTTTATAAAGTCCACTTTCCTCTAAAGCTCTGCTCCCTGTGATAAAGCCCTCTGCTCAGACCGAGCCGCAACAAACCAACAAATCAGAACAATAACAGCGACTGATTGATTACACTAACCGAGAGACTCAATTCAATTCGCTACTCGATTGACTGGTCCTTTTTACTCACACCTTTATAGGTGTCTAGAATATGTAGATTTGGGTTACTTTAGAACTTAATACAAAGCTTATTCCTAATGACTAGGTGTTCTTAGACTCTGTTCATAGAAGAAGAATTTAAATACTCTACTTCTAATGTAGTAGAAGTATAACAAGTACCTACCTACGTCGTTGCCATGACTTTGCGTGTAAAAAATAAGATAAATAAATAAATCTGTTCTCGACCGCCAGCATTAATTCAGTCGTAAGAATCCGCCTTATGTGATAAACCTTTCAAATTAAATATCTTTATTTTAATAGCTCTGGATATATATGTATGATTACCGTCAGTTACACTATAATAGTTGACGTGAAAACAAACATGTGTAGCTTTAAAAGAAGAAGTTCCTTTTTTGGTCACTTCCCATCCCAGAAATCGTGGGCGCACTATCCCGGGATGTCAAGCTTGCGTCAAGTTAGCGTCATAGAGCCAGCCTTGCGCGATGCTCTCGGACGTTTATTAAGTAGGAAATACGAATTACTCGGACATGTTTTCTATTTCTGTTCTATGAATTGTTTGCTTTTGTTAAATTAAGTTGTCTTGTAATGCCACTTTCATTTTACTTTAGTATTTTTAAGCCGGGCAGATATTTTATCTGACACGACAAGCATAATACGTTACGCCCCGTGTGCTAAAATCCGTCTCGTTGCTCGTTGCAAGCACTTTTTTCCCGTACTGTCTGCACGAAGGCTCACTCGGTCGGTACATATGTAACACTCCGTAACACCGGTCAGTACCCGGCCTAAAAGTTTGACAATCATTTTTTTATAACTGTTTTGTTAGGATCTTGCTTGTCTTGTTAAAGTTTTTTAATTAAAATTACCTACTCCAAAATTCAATCAGTTATACCTAATCCTACTAATATTATAAATCTCAGTAATTGTAGGGATGGATATACGGATAGATATTTGTAACTCTTTCACGCAAAAACTACTGAACCGATTAGGCTGAAATTTGGTATAGTTTGGGACCTGGAATAACATAATCATTGGCTATTTTTTATCGGAAGCAGCTAGTTCAATAATTATTTTATCTTCGACTGACAATCTCAATTTGATTTTTGACTACTGACAATCTAAAAACAATAAAACAAAGTAATTGATAATTTAAACAATAAATTCACGGAACAAAGCACTAAGCAATATTAAAAGTCTGATTCGACAGAAAGTTGCGCAACGTTCGTTACAAAACCGATAAGTGGTCGCACATTCTGAACTAACAATGAAAGTGACACTTAGTATTCACCTGTCGAGCTGAAAATAATACCGCGGGCTTACCGTGGAGCACTTCGCTACGTGCATTCGACCTCAACTGGCCAGACGAATACAACACAAAGGCATTTTTTGTCGGCCTAACATAAAATCCAAATCAATGGTTAGCCCAACTCACTTTTATTATTGCTCCTGGCTCCTATTATACGTACCGTGGACGCGGCTCGCTCTGTTGACTGGGCCTCGCATTTGACTGGCCCGCTCTGTGTGCTCGTCCATTGCATGTCGCGGTTTCCACATAAAAATTCATAGAGTACCGATTGTGTTAGGCTATCTTCTATTTTTGCATCAATGTCCACCACTTCTGTAAGATTATTATGAACATTTTGCAGTATAGCATACGGCTCTGTCCTGCGCTCGTCAAAACCTCGCACAATGACGTTGAACACAATAGATAAGCACTAGATGCTACAAATTTGAGGACAGACGTCTTCGAAGCTAATATTTCTTTTATTACAGTCGAGGCAGGTAACATCATCTGCCTTACATCATAGCTGCTTATTGTATCGCTGACAGCAAAGCCGAGGTACGCTATTGACGGGATCCTCCGAAGAAATAAATAATGGCAAACTTACTTGATCCAGCGAAGCCACAATGCATTGTCATTATTTTGTGCTTACGAAGCCAGAAGTCTTCTTTACAAAGCCATGGACACACTGCAACTCGACGGCAGCTTTGGTGAGAAACATTAACAGTCAAAACAATAATTGAATTGTTCCTTCCTACGAGTACACATTCCTTTGCGGTTTACGTTATCGTAAAATCAAGTTCTGCTCTCAAATTGTAACTATTATTCGAGCACAGTCCCATATATTCTCAGTTAACGAGTTTCACAGTTTAGTAACGTATCAAACGCAAAAGGGAAAAACAATAAAATCGAGTTACCGAGCTCTCGGCCGCGGCAGTAACTATTCCGTATGAAAATAAAATCATTGTTATGCTACCAGACTTCCTTTGTGTGCTTATCCTTGTGTAAAGAATTTCAAAAGGAAGAAATTCTGTTAAAACTGCCGGTTTTAATTCTGTCTAGATTCAAATCCACTGGTATTTGTGATTGAGTGCTCTTCAGAACCGGACTGACTTCAGGTACTCGCGGAGTTAATGAAGTGTACCGTGAATACCCGTGTCAACCTGTCATACACACATCATGTTCTGTCCAATTTGCTGTTTTTTAATGCCTGAAATGTGCCATCAACGTCGATTCTGGTAACGTTCAAACCAATAGGATCATGTTGTCCTGCAGTATTGTACAAAACACCAGCCGCGTCGCCCTGTCATTTAACAAGATGTTTGACGTAGGACAAAAAACAAAGGGTGTAAACATAATATTACACTAATTTTTGTGTTGCCTACACGAAAACAAAGTGTATATTGTGATATGACGTCGCGGTAGATTATCGTCAAGTCCAGCTTGGGCGGGCTCCAGTTTCCGAGAAGTGTTACGCTTGACGCTCTCGTATACTTGACAGGATTCTGGTGGTATTTTGATGGTGTCGAGTTTCGGGTCTTTAGAAATATTATTTTCTTATTTTGTTCTTATGATTTTAGCGCGATGGGAACTTTGGAAGAATTTGTTTGTGTTCTTGAGATGTTTTACTGTGGGTTTAATATTTGTATTGATTTTTTACATCCTTAAAGAGGGATATTCCAGTTTTGCCCCTTGATTAATTCCCCGCAGGGGAAAAAACTGGAAACTTAATTTTAAAATGCCCCTCACCGTTTGAATCCTGAAAAAGATCTATAAATTGTAGGGCATTTTATCAAAACCAAAGTTATCAAAGTATCTTTCTTCTATTTTTCTTTTGCATACCTAATGTGATAATAAGTAGGACATTATAAGGGATATTCAATTTAATAAAATAATAAAGATTAGGCAAGAACAATAATAGCAAGTTAAACCAAGATGAATATCAAAAGAACAAGTTAAAGTAATGATGCATCATTTATGTCCCAAAGGTACAAAATCCTACATTCATAAAGGCAGATGTCTTCATTGTATAAGATGGGCTATACAAAAAAGGGAATAAAAGGAACCATGCAAAAAACATCCAAATTTAGCACACGTTACTTGCACCGTACCTTGCTACTTTGTGATATCTTGACGTAGGTAGGTAGGGCTGCTACCTGTCGGCACTGAATCTTTTATTAGTAGTCTCCTTGTTAGCTGGGAAGTCTCGTTTTTGTAGTGTCTTTTGTTCTAAAATGTTACCATTATGGTTACCCTAGGTTTTTTACTTTCTTTTAGCATTATCTGTCGATGGATAGATTTAGATTATTTAATCTGTTTCATAGTTTCGTTTGCCTGAAAGGTCTATTGTCTACAACTGACTTTATGACATTGTGACCCATATTTTTGACATAATTAACGTTTCCGCTTGCGTATTAATCAGGTGATAGCCCTAAAAAGCTTCATCTGCCACTTGAACGATCGAAAGGTACGACGACGCGGCGCACCAGTATCAGGAAGGAATGTACAGCGGGTGACTTGAACAGTTCCTGTCCCATTCCCTCTCAACCGGCTTTGCCTAAGCTAAATTTGTATTCTGTCTCTATCGTGCACACCAACATTTTCAATACTTACCTGCGTAAAATGATATACATCTGTTGAGGTTTGGTTTCTCTTTCCCGCATGATTCCACAGACGGATTGTTGATATTTGCCTCTCGCTCTCATGTTTCACGAACAAGGGGTAGACGGTGTTATTGCGTCTGTGTTGGTGTTCGTTTATTTAGTGAACTTGGAAGCTCGCTTCGTGTTTGTGCATAGGGTGTCGGGTACGATTGTGTGCGTGAGTTGTAGAGGCGCGACATAGCTTTGCCGTCTCCATGACTTAAAAGTTTTGAACAGAATGAGTAGAGAGAGGTAGTTCAGTTCTGCGCCGGCCGGCATGCTCGACGCTCGCGTGTGTACTGTCACCGACTAACTTCTTCGTGAATATACGAATTCTAAAGCCTGTGCTTTTGGAACATTGTATTGACAGTTGGATTACTATTTGGATTTTTCATTACATTGCTTGCAATAAAGTGATTCTGAAACTTTATCTATAAACTGTGTGTTGTTTATTTTTTGTGAAACTGCAACGTGTTTGGTTCAACGGACTACGGAGGAGGTTGGTCGTGGTTCTTGCGTAGGCTATTGTGATTAACTCCGGCCTATCTCTCAACAGAAACAAAATTAAAAGAAAGAAAGACCGATCGCTTGTCCTTATTTTTACAGGAACAACAATTGGAGTTCGTGTAAAATACTAGTTATAATAAACGGCAAAACATCATATGTTCTGTATAAGTCATCGAAAAATACCACGTTTATAATATTTAAAACAATTTTTCTCGCACTAAAATCATTTTTTTTAATCTTATCTAAAGCCCATCAGAACCCACGGCTAGGCCAACGCTATCTTTGCCTCATTGAATACTACTTTCGTCTATCTTATATACATATTATACTGTTCAGCAGCAACATTTTGCTATATTTACTACTTTCTTATAAAACATTCACCCGGTACCTTTATAGATAAGGTCTCTACATAATTTTAAGCCACTAATTTATGTAAATAATAAACTAGATTTATCACAACAACATGATATGCCCCATATTACCTATGCTACTAATTCTGTAGTCACTCAAATGGCAGATGAGTTGAATAACCTTAGTTAAAAATAGACAAAATACAAACACATACAAAGAGAAATGCTGGCAGTCTCCCCTTAAATTTTCAGAATATTATGTTTTGATTTGATTCATAATATAAAACCAAATACATATACTCAATGTATTACATATTTGTTACATGCCTATTCTAAGTAAGCTTTTTTGTGCATGTTGTGATTAAAAAAAACATATATAGAAAACATAATTTTATTTTACATAAGTTCATAATAATAGTTGAATACACTCTACATCTTTTTAAGGACACGCAAAGAAAGATCAAATCAATTTTAAAACACTATATAATAGAACAAAGAATGCATCTTTGGTGCATATTATATGACAAAAAAGGCAATTATATAGAAAAAAAAATCTTAACTATTATTATGAACTTAAGAAATCAATATACCAACTCTATATTTTTTTTAACGCAAATAAAGCTTAAGTCAATTTTAAAACCCTAAATATAAAATAAATAATGCATCTTTGTTGATTCAATTACTTAACTTATTTTTGGCTTGTTGTTTCTTCGTAAGTTGTACATGTTGTATAGGTACTAGTGCATTGTAAATACGTTACCACATATGAGTATATTTTAATGAGTTGAAATAGCTCTACATTTGTAATATTATTATCCAGTATATTAATTTATATTTAATTGTATTCAATTATATTTCATTAATTCTGGATATTGAATCAGAATCAATTGGTAAAGGAATAGGATTTATTACAAGAAAGGAGAATAATTAAAATTTATTTTATAATTTATTATTTTTTTATTTTAAAACAAGATAAACTCTTCTTATAATTATTAATTCTCATAAATATTAAATACTATAAAATTTCTATGTATTTTAAGGGAAATTGCTAAGCATTATGATATATCTTATTATTTTGAATCTGAATCAGTAACGGTTTTATTTCTAGCTAAACTCTACAGCTAGTAATCCAGGAGTAACAGTATGAGTAGGAGACAAATACGGTACGCCAATATTAAAAAAAAAAATTCTCAATTGAACATAATGGAAAATGAAGAGATACTCACTTCACTTCTTAAATCTATAAAAGCTTGAGTAATAATAATAAGGTACAGAAACAAAAACCTCTAGCTACTTAGAACAATACATACAACTGTTTTGAAATGGAATAGAACCTTCTCGACCTTATTCTACTGATGTGTGCAGATTTATACTATAATACATTATAGTACTTACATTATTTTAAGTACAAAGGCACTTCCGTAAAATAATCTGTCTTTATGCAATAGGTATAATAAACGTATGTCACCCATCCAATTAACCCTCAGCTCGCTTCCAAAACCAGTCCCATACGTTGACCACAAATCAAATACGCTTGGACACCATCAAAGAGGTCAATAGCATTACGACGGTCCCAAGTCCGTAAAAATCTCATTTCGTAATACACAAAACTATCGCCCCACAGATATAAGGCAGTAAAGGCCCCTAACATCGGGGAAAGAATTACTATCATTGCCACGCTGTTCCTCCTTGTCCTAAACAATTGATATCTCTATTTGTATCAATAATACGGCAGCGGACGTTTACGTGTATTTTGTACGTGTTCGGAATCCTCTGATTACCTATACGTCTACCCTGTCCAGTTGGCCGGTGGATTCACGAACGTTGCTGTTGTTATTGTTATTGTTGTCATTTTTTTCGGTTAAAACCTGAATAAAAATAACTAAATGGCAGCAATTACAGTAATCGATAGAGAAACATGCCACTGTACTTACATACAGACATAATTAGAGCAATGGATAATATACATACGTTTCTAAATATCCTATAATTGGTAGGTAGTATGGAAATAGATAAAATTTTGTGTTAGATTTTTGATACAATCATTTATCTCTCGAAGTCTATGGTTCTTTAAATATTTCCTAATAGGAATAAAAAAATACAAATAAAATTTTGTAATGCCAATAAAATATGTAACTACAACTACTGAATTTTTCTTAATGGTATACACATTTTTAGTGTACTTAATATTAATATTAAAAACTCATAATAATTGTCAAAACATGCTAAATTCGATATTTAAACAATTTATTTTTTTAAATCTTCTGCACATATGTAAATTGTTTACGAAACTTTATAACAACTTAAAACTAAAGAAATGACTTAAAATATCCGACATCACATCTGAATTTAAAATATCTATATTGTACGTATACACAAATACAGCACGCCTATACATATAATATTGCATAAAAGCTCCCTATATAACAACTCAATAGTTTTAATCAAAAGCATATTCTAATAACAATGTTTACCTACATACTAGTGTTGCGTCTTGCGTTAGAATGTTTATGCATCCCTTTGACTTCTCCACGAACAGTTCTTGGGGCTGCGGTCTGAGATCCAATAGCTCCCATTTAATTGATTTTGTACTACAGAAACTAATTAGGCTTGAGGTTTATGTAACCGAACGGTATTAATAAGTTATCGTGTTGGTTCTCACATAATCTTGTATAGCTAATCTATTTGTGCTTTATTAATTTAATATTCAGAATCAGCAACAGTAATTCTTGTTAAGCTCCACTACATATGTATATATGTTAAGTACATTATATTATTAACTCTAGAAGTGAGTTAATTATATAATGTATCACAGAATATACTACGTACTTGGTTAGAGTAAAAGACATATAAATTTTTTATACTTGAGATTTTATTATAAAATTGTTAGTAATTTTGTAAACTTTGCATCAACCACTCATAAGCTTCTTAACCCCTTTCGTAAACAGATTCTGAAATAGCTCGTTATCTAAATGTGCAAATCTTACTTATTTATATTTGGGTTCTCTAACTATCGGCCCAACGATATTTATTCAGTTCCCTTCGTAAGGAGCTTACAATTTGCTGCTGTTACAGTATTGTATTAATAATTCAAACCGAATTTCCTGGGATCTACCCGTATCTCTTTTGGGCAGCCAATTCATTCTCTTGGATTACTTACCTCTTCGTTTACGTAACTTCTAATTGTACAAGAATTTATTTTGCACCAGTGTTTTTTTGAAGAACCATTTATTTGAACCAGTGTATTTTTTTATTTACTGGAACAAAAGTTTGAATTACACAAAACTTTTACAGGATAAACAAAGCTAGAGCAGAGTTACAATTAAAAGTCTAATTACAGACTTACTTTTATTGTTTCCTACCTTCTTGCTCTACTACTGCAGGGTTCTGTCAGGTTGAGTATTTTCTGAGCATAAGTTAGTATAGTGTACCAAGCATTAAATCAACCGCTCACCATTAAAAAAATCACATACATACAAACAAAATAAATTGTTAATTAAAAATAGGAAACTCACTAAATCCTCGTATCATTTTAATGAAAGGGCAAGCAAATGTTAATTTACTCAAGATGTGTCGGCAGATATTTTTACACGGTTTAATGATGTGTCATGGATACGGGTTGAAGAGGAAACATCAAGTATTATGTTTCGGAGCTCGCTGGTTTTATCGAGGCGAAATTTCATTATAATCGTACCCCCATTCCACCTACCCACCATTCAATCGGAACACCTTCGCACAATTGGAAGGGCTGCCTCAATGGGTTGTCGGATGAAATTTCTTAACATTCTTCGCTCATAATGAGTCGAGCCTGTCGGGCAATAGGCGGTAACGATGTAATTGTATTGCGAAACGAGATCGGGAGATATTAAGAGAGATTAAAACCCGCTTAATGAACCCGTCTAATAAAATTGCAAATTATAATATTTCTCAAAATCTCGAGATTGAATTTGCTTTCGGTGAAATATTTGATTCAAGGGCGAGTCTAAGCGAAAATTGAATGCTTTTTCATCTAAGAATTCTGTGAAATTAAAATTAATCCGTGTTGTACTTTTTTATTAAATTTTTACTAATCTCTTGAATTGTGCCTGTAACTTAAAATGTTATAGATATTGGGGAACTAAAGTGGTGCCACTGGTACCGTAGTGAATCATCGCGTGGTAATGAAGACATTACGGAACCGGTTTGTATGAGAATGACCGATCCACAACGACCTTCTTGTAGAGTTTTTTACCATGCCTCATTCACTGACACAAAAACTCGACGCATTTATTCCGTTATACAAGCCTTAACAAACCGTTTGACATTTTGCTAGGGCTAAATATTTCATGTATTTTATGAGACTTGACGTCTATTCCTGAGCCCCACAGGATTTGAACAGAATGAGTAGCTCTTTAAAATGTTAATACAGTGAAGTTTGATGCGAAAAATAGGGGAGATTTAAAATATACACTTTCTACAAAGAACTGGCAGCCTCTCCCATGCGTTTTACCGAATCATTAATCATAGAAACGAAATTTTGATCTCTCTTTTTAAGTGCGGGTCCCAATCGTTTAAATATATCATTATCATCTGAATAGACTGACTCTATGAAAACTACAATATTTCTCTGTATACCTATTTTTATAAAATTCTATTATGTTTTTACATTAAATAGATTTTTGGGTTGGAGGCCCAACAAATCAATTCATTACATTTGTATAATCATTCACACTCAACAGAGTAGTATTCCTAAAAATGTTATAAAAACAATCTTGTGTATAATCTAGTCTGATAGTGCTATTTTAGTTATAGGAGGTCCAAATTGATATAGTTGCGGTAACTTAACTATTTACTTGTTGAATAACAATGAAAATAACAATTTAATATCTAACATAAACAGTATTAAACAAAAAAACAAAATAATTATGATTAATCATAATGCACCGATCTCTGTATACAATCTTCACCCTTTGCCGCTTTCGTTTTTGATGGGCTCTATCTATTTAATTCATCTCTGGCTGGACTCTTTCAAAAGGCGATCCCTGCTCGTATTCAGTGTATAGAAGGTATCGGTCATATGATGGAACCCTAAAGATTCAAGTTTAATTTAGTAGAAGACATTTATTTGCCTATTCCCTGATACAGGCTAATCACTGACGGTGACGTACTCTAAAAGGCTGATAAGGTTTTAATGGATTAGTTTGAATAACGGATACCATATTTATTCGTATAAAGGGTAAAATATTGAACCAATATTAGTACCCCTATATGGCCATGCGGTTTATATTAGGTCCATGAGGTTTGCTTATTACCATCGGGTCGCGTAATGTTCTCTGTCGCCATTAAGCTACCCCACATGTAACTTTTTAATTCAAAGTCAACAAGGAAAAATTGACATTATTATTGTCAAATAGGCGTTCGTATGCGTTGCGTTTTTTATCCCTGTGTATTTTTATTGGTTTTATTATATCGCCATTCGTAACAATGCTTTGTGACATTTGGTACAAAATTGCCTTTTATATTTTTATGACCTTTTACGTTTTTGTCATCAATCATTCGAGCCATGTTGTTTAAAGCACCTGAGAGACCCGAGCTTGATTCTGATGAGAGATTTAGGTATCCATTGAAATTGATTGAAAATCCCATAGTACAAAACAAGCCTTGACATTTTCATCGATAAAATTAGGAGCTTTTATAGAAATTTTAAGCTGTAGGTCATGTTAAATCCGTGTACTCAAGAGTTGATTTAGAAACAATAAAGCTCGTTGAACTGATATACGAATTAGTTATGAGTTAGGAATATCCCACTAATATTACAAATTTCAAAGTTTGTGGAAATAGATGTATGGATGTTTGTTCCTCTTTCACGCAAAAACTACTGAACTGATTGGGCTGAAATGTGGTAAGTATAGTTTGGGTTTTGAAATAACTTAAATGTTACTTTTTATCACGATAAAATGCGGACGAAGGCGCGGGTAGCAGCTGGTGTATATATGTATATCACGTGTGCCTTATAATATAACGACAATATAGACTATATTAATGTCAATCAGGATAAAAAAGTTACTTACAATAAATATGTTTGCCTTGAAAGAAAAATTCTATGAAGCCTAGACCCATACTAAGGTTTTCATATTGTTTTATTATCGGAGCCGCATCGCATCGCTCTAAGTACAAGCGGCCCGTAATTTAGGCCTAAAAGCTAGCCTAATCTACGGAGTTCGGGCTAAACTTTACTTTTACGATAGCCTAAAAACTTTTTGGTTTGTTTTCTATGTTTCTGTGAGAGTAAAATTAATACCGGAGTTATTTACAAAGAAAAAACTTTTATTTTAGGTTTCGTTCTTTCAGCAAAATATGTTTTCTGGAGCTATACTATAAAACTGTTTCGTACTTGAGTGCTAGTGAAGTGATATAAACAATGTATCGGCTAAGTATCCGGACTATGGGTGCTCTGGTGGTTGTGGCACGTTGGTTGATGCTGCTTCTGGTGTGCCTGGGGTGGCAGGTTCGTTCCCAGACCGTGCAACAACCTGAAGTTGAGAATTCATATAACTTCTACTATGAACAACCCTGCTGCACAGCAACGACGATTAAAAGGAAATATCACGTACGACATAGAGGAGGTAAGTTTTAGTTCGTAACTAAATTTTACTTTTACTAACGGACCATAGGACAATGGACCAAAAATCTGTACTTAATGGTAAGGGTAGAAATACCATTGTATTAAGCCCAGTTGAATTGTTTGTCCAAGTTTTATAAAACAATTTGCTTTAAAATACCATTAATTGCAGCAAACACTTACTTACCTTCATTTTTTTCAAATGACTTACTAGTCATTTGAATGTTTTGAAAAACTATAACCGACTTCAAATCCCTTAGTTTTAAACTGTTTGCTTTTTTTAATTTTGAGTGACAAATAGTTAATCCCTTGGGAATAACATTTTTATTAGGGCCTAGCTCAGGATCATCCTCTTTAATACTACAAATTATCATCCAAATTAGTCCATAATTGTCGGAGAAATTAACTAACATACATAAAAAAACGTACACACATAAAAAAAGTACATACAGTCAAACATTATCATATACATATTTTTCGAAGTCGGTTTAAAATCATGACCGTCCCAATCAGCAAAGAACGTTGTATCAGTGATCCCAAACAATAAGCCACACACACATTTATAAGCTAAAGTAGTATTTACACAAACACATTCACAGCTGAGACGCCTTTGAGACATGAATTCACATGAGACGGAAATATCGATGTCAATGAGGGTAAATGAGATAGAATACTCTTTTGTTTCATTGCCCTTCCAGTAATGATGCCGAGAGTCAAGATTTTAATACAGTTGTAGTCCAAATTTCTCTCATATTGTATAATAAAAATAGGGTAGGTACCTTGCTTTATGTACCCAACTAGATTGTCTTATATATTGAGAGTATGTGTGTGGTTTGAGTAATTTGTTTTCTAGCTACTGCTTTGTCGTCCTTGAAAATTTAAGACGGATAGTATTTTAAAGAACCAATGTAGTACATAAGTATATATTTTATTTTTATACACATATACTTGTTTTAGGATAAATCAGCGATAAGACCTCCTTTCTGAAATTTATACATCTTTCTAACTATAATTTGCTACACTAAAGTAGGTTATATGTTTATGTTATTTTTATGAACAATATAAGTCAAAGAAGGTTGCCCTGGCCGACCCAGTTTAGGTGTAGGTATTTGAAGGCTTCGGAATCAAATTTCAATAATTTTATTTCACTAAGCTTACAAAATAAGCACTTAGACAAGTCAAAATAGTATACTATAAACAGCTTTAAATAGATATAGTAATTATTGTCAAATAAGAAATAAGGTGATATTAATTTTCTCTTCACTTAAATATTTTGTCCATTAGTGGAAGAAGTGCATAAGAAACCACTACATTACATTTATACATCACTTATGTGTCTAAGTTTATTTTGGATATCTAAATCTCGTAGCTAATTACGAATTAACGACTTAAGTTTGGTTTAATACCTTGCCTAATGGTTTCAGCTCTACGCTATTATTTTATTGTTAGGTATATTATGTTGTAAGCTTCAAGTTATTTTTGCACTGGTCGGAATGATCAATTCAGTTTCATAGCTCAATATAGGCATTTTAATTACATATTTCTTCGATAGTATTCGTTTTATTTAGAGCAGCCAAGAATGACCATACTATTCTCAAACATAAAAAAATTAAGTCCTCGACTAAGGTACTTACTCTATGTGTTCTTAATTAATATTATAAAAAATAATATCCTGGAAACTTTGGTATCTTTGTAAAATTTTATATCACTTGTACAATAACGGTTAGTAAAAAAAATACAATAAAATACAAATACTTGATTGATGCAATACTCCTTGTATTTGAAGATGGAAAATAACAGATAGAAAAAAAAACAGAACAGGAAAGCACAAACACAGAACACAATGTGCGGCATTATCGCAAAGGGCGATTTCTTCCTAGAAAAAAGTGAGTATCGTGAAAAAATTATATTAAAAAAATCTCTAAGTAAGGCTTACTATATATTGTGTTAAACACCGTACCCATATAATATGATTTTTGACCCTCGTTAACGGCTGTTCATTGCTCCACAGAGTAAAATACTAACATCCTACGAGCAACTTCCCTGAAACGGCATATTCTAGGAACAATCATAAAAGAAAACTAAATTATTTAAATAAATTGTGAAACAATATCAGATAAGAAATACCTAAATTGAAAAAAAAGTGAACAAAATTTTATATTTGTAAAAGTTATTCTGTTAGATTCAATTTAGCAACGGTCTCCGCACCAGGCAGTTTGTTTCGCGAATATCAGTAATACTAGATGAAAACCCGGCTTCGCTCGGGTAAAATGTAGCCTTATAATAATATTCCACAATTTTTTTATATACCTAATGTAAATGATACTTCTGTAGTCATCGGTTCTCAACGAATGATATAGTAAGTACTTAGTGGGCCTAAGTACTTATTATATCATTTGCGAAATCCGCGCGAAATTCACATGTTTTTTTGTAAACGTAGATTTAGGAATTTATGCTCTATGCTCAGTCTACGATTGTAAATAATGTGCTAGAACTTGCGATGCTGCCATGAGATGGACCCTGATAGAATTGCGTCAATCCAAACGCAGACCCATTAATCAAGAAGTTGAAGTTGAATAGCCCTCGGATCTCGAAGAAGAAGACGCAAGAAGTTTATAAAAAAAAATATGCCTAATAGCCGGCTACACGATCAAAAATTTGTGCATGCAGATTGCACGCACATACACCGTTAAGCAAGCAAGATGGCCGGCCACACTCTCCATCTTGCTTGTGCAAGCCAGTGTGCGCAAGCAAGATGGAGCGTGTGCACAAATGTTTGGGCGTGCAGCCGGGCTATAAGACAATGGAGAACGGAATGAAAACCCATGTCACCTGTGACACGTGATGACGTGACACTGACAAATTGATGATATTTGACATCTTTATTTCGCAACGCCATTGAAAAGCAATTTATTTGCATCTTTTCATTGAAATACTCGATAATCCGAATTATCCGTCTATAAGTTGTCGCCCAACGCCATTGAAAAGCAATATATTTGCATTTTTTCATTGAAATACTCGATAATCCGAATTTTCCGTCTATAATTTGTCGACTCGGATTAACTAATTTTTTACGCTCTTCAATTTGATGTGCATTTCGTTCGAGTCTACCGTAGACCGGTACGAAAGTATTAATATAGACGAGTAAGCTTCAATAGAATAATTTCAATATTGATGATATAGTTATTTCAATTAGTTAAACGTTTACGCTTCTGGCTCTATAGTCTACTGACATCTAAAAGCTTCCAAAGTAATAATTTCACAAACTTAAATCTTACGTAATAAACTACATTTAAAAATATTAAACTATCAAACTCATATTTTTCAAAATAAATAATTCATCTTTATTTCAAAGAATTTTAGTAACACGTCAAATATCCTTTAGGATATTTGACCTTCCCACCTTTAGGTGGGAAGGAGGCCTAAGGAGGTAGAAATAGTCTTATGACTGGCTTTGGTTGGTTACCCTTATCTATACTTCTTACTGAAGTTGTAAATAGTGTTCCTATTTTAATTATACCAACCTTCTTCAAACCTGACAAGTGCTCAAACTTTAACCTTAGTAATTAGCAACGAAATAGCACAGATTAGTGTAATTATAGTCAGTAAATTGATTTTAGCACACGCTGAGTGGTAACTATTTTTGTCATGTTATGTGTTCCGTATTTCCGTATACGTGATAAAATAATTGTATATGTATATCTTTATTTTTCTTTTTGGTTAAAGAAAGGGTTGAGAGCCCATAATATCGAATAGGAAAAATTTACTTTTATGCTTCTAATATAAGGCAACAAGCCATCCAGGGTATAAACAGCCAGAGTATAAAAGTATAGATATTCAATAATTTATTTTTGCGATGCAGCTGTCGCTAAATTATTACATTTAATTTTGATCCCCAAAAGAATCCTCACAATGCAATTTATAGCGTTGCAAAATTGAAGAACTTAATAAACACTCGTTTGAAATTCGAGGTACGCGAGCGATGTATGCAGCTGACGCCAAATATGACGTAGTATGATGTCCCTAATCTACTTCACGGTTGATCGGACGGGACGCCGCTGTCGATAACAATAACCGACTTAATACGCCCGATAATCGGTTTGCTATTCGAAAACATCCGTGATTGACACTTTTGATGACGCCCGAGTCTAACCCGACGCCCCCGAAACGAGTGAGCCGCACTCCCAATCGTTTTCCATTACCGAATAAGAGGGGATCCCTTTTTGCACCAAGCAAAATATATAAATAGAGTACTCAGATTTACCCAAGCTCACTCAACATTAGCAAAGTTTCACAAGATTGAGTGACTTGAAAATAATTCAAAGCTAAAAATGTGAAGAACGCGAAAAAAACTACGGACTTAGTGGTTTTGTCAAACATTTTAACTAAAGTAGCGGAGTAAAGCTTAAGTGACCATGAACTGGGACACTCAAAGAGAAGGTTTGAGGCGAAGTCTGGGAGGCAAATTTCCATGTAGTGGCGAACAAACCAAACAATGCGCGGGCCGAGTCGAAAGAAAGAGACCACTCAGCCAGTAGAGTGAAAAAGGTAAAAAGAACATAATAAGTCGTAGAGGCGGGCAAGTCCGGGGAAGACGCCGAGGCGAATGGGCCCGCATTGACCGTTGACTCAGTGACCACAACTCCGACGGAAAGTCTCTTTTAGACTTTTTAATGTTGCTTTTAGTGAAGCTGTTTGAACTGCTTTAAACGAACATACATATACTACAAGAGCATTCTTCAGACCTATTTCATTCAAAAATAGTCGAAGTTATATTTTGAACCATTTTTAAGTTTTTTCTTCATTATATCAGTTTGTTTGTCGTTCAATTTGTGATGTTGCGATCTGACCCTCGTTTTAGAGTAGCGATACTCGATACCGACCTCTCTAAAAGAGATGACATTACGTATTTCAGAAATACCGGTGAAAACCGTTGTCCCGCAAAACGTATTGCTCGAAATTTAGTCACGTAGGGTGTCCCATGTCGGGTCTCAAACCATCGCGACTGTCCATTGTATTCTCAAGAGACAAAGGGTTGCAGATACTAGAAGTACCTTGCTTAGCTTACCTTCGTCAAACCGCCTTTTGGAATCGTCCAGGTAGGTTTGGAATATATCGGTGGCTGCTTCGTTTTATCTTGTTACTGAGCGAGCCCTCGATACAATGATATTTCAAAGTTGTATTCTACCCTTGTCTGTTTAACTTTTGCAGCTTAGATTTTATTTTATAGTCGGTTTGTTTATTTTACTGGGGTTAGATGTTAGCCAAAGTAATTAATTATTAAAATTATTTGAGGCCTGTCTCATCCCGTTCCACTGGAGGGCAAGGACCTAGTCCCCTTCCACATTTCACGGTCTAGTGCTGTTGAAGACCTATCCTTGTCTAACAAATCTATCTCGTTCCGTTTTGCTTGGGCCTGATGCGACACCTGGTTCCATCATTTGGGACCCATTACGCTGATTTTTTTGGTTGAGATATCATTAATCATTTGGTGACACGACCTGCCCGTTCCATCGCAGTCCAACAGTTTTTTGATTTTGTATGTGTTAGCAGAGTTCTCTGTCATTTTTATAGTTTTTTAATAGGAACAATAATAGTAGAAAACACTAGAAACCGCATATGGTGAAAACCGTGTTGTACCGTTTACCTACCTCAAAATATGTGTAAGAAATCATAACTCTCCTTCTTGCACAGTCGGGTACTAAATCTACTTAATAGACATCGCTATCAGCAATACCACATCGAATACAACCTCTATGAAATATTTTCGAGTCGGTCACTAACATTCGTTTTCATTATTGCTCCACGAGTGCATTGCTGAAGCACTTTTCCTGTAATGGCATGTTATTGACGTACATAATAATTTATTTTTTGCTCGTATCGGCGAAGTAATTTCATATCGGCTTTTTTGCTCTGGAATACTTTATATTTAATTAATACAAACACGTGTTATAAAATGAGAGCCGTGGGGCCGCGGCGTACGAATATCGACCCCTCCAACTCAACCCGTGGATGTCGTAAGAGCCGACTAAGGGAACCTACCTGAGGAAGGGCAGCAGCTTCCTTCTGAGTATTTTTAAACACCAACACTGCGATCACCAATCCGCCTGCCAAGCCTGGTGATTATGGCAAATCCCCCCCTACGTGGGAGACCATCCACTCGATGGACCGACGACATTGTAGCGGTCGTAGGGAGTCGATGGATGGAGGCGGCTCAGGACCGCTATTTGTGGCGTCGTACGGGGGAGGCCTATGTCCAGCAGTGGACGTGTATGGGCTGATGATGATGATGATGTTATAAAATGATGTAGCTACGCTTTCAACGCCTTACTTGTATTTTAGGAATTATCGTCAACAAAAAACAGTGGAAACTTTAAGAGGGGTCGGAAAACATCAAGGAAAATATTAGTCACGAGTGAATTTACTTTCATATATTATGAAGAGGTATTAATTACTAAATTGGTATGTAATCGCCTATCTTCAACAATCCGAATTAAATTTACTATTTCTTACGTTTATTCAAGAACAACGTAAGCGAAGCCGGAACCGATCATCTTCCACACAGCTAAACTAAGTTTAGTTTGACCGTAGCGTGTGTCCGACCTTAGGTGGCGGTGGACGATCAGCTTAATTATAAGAATGGGGCTTTGAAGCTTTAGTTAGGTAGTAAATATGGCCTAATTTCAGTAATGTGGTAGACGGGACTTGAAACACTCTACTGGGTATGTTAAATTAGTCACGCCAATTATACCTTAGGCTCTCTTTCTATAATACATACACATATTATAAACTCCATATAAGATTCAAATAGGTAATTTTAATTAATTTATAGGAGAACAAAATGTTTTAATTGCAGTTAATTTTAGTAATGCTAATTAATACCCAAATAAATAAACTTGTTAGTAATTACATAACATTATTTTGGCTCGTTACTAAATAATTTATAAATAATTATTATGTTATTAATTATTTAACTAAATTACGAATAAACTTTTACCTTATTAGTTTTACGTTGAATATCCACGCAGTAAAATACATATGCAGATTTTCATATCAATGGCTGGTGATATCAGAACGGCTAAATATCTCCATAATTTTTGCAACAACACATTGCAGCAAAAATAAGCAAAAAACATCATGGTCCATTGACCATGAGGTTTTTTTGCTTCCACCACAACTTGACATGTTAAGGTTTAGTGGAAGAAAACTCGTAAAAATTTAGATCGCCATTCCAGTAAACTCTCTGTTCATATCCTACTGTATCAGCTCGCGCAAAAAAAAAACGTAGTTACACATTATTTAGCAGACGCAGGTAAGTAAACCCTTAATTCTTATCGATCGTACTATATCACTAAAGGTACTCGTTTCTGACGGAGCGAGAACATTTTTAAACATCGTTACATACATCGTAAAGAAGTAAAATGTAGTTATGGCAGCATGGACGAGACGGGGCTTATTCTTTTGTATGTATTGATGACATACGGATTTTACTCGTCTCGGGCGGAATGGGTAAATTTTTACCCATTCCGCCCGAGACGAGTAAAATCACGTTATGTATGCAGTGTGTGTTAAACGAATGTACCTAAGGTACGTAACGTAAAAAAACTAAATAAAAAAAGGTACGTTAGTAATGTACTCGGTGGAATTTACTACTTATTTATTATCGTTTATGTAAATAAACGAATGTTATTTTGCACGCACTTTGATGTAGAATGTAGTAAGCCAATTTTAAAATCTAAGACCTACATTTCTGCATATAAAGTAGTATTGTGATTATAACTGTTAAATCATGAAAATATTCTTGGTAACTTTTAGTAAAACCAAATTGGCATAATAAATATATACGATACGGTTACTGAAATTCATTTAGACTAACTAAATAGGTTATCTATCGCGCATCTTTTGTTTAAATATTCATCCGCAACGAACACCGTTAAAAAATTATGTTAAAAACTAATCTATAGATTAAAAGTAACTACACGTTGACTGTCCCGTCTATTTTGGAAAATTCTATCTCACACGTTCTGCCCAGGAAACATAGTTCAATTGCCATTTGCATTACATCTTATGCGCGAACGTCAGGGCCAGACCAAAAATGCGTGTAATGCACGGACAGTTAACGTGTTAAGGTAACTTGACCTAGGCGGGTTGAATTTTCAACTATGTAGCAGGCTAATTACCAGGTTGCTGTTTATATCGTTATGCGTTTCGACAATAATTACAGAATGACTGCCGCCCGTGGCGATAACTCCAATTTACGCCAAATTGTATAGAATATTAATTAATTAAATTATTTTGATTTTACATCGGTAAATATTTCCTGGAATAACAAGTTGGCAATTTTGACAACATTAAGTACTCTTACGGGTATCGGTACTTGATTATAATAAATAGTAGCTGACAACTTTCTTCCCCCATTGTGACGTCATATCCGAATTTATGCAGTAAATTAAAAAGGTGTCATACATGATAGATTAGGTTTTGTAGCGTTAAAATCTTGTCTATGGGAGTAACCTATCGGTAAAGTTGATTATTGAAATCACGAATAAATCGACATTTTTTAAAAATGAATCCTAGCTAGATCCATTTATCGCCCCCGAAACCCCCTGTATACAAAATTTCATAAAAATCGTTGAAGCCGTTTCCGAGATTCAGATTACATATATATGTATATATATAAATATAAAAGAATTGCTCGTTTAAAGGTATAAGATAATACATACATAGATCGATATTATTTACTATACATAGAAAATACCCAGAACACCCGGACTGAATATTTGCAGATTCGAACCCGCAACCTCTTGCATCGCAGGTAGACCTACGTCCCCCATGCCACATGGGTCGTCGATTCATCTATTCTAAAGTTAACATTAAAATGTAGGTAGAATTTTATTTTTATTCATTTTGTGACTCGGAGCATGATTTTTCTCGAGCTATTTAGTCATGCTTAACGTTCTCAAAAAGTGCGTCAAACATTTTGGCGATCTCTCAGATCTTTCAGCACATTTTCAGTAACAATTTCTTTCATCGTTATTTTTAGAAATAAAATACTTGAACCATTGAAAATAGGATTTGTTCGCATCAAACAACACAACCTTCTAACGTAGTGAAACCAAGCTTAATTAAGACTAGGAACCTCTGTAGAACTAATTAAACTTATTTCATTATTCGTACAAACTAAATTTTGAGAGGACCGTCCAAGCTGCTGCAAAGATTCATTATTATTACCTTAGCGACATCTTGTCTTCTCTGGCGCTGTCATTTTTGTAACAACGTTATTTTATGGCTGTTACGAGCTGAGTATTTGAAGGTTTTCCTTGCCTAATCTTTTGTGGAGGGCATTTTCACGCCTAACAAAATAAGGCGGAATTCATCAAGACAAGACTTACAACGAAGGTAGTTTTCAATTTAAGCAGGCTTCAGTCTACGAGTCGAGTCTTTAAAAAGCCGAGTCAGTTTTTAGATCAAGTTTATTTGACACACTCGTTCCTAATTAAGAATTGAAACAGCTGATTACTTCGAAAAGATGATCCCTTTATCTATTTCCTCACATCAATCTATTGTAGAATCTAGATCATCCTGTTGATAATTCGTTAAACAAGTAGCAACTCTAAGTCAAAGGATTACGGCTCAGTTACCAAGATGCTTGTTAATCACACAGTCCTTTGTACGAATGCAACCAGCTTTCATCAAAGGTAATTCGATCCCCGAACCATGTTCGTTTTGTTTTCGCACTTAAGCATTGTGCCCTTAGTTTGTTTTAGCCGGTAATTCGAAACTGGCGACGTTCGCACCCCTATTGACACATCAAATCAAAACATACAAGTCAGTGAAAGAAATCAACATAAAAAATCGATATTTGAGCCTTCCTTGAGTTCGCAATGGAAAGAAATGATTGTATTGTGAGAGATTTGCCCAAATCAGTTCACGAATTTGTGACCAAATATTCACTATTATTTCTGTTGCGAACAATCCCTCATTTTTAGTGAAGATCAGAGAGCTTAGGTGGAGTTATTATAAAGACATTTTAGGCCAGTAACTAAATATAAACAGTTATGAAAAAACCAAAAATCGACTCCATTTACTCGTAAATGAATAATCCTAGGTATTTAAATTATTCTAGCCCATAAGTAAGCAAATCTTCTTTGTGGTTACCGTATGACTGATAAACTGCTGTCACAACCTCCTTTATAAAATACTGGCTGGAAAGAAGAATTCTACTTGGTGACGTCATACAGAAATGTCATTAGCGGGAACAGACGAACCAACAAGACACTCTCTGGGTGTGACTCTTAGACGTTGTGGATTGTGCATTTTAGGATGTATTCTGATCACTACATAATTATAAAACAAAGTCCTCCGCTGCGTCTATCTGTTCGCGATAAACTCGAAAACTACTGAATGGATTTTCATGTGCTTTTCACCAATCGATAGAGTGATTCATACGGAAGATTTAAGTATATATTTAATTTGTCAAGGTTTTAGTAGGTTTTTGTAAATTGCTTGAATATAACATAACGATAATTGTTGGAAGTGTCGAAAAAAGTCAAGCCGCCTAGGAGCTTTCATCGAAAACGCTGCCCAATCTCTTTGAGATATATACTCTACTACTCGTGCGAAGTCGGGGCGGGTTGCTAGTAACGTATAAAATAGTTTCAGTCAGGTCTTGAGTATAATGTTCTGTACTGTACTATCTCATCTTTGATTTCTAGTAGTCTATAAGATCCCTTTTCTAGATCCATAATTTATAATCTTACCTACCTATAAATACACGAATCAGACTTTTGTTTTTGTTTCCTCTATTTTGCTTTAATTAAGTAGGTACTATGAATAAATCAACAACATCCTGTCGTTATAATGGACATTTTGAACGTGTAATTATGATTTCATTTTGATTACTAAAGTGTACCTTTGGGAAATCAGTGTTGTGATTCGATGTGTAAATAATTTTAACAAATATTTCATACCAAAGTTAACCATGCTTATATTTTCAGTAGATACATCACTGATCTAGAATTTGGCTAGATTCTAGATCGAACTAGCTAGCTATCAAGCTTTAGGGGAGAAAAAAAATGGATTTTAACGGTTTTCTGGACATCGTAAATTTACAAACTCATTATTAACTTAAAACTAGTGTACCTACGTGTAGGTTATTTGACCAGCTACTTTGGTTATTAAATGCATAAAATAAAATAAGATTTACTTTGAAAAGGCACATATTAATATCTTGTGTCCTATTTTGAGTTATGTATCAAATCAGGTTGTTAGTTTTTATAGTTAAATTACACTTAGGGATAAATAATATCCGTAAACATTACCTAGACGGGGCTTGAACCCGCAACATTCCACCCAGTACGGAAACGCGTTATTGTATCAAACACTCAAACTAAAGAACTACCAATCAAAAATTAACTGTGCGACAGTAAATGATAGCTCGATAGTAAACGATAAGTGGAATCGATGTTCGAATGCTTTGATACGAATGAAACGATATCGCCCGTAAAACGAACCACAAGATAACCGATTTAAATCGATATCGACGCAGTAAAAGGTGGTTAAAAGGGGAGTAAGGGGGTTCTATAAATTAACGAGGCTAATTTACCTAATGACATTGTAAAAGCAAAATTTACGATTAACGGTTTTAATGCTCATGATTGCATCGTATTGTATTTTATGGGGGAAACAACGTTTGACAAGGTTAAATTATCAGGAAGCTTGAATATTGTATGTGAATAAAAATAATATTTTTGTATTCAACCTTCTAGCTTACCGGTAATTTTACTTTGATTTCGTTTTTGGACAATAGTTTAGATTTTTTTATACCTAGTTTCTTCCACAGGTTTGCACGCGTTTTTATAAAGATAGCTCTCTTGCCCATGACAATATTCAGCTTCATCCATTCAGTGTCTTTGGCTAAACATTACCCAGATTCACAATCTTACTGATTTTTATTAGTAGGAAAGGATATGATAGGGTTAGTAGGGTTCAATCTGAAAATAGGCTAAACATAATGCAACTTACAAAAATATTTACTGAGAAAGTATCTAATCCAGTGAGTAGGTATCAATCTGATCATTAATTCAAAAGTTTGATACATATTTGTCTTTTTAATCTTTGTCGCTCGCTATACCGCTACTCGCCTTTATCGAAATAATAAGATAATTTTGTAAGATGCGTCAAAAATAATAAGTTCAAACCAGATAATATTCGGATTGGTCTGCAATCAAAAGACAATACAGTATTACTTGAGAGATTGTTACAAAATCAATTATCAAGTGCCTGAATCAGGTGCCTCGCCGCAAGCGATGTTTATATCCAAGTCTTAGTTGAACTTGATGTTTGTAATCAAGAATATTTTATTAATTTGAGACATCCACAAATTAAAAATTTGGATTGCTTTTTCTCGAAATTGGAAAAAACTACGTCATCAAAAGCCACCGTTACGAAATATTAAATAAGACTGAGAAATTCTATAGACTTTACATTCGGTAATAGAACTGTTCTGTAACTTCAACCAAATCCTTATTCGGTAATTTGGAAATACCATGAGAACAAACGAATAAGAAGTAAGTTTAAAAAATTAGAAAATTTATCCGATTGATTGGTAAGATTTCAATTAGCCAACCCGCGACCGTTATAGAAGTGTGTTCACGGAATGAAGCGACAAGTAGGTACTAGAGGACGGACATGCGGGTGGATCGAGAGCTCTCCTGTCCACTCGATAACTGATTCCGAGTCACGATTGATATCGATTATTTCAGTACTGCCGGACAAAAAGCATTTGACGGGTAGAGCTGGATCCAATGTCATGTGCCAATAGGTCAAGTTGTTTTGAATGCCGACTAGATGGAACGTTAAAAAAATATATGTATTTCAAAATACATGCAAAGAATTAGCCAGAGCACGCTGCTGCATAAACGGAGTTTATTCAAACCCACAAAAGGAAAACATTTTCATGTTATATGTATTCTCGAAAATGTAAATTCGATTTTCTTAATTTACGCATACAAAACCATTCCTTAAAATGCCACCTATTTGTTATACTTTGTGCACAGTACATCTAATGGTAAAGTAAACTGAATATCTGCTCATCAACTGAAAACCGTGCTAAAAACCAATGCTTAAACGAAAACCCAAAACAATTTCGTCTAAATTAGTTTGAAATAATAACGGCAATGTAGCAAAAGGCTCATTTAGGTCCAAATAAAAGTAAACTCCACAATAAACCGTTATAACGCTAACAAAACCAATCCAATAGCACAGTTTATGGTTATAGTAGCGTGATCCCAGGCCAATTTACGTTAGTTTGGGGGAACCGAGTAAAAAGTATAACAATAAAGTAATATAATTTGGGAATAGCGGGCGACGTTACGTATTTGAACGGAGGGATGGGTTAATTTAATGAAGGATCCATTTGGATGATATGAAAAAAAATTTAAATACTAGCAATCCGCTCCGGCTGCGCACGTGTAGTATAGAATATATCTCAAATGGATTAGGCATCATTTTCGATGAGGGCTCCCAGGCGGCTTGACTTTTTCGGACACTTCCAACAATTATCGTTATATTTCAACCAATTTACACAAAAGCTTGGAAAATTATATACGAGGACCTTCCTTGTGAATTACTCTATCGATTGAGGAAAACAGAATGAAAATCCGTTCAGCAGTTTTTGAGTTTATCGCGAACAGACAGACAGACGCGGCGGAGGACTTTGTTTTTTAATATGTAGGGATGTACTATTCGGAAAATTATAGTTGGAAGATATAAAACAGGCAGATAGACAATTCAGGAGGAACAAAACAACTTAACCCATAGATTTTAATAACAAAGTTAACGATCAATCAGACCATTCATGCCAAAAAAATCATGAGCTTTATTTGGGTTTACGTAGAATGAAGCTTGGCATTGAACATGCTGTTCACAGCCAAGCTTCTGTCCACGTCGCATTGCTGCTCTACAATAGCCAGTAGGTCGGTAGGTGCGTCGGTGGAAGTCAAAGTGTTAGCGCGTCCTATTCCAAGCTTCAGCTATGCTACCCAGAGGGGCCTGTCGCGTCGTAGCGTAGGGCGGTGACTGTCTGTGGCAGTCAAAGTGGTAAATAAACAATGCTGGATAATCTGAATTACCGCCGAAACCAACTCGGATGGGCAGCATTCGTGAAGCTTCGAAATATCTTCTCATGACCTGCGATACCGCCTTATGAGGAAAGTCTTCAATCAATGTGTGTTGCAAGTAATGACCTACGGATTTGAGACGTGGTCGCTAACTATAGGCCTCGTTCATAAGCCCAGAGTCGCTCAGCAGGCTATGGAGAAAGCTATGCTTGGAATTTATCTACGTGACAAAATCCAGAATACGGAAATCTGTAGAACTAAAGCTACCAACATAGCTCTCAGAATTAGTAAGCTGATGTGGCAGAGGGCAGGTCATATTCACGCAGAACTGATAACCGCTGGGGAGTTAAGGTTCTCGAGTGGCGGCCACGATGCAACTCAAAACGGAGTATTGGGAAACCATCCACTAGCTAGATGGACCGACAACATTGTAGCGGTCACTGGGAGTCGATGGACGGAGGCGACTCAAAACCGCTATTTGTGGCGTCGTATGAGGAGATATGATGAATCTGGATTATGTTATGTTACACAGCACTATGTAGCCATAAAACAAAAAAACGCTTGTGTTATAGAAACCAAATGACTGATAAACTATATACAACAAACTTTTTGATAATCAGACGCAAGTAGGGGTCTCTTTATGTTAGAGTGCGATATCCAAGCTAATAGGAAGATTCACTTCATCGAAGGATGTTTGGTTTTACCCATCGTAGATTCAATACTACTTGAAATCACTGGTATTGTTTGTATAATAATCGAACCGTCAGAATTATATAATCAAGATATTTCATGCAATTGACAGACAGGTAGATCGTTTAATCATAGGTCGTCAGAGTCAGACTGTTTACTTATTGGTCATGTTTTAGACACGATCCAAATACCCTAGAAATATACTTAGGTCATTTGGGTAGGTTTGGGTTGGACTCAGTTTCTTCTCATCATCAAAAAACAAAGAACCAAATGACAATAAAAAGAAAATTTTATTTAGAAGCAAAGGATAACATAGCTAGTATTTTGAACGATGCTTTGAAAATTAGTAAAAATATTTGGCATGCCTTTTTGAACCCTCTTCCATGACTCTCTCGACAAAAAACGCTTAAACCGCTGTCAATTGTAAAAGCTTAAAAATATCAGTGGTATTTTCTTAATCTCAAAAAGGAAGGGTTTCTCGAGCCCTCAAATCCCACAGAATTTAAAATTCATTCGCGTTAAATCAGTACCGAGTACCGACTCTGTATTTTTTTCAAGCTTTCCGAGCTTTCCGCTCTAACTCAGAATATTTTAAAGATTCTGTTAATATCCTAATCCTCGTTTTTCGTCGAGAGAAGTCGGCATTCACCGTTAAACAGTTTCATGATTAATGGCTGAAAACTCTTTGATGGCTTTTTAATTAGAGCTAAAATAGGGGTGTAATACTCGTTGTGAGCCGAAGGTTGGAGCGGCCACAGCTATATTTCATAGCGCGCGGGAACACGAATTTGCAAGGCTAATAAATTGCGGAATACCTAGGCCTTATTGGCTTTCCGTTTAATCGTTCGGGCCGCACTGGATTATTTTTCGCGAAGTTTCCTTCGCTTCTTTGTGTCTCAATTGGAAAGTAGAATGCTAAACGTATTCTTACCTTTGTGCGGCACCCCCGTTAGAGAGTTTACTTTATCGGTAACACAGGAATGGAATTTCTAACTTTGCATTACAAATTTATTTCCTTAAACCTCTCGGCTTGCTCTCCGGTTTATTTGCCAGTGAAAATGGCGATTAATATTCAATAAGAACAGCTTATTTCAACAAAATTGCTGAAATAATTATAATATTCAAATCTAGGCCATGGACTCTTATCATTTGATCAGGAAATTGTTGTATTCATCGATTATTATTAATAAGTATTAATAAAGCTTTGAAACAAACAATGTATAACACATATTTCTATTAATAAATTAATAATGCTGAACAATCCACACACCATCATCTAACCCCAAGCTAAGCTTGTGTTATGGGTAAAAAAATACTGATATACATACATAATACAATACGTACATAGATGTTTTTTTATTAAACAAATAAAATACCCAAAACACCCGAAACAAATATTTTCAGATCGTTCAAACATTTGTTCCAAGCCGGGAATCGAACCCGCAACCTCCTGAGTTCGCCCGCCACGCCACCGAAGTACTATTGTAATAAATGTTCTATTCATTTTATCTATAAAACAAAATCCAATCATTTAGTATTCATTGCCTCTAACGGTAGCAAGTAATAACCTGCAGTAGTCGGTGGGTTGTCGCCACCAGTCGTATTTTTGAAAGTCACGAATTCTTGGCAGGGGTGTTCCCAAAAATATTCGTATTACACCGTGAGCACGTCGAAAACAATGACTGGCAAGTAACCGCTAAGCAGCCACTTTCAGCAATTAGGAAAAACAAAGAACTTTTATGGAACAAGAGTTCGCTGAACAATATCGAGGGTAAAAATTTCAAGATTAAAATTACATCAGTGAAGAATTTTACCCAAGATTTTGTAGTTCTATTCTACCTTACGAAAACTTAACAACCGTAGGTGAAAATGTTAATGTAAAAACATAACATACCAAACATATGTATATTTATTTCTTAAAGATTTAACATACATACATATATTAACAAAGAAAATTACAATCAAATAATATAAACAAATTAGAACAAACAAATAAAATTATGGTAAACATTAGCAGGTAGATTTTTGTATGTATAAAACTAAAACATAAGTAAAGACATTATCACGTATTACCAACTTCTATGCAAACGACTATTTTGTTATTCGGTAGATACCTACCAAACCACTGATGATATACATCATCAGTATCAAAACATTAGTAAGTTGACAGTCCTTCTTACTACTCAAAAAACGGCAAGATTTAATTGAAAAAATTGGAAAGCTATACAGGAAACGAACAATGTAAATGTAACGGATATAATATTACAGGTATTTCTTCCTATAAACTTCCTATCCCAATCTTTACTGTGAATCAACTTTATTAAGATGTTATGTGAGATCTGCGACATTAACGCTTTACCTATTTCTTCATCCTGAGAAAAGTTATGTTAAATACAAAGTTCCAAGTTACTAAGCTGCCTCGGTCCCTTTATTACATAAACAATGTTTGTTAAACGGCTTACTGCTATGCAAACTGGTACCTAAGTACCGAAATCTATTTGTGATACGACCAAGGACTCAGATGTTTCGAGAATCTCCCATGATATATGGAGCTATTAGGCCACAAACTTTTAATTGCCGTTTTACCTGCAGTGCACTGGTAATATTGTTTTTAAGCTTTGAAACTTCCGCATGTTTTGTACATTAATCATAAAGTTAATTCCTATTTTCAACTGTAGGTAAAGCTAGGTTACCGGTTACAGGATTATCGTAAAAATATTTTTCATTGTGCGTTGTTTTCTTTGAACTCTGTAGTATATTACCTAGTTAGTTGCTTTGAAGCTAATCTTGGTTAAGACACACGAATAAGAACATGTAGAATAATAAAAGACAAAGAAATGGATAAGGATCTCGACTCGTGTCGCTATTATGATACCCTGAGGTATAACTGAATGTTACAACAACATCGTGAAAAGTAAAAACAAACATCTTTACATTACACGTAGCGCTAAACGGTCGTCGAGCAGCAATTAAACTTCAATTTGCATAATAAAATACCTATGAGCACGCCAGAAGTTCTGTAACGCAGAGAGTTCTGTTTAAGCGATTTGCCTAAGCTGCTGGCAAAATGTTTTCCTTTTCGAAACTCACACAAAACAATTTCTCACAGACTCGCTCTGTCCATTCCGTATCCGGAGTAAGTTCAACTCCAAACAATAGTTAAGCGCAACAAAGAAAGTTACTGGCGTGCTGTGGTCGAGTGTTGTGTGAGAACCGACTTATACGCAGATAGTTTGTATGCTTCGCGAGCTCTTGTAATCAGTGCAAACAACACTGTATGCTTAGGTGAGCTTAGATGTTCACGCTCCAGCCAAATATTTGATTTGACCTTTCAGAGTTAAAGCCCGCTGGGATTTTTGTCTTCGAGCCATTTTCATAATTCAGTTCCGTCGCATTTTAGGGCTATGGAAATGTCTATCTTTATGACATCAGGGTCGTTAAGCTGCGTCTTTCATTACTTCTAATTCTGTAAATTTAATATGGGTTATCTGAATAAAACCACAGAATAACTATATAGTACTGCGTAATAATACTCACGTAATAATCTTTAAAAACCTAATCGAGTATCTTCGTAAATGGGAAGTGAAGTATTATTCCAGCAGAGAATTAACACCGTAGCTTCCTTTGTTCTAAATTAGTGTTCCTAATTTACCCGCGTATCTGTGTAACGCAGGACTCCTGATTTATTTGCGGGTATGAGGCGTGAAGCAAATGAACTACCCTTGCGAGTGGATATATGAGGTGACCGTACTACCTGGTGGCCCGGGGCCTTATATAACTCGGGGCAACGATGTTGTCTTCCTTAAAACACGTCAGCCGTTGCAAAGTAAGGAAGTCTGAGGTGTTGTTTATGTACAGGGGGTTAGAACTTGATCTCTACTGGATTTATCTACGGGGCAGAATTGATGAAAATGTTGTCAAGTTGTGCGTGTTAGTATTCATAGTTAGTCAACAGCTCTACTTTCCAGAGACCTATAAGAGAGACCAAGAAAATAGACTCGAGTACCGATTTATTCACCAGCAGTTTGTCACAGAACACATTAAGCTCGGCTGAGTCTTGCGGTGGAATTCAGTCCGAATTCCTCTCAACTGTCATTGCCGTCTGGCGATTAGTCAAGCTGCTAAGTGCTACTTTGTGATTGTTTTTCTCTTCTAGGACGCTAACTGTAATTTATGCGACTTTACAGTTGAACCGCACCGTCGAAATTTGCAATCGGCCTCGATCCCGACAAAACCGAAGGTTTATTTATGGGTGTAAAGTTAAGTTCAAACTTCTGCGGGTGCAGTGGTCGTCGGCCTTTTTTGTTTCCAGTTGTACTCTGAGAAATATAGTGGTTTGCATCCACATGTATCTTTATTTAAGTCCTTTTTTATGTTACTGTTTTATTGTTTAGTAGCTTCTAATTTAACTTTTCTCTGGTATTAAATTATGTTCCCTTGTGGGTGATACAATAAATTAGTAGTTGGTTAGTTAAAAGAACAGTGTTAATAAAACATATGTATTTTGGTGCTACTATAGAAAAATAAACGAATGCAAGATAATTCGTACAGGAATTATAGTGAACGGAAAAGCTTATGTGTACAGAATAATTCCCAATTGTGACATGTATTTATTTTCGCAAAGACAAATCAATAATCTGATTTCCTACAAGAGGTCTTGTGTTGGAAAACAATCAGAGAGAGCGACAAAGGTGCAAAGCGAAAACAAAAATGTGACAAAATAAGTTGCGAACATCCTCGATCCTTTCAGTTTTTGTTTAGTGTATTGACAAGAAATGTGTACAAAATTGTAGCGCCACTGCAATTCAGTAACGGCCTGTATTTCTATGAATATAAGGTTCAATTTTGTTGCATTTTGTTGGTTTCTACATCAAAATGGAAGGGTGGCTTGATTGCGCTAAGGATTCTTTCACCTTATACTATGCCTTTGATTAACTAACTTCATTTCGGTAAAAACGGGAAAATGTTTTTTTAGGTTACACGAAATTACTGTCGATATTTTTACTTTTAATTTTTCAATGAAAATTTAATATCATCATTCATCCTAATTCTGGTTATGGGCTGTGGGCGGGTAGGTAAATATCACACGGAAAAATATTCCTAATATAATCATATATTGGTTGTAAGCGGTTGAATAGATAAGTGAAAATATTTTGAAAAGATCGGAACAAAGCACATGCAGAGTATTCATTTTAACAGCCCTGTGTTTCTTGTATCGGTAAATCTTGACCCAAAATGTTTTATTTTCCAAAGACCCCATGTTTTTCTACCCGCGGGCGTTATTTTTTGCACAACGCCATCTCTATCCGGGAATTGCAATTACATGGATTTAACGGGGCTTTCTATTTGGTGACTAAATAAGAAGGGTATAAGTGCAAACAAATCCAGGAAGCCTTTATGCCATGAAATTGATAAACCTACAGTGGCTTGCGATTTGGAAATTCTTTTGAAATAATATATGGACTAAAATGTTAACATAATTGTAAGTTCCTGTCTCTTTATTGTTTTACTGCACCAGTACTTGATATCAAAAATGGCTGCCAGAGTTTTTACATAAAATCGTTTGCCACATACATTTACGCTTCAAATATAAAAAGGGTTGTGTTCTTGATCCTCCCACCTCTCAGCGGCAACAATTAAAAGGAGATGAGGAAAAACCGGCAAAGTGTGAGTAACCCTGCATACTGAGGGGTCCCTAGTTATTTATTTGCAGTCCACTTTCAGCCTTAAGTACCTATAATCGGATTTCTAGATAGTTTTGTTCTTTTTCTATTCTGTTGGAGTTTCGTTTCCAAACTAATATGACTGCACAATCACCTAAATGAACATTCGATCGAAAAAACCTAGTTAGACAAAGGCATTTATTTAAAACGCAAATAAATATTGTTTATTCTATTTTATAAAACAAATTTAATCCATGACGTAAGGCACAATTTCACATAATGACGACCTGATGTCTCAAAAAGGCATGTTTTTTTTTTACCTGCATATAAACGCAACCGTTACTTCAACAAAGCTCTAAAGCATCACAGGGTTCTAAAATTATTTCCTACGCTACCCTAAAAAAAGGGTTGGAATACTGAAACTACTGAGTGAAAGCGATGACGAGTCCTCTTCCGGCAGTTTGTTGCACAACAGAAAAATACCTACTTGGGTAAATTATGGTGCGTCACGTTATGGCAACCCCTTTCTATTGCCATGAATATTTAGACGTCTGGGGAGAAAATTGTGATGCTGGCAACAATTAGTAGGTAGGTAGCTATGGTAACTAGGCACTTCGGTTATGTTGTATGTACATAGTTTGCTTCTTCGTGAATAATGTTGAGTAACGAAATTATTGTGAATAGTCTGTAATGAAAATTATTTGAGAATTGGGCCAGGAGAGCCGTTAAATAAAATCGATAGCCTAATATTTTCTATTATAACAATTTTAGATTTATTTTGCGATGTCAACAAATTATAAAAAAAATAAAAATCAAATATATAATATATATTTGATTTTTAAATTTTTTTATGGACACGAATAAAGCTAGACGCGGTTCTATTTTTAATCAACTTGTATGAGACAGGGGGTAGATAATAAAATAAATAATGTTGGACAGTGCACACAACGTCATCTAGCCCATGACTGATATTTTTATTATTTTCATATATATCAGTCATGGGCTAGATGACGTTGTGTGCACTGTCCAACATTATTTATTTTATTATCTGTCTCATACGAGTTGATTAAAAATAGAACCGCGTCTAGCTTTATTCGTGCCCATAAAAGATTCAGCGTGAAACTACACGATCTAAACGTCTACAGCACAGGGGCGTATTTAGTCTATTCTCGTCTTCCCAACGTTCCATTGCCGTTCCTATTTAGTACCGGGAGTCAGGATAAAAAAACTTTATCGTATGTACATACGCGGCTACTAAAACAATGAATGATGTACTCGTATGTAAAGTAAAAGGGGTGTCGCCGCAGTAGTTCTCATGACAACCCACCGAAGCGGAAGGAAGCCGCACTCGAGTACTTTTTACAAAATGGCGGCACGTCACACCACGTCACACGTCATTCTGACATGCGAAACAAGAAATCAAGATGGCCGCGATAAAGGGGTTAGGTGAGCATTGTTTTAGAGAATTTTTAATGACAATGCTTAGATGGAAGTAAGGTTTGTAATAATAATTTTAAAAGCTAAATAAATAGTCAAGATTATCAAACAACTTATTATAATGTTGGAACGAGATTCAAATTGTTTTGTGGTTTTTAAATTCGTTTGGGAAATAATTTTAATCTCGCGCAATCACGAAAGGGTCTACCATAAGTATATTACTTAAATAATACGTCGGTACATTTGATTAATTAATTTATCATATATTTACCAATTTACTTTCAGATTTAAATACTTCAGAATTAAATAACCAAATAATTATATTAATTTATTAAATAACCAAATAATTGTATTAATTTATTAAATAAATGAATTAATTTTTTTTCAGCTTCATTATCTCCACAAGCTTTTCAAGTTCTGCTATACCAGGTTTTTTCGACATTAATTCATCAAGCCAAGTAAATAGTTCCCTTTCAACTTTTTGTTACCTACCACTTACAAGTACTTGAAATAAATGGTCCAAATACATCTCATTTAGCTTGAGTGCTTCTACATATTCTTCAGAGCTCTCTCTTAAAAGCGCTGTGTGCTAGAAAACCTGACCTTGAATCTTTTTTGATTCGTTGAAAGGTCAGACCACTCTCACATTTTCATTTCACGTTATCCGGTGTTCCGTGAGCCTTTAAAAGGACCAGTGTAAGGCGTCAAAACGACTTTTTCTCTTAAATCAAAGTGAAGTAGCACTCGGCAGCGGGCAAGGCAATATGAAACAGGTCGAGCCTAGTGATCCGCACTCCAAAGGGCCCGGCGTCTCAGATGTCACTCCAAGAGCCCATTCGCAGGCCCCGGCCACACCCTCCACTCGACGGCACATAAGCCCACGAACGGCCCGCTTTATTTATTATGTACAGCCATTAACGCCACTGCCATCATGGCGGCAAGTTTTTCAATTTTTAATTTCCCTCTTATAGCGTCGGTGGCACTCTAAACGTTCCCTGGATTGATACTCGAGCTTGTAACCCATCGGGCCCGAGAGCCTACAGCACTAATGAGTTTCTGTTGCGACGCGAGCTTCTTATTACTCTCGTCAAATAGTGGAAAGGCTTTTTATTTGTCGTCTAGCGTGGGTCTGGCCGCCATAAAACTTATCATTACGAGCCCTCTTTCCCATTCACTGTTCTCTATGACGGCGAGGAGGGAAGAAACTCGACACTTTTTCAACACTTTTGCTTTTTTCCACCTAAGTAATCCATTTAGGAATTTCATGAAACCTTGACGTGAATTAATTAATTTTCTACACACAGACAGAACTTAATAAACGGGTGTTTTGTCGCTGGGCTCCGATAGGGCTTCAGCCCATCTACCCTTAAAATGAGCGCCCAAAACTCTTTATAAGGCTTCAAGGCTTCCTGTCTCAAAATGGCGTTCTGTTCTATGTAAAGCTATTACATAGAATTAATTCTAAAGCCAGACGATACATCATTAGACTGTATAAATAATACTTTCAACGAAACAATATATTTCAAACAAAATGAATCGATATCAATTTATGATTAGTCTAGCCATTAAAATGGTAATTCCTAGAGTAACCAAAAAATAATGATTTGGGAGAAACAAGTCGTTAGCATTAACCTTTTCCCCTTGACGTGGCCGAATGTCAACAAACCTAATGTCAACAAATACTATTAAAGCAATAAGACCTCCCTCAGCCCCAGAACTATCCCAATGTCCATCCCGCAACTTTGTCTGCTGATCCCTTAAATTTATTTCTAGAGAATTTCAGCAAACGAGTTTAAGTTCACGAAGTACCTAGGCAAATTAATCTTAAGGGAGTTTCGTACTATCGGAGTCCGGACTTGAGTGCTCCAAGTTTGTTGGACTTTATACGTAGATACGGTGTTAGGGTAAATGTAAGCCGAAAATAAAATCTTTCGTATTTTGTACAGTTTGAACGTTTACAAATGTCAAACATATTAAAAAGCACGTATACTATACTTATTAGATACGCGAAGTATCCCGAAGTTTCCCCCAATCGGAGCTTTCTATTTTTTTGTAAGAATTAAACCAGTTTCTCTGTTTATAATCGAAGCCATGTTGTTAAGGACTTACTTTGTCATGCTTGGTATGATCCGCTAGAAATCGATAGGAATCTCTCTGAATCACTTACTAAAACCATCTCTTATCTCGACACAAGTCGCGACCATTCGCCGAACCGGAGCCTACTCGGAAAAGGTATATCGAAGTTTCTGATTAGTTTTCGAGCAAAACCAACTCTTATGTCGCTTGCATAATATTAGCATTTGCATGAAACGAATCAGAAACGTCCATTTAGTTTTTGCGAGTACGTCCCCTGATTTTAAACCAATTAGATTTTTCGGCAATTCCGCCCAGCCGAAACAAAGTTCAAGGCGCTCGGTCCACCACTAGTAAATTAACAACCCTCGCCGGTAATTAAACGGAGGTGTGCACATCCAGTTTTACGAACAAAAATTCAATTAACCCAAATTGGGCTGGAGTAATTTTGTAAAATAGGCCGTTCTATTAAAATATAGCAATTTTTATGCGTATAGACTTTAGTCTATACGCATAAAAATGCTTGCTTCCAACGTTATGGAACTGACAAATCTTATTAAGAAATTATGTTTTTTAGAGTTCTTTGAAGATTTTTTAATGTTAGCTTATTTTATCATTATAAGAAAATTGAAAATGTTACCTTTCTAGACTAATTATCTACATACTATGACATAGTGTGCCTACATAATTACTTTAAAATATTTGAAAAAGATTGAAAATATATACCAAATCTTGAATAGATTTAAGTTTGTAAATGTTTTGAATTACCAAAATGTTTTTGTTATTTTGAATGAACAAAACCTTTGTATTATAATATTTTGAATTAACGAAATGTTTTTTGATTACAGGTAAGAGCTCTCAACTCTAACAGCTGGATGGTAACATTAACTATTACGTAAAAGACTTTAAGAGGAAAGCCCTGTTTAAATCTGGGCGTCGTCGTAGATCTTTATTATAATAAGCTTTAATGATAAAATCGTGTATTTTAATGGATTTATTTAGTTCTTAGCTCTACAACGTTGCCATGGATATACTGGAAATGTACTAAAATGAGTAGAGAATTTTAGTTACTAAAATACTTCTTCTGCTTTAATAATTTTTCAGTTGAATAAAATTTCTTACACAGAAATAATTCTTGTCCTAACGTATCGTAATTTCATGATATAATACCATACTAATAATGCCCACACTAATAATGTAATACCCATACTAATAATGTAAAATTAAATAAAACTTGTTATGGCAATGAAAATTTGTTTAATTTAATAGCTTCTTCGAACAAAACTGTGTGGCGAACATGTCCTAACGTGTGGTAATTTCATGATATAATAAATACTACCCACACTATTAATGTAAAATTAAATAAATCTTGTAAATTTATGCCAAAGAAAATTAGTTTAATTTAATAGCTATTTCGGACAAAACTGTGTGGGGACCAACCTCGTGGTCCATGATCCAATCCATAATGCATGGATCCTTGTGGTCTATCATTGGCTTTTAGTACATTCCCATTATAAATTATGGCCTTTTTCAAATTTTCGGTGCGTTCAGCCAGCCGACTCGTTAAAATTTTAATGATAAGATTGACCAAGACCAACACCCATTGGCCAAGGCACAGCTGAAGAAGCTACGTTTTACATATTGGACTATGTATAGGGAGAGCAGCCAGAGATGGCTCTTTTTGTTTTGCTTGCAGTATATGTATGAAGCTTTCAGAGTCAGCATCACCTCAGTCAGCGTAGTTAGGTAAGTACTTCTATATAAAAATGCGCGATCTTTGAAAGGTTGAGCTTATATATTAGAACGTCTCAATTCTATCGGCACCAAAATCTTTACAAACTAACCTTTTCTTTTCGATCCTAAAAAGTAGACGGATATTTTAGATTACCTAGGTATTTGGTTTTTTGTGCCAGCAGAATCGACACCAATGTTTATCAATTGGCTTTTTGACCGCACTGTAGCTTTCCAGAGATTTTCTCTCCCTCTCTCGATCTCGTCCCACTGCGGTCGTATACTTCAGCGATATGGAATTAAATACTGATTAATATCATTTTATAGAGCCCCGAAGCTGTTGAAACCCGTTCAGGTGTTCAATTTAGAGCTACTTTGCAACTACAAACTAGTTGATAGTTACAGCGTAACAGGGTTGCCAGCTGTGAGTCGTTATACAGAATGAGGTAGGATAGGGTTCGTTAAAATGTTATTGATTTATGTTGAACTACCTTTGAATGTAGTATTTATTTAAAAGTGTCAATAGGTGGGAGGTTAGACCATTAGAGCTCCCAAAGAACGATGTCACTTAGATTAAAAAAAACTACTTAACACAAATAACACACAGTGTGTAGGGTAAATACTTACGTATTTCGGACATGACAGGGGAATATGGTCTTAAATCGTCGCACAATTATGATCTCTACATCTTTATATTTTTTAATAATAATAATAAATGCGTATTATTATTATAAAACTAGTTTCCGCTCGCGGTTTCGCACGTGTTGTTTATACGAAAAGTTACAATGTTATTTCTATCCCTTGGGTGGGATACTAAATATTCCTTTGTTTCTTCAAGGCCTGACTCCCACTTTGCAAAATTTAAGCCTGATTCCTTCAGTCCTTATGGCGTGAAGATGTAATATCAAAACGATCGCATTTATAATATATGTGATGTGATTAGCATGATATTAAACGTTTCCTTAGGTGTGTCATTACTCATTACAATAACCATTAAAACATCCTGAAAAACGATATAATAATTTTTTTATGGGCTTTAGGGTTAAATATTTTCTAGAAAACACGAAAAATGGGCTTTAAAAAATGAAAAAGATCTGAAATCGTCCGAGATGTTTATTCTCTACTTCTTTCTATCCCTAAATATTCACGATTGTTTTTTTGCTCGTAAATCGGAGCTTTACTCAAACTAGGGGCATGTTTAATGCCTTTTACCTCTGCGGCAATCAGAAACCCTATTTTACGAACTGTCGGATTACCAAAGGATCTTAATTTGCCATACTGAACTAATAAATAAATCCATTTGCGCGCTGCGTGCGCTTACGTCGCTAGGGAATTGTTGTGGCTATGTCACTTCGTATAGATTATTGTATCTATGTAAAATGGACTCAAAAAAAGAACCCATATAAAAAATACAAAAAATATAAAATACTAGCTGCTGCCCGCGGCTTCACCCCCGTCGAATTATTTTTTTCGCGCGGAACCCTAATTTTTTTGTATCTTATGTCCTTTTCCTGGTTCCAAGCTACCTGCACACCAAATTTCAGCCAAATCGGTTCAGCCGTTCTCGAGTTATAAATAGTGTAACTAACACGACTTTCTTTTATTTTATTATATATAAAATATATGTGATATCGTTGTGTGTTAAAAATCTATATTCATTTATTTTTGTAAGAAGGATAATTTTTATGAGTGAGCAAGTTAAATATGGTCCTTATTATTGTCAAACAATAAGTAAGTTTATCTTAATTATTGTGTCAAAAATATTATTCATCCAAAGAAAAAAACGGCAAGTTATAACTGGTATTTTAAGTTTTTTTATTCATAATTTATTTAATTTGCGTTTGTTTATTATTTCTCAACTTATGTCTGTTGACAAATAATAAACAAACGCAAAATTTTCATTTTTTTCATTGTAGGTACAATAGGATTTTGGTTTGCTTATAGTACCACCACTACTTATTTTATAATGGGTAATCTTGTGAAATAATCTAATAAAAAATACAACTACTTGCCGAAACTAAACAATTAGGTTCATTGCATTTTCTTAGTGCTACGATTCTATCCAGGTTGGTACCACGTTAGGACAGCCGAACGCAGAGTTAAGTTTTAAATTCTCAGTTTTGCTGAAACAAATGTTTACTATTCCGGTTACCAAAGTCAAACGTACTGGTAAAATTCTCCAAACATAAAACTTAGTTCGGCTTGATGGAGTTCAAAGGTCCCGTACTATTATTTCTTCTATACCCTTACCCGTAGGGAGTTACTGTCAATCACAATGCACTCTCACAATAGGACCAATAAAATATTTACAAACCTAATCCAGTGCGGCCGAGGCCATTATAAATGATCTTCACAAAGGTCCTTATTATATTACGTGGGACTTAAATGTAGAAATATATTAGAGAGTAAAAACATAAAATTTTATGTTCTCCAGTTAGTTTTGATATTTAATGTTCTAAAAGGCAAAAAAACACAGAGTGGAAATCAATAACGTTCCATCAAAATAAAATTGCTATTTTTCTTTAGATAATTTCTAACCAGTCTTTAGTAACTTTAATAGTTCTTTCTTGGGAATATTGCGTTTTTATGATAAACGTTCGCTGTTTTCTTCGCCATTTATCCAATCAATAAACACGTTTTTTTTTCAAACTTTCGCGATTTGTTGTATTTTTCTCATCATTCCCTGGAGCAAAATATAACGAAAGAGGTACGCGATAAATACCCAATAAATAGTCTTTATAGTACGTATTTAAAATTGTTTGATTTGTTATAGGAAAACTTCGCTTGTCTGTCCAGTTGTCACGTTAGTTTGTAAATGCTTTCTTCATTGTCATGATAAAAGTGCAATCAAATGCTACTGTTATAAGCCAGTTTTTCTTCGCATCGTTTACTTATTGATGCCTTTACCATGTCTAGACAAGTAGGCTATTTTCCAGTATTTGCCGTCACGAAACCATGAATTTATAAGTTGTTAGTGCAATTTGAGGTCAGAACACGAAGGGCGAGCCTTACTTTAACGATAGTGATTATGTTGCCGATTCCAATTAGTTTATGAGGGAAACGGGAATACATTTTTTCCGGTTTACAGTTGAAAATTATCAATGCTATAACGCTATAAGCTTATGATGGTCGCGATTGCGTACGTACCGCAAATTTGCCAAATAGCAGGCAGGTATAAAAATTTGAAAAAAATGTGTAGAACACATATCATTTCATTTATTCCACCGTATGTACATATTAAGTAATACACTTGTAGTCGTTCTAAAATATTATAACTTAATTGCTACATTAAATACTATGCTTGTTTTTGAAAAGCAAGGAAGCACCATATGCGCCCTATATAGCACATGTTTTTCACATTTTTGTAAATCTGTACAGTAAATAAAAATACGATAAATAATACTGTACAATTTCACACAGCATTATCTAGCCCCAAGCTAAGCAGAGTTTGTGTTATGGGTATTAGATAACTAATATACATAATAGAATATATTACTTACATAAATATATATTTTTTACTATACATAGAAAACGACCAGAACACCCTGAACAAATATTCCACTTTCATTTCAAAAGCCTCCGTATCCTAAGAAATAAAAAGATATATACTAAGAAAGAATCTTCTTAAAAGTCGATTAAACTAAGCAACTCTGCTTCTAAGCACTTTCAGTAATGGCATAGCATAGATGGTACGAGTATGTGTGAATACCATATTAAAGTTTATGACAGGTTCTCAAGCATTATTGGATCCATTATTGAAATGACGTAAATGACAGCCAGATTAATTTCCACTTGGGAGAACTTGATAAATGACTGGTAATCGAAATTTATTACGAATTTTTTAAAATATTTTAGTACCTAGCAATCTAGAAATCAAATATTTATGAAAATTCATATTTTTTATACTGTTATCTGAATTTCTACATTTAATTGACAACACACAACTAATTGAACTTTAAATTAAATATCAATTCAGATAAATAAAAGCATTGCTAAATAATTTAAGTATCATAAACATTAAATTCAGTAAAGAAAAACGCTTCAGATGAAACTTTTCTCATTTCAGTATTATTATCAAGATGACATTCAAGTTATTATCACTTGACTGTGTAATTTTCCAATTTAGGAACAACCTTTGCTAAGTAGATAAGTATGACTTGCTTGATCTTTTTTTAATATAACGATATCTCGCATAAAGTCATAAATACATGGACGAATAGGTAGTAATTCCAATTCTTAATTTAAATAAATTGAAAGTAAACAAAAACACAATTGTTCCATGGCGTAACTGAGTAATTATCATAATTAACTTCGCCTGGACTCTTTAAAAAACCTTGGTGGTGACCTATAATCTTACCCTTTACTTGCAAATAAATCTAGCGCACAATCTGATGTAATTACAGTCCATTCAGACATTATCAGACACAAATCTCGCTGAATAAACACGGGAAGCGAAAACGTACTTGAAAGGGCTATTTTCAATTTTCTTCTAAGCTCGCTAAGCCCCCATCTTGGAGTGTTGGGAGCAAATGCCGCGCTATCAGCTCTCGTCAGAGTAAATAACGAGTTGAAAAATGACTGTAATAACTATCGGGTATAATGAGTGGGGTGGAAATGCCCTGAGGAATACAAGTTCTGTGCGCACCAAATGTTGCACCGAGCGGGCCACGGCCGCAAGGTAAACAAACCATTGTCGGCAGGTTTTCATCTCGTTCCGATGAAAAATAAACGTATTTCATTTTTTTGATACGGAAACGGAATGTTTTTTATCAGCGCTCACGTTCGCAGGATTTCATTGTTAATATAAATCCAGTTGGTTTATCATGAATAAAATCTAAGATCTGAAACTATTATTTAACCATTAAATTCTTGCACGTAGCATCGTTCTTTTCGAGCATAAATCATGTTACCTCAGCTTCCTTTTCTGTATTTCTAACACTTACACTACGATTACCAATCCGCGTGCTTGCATCGCTCACTATAGTAAAAAAAGGCATCAAAAATATCGATGAAAAGTTTCAGCAGATCCGATCACTAACTTTTACGTCGTCCTGGCCCAAACCGCTTATTTAAAATTAGTAGGATTGCTTTTACAGTCACTGATTTCCTACGACAACTTAGTACCTTATTTGTAAACATAATAAAATCTTTATAACAGAGAAGATACCTCGCAACAACGATAAGTCGCACAAAGCATCCTTATCGGAACGGCTCATTTCCACCCAATCCTGCTCCGCGTGCCATCTTCCGCAACATCCACTTTTTGAGGAAGGGGAACGAGGGTATATATCAAAACTCCCGTGTTCTTTCCATTAGCAACGTCTCAGATTGTCAGTTGTAAGCGTGTTGCTCGCATAATGACGCAATATACGAGCGCGGTGTAATGAAGCCTTTTGATGACGTATACTGCTACCATTACGTCATATGTCACACTGAAATAAGATACCACAGAAACACGCGCAATTTTAAAAGCGTATTTCCACACGACAGCTATATCAAAGAAATTTTCGTCCAATTTGTTGATATCAAAGATCATTGGAGCCTACGCTCCTACAACTATCTTTGGTTACTACGTATCATATCAGAGAATTTTGGAGACTAATAAGAGACACAAAATCAAATAAAATTTATAAATTTTTACGCGAAAGCAATTTAAATAATTCATTAAACAAATAATTTCTAGGTAAGCTTCTCAATTTAGGTTCATTATAAGATATTCATAAAAACGTTCCGGAAAAACCACAAAAGATGGCAAGACGCGGACGGCTCGCTTTCCAACTAAAATGTTAAATTACAAGAATCTGGAAGACTTATCCTTAACAAGGACAATGAAACCCTAGGAGATGCAACCGCTTTTATGAATAACTTATGTAATAATAAAATGGAAGACTAAAATCTAAAACGTAATTTGAATAACTTTTTGATGAACATTCTGATTGGTTTGGTGAATAATTTGACGATTCATGATTTACCGTTTCAAAAAGCGAAGGTGTTGTTCCAACACAAACTGGGTTCGTTTTCAACCCGTATATATTCATAATTAAGTCGAAAAGTAATATAAAAAATGAAGAAGCAGAAGTCTTACCTATTGCTATAGGAGCTAATTTGTTCAGCTAAATAAGCACTGAAACAACCAACAGTCGTCGTTATTGTAAACAAACGGCAGATCAATCTGTTATTAATACGATGCAATATAATACCGAAGACGTTTAATAGTCGACCTTTAGCCATGAAAATCTTATCATTTGTCAGTCTCCCCCATTGGCTGTCGGAGAAACATATCAAATATCATTGGAAATTAATCAAGAACAAGACGGAATAGCTACGGGGTGCTGCGAAACTTTCCTTTGTAATGACAATTGCATTTCTTGGTAAATATGTAGATACAGCTATTTGTTTAACTTTATCTTGACTGCTTTGATCTTTTCATATTGTTTAAAAGCTTTCTGAAGAGTAATGATATGAGAAAAAGCTTTCTAAGAACTTAATAATAAAGTCTCATAAAAATTTCAATACCTAGTTAAACAATTTCACTGAACATTCACAATCCCATGGAAATCTGTATTTTATAAAATGTTGTAATAAGTACTAAACATTTTTACTTCAAGAAGAATGTAATAAGTAGGCTGTAATTTTGTAGGAAGCCAAAATATTTTTTTTACAAAATTCAAACTGTAAATTCATTTTTTCGCCGGTCGTCTGTCCCAAGGGGTTTGCCTCAAATTACGGTACAAGTATACCACCTTTGGCTTACCACTTAGACGGCTTACTGAGTCTACCCGGATCATTTCATCCCCCACGTATTAATATAACTGCGGGGAAGCTTTATTTTGTACCTTCCCCTTAAAAGACAAAAGACGCATTACAGTCATAAGTCAGACGAACTAATCCATATTATTTGACAATAAAATAAAAGTAACTTCAGAAGGTAATAGAAATTTATTACTGTGTCGGGGGAAAATTAATATTCTGCTGCCATACGCGACACACTCAGAAATTAAAGAAAAATGTTTTGATATTCTGTTGTAGAAAAGAAGTATTTTTATTAATTCATATTTTAGGAAAGATTTGTGGAGTGGGAATAGAAATAAAACTGAAGTGATTATGAAACTGGGTCACAAGATTTATGATATCAATATCAACATATCTCAAGGGAGTAAGATTTTTGAAAGCTAAAGACTTTTTCCAACTATATACAAATCTTTGCAGTGAAGGGAATCGTAACTAAACAAAATATGATCAAGATTTATTTAAACATAAAATGCTTTAACCTCAGAAAACGTCAAAGAATTTCAGATACAGGTACAACTTACGTAATTTCTTCTACAACTCGAATAATTTTCCGCTTCTCCACCTCCGATGCATCGCTTGTCGCATTTCAAACAAATTGGAAATCCATTTGACGAAGGGTCCCGAATGTTCAAAGAACTCGCGGTTTATCGATATCTGTACGAGTTGATTGTGGTGCGTTGAGTTTGACGATGTTTTTCGATAAATTAAATGTAAAGTTGGAAGACTTTTTAAAATTATGCAATGAAATTATAATTACCGTTTACCCACATCTGATTTCCTAAAGTTTCACGCTACTACCGTAGTCATAAGACGACTGGAGTTTTAAGAATTAAAAACTTGATTGAATACCCGTGAATACCTACTAGTTAAACTACTAGCAAACCTACGCAAAAACATTGGAAAAAATATATCATCATATCAGCCCATACACGTCCACTGCTGGACATAGGCCTCCAAGACGCACTATGGGTCAGGAGCGTAATTATCGTGTCAAAAATCTGTAACTTTCTCAGTTTTAAAAATATCTTTATGAATCTTTCGCAATTATAATTTTAGATATATGGACTACAAATTAAATAAAATGAAATAATTAAAAATCCTTTTTTAGTATAAAAAAATTGCCACTAAACTTAAAAAAATATTTTTGTTAGGTTCTCGCGGATTTTAACTAATCCAATGGACATAATTAAAATAAAATTCTACATTGACATAATATAAAATAATACTTAAATTAAAACTTACAAATTTTGTGTAACAAGTAATAAAAAACCTATTACAAACATTACAAAAGATAAATTGGAAACTAATAAAAATAATTACTATAGTAGAATTACTTTTATATATAGAAATAAAAACTAATAATAGTAAAAAACTGCATGAAAGTTTTGGTTGGTTAATAATCTAAAAGATTTATAGCTTCCTGCCACAGTTCTTTCGGAACAGTTAAGCTTGGTCTCCTTAGGCTAGAGATATATGGATCAGATGTACATATATAGCAATGAATGAAAAACGTCCTCATTTGTAGCTGACCTAGAGCATTTTCTGGAATGCTCCAATTTTTTTTGTAGTCTTTATTTCGGGACTCTTGAGCATCTTCAGACAATTGTTCAATTGATAAAACAACAAAATGTTTGATTATATTCTCTCCGTGGATTAAGATCTTGTGTACAGAAGAGGGCATGTAATACCACCTATATTTATTAACGTATAATTGTGCAGTACTCTGAGAGTATTCACCAAATTTTTGAGGGTTAATTTCATGTCCACATGCTGAGGTCTGCAAGATGACGTATAATCTTTTGATTATCTCCTCATTAACTTCCGTAATTTCAGAACTACAGTGGTACTCGTAGTTCTGAAAAAATCGACGAGCCGTATTCCCATCATTACTATTGCCTGATCCTAGTCGTGGTTTATCTACGTGTAAACCCATTTGATTCCTAAACTGCCCTTGTACATATCTTTTTTTCTTCTCTTTGAGTCTCTTGTTTTCCGGTGTTGTGGCCGACCATTTTTGAAATGGCAGATTGTAAGATATGTGTAATATTAATTCCATGCATCGAATCCACGCATGCAGTGTTGACAAGCCATACTGATAGGCATCTTGATTTTCAGGCTTGGATGCAACCTTACTTAAATCGTTCATTTCTGTTGGTCTAGCACCACATATAGTACACACTGCTCCAGAACTAGTATCAGTTAATACTTGAGCTACTTTTCGATCAACCATTGTCAAAAACAATTCATGATTTATTTCAATCATTTTATCATTTTGTCTAATCTTGGAAGTTTGTAAACTTTCTATTTGTGATTTTATATCATTAATAACAGCAGTTTCTTTTGAAAATTCCATTAAAATAGGTCGACAATACCCCGGAGATGAGCATGTTTTATTTTCCCATATAATTTCATTAGAGCTCAAGTTAATTAGTTTTATTGGAACTTACGAAGCCATAAATAAGTTAGCGTCTGATATTAATTCACTTTCTCCTTCTAATCTTTGTTTATATTCGCTCTGTCCCGAAGAGCCGTCACATCCCCATTTAGTATATAGTTTCATACTTTGTAATCCAGGTTTATACGTAGATTCAATCTTCAAAATACGAGCGACAGTATGATCTAATAAACCCTGTAATTTTACTTTGGCACTGATATAAGTTATCTCAATACTACTTACAGGTGGGTAGCAAGATAGTTTTGCATTCTTCAACAGATTGTATGATGGAAAAACAGAGCAATTCTTATCAGCAAGAACAGATCTTAAATATGCATATTGCGACTTAGTTAAATTTAAATCAATGTATAAACTTAAGGCTTCATGAATAGAATACGCACTTACGGTTGGTGTTTCATGGAGTATTTGCCTTCTTATCGTTTTCTTCTCATCTCTGCCTATGCTATGGCCTTAGCATAGCTACGAGGAAAGCTTCTTCTGATTCCTCTTGTGATCGAAGTCCCTGTACATATGCGTTCTGTATAAATTCGAGTCCATATTCTTGCACTAATTCCATGTTCTTTCGTTTCTTGCTTCTGTCTGACAGGTCTTCATATGTTTTTGATGGTCGACCACGACCCGTAGATGTTCCTGGTGTGGGACACGATTCTTCATCATCGGACACAATTTTGAACTCGCTATCTAACCACGAAGCGTTTTGTTCCAAAAATCGAGATTTGGTTCTTTTAGCTTTCGACCAACGATCACGGAATTTTTGTAAGATATTTTGTTGTATGTTTTCGACAACTTTTTGGCGTTTACTTAGTTGGTGTTAAGTTATAGTTTTCTTCCAGATTTTCCGAAGTGGCATCGTTCTCGAATAAAAAAGAACATAATTCGCGTTTTGATACAATGAATTCACGCATTTTAGTTTTTTTAATACACTTGTTTCAACGAAACTAGCAAAACAGTTTAAATGTTTGTAGTTGGAACCTGAATCCCTTTATATAGTGACAGTAATTGATAACATCTGTACTGTCTGTACAGATTTTCATTGCGGTTTCTTGCACACGTTCCTCGAAATATATTCCATTGGAAATTGATAACTTATTTATTTCTTTGCGGTTTCCGGTTCGGCAACCGTAATATTTCATTTCTTTCTTTGATAAGGTGATAGCTATTATCAAATAATGCGGTTATTCTCTATTTACAGCTAAAATAGGTACCTTCATAAATTCAGTTAACCATGTTTTCCACTTCAAAAATAATTAAGTTTTATTAAAATAAAACCATCAATACTAAAGTTAAGGTCATCAAGTGAATAAAACCTAGGATATTTGCTACCATTTAAACTAAATTGTCCAAAACATCTACTTTCATGATTTTTCCCCTTTTTCCCACAGTACACTTTTTTGCCTCTAAGTCAAATGGGGGCAAAATTTTATTTTAAATCCTGTGAGTTTACAGATCAAGAAACGTTATAGTAGTCGTATCTCCTTGGGAGACAGCGGTAAATACGAAAACTCAATTTGAATTTTTAAAACTGAAAATATAGGAGGGCTTTCAAAAATGGTCTGTAAAAGCTAACTTTCTTAGCTATATAAAAATATGCTTGAATTACTTGGAAAGTGTTAAGTACCACGCTTTTAATGATGTATAATAAGTTATAGTTTATCAACAAATGTTTGTAACAAAACGATCTGAAAGTGTCATATCACAAATTTTCCTACATCAATCAATCTACTTCCTTACATTCAAGTTCAAGCTATCGCTATAAAAATATGTTATTATAGCATATTTTTGTGGTATATAATAGTTCAATTATCCTACTTTATATATTCACTGAGAAAAATGTAGAAATCTAACTTTTGACAAATTGATTTTTGGCACGAAAATTACGCTCCTGACCCATAGTGAGACGCCACAAATAGCGGTCCTGAGCCGCCTCGATCCATCGACTCTTTACGACCACAACGATGTCGTCGCTAAAAATATATACTACATAAAATAATAATAAACTTGATGTGAAAAGCGCGGAGAGGCAACATCAGGCGCTGGCAGGATCTGTCATTGTTGCTTGACAGTCTCAGTGTCAAAGTTGAGTATTTTGGTGACCATGATGTCTCGTGGAGAGACGAAACTAGTTGACAATTTTTATAGCTTTATTAAAAGACAGGTTTGCGTGGAATTGTGACTAAATAGTTTTCATCATAATATTTTATCCAGCTTCCTATTTAACAATAAATCGGAGGCATAGTATCACGTAAAGACATCTAAAGAAAATCTAACAACCTAACCTAAGGGGAAGAAAATAGGAAAATACATCACGAGTAGGGAAGATTCATATCACACAGGAAATTCGAACCTCTCCTTCGCGAAGTACATTTTTGAAAGAACCCACCTCCATTCGCTTTCACATATGGAGGCCTGATTCATGAGTTTTATCTACCATGAAATGTGTGCCTTTAAATTGAATATTGCCATCGTGTCTCCGCGCCAGAATGAACGGTAACGAATTTCGATTGAAATTATGATTTTCCTTTTAAATGATTCTGTTTCTGTTACAATAAGGTTGTCAGGCAAGGTAAAATTTTGGAATTATCTAAATTGAAGGACTCCAAATATAAATCTGACTTTTAAGAAAATACGCTGTATTAATCATCTTTTTGTTTCATAATATTTACATAAAAGCCATAAAATTGTGTGTGCTCCTCCAAAGCAATTATATAACATTTTTATAATACAGAATAAATATCTACAACGTTTCTCATAATAAGGTGATTCACACATGATAGAAATAACAATAAATTAAAAAAAATCGGTACATATATTTTGTAAAATTACCCAGATTTTATCGAAAATACCGAGTAATACAAACAAAATTTGTTCCAATCTCTCAAATAACATAATTTTGTGCTATTGCGAACCCAATCGTACAATTGCCTACCCTCACAATAAAGAAAGAAACAATTTAGAAAACACAATCACTTTTCCGCCTCCAAATTCGCGCATTGAAATCAGTGTCAATAAAAAATGCATCAAAGTTAGAGGTGAATAACACTCCAGATGTAACTCAATTTTCCGTACGAAAATTGGCATTCTTTTGTACTATATTCGTTGATTCTCCCCATCACTACGATACAGCGATTATTATTACGTTCGAAAACCCATCAAAAGTTACAATTGAAAAGTTAAAGTATTCCGAGCGGGACCGTAAGCCTCCCCCGTCTATCTACAAATGAGTTCAGAGTAGAAATAATATTTTTTGTACTCTACTTACCCATGTCGTGAACTCGCCTTACTTAATTATGCTCAAGCTTTTTTACTGTTTCGTTCGTTAGAATACAATAAAAAGTTTATTTTCTTTTATCATGACAGAAGTAAAACTTTTACATAAAACAACCTACAATTTGTTAATAAAAAAAATTGTAGCTACCAGTTTATTCACAACTGAAATACCTTGATTGTTTTGTGTTTTTCTTTTGAAGTTTAAATCCTCTTTCTTCCCTAAGGAATAAAACTTCAACATCATGAGGCAAAGTGTTTGCTCTTATTGTTGAACTACGAGTAGGTTCTATCGATGGTAGATTCCCGAACAAGCGGAACTTATCTCGTCTCGTACTGCATTCCAAAACAATTTTATTAAACTCTCCTCGCACCCTGAAGTTCGAAGACACGGAAGTTCCCTAATATTTTTTCGTCTAAAGCTTTTTTTTACCAAAACAAATTACCTTGCTCCCCTGCAAACGCACCTTGGAACACGAAAGCACCACCCTGAATAATTAATACAATGGTAGGTTAAATTCGTCCAAGTGTCAACTCTCCCCCAACTTTTTAAAATACGACACCATCAAAAATGCGGTCTTAGTCGACATCTAGACCTTTTATCTCCCAGAGGGTTGTTTATTTAATTTTGCTTATTTTATTTGGATCGACATTGATTTAGGGAAAGTCCTGCGACACAGCATGTCAATGTTAATTTGTATTTAGAAGTTCGCGAGTGTACCTTGGTAGGGTTCCTTTGATCTTGATTGAAGAATTTACCCGTCCAAGTAAATCAAACAGCGCTGTAGAAGTTTTTGGGAACACCCAAGCTGCCAAAACTCATTTTGTTTGAGCGAAACAGGATGAAGTGAATTACTCATTCGAGTGCATAGCGTTTTGTTGATTCATGTGAAAGATAATCTTTTTCATTAAAATAGGTTTTAATTTTAATTGCTTGTGCATCACAAACAACGTCGCTAACTCATACACTCTTGATTATTTGGATTTCAATAAACGGTCGTAGGTAAGTAATAATAATAATCAAAGCTCAAATAAGACTTTATTCCACAATGAATAAATTAAGAATCGTATCGTTCGTTCACAATCCATCAATTAAACTTTGTTATCGATGCTTTCCATAACAGAAAAAGACCCACTCAAAGATTGATATTGATTGAAAAAGTCACGTGCCCAGATAAATCTAACCAATACCAGCGATGCCAAGTTTTATTAAAGAATGTTGTTTTTTATACTTTTGCGTAAGCATTGCCCTTTAAATCCCGACAATAATTTCCCTGGGGGCTCCAGGCTGGCCTTTGACTGGGGTGGTCGTGGACAGCGGGGTGACCCGGCTAAGAACTACGGAGGGTACTGCAAGGGTTACTCCTGAGTCGTTTATTGTTCCTTGACGTTTATGGTCACTGAAAGGGCACAGCAAAGTTCAGGGCGGACCAACTCAGGTAATTTCTAAACAATTAATATTGAAAGCCTTTCGAAACTCGCAGAATTTAACGCTTATCCAAATGCCAGGAAATTGGACCGCGAAGATTTATTTGCATATTTTGTGGGGTTTATAGTTTAGAAATAGCTTTCATTCACAAGGATTTATAGATGGAATGTTGAATACAATAGTGTAATGGATTAGGGCTGAAGGTTGAAAGGCAGTAAATGATACAAAGTTTTGCTTTGATGGGAGTTAGTTTCCAGTTTTTAGTAATGGGAGAAACTTGTTAATTGAACTTGCCATATTTTATGATAGTTTATGTAGTTTCAACTATTAATGATTATGCATCTTTCATATAAAAATACTAACAATGACTCTACGAATAAGTAGAATATCAAGTTCAAAAAACAGACTGAGATACAAAATGGGGCATCAAATATTTTTGTTCTAGACAACGCCGTGTTTGAAAATAACTGACAATCTGACTTGGTAATTCTAAATTTAATGGAGGGCTCATCCTTGTATGCAACCCTAACACCAACATCCCAACGGATTTAACATGAGACCTTGCGGCTTCTTACAAGCACGCAACCAATATTTTCCGACTTGTACGATATGCAAATACAATTTAAAAAGTTTGCACATATTTTCTTTGTGAAACTATGAAGTCGCGCTCACGGCCCCACTTTGTATTACTGAAGCAAATGTCTAAATGTGGGGAGGAAATTTCCTTTGAAGGGGGAAGTATTTGGAGATATATTCTGTTTTTGGTTGTTTTACAGTTTTTTGACCTAGATAATAGTTAATATAGTCTTGATGAAGTTTTTATTGATCTCATCATTGTGTTGAGAAATAATAATCTAGAGGTAGTATGTTATATCGGTTTTAGCGTTGGGTATCAGAATATTCAACGCATAACACCGATCAAAAATCTTTTGAAATGTGTTCGCTCTCGTAACGAAATCAAATCATGTACAAAAGCATCTATTATTCAGATATTACGAAGCTTTTCTCTTCGATAAATTTTACTTTGCCAGTGTCTCTTTACCGAGTCACAAATTATATTGCCGTGGCTAATACAGAAAAGTTATTCAACAAACTCTTTACAAAGTTGAAAGTCAAAGCCTCTCGGAAAGTAATAATCCCTGAGCGCTGTTCTGTGCTAAGTTTAATTCTATTAAAATAACCTTTCGAATATCATCTGATTCTTTGAAAGGCTCTACCTTGATAAATGTTTATTTTTTGTAATAGCCAGCAATCTAGATCTACAACTTTTCATTATGAGTTGAACTATTCAGTTTATAACTTTGAAAACCAATGTACATATTTCATTTAGACAAATAAAAAATGTGTGTTAAAAGTAATAAATTAAAGTATTAATTTAATAAATATTAGATTTGAACCAAGTTCGCAACTCATGATAGAACTTAGAAGTTTTCAATGAAAATTATTAATTCACTCCATAAAATATGCTCCGGTCAATGTTAAACAAACTTAGTGAGTACGGAGCATGAAATAAGGAATCATAATTCAAATCGAAAAAAGTTTGTCGGGTCCGGGTAATTTTTCCCATCTTACAGCAAGTTTTGCTTCAGGGGTCGACCCGCCTCAAGAAAATCTTGGAGGGTTCACATTTTTAGCCTTTCGTCGTGTCTTCTTCCACACTTTTATATCGCCTTTTGATTACTCTCTCAACAAGTTATGCATATTGTAAAAGTCTTCGGCGTCGCGGTTACAAGAATTTTTGGCGTTGATGTCTTATTTTTCGTGCCTTTTATCTTTTCGCTTTACTATGAATGAATTTATTTTTTATGGTGATTATTTCTTCCACCTGGTACTTAGGATTTACAAGATGGCTAGTAGAGCCAGCATCTGGGTCTCTGAAGTTGTAAAAATTTACATAAAAAGGAGTAAAACATTATGCAGCAGATGGCGGTTGGGGATTTCTAATTAATGCAAAGAAAAATTCAAAAGCGCTGCGACAAAATTGCTTTTAAAGCAGTGCTAACTCTCTATGCGCTGTTAATTCCCCTTAAGATTCCAGATCCACCCTAATTGTTATCGGCGGTCCGACCCTTAATGGTGTTTCTAATGCGCCTAATGTATTTTCGGGACATTTTGCAGCAGCTTGCCTGCTTGCCTAGGGGCCATTTTTCTGTTTGTATGAGCCCATGTCCCTTGTCCCTAGTCACGGTAACTGTATTATCTGCAAATATGGTCCCAATTTCTATTGTCCATCTGAGTGGTGGCAGTGCGAAGCGAATGCAATGAACATAAATAAGAGATATAGGAGAGTGTTTCTAGTGTTTGCCACGTGAGACATCTCACTTTTATATCTTAGGGTGGGTAAAGATGTTTTGACTACTTACATTAATAATTCATAATTTAGCTTATACTTTGATTATAATAGGTACCTACATTGATAAGCAACCACCGGTTTGTCGATTTACAAATTACGTTACTCATCGCTAACGTATTTGAATGTTCGAATTCAACAAATGAGATTTATTCCTAGAATTTTATAGCATTACCCATATTAGAGCGAAGTAATAAAAACGTTAAGAAGGTATTGAAAGTAAACAAAACACTAAAGTCAGCGGCACTCGTAAAACAGCTCCTTTAAGCGTAGCAAGCCGGTAAATTAGATTTTATTTTATTTCTTCAACAATTTGCGGCCGGACACAGACAAAGGGCAGGTTCGATGCCGTGGTCAGCAATTCAAAGGTTTATGCGGGTACTTTTATTACTGGCTTTCTCCACTAGGGACATCCCTATCGCGTTGTCGATGATTTTTGAGATTATGCTCGCGGCTCACTTAAACCACTTCACAATCTAAACACCTCTATATTCATAGAAACCTCTTCCTCTTCTTATTTAACAGCTATATAGGACACTCTTAGTTTTTAGCTTTTATTTAATTTATTTTGTTAACAATATTTTTAAAAGTTGAACAATCGTAATTTTGGGTCTGAACTAACCCAAAAACTTAAAATATCCCATACCTTAAGATTCACTTAAGTTTCGCACTAAAAAAGAAGGATGGCGGAATAAGACCCATAGCCGTGGGCACCACCTACCGCCGCCTCGCGTCTAAAGTCCGTAGTCAGAAAGAAGCCGACTACCTAGGCGATTATTTTCGACCAATTCAGCTAGGCTTTGGTTCGCGAGGCGGATGTGAGGCCGCTTCGTACATTTTTGGACAAAAATGATGGGGAGGTAATTCTGAAGGTAGACGTCAAAAACGCCTTCAATCCGTAGACAGGGGCGCCTTGCTAAAAGAAATTAAAGACAAATTCCAGAAATTTATCCTTTTCTCTGGCAATGCTACGGTTCACCGTCAAAATTAATTTACAGAAACAATGTCGTTTCGTCCGCGGTTGGTTGTCAGCAAGGCGACCCTCTTGGTCCGGCCATATTTAGCCTTGCTATCCAACCAGTAATTCAACGTCTTAAATCCAAACTTAATGTTTGGTATTTAGATGACGGAACGATAGGGGGAGACGTGGACACAGTTTTTAATGATCTAAAAATCATCACAGATGAATTTCGGCAAATACATAGGTTTAGACCTAAATTTTTCAAAGTGCGAGCTTATTATTTCGGACTCTTGTGTAGACAAAAACAATATCATAATAAACTTCAATAGTTTGGCTCCCAACATTACAGTTGTAGATAAATGTTCACTTCGCCTCCTTGGTTCACCAATTTTTGATGAGTCTTTTCAGTCATTTGTAGATGAGAAAATTCAAAATTTCCACAAAACCTCGGACAGACTTCTCAAAATTAATAGCCATATGGCTTTTACAATTATTCGGTTTTGCTTGTTTGTATCTAAATTTACGTATTCTTTGAGATGTTGTCAACTGTGGAAACACAGCGAGCTCTTAGAAGGCTTAGACAACATAATAAAGAATACTTTATCATCGGTTTTGTATATCTGTTTCGATGACAAGGCATGGTCGCAGGCCTCCCTGCCTGTCAAATTGGGAGGCTTAGGTATCCGCAAAATTTCAAGTGTCGCCCTGCCAGCGTTCTTGTCTTCTGTCCACAGCACTAGTTCTTTAGTGGAAAAAATTTTTAAGCCGTCTTTGGTATCATTCAATAAAAATTCATTAAAAATTTCGTTTTTAGACGAGGCTCGAATGGCTTGGCATAGTGCTTGCCCTGATGCTGCTCCCCCAAAATCTCTTATGTCCCAACGGCAATGGGAAGGGCCTCTGTGTGAGTTGACACGGAATTGTTTGTTACAAACGTGCTCCAGCTCTGCAGATCGTGCCCGTCTCCTGGCCGTTTCTAAATGGGAGTCAGGACATTGGTTGCAAGCACTTCCTTCATATAATACTGGCACTCTATTGGATCCCGTAACTTTCCGTATAGCAACATGTCTTCGGTTGGGTGCAAGGTGTTGCGCGCCTCATCAATGGCAGTGCGGTACTGTTGTCGAACAGCTTGGTCATCACGGATTATCGTGTACTAGGGCTGCCGGTCGGATATCTCGCCATGCCAGCCTTAACGACATCATCCGACGGGCCTTTGTCACCGCTAACGTACCAGCTATTCTCGAACCGAATGGTCTTTTGCGTGACGATGGTAAGAGGCCCGACGGCATGGCTTTAGTCCCTTGGGAGCTGGGGAGGCCTATTGTGTGGGACGCTACATGTGTCGACACACTTGCACCTTCCCATCTTTCAAGGACATCAGTGAGGGCTGGTTCGGCGGCAGATTTGGCCGAGGATCTCAAGAGGCGCAAATATGCAGGTCTCAACAAAGCCTACGCATTTGCTCCCCTTGGAGTCGAGACCCAAGGTCCGTGAGGTACCGAGGCTGTCCGGGTTTTCAAAAAATTATCTGAGCGCCTGGTCGAAGCGACGCGTGACCCGAGAGCTGGTGAGTATCTGGCGCAGCGCATTAGCATTGCCATACAGCGGGGCAATGCAACCAGCGTCTTGGGGACGCTTCCGACTGGTATTGATATGGACCAGTTGAGCTATCTGTAGATTGTTTGCAACAGTCTGCAGTTAGCTCAATTGTTTCAATTGAGCTAACTGCAGAAAAAAAACAAACTAGTTTAATTTCTTTATATTATTTGATTGTTATTTTCTTTGTCAATAAAGACCTTAAGTTTTAATCGACATCGATGGTCAATGATTCTCAAACCTCTATCTACTGAGTCTAGCAGTTGAGCATCACGACCGATAGATAAAGATGTTTTGTCATTTCTCAGTGAATCAAACGGGTATTCAGTGTTCCTCGATTGATATCAACGCACTGGCACTCAAGCTAGTCATAATAGGTAATTTTTACTTGAGATTTTGTAGTTGTTGTGAATGTAAAAACTCGGCCAAGTTTATTCAATTAGTTGCTTCACCCCGACAAAAGACCTAAGATAAATATGTGTAGATAGTTGCGAAGTTCCATAGCAGTTAGCGCGTCTCGATTTGTCACTAAACAACTTATCATTGAACAATAAAATCGGTCACTAAAAAAACCGGGTTTCTACCGCGGAAAACTAATTAGCGGGAAATGAGAAATGAGCGAGCGGAGTTCATTTCAAAACTTTCTGCTCGCTCAGACCTTTCCGCTCGACTATTTGTTGGTGGAAATACAAGTATGCAGTTAAGTCTTGTGAGTTAAACTCACAAGATTGGAGTCCTGAATGAGTCTGTTCCGCTCGCAGTGCAAACCGGGCTTAAGGGATAACAACACGGGGCAGCGTGTAAACCTGCTAAAATGTCGGGAAAATATAAAGATTTACACGATCATCATCATCATCATCAGCCTATACACGTCTACTGCTGGACATAGGCCTCCCCCGTACGACGCCAGAAATAGCGGTCCTGAGCCGCCTACACGATAGGTACCCGTAAATAGGTAGGTGCAACATAGATTGTTAATCGAATTTAAATGATATCAATGTCGGATGCCTCTATTCGTGGTGTCGTTTGGGGCAGGCCTATGTTACGTACATAGCATATGGGTTAATCATGATGATAATATCGATGTCGATGATATAGCGTGCGTTATCGATAGGTTGCGCAGCACTAGTAAGCATTCGAGCACTGTGCGGTAAGTTCGACTGACCACTGTCCAGCGGACCCCAATCGTTCGCCATTGTCCATGTTCTTGTTCACATTAAAATGCCGTTAACCATTCTTTATTGTTTTATCCGCCGTTCCGCGCCAATAAATGTCGACTGGCGACTACTCCTGGGAAACGTACCGATGCCATACCGCGATTTCGGTTCCGCCGATATAATTAAACTTCGCCCTTTATTACGGAATTTGTAGTACTTAAATCATTTTAATACGATCATGAGACCGTTCTAATTGTGCAGTTTACAATTAAATGGGAGCTTAAATTTTATGTGACCCAGAATTATGTTTGGGATCTTATTTCTCGATATTAATTCTCAGACAAAGGCGAAAGTTTTGGTATTTTAGGTGAAGTAATGAATTTTAGAAACTGAGCCTCTAACTGTCTTTGTAATGTAAAGCTAAAGTTAAATTTTAACTTTACAGACATTCGGTTTAACAATGTTAGAATACAAACGTAACAAACTAATCTGATTTCAAAGACTCAGCACCGTTTCATCGTATGAAAATCAAACTCCATGCCATTCAAAACAATCAACTTTGAATCAAAGCAGAGCTAAGCAAACCCGCACGAGTATAACCTCACGAGTAAACAAAGAGAAGATAATACGCAGACCACACGGCTATTAGAAGTGAGCGTAACGTGGATCCACAGGAACAATCTAATAAAACATTCAGAGACCAAAGCGAGGGAACCAAATCAGATTGTCTCAAAATCACACGACTGACAGCGCATCGCGGCTTCACTCGTGCTATCTATTATTCAGAGAGTGGAGTATACTTTGCCCGCTAAGTTATGGTTGGCTATTTTTGGCTGGGGTAGCACTCGTTTGGGGAGTGCTGGCGCGTTCGGGCATACTTTTCGTCGATCTAGTAGATAGTTATTCTCGATTCAATCTTAAAATCTGTATTAATATTCGTTATACTTAGTTATGTATGGGCACCTAGTTCGTATGAAGCTGACTTTTAAAAGTCTTTTGAATTCCGACCGAGCATCAAGTAGCTACGTAGCCTTGTCAGCATTGACCAGCTGGTCCAAATTTATAGGTTCTAAAGCCGCCAAATTCTTCAGCTGAGTCTTAGAAGATGGTTTCCGGATGGCACGTTTCTAACTAAAGCAATTAATTTTAGTCATCATCATCACATCATACACGTCCTATGACTCTGGACATAGGCCCTACCCCATACAACGCCACAAATAGCGGTCCGAACCACATCTATCCATCGATTCCCTGCGACCGCTACGATGTCGTCGGTCCATCGAGTCCCATGTAGGGGGGTTTTACCATAATCACCACGCTTGGCAGGCGGATTGGTGATCGCAGTGTTGGTGTTGAAAAATACTTAGAAGGAAGCTGCTGCCCTTCCTCTGGTAGGTTCCTTTAGTCGGCTTTTACGACATCCACGGGTTGAGTTGGAGGGGTCGATATTCATAAGCCGCGGCCCCACGGCCTTAATAATAGTACTTACCTATAACTAAATATAATTATTCAAGAAAAATCAAGTAGAAACTCAAAAAAATATCAGGATATATACAAAAATGTCCCCAGCAGTGGACGTGTATGGGCTGATGTGTCGATATACAAAAACGAGTCATGATGAGTTACCTAGTTCCGAGGATGTAAAAGAAGACCTATGATTTTTTCTTACAAATCCGCATTTAACATACGAGTAAATATTCAAAATATTCCCTTTTGAGTTCCCCATTTGCATAACCACGTAATCCTGCAATTACTTACAATAGAAAATTTGCAAGGTGTTCGTTAGATAATAGTGGGGCTCAACTTTGGTACGGTGCTAGTGAATCGACAACCATTAACAGCAATTATCGATAATGCTGCTCTCTCTGTGGTAATGTTCAGCCGGAGAAGATTTTCCAAGGTAAGGGTAAATTAGAAAGGGTGAGAATTGATGCGAAGAATATATTGTACAACAAAATATATATACTATGGCTGAATAAGTCTGGAATAGTCCATCCAGTCTATTGTCCATGTTTACGCCAAGATGGCTCATCTCTCCTCGATGTTAAAAGAGCTGATAGCAGTTGCTAAAGGTTCCATAGCAGTTCATTTGGCATTTCCATTAAGTCTAGTTTTCAAGTAATTTAAATTTACTAAGTATCCTTATTACCAAGTAATCTAACATGAAACAACAATCTACAGAACTGCCCCGTTCGGCAGTGTGTCATGAAATCAGCAACGATTCACAGTTCACACTTCAGCAATTATCGGAGGCGAAGTTTTGCACCGCGATCGAAGGCCCCGCTATTACGACCACGGTAGGGTGAACCGAAAAGTCGATGCGCTCATTCTAACTTTCGGAGTTAGTGCTAAAACACCTTCAACTTTAACAGTTGCCTCACTGAATTAGAATTACTTGGATACTACGTAATGAAGGAGAGGTTTTACGGCTAGATAGTTCTTGTTTTTCTTTCTGACGTGGTAAGTTTTCTAATGCAGACATATCTCAAAACAAAGCATTTATCTAGGTACTTACATAAATACCTATGTATATACAAAATGATTTATTTAAGAAAGTAAGTGAGAGAGCAGATCCCCCGTTACAGCAGTTATCCTAATTTTGCGGCTAACTAAGATGATGCTGTGTGTGTCTGGCATAATTAATACGTGTGTATTTAAATAAAAAATATCTGAAATTAATTAACGTCATCATGGTTTTTCTCATTAATAAGAATTTGCGGCATGGCTTCCCACTTTTCGGGTTTCCGTACCACAAGATGTCTGTCCCTAAAACCTATCCCCTTCAGAGCAAGTATGCCCCGCGCAGAATCAAACTTTTACTAATTAATTGCAAGATTTTAATCATGCTACTGACGTAAGAAATTATTATGGACCGCTTAATTTCCGCCCTTACGCATCTCCTAATGCGTTATTGCAAAATTTTAATCAAGGGTGTGAGTAACTTATTAAATTATGCAGGCTGTCGCTTGCACTCTATGGCATAAATCTCCTGTGTTTGTTTAGTTTACAAGTAATAGTCATAATTTTTGGTATGAGCCGTTACTGCCTAGCAGTGAACACCCTGTATTAATTATGAAACTACGATATTATAAATGTTAGATGCTTGCAAAGGCGTTCGTTACTATTTTGGGATTGTTTTGGCCAAAGTATATCGCGATTACTTTTTAAATTGGTATTTAATTTTAGCAATACATACAGATATTAGTGGGGTCACTATAGACGCTTGTTCCCAGTTGTATTGTGCAAATATTGTTCTGTGCACAAGACTACTGGGAGAAAAGTTGTTCCAGTTGTTCTGTGCACCAAAATTATATTATAATTACAAAAATGTCATCCAATGAAATTCTGCAAATGTCAAAATGACAGCAAATGTCAAAAACGACAAACGTAGGTTATCTCGATAATTAATTTGATAACTTTATATGTAGTTATAAACCTAGAGACATCTCTAGGTACGAAGTTTGAGCTACTTCGTCGTATCAACGATACACGAGACTGCACTTCAGTCAATTTACTGAACCATCCTTCAAGTTGGAAATGAAGACAGACAGACAGCAATAAACCCATGTTTATGTAGTTAGTTTATTGCGAAACGAGCTTAAACCAAGAGTTTTCAAGTAAAATCTTAGTGCAAAAAGGAAAATTAAAGTCAGCGATCTTAGGGAATGAATCGCTCTCAATGGCTCCGTGTTGGCCCAAGATCAAATAATTTTATGAAAATGAACCCCCGGCCCATTTAATTAACCCGATCTCCCCTTAAACTGTACAAGAATTCCCCGTTCGCTAAACATTAGCATTCGTCGGCAGTTTGGAACGTAAAATATTTATTTACACATTTTAGCTATTTTAATTATGTCCATCTCACATGAGTCTGTTAGCGATAGGGACTGTTAATTAATTTTTACTGTGTTTTCTTTCCAGTACAAGTTTTAATTTCGTGCGTGCCGGGTTTTATAAGCCAGGCGATGGCTTTCGTGCCTCGAACGCAAATTACTTGTTGGCGGTCAAAATATCACTCATATTTGCTCCCATACGCGTAAATTCTCGGATTTCACTTAGATTATTTATAGACGAACGCCTGATTCGCCCGCTTGCTCTAATAACGCTCCACTATTACCCGAAAGTTGGATACGAAAATTCACGTAAACTTTTTATCGGGCGAACTTAATCCATTTAGGTTGGCTGACTTGACGTGATCTACGAGAGATTTAATATGTAACAGACGGGTAGAAATTAAGCGGGTCGAATCTGAACTCATCAAACATTAAGCTTACCTGGGGCCCTCTAAATAAATAAGCCGAGTAAATGAAAAACATCCACGTTCTAGGTATTGAACGGTGAGAATTCGTTTGGGGCAATAATAAATATGCATAGCGCGTCTCCTCCACATCCTTTGTGATTAGTCGTGTGGGGTCCCCCCGGTGATACGGATAGGTGAGTGATAGCGAGGGGGGCACTAAGGAACCCCCTAGCTAATAATGCTTGTATCTCTCCGTTGTATTGGCAGAATTCTTGGATATTGGCAATACAGCGTTCACGTGTGCCTTTGTTTCTATTGACGTGCGCTCGTGGGAAGATTTTCGGGAGCTGTCAAGGGACATACGGTCACGTGTCACGATCACATATTGGGCACCAAAATTATCACGTAAAAGTACAATACCTTAAATCTAGTGAACACTACCAACGCATTAGGTAACTCTTTTGGAGTCTTAAACTAAAACATTTTATGATATATTTATGAACTTTGGATTCGTTTCTTGGTTTCGTTTTACAATGAGATCTATCCGTTGAACTATAGAAAGCAACTCTAAAAACCACCATGTGGGTCCACCTGTGAATATGTGCACTGGCACATACATGATCTTTCCGAAGATACCAGCTCTGGAGAGATCCAAGCATGAGAATTAATGCAAGGCCAAAGTCTACGAAAGTTATCAAGGCTAAGCACTAGGTTGGTCATACTTCAAGAAGTACTAACCAAACTAATGCTATGTTATTTCGTTGGAGGCTATAAATTTAGTAGATGTAGGCAGCGGGCATGCACTTTATTGCCACACTAGGCTAAAGTCACACAGAAAACAGGTTCGAAACTTACACCTGTATGGCCATGGCTGTGCGAATATACGCATTGCGGTCATTCAAGCTGCTTCTGACAATAAGCCCCACGCAGGAAACTGCTTTCATTCTCATTGTTCGTGGCTGGAGATGCATTATATACAGAGTTATATGCTCCAAGGGATATGAAACACCGCAGAAGAATGGCTCCCAAGGTAAAGGGGGAACACCATACTGCTTTTACGTACCTGCGTGAGCAGGTTTATGTCTAAACCGTCGTAATGTCTGTCGTAAATAGCGAGCATTTGGGAAATTATTTTAAAATAATGCTAGGAAAAATAAAGTGCATGGGAAGAAGTAACAAATATGGTTCGGTTTTTACGACATAAACTGGAATGATTGATAGAAGCCACAGTGGCTTTCAAGTCACAGCACTTTTATTTTTATTATTTACTATCTGCTCCCCGCGGTGTTACCCGCTTTAGCCACAAAGATATTTGAGTTATTTTATCATAACATGGGAACACTGCACTGCTCCGGAATCAAAAGAAGTCTATGTTTTAATTCGGGATATAAAATATCATTGTAGCTTTCATTGAAAATCCTATAGCCGTTTGTGCGTGAAGAAGAAAAACATCCACATATGTAAACACAGATCATGCATAATAGTAGATTGTATCATAAGGGAGCAAAATAATATTTTTACGGCGAGGGCTCTTTTTTGAATCCAGAGCGAAGTGAGGGATTCTACAGTAGAATCCCGAGCGAGCGAGGGATTCTTTAGTAGAATCCTGAACGTAGCGAAGGATTTAAAGCATGTCGCCCGAGCCAAAAATATATTTTGTGCCCGAGTGATACACTCTACTTTTCATCACCGAGAAAATAAAAGGTGCCTCATATTTTATTTTAATATTATTATTTAATATAAAATAGTAAGTACATAACAACTAAATGAAATTAAATAGTACATAATAATAAATCAACTAATAAAATTACCATAGGCTTTCATATATTTCTCCCGGGATTTTGGCGGTGCAATATGGTCCGTCGCGTCTTACCAGCCGTTCCGAATTCAATAACTGCGCGGCAATACACATTTCGCGCACTTTTTGAATTTTATAAAGAGAAATAAAAGTTCTTTTCTGCCCGCTAAAAGTTCCTTAAAGAAAACACCACCTTTGGGTGCACATAAAGGCGAACAAAGTCGTATTTTTCGAATAGATGGGATGAAAATAATTCGCCTTACAAAACTAGTCTCATGCTAAGACGCTCATTGCATAAAAACTCTTTTGACCCTACAAAGAGTAGCGACGTATTTCTTGCTATCCCTGTCCTACATCTAATGGATAGGTATTCTCGATCCCGGATGCTCTTTAGTAAATTAATTCAATTCGGTGTCGCTCTCAAGTGGACGGACCGAACCAACAAGGGCAATGATTGCGGGATTAATCTAACCATCTCACCTCTAGTGGCTATATTTATTGTTATTGCTCTCCGATTGCGCGCGTGCCGTCGCCGAAATCAAATTACGGGTCCAGCGTAGTCCTAAACAAATTTCAATTTTCAATTACGATCGTAGGAGTGGCGGCTCCCCGGAGGGTCTCGTGACTTATAGCACTGTATCGGCCCAACTAGATTCCTCAATAATATATTCAGAATAATTGCTAAAACGATCCAATCCTGCGGAGATACTTCTGATTTATTTAAAACCCCACCCGCGAGCGGACGTGAGTGTGATTTTATGAGTTCTATTACATGAAACGGTCGTCGAAAACAGTTGCCGCGTCACGCTACTTATTGATTTCGTGGCAATAAAAGAATCGGCACCGGCCTTAGCCTCCCCATATACTTTTTCCGGTTCAATGAGCATAAATTGCAATAGGATTCCTCGCGGTGGATGGGCCCGAATATTTCTCTTTGGAGTCCGCAGCGGCCGCGTGGAAAAGGTGCAAAGATTTACCTTTATCCCCACTTGGGCTATCGTTTAACATTAAAATATTTATTTTCAACAAACCGATGCGAGGATGAGGGTGCGAAGTTGTCGAGGAAACTTTGGACATTGATTTCGTTCTCGCGGTTCAACGGGCGTAATCTCGATAACTCAGTTTTCTGGGGTAAATATAAAACCCGTCCCAATCACATTCTATTCCGGCCAAGGTGTACCAAAAACTTTATTTTCAAAATATAAATCTGTTTTCGTTTATTTCCATTATTGGAGAAACAAAAAGGATTCATTTATTTTCTCTTTTCATTAAGAAAGTCTTTTTCTCAATCCATATTCCAAGGAGCTCCAGCTTATTTAAATCTCACTATACGCCTTTCCGAGTTTTTATACAATTTTCAAATTATCTGTTTGGCTAATTCAAATAAAAGCCAGTGTTCCTGAATGGTCAAAAACATAAAAACAATCTGAATCTGTTATTCGATTGTAAAATCACACGCAGACATCTCATATCTTCGTGGATTTTGTTTTCCCCAACTTATGCGAACATACCTGCGCTCAAATCATTGGTCTATGAAAACAAACCAATTCAAGCCAGCTACATATTGCGAAGAGTCCCCTTCCAATGCCCATATGAAGCCAATAGTTGTATTGAGTGTTCCATTTCGATGAATGTTCAACGGGAAGGCAATAAGAAAAAGCGTAGGAACAGTGCGTGTCTATAACAGGTGCAAGACAAACAGTCGGTAATATCAGGAAATATACCCAATATCCATCGACGACGGTAGGTATCTCGGGACAAATATAGAAGAACCAGACATAAATAAATTTCCGTAGACTGCACAGATTCGCAAAAACTGTTAGATGTGTATAAATTCACTGAATTTTTTTATAAAAATACCTACGCGCCGCATTGTATTTTTTAACTTTCGTTCAGTACAACCACAAACACCCACGGACTTACGTGTGGGTTTTTCGATTTAAAACAGGTTTCTAATTGAAAGTTTTCACGCCACGATATTTCTTTTGAACCAATCTACAAAGAATAAATCTGCTATTATTACCAATAAGAGGAAGGTAAAATGTATCATTCCTTTAATTGTCTATGATTCTATGCACAAGCAAACTTAGTTACTGTTGATTTTTTATGATTTTTTGCCTCTTTCAACACTGTAGTCCAAATGAAGCAGTTCCATTTTCTGTGAGCTGTCATAGTTGACACTGCTGATATCATAAGCTTTCGATGGTAGATAAGGGGATACGCGTCCTCTGCTGCCATTGATCCAGATTATGGATTTACGGACCGATTTAAGCCAGATTTCAATTGATTGGAAGTTTAGAACACATCACAAGAGCTTATAGCTAAACGAATCCAAAATAGTATCAACACAAAAGGTCACATTCTAAACAAAGATCAAGATAAACCAGCATAAAAAAAATACAGCTTGATCCGTTGATGGGAACAGCGAGGACTTAAATTCCGTTAAATAACGACGACATTCAATTTGCATTTAAAAATTGATTGGAAGTGAACAAAGTGAGCTTATAGCTAAAACGAAGCATAAAACTTTTCTGCTATTTATTTATAAACACTTTGTAGCGTTATCTTAAAATCATGGAAAATATCCCAATAGAAGTGCTACTTACAAGCAGATTCAGATTCAAGCAATTGATTTAATAAGATTCGCTCAAGTAACGATTTCTTCAGGAAAGAATGGTAATACTTCAAGAGGCAAGACATCATAAAAGTAAAATGTAAATAAAAACCATCCATAAACGAGAATACTCATACGAAATACAATTTTATCGTTCTCATTTGCTCGTACTCGAGCTCACGTCGAGAGCGATGAAAATAAACACCTCATTTCGCTTCATAATGGAATGTTAAATTTACAGTTCAAAGTATCTACGGTGTTAATAAAAGTATGGAACCAATCCAACAATAATTCAATCAGCAAGCATTTTAAATAAAACTCAATAAAACCCAGGCTGTATTGTAAGTATTCCATTTCCCGAACATGGACCATTAACGAATCGAAAGGAAATCCACCATCTCCTGAGATTCGAAATCAAACAATGAAACGTGTAACATAATACCATTCGTTATTAAGACACAAATGTGGCATTAGAGAGAAAGGTAAGGCAAAAGTTGCGTCCCATCTCACTGAAGGGGGAACAGAAAATGTTTATAGAGCGAGTAAGGGGGTAATGCGAGTAATAAAATTTTATACACCTTAATATTTCGGGGAACGATGAGTCGAGGCGTGTGTGAAATTATGCTCAAACGGCACGTTGCGAATTTATTTTACCGCTCCTTCAAGTTCTTACAAAAAATATAATTTGCTCTGTTTTCTTTCGACGATTAAATTCACCCTTCTTTTGTTTAATTCTTGAGAGCTTCGAGTAAATTAATCCCAATGGGCGATCACGACGTGTTGCGTAAACAGAGCTCCCTTCACGTCGGCCGCGCTCCATTGGTTTTCTCTGATAGACACAATTTCACTCCGAGATAATTTATGTAAATGAAATTCGCATTACCCTGTTCCCTATTCGGAGGAATGTACGCGCCCTGACGTGTTTCGAAAACATGTTTATTGCCAAGTTTTATCTTTATTATCTTCTCGTGTCACTACTCTCCTCCTATGCGGCAGTCGTATATCATAATTTTTGCTTTTGGCTGGCGACGGCATTTTATAACTCTCTAAAAGCAATCTAATATTAAAACACTCGTTGAAACAGCGACATTATTAGAATCTGCTCCGTAAATATATAGAAAAATAAACCAGCACCATATTTTTATGAATTCTACCGAGATTGAAAAACTTCATCAACTCCAAAAAGCCATAACACAAACTAGAGATCCGTTTTATAGCAGTTTAGGAAAACGCTTCAAAGACCGCAGACTATTTTCCAAATTACCGACGCAGAGCTAATAAACGCAAAAAAAGTTTAAGGAGAGCGTTTGGTAAAAAAACGGTGTCGCAAAAGTTTTCTTTATTAGTTTCCCCCTTTAATCCAGCCAGGCGTGTTCCAATGTCTTTATGGCGAATTTTCAATCTGAGTCTGGGTGGAAGCCAATAAGAAATCAACTATTTTTCCCTGATTCTCGTGCATCGGTTCGAGGGGAGATTCGTTTCTTTACGACTTCTTTTACGATTGGAGGTGCATTCGGAATTAGTCCGCGCCATCGCGAAAGCCTTTTCGTGTCTACGAAGACGAATGGTAAAAGGATTACAATGACAAACTTCCTCTTTTAGGTAGGCAAGTCTCTTCGGCGAACCTTTTTATTATTTTAATCGAAATGCGGGAGCGTATCCTTTTCGTTTGATTTTTTTTCCGCAATAAGCAAGCTCTGTTCGTTCAGGCTGAAACGACTAACTACACTCAAAGTTACGTTGAAGCGAATAATAATTTCCTTTCAAATGACTGAAGTTTTCCCTAACGTTAGCGGTAAATATTTACGATATGCTAAGCTTTTCTGCCTGCACTTTTATCGTTCTGAAATACCATCAAGTTAATAACGGGGTTCTCGAGTACTTAAAATAACTTATTTTTGCTGTATTAAAATAATAATTTATGCATCTGTTCAAGTACAAGAGCGTTGCGATGTTAGCTTGAACCTTTTCGAGCAAAGGCTTTTGAACCTTGTATTTTTAATACGCATCTACTTACTATAGAATAAGAGAATCAACCGAGCGAAGTTAATAAGCCACAAAGAGAGGAACCAGGTAATTGATGTACCTACCTAATGATAATCTTATACGAAGTCTAGAGAGCGTCGTAGGTAGGTGAAGATCCGACCGAGACCAAACAACGAAATATTATTTTTCCATGATCTGCAAACATTTAAATTTGCAACAAAACCAATCTTATTGGCATTTATTATGCTAAGACATATCCATGATAAAAACCAATTTGAGCATGCTATCACTTAAGCGTTTCGTAGGCAAGATCTATCAGACCCACGATGGTTCGCGCACAACGTTAGACAAAATTATTACCTTTTTGCTACGAAATGTCAAACACGTGTACGTCTGTCTGTTTGTACAATCATTTGGGATCTTTTAAGGCCAAATATGATGTGACACTAGCGCCACTCTTTATTTTTCTTATATTTTCGTTATGGAAAATGATTACCAAAAGTTCCCGCCGCCAAATGATAATACCCATTATAAACTATTTTTCGATACCTCTGTAATAGTTTTGTTTCATTTATAATTAGCAGAAAATGGTTTATTGCGTTTGGTGGCCATCAAAGCGCAATAAACCATTTCCAAAGAACACATCATATTTCACATAATATTGCGTCTTAATATAAAATTGGTCATACGTACATACCTGGGATCATAAATAGCTATATCCTCAAAATTTTGCCGATACATAGTCAGAGTCTATCAACAGAGATTTGACTCTAGCATCCACAAAGAACAAGTAGTCAATCCAGCAAGCAACAGTTCTACGAACCAACAAACCCTATTGGCTCAATATTAAATGCACCCTGCAGCCATGAACTGTGTTACCACAGAACACTAGTTCAAGTATACCTCTAGATATTCCCGTTAAACCTTTACGACTAATAGAGAAACCTCCCTGGATCAGTATTCGATATGATTCCATGAAAATAACGCACGTTTTGCAGGAACACGTGTGTTCTTTTCATGGATGACTTATTTTAAACAAATAGTTAACGCGCGTTACTTTTACCATAGATACTATACATAATACACAAAAACCTCTTACTATTTATGCGGTACGTACTATTGCCACATTAAAGCTAGTAAAAAAGCAAGGCAAAAGAAGATATCACCGTGATAAAAATTATAGCCGTATGAAAAAGCTCATATTATACAACGAGAAATTGTCAGCAATTTGTCAGTTTCTATTTTTATGTCATCGGAACTGACTGATGCGATAGAAATAGAAACAATGCGGGCAGATACTAGTTTTGATTTATTCACAGATATCGTTGTCAAAATTGAACACGACCTGTCTGCGTTTATGATACACGCAGGATCATATCCAGCTGATGTGTGAATAAGGGCCCTGTTCCGAAGTAAATTAACAAGATATGATATTTCAGTCACGTTTGAATACTCGCTCGCTTCGACTGCGAGTGTATTAGCGCTAATCGCGACACGTGTCCGTGAGTTCCTCGAATCAATTTAGTAGCGAAATCCTTCTGAGGAATGAAAGTCTTTATTTATTTAAAAGCAGATATTTGTGCCAGGTATGGGTGTTTTCTATTCATAAAATGTAATGTATTGTATTATAAATAATCTAGTACCATCTAGTACCCATAACACAAGCTCTGCTTAGTTTGGGGCTAGATAACGCTGTGTGGACCGTCCAACATTATTTATTACATTTGGAATCTGTGTTTCTCATATCTATCCATACTTTATTTAGTCCTATTCACACCAATCAATGACGCCTCAATTAAATACACTGATTAGATTAGAATGTTTTACTCTAAACTTAGTGGTCCGTAGATTTTAACAACGCAATTCATTCATTCAATTATCTCCCGCAGCGATACGATCTGCAAGGGCACTAACTGTTTTAAAAGCCGCCATGATCCTGATTAGAAATCTGTATCAAAGGTTTAATTTTCTAAGGTAAATACTAGACTGCGTCGCTCGTCCAATTTATTATTCAAATATATATATTTGTACTCACTCTTAAACGACGCAAATGATGTACAATCTATATTAAAGATTGGAGTGTCTGCAAAAGCTAAGTTCTTTGAACTCCAAAGCGATTAAAAGTATGTGATAAATGCCACGGTATATATCTCACAAAGTGTAATAAACTACTAAGACTTAGAGTCCACTGAAGCGTCATTGACTTTGGTATATTTCTGTTAATTTTGGGCAATCGTCATTTGCTGCTGACTAAAGCTGCGGTCAGCTGTTAAATACAATAATAATTGTTAGTATAATTTTAAGAAAATATTTAATATCCAGACGGAATCGGCAACAACGAACATTTATGTTGTAAACTGGTTCATTAGTACTGGTTTTAGGTAAGAAGACGGAATATTAAGTAATTCCCAATGGGCGTCATTCAACAAACTCTTGAAATGGGTCTTAGCTAATTTATTTTCTAAACACAGGTAACGGTAGACGACCTCTGCAGCGCAATAAGTGAACGCTTACCTGAAAAGTGCAAAATTTCGGGTTTGTTTCTTGCCTCTATAGAAATGTGTTTTAATATTCAATCCGGGTTTTTATAAATGGAAACTCCGTTATGTAAAATCCAAAAACAATTATAAGTCATATAGCGTTCATTAAACAAGCTACTACTACTACTTTGAGGCTAGAAACAAATTAGAACTAGTGTTTACAAGTTTATTGAAACAATTGAGCTAACCGCAGTGTTGCAAATAAGCAGCAAAATACATATTAATTTAGCTAGCGCGTGTTTAGTGGAAAGTGGACTGAAAAGCGTAGAGTTCATCTTGAGATTTTATATCTGAGACCTGATCTTCTACAGACTAGCTGGCGGAGCTTAGAAGCCTATAAAGCTGATATTAAAGCTCTATGTACTAGCTATATTTGATTTGATGTTCTAAAACTCTCGGCTGTCTCACATCATGGGTATGAAGTTAAAATAATGATGTACATATTATATAGTCCTCCACGTCGATTTCGAAAACGGTGACCCTAGACATCACGGATTGTCATTTCTATCATGAGCCCTTATATAACTCGCCAGACCGAACTTTGTCTTAAATACCCTAAAACACGTATGGTAGTAGAGTTGGCCTGCGGAAATATAGGTCTATGTGTAGGAGCGATTGGGTCTCTCTTTTCTTGATTGGCGTTTTATGTCTAACGTTTTGAGATGGTTTTCCTCAAAAGTTTTAATTTTGTTATAGATGTTAGATCGCCATGATGACCACCGTGAAGGAATCTCCTCCCAACACTCCAGATGAATAACGTACATAATACTTTGACGCCATCAAGACATAATGAAATAATATGACGTGTTTTAAAAAACGATAAACCGACTTCAAATTCCCTTAATGTTACATTTATTTTAAGTTTTGCGGGATAAATACTGATCCCCTGGGGATATTTTTTTATGGGACCCTTTCGAGATCGTTTTCTGTACAATAGTGAAAGAATTTTCTAAATCGGTCCATCATTATATATGTATATCGCGCGATATATCGCGTAACATACGTACAAAAAAATAAAAAAACATACAGACGAATTGATTACCTCCTCTTTTGAAGTCGGTTAAAAATAACATACCATTGCTTAGCCAAACATCAAATATGGTTAATCTGCATATAATGCTTGAAGAAGATTGGGAGATTTACCTGATTTTGAATAACATCTGTATGCTTAGCATAGTACCAACTTTTGTCGTTGTCTAAGTAAGAATATATTTAGTTTGATAGGGGTCTAAATCTTACGTTATGTATTACAATCTTCGCATAAAAAAATATTCAAACACCCTAACGTATTATTTACTACGGTAATCAAAACAAACACAGTTCTTATCAAAACAAACACAGTTGTTTTGATAACAGCAGCTCAGATACGGGCCATAAAATTAAGTAAGTCGAATAATTATGAAAAAGTGAACGTGAAGATAAATAATGAAACTGGATCCATCGACTTAATCGGCTGAATCTCGCGATCAATCAGAATATTAAATGCAAATAGCTCATATATCAGTCACATCAAACCGTGACAATACGTAATATAGTATGCTCCAAAGTACTGGCACCACAGCTTATTGAGAAATAGCTGGAAAACTAAACTATACTTGCGTGGTCATCATTTATTTCATTTCTTTAATCATTTTACAGTATGTTAGACTGTATATATTTAGAATAGGTATTCTTTTTAATAAAAATGGTTCAAACTGAAAAAAAAATTAGCTAAAATAGTGTATAAGTAAAGTACGTAGTAAAAGTTATGGCTACGAGAGCTACCCGTCTTTCGTAGCATCGTAGCGTCTTCGTAGCACCTTCGTAGAGCTTTCGTAGCTGATTGTAGCGATCGTTATTTCGTTAGTTTTTAAAGACACGACGCCGACATGCTTATTCTTTCGTGTAGCCTATCGCTTATTAGCATTATAATCACTATCATCCGCAGCCTGACATACCACACCCACTGCTGGGTATTTATTATTTGTAAAATGTATTCTTTATTGATAAAAATACAATAAATTGAGTACCTCTAAGTAAACGTTAAGAAAAACAATAGAATTTTAAACAGAAATCTAGCGGTTTCTGTATTAGCTACGTGCCTCGTTCCATTTGATGGATTATCCAACGATTATGGGTAACAGGAAATACGCGTATTTTTCATTTGGCAATTGTAACGGTATTTCAAAATATCGTTCTACACGGCACCGATTAGATTAACAACACACAATTGGCTTACATGGAAACTTGTCCCATTAGCTTTCCTCGTACTGGGTGGAAAACAGTGATCAATATCTCACGGCACATTGTGAACGAGTGTGGAGTTTTACTTAGTAATTCTAAATCTAAGTGGGGAACTGGGATATGTACTGACATCTTGCATAGGAATATATTGTACTGCCTAACCAGGCCCTAACTAGCCCAGATCCTTGAAGTAACGGAGCAAACCTTTGAAAATAGAGATGTATTTTGTTCTTTTCTTAGCAAATAAATGCAGATTTTAATTATTTTATAACAAGTTAGACGATTTTGATACGGCAAACTTTATAGAAACTATTTAACGAAAATTGCAATCGGTAATCCATGGATTGTATTAATTAGAAACGCACCGGACTACCTGTACAGAGTACGTGTTCTATGCTTATCGTCCTTGCTCTCACCGTTCAAAGTACTTAGATATTCACGTGAGCACTGAATGTGGGTCTATTGTATACACGAATTGAAATTGATTTGTTTTGAGCCTTTTTGATCCAGTTAGCAGTTACGTTTTTGTATAGAAACTCGAGTAATGGAATTGTCCACATTCATTTTTGCCGGGTTTTATCAGAATTAGGCCTCAATAACAAAATTTTGACGAGTGGCTAAGAATCAATAAATCTCTTTATAAAATAAAGATATTTCTTCACTTTTAATTACCATAACAAAAAAATATCCAACAAAAATACAATAATAAAACAAATTAAGTTTAATAGTTCAATTAATGGGCTTATTGCTGAAACTTACAGAACCAGAAAATTGCAGTAACATACAATTTAAAAAAAACTAGTTAGAAGACCTAATGCATTATTTTGCTGACTGTGTTTGGTTAAAAAAACATCACAGCAAGAAGTAAAATCGTGACTCATGAATCATTTAACGTTCAAACCTCTAACATTACCTTTAATCTAATCTTCATGGCAATAGCGTCCCACTTCGAATCGAAAGTTGCCCGCTGCAGCCTCCGTAAAACCACAACTCATGTTGTTTGCTAAACTGATCTTGACCAGAATAATTCCATGTGATAGGATCTAGGACGTGCACTGGTTTGTAAAGTAACGACTACACGGTGCGAGGTTTCATCCCGACGAATAGCACCCTCATGCTTTTGTTTTACTCACCTGGTAGGCGCGCTGTCAATTTATAAAACGAAGCGACGATTATAAAACTTGCTGCACACATACTCTCGTACCTACTTATTAACTCGAAAATAAACCAACTTGGCGACGACGCGACGCTGCGCTGACAAAACAAAGATTAGAAAAGACCAAATAGGTGAAACAATATCGTTACTTCGCGCCGAGAGTTTAAAACAAAGTACTCACCACCATCTCGATCGATGAGTCATTTCCGAGATCTGGGCAACCTGTAGCGGTTTTTTTTCTTCGAATAATTTGGATGGAAGCTTCGACCGTGTACAGTTTTTCTTCCTGTCCATCTGAACCCTCCACCCCCAATTTTCCACCCTCACCTGACCAATGTAACCCTGCTCATGCGATAAAACAATTACCCCAATGAAATCGTGTTTCTACACGTAACTTTGCAAGAACTGAAATAAATTATAGCACAAAATTATTTCAACAGAAAATACCTTAGGAATGAAGAAACCACAAAGATCTGGAGGCCGTATTTTGAAACAGAGTTGCTTTAGGTAAAATACTAATAATATTATAAAGACGAAAGATTTGTATGTAAGTATGTTTGTAACGAACTGGCTCAAAAAGTACTGAACCGATTAAAAATTTTTTTTCACCATATGCCTGAATGTTTAAAATAAATATCCACCCGTGCGAAGCCGGGACGGGGGGGAACGTCCCGGCTAAAAAAATAAATAAATAAATAAAAGACAAACAATACGCAGTTTGACCCGTCAAAGCAATAATAATACATTAATGGAAAGTTTGAATAGGTATTGAAAGCGGCCTATAATCTCTGTTTTGAAGTTTGACGACTGTATTTTCTACTTTGTCTTGCTAACAAATCGGATTTACAAAAACATGCACGTAAAAATATCATTCGGCTTTACAGATAATACTATCTTGATTTTTTGTAGTCTGCGAAAATAAAATGTTATTATGATAACAATGAACTCTGTTTTATGAGTGTTAGGGTTCGTTTTACAGAAGCTTAGAGTATTATAGATAGGTTTAATATTGGCGTAAAGCTATGTAGTTTCATTCTCTGAATTTATTGAGGTTTTATGTGCGAATAATGCTAGAACACTGAGTTTTGATAATCTGGGGATTTTCATTTACTAAGAAAATTCGATGGATTTGTATGTAACACAGAAAATGTGACGGTAGTTATTTTTAGTCTCTCTAAATAATCTTTGGAACTTCTATCCAATTCTGAACCTTCTGTCTCTTATGAAAAGCAATTTTATCCCAGAGTGAAATATCCTGGCATCGCGTAAGTGAAGCCGCAAGGGGTACTAGTATTAACTCGGTTATTCAATTCTTCTGATTTGATGAACTTCTTCTGACTGAATTTGAGGGTAGTTTTACACTGCCGAGCATTAGAAAAAACTACGAATGGCTTTAACACAACCGCTTTGCGCGTCGATGAGTGGAGGCGTTCTTTCTCTCGATATTAACCGTATTAAGTTGTCAACAAACTGTGAATTTGTGTCTTTGAGTGTTGTGTGTGACTCCCAAATAGCCAATCACTCAGGTAGACCGAAGAGATACCTGATATCCCGATTTGTCAGTCGTGGACTGCAATAGTCAGTACCAGGTAGGTAGTGTTTGCTTCCTCGACATCAGCAGAATAGTTTTACCTATCTTCAGCATTGTTATATTTGCTTTCTTTTAATTTCGCTAAAAACAAGAATCATAATTCTTATTATTTAAATAATAAGATTTTTTAATAAGAAATAGAGAGATTGTTTGATATCGCACATCGTTTTTTTTTTTAAATTACCCTTATCTTGTTAAATTGTAAGTAGGTAGCTGCCAGCAATTGGTAGCAGCCTCGGAGACCTGGAACAAGTTTTTTCATTTAAAAAGGAAATTCGTAGTAGAGTTTGTGTTTACCTCAATTATGTGGTGTAGTTCATTTTATTATCGAATAATAAATAATATTGTACCGAAAAATATGTTATATCAGATCTTAGTTACCCAGCTTGTCGTGTTACCGTCTAAACGAGTCGCGTGTAGTTGTACTGGGATCTTGATACGGCTGGTTCACTAATTATAGTTTTGCTTATTACCCGCGGCCTCAAATAACTGCCTTGTTGTAATGCTTTGGTTTAATTTGCAACCTTGTTGGTTTATAGCCCAGGTTTTAATTGGGATATCTTTAGAACAGATATTTATGAAGCATGCCGGCTACAAATTAGAATTTATTTTGTAAGGATAATTCAATGGAAATTTTGAACAGTTTAAAAACTATTTAATGTTTTTATTCTCTTTTAATTTATACCTGGTCTGTCACTTTTTGAAATGCAAGCAGTGTTAAGATATAAACGAGCTCTGCCCGTCGCTTCGCCCATTTCTTATTAAAGTACGACAGTAAAGGCTAAAAAATATAGTGTGAGAGTTCTTGACAATTTTTGCAAAACGCTCTCTTACTTAAAACATCCTTTTTGTATATCTATGAATTTAATTATCATAGTAAAAATCCCCGCTCAAATATTTTACCCAGCATCCTAGAGCAACACGGACGAAAAGTAGACTAAAACCATTACAAAATAAAGTTACAAATGCGTTTAAATAAAGGAACCGTAATCCGACACCAGCGCCCGCGACATAGTTACAAAACTGTGATTCGTAGGAGATTGAATGATGAAAAATGCACCGTCACTAAATATGACATGTCGAAAGATCGTACGACAGCCGGCGGTGGTCACTAAAATATGTAGTGCTTTATAGTGTCAAACCCCTCAGAACGGAAAATATTCATTGCACTGGAAATATTTTTCAGCGAGCGCTTGCGGCTTTTCATGATATACAGTCAACGATATAATTTTTCAGCTATGATGCTCAATCTTCGTTTCATATGTATACACCAGCTGCGAGGCCGAACCGAATCTCAGAATGTCAGGTTGAGCTGGACATATCCTGCCCAAGCTGAATTAAAAGCTAGAGCCTATACAAAAAACAAACTGATGCAATTTCCAGTCAGGTTAATTCAGCTTGGGCAGGATATGTCCAGCTCAACCTGACATTCTGAGATTCGGTTCGGCTTCGCAGCTGGTGTATACATATGAAACGAAGATTGAGCTTCATAGCTGAAAAATTATATCGTTGACTGTATATCATGAAAAGCCGCAAGCGCTCGCTGAAAAATATTTCCAGTGCAATGAATATTTTCCGTTCTGAGGGGTTTGACACTATAAAGCACTACATATTTTAGTGACCACCGCCGGCTGTCGTACGATCTTTCGACATGTCATATTTAGTGACGGTGCATTTTTCATCATTCAATCTCCTACGAAAAAATCTTATTATTTAAATAATAAGAATCATAATTCTTATTATTTAAATAATAAGATTTTTTAATAAGAAATAGAGAGATTGTTTGATATCGCACATCGTTTTTTTTTTTAAATTACCCTTATCTTGTTAAATTGTAAGTAGGTAGCTGCCAGCAATTGGTAGCAGCCTCGGAGACCTGGAACAAGTTTTTTCATTTAAAAAGGAAATTCGTAGTAGAGTTTGTGTTTACCTCAATTATGTGGTGTAGTTCATTTTATTATCGAATAATAAATAATATTGTACCGAAAAATATGTTATATCAGATCTTAGTTACCCAGCTTGTCGTGTTACCGTCTAAACGAGTCGCGTGTAGTTGTACTGGGATCTTGATACGGCTGGTTCACTAATTATAGTTTTGCTTATTACCCGCGGCCTCAAATAACTGCCTTGTTGTAATGCTTTGGTTTAATTTGCAACCTTGTTGGTTTATAGCCCAGGTTTTAATTGGGATATCTTTAGAACAGATATTTATGAAGCATGCCGGCTACAAATTAGAATTTATTTTGTAAGGATAATTCAATGGAAATTTTGAACAGTTTAAAAACTATTTAATGTTTTTATTCTCTTTTAATTTATACCTGGTCTGTCACTTTTTGAAATGCAAGCAGTGTTAAGATATAAACGAGCTCTGCCCGTCGCTTCGCCCATTTCTTATTAAAGTACGACAGTAAAGGCTAAAAAATATAGTGTGAGAGTTCTTGACAATTTTTGCAAAACGCTCTCTTACTTAAAACATCCTTTTTGTATATCTATGAATTTAATTATCATAGTAAAAATCCCCGCTCAAATATTTTACCCAGCATCCTAGAGCAACACGGACGAAAAGTAGACTAAAACCATTACAAAATAAAGTTACAAATGCGTTTAAATAAAGGAACCGTAATCCGACACCAGCGCCCGCGACATAGTTACAAAACTGTGATTCGTAGGAGATTGAATGATGAAAAATGCACCGTCACTAAATATGACATGTCGAAAGATCGTACGACAGCCGGCGGTGGTCACTAAAATATGTAGTGCTTTATAGTGTCAAACCCCTCAGAACGGAAAATATTCATTGCACTGGAAATATTTTTCAGCGAGCGCTTGCGGCTTTTCATGATATACAGTCAACGATATAATTTTTCAGCTATGAAGCTCAATCTTCGTTTCATATGTATATTTATACACCAGCTGCGAGGCCGAACCGAATCTCAGAATGTCAGGTTGAGCTGGACCTATCCTGCCCAAGCTGAATTAACCTGACTGGAAATTGCATCAGTTTGTTTTTTGTATAGGCTCTAGCTTTTAGCAAAAAGCTCGGGCGCAATTTCCCAACTCACAACCTAAATAACGAGTAAACGAGGCATTTACAAGATTTTAAAAATAGAGTTACCTGTAGTACAATCTTGCTCGTTGTCTGTACCTCGAAAAGATTTAAAATGGCCAACGATCCTCTTTTTGAACGCAACTCTGTTGCGGTCAGTTTCATGATGAACCGGTCAATCCGAACCGGATTTGTTTGCAATAAGCTATCTTGTTTGACAGTTTAATATGAAACTGAGTGCAAAAGAATACAACATCTGGTTGGTATTCTTTTCACTCAGTTTCAGTGCTCATATGACAGTTACATGTTGGCCGAGTTAGCCGAGACATGGCGAGATTTGACTTGCTTATAATATAGGCTGTCAAATCCGTCATTGAAATCTTCGTTTACGGTGACTCGGACCTTATGGAACTACATAATTCGCACTCGATCAGAATGGAATCGAACCATTTCGAACTGACACACGCAGTCAGACATTTCACTTTGACAACTCGCGATTTGTATTGTAAATGTGGTATACTAATGGACTTTGACAAAGTTCCATTGTGGTCGGGTAGATAATCCCTCTCCTTCCCAAAGGTAGTTTCATTGAATAACAATTTCATTTAAAAGGTTAAACAAAGCCCCAAGCATTCTACTTGGTATCCATTACGAAGATGAACATCAAAATCAAACGAACTAATAAAGCTAACAGCAGAGATACCAGTAGGTATGTTCAATAACAAAACGTCTCGTTAAACACATAAACGAACCCATAAAATAATATTACACGTTAGTAAGTACTAACATGCTGAGTCTGTCTAGCCTTTGTTCAAACAATATGTTTAGTTTGCTCGCATTTTCTTCATAAATCTGACTTTATTCTTACTGCGTAAGTATAGAATATATGTATATAGGGTTGATGTGATGTTTCGTCTATACCTCTTCTCTAATCCCTATCAGAATTCGACATAAATGATGAAATAATGCAAAATGTTTGTCTTCCAAACTTTGGCAAGGCATAATATGATAGAGAGTGTTGACTCTCGCTAAGGCTTGTGCAGGCTGTCAAATCAAGAACATCACAAAAGACGTTTGTGAAGTTCGTCTCAGTCAGCGTATAGACAAAACACCTGTGCATGCTGAAACTTCACAGTAAATATTTATTTTTAAAACAGAAGCACTATCGTAACATGCCATAGATGCAGGTAGCATACGAAATGCACAACATTGTTGCAACTTACGTGTAGCAGTGTATGCAAATACAAAGCACAGTCCCAACGGCAGTGTCTGCGAGAAATACTGATTTCTGAATCCGTTCGCACCTGCCCAATTCCCTGCCGATATCTTTCAAATTCAAACTCTATTCTGGCACTGCGGAATGTCGCTATGGTCCCATTGAATTACCATTTCGGACCGTGATACGAGCCACTGTTTCTTCTCTCTATTATACTTTTATACCGGTTTGATTACGTTATTTTAGCTCTTTGTGTAAAATACATATATTGTGTTGTACCTAGTCATTTAGTGCCAAGTGCTAAAACAGGAAGATTTATAAATAGATTACATACAATGGCAAACTCCTGTTTTTCCACCGTAAAAAATGAACAAAACACGTGAAATAGTTAGTACGATGTAAAACGGTCTGGCGAAAACCAAATAAAACTGAGCCACAACACAAAACATCCCATTTCAGGTTCTATATTCGTTTGGGAAAAGATCAAAACTTGCATATGCGAGCAGTGACGGCTGGCTTCGTGAAAAATGTATGCTCCGAAGTGATGGGCGCCGGTAGCTGTAGCTGCTGTAAAAATACTCTTAGTTGAGCAGTTTGAAAAGACTTCCAGTCGAGTTGATCGCGTAACGCTCTGATACATTTCGCTTTTTATAAGCATTTCGCATCGCACCCTACGAAGTACGAATTTGGATACATATTTGAAGCACGCAATAAAAATAAAACTTTGTAAAGTCACGTTTTTGTTTGCAATTTTGGAATGTCGCTGTCTTGTGAGGTTCTGAATATTGAAGGCTGGGAGCTGAGTCCACTGAGAATACATGACATGCCTGAACTTAAAATAGAAGCACTTAAGATCATGTGGGCGGGCGGGTGCCGAGATCGTGGTACAAGTGAATTAAGTAGATCTACGTTCATATAATTTTCTGCGTTTATTTTCAAAATATGACTTGTTTTTACCCGCGGTAGTATACGCTCTGTTCCTGGATAAAATTGTAGCCCGTGTCCTTTATCGATATAGACCATTTATTTTATTGAGACTTAACTAAAATTGTTTTAAGAGGTAACAGACAGACAAGAGTTAATTGTGCATTACTATCGGTCATTTTCGTGATAGTATCAAGCGTTCATCAAATGCCAACTGACTCCCGGTCTACCGAGTGCGTGACTCCACGCTTGCCCTTTCTAACCTTTAGATACAAAGACAAGACGCACGCAATGAACCTGTCTTGTACGAGTTTTCAAGTCGAATTACCAATTATGTCAGCATTTAAATAGGTAGGTATGTTGTATGTGAGGAATAAACAAAACCAACTAAAGTAGGTACACAAAGTATTTATTCTTTTTCTACGAGTTATCATCATTATTATTCGGAATATTGTACAAGTATCATTACAGGCATACCTAATCTGTAGTCCCTATCTTACTATATCTATACAAATATCGTCAAAATTCGTTACATCGTTGAAAGTCAGATGAGTTTACTTAACGTATGAAAATGCGTTCGTATCTCCTTCTCTTTTGTCGAAGCAATAATTTTTAACATCAAATGAGGAGCTTTCGTCGACTTTGATATTGGGCGTCATAAAAGTTCATGTATTTCGAATAACAAGACTTTGATGCTAAAATACGAAACATTATATCTCAAATAGGAAACATAATATCAAATATGGTACCTATGATATTTGTCCCAGTAGGTATTCTTGATCTTGATCTTTGTCTCTGAAACCGGATACCTACATTATACATTCTAAAATTTAATCTTTCATTTCATTAAAAAACCTACTTAAATGAATATTTTTATTTATGTATATCTTCCTATTGTAGGACAAATGCGTTTAAGGAGTTTGTGTTTTTATTTTTATTATGTCAATATCAACTTTACCTTTTCCAAAACAAATGGATTTATTTTGTACATTTCTACCAGAAGTAAAACGACTGTTTACTATTATGAGTTTTTATTTTAGCTTGATCATATTGTTTTTTGTTTCAGAACATGTTCGCGAATTTTCCTGCGGTACCCTATTCTACAGAACGTTCTTCGTCGATGCAAAGAGGGATGCTCTCTACGTGGGAGCCATGTAAGTTTCTACCAATGTCAATAAGTCTGCATACAAAACTAGAACCAGTTATTTTTTTCCTCTGGTAAGAATATGGCTCCCTTAAAGCGTTATCATGCTGGCGATTTACAAGCGAGTCCAAAGCGAGACGACTGACTCATCAAATATATCTACCATAATTATCGCTAATCAACTTTTTACCAACTTTTTTGTGCGATGTCTGCCATAACATTAATGTGACCAACTCCGAACAATTCTCCATGCCTCATCAACCATGCAGGTCAACTTAGACTGGTAGGTTAAAACAAAAAGGTGATAGAGGTCAATTGAATGCGTCACGAAGGTAGCTAATTCCATTCCGGGAATATAAACCACCACATTTTGAGCCATAAAACGATTCTTCTATAAACATTATGGTACCTTTATACAACTTTGTAAGAATCCTATACGGTCCACAGTTTGACTCAACTTTTCCATTCAAACAGCGAAAGTTCTAAAGGTTTTATAGCCTGTTTTTTCTTATACTCGTCTTTTTCCAGGGATCGGCTGTATCGACTCAATATGAATAACATCACAGCCACGCATTGTGAAGTGAGTTACAAGCTTATTTTCTTGCTCCACTTATAATACCCCTTTCAAGAAGTAGGTACCTAACTTATTATTTTGTTTACAGAGGGACTCGATAAATTTGGAGCCAAGCAACGTGGCGCAATGCGTATCCAAAGGCAAATCGGAGGTAATGAACTTTATGTTTGCTTGAAATATCTTGCAAGAAAACAGGGTAAATTCCACATAATCGCCGCAGTTGGAATATGTTCCCACATTGCACAAAATATTAGGCTACTAATATAACAATCAATAGACTTCACTTAAATTTTCAGAAGATAAGTTATGTAACAATGTGGCACGTTTCCAACTGCGGCAACTATCTAGACTTTACCCTAGTATAATTAAGATAAATTTTTGCAGAACTAGCACTATTTCCATCAAGGGTTAATCCTATTTTTAACAGTGAGCGGCGGGCGGCGAGCATATTTCATAGCAGGGGGCTTACAGCTTCGCTTGCCCCGCTATATTAAGGCCGTTAATTTTGATTTACAATCGCAACGTAAAAGCAATATTTGTTTTATTTCTCGGCGGTCTCGGGCTGTCTCAAGGATTGGGAAACGATTATTAGTGGCTTGGCTTATCGAATAATACTTTAATACCCAATGAGCGGGACCTTATTATCCGAGCTGGCTCGTAATAGGTATTATAATATTATTAGGTTTAGTAAATCATTTACAATATCCGTAGTAATTTACAAAGAAAATAATAATAATTATTACGCTGAGTTTCTTCGGACTGCACATATTTACTATGCCTTTGATGATTTATTTAGACACGTTTATATGAAATAACAAAGTCATAAAGCTCGCTAACAGAAACGAAAACCTTATACGAAATGTATGAACGTTCAGAATAAGCAGTAAAACCTCGCCGAGTAAAAGGTACCTACATGAACAAAACAAAAAGAAAAGCTCCACAAGCAAATTCACAAGTTTGGTATCACCGAATATCACAGGGACATTCTCATTTATTCGAATGTACATATAAAAGGTCAAACTTTTGCAGTTACGTAAAAGGCAATGTGGTCACATGGGTAGCATGTTCCACACTATTCCAAGAAAGTATATTTGTTTTATTAGTATCAAAAGTGGCCCATAAAAAAGCAATAACTTCAAGTCTATCACCTCGATCACGGGCGGAACGGTCCACTCGTGAAGGCTATAATCAAAGTTTCTCACTGTCAACGAGTTTTCTTTCCCTTTAAAACGATGTCGTAACAAGAAAAAGGCTGGGAAAGGACAATTCCTAAAGGCGTCCGCACCCGCTTGTTTTTAAGTCTACTCTTCTGTGCCGCTGTTAAGGAAAATTCACTGGGTTAGGTCAAACTGAACTCTAGAGATTTTTATTAAAATATATGCTTAAATCACTGCTACTCGCACGTATCTTTTTACGATGTGACCGCAATTACACTTCATAATATTTTAAGTAAGGGATGAGCCTGGAAAGGCAAACGCTTGAGCCCAAAAATTTAATTACCTTCATTAAGTACGGATATAACTGTGGTAATAAAATGAGTAATAAAGTTATCTGATCCTATACTGATATCTAAGAATATTACTGGTAACAATATTTGTAAAATTTTTGGATTGGGAAAAGTTCAAAGAAAATGTAACTGTTGCAATTATTTATAACAGATTCGTAGAAACAAAATATTAAATAGGTCTCGTGTTTCTACGAATTGTAATAGTTCCTTAGTATCGTGGCTAAAGCCATAAAATGTTCTGCATTGGGTATGCAAATCAACCCTCTTTACCTAATTCCTCACAAAAACCTTGGGAAAAAATAAACAGCGTGTGATTGTAACACAAGTTACTTGCTCGTTGAGAATCGTAAGTGCTTTCTATACAATATTATTAAAGTAAAGTAAAGTAAAAGGTATTTATTCTGTCTCACAAAAGTACAAGCATAGCAATAACTGTATTGTTATAACTGTGACAACAATCATGACCCTCGCCTTTCGGTAGTCGGGTAAAAAAGGTTGTCGCTCAGCATTACATTACATTACACTTTATGCACACCAAGAAAATATAAATATACAGAAAAATATATATAACAAAGTTGCACAACGGGCGGCCTTATTGCTAAGAGCGATCTCTTCCAGACAACCTTGGGATGGACACAAAGCATTGTACATGTATAGACGGTGGCGAATTTCTTAAATATACAATACATACATACATACAATACATAAAATAAAATACATACATGTACTAATATGATATATAATATATACCAACTTTATATATAAAAATTTGTGCATCAAAAACTAACAATGCAGCATGATGCACGGTAACGATGACGCTCTTTTGCGCTGGTTTTATGCGACACATATAGAGGGCACACCAGCAGCCGCTGGCTGTGACACGCGCGTTAAACAAGAACAAAAGTATATAATAATTAAAATATTTACAAGGCCAAAACGAAAATAAAAGAAAATTATTAGCAACCAACGGCCTACGCTAGGTACCAATCGAACGTAGGTAGGCATTCTCGTTAGAAAGTAAATGAAGGGCTTTTGCTGAATAAAATGCGTTTTTAACATATTCTCTAAGAAAAAAATAGCATAGAAAATTAGGGCCTTATTTCACCAACAGATGGTTGAATTTTGACACATATATTTAGATTTCAGATTTCAATAAATTAATTTCTTTAGGCTTACAAAATAAGCACTTAGATAAGTCAAATTTTATTCATACATTAAACGTCAAAGTTAACCGACAAAGCTGCCTATTGGGTCTACGGAGAAAATTCAGTCTCATACTGTAGTAAATTTATTCTACGTTAAAAGCGCCCGAGAATGTTCTATCAAAAACTAGACCTTCAGGGTTATAATCGCTAAAATCTGAAAACAAAAAAAAAATTTTAGATTTTTGACCAAGTTACTTTCGGCGTTCGAGGACATGGATTATTAATTTGGCCAACATTTTATACAAGTCTGCAAAAAATTTCAACTACCGGGTTTAATGCATACTACCCCGTACTTTCAGGCGACAAGGTTACTGGACTAACTGTCCGATTTTATCTTTTGGTGAACACAAACGTAAGACGCCAAGCATCCTAAAGACGAAAATTTGTGATTGTGTGATGTTGGACTTTTGCTACTAGCAAAAGTTGAACCCTAGGTTATTTTTATGTAAAACACCGCAATAGAAAAGAGTAGAATCAACTTTACATATATAACTCTTTATGACGTAGAAATTATACAAAAATATTTCAATACCATAGACATTTAAAACGAAGGCATCCTAAAGGTAAAAAATTGTGAAGGTTTGAAATTGAAAGATATTTTGTCTGAAGACAACGCCAAAACTAATTATCGGATCTGCCTGAAATTTTGCATAGATATACAGCCTAGACCTAGAAAAACATACAGACTATATTTTATATCGAAAAAAGGGTGCAACGACGCAGGCAGAAGCTAGCTCACCATACCAAAAGAATTGACTCGAACATACACCACAGTCCCTGCATAACCGCCTCGGGCAAAATTCATTGCGAATGTACCTTGTGGAATAAATGATTGGTTCATTTTGAAAGCTGGCAACACTTATTCAATTAACGGACGAGGCGAACGTGAAGTACGAAGGAAATTACTTGTGAAGTCTTATCGAGGTAGATTAGTTTTGTCCATTTTAAACTTTTAAACCTATCTGAAATTTAGAAGTTTGACATGGAAAAATAATCTCAAATTATTTTATTAAATTGATAGATACTTTGTCAGGAATTGTAAAACTAGATGCGTTATTTAGCGAGAAGTGAGGCAAACAAAGCAGCACAAAATCTTTGCTAGTATTTTGTGAATCTGTGATAATAGATCACTATTATCACAGGTAGGTAAAATAGTATTGTTTAAATCATTAAACAATACTATTTTACCTACCTTCATATCAACGTAGGTACCTACGTGAGTGCTCACAGCCTGTGATTATGCAAATTTGCGTTCGACATAAATATTAAACGGCTCATTAATATTCCGATCGATGGAAATATGCATTGCTCGTTTAACTGAGTAAAATAGTATATTGGACCTTTTCAGTACATCAAAGCTCCATTAAAAATATTGGGAAATACGAATTTATTTGCATTGTTTAAATCTAAAACTTGTTTTTGTTTGCATACAAACAAGGCGGATTATTTTTAGGGGTAAATAAATTTTCAACTTGATTTTTTGACGATTAAGGTCAACATTTTGACTGCGTAACAAAAAATCATATTGCTTCAATTTGGACTGGCATATTCGCTAAGAGAATTAAATTAAGTCCGTAAAAAAAAGAATAAAAAAAAATATTGTTTCAAAATTTAAGTGATCTCTAATTGAATTTATCTTTTGATACATTATAGATAAAACAACGATTTTGTACATAGTATGAAGTTAAAATAAACAGAGCAAAATTTGAAATAAATTGAGAAACAAGTGTGTTTTGACAATAGATTGGTATGCGGTTGCGGTTGACGGTGCCTGGTTGAAAGTAATTTTCTGAATGTCACAGTGAGCCACACGAGATATTTCATCAGATTTTATAATGGGAATCACGAATGGAATAAAAATGAAACTTCCGGTAAACAACATATCGAAAATTGTGCAGATGAATCGAAAATTCAATGTTAAAATAATTTATTGAAATTGTTTGCAGTTAAAACACCATTCAAATGACTGTGTGTAAATCATGTTTTATATACTTACTGCGCATTTTGATTTATATTTTTATTTGACAGGTTGATCCAACTTGATACTGTATGTACATAGACTTTGTTCGACCCACCTGACTTGTTTTGATCTGACTGCTGTTTTATAGAGAACTAACTTCTGCCTGCAGCTTTGTACACGTTTTTTCGGTATAAAATATGTTTTTTCCAAGTCTAGGTTATAATTTCAGGTAGATCTGATTAGGATTTTAGTAATTTTGGCGTTGTCCTCAGACAAAAATCTCCAAACTTCACACCTTCACAAACTTTCGTCTTTAGGGTGCTTTCGTTTTAAACCACTATGGTATTAAAAAAATATATAATTTCTTCGTAATAAAGAGATATCTATATTAAGTTGATTTGACTCTTTTCTATTGCGGTGCTTTAGTTACCTAGGACTCTACTTTTGCTAGTACCAAAACTAGTACACGCAAGTAATTTAGGCTCACAATAAGAACAGTACAATTCTTTTTCCAGGCATTTCCTGTTCCGCCACGAATAGGCACGTGTAGGCAAACAATTAACAGAGTGCTGTGTTTGTTCATAAAAAGTTAGGCAGTTTCTTTCGCTCGCCCCGCGGACTAACTTTCGCAGATTGTTCTAAAGTAATTATAGGATTAATAAACTCGACTATACTGACATGAACGGCGAACTGTTTTGCACTCTGAAACAATCGGAATTAAGGCGGGTAATATCGTGAAACACGTTCTATTGTGTAGGTGTGATAGGGACGGGCAACTGCGCGTTAAAATCGCCAAAAAAATATTACCTTATACATATATCTTACAAGTAGTAATTATTTTGTTTAATCTGCTATGTTTAGGTAAAATATTTTTTAAAGCAAGGTAAGTTATTCAACGCCTTCGCTATTTTCACACCACCTGTAGCTGTTATAGCTATTTAGGTTTACGGTCTATTACTATTCCTTGAAAAAAAAAAACAGCGCGTTACGACCTTAACATTATTTATCGTTCATATTAACGCCAGACTGATATCACATGTATCCAAGGAATGTATATTTACGAATAGTATATAAATTCCTTGCATGTACCACTTTCCGTCATAGACTTAGAATGTTTTTTCTATCTTTTCCGTAGATGTATTACAAATAAACCAATGACGATAAATATATACCTATACCTATATTATTATAACATTTGAGCCTATGCACAAAATTAAATTGCGTTGCTAATACGTCTTACATTATTTTGTTTATGTTTGATACAAATTTTGCCTTCTGGAACCGGCACAGCTACTATGCTTAACTGGTTGTGCCGTTTTGCGTTAAACTTTTCGCAACAACCATAGCTGAATAAAAGTCTCTAAAAGTAGTTTCAACGTATTGGCGATACCAAGCACCTTAAGCAAAAGAACAATCAGACTCACGTCTAAGTTTCTTTTAACGGCACTTACCCTGAGCTCTCGCATAACTTCACAACTAATGCCTTCGATTGGTCCATTCCACTAATTATTCGCCACTTTGTACGTAACTAGATTTACGGCGGCTTGCTTTTTCCATTGTTCTATAGTAATATACTTTTTTCATGTCTGGATAGTTTTCTTAATGTGGAGGGGAGTCTGACTCCCAACAAAATCTGGATGCGATCAACCCATAACCGATCACGCATGGTACATTCATCAAATCAGTCCATACACATCCACTGCTGGACATAGGCCTCCCCCATGCGACGCCACAAATAGCAGTCCTGGGCCGCCTCCACCCTTATATACATAATGTGCCATGTGTCGACACACATGGCACATTATTTAAAATCAAATATTATTTATCTCCGTAAATACAATAAATGTACATACAGTTATAAAAGGTCAAATTCTTAAAATTAAACACTGAAATTTTTATTTCTGTTGCTTCGGTATGTATACTAAAATAAAGAAGCGACGAAAAAACCTGTTAGGTGTTAAAAATCAATAAAAAAAATTAAACTAAATATTTCTGGTTATCAGTTAGGTATTGTCCTATTCCGAACACGTTAAGACGATAAGAACGGTAAAGTCAAAAAGTGTTTAGGGAAGAATAATCCTTGATGAAAATTATTTATTCATTTATTTATAACTTAGTTTTAAATTACTAGGCACGTTGTTTATGAACATCATTTCATATATTATTTATACATTATACATAGTTCTTTCAATAACGTTATTTTTTCAGCACTTCGATTGCCGCAACCACATCCGCGTCATCCAGCCAATGGGAGACGGCGGTCGACTCTACGTGTGCGGAACTAATGCGCATAGCCCAAAGGATTGGGTGCTCTACGTAAGTACCTACTTTAGTAGCTCTTTCTAATAATAATTGTGTATGTATAATAAAAACTATCTATCTATGTAATATAATGTATCACTCATCTGGTACCCTGCATCTGTTTAGCTTGGGGCTAGATGATTCTGTGTGGATTGTCCAGCACTATTTATTTATTCTAATAATATAACATGTTTGCCTATTGACAAGGGCGGTCGATACCTAAGAATCCACCCATTCAACCCAGCCCTGGGCCCTTTTTCCACTAAAATATTAGTCGATAAAAAGATGTAGGTCCCAAAACCAAACATCCTGTATTTATGGTCATTTATTGTGCACCGCGATTATAAAAAACAAAAGCAGTTGATAGCCAATGTAAGAGCCACAATGTTCAAACCGCCGTTTAAGTAATTCCGATGATATATCGTCTAACAGACAAGATATATGAACAAAGCACCTAGAGTTTATACGAGCGTCCATTTCACTAACACTGGAATCTTGGCGCGTCGCCTTAACTCTGCCACTATCAGAGGACTGCTCAGGCTGATCCGACATGAGCCTTGGACTCCAGCCAGAAGCAACAGATCTCAACAAGTTTGTAAAACTACATCCACATTGTTATTAGGAAAGGTTATTCCCGCTCGTCCCCACGTTTCGGCCCCTGTAGAGACCAGCGGCAAGTTTATGTAGCGTTCGTCCGCACTAAAATAATATGAGGATAATTTTGAATAAAATCAACTATGTTTTGTAATAAACTGTAATAATTATATTATAATTAAAAATTTACAACAGTAAATGATATACTCACCCTGTTCAAAGTTCATCTGTCTACCTATTACGGTCAACAGATATCGCCGTGACAAAAGTAGCTAATAGTAGTAAGCAAGTTTATTTTATGGCTCCCATTAAATTTTAATATCTATTTTAGTTTTATTATTTGTTATTATTCGCCAGACAAATACACACATATCAGCCCATACACGTCCACTGCCTGGACATAGGCCTCCCCCATACGACACCACAAATAGCGGTCCTGAGCCGCCTCCATCCATCGACTCCCTGCGACCGCTACGATATCGTCGGTCCATCGAGTGGATGGTCTCCCAGGGTTTTGCCATAATCACCACGCTTGGAAAAATACACATTCGGTGGAAATTTAAACTGTCTACCTTTCATGGTTCATGAGATACAGCCCGCTGAAGGACGGACAGACCGACGCGACGGACAGACAGCGGAGGCTTAGTAATAGGGTCCCGACCGTACCTTTCGGGTACGGAACCCTAAGAACCGTAGGCTGTGTGAAAAGAAAAATCCTAGAGGAACCAATTCTGCCTGCCTAGTTATTGCACAAATACAATTATCATAGTGGTGCTCTCTTTTAATCGACTTCGAAAAAAGGAGGAGACTCATGTTCGGCGAGTTTTTTTTCATAACCATTTAAATGTATTCATTAAATATATTGAGATAAACTTGAATACATACAGATTGCCCCGTAATGCCAGCTCCACCTGAATAATAATAGATAATAATGAGAATACGAAGAGGCAATATCAAAATTCTTAAAATAATAAAAGCTTTCCATTTAATTAACCACCAGAAATATTTAATTGACTCGCTCGCGTTTTGCATTCCACACAGTCTAGACGTTTTTGAATTATTATACTTATCTCTGAGTTACGATTTTCCACTTTTTATACAAAGCAAAATTTTACTACGATAGCAAATTATATTTTATGCCACGCTAGACAAAACTACACACATTCTTGGCTATAAAAGCTACGTTTTATAGGAAAACTAGCGACCCACCCCGGATTCGTACGGGTGCAATGCTGATACTAAATTATACATATAAACCTTGCTCTTGAATCACTTTATATTAAAAAAACTGCATCAAAATAGTTTGCGTAGTTTTAATATTGATCTACGCATACATAGGGACAGAAAGACAGCGGGAAGCGACTTGTTTTATACTATGTTATGTAGGTAGTGATGGTACAGTTGCCATTCATTAAAATAAAATAAATAAATAAATAATGTTGGACAGCGCACACAACATCATCTAGCCCCAAGCTAAGCAGAGCTTGGGGTATGAGTACTGGACGATAAAAATATCTATGTAATATATTATGTGTGTACATATATACATATTATATTACATAAATATTTTTTATTATACATAGAAAATACCCAGAATACACGATACAATTATTTGCAGATCGTAAAAACATTTGTGCCAAGGCGGGAATCGAACCCGCAACCTTCTGCGTCGCAGGCGGACCTTCGCCCGCCGCGCCACATCGGTCGGATTAAGCCTGGCGTAATTTGCATTTTAGCTCTAGGTAGTTATACTGTAAACATGCAGACTCCTTCACGTTTCTCCTTTCACGGACACTGCTTTTGAATGACGTCATAAGACGTCCAAGAATTTTTCCTCTGCGTCTCAAATATTTCTACCCGAACGAGTTCGTAAAAACCACCCAATGCCGATTTTACGAAGGTATTCCTCTCAAAAGCTCGTATTTCGGAATTCGCGCGTGCCATACATTCTTTTATTTTGGTCGCAACTGGAACAGTATGAATTTTTATAACGTTCACAACGTTAAAAATAATTGAAAAGTCACTATCAGAAATTTATTTTCAAAGCCACTTAAATTCTAAGCGTACGATACTCGTAAATTGTGGTACGAACACATTCGCATTTATCAATTTCTTTCACTACCAGGGGGCACTAAATACATCGCTCGAAAAATAGCCCACATTATTTTTGTTTCATGCCAATTTAAGATTTATTGTAAAAGGCTTGGGAGTGCCGTCCAGTGACCTAATAATTTCTTATCACAAAAGTTTTATAAATCAAATGGCTTTTAAGTTCGCCAATACGATAAGACACAGAGTTATTCAAACTTCAATACTAACCCATATCAGTTTCTTTTTGTTTTCGTTTATGTATTGTATTGTAAAAATCAATTAGATATTAGTCGGGACCGGACCTTGCAGAAATTTCAGAAGCAAGAAGCTTCTGTGAGTCTTCTTCTATGAGTGTTTTATTTTAGTGACTAAATCTCTTGTTAATAGACACAGGATAAATTCTCTGTCTATTCACGATAACTGAACACAAGACACCTACTCTAGTGTTCAGAGTCACATCGTGATGATGTGGCGATAAGTCCCATTATTTCATACTTTATTTTTAAAGGCCATAAAGTGAGCTTCACAATAGGTATCGAAAGCAACCCGCAATAAATTTCAGCGGGCCCTGGTTCACCTCTCACTTTCCCTGGTCTTGACTTTCATATAATTTTATGATGTATTGGCGGTCGTTTGACCCTTCACACGTTTTATCGCAGTTTTGACACAAAGTAGGTATACCGTTGTAAATTTAAGATTTAATGTATGCAAAGACATGGATAGAAAGCATAAAAAGTGCATTTCATGTGCATAGTTTTTGATAACAGAGATTTGATATTAGCATATTTTTCTATCAACAACCAAATACCATACTCTTCGTGTCTTGTTTGAATATTTTTTTTTTTTTTTTTTTAATATCTAAAATCGACTAGCGCCAGCTTGCAAATAGCAGCAGATGCTCCAATATTAATTACAAATTCAGCAATTATCTCTCAAGGTTTGAATTTAAAAACAAATTTAACTTAATATGAAACCAAACCACAGTTAAAAACCGCTCGCTTGAAACATAAATCTAAATTCCAAAGCATTTCAGCAACATAGGGTAGCACAGATAAATCCGCGCGTGGTGATCCGAAAACTCATACTAATAGGAAGCAAAAATTGAAAATATATCATTCATACTTGCGAGGGGACGCGCCGTAAAACGAGCCGGGGTTTTGTATGGCTTGCTGTGAAAACATTGATAGCCGTAAATAGTTTCATGGGGTATGGGGTATTCAAATTTTGTGTTACGAAAATTAGTAATGCGTAGGTATGGTTCCTTTTTATCATCTGTACGGTTTTCCAGTCCCAATTTCTTTCATGTAAACGTCTAGCAGTTGCACAATTTTTTGAAGTTTTTTAAGCATTAGTTGGAAAACACCAGAATAGAACGGGTTTTTTTAACGAGGATGTAAAGTGGTATTTGTACTTAAGTTGCTGAACCATAAGAATAAGCTATGTAGGCGTACATAGTAAAAGAAAAATCCTAATGAAGCGATAAAGCCGCCCTTTGTACCTTCTTTATTCTCAGCATTTCCTTCTGTATTGTATTTTGTGTTTGTGTGGTACAATAAAGAGAGTTATCATCTATCTGAATACTTTTACATAATAAAAATAATCAAAATACACACATTCTTAACAAAATAATATGATTAAAATTATAAACAAAATAATTTTTAAATTGATAAGACATTTTTAAATATACTTAAGTCAGGTGTCTTGTATCATGGAATTAAATTAAATTATTCGTAGTCAATATTATGTTTTGTAGTGTTTTATTATTGATTGATATGGATCGTCTTCGGCGGTGTATGCCTGCTCCAAGGATCTCCCGTATTCTCGGTCTTTTAGCATTTTCAGTGTGAGAGCTTAGATTTTACATAACGTACTTAAATACTAAGTAATATTATAATTGCGAAAGTATGTTTGTTTGTTTGTCCTTCCTTCACGCCCTAAATAAGCAACCAATCGACTTGATTATTGGCATAGAGTTACTTGAAAGGATGGAGAGCATAGGCTACTTTTTGGCCTGGTAAAACATCCAATTCCCGTGGGAGATTTACAGGAAAAAATTCCTTTTTATCTCCCTAGTAATGTGAAATTCGAATTTAATGCGGTAGAAACCGCGGGGAACAGCTAGTTATCTATATTATGTATTCCTAAATTGTTTTACCATTGAATTTATAATTAGATATCCATAGGCAGGTGGGGGGCAGGGGTTTTTTAAGCTTGTTTGTTGAAAGTACGTAGTTATGTAGGTACTGTACCTAAGCAAAAGTACACATATTTATATCTACCACCTCAGACCTCTCACAGCTCCAACCAACTGCACTCACTGATGCAGCAAAATGCTTTTATTGATAACTACCTTCGAATTGAAAGCGTAATCTGTGATTTGAGTAATGCGCTCACCCCTAGGGCGCGGTTAGGGCGCGTCAGTTTCAAAAATTGAGTGAAATCACATGTATGCGATTGATGAGGGATACATGTGGTCTTGCGAACATATCCCCTACTATCGGTACCTTAGCTACCTATGAAAACACCTTACACTTAGTGGACTTACCCAGGGATCTTAGTACTGAGCTGTCTCTCGCCGGCTGATAGTGTCGAGTTCGTTCTCTCGACGTTCCTCTTAATACCTCAATAAGGAAAGACAATTCCGATCTCTTTGCAGACAGATAAGCAAAATTGTCTGAAAAAAATAAAAAAGCAAAAAAAATATTCTAAATAAATGTCTATTAGATACACAAAATCTAGGACTCAATTAAAATAAATAAATCATTATGTCATTAAGATCAACTAAAAATAAGGCATTCACTAACCAGCCTCTACTGCGCCAAGTATGACCGGCTAACTCGCTAAAAACTCACAAAGGTGAGCTAAATTCGAAAACCATTGGTAGAAATTTTATAAATAAAATCTTACCCGTACTGAAATGATGTATCGCAAACCAGAGTACTGAATTCTTATTCGTTGCAACCGCCAATTTATATCTATTCCGTTACAAATGGCCTTTGAAGCGCTTGTTATTTGAAACAAATTACGGGTGTTGAGGGTTGTTTTTTAAGAATTTATGCGAACATGAAATGTAGAGATATTGATTTTTAGGGTTCCGTACCTAAAAAGGAAAAAGGGAACCCTTCTGGATCACTTTGTTGTCCGTCTGTCCGTCTGTCTGTCTATCCGTCGGTCCGTCTGTCAACCCTCTTTTCTCAGAAACGCGTGGAGGTATCGAAGTGAAATTAATATCAAATACTCAGGTCTGTAACCTCTTGGAGCCGTGATATAAATCAAACTTTGACGTCAACAAAATTAAAGTTACAGCCGTTTAAGCCCAAATTTTTTGAAATTTGTATGGGATTCAAATGCACACAAACCCTATAGGGTACTTCCCGTTGACCTAGAATCACGAAAGTTGGCAAGAAGCAAGGTCTTATGTACAACTAAAGGGAAAAATCCGAAAACCGTGAATTAATTGTTTATTCGTATAAAAATATATATTCGATTCTCACCATGGACCAAAAACCTAAAGGGTACTTTTCGTTGACCGACAAGTCCTAGAATCATGAAATTCGGCAAGAAGCAAGGCCTTATAGCACAAATAAATTGAAAAATCCGAAAACCGTAAATAAGTAGTCTATAAAAAAAATGGTTTTTGCAAGCGACCAAAACCTATAGGCTACATCCCGTTGACCTAGAGAATCATGAAATTTAGCAAGAAACAAGCTCTTATAATTACGGAACCCTCGGCGCGCTACTCCACTCGCACTTGACGTTTTTATTTATTAGAATCAAGTACTTTCTTAGTGGTTAATTCACACTGAAGTTATCTTTATGTCGAACACCATTTTGCTACATGATGTCATCTAGTAGGCAACAGGTCTCTTCAGTTCATTTTAGTAGGTCAGTATTCTAGTAGTAGTCGTTCATTCTAGTAGGTAAAAGGTCTTTGCTACATGAAGTCATCTAATAGGTAACAGGTATCTTCAGTTCATTTTAGTAGGTCAGTATTCTAGTAGTAGTCGTTCATTCTAGTAGGTAAAAGGTCTTTGCTACATGAAGTCATCTAATAGGTAACAGGTATCTTCAGTTCATTTTAGTAGGTCAGTATTCTAGTAGTAGTCGTTCATTCTAGTAGGTAAAAGGTCTTTGCTACATGAAGTCATCTAATAGGTAACAGGTCTCTTCAGTTCATTTTAGTAGGTCAGTATTCTAGTAGTAGTTGTTCATTCTAGTAGGTAAAAGGTCTTTGCTACATGAAGTCATCTAATAGGTAACAGGTCTCTTCAGTTCATTTTAGTAGGTCAGTATTCTAGTAGTAGTTGTTCATTCTATTAGGTAAAAGGTCTTTGCTACATGAAGTCATCTAATAGGTTACAGGTCTCTTCGCAGCTTCGTTAGCCCACGAGTAGGTTTTATTTTGTATGAACACATGTATGACCTACGTACATATGGGATATTTGTTACTCTTTCACGCAAAAACTACTGAACCGGTTAGGCTGAAATTTGGTATGGGTATAGTTTGGGACCTAGAATAACATATAAGCTATTTTTTATCCAGATAAAACGCGGACGAAGGCGCGGGCAGCAGCTAGTATGTACATGTGCTCCGCTCGGCACATACCCGATTCAGTATTTTCTTTATTCCTTTACATTTTATCGCACTGTACGCCCTTTTTAGACCACACAATATACAACACAAGATAAGTGCTTTTTCCCAAAGGTACAATCAGGTCCTAAAATAAAGTAAGCAAGTTTCTAGTGTCGTTCCGAAGTTTCAACTCGAACATAAAGTTTGGGGATACGCGTTTTTACCGTATGTCGTTTTGTTGATATCAATAGGAATATAACACGTCATGTAAACTAAACTTTCTGTATAACCTTTGTGAGAGAAAATAAATGGTTATTTTATTTATTTATTTATTTATTATTATAGATATATATTTTAGGGGTTTTATGATTTGGGTGCCTTGTGGGTTGTTTTTTGGGTATTAACTTTGGGAGCCGAAAGTAGGTTATGTTCCAAAAAATATATTAAAAGATTTGTTTTTAGTCCTCGCGCTAAAACTAGTCACCTACCCGTACTATTACGGTGTGCAGGAAACAAGGAAATATAATTTAAAAAAAATCCTTTTGTTTTTTATCTTTATGTAAGGAAAATTAAATAATATTTTCGTATCTGCCAACATATTTTTAATTTTATGCTTGTATGAATGTTTTAGCACATGCCGGATTTTTTTCCCTTCGCTGCTTACACGCCATAGGAGGTGACTAGACTAGTCTAGACTAGTCTTGCGTGAAGACTATAAGATGTGAAAACTGCTAGTACTTTTCTCTTTTTTTCTTGCCGCTCGTATACCAACTGAAATCTCACAAAAAGCTCTGAAAAATCATTTACCTCGTCTCATATAGGTAATGTTACATGAATTTGATTATTTCACTTTGCTTATACATACATATGTATATCAATACCCAGTATTAACGCAATAAATGAAAACACCTATTGCAAAGCATAACTGCGCTAAACCTCCGTTTATGAAAGTTTCAATTATTCCTGCTATATCACAAACTAACAGGTGTATTCGCTAGAGGGAGCTCAGGTGCAGGTGTTCGTTCCGAATTAGGAGCCAATATCGTTCAGGGTTTACGAGCGAGTGTCGCTTTGTTTGAATTTCTTTGCGTTATAAAATACCCAATCTATTTGTGATTGGTTAGGTTTTACGTTCTGGAAAAAATATAATTCCTGGAGACGTTTGTTCATAAGTATTTAAAATTATATTCAGGGTAAACATTTTAGTTCCCTCTATAAATGCAATGCGAAACGGAGTGTTGGGAGACCATCCACTCGATGGACCGACGACATCGTAGCGGTCGCAGGGAGTCGATGGATGGAGGCGGCTCAGGACCGCTATTTGTGGCGTCGTATGGGGGAGGCCTATATCCAGCTGTGGACGTGTATGGGCTGATATAATGATGATGATTGTAAATGCAGCGAAGCAACACAACGCCATTCTTTAAATGTGCTGTCTACTATTTTACAATAAACCACTCATTAATATTCTTTATTTTCATTTATCCGAATATTGTTCGAAATAATATACATATGTTTGTTATTATATTGCGAAAATTCCCACTAGATACTTACTTAGGTATAGCCCGTATTTGTGCATAATATTATTCTGAGTACTTACTTAAAGCCCGTATTTGTGCATAATATTATTCTGTGTTCTAGCTTGTATGCAGTTTAAACACATAAAACTAAGACAACATTATACTACTTTATGAAAACATCGGTTTTAACAGCAAAGTTAGCACTAAAGTAGGTGTAGGAAATATTACCATAATAAAATACAATAGTAAACTCGCCTACAAAACTAGAGTCCATTATAAAGTTTGCATATAACAATACCTAAGTTTGCATATAATACTACAATGCCGCGGATATGTAGGTGTGGCATCGTGCACGTAGCATTAAATATAATCTTCTAAAGTGAGGCCATACGATGCAGGAAAATGAACACGACATTTTTGTTTTCCACTTCACACTATTGTTTTGAAACTGGATAAAAGGTTTGGGTAGTTGGAGTGTATTCTGGCTTTCTTTTTTACAGTGGATCAGTTAAAACCATTGAAACCTGCTGGACAATCCATACAGCATCATCCAGTCCCAAGCTAAGCAGAGCTTGTGTTATGCGTACTAGATAGATGACTGATATACTTAATATAATAAGTTACATAGAATAGAAAGAAAAGAATGACTGGGATTTAGTATTTATTTTCGCCTTTTATAAAATTAAATAGTCATAAAAAATTACGGAGTACGGGCTGCTGCTCGCGCTTTTGCCCGCGTTTTATCGGGATAAAAAATTGCGTAAATGTTATTCCAGGTCCCAAACTATACATATACCAAATTTCAGCGTAATCGGTTCCGTAGTTTTTGCGTGAAAGAGTAAAAAATATCCATACATCCATCCATCCTGTAAGGATGGATGTATGTGTGTAGCTTCCTTCTGAGTATTTTTAAACACCAACACTGCGATAACCAATCCGCCTGCCAAGCGTGGTGATTATGGCAAATCCCCCCCTACATGGGAGACCATCCACTCGATGGACCGACGACATCGTAGCGGTCGCAGGGAGTCGATGGATGGAGGCGGCTCAGGACCGCTATTTGTGGCGTCGTACGGGGGAGGCCTATGTCCAGCAGTGGACGTGTATGGGCTGATGATGATGATGAACTATATTTATATCTGTTTAAGGTATAAAATTTGACTTGTCTTAGTCAAAGTCTTAGGCTTATTTTGTAAGCATAAAGAAATCAAGTTATTGAATCTACATCTGAATTCAAATTGAAATGCAACAAGCAGTGCCGTAGACAGTGTCAATTGTCCACGGCACTGCTTGTTGCTATTAAAAATACTACTCTTTTGAAAAAGACTCTTTAATTTATTATTCATGCAGCCCGCGTCTGCTTTCTATTTGCACCAAAGGCAAAACCTCCCCGTGCATGCAAACTCCTCATGCTTATTTCTATTTTAGGCATGCAAAATGAGCTCACACACAAAGTGCACGAATAGAATACTCTGTCTAGAGGTGTATACTCCGACTCCGACTCCGAAAGCCGGATTGTTTTCGGAGATCAAGAGGCTTGATTTAAGTACATTCGAACTTAATAGATGGCGCCGATCTTTCTTGCAGAAATATACTTCGTAGTTGATCGTAACATCATTGGGATATCAGGACCAACTAGGCATGGTCTATGGAGGTGGTATGCCATTTTAATTTGACGAACCTAAACTCATGGTGCCCTTTTTGCCTGGTCGAACTATTTTTGACCAAATAGAAAACACTTCATTGTGCGATATTTGACTGTCTAATTATGATGACAGTAAGTCAAGGGCTTTTTAAATAGGATTAGTTAGATAGATTAAACCTTTTTGTACCACGCAAAGACAAAAAATAATACAAAATGAAAGACTGAGAATCGCGGAAGTAGAAGGAGTAGCCTTATCGCTGTGAGTGATTTATTTCAGGCAATCTTAAGATAGTCATGACTTAAAAAAAATAGACTATGGGCTTTCAAATACAATAAAATCTTTTCAAATGTAAACTTACAATAACACATAAACTACATAATTAAAATAATTTTAATTAAAGTAATTATTACTCTCCATTCTCGAGCTCTTCTAAGCCTCTCTATACAGGGTTTAACCAAAATGAAGAACCAAACTTTCAGACGCGGTGCAGGTTAAAAAGCTGAATCAAGGAAAAAAAATGAAAAAAAAACCGCCCTTTAGTTTTTGAAAAATTACATAAATACGATATTTTCACTACTACTATATATAAAAATGAACCCCTATATCTCCTGGAATGGCTATAACTTGAGAACGGCTTTACCGATTTTATTCATCTTTTTTTTTAATGATTTCGAATTATTCATAGAAGCTTAGAAATTTTAAGAAAACTTAACGACTACCTACTTTACTAAGCACGTTTGAAATAACTATCATTTGTTTGACTTGAATGACAGGACAACGTCGGGCAGCTAGTTAAAAATGAAATCACCTTCCTATAAGACATTGTAATTAGGTACCTATTATACTAAATATTGTATATATCTATAGATATTATAATATACTTTTGTAAAGTTTATTACTATGTTGCTGTAGTTTTCTCTAATGTAATTAATTATACTTATTATTACGCAGCTTAGATTTATTTATAGCACGCCTTTTTGTTTTGTTTTCTACCATGTAGGGTTGGCAGGTAGAAAATGCCATTGGCATTATGCCCACCTTTTGTATATTTCCTTAAATGTGTGCAATAAAGTATTTAAATAAATAAATAAAAATACATTTACGTCGTGCACTAGATAGCAGTCCCTAGAGCGATTTAATATTTTGTATGCCAGGGATATGAGGTCCCGCAAACTTACAAACTTTAGTGTACTGATTATGCAGACATCAGGAAAAGAGTCTACCTGCAGTGAAAGACAGCTCAGGTTTGAGCAAAGTTTGGATTATATACAGAGAGAGTATTTATGGCTTAGGCGTGGAAAGATGTCTTCAACGTTTATATTTTCTGAAAGATACCTTTTTTATTCTTAATGTGAATAGTTCTTGACAATCTTTAATAATGCTACGCCACAAAGATAAGATAGTATACAATAAAATCTACATGCTACGCAAAGAAACAAATTCTATTGTAGTCGTTAACTAGAAAAAGTCTATGACTACCTTACTGGAAATTGTATTCACGCCCATCATTTCTATATTTCATGAAATTTTGTTACATCCATGAAAAGTTGTGACAAATCACTGTTATAAAAATAAATAAATAAATAATGCTGAACAATTTACATTGTCTCAAGCTAAGCAGAGCTTGTGGATTGTTTGTGGATTGGTAGCTTGCTAGATAACTAATATACTTAATACTATACATTACATAGATATGTACATTTTTTTTCATGATTCATAGAAAACACCCGGAACACCCGGAACAAATATCTGCAGATCGTCAAATACATATTTGTCGCGGGGTGGGAATCGAACCCGCAACCTTCTGCTTTGCAGACCGCTGCGCATAAGAGATCGTCAAAATATAAATTATAGATAGATAGATAAAAAATACTTTTATTGCACACTTAAAACTAGAAAACAGTTTACAAATGAGACAAAAACAACATAAGTGACAATGGGCGGTCTTATCGCTCAAGTGCGATCACTGCCAGACAACCTGGCATTATATACATGTTTTTAATAATTTAAAACACGAATATGTTTCGGTAATATGTATGTAAGTATGTATGTATGTCCTCTAACGTAACTATTCATCAAAATAAGCAAAGCAAAATTATGAAAGTTTCACACTTGGCACCTGCAGATAGCGGGCGTATAATAAACTACGATAGCATCCCGATACGTTGTGAACGAGCGAAATATCAGAATAGTGGGTAACTGTCGAGACGTTGTTGCCCTCATATTTTAATGCAATACGAAAATGATCGGTACATTTTCCTTTCTACCTTGGTGAAAATGTTTTTGCTATCTTCAACTTCTGTGCATATTAACAATCGAACTTTTGCTTGGAACTGTACCTTATTTGTAGCGTTGCATATAATATAAATGTGTCTAACAATACTCTTCAACTTTTTCTGTCCGATAGTACAGTGCTGTTTTTAGACAGTACGTTTTTGTACTGCAGCAGCTAATAAATGAGTGTCTATGTCTATTTATTGAGAAAAATTTAAATCGCAGAAGAATTTGATGTGCATTATTATTAGATAAGTATTGGCTTCCAAGAATTTAAATATAATAGTTAGATTAAGGCGTTCCCGTAATCATTTCCGAGAGGTATTTCCGTGATTTTTAAATTCGTTAAAAATATTTTTGACTTGCAGTGTAGGTATTTAACAAACTGTAAACATAAACACTTAAACACGCTAGATAGTTAAATTAAACCATGGTTAACTTCCCCAAAATCGTATTACCGGCGTGCGTATAACTTAGTAAGCGTCTTTACGAATTCAGATCATCTTCTAATAACTGATAGTGACGTGGTTGTCAAAACTTTGCACACCCAAAATCTCTCCTTCGCACAATTCGGCTCCCCAGTGCGTTTGAGAGTTACTCAACTCCATCGACAAAGACGAGTTTCGAAATAATGTACTCAAGTTATAATAGTAACACTTTGAAGTTTAACATCGTCGCTTTTCAAGTTTTGAAGGTGACGGTTGTGTCAGATAATGTTGTGCGATGTATTGATATTTTCATGGAACATGCAGATTTTACGGCTTACGAATATCGACCCCTCCAATTCAACCCGTGGATGTCGTAAGAGCCGACTAAGGGAACCTACCAGAGGAAGGGCAGCAGCTTCTTTCTGAGTATTTTTCAACACCAACATTGCGATCACCAATCCGCCTACCAAGCGTGGTGATTATGGCAAATCCCCCCTACATGGGAGACCATCCACTCGATGGACCGACGACATTGTAGCGGTCGCAGGGAGTCGCTGGATGGAGGCGGCTCAGGACCGCTATTTGTGGCGTCGTATGGGGGAGGCCTATGTCCAGCAGTGGACGTGTATGGGCTGATATGATGATGCAGATTTTATAAGGCTAGAGAGCAAGTATTTCATATTCAATCTTTTATCAAAATCTTTTATTAGAGAAAACAGTGTATACTATAAAAGAGTATTTGGATAATAACTACTACTATTTATCACATACATCATTTGTCACTATTGACATAAGCTATTTTACCTAGATCTAAGCTGTATGTAATCAATATAAATGAAATAAAGAAGAATAAGAATAAAGTCATTTATTGGCAAAGATGATATACCTACATTACATTAATACTGTTCTATAAATATAACAATCTTTGAATTGTCAAATTATACATGCTTTATGTGCTGTAAAGGGGCACTCTTTTACTCATAATAAGGTACTTAAGTCATAAGGTACTAAATTTAACATTTCTGGCATTGAAATGGCTGTAGTTATTATCCAAATACTCTTTTATAGTATACACTGTTTTCTCTAATAAAAGATTTTGATAAAAGATTGAATATGTTATACTTGCTCTCTAGCCTTATAAAATCTGTATCTATATACATGCACCCTGTAAGGGCAGTACAAAGAGTTTTTGTCTATTTAATTATAATAATAAAAATAGTCTGTAAATAAAATGAAAAAATATTTTTTTATTTTGAAGCGCGCGCAAATGAGTGTTCATGTCAAAATCTGACACGCACTTGTACAGAAGCGCGTGTTTTGGATATGTACGGTACGGGGATGTAGGGGATCAGTTGCTTTAACGCATGCACTGCCCAGCCTCTTCAGTCCAGCCAGCCCAATGCCCCTGCGTGTCGCGTCGTCGCCGCCTGACGCTGATGCAGTTAGACATCTGCGTTTTGGGACATGAAAGTGTTAAAACGCTCCTTACAAAACGCCTTATGTATCTATATAGGTATGTTTTGTTACGCGCGACTTATGTTCGTACTTGGTTAGATTCTAGGAAGGACAACCCAGGGGATTTGCTTGTATTTTTTGTAGTTGGACTAATGATACAGTGGTGTATTATTTGTACAACTAGTTGAACTACTGTATCGGAGGGGGTTTTGTATAATATGTTGTACTGAACAAGAATTCTTAGAAAGTTCGCTGTATATTAGTTTTGAGTCGAGTTCGTTTATATTTCACGAAATAGATAGCTACTTTTGAAACAAACACTCAATCAAACAAATAAAGAAACTTTACACACAAACTAATTACAACCCTGGCGGCCCATCCCTAGTTTGAAATAAATAAATAATAAAAGAGGCCACGTCGAGGTCGCTTCATTGTATCATTATACTCTACTTGATGAAAGCTTTCTAGATGCTAATTTGGTAAACAAACAAAAGAGTGGCTAATGAAGGCCCTTTTCGGGAAGAGCAACTTTCTCATTCGTCAACGTGGGCGTAACAAGGACTTTATAATGCCTGAACGCTACAAAGTCTTTTGAAATCTAAGGGCTTTCAGTAAAAACTTTATTAACTGTTCATGTTGATTTTCAATAAGTCTACTATATTCAATTTAATGAAATTTTGATTAATATTCGTTTTTTTCAACTGACAATAATTTATGACTGCCTACATGTTTATCATAAACAAATAAATTGAAATGAATTCTCCAGAAAATACACCCAAAATGTACATTTTCAGTAGACAGCTGGAAGGATGGAAATACAATAACAAGTTTATTACACTATCTCTCTTAAGTTACTCGAATAATTGAATAGTTTCCTTGTAGGTATTCTCAGGGCCCTTATTGCAACCCTGCTCTTCGAAAAAGGACGCTTCCGTTCGGTCCATTTGCTTGTTTATCTACGGTTTATCGGAAAGAGCGACAAAATTAGGTACGGTTAGAGATTCTATAGAATTTTAACATCGGCAAAATATTTAAATCGAAGAAAACGGTTTCCAGATGATTTATTTATTTATTTTAGAAATAATACAATTAAAGAATAGAAAAAAAATTTGAACACAGTATTTACAATTGAAACAGTTGAGCAATTGAAACATGTATAATTCTTAAAATATTACATCATAATAATATGCTCATTGTTTTACTCTAAAAAAAAATATGCTAGGAATAATATATTATAATTTAGGCACCTCTAAAGTAAAAATAAATAAAAACGGGCTTACAAGAAAGTATGAAGAAATGTCTTACTTAGGGTGGAGGCGGGCACGTCTCCACATGCCTAATTTAATCCTCAGCTTATTGAAATAAAAACGACATAGGTTTTCGACAGGTGCCGCGGGCCACGCGGTCGGTAGGGGAGACGCGGCACAGGTGGCCCCGATGGTCGCAGCGTCGTTAAAATTTACATAAAGTCTCAATCCACGACGGCGGCCGACAGTGCCCACCCCACGTTTATGCTACATTTAGTAATTTTATGATAATTTCGAAAACCGTACCGCCACCCATCGCATTATACTAATAGAGGAATTCTCCGAGGACGGTGTTGAAAAAATTCGAACTGCCTTCAAAATAAGTTCGACTAATAAATCGCGTAAAACGTGGAACGGACATAATTTTTTCGGAAATTAATAGCAGATGTGTTGTTGAGTTGCACAGGGCTCATAGGGGCAGTGCGCTGTAGCTGACTTTGAAACGCATAAATTCACTCGTAACATTTTGTTTTGGGAAATGTTTTGTGATTAATGGCTCATAAAATTGAAGTGGTCACGCGGAAATATTCTAATATTTGGGACCAAACGACCCTTTACGCCCTATGCTAATAATTCAAACCACCTTTTTATAAATAAAAATTGTTTATACAATTTTCACGGACAATAAAGACGCAACGTAAAATCACACGCGGAACTTCATTCTACTGAAACTGTTACCACAGTGGAGCAAAATAACCAGCACTGTACTTTTAAAAGTACCGAGTCTCATTTCCATTAAAAGCTTCATTGTGACTGTAAAATTAAACAAAACAAAACAGCGTCAAGTCTGCTGTTTATTTTTTATTAGGGAGAGGAATTTCGAGGAATGTCACTTTAGGGTGTAAGCGGGCAAAGCGGCACTCTGAAAAATAAACACAGAATACTTGATAAACCCAGTGGCACAGTGGGTGATAAGCCGACCGAGATGTTGGAAGTTTTAGGTTCGATCCGCACCCAAGTACGATACAACCATAGTATAATCTGTTTTTAAAGTCGTTAAGCTGTTGTTCCTGTGCCTGACCTCTCACCGGTCGTGTCGGTCTGGGATTATGAGATTGAGGGAATAGAGTGTGCAAATGTGGTTTTACACACATTTATGTACTTTAATAATTATTTTTTCTGCGCACGTGGATAATCACCGTTGAGACTGACCGTCTCGTGGTTGCAATTTGGTTGGAAAATATCACTTTGCTTTTGTCTGTATCTCTATAAAACAACTGATCTTGTTTTTTATAGATAGTAAAACAGCACTATTAATTCTATAACATTTTTATATTATATACTAGCTATGCCCGCGGCTTCGCCCCATGGATATTTTTTTTTGCGCGAACCTCTATTTTTTTAGTTATTCTCCTATTCAGGATGGAGACAAATTAAACAACTCAAAGATCATTAAAATCGGTCCAGCCGTTCTTAAGTTATAAGTGGTGTAACTAACACGACTTTGTTTATATACATACTGGATGGATTTTATATTGAGATTTATTTTGTTACAGTCAAATCTAACGCACCTTCCTCGCCACGAGTTCGTCCCTGGTATTGGCATGGGCGTCGCCAAGTGCCCCTACGATCCTGCTGACAACTCCACGGCCCTCTGGGTCGAGCGCGGGAACCCTGGAAGCCTCCCAGCCTTGTACTCTGGAACAAACGCGGAGTTTACAAAAGCCGACACGGTCATCTTCAGAACGGACTTGCACAACTTGACGACGGGACGACGCGAGTTTTCGTTCAAGAGAACGCTGAAGTACGACTCTAAGTGGCTTGACAGTAAGTATATATAATTTTGGTATTAAAATTCGAGGTATTGTTCCTTTGGATTTTCATTTTTCAACCCACTCGGGCCCAATTATTACTTTCAACATGACTATGTTTACTGATAGGTACCAAAAGGGACCAAAGTTATTTTTGAAAATGATCTAAATAATTTAATTCTTCGGTCATTTTCAATAAAAATAAAATGTAATATATAATTATAATTATTCTTTATTACTATGTAGCCCAATTGCGAAACAAAACTCCTATTCTTCTTTTCATGGTCTCTACTGTATGGATTGTCCAGCATTATTTATTTATTATTTATATGGAGGAAACACAGGTAAATGTATTTTAAATAAATACCTGTATCATTACTCAGATATTAAATTATCAAAACAAAATAATAGTGCAATTTGTATGCAATGAATAGTCTCTAAATTAATTTATTGCATGTGCTACTAATGTCCCGGGAACTCCTATTTGATTATAACGACTTCCGTTGCTTATTTTTGTACAAATTTCAGTAACATTACATTAGTATTACAATAACATTAATAATTAATAAACAACGTAACCTATTCTTAAATAACAATTTGGCAGAAACACGTTTTTCTAACTAACAATGTTGGGGTGTTCAAACGGTCGTCACGAAATGAGAGTTAGTGGATTCTAGACACAGGCGATGTTGAATCAGAATCAGAATCAATAACTTTATTTCTTTAGGCTTACAAAATAAGCACTTAGACAAGTCAAATTGTATACTATAAACATAGTTATTATTATCAAATAAGAAATAAGGTGTTAATGATATTCTCTTCACTTCAATTTTTTGTCAACTAGTGGAAGAAGTGAAAAAGAAACCACTAGCACATTATAATATCACTTGATGATACATTAGTATTACAAAAACATTAATAATGTAAAAATATTACTGAAACAAGTTCTTCTAACTATCAATGCGTTAAAACGGTCATCACGAAATGACAGCGAATATCAGATAGGGCAATGGCACCCATGTTGAAGTAAATTTGGGATTGGGACGCATTCTATAAAATATATGATGGTCATAATGATTGTGTGATCAATGTAAAGAATCTCAAGGAACATGTCAATATTAAAAACGATATTATAAATAAAAAACGCGTCTAAATTGTGTCAACCGATTGCTCTAAACAAATGAACAAACCTCTAAATTTAGTCTTAAATATAGATATATATAGCGTTGGACAGACAGCTTTTTGTCACTAAAATTCCATCAGAAAAGAAAACTTAATCATTGCATAAAGGCACCGAAAAATACAATGCCGTCCCGCTAACATCGTGTTTGACAAATAATGATCAAAGCAGGACAGAATGACAAGCTCAATCCCAATCTTTATTCGACACTACTTATACAGGGTTATTGGTAATTCACTGACACTCTGTGAACTGCAGGTTCTGCCAATCATCACAAACACGCTTGTGAAGGCGCCAGGTCTAAATTCTTAAAATTAGTAGATATGTGTGCCACACTCCATTCAAAAACCATTTTTTGGAGAGGCTTTATTTGAAACTACACTTAAAAACGGATGTGTCCTGAATTAACAGTGGGTGAGGGAGTGGGATATAGGTCTTTAGTAATACATTGGTGGGTGGTTCCGGCCAAACGTGTCTTATGAATTTGTATCAAGTATTCAAGTATTTATTTTGTAATCCTAACACATAGAGTGTGAGAGGTCTTAAATATTTCACTTTGGGGCTAGGTATTATGACCCTGTTAGGGTGCCGTGCAACTTGAGAGGTAGCTAATTTTAAGTATCATAAATAAAGCTAAGTTCTATAAATATTACACATAATCAGAGTAAAAGAGTAGAGTATGAGAGAGTAAGTATGTATGTGAAAAGATGAAGAGAGAAGTATGTAAAAAGAGTATGTATGCGAAAGAGTGAGTATAAACAAAAAAAAAATAAGAAGAAAGGGAAGAACCTGCAGTTCACACAATGTCAATAAATTACCAATAACCTTGTATAAATTAATTTGTCACGAGGGCACCATCGCTCGGTACAAAACCATAATGCATTCTGCACAATCATCGTATCCAATAACATCAATGACCGGATAATCATTAGGAAAATGTTACAATTATGGACGCTACACGATTTACACTGAATGCTTCGTTTTCAATGCTCCTATTTGCGATTAAACAATGGAAAATCAAACTGTTTACGGTTTAACGAACGCTAATGCCCGGATCCGTGGATTATTCCTGTTGTTTCTATAGAGGACCCAATTGAAAACCATCGTGTACTGAAACGGCAATTAGAATTGAATAGAAAGCATTGGCGACGGTTAAATGAATCTAATAAATATTTATTAACAAAGAAAATTACAAACAAACACGTAATAGAAATAAATAAGAACTAGTATTTACAATTGACCTAACAGATGTTGCTAACAATCTACAGGCAGCTCAACTGGTCCATATCAATACCAGTCGGAAGCGTCCCAAAGACTCTGGCTGCAGTAATTGTGTTGAATCGTGATTTTCAGACGTTTCTTATTTTTTTGTCAATAGGCCAAGGCAATAGTTCAATGGGACACGCTCTGACAACGTGTCACAATCAATATGCATAAGAATCTTAACGTCAATGCCGTTCAATTCAAATTTATTGTGGTTTATTGATTGAGCTTAAAATATTTATAAATACATTTGTTTTAAATAAGGAAAATATACGAAATATGCTTAGAAAGTTAGATGGATTCTTCGATGGACTGACGACATCGTAGCGGTCGCAGGGAGTCGTTAGATGGAGGCGGCTCAGGACCGCTATTCGTGGCGTCGTTTGTTCCCCAAACGACCCCACGAATAGGCGGCCCATGTTCAGCAGTGGACGTATACGGGCTGATTATGAAGCTTAGAAAGCAGTCTATCAATAAAACGTAACTTATAGATTTGTAAAAGGAGGTACACGTAAGAACCTTTGGTAACTTAGAAGTTACGTAACTATTACTTTTTTCATTTATGTTACTCTAAATTTTAAGTTAACAAACAATTTCAGCTGGTGTCCCTGTCACAGAAAAGTTAAGAGCACTGTGTTTCTGTCGAGTTTGTATATCCCTGCTTATTTTTTCGGGAATTCGGATAAACGGTGACATAAAATATTACGGCAGTGTTTTTATTACGAAAACAGCCTGAAAAGAATGTTCCGAAGAATTTTTACGGAATCGTGTTTTATTTTCATGATTATTAGTTGTTAAAATAAACTTTCTGAGGGTTCCGTACCTCAAAAGAAAAAAGATACCCATGTCGATCAATCGTGTGTTGGTTTACAAAACAAAAAAGTAAATCTGCATTTTCAAAATATTTATTTTTGGCTAAATCCACAAAAGAACTGTTCGCGTAAATACCTCAAAAATAACCCATTCTTGATATGTTTAGTCTTTTTTATTCAAATTCCTGAAAAGTACTTAAAATTAATAAGAAGGCCCAAATGCACAAAACTTCTTTTTTCTGCCCTTATCCTACACTAGGTGGGGTCGGCACAACATGTATTTTTCTTCCAGTCTCCTCTATCAGCCGACATCTATGTACTTACACCTCTCTTAACAATGTCCTCTTTCACACAATCCATCCATCTTTTCTTCGGTCTTAAGCCAAAATGCACAAAATATTCTTGTAAAAACAGTACAGGCAAGTATCTCAAAATGAACACTAGCTGAATTACAGTTTTCACTCGTACCTATCCTATTTAGGATTTGAATAAGATTATTTCGGTACGGCCATAAAGCAGCAGATAACGTCGATACCGATACCGTCTGCCCATTACCTGCTCATTGATAGTCCCATAACAATTCCACGTTCAACAAATACATCAACCGGCCGCTTTATCGACGATATTAATTATATCCAAAGCCGAATTTATAGCAGCAATAACTTTAAAAGACCCGGCCTTATTAAAGTTTCATATTTCTTATTTAATACGGCTTTAGGAAAAAACCGGTTAAGTACGAGGAGGTCTCGTACACTAAGGGTTCCGTAGCATAATCACAAGTGTCGATAGGCAAGTCTCTGTCTATTCAGTCAAGAAAAACTTAAAAAAAGAAAATAGTGAGTTGTCACGCACTGACTACATATTAGTTAGCACGAACTACATATTCTGTAAAAGATGGATAGCATAATTTACGAATACGATAATATACGAGAGACTTATGACGGACAGATAGGCAACGGCAAGTATGAAAGGGATCCGTTGGCACCCTATAGGTACGGAACCCTAATAATTACAAAAGAACACGCTTGTCCCTAATAAAGATATTGGTCGTGTGTCCTTTAATCCTATACGCGTGGCGATTTCATTTCGTGACCGACAAATAAGTAGAATGTTCATAATACCGGTATTACGTACGTTCTACTAATATGTGTGTGGAATAAATTTTATCCCTGATCATCTAATATTTATTGCTGCGCATCAGAAATAACCGTTATATTTATTACCGGTATCGTTGGTTATCGTTATTTTATATTTTAGTGGAATTTACCAACGATGCGGCGTTGTAAAGCCGTGATGTGTTATAATTCAGTGGATAAATTATATTATTATTATACTCGTTATTTTTATTAATACCAGTTATTAGTTTTTTTATTTACACAGCGTGGCGTTGATGTTTTGATTTGAGCTTATGGCGAAACGCTGACTTGATGGGATCAATCTGACCTTGGACTCTGATTTAGCGATCCCAAAAAGATAAACGTAGTCAGATCCCTGAGTCAAAACTTTTAATTTTTTTGTGTGGCCTTGTAATAAATAAGCAAAATAAGCATTACTTTGAAGAATTATAATTATAACTATTTTTAATTTAAATACATTTAGATCTGCCCTATCTTTGTATGTATAAAGTATAAAGGAACCCTGTTCGACAGTAACAAGAAATATAAAACAACCTTAAAAACACAAAAAAATAATGGTATCTGATTCCATTAACTAAATAATTTGTTTATATTATTTGCTTGTTATTTTCTTTGTCAATAAATTGCTAAGTAAAAAAAACTAAATAATAAATTAATTCACAGAACCGAACTTCGTGGGTTCATTCGACGTTGGCGAGTACGTCCTCTTCTTCTTCCGAGAAACCGCAGTGGAGTACATCAACTGTGGCAAGGCAGTCTACTCCCGGGTTGCGAGGGTGTGCAAGCGGGATACCGGTGGGAAGAACATCCTGAGCCAGAACTGGGCTACTTATCTGAAGGCGAGGCTCAACTGCAGCATTCCCGGGGAGTTTCCGTTCTACTTCAATGAGATTCGTAAGTTCTTTTTGTTTTCTTTAAAGCCTTTTTTACTGCATAGTCACATATTTAATCCGTCCGTATCTAATGCAAAAATAAAAACTCAAGTATTTGAAATTGTAAAAAAATAATATAATTGAATACATTTCATAAACTCCTAGATGCTTTCGTAGCATTGATATTAACCGTAACACTCGCTACGAATCGTAGCACGTCTTTCATTGGTGTATTCGATATTCTGAAGCATTTACTAAAGAAATTTTTCTCAACCCTTTATTCAATCACACGATGAGTAATATGTGCCTAGCTACCTAGCCAGTCACATGGTACGAGTAGGTACTCGTGGTACGAGTAGTGGTACCACCAGTTCAAAGACAAGTCAAGTCAGTCAAGTCTTTAAGACTTGACTTCTTTGTTATTGGCAATATGTGTCTGGGTTGCCACTTTTCTGCCAGTGTCCAAGTTCATGGAAATTTCATAGTCATGGAATGGCGAGTCTTCTTCTTCTTGCCCTTATCCTACACTAGGTAGGGTCAGCACAACATGTATTCTACCTTTCTTAAACATGTCTCTTTCACACAATCCATCCATCTTTTCTTGGGTCCTCCTCTCCCCTTATTTCCGTCCACATCTAAATTTAACACTCTTCTCGTCACATCTTTCCTGACGACGTCTTCGACGACCGATGTGGTGCGGTGGGCGAAGGTCCGCCTGCGACGCAGGGGGTTGCGGGTTCGATTCCCGCCTCGGGACAAATATTTGTACGATCTGCAAATATTTGTTTAGGGTGTTCTGGTCGTTTCTCTATGTATAATAAAAAATATCTATCTGTATAATATATTGTATTATGTACCTATATCAGTTATCTAGTACCCATAACACAAGCTCTGCTTAGCTTGGGGCTAGATAATGCTGTGTGAATTGTCCAGCATTATTATTATTATTATTATTATTTTCCTCCGCATAACATGCCCATACCACCCTAACCTGTTACTCCTCATTTTTTCGTTACTGGGGCCACTTTCAGACTTCCTCTAATGTACTCGTTCCTTATCTTATCCATCCTTGTCACTCCACACATCCATCTCAACATTCACATCTCCGCTGCATGCACAGTTCGTTCATGATAGACGTTCATGCAAGTAACAAACAATATGAGCGGTAAATTATAACAAAAAACACCAATGACATTTTTACATCGAACACAATTAACGCAAAAAAAGCTAAAGAGAAAACAAAAAGCTTAAATCAAATTAAAAATATCGCATACTAACATAAAAGCCATCTAAGACTTCATAAATAGATAAAACAGATATTTACATTTAAGATTAAAGGTGTTTATTTGCCAGAATATAATGTTACACTGTAGGTCTTAAAATTATCCTACTTCCTACAATGATATTATAAAAGTCAAAGTTTGAAAGAATGGATATATTTGTTACTCTTTCACGAAAAAACTACTGAACCGATTAGGCTTGTTACATATAGTTTGGGACCTGGAATAACATTATAGGCTACCTATTTTTTATTCTGTTAAAGCGTGGGCGAATGCGCGGGCAGCAGCTAGTGTATTATATATCCAGTTATATTTTACATAAAACAAGCATGCAAAGTTTTTTGTTATTATAGGGGTGCCCCTCGCACTTGGGGTATTGAGGGGAACGTCGCGGGTTCAAGTCCCGCCGAATTCGTAAATTTTTGGATATCATTTAATTTTTATGAGCATGCAAATATAATTTTTACAATTACACAATATTAAAATTTCTATTTTATAATGACAACTAAAAAATTAACAAATTTCAAAATAAATATAAATCAACTAGCTGCTGCCCGCGCCTTCGCCCGCGTTTTATCGGGATAAAAAATAGCCTTTGTGTTATAACAGGTCCCAAACTATACCCGTACCAAATTTCAGCCTAATCTGTTCAGTAGTTTTTGCGTGAAAGAGTAACAAATATCCATCCATACATCGATCCTTACAAAAGTTGACATTTATAATATTAGTAGGAAGGATGTCAATATTCGAATTAGTTGTAGTACGAAAACGGGTACGTCTCGCTCATCGGCCCAGTTAGGCTTTGATATTATTTGACAAAGTGTTCTCTGTCATGTGTACAAACGAATAAACGCTATTCCCTTACTACTCTTAAACAAACATTGACTATCAGTAAACATTTCCCAAATTCAAAAGTGCACAACAATTTGGAAGCGTCTAGCCGATTTACGTTCAAGTCCCACCAGACTGGGTTCATCTAATATTGAAGCGCTCGGTTCGAGCTCGCCACGGTTTTTCACGCCCCTACTACCTGTTTTACATAACTTATGAGAGTGTAATAGGGCCGAGAGTACTCAACATTTGCTAGTACTCGTTATTTACTTACATTTTATCTTTTTGAGAAACATTCGACAGTAGAATTGAAAATGTTCGGACATTTTCCTATTGATATAGTAAATGTGTTAGTGATCAATTATTTTATTATATGATTGACGACCGATGTGGCGCGGTGGGCGAAGGTCCGCCTGCGATGCAGAAGGTTGCGGGTTCGATTCCCGTCTCGGGACAAATATTTGTACGATCTGCAAATATTTGTTCAGGGTGTTCTGGTCGTTTATCTATGTATAATAAAAATATCTATCTATGTATATATTGTATTATGTATATCAGTTATCTTGTACCCATAACACAAGCTCTGCTTAGCTAGGGGCTAGATAATGCTGTGTGAATTGTCCAACATTATTTATTTATTTATTTTATCATTGTTATTTAATTTTAAGTAACACTTGGTACGCCGTATTGTAAATTCAAAGGCATTGATGATGGGTGACCGTTTAATTATGAACTAAAGTCGTGCTTAGCTACAATTTATGTCAACAAATCCGGAGAGGGGCAAAAGTGGAATAAGCCAGAAAATCAACTAAAATTCACACGCTTGGACTTGAGATAAATATATAAGTTTTACTTACTGGCCCATGGAGTATGGGCCAACGACCCGAATTGTGTCTTGGCCTCCGATAAGAGAAGTCGCCATTTTTCCCTAAGATATAATTGAAAAGGTAAAATGATGAGATATACATACATAATTGTTAGCAATATTTATTGAACATATCATCTCAAAACAACAAGTACTAGGTATAGTTGTAAAGAATTTAATGATATCCCAAAAATTTACGACTCCGGCAGGACTTGAACCCGCACGACCCTCCTCTGAATACGAGGATGCGCTAACCAACTGCGCCACGGAGGCAAGTACCCGACCTGTCGAAAATATTTGGGACTTACGGACTATAGCGCCGTTAGCTCCACCTACAGGGGAAACATTGAAGTTATCCAAACCTGCTCAAAGTCTAAAGTTACATTTAGTTTTTTTTGACGAGAGGTATCGCTGTTGCTAGATTACTTGCCTCCGTGGCGCAGTTGGTTAGCGCATCCTCGTATTCAGAGGAGGATCGCGCGGGTTCAAGTCCTGCCGGAGTCGTAAATTTTTGGGATATCATTAAATTCTTTAAGATTACCCAAAGTGCGGGCATAAGCACTATAAAACCTTAGAGATTAGGTATAGTTGTGTTTAAAAACAACATCAAGATAGTCGCGGGAGTGGCCGTGGGGCCGCGGCTTACGAATATTGTCCCCTCCAACTCAACCCGTGGATGTCGTAAGAGCCGACTAAGGGAAGGGCTAGAGGAAGAGCAGCAGCTTCTTTCTGAGTATTTTTCAACACCAACACTGCGATCACCAATCCGCCTGCCAAGCGTGGTGATTATGGCAAATCCCCCCCTACATGGGTGACCATCCACTCGATGGACCGACGACATTGTAGTGGTCGCAGGGAGTCGATGGATGGAGACGGCTCAGGACCGCTACTTGTGGCGTCGTATAGGGGAGGCCTATATCCAGCAGTGGACGTGTATGGGCTGATATGATGAACGCGGGATTGTTTATTATTCTTACAGATATATAAATATCGAGTATAACTTGAAATATTACTGACTATACCTTTACAATTACTCTACATCTACTAGTCTACATAATTTATCAAGTCGCTTGATAAATTATGTAGACTAGTAGATGTAGAGTAATTGCAAGCTTTTAATAACAATTTTCTTTGACGTTGGCACTCAAATATATCAAGGTGCTTAAACTCAAGCAACGAAAATGACAACCTTACTATTTTCCGGCTAATTAACCAAATGACAGAAGCCTTTTAAAATCAGCTCCTCAAAATGATTGATGAGCGTAAAATATATCATTAATATACAGTTCCGACTTTCATTGCCCAAGGGTACAGTTTAATTGTTGCTCGAACTTTTGGTGACACCAAGATAAAGTTGAGCGCCCACAATTATAACGATTTGATAGTCTACTTGCATAAGTTTTGACAATTTAGAACAGATTAGACGTCCTAAGTAAGCTTGATATATTCCGCCCCTAAGCTGTGACCACGAAAGCTGCAAGTGTCATAATAACCTAGCTTCTGGAACTTGTTACTCGGTCGGGAATAACTCCTTTATGATTTCGCTGTAAGCATCCAGATTTATATTATACACATGTGTATGTACTAGCTGCTTATAATACAAGTAGGATTATTGACGATCGATGTGGCGCGGCGGGCGAAGATCCACCTGCGACGCAGGAGGTTGCGGGTTCGATTCCCGCCTTGTGACAAATTTTTGTATGATCTGCAAATATTGGTTCCGGGGGTTCTGAGTATTTCTACGTATAATAAAAAAAACTATCTATGTAATGTATTATATTATGTATATCAGTAATCTAGTCCCCATAACAAAAACTCTGATTAGGTTGGGGCTAGATGATGCTGTGTGAATTGTCCAGCATTTTTAAGAGGCTTATTGGCTAGATTGCCTGGAAGAAATTGCTCTCAGTGAGGGCGCCTTTTGTACCGTTTATTTTTCATTTAGATATAAGATTTTGTATTAATGTTCATTTAAGTACGATAATGTGTTCATTCATTCATTCATTGATATTTCACTGACACTGCGTGAACTGCAGGTTCACGCAATATCAGTGAATTACCAATAACCCTGTAACATATTCTAGGAAAAAGTACGCACTAAACCTTTCCGGGTAGTTAGTATTATGTAAATTAACTTTTTTTACAGGGTTGTTGGTATTTCACTGACACTGCGCGAACTACCGGCTCACGCAAAATCAGTGAATTACCAATACCCTGTATATATGTATGTACATATGTATGTATGTATATTCTAGGAAAAGTACGCACTTAACCTTTCCGGGAAGTTAGTATTATGTAAATCACCTTTATATCCCTTTGATGTTTCACACCTGAGTGGCCAAATCGACAATGAACCTTTCAAATTTTAAATTCCTTTAATTAAAACCTTCGGAGAATAGACTCGTGGGTATATTTAAACGAATACCGCAGCATTCATTACACTATGGAAATATTTGAAGAGTAATAAAATAATATTAACTAGGAGCTTTGAGAATTGAATACAGCCCGCGATTTTTAATTAACTTTGAAGGTGGTATTCCAAAACCCATTCTAAACTTAGCTTTGCTGCTTTGTTGTCTGGCGTTCTGTATCGACTATAGGTACATTTTGCTTCGAATAAGAAAATCATCACCAATGGTAAATTGGTGATGATTTTCTTACGAAACATTCGAACACAAGGTCTTAAGTTAAAAACGTTTTTGTAACCTCTATATATTAGCAATGAAAACTAGAACTAAAGAATAGAAACGAATCAAAACTACACTGATTCCACTCCTTTATTACCTTTGTGACACATGAACGAACGCATATGAATTTCCGTGGTGATTTAATGAAGACTGAATGAAAGTATGAAATATTTAATAGTCGCAGTTAATTTATAAAAATATAGATGCGAATCTGTCGACTCGAAAAATATCAGCACTTATAAATTTTACATTTTTATCGAGCCGTTAAATTATGTAACCGAAGATTTTTCTATGAAAAAGTATTGAAAATAGTATAAAACTTTACCACAGTAACTCGGTTGGTCTTATTTTTTATCCTGGAAAAACTGCGTGTAACGCCGCGGGCAAAAGAAAGTAGCAATAAACCTACAAAAATAAAACCACTTTATTCTAAGCTTTTTGTTAATAGAGTGCGTAAGCCTCACACGGGGGTAATTATAAATCACTTAATTCTATTAAATATTCAGATTCTAAAATTTTATTCAGACCCCTGATTATGTAGGAGTTCGTAAATATTACAAACTGTTGAACAAAAATAACAAAAAGGGTGTAGGCATCCGCCACTTAGTGCTCTCATTTTGGTCTTGGGCTGATTACACCCAGGTCTTTTAGGCTTCTCATGAATTTATCTACAAAATTTAATTTATCTCCCAACAGAGAGTATCTACAAAGTCCCAGGCGACGACAGCCGTTTCTACGGAGTCTTTACCACAGCATCCACCGGTCTCATGGGCTCAGCAATCTGCACGTTCACTATTGGAGACATCCAAAAGTCCTTCGAAGGGAAGTTCAAGGAACAAGCCACTTCTTCTTCGGCTTGGCTGCCCGTTATAACGAGCAAAGTGCCGGAGCCAAGACCGGGGACGTGTGTGAATGATACTGCGTCTCTGCCGGATACTGTGCTGAATTTTATAAGGTGAGTCTACAAACTAATAAATTTAAGATTTTATTAATTTAATTAATTGCTTGTATAGTTTTTCTTGCGTGGTGATTATGGCAATACCCCTCTTGGGAGACCATCTACTCGATGGACCGACGACATCGTAGCGGTCGCAGGGAATCGATGGATTGAGGCGGCTTAGGACCGCTATTTGTGGCGTCGTATGGGGGAGGCCTATGTCCAGCAGTGGACGTGTATGGGCTGATATGATGATGATGATATTTTTTCTTAAGAGTCTTTCACTCGTCATAGTTTTGATTACCATTGATTGGTAATAACCATTCGAAGTAACTTTTCACAAACTTTTTAATTTATCAGAAGGATTGTCGACAAAGGCATTTTCTCTTCGAATTACTTAACACTATCGGAGCGATGCACAAAACAATCAGTTTCCTTAGTCTTTTTCAACCATCGTATTGTTTTAACCTCTCATTAAAAAGAAATAATTTATTCAAGCGGTGCACAGCAAAACAAAAACGCAGACTCGAGCACCGGACGCAAACAAAGTAGAAAATCGTCATTTAAAAAGGTGGAACACGAACAGACAGCAGGTCTATCCCGACCCCCAAGCTCCAGGATTCCTCACTCATTGAAATCCACAGGCACTTTTATCTGCGACACGTCCTGTTAATTATACGACGCTCTCGACCTGAGAGCGTTCAATTATTTTTTTTTCCCGCTTTTCCATGATCCTCACGTGAAACGTTGAGATTTTAACACTCCACCTGAACCAGTCTGCTGAAAATAGTATTTTTTTTTTAATTCGTAACGAGAGTGTAGATTTTAATTAAATGAATGAGTTATTTCGTTGTTGCAGCACACCTACTCGGTGTTTCATTGTGTTTGTCGCGCGACATTATCGTGCCGTGCGACAGGGGACGCTATCGACAGTTCATAATGTTTCCGATGTTTCGCTTCTATGACTGTTCCTTGTTGTGGTTACCCGACAGTAACCTGGTTTCACTGCCATACAATATTGTGCATATTAGAAGGCATTTAACCTCTTGATAAAGGGAATTTTGCTCAAACAGTTTTTAACCTATAATAGTCTGATGTAAAGTTTGTGGATCTACTGAACACATTTTGAAAATTCTTTTACCAATAGAGAGCCACGCCACGTTATTTGTGAGTGTCATAAACTATATTAATAAGTAAAAATGTTTACGACCCAACGAAGAGGGCACAGGTCACTAAAGAAAAACTATGGACAAATTTGATGCATTAAATGAAAAAACTTTCTGTATAAATTATTGCAATGAAATTAATTTCATAACGCGTTAATTCAGAATCAGAATCAGAATCAATAACTTTATTTCTTTAGGCTTACAAAATAAGCACTTAGACAAGTCAAATTGTATACTATAAACATAGTTATTATTATCAAATAAGAAATAAGGTGTTATTGATATTCTCTTCACTTCAATTTTTTTGTCCACTAGTGGAAGAGTGAATTTGGAATGCTATTCAAATATCGTTATCATTTACTTCATTATATCTCTTTATTTTTCATCGACTTCAAAAATAAATGAATTCTCAATTCGTCTGTATGTTCTTTCTAAATCTATAATTTTAATGAAAAGTTTCATTGCAGAATAAAGTTATGTTATTGAAATGAAACATTCTACTAATATTATAAATGTGAAAGTTTGTATGGTTGGATGTATGGATATTTGTTACTCTTTCACGCAAAAACTAATGAACCGATTAGGCTGAAATTTGTTATGGATATAGTTTGAGACCTGGATTAACATATAGGCAAATTTTTATCCCGATAAAACACGGGCGAAGGCGCGGGCAGCAGCTAGTAGCTTATATAAGTGACTTGTAGAAGCCGCTTTTATGGCAGTTCGAGTGTGTACTGAAAGTTGTTTCACGTTAAATTTTCGTAACAATCAGAAACTTTCAGTGGAAAGTGGTGCTGGGCGAAATACATTTTCGACTTTTGTGTATTCGTCCATGCATGAACATAAACATATAATATATAGAGCACAAGAAAATTTAATCTTGTTTTAACTAACTTGACCTGGGTTTCCTCTAAGTATGTGAAAATGGGGATTTTGTTACCAACACAATCCGAAAACTACAGATTAGGTTGTTGGTAAACTTTGTGAATGTTCAGAAAATAAAATATTAGTTAAACCCACTTTGATCAGTTATGTTGTGTTATCTTATATCTTTAAATGAGCAATTCTTTATATATATATAATTTGAATCTCGGAAACGGCTCCAACGATTTTCATGAAATTTAGTATACAGGGAGTTTCTGACTTCAGAATTCTCATCAACTGTATACATAATCTGTATTGTAATAAGTATTATATCAATCATCTAGTAGGTACCCATAACACAATGTAAATTGTCCAGCATTTATGGATTTATTTTAGTTATTAAGTTAGGTAGCTATTAGTTATTAAGTTATTCAATTTATTAGTTATCACTATTAATTTATTTATCTCCAATACTATTATGCTAATCAAGTGATTGTCCCTAGGTCCCACCCACTCATGGACAGCGCCGTTTCGCACGAGAATGAAAAACCAATTTACTACAAACGCGACTTGTTTTTCACACGGCTGGTCGTGGACAAGGTCAAAGTGGATATGATGGGGCATCAGCTTGAATACACCGTATACTACGCTGGCACAAGTAAGTAATTATTTATAAAGAAAACCTCGACTGAAAAATCAGCAAAAAAGTATTCATATTCCTGTAAATCGAACAAATCTATAAAAAAAAACATTCATAAAAAAAGGTCTATCCAAAAAAATACAAATCAATGGAGAACCGTGTGAAGCCGATGGAAATAAAGGAATTAAAAGTGTGTAAACTAACGCGATGAACATAAACATTTGAACTATTTAGACTAACTATACTCGTACTCTTAACGGAGAGCTCGTGTTCATTATTAATTAACTGGAATTAATTAGGGCTTTGTAAACTACCTTCGACCAGATTATAGTTGCTATAGACTAAAGTGGGACGACAATATCGCTACCAAAAGACCGTAGAAATGGTAGATATTGTAGACTACCCTAGTATTTAAATTGTTTGTGAACACTGTCTTATGCCGGAATGGCATATTATTAACAAAATCAAACCAGATTTTCATCTAGCAGGCAATCAAGCCTTCTAAATTTAATTTCTCACCTCAAATCGTTCCATAGAATAACAGAGCGACGTTTAATTAATTTGCTTGAAATCCGTTCGCAGGCTTTCCAACCTTTCCGCAAAAGTTTTCGGTCAGAGCTCGTCGAACAAAGAAGCGTACTCATAAAGATCACAAAACAATCAAACACGGTACAATCAGCAAATTCCAAAACTGGAAACAATCAGCAAACGGACATGGGAGGACATAAAATTTCATAAAACGTTCACGGATTAAAAAATGCCTTCCCACTGGGAAATTAAAAAGTGGCGGGAATGTCGAGACTGGCGGGACTAGCGGTACTGGAGGTACTCTCGGGCTGGTGAAAGTGCCACAGAGGCCATAATTCGTCGTGACGTAGTTGGGACGTTTGGATTCCCGTCTGGATGGCAACGTAGTCTGGACATTGTACACAGGCGTTCATTTCACGTTTACGCGCGTAAATCGCACAAAAACTGCAAACGTTCGGGCTTGCCACAACTTTTTGTATTGCATTTACAAAAGGCTGCGACAAAGAAATGGAAACGATTTTGCTTGCTTTAATCAATATTTCATAAACATATTTTCTGATATAGGGGAGACGTGTCATTAACATGACATATTATTTCACGTCATTGTATGTAAATACATATATGAAAAATGCGCTGTTACCGAAATGCCCGAACATCTACGTATTATCAAGTTGAACGTAACGCATATTTCGTGTGACGTTTTAACGTCAATCGTGTGCATAAGTCCCTAATACACCTTTAAAACAATCGGATTAACTGAAAAAACATGGAAAACCGATTTATGCTTTCATTGTTTGCACCGAAATGCCTATGGTTTTAAAAGCGCTATAGTTTTAAACGCTTTTTGTATTGTTTTATTGACTCTTAACAATTTTGCCGAAGCTAAAGCCCCTAGGCAAATCAAAATATTCATAGCGGTTGTAGATTGGAAATTTACAGGCAACGAGATGATCGTTTCATGGATTAATGAAACAGATTTTGTTCACGTTACATTTAGGTTTCCTGGTAAGCTATTTGTAATTTGTTCCTTTTACCTTCCACCTGTATCGAAAAACTCAAAGCAATGTTCAAAAGAGATTGCCGGGGGTTTTTAGATTACCGGGTAGGAGAGATGTTGTTGAAATTCACAGGACGTTAGACATTTGTAATTCTAGGAATGATATTTGATATTCTCGAATTATAAGTAAAAGTAACTATGACTTTATTAACAAAGAAAATTACTATAAAATAATAGAAACCAATTAGAACTAGTATTTACAATTGAAACGATTGAGCTGATTGCAGACTGTTGCAAACAATCTATAGGTAGCACAACTGGTCCATGTCAATACCAGTCGGAAACGAGAAACCCAAGAAGCTGGCTGCATTGCCCCGATGTAAACTAAGTTATTACACATTTTTAACCGATAGATTTTTATCTACATAAGCTTCATACAAGATGTGTTTCGAAATACCTACCGGTAAAATAGGTATGTATCCTAACCTACACCGTTTTCTGTCGAGTTCACCGAAGTTCAAGTTCGACGTTGGTGCCTACGCCAAACCGACGCCTCGGTTGTTATTTATGTAATAATCTAGCCTTTATGCCTTGGGTGCTAGTGCCAATAGGTGGTAGGTACCTATTTCAGGACCCATTGGTTTATTCTCTCCAGACATGCAGGTCAACACCAGTATAAACTTGCTGTCGCTTACGTCATAAACACCGCGATGCTAATTTTCACCCATGTTGTTGCAATTTTCACCAATTTGCCACGGAAATCGTTCCCTCCAACCATTCGCAAACTGGATTAAGCTCACGTAGATATCTAACGAACGGGGTGTTTGAAAGTTTTGCCAAAGAAACATTTCGAGTTGCGTTTCAAATGCTTGTGTGTGGAATATTAAATTGTTTAAGCATCGCCCTTCGCCCCCGCCATAATTACTCAAACTTGATACAGTTTAATTTCGTTACTGTAATTAAACTTTGTAGGTAACATTGTACTGCACAACTAAAACTTTGGCACAACAAAGTGGTACAACTGTCGAGCTCATGACAGTTTTCAATAAATGGTAACCGTAAGAGCATATTCAAAACCGCAGGCTGAAAGTGGGAGCGTCCGAAAATCCGGAGCTCTTAGTCCATTATTATTTACGCCCAAGTACGAAATAAGTTGCACGAAATTCCACATTACAATATTACCGCCGTTTACCCCATTTTGAGAGCTAACCGCGTTATAATATGCATTAAACTGCAACGGCAAGTAGCGAGCTGCGAGACGCGCAGACAATGAGAAACGAGCGTGTGATGCTCCCGCAATGCGGCCCGTCTCGACTCATTCCATTTGTTTTATCGCGCCTAAATCACTGTTGCCATACAACTTTTGAGCGCCCGCGCCCTCGTGTTGTTAAAAGTTAGACGGCTACTGTCACGCGCACTCCCCGAGATCACGTCTGTCAATGAAAGGGAACCGACGTATCAAAGACGTTAAGAGTATTTAGAAGTTAACGAAGTTAATTAAATTCAGCGAGTTAGACGCCGCTGTTTAGTATCAAGGGCGCTTTTGTAAACAAGCGAACATATTAATGTTATATCGCGCGGGTACAAACTTGAAACGTAATTAACGCGCTGTTGTTGCGGAGACAAAAGAAAACGTCCTCGACGCGTGTTTTAACTGTAACAACATCGCACACACATTACACAATGTGTACGATAGAGTTGTCACATAATCACTCCGCTCTACGTCACTCTTTCTATCAATTCAAAAACCATAACAAGAACATGTGAAAAGAATATAGGTGTTCGTTTTATCGTATGCTGAACTTTTCCATTTCTAAGTCTAATCTTTCTATCAATGACGTAATTATGTCCAGGGACGTACTAGTAAAAACCAAAATCAAAGTTTCTGTCTCATTTTTATGCAAATGCTGTTTTATGTAAGTGATATAGGAGTCTTGCATGTACCTAAACTAATCAAAAAGGTCGATTTAAATTTTCAGTGTAGGCCCCCTCGAGTGGAGACCGCTTTATTATTAATTGTTCACGGGTATTTATCGCGTTTATTTACCTATTTTTCCCCGAAAAAAAGGTAAATAAACGCGATAAATACCCGTCAATAATTAATAATAATGTGTTCAGATCGCGTAAGTTTAAAATACTTTATTGGAGACCGCTTATTTCGTATTTAAACCCACCATATACCACTATGGGAAATCAAATCGCAGATTAAGGATCAGCTTTGACGTTGCGTGCGCTATTAAAAACGATTTAAAATTCACAGAAGGCTCAAATGCTGGACGGTTGAAACATCACAGCGTTCTGGTGACGTAATTATGTAAACCCAGACGCGCAAAATGTTTGGTCCTTTGATGTTTTGAAATTCAGTTATGGATATGCGGGGTGCACTTGCTGAATATTTACTGAATACTTCATGGGACATAGAGCTTTAGATATTTTACCACAAATGGACTTGGGCGTGCATTCTAATCCTTGATGCCGCGCCAAAGAATTAATGCATTTTTACCTTTTCGTATCGATAACAATATAAATCATTTATGTGTATACTCGGGTGTAATGCGGAGCGGCAAAGTTTACAGAGGCATAGATATAAGCTTTATTTATGCCACGATCTGAATAATGCGAGTAATAATTTATAAACCTTCCTATCTTGCATAAAATGTATCGGCTTCGTATATCGCTCTTATAAGTATTGGAAAGCCATTTGCTTAAGTGCATGAAGTCCAAGTTTTGCCATAAACATGAAATGCGGTCCATGCAAAATGATATGTTAAGGTTCAGGTGAGCAATGGCACCGTTAGTTTTAGTGGTTTATGTCTGAACCATCTGGGTAGCTCCAATCGTGAGCTATTTGTACCCATCGTGTATTTATGTTGTGAGCGAACAATCCCTAACGTGGCATAGCTTCATCGACGAACATTGCCCACAGGACGGAAATGAACAATATTTATTGCCGAGCTGCGATACGACAGAGTGGAATTTCTGAAGTAATTTATAGTTCGAAACACCTTTCCTCCCACACCCGCCACGAACTATGATCATATTGAAAACTAGCTGACCCGTGCCCACTTCGTTGGGTTGGGCGGTAAACATTTTCAGTAGTCTATAAAACTCGCAAATAACGTGGTTTAAACGATGCGTGTTTAAACAAATTGAATAGGTAAAAGTATTTTCAAAATTAGCTCAGTAGATTCAGACATTACCCACTACAACCACACAAACCTTCCTTATTTTTATTAGTATAGTATAGATTTAAATATACCTAGATTTTATTGACTGGAAGTCACACAGCTCCAGATTTACCTAGGTATATTATGCGCTTTAAAAGCTTTTGATAGTACCTACTGGAGAATAGGGCACTACACATCTATTGTCCAGTTCTAAAACTGGAAGGAAGAATCACCAGTCGTCCTAAATCTTCACAAATTCTATCTTGATTCATGGCGTCTCGCAGATCTACATAATTCTCAGCGCGCGGTCTTCTCTCATTAGTTCTGTTCTGATGAACCAAACGCTTCGTTTTAATTTTGGCGTAAGTTTCCACCAGCCATTTTAATTTTGGCGTAAGTGTCCACCAGAAAACGGTTAAACAAACCTCGAAACCTTTGCAGGTGAGCAATGCAACCTTTTCTTATTGGTAAAATGTATCTAGGCGTAGAATTGCATTGCAGAAACTTTTTAGTGTCCAGTCTCGTCAGTTTTCGGATTCACATGTCGAAGATCAAAGTTGTATCCGTCTTCACCACGACAGTAGGTATATAAGCGAGTAGAAACTGAAGTGCATCAAATGCCTGGTGCGTTTCGCCAATGCATTGCAGGCGGTCATCCCGGGTACGCAGCACAATGTCCGGCCTGTCACAGTGCTGATCTACCAGGACGACGGCAACATCATTGGTAGCGAGAGCTTTTTACCAACCGGATGCTGTCCAGTAGGTCGTTTATCGGCACTAATAACAATTTTGTAATCATTTTGTTGGCTTTTGGGGTATGGACTCGTATTTTATGTCCTTCCTCGTAGTATGAACTCAAATCATAGCATGATTTGAGTATCATTCGAATCCATTCAGTAGTTTTTGCGCTATTTTAGGCCGAGAAATGTCACTTCCATCTCCACTCCCAAGGGAACCTTAACGAATTCCAGGATAAAAAGTATTACATGACCTTCCTCGTAGTATGAACTTAAATCATGCCAAGTTTCATTTGAAAACATTCAGTAGTTTCAGCGCTATGCGCAGCCAAGAAATTTTACCCTACTGCGGGGGGGGCACTACAGGGGGCTACTGGGGGTCCCACTGCTGGGCGATGTGGGGGGCCCACTGCGGGGGCAAACTACCGGGGCCCCCAATGCCGGTGCCCTCCACTGTGGGGGCCTACTGAGTGGGTCCCACTGCGGGGGTACTGCGGGGGGCTACTGAGGGTCTCACTGCGAGGAAATGTGGGGACCCACTGCCGAGAGCCCCACTGCCGCCGCCCCACTGCCGGTGCCCAACTATGGGAGGCTAATGAGGGGTTACCACTGCGGGGCAATGTGGGGGACCCACTTTAGGGGGCCATCTGTCGGCGGCCCCCACTTCCGGGGCCCCACTGCCGGTGCCCCCCACTGTGGGGGGGCTACTGGGAAGGTCCGGTTGCGTGAGGGGCCCTACTGCTGGGGTCCTCACTTCTGGGGCCCCTACTGCCTAGGGCCCCACTGCCAGTGTCCCCCACAATGGGTGGCTATCGCTCTCTACCGCCCTTGCCCCGCGAGCCATCCTGCAACACGCAAAATTTCACTTCCTCTCTCATAAGGGAATCCTTCTGAATTCCGGGATAAAAAGTATTTTATGCCCTTTCTTGTAATATGAACTTAAATGATGCTAAATTTCATTTGAATACCTTCAGTAGTTTCGGCGCTATTCGCAGCCAAGTAATTTTAGTTACATCCCCTCTCCCAAGGGAACCCAATTGAAATCCGGGATAAAAAGTATCCTTCGTCCTTCATCATAGTATGAACTCAAATCCTGCCAAGTTTAATTTGAATACATTTAGCAGTTTCGGCGCTATGCGCAGCCAACAAATTTTACTTTCATCCCCTCTCCCAACGGAACCCTATTGAAATCCGGAATAAAAAGTATTCTATGTCCTTTCTCATAGTATGAACTCAAATCATGCTAAGTTTCATTTGAATATAGATAGTAGTTTCGGCGCTAAGCGCAGTCAAAAAATTTTACTTTCATCCCCTCTCCCAAGGGGACCCTATTAAAATCCGGAATGAAAAGTATCCTATGCCCTTTCTCGTAGTATGAACTCAAATCCTGATAAGTTTCATTTGAATACAATTAGTAGTTTCAGCGCTACGCGCAGCCAAAAAATTTTTCTTTCATCCCCTCTCCCAACGGAACCCTATTGAAATCTGGGATAAAAAATATCTTATATCCTACATCATAGTATGGTCTCAAATCCTGCCAAGTTTCATTTGAATACATCCAGTAGTTCCGGCGCTATGCGCAGCCAACAAATTTTACTTTCATCCCCTCTTCCAAGGGAACCCTATTGAAATCTGGGATAAAAAGTATCCTATATCCTTCATCATAGTATGAACTCAAATCCTGCCAAGTTTCATTTCAATACGTTCCGTAGTTTCGGAGCTATGCGCGGCCAAGGTACAGACAGACAGACAGACAGACAGACAGACAGACATGATGGAAAAAATTACATTTTGGCATCAGTATCGATATAGAGTGCCCTCAAAAAAAAATTTCAAAATATCTTCAATGTACAGAATTGGACCTGTTACAGTTTTATTATAAGTATAGATGTGCATCGGCTTTATAACGAAACTTACTTTATTAAAATACTCTAAGTTGAAAGACCGTATTGGGCTCGTTTGCTCGCGCACACCCCTTGGGGAAGGCCGAAGGGGATAAATCAATCGAAATTAAAAATTCATTACTGTACGAAAATTGTCAGGATCTGGGGAAAAATCCAATACGGTTGGATCGCACAACGTCCGCGGTCGGGGCTAGCACCTTCACACAAATACAATGCAATTAGTTATACCTATAATAATTAGCATTCGAATCGCGTTCGTCGGGAATAAACATTGATTTTTTATTCCCCCAAAACTGGGGAGAGGCTACGTTTCCGGGCGAGATTTGGAATACTAATGTGTTCACTTTTGAACGGTTATTCGCGCCCTGCTAAAGGCGCCCAACGTTTTTTGCATAAAACATCTCATCAAAGGATTGCTTAGGTCCCGCAGTATATTGAATATCAAAAGGTGGTTCTACTGGAAAGTTTAGGGAGGCGGTGCGGCCGCGGCATCCCTAATATCGGACAACGTGAAAGCCTTTTTAAAAATACACCTTTGGAACGTGTTGGGAATAACCGATCAGTTTGCTTCGATAGACAGGCTATAGTTTATGTTCTTTTGGATTTATGTTTTAAAATATTGGCGGCACTACTACTCATTTTACAATTCAATTTATTCGTAGACAAGTTTTGAACTTATCGCTTAAATTAACCATTCCATGGTAAGTATAAAACGTCTTACTACGTCCAAGGTAAAACGGTTTAACGTAATTGTTGTAACGATTGGAAATTAGTTTTGAAGTATTGAACTCGTCAAGTTTTCAAATTATTTCTGAACTTGCCAAGGTTTATTATTTCCAAATTATTCATATGGAATTCGAACGAAGGACACAGAAACAGGTCAGGGGCTGATTCTTTGATAGTCACATAAAAATCTCTTGCGTCGGATCTCATAAAAGTCAGTGAAGCGCCCGCGAGCAAACGTTAAAAACCCACGTTTTCCGATTTACAGCGCCTATAAAATACATATTGCGATCCGCGATAAAAGTCCTTCCTGAAAATCTGTTCCAATCGGCGATAGTATAATTCGCGTGAAATCTATCAAATAAAACAAACAAAGAAATCTACCTGAAAAGTAGCACAACCAACTTTAGCTGCTATTTAGGCGAATAAATACAATTTATGGCTATAATACCCCGCCGTGAACAGGATATTTTGAAATTTTCGCTCCGAAAATATTTCTACGGGTAAACAAAATTTTCCGTATTGTAATGAAACGTAGAAAATACGAAAGGTACAAAATGTCACGGGAGCGTTGAAATGGGGTCCCAGCCGACCTGAAACTGCCAAATCTATACGTTAGCGGACTTTTTTATGAAAAGCAATAAAGACGTTAGAGCTACTTTGTGTTCGGGAATTTATACCACTTGGAAGAAAAACTTATATTGTTCGAGGATCGCGAAAAGTTTTTGATAGAAAATAAACGAATGAATGGACATTTTAGGTACCCAAAATAACACAAAAACATGTTTAACTTTATTTACTCTAGGACTGTCTAGTAGCTTAACATTAGTACTTGGTTATGTTTTTCAGGTACCTAGTTATAAATAAAAAATGCTGGACAATCCAGACAGCATCATCTAGCCCCAAGCCAAGCAGAGCTTGTGTAATGGATATTATATGGCTGATATAATTAATATAATATTTTACGTAGATATGTATATATTTTTAATTATACTTACATATATATAAAATATCCAGAACACCCAAGACAAATATTTATAGATCGTACAAACATTTATCCCAAGGCGGGAATCGAACCCGCAAACTCCTCCTGCGTCACCGGCGGACCTTCATATGCCTCGCCACTTCGTTCGTCAAATTAATAGGCGACAGAAATTGGCGAATAAAGTCGCCTATTAACTGTCGCCTACTTGAAGTAAATTTTCCAGAAAACTTTTTGAGAGCATCTTCATGTTTTTGGGTTTCATGGCTAGTCATATTTTTATTTGTAAAAAATCTCACATATCTCCAATTGCAAACGGTGGATGTATAGTTTAGATTAATGTTTATTCAATCTAAACTATACATTTCACGACACCTACGACTAAGAAGAATAAACTTTTATATAGAAAAACAAGTGCAAAGCCCCGTGTAGAATCTAGGACTATATGTCTATCTACAAAGGATTCCTTTTCCTCAGAGATCAAATGAGAACAAACAATAGTTCCAGGGGCTTTCCTGAAACTAAGTTTCCGCTGACGTTTAACAGACAAATAATTTTATTTGGCCTCAAATGGGAATTCTGAGTAAAACAATTATCCACACATTAAATCCTCTGTGGGAACTCAAACTAACTAGCGTACACAACACGTCAGAATCTTATATGAAACGTCATAGAACTAAAACTAGGTTATTGTTACTCTCTAGTGAGTGGTACAGGATATGTTAGAGGAATTTTGCTTTCACACTAAAGATGCGCGACTATGAATGATTTCATTCGAATTATTCGACTTGACAAGTCATTCGAACGATTCGAATGACCAGAGCAAATTAGTAACTAATTTGGTTAGTAATCGCGAGTCGTTCGTTCGACTGCCTAAGTCGGTTTCGATTCAATCCCCGCAGGAGCGACGAATAATTCATTCATCACTCAAAACCATCGGTCGACTAACAAAGTCGAATCGGAGCCATGAATGATCCATTCGTAGAGACATTAGTAATTACTAATTAGTAATTTCATTCGACTTTGAAGATTAGTATATTACTAATATTCAAGTCGAATAAGAAAATTAGTAGTTGTTCATCATTCGACTAGACAGATAATTCGCAGTCGCGCATCTTTATTTCACACTGTAGTATAATTTGTATCGTATTCTGAAGAGTTTTAATAATATATTCTGACGTTTCATTGGTAGATTTCTGCGCGACGATATAGTTTTGGACATTATTCGTGTGTTTTCCAAATCACGCGCTGCTGCAGACGGAAATGTGCGTCGTGCGTGTCAATGAAAGTGTTATTTAACTTCAATAAGCAAGGTTAAAAGAATGAGGCGTTCTCTTAATCTCAAAAAATTGGTCTGACAAACAGAAAAGAAGTCATTTTTTTAAATGAGGCTGATAAACGAAAGTGGCATATACAATGCTTATTTAAAAATGACATCCCACCCACAAGCTAGTTCGGTTAAAAATCCACGCCATCTATTTAAGTTTTAGGTAAATGTGGGTTTCTTCTTTTTTGTCTCATTCACATTCGATAACAAAGCCTGCGTTGGCCGAAAAAAATCCTACGAACGCTGAGGTACTTTTGAAATTAATAATTTGAAAACTCGTCATTTATTTCCATACTTTATCGCAATTGTTTTGCGAAATAGGATATAAAAGGGAAGGGCATAGGCTACTTAATATCATCAAAAATGCGTACGAAATCTCAATATTAGTCTAATCTTTTATTATTTTGAACCTGATTCCAATCACAATTCAGCACCTAATTTATAACCCAATACTCTTGCTAAAGTAGCGCAGGAACGCTAAACACAGCACGCTGACGTGATTGCAAATTACACAATATTCTGTAACAACACAACCCACTCGCTACTGAGGTACCAAATACCTCCCACATAAGACGTGTCACATGCTAAAGCTTAAAACATGTTAGCGGTGTAAACGAGCCACACTTTGTTGCATATAATTATTTAGGCGAGGGTACTGTGAGCCGCAGACGAACGCAAACGTCGTTGTCTTTCTCGATTTAGTCTATTAGTAAAGGAACGACTTTGGCTTGACTACTTTGTTTAAGACAACTTCTGCTTTATCCACATGGCTTTGTTATTTATTGTATAAATGATTTCAAAATCATTTCATTATGAGAGCGATAAAAACCTATGTCAAAAGACTATCAAAATCTATAATGAAGGCAAGTTGCGGTTTGCAGCCGTGTTGCTTCTAAATTGATCATTATTTATAATATATTGAGTATTACCCATAATTGAATGAGTCCTATGACTGACTTTTCTATGCAGCCGCGACAACTTTATTAGACTTATTTTAACCTCTGCGTGTTTGGTAAACTAATAAGCGAGAGTAGGGAGTGGTATAAAAAGTTTCCCGTCTGTACCGTCCCTTAAACTCTAAACATGTAACAGGGTTCTTTAAACAGATTCCAGACCAGCCCTGTTCACTGTAAGTTTGCTGAACGCTTTTCCATGTACCCTATTAAAGTATCAAGACTCGCTGTCAAAATGTACGGAACCATTAGTGTGTCATCGTTGCCGTGACATGTGCCATGAGAATTAGGGAATTGAACAGAATTTCTTGCTTGAGGTGCTGTTAACTACTTGCGTAGTTAATACATTTTCAGTTTGATTTAAATTTTGAAATCCATGGTAAGTATACATAGTATGGTTCTCGTTATACCAAACGTATTTAGTAATCTTACATTATTATGTAAAGAATCCAAGGAAGGTGGTCCCCAAGACCTATCCTAGTGTGGGGTAGTTTGGGGTGGGGCTAGTTGATCAATGATGTAATAATTTAAAGTCTTATATCTTAATCAATAAACGTTATTCTTTTTATTCTATTCTTATATATGTATGTAAAATAAAATCGGGTTAGTAACATCATCTAAAACTCAAAAATGGCTGAACAGATTTTAATGATATTTGATTTGTTGGAGTTTTCTTCGTCCCGAATAGTAGAATAAACAAAAAAAAATTGGGTACAAAGCAAAAAAATTCTATGCAAGAAATATATCTCTGTCTCAACTAGTTATGACATGATATAATAAAATTTTATTATAACCAGGTGAAGATATTACAGAAACTTTATCTATGACTATTGTATTTTTTTGTGTCTTTATTTTAAAGTAGTATTATAATTATCGAAGTAATCACTTATTTAAATTATTCCGCCATAACATACCAAGTTTGCTTGTTAAGATTATCTCAAGATAATTTTAGCAGCCTGTCCGTATTAATTTACCTACGGTAATACAATGCTACATCATTATGCTAGCTTAGTTCAACATTACACTACACGTACCTCCACATGCCTTCTATTAGATAATCATATTATCAGATTTCAATAACTTTATTTCTTTAGTCTTACAAAATAAGCTCAATAAGCTAAATTTGACTCTAAGTGAGTCAAATTTTATAATATAAATGGCTATAAATATAGTAATTATTATCAAATAATATTTAAGGTATTTGAGTGATTATTGGTTATTGATTATTATTATTTGATTGATTATTGATTATTATTTCTCTGTTTCTCATTTCCATGATCACGGGCCATATAGTGACCCGGTCCTTTGGGGGGCATGCGTGGAGCCGAAGCCAACAGCACAGAGGCCCTTTATGAGAATTAATCTAAAGGCGAGAGCTACACATAGCGGATATCATCCTTGGTTGCACAATATGATACACCCGAAGACGATATCCGCCAGGTGTAGAGACTATTGCAAAGGAAAATGAAAATAACAAAAAAGCCATGTTATTGTGGTGAATGGATGGACTGGGTAATTGGGCTATGGGGGAAACTATGGACGCCTGCCATAAACATACTCTCGATACTGTTACAAGCGGCAGACGGTGGCTTGCCGAATGCTGGACGGGTTCCTCAAAATGTTGGCTTAAATGCCGGTAAAGGAACAACATCGGTGCAAACGACTAAGGGGTGTCGAGAGGTGCGGACCCAATTTCACCATCACGAAGATACGTGAGCGGGCTTCCTCGTTATTACGCCATTAGACACTTCCACCCCCGAGTCTACATCCTAAGATGCATCTCTCGCGACTCCACTCAGACCGGCCAATGAAGGCAAGCAAGAGGTGGGGATCTGGTTCTCTTGGGGTACCACTCTGCAAGCGGAGACGAGAACCAGGAACTTCCCCGGGAGCACTCGGTATACCCGTGGTGTCGCTACTCACCAACAGCTCGCCACAAGCTGCCCTGCAGGTTGATTATTATTATTATTATATAAGGTATTTGATTGAGAGATTGATTTTCATTTCATTTAAGTTTTTTGTCTACTAGTGAAAGAATCAAGACTAATAATACTCTCATAGTATGTATATAACTTGACCGTTTTTGCCCTCCTATGTAAATATTCCGAATTGATACTTATGCTAAGTTATTTTCTAGTAAGGGTTGCGTGTAGTTGTTTGATGTGGTGAATAAATATTAAATTAAATTATAAAATAGATAACCCCTATTGCGTTGTTTTAATAGATCGTAACTAAAAAATAAAAACCAAGCTTTCTGTACTATCTATCTATATAAAACAAAGTCGTGTTAGTTACACCACTTATAACTCGAGAACGGCTGAACCGACTTTAATGATTTTTTATTTGTAGGATTTTTATCAATCCGGAATAGGTAAATAAGCTAAAAAAATTAGGGTTCCACGCATAATTTAAAATCAACGTGGGCAAAGCCGCAAGTACAGCTAGTATGTAGATAAAATCAAAACTGGAAAATCATACTAAACATATTTTAGTGAAAATGTAGTAGAGACGAGGACAATTGAAATAGTTGTTATAGTCTAAAATATAGTATAATGTCCCGTCAACTGCACATTTTTAAAAAAGTTTGTTAGTTCTAGATCTAAAATAACACATTTATGCTACTTTGTATCCCATAAATCATTTCCCACGGGATAGAAATAAAATTTTCAAAAAATAAACACTCAGACCAAATGTCTGCGAACGTACAAAATTTGTCCCGCGGCAGCAATCGAACTCGTAACCTCCTGCGTCGCCTGAGATTGTCAAAAACATAATATAGAATATATCTATGACAATCTCACGCATCCCATAGCAGTTTATTTAACGGCTCCGTCTCTATGATTAAACGGTTTCGTTCAAAGTGTATAACGCTGCTACGTGTCGTAGCAGTCTCTACGATTTTCGTAGACGTCTACCTCGTAGCGTCGTAGCAACAATACATAAATAATCTTTGGTCCCTCTTCAACATTTTATTCCCCAATGCTATCGGTAGATTCACAAAGCGCCTGCGCGGCCACTTTTTTGTGTGGTGTATGAGTCAGCCCAGGAGGTCTACTCTGAAGAACGAACGAAGACGTTGGATCACACAAAACGAAGGGCGACCGATCTGTTCTTTCAAGGACCTTACTATAAAAATGATTCAGAATTTATTTCTGAGAGATTCGAAACGAAAGGTGTCAGGTGATGACGCGCCTGAAGCAACTTGGTACCTATGTTCCTTTCGTGCAATCGAGGTCTTCCGGTAAAACAAATCGTGCAATGCAATGCATGCAAACATTTCACATATCACTGTCAAAAATACGGTTTGTGTTGAGAACACTCCGAAAACTAATTCAAAACTACAAGAAATTCGTTCAGAAATCCAAACTCCCATTGAAAGCACACCACCCAGTTATCACAGCATCGAGTCGCTCTAATTACCGCGTTAGGGCACCTCGTACGGCTTTCACGGAACATAATTGCTCGCACTTGTTTACGTCAATCACGCCGGGACTAATGGGACGCAGTGTTGAGCCTTATCACATTCCTACATACCTATTTTAATAAACTTAGCTATATATATATGTACTTATGTAATGCGATAGCTGTATTTATGCAGTAGGTGTGATGGGAATTCAACTTATTGTTAGTTATCACAGAATTACGAAGTGTGTGTCTGTTTTTCCGAATGAATACGATGTCGAGTCTTCAAGACTAGATTGGATAAGTTTCCTCTGGGAAAGCGTTCCTCATCTTCTCATACTGAGGTGACCAAATTTTTAAGCATCATAAAATGTTCTATTTTAAAATATGCTGTACTTAGGACTAAAATATGCTATCAAGTAGTTTTTAAGAAAAAAAATTCCAAATATTTTTTTAGAACCATAGAAAGCAAAATGTAGATATTAGATTAAGAAAAGAAAATTGACTAGAATTTTCTTATTAGGTTTTCTATAAATCGAAGTCTCTGGTTGGTACTGGGATACAAAAGGTCCACTATTGATCTTGTTTAAAACTTCTTTGCTACACACGTGAGAATATGCGTTGTTGAAGTGTTTTAGTTTTTTGGGGTAACTTTGTTGTTACCTTCTTATTTATTGTTAACAGTTTTTTAAGCTTTCATTTATAAATGTCTTTGTTGAAGTAAAATATATTGGATTCTAAATCGGAGTATAATCGTTTTCATGCGGTTATGTGTCCGTCACCGCATACTGCAGCGTACTGCGTGGTGATCATGAGACATGAGGCTTTAGAAAGTAACAAGTATCCTTATATCCATCCTACCTGTCGCATTCACCCATAATATTTTTAATCATAAAGAAAAATAGAGTCCTAAATGACTTTCACAGATCCTCATTGGAACGGCCTGTTCATTAGTAACAAAGGGCATAATATAATTACTGATTTATAGCAGACCTATAACTTAACGAACACAATTATACGAGGCTATGCCGCCATTTCGACTAGGGTCGGGACACATCAAAGACACCGGCAAATTCGGTTATTATGATGAAAGTGACTTGCTGAAACAATACTGCGATACTGTAGGTAGGTCTCTATGGGTGGGGTAGTAATTGATAGTATGATATTTGATATGTACGTATGTTATGTGATGTGTGTCACGTATCGTTGTTATCTCTTGGATGTTTCGATAAGGGATAACAGAAGTGTGCCTATTGCTTATTGCGTTTATCAGAAAAATACTGATAACAAAAGCTATCAATTATCACTCATAGTAATATTCTATATATATTCTATCTACTGAACAATTTAGCAAGTATATATTTCGTGACTGACTTAAGCATTTTCCAAAATAAGTAAGTGTCTGAAAGTTTTGTTTCACCCTTAGGGGGTATTTTAGGGGGAAAACTGGAATAGGCCGCCGCAATAGGCACCAGCAGTTCAAATAGTCGAATAATAATTATTATAGTAGCTCTACAGATATTTTCGTATTGATTCACTAACATGAAATCTGAAATCTATTATACACTACGATAGCATTTCTATGAATATTGAACCACTCTTCTGACAGCTATTTGCTTTCTCATTCGATTGGACTGCTGCTTACCGAAGCCAGTAAAGTTGAAATATACATTCATAAGAGAGGCTTTTAGGATATCCAGTTTTCTCCTATCTGTACAATTTTCCATGTAGAAAAGATACTTTTCTTTATATTCGATAGACATTCTTCTGGCCACAATCTCACTTGATGGAAAGTGACGATGTGGCTGACGATGTATCATATTAACAACAACAAGTGTTGTACAAAACTTGGGTTTTAATTGCAACCGACGACATCATGCGATCTCAAATCTATAGAATTCAAAGTTCAAAAATAAAACAAATGACAGTCACGAAAGGAACTTACGATTGCTATAAATTCAAATTTCGAACAAAACAAAGAAAAAGCAAATGACAGTCCTGAAACTACAATCGAGTTTCGAAATGGATACCCCAATGCGAATACGTGAATTTGGAAAACTCTGAATCGGGAACCCAGCGCTGCGACGATTGAATCAAGTACCTAACCAAGTTCTTAGGGCCACTTTTCCCGAAATAAAAGCATGGAAAGCCACGGCAACATACTAGTATTTCAATCCATAGAACCGTCTAAACACATTAAAGCCCGCCTGTTGTGCCCCTGCAATAGCACACTGCGACACGTACGTTATTGTACGTAACCCGGTTAGGTAATTTCGGTACATGCTTCTAATCCAATTAGCTATTAAGATCCGTGGGTGGAATATTAATTCGCCGATTTCCTTTGAAAGCCCGGTGCCGTGACCTTTATTATAGGCTTTCGATGTGGACACAATCTTAATTTCTAATTCCGTTTGTGTTGTGCTCGTTTTGTTACGTTTCCTGCTTGAATTTTACCTTTTTGTCGCTTAAAGGTTTTCTTACAATATTCGTTGAAATTTTTCAGTGGTTTAAAGGTTTTCTTACAATCTTCGATGAAATTTTTCAGTGGTTTATATAATTTTGTGCCCACTCGAGGAACTTCAAGGAAATAGGCTAGAGTGACGTATACCAGTAGCTAATCTATTTATTTAACGCATCGCACAGCTGTATATCTGAAAACCTAATAAAATATTCTCCTTTCCACTCCAGGACAATCAGATGTACTGCGCATTACCACCCTTACCTTATGGATTTCATTCCACTCGTACTAACAATTTGCGGTTCTCCTTTTTATTTATCATTCCGCTAAGGTATACGGAATACGGATATCCGTAGAAGAAGCAAAGTCACCGACATAACTCTCAGAATTATTAAGCTGAAGTGGCAGTGGGCAGTTCATATAGCTCGCAGAACTGATAACTGCTGGGGAGTTATGGTTCTCGAGTCGCGGCTATGATGCAACGGCAAAGGGAGTGTTGGGAGAGCATCCACTCGATGGACTGGCGACATCGTAGCGGTCGCAGGGAGTCGGCTCAGGACCGTTAGTTGTGGCGTCATATGGGGGGGGCCTATATCCAGCAGTGGACGAGTATGGGCTGATATGATGACCGCTAAGTTATAAAACTCGCTACCTGCTTCCTCCGTTTTTCCGGCCACAACCTAAGTGTCTTTAAGACAAGAGTAAATCGGTGTCTTCTAGATCTTTGTTATATATCGTCGGCCACAACGTCACTAATCATTGGGTAAGACTGTGTTATACGAGAGTCTATTCACGATAATAAAATATTTCTTCTCCTATATACTACAAGATACGATATCTACTCTATCTACTATATCTCCTGTTCACACACTCAAATTTGATATATCTGAGTAACGAGTTTAATATATGTACCTATCAGATGAGTTATTATAATCAGAAATCTTCAAAGGAACATCAGATTTATACACGCTGAGAGATTCCCTGAAGTTACTCATCCTCGCAAATTCTACTAATAAACATGGTACGTTCTTCACATAATTACGCGAATTAAGGAATCATTAGCACTCAATTAAATTATTAATAACCATTGAGAGAAGGCCCCGAAGGATGTCCTAATTGGTTCAACACAATGAACTGAGGGAATTTGCTTAACGTAGCGTTGTTACATACTTATAGTATATTGATTGTATGTAATGTTAATCCCTGTGTACATTACAATGATTTGTAAATAGGTATACAGACAGAAGGTAAATAAGGCTTCCAAAGCCACCTATGAGGCCAAAATATCAGATTATATAGAGGATAAAAATGCTTGTGATGGGTTTAGAAAACTAACCACCTAAGAAGGTAAAGGTTTCTTGTTGTTTTCTTTGCCATATAAGAGATTAAAGTTATTTTTTAGTTTTACTTATGTAATTTGAATTTAGTGACGTGTCCAAGAGTCCTGTAAGGTCTAAAGGAAATAAAGCACTTTGATAATGTGATATTTCAGATTAGACACGTTATTGCCTTATGATTTTCTCAGGAGAATCTACCAAAATAAGGAGAAAATGGAAATGGTGGAAATCATATATATATGATTTCTGTAGATCCATTTTTCTATGTTTCAAAAACTTAACTATATTAAAACATCATCAATTAAAAATAACAAAAGATACGGGGACTGAATAACTGGAATGCTAATAAGATAACATCGCTGTTAATTAAAAAAATATAAAATTTTTAGGTGATAAATCCCTGAATACTCAAACGCAACTTAAAAAGCACGTCTTTGACATTGACAAATTTTGACAATTTCATTAATACTGTCAAAATGTATCGAATTGACATGTGCTTACATTTGAGTTTTGAGTTGAGTATTCGGGGAGAATATGGTACAATAATGTCCCCTTATATATAAATATAACGAAACCCTTAAATGTAGAATTCTAAAGTATTATTGTTTTGTTATAGACGAAGGTAAAATCCACAAAATAGTGCAGTGGACTCGCAACGGCGACAGTCAATCAGCGCTGCTCGACATCTTTGACGTCACACCCGGTGAACCTATCCAGGTAAATAAATATATTAATAAGCTCAGGCAAAAATCTAAATTAATAGTTAATAATAGTATCGAAGATTTTCATCGAGGAGTTGCTTGATATAAGATCGAGAGGGTGATTCTATTTGACGTTAGCAACGAGACGTGATCGTGACGTCGCATTTTTATATGGGATTTGTGTAGTTCCACATCCGCTTGATAGAGGCGCTGCTGTAGCAAATTGTATGAAAAAAGGGGACATCGCATCGTGATCTCGTCTCGTTACTAACGTCAAATAGACTCACCCCCAGTCCTTGTTTCCAGAGGCTAAGAAACATAATTTATGTCTCTATGAATTATGTTTGTAGGTACGTTTCAGTAGGTACATGGATCGAATTCCCGTTGTCTTTAAATAATACCCTCCTTGATAATTAGCTTACTAGCTACATTTTCCGGACGGAGTTTTAGACTTTTTACGAGCTTTTCGTGCTTCCCACATTTACCCACCGTTGTACCCATTGCACGCTATGATTCTATTTAAATTGGCAAAAATCCACTCGTTCAGCTCTTCCGTTACAAACCCTCGTCTCGAATGACGCGACGCGACTTTTTTACATTCATGTCTATGATATAGACAAAATGTAAATTCTGACCATTTATGACAAGCGAAGACACAAAAAACTATTTACAATCGATAAAGTCTTTTAAATTCCCATCAGGCAATGGCGATATCCCGCATGCATGGATCCCTGTACGCGTCATCAGACAGGAGAGTGCTACAACTGCGCTTGGCATTATGTGCGCGTCGCTACGACGCATGCGTCCGGTGCGCGCGCGATCCCTACTGCGGGTGGGATAGAGATGCTGGCGTTTGCCGGGAATACATGCCTGGGTAAGTACTATCCATCAGAAAATGGCAAAATCACGTAGATTTCTGAACGAGTCATCACATAAAAGAGTGCTTAAGCTGCGTTTGGCGCTCTTTGCGTGGCGGTACGATGCAGGAGTCCAATGTCCACGTGATCCCTACTGTTGGTGATATAGGGAAGCTGGTGTTTGCTGGGAGCATCTGGGTAAGTATTTACCATCAGTCGACGGTTATATACCGTAGATCTAGAGAGATGGGGAAGGGTGGCCTTTGCACAGCAGTGGGACAGTATAGTTTAATAAAAGTACAAACTCATGGATAAAGAAAAACCGCTTTTAAAATGACCATTATAGTTCATAAAGAGTTCGTTCCGGTCACAGCCACCAAGCATTTAAAATGAGAAAGATTCATTTTAGAAAACCGTGACACGGACAAAGTCGCATAACGAATATCTCGTTCAACAGACTTATCCAAGACGTGGCGAACGAAACAGCTGACATCTGCGATCCATCTATATCCCGGAAGGCGGTCTCTGCGACCTGGGGCCAGAGTCTGCATCTCGGCAGCTTCGTGAAGATGCCTGAGGTGCTACATCCACGGGCGGTGACGTGGTACCACTACTCTAGGGAGAAGGGACGCCATCCGATTACATTCAAGTGAGTATATGTTATGAGGCAGCGCAACAGTCAATAGTCTTTTGTTTTAGTTGCGCAGTGTACCTACACAGCTTTCAAACTCACAGAAATCACAGAACTAGGTATATCTCGATATGGTTCGGTGCTCAGCATCACGGCAATACACAACTCTTTACTGCACATCAAGAATAAAATACATCTATAGAACATAAAAGTAGGTGCAGGTTGCTGAAATATAAGATCCATTAATAAAAACCTATTAATCGTTTACATATTCGTCATTTCATTTAACGTAGCTTAACAGTTTATGCCGTAAGTACATACATACTTACTACGCCCGTTTAATAACTCACTTATTTGTGACTTGATGTAATTGAATTTACTAAAGCACGATTAACAAAATAAAGCTCTAAGCTTCCATCTTACTGTCAGACTCAGACAGCCCTAATTAAAAAATTCTTACTAGACTTCAGACTTATTAATCGAAAACAATTAACTTGAAAACATTCAACAAATAAATCCCAGACAGAAAAATTTAGATTTTATGAATAATAATTAACAAAACTCATCATTATCAAAATAAAGCTCTTAGCTTCCATCTTACTGTCAGAACCAGACCTAATACCGAAATTCTCACTATTTCACGACTTCAGACTTAATTCGAACATAATTAACTGGAAAACAAACAACAAATAAATCCCAGACCGAAAAACTCAAAACAAACTGAATTTAACTGCTAATTTATTTCAATTTCAGGAGATAATTGCTCCCAACAGCTTTGAAGTTTAGAAAACAGTCGAATAGACACGCATGCAACAACATTAATTAAAGGGTTCCAAATCTTCTGGCATCGCACTTCCGACTGACGGCCACAGCTTAAACAAACTCTAGCTAGTATCCTCCTTATTGGCAAACCTGCTTTCTGCGTGATACTACAGTGTGATACTGATCAAAGAAGCTTAGTCTCTATCTATATCTATAAAAATTGACCCCTATTTATCCTGGTCCGGCTATAACTTGAGAACAGCTTTACAGATTTTATTCATCTTTTATTAAATGTATTCTAATAATTCGTAGAGAGTTCTTAGATTTAAACAAAATCTGAAAATTGCGCAGAAACTTAGAAAAATTAAGAAACTTACCGACTACCTCTATTATAAACTTTTTTAATGTAACCATAGCCCCAGCGTTATATACTCTTTGCTAAGCACGTTTGAAATAAATTTGAAGTGTGAATTGAATGACAGGACAACGTCCATCGGGTCAGCTAGTAATATATAAAAATGAACCCTAATTTCTCCTGGTTCGGTTATAACTTGAGAAAGGCTTTACCGATTTCATTCATTTTTTTTTTATATTTTCTAATACTTCAAAGAACTCTTAGGTTCTTACGTTTAAATCTAAAAAAAATTAAGAAAACTTAACGATTGCCTTTATAATATATTTTTTTAATGTAACCTTAGCTTTTTATACTTGAAATAACTCTCAGTTGAAGTTTGAATTGAATGACAGAACAACACGTCTGTCAGGACAGCTAGTTATCCAATAAATTATAAATTTCTAATCTAAGAATGTTTCTACATTTCAGAATCTAGTAGTTACAATTAAATTATATGACTTAACTGCAGACTGTTGCAAACAATCTAGAGGACGCTCAGCTAACTGATCCATATCAATACCGATTGGAGACATTGACTGCATTTCCCAGTTGTACGGCAATGCTGATTGCTTCCAGCGGATTTAAATCTTTTGTAGAGAGATTTGAAACGAAATTTAAAGATTAAGTTTACTATGCTGTGATCGTTATATTTGGTAGTTTACTAGTTTACCACACAAGCTCGATAAGGGATTACAAGTAGCCATTAGGTTTATTGGAAGTTCTAGCTATGTTGATGTATGACAACCACTGCCACACCAGTTGCCTATAGTTACAAAATTTCACCAGCTCTTTTTGGTAGAGCTACTTTCCTGCTTCGGTACAATTAAAATGCAAGGGGAAACTTTAGAATTAACGCTTCGTTTTATCGCACTGCTAATGCTTTTAAAATGTGATATTTCTTTGTTCCTGACACAGCCGATTTAGATGTTTAAAGCAAAACACAACTTAAACGACGTAGAGTACCTATGCATTAAGTGAGTGAAATCTAGTATCGTATTAGCAGAAATGCCAAACTTAAGATTAAAATATCTGCTGATGAAATGACTTCTAAAAGTCCTAAAATATCCAAGACTTAATAATCCAGAAACATAAACATAGGTTAAAATTTAGCTAGCATCAAATATATTAAAGATTTATTTATCGTGTAATTATCACTTACCTGTTGTTATATTTTCCCCTAAGTTCACACTTATATTATAAACTAGCGACCCACCCCGGCTTCATACGGGTGCAATGCTGATACTAAATTATATTAAAATTTCTCTTGAATATAGAGTGATTCAAGAGAAATTTTAATATAATTTATATTTTAAAAAAAACCGCTCAAAATCCGTTGCGTAGTTTTATAGATCTAAGCATAGGTACATAGGGACAGACAGACAGCGAGAAATGACTTTGTTTTATACTATGTAGCGATGTGAAAGTATGGATAGATGGTCTTTACCTACATCTTCACGCCAAAACGACTAAAGTAATTGCGCTGCAATTTCGCATACACTTATTTATCAACCCGGATTAAAGTAAAAGCTTCTTTTTATCTCGTTAAAACGCGTGCGAAGCTTCGGGCATAAAATAGTGCGTAATAATGTCGAAATTTGATCATTAGACCTTTATTTGCAAAATTACTACGTATTATTTTATCCACCCCTCAGATAATGAATATAAATAGGTACTGAAAAATAATCAGCACAACCAATACTTATTAAAAGCTGAAATAATATATAAACAAACCAATGCGTTATAGCGTACTGTAATAGTCTTGATTGTTGTTTTTATTTTCAGTAAACCAGAAAAATACATAGAGACGTCGGAGCATGGCTTGCTGATTATTTCCGTGAACGAAGCTGATGCTGGGCGATACGACTGCTGGCTCGGTGGATCTCTACTCTGTTCCTACAATATCACCGTAGATACGCATAGGTCAGTTGAAAACATCGTAAAATAAGCATTATTTAGATAACAAAACGGTGAATATTAAATTAATTCCTTATTGCAGATGCTCACCACCAGAGAGAAGCAATGAATATCAGAAGATTTATTCGAATTGGTGCCATGAATTTGAGAAATACAAAAGTGCGATGAAGACATGGGAGCGAAAGCAAGAGGTACCTATTGTTCTTTTGTTTACCTATTCGTATTTTTTATCATAGATGATACAAGATTTTGATGATTCTAATTATGACCGTTTTTGTTTCAGCAATGCGCACGCCTAAATGAATCAAATCAGAACATACATCCAAACGAAATCGTGTAGTAGCTCCTACAAATCGCCTATCTCATGTTTCAATCCGTTAATTATTACGGTGGAGCTATTCCAATTCCATACGTATCAGAAGGTCTTCAGTACTTGAACATACTTTGAGATTATCAAACTAATAGCGACTCCATAGATGCACAGTCTAATGAACTTTACCGATTGTGTCTCCCTCTAGTTAGATATCTATAGAAGAAATAGTGATAATAGTGCGACAAAGACGTTTACATGAGAAGGTGATTGAACTTCGAATTTTTGAAAGACTCTTTTAGTGATAGTGAAATGATAAGTGCATTGCTTGTGGAGAGAAAATGTGAATAAGAAATATGAAAATTTCATATTATAAGGACGTTTTGTTGGTTAAGGATAGAAAAAATTGTTAGTGATGGAATGGAATTTTATATTTGTATTTCTGAAAATGTATTTACTCCAGTAAACTTGCCATAATTATTTGAAAGGATTCGCGTTTTTTTTTTTTGAATTTTTTTGACTCTCTTTGTAGGAGATCGAAACGTGTTAGTCGTAGTATAAACGATTCAAACACAAGGATAGGTATTACTGTACACCGCGTAGTAATTTGAAATCTCCGAGGGTTGTGGGAGGGTTCACCTCATTATTTTTCCCCTATTTGTGTAAATAGTTATCTAATTTCGTTTTTAATTATAAGTGTATGTATAGTATGCACGTCCTTTAACGTAATGAATATATTTTAAGCCTGTGATATATATAAAAACTCATTTAGGAAAATGTTTTTAAGTATTTGGACGTATGATTACAAAATTGTGATGAGAATTATTCACTGTCCAATTGATTCACTCCATAGATTGTAATATTTATATACTAAACTTATGTAGCTTCCTACGTAGTCCCCATACTTAATTGTACACATTTAGTAGTCCATCAAGTTTTTTCAATAAAGCCAAAGTTTACAAATCCATATATATAGATAGAGGTGTAAAAGAGAGGCATATCTGTTATTTGATTCAGTATTCAATTTAGGGGTATAATTGCCAGTAAAATAAAAGGTATTTCGCTTTGATATATAAAATAGTTCAAAAACACTAGGTTCACACACACACGTATCATCTCGTACCTTTTCAATTTTCATATCATGGTTGTACTTAAGCTTGTACATAATTTTAAAATAAATAGAAACAACACAATTCGATTATTTACAAATTCAATACTAATGTAGACAATGGTACTTAATAAACATTTTTAATATTAGTAAGTCATATTCTATTTTTCTAGAAATTTATTAAATATGCAATTGGGATAGTTGCCACGTTACTAAGTTGTGCCCATTTTTATTTAACATTAAAAATAAAAATACACGTATGACACACTATGAACCTAGAAATAGTGTCAGAATATTTAATTAAGAAAGTCTAACGTTTATTTAGTTGTTTGAAGATTTTAAACAAAAATTACATTCACGAAGTTGCTCATTAGACAATTTAGTAGATATACATATAAAAACAAATTTGTTACTTAACCATGAAATTTGTTAAGCAACAAATTATTGCTAAAATTTTACTATCATTCGTCGAACCTTCTCTGCCAGCTTTGAAAGTAGTGATGTAGTCTATAGGTGCTTTCGTAAGCTTTGATTTTGCAAATAAGATATTTTCCATACTCATATCATTGTCAATAAATCGTAATAGATGTATATTCTAAGAAAATATCTGAGCTTCGACGTTTAAAATATAATATCTAGTGTATTTTAGTAATAATCAGGTTATCCCGCCTTCTGGGACGACCTTGCGCAATAATTATAATTACTATTACTATAATTAATGAAATAGCTCTGTAAATTTCACATGTTACTATAATAAGTAAAATTTCGAATGTAGTGTTAAGATTTTATATAATAAATTTATGAAATGTATCTTCGACTTCTTACATGACTTTTTATTTAAATTCTTACACTATTTAAACTGTTTTGACAGAAGAAGAGCCTATAACGACATATATTAAAAAAAAAATTTCATTGTATTGCACAACGGGCCGTTGTTGTGTGTTGTTTTAGTAATAGAGGCATCAAGCGCGAATGAAAATGTTTAAAATAGTGTCGATTCATCAAGTCGCATACCGGGTTGACATTTTCGTCATAACACGCTCGGGGGCTGGCGCCCTCGGCAAAACTACCATTTATTCTACGTCTAAGGGACTGTTAGGGACCATAAAAAGTAAGGGCGCGTAATTACATAGTGCCACTAAACTAATTTCACGATACATTGCCGACGAAATCTGTGCTTGGCACCGCCCCGCCCAAAGAAATGTGATTTTTCTTTCATAACCAAACTCATGATTACTATTGTTATGTGTTATTTCGTATGAATTGCTAATGTGGCTACGTGTTTACGACAAAATTGCTCGCAATATTAATGAAAAGCTGATGACGGCTCTTAAATTGTTATGACCTTCCGTTTTTCAAGGTTTTGAGTTGCGTGTCGAGTGAGCTCGGTAACTTTTATAATTATAGTTCAAATGTTACGGCAGTCATTTGCGATTCTGATGCTGCTATTATAAAATACGGATCGCCTAGTATCTAACTGGTTATTTGTTATTAAGTAGGGTCAAAGCCCTTATGATAGTGCTTTTCTGAGCGATAAGAGACAGTAGATAAGAAACAAAATCGCATCGTCAAAACACATTGACTAGATTTCGATTTTCAACTGTTTTAAATACCTGCCACCTAACCCAACACGTGCATATTGCGAATACTATTGAAAAGTATCCGCTAACGCTTTTGCTGCCCAAAACAGTTTCAAGACACTGTGTTTAGTCTCACCCGGACATAATGCGACCAACAGCACTACATCCAGAAAGATAATGCTACAAGGTACTTGAGTATTAAACAGACTCGGGGTTGCCCGCACATGCATTGTAAGTGAGAACCACGCTTGACAAGTTACAGGGTCGTTTGTCCCGGGAAGCGGTCCAAAGATTAGACTTGCAGAATGCAATAAACAGAGATTCTGAGTTATCTATATTATTTGTAATTATTTATTCAACCGCGCTGGTATTCATGGTACATTCGATGATTTCGTTAAAGTTAGGTATATGTGATCCTACTTCTTACCATATCCTACTATATACATATATACTATATATATAAATGTGAAAGTTTGTATGGATGGATGTATGGATATTTGTTACTCTTGCACGCAAAAACTATTAAACTGATTACGCTAAAAATTTGGTATGTTTATAGTTTGGGACCTGGAATAACATAATAGGCTATTTTTTATCCCGATAAAACGCGGGCGAAGGCGCGGGCAGCAGCTAGTTTATAATAATACACACAAGCTTTTGAAAAAGGAAACACCATAAGGAATATTACTAAGAAAAAACAGTTAATTCGAAAACGGATGTATCAAATTATCCATTCCAATCCAGGACAAGCAGACAGACAGCGCAATGCCATCCATAACTGGTGGATATACCTCCACTCGCACCGTTAAGGAATGGAACTCGCTGCCTGCTAATGTTAAGTGTCTGTAGAATTGGGAATTTGTAGAGACAAGAATCTGTAAAGAAAATCCGTAGAATTGGGAACAAACCGTTATACCGTTCCGACCAGTTACAACCTGGCTTCTAGACCTTCGTGATACACTGTCATCGTCACTTTCCATCAGATTAGATTATGGTCAAACTAAGGCATATCGACTATAAACCTACGGGTTTAATTAAGCTCAAACATACCTAACCAGGGTACGCCCTGGTGTCCTGTGTTTGAGCTTAATCATAATTTACATACAGTAAAGTAATGTTCATCAGAATCAAATTGTTAAGATAATGTATGTGTGTATAAACACAAATCACTAACTTCTGGCTGAGCCTGAGCATATAAAAAGCAGGGTGTGTAGTACTTTCGTCACGAGGGTCAACATAATACAAGCGCTGAGTAGGTAATCCCACTTACCTACTCAGCAACATGCTGAGTTGACACCTTTTTGGCTCGACAATCGGTGGTTTACCAATCAGCTAGTGGAAGTACCAATGCTAGTAAGAAGTATGAAAAGAGATAGTTCTTATTAGTTTACCTTAAACATAGCCTTAGTTGTATTTTAGATTTAATTTGTATACTTTTCTTTTTGTTTATTTTTCTAAAATATTAATTGTAAATTCCTAGCTTGGCGTTTCTTATTTAAGTATGTCTTGTGTCGTGCCAAATAAACTTTATTCATTTTCATTTAATTTTTCATAAAAAACATAAATGTGAATACAATTTGCATTGAGCAAAAAAAAATAGGAGATTCGAAATGGAACTAGGAAGATTCGAAATAGATGGAGATTCGAAATAGGAGATTCAAAATGGAACTTACTGTCTTCAACCGATTTACTATTGCAGTCTTAGCACCAAAATAGTAGGTCTGCATCAGAGAAACCGCTCCACATTAAATAAATTCACACGTACAGGCACATATATCAGGCTATTCTGAATAAGGACTGTGACATAAAGAACCTTAATAGGGACTTAGCTTGGGGCTAGATGATGCTGTGTGCATTGTCCAACATTATTATTTATTTATTTATTAATAAAAATTGTGTAGGACTCTCTCCAGCCAAGAGGAATGAAAATATGCGAAAGACTGGTAGGTGAATGTTGGATGCGGCCAGCTGACGATATCAGGCTAATAATGATGAGGATTTGATGCAATATATTTTATGGAAAATATATTGCATTCAACATCACGTGGTGTTCGTGACGTTGAATGCAATACTAATGAATGCAAGGGAATGATAGGTATCGATGGACAATTAAATAAAGGTGTTTGACTTTAATAAAAATATTTTGATTTATAACAATAAATTAAAAAAAATGGTGAAATTCATGAAATCTCTTCACTTTATCTAGGATGGTCCAGGATAAAGTTAAGAGATAAAATTCAAACTAAAAGAAGATTTTGTTTTTTGTTGGTTCTCGAATTTTTGAAAACCAACAACAAATCATTAAAAATTCTAACAAAGACCAGATCAGCACCCTATTTCCCAACATAGGGGAGAAAAGCATCAAACTCATGATCAGCAGCGCATGTAATGTCTCATTTCATGCCACCACCGCCGGACTTCGTCTCCATTTAATAATTACTCATGGTGGAAAACTTGGTAAGAGGCTAATGGTTTTGTTTGGGGACGAATTTTGACATGGCAAAAATTTTATATTAAACTGAACAAATTAATCGTATAGTCGCTTTATTTTATTTTAGCCAAACGTTCTTACGTTTATATTATTTTCAGAAGAAAAATTTATCGTATGGTTTTCGTTTTGCTTATGGTGTGAATTTTAGTGTTAATCAGGTAGGTATCATATTTATCGAATTTTAAAACAACCATCTTTATTTACCAAGGAAATTAATGTATAGTTAATAGATATTTCGTAATTTGAAGTTCAATGTAGGTAATACTTGGGATTTCGAAAACACCATTTACTGTTTTAACTGCCTGCAAAGTCAGTAAGATTTTTTTTTTATGTGGTGACATTTTCATTTTCGACCGTATAACTCACAAAAACATTATGCTCCATGAGCGTTCGTTACAGAAAATAAATCAGAAGTTTCAATTCCCACATTTGCTGAAGATTGCTAAAAGCATAGCTCCTACTAGGTCGGACATAATCCTTTATTAGCTCGACACGGGCCGCGGCGTGCCACTCTCGTAAGCGCATTTAGAATAAGGCCGTGATTTAAACTGAGCTGAGAGATTTTTTTACACTTATACGTATATGAAGTAAAATTTGTGAACCATCATCATAGAATTTAGTAACGTTCGAAATTATTTGAATTTGTCAGTGACGAGTACAATTTTAGCAAACACTACTAAGTTGCTAAGAACTACTACTATTTTGCTAAGAACGTAGCGTTTTTCGTAGCACTTCGTACCTAGGGTCTACGAGAGAAGAGCTTGTTCGAGATGTGAAGAAAACGTATCTTTTCTTCACTTCTCGATTATTTTATATTTTGATTAAAATGAATTTTGGCGTAAAGTCAACTTACGGTTTGTGTTAATTATCTCAGCTAAGCAGCATTAACACATTGAGTGCCAGCAACCGTTATTCGGTAGCGCGTTTAGCAGCGACGCTTGCAGTATAGCTAAAGATTCGCAGTGAACGCACTAAAACCTTTCTTGACCTTCGCACTAAAATTGTAAGACAAATACGGTTTCTTCTATTCAACATGAGCGTTTATCTTCGTTTATGGCTTATCGATCATATTTAGTTTTAATTCAATCCATGAAATGAAACTAGTTTGTTCCTGGCACTATACTGCTTCTCTCTCCGCTCCGCTCGTGCTAAACATATCCTTATGTGAATTACTCTGTATTAACAATTAGTCACGCCTACGTCTGCCAACAAAGTTTGCACAAATTTACATAACAATATAGCCCTTCTACGCGGATTCGTTGGTTATGGCGATTTTTAAATTAATTGGATCGGGAACCGTAGCTAATTCCATTCCGATCCGCTTCCCCTAGCTGCGGTCAGCGGGAAGATAATGTGGAATTGTTTTTTTTTTTGTATCGTAGGCCAAGGTAATTGTCATTTTTCTGAAACGATATCTTTCCAACTTTCAACCCAGCTGTTTTATAGACTTATAGAGGAACACTATCGAGCATTTTCAAAGTATTAGATAAATACTAACAAATTTTATAACCTTTAGTTTTTTTTATTTGCCTTACTGGTAAAAACATAAACTTTTTACATATGTGAATATATAAAAATAAGCTCCAGGACTATTGATTCAATTCTAAAAATGTTAATCTAATGTATTTGAAGCTGGGGGGCAGAATCGAGCTGCTTGTCTACAGAAAAAAAAATATAGTAAGTACCCTATTTTTTGTAGTACTCGACTTCTTTTTATAGCTGAAGGAAGAGAATATATTTTACCAGTAGAATATGTAAAGTACTGTTTGTATTCTGTGTGAATTGTCTGACATTATTTATTTATTTATAGAAAATAAAGAAATAAATAAAAATATACTTTACCAGTAGAATTATAGTCTAAGATGTTAATTATGTTAACTGGTCGGCTAAGATGACTCGTGAATTGTATACAATACAAAAGTGAGCTCGCGCGGGACGTACGCGAATTAAGTTAACTTTTGTTTAGAGCTAATGGAATTAAACTAAATAAATAAGTACTATTGAGGCGCATCGAGTAAGAACAAGGCCGTTTAAATTGTCCCATTGTGTACCGACACGTCCGAAGAATAGAGTCATTTACTTCCTAACAACATTAATGTCTGAGTTACGTCACAGCACATATCAAAATAGCGGGAGTACTTTTACTAAAGAAGTTAACTTAAAGTTGGGAATTAACTAAAGACAGGATCAGCAGAAATTCTACTTAATACACATTTTTATTCCCTTCCGTCCGAAAAGTTTTGTTTATGACTTCGTCATCTCAGTATTAAACATCTAAATTAAAATTCTCGCACCTATTCTCACGTATTCGTATCGATTGTTTGGTCATGTTCTGTTTTGAATTGGCACCAATGGGGAGTCATTGCCAAGGTCTCGCGTGAGAAATGCTCAGTCGCAACGTCTCACAAAAAGTATTCCCAACGTCTCTCAAAGATGCACCCAGTAGCAACGTATCATGAAAAGTATTCCCAACGTCTCGCGAAAGTCAGAGCGTCGTGATTTACAATCTACATCATCTAGTATTAGTCTGTCTTTCTCATTATTGACTTCCTTCAGCCTCGGTCAATACTATTGACCAATCAGAAGGTTCTCAGGATTCATTTCGTGTGTGTTTATAAAACTAATCAAGCCTTGTGATGTGACAGAAGTTTGAACTATTCATTGTACTGATCAAATCATTTGATCACTACAATTCACAGTTCAAACTTCGCTTCGCAACAACGCTGTTCCCCTAGATGGAAACATTCGCCAGAGACCAGTCCATGAGATTCCACTGCGCCAATTTGTGTCTATCCCCTTTCTTGTACCCACGGTTAAAACTAAATACATTCTTGATCAGGGCATGCAGAATTTTTAATGTTCCTTCCAGGAAAGTAAACTTAGAAATTTTTTATGACTCCCCCGCTTAATTAAAAAGATTTGTGAGTGGTATTTTTTGGTACCTCTTCTTCCTTTCCTTAGTTACACAAAAGTATTACACACCTCCAAAATGCCGAGTACGGTTTTACGGAAAAGCACTGTAAATCAATTTTAATGGACCTAGCTGCTTATTCCTCGACTGTTTTTGACCCTTATGCCATCAGTTTTTGTTTGTTAATCTACAGAAAAGGGCGTAACTCATTTTGTCAACTCGTAATTTAATTTTACTTGAACCCCAAGTCCTGCGGGCGAGCCGTGGACATGGGTTGTAGCAATTTGTTTGCTTAATTGATCGCCTGTTTTGGCTTTTATACAGATTTAAAGAATTAATATTAATTCTCTTGAAGCTACAAGGTTCATTATTCAATCATTGTTTGTATAGTTCAATTCGTTTTCTCAAGGAATGGCCTTTATTTCGTAACAAAAAAACTCAAAGTAGCTTGAAATTTTTGTCATATAAAAGAGTAGTTCCTGTTAACTGGTCGGCCAAGATGACTCGTGAATAATAATGTCACATCGTTTTTCTCACGTTTCTCTGATCTCGAATAAGGATGACGACCCTGTTAAAATACGCTTAAAATGCAATTTTATTTCAGCACCCATATTTATGGCCCCCAAAAATGTAAAATGTTACCATTTTATTGCAGGGCTTTATAAAAATACGAGGAACAAACAATGGGCCTGTAAAGGGGATGTCAAGACATATTTGCTTTAAGAAGGGATACATCGGTCGCTTTTAACACAGGTAAATATTTTGCGTGGCGTCCTTTTGAAACTTTTATTCTTTGTTGTTATTTCGTGATCTTCAGATTCAAGTTGGGTAATGCATAGAATAAGAAATAGCATTAACACAAAGCAGCCGAACTATAAAAAAAAACATACAGACAAATTGAACCTCCTTTGCTTGAAGTCGGTTAAAACATACTGAAACACAAAGCAGCCGATCTATAAAAAAAACACATACAGACAAATTGAACCTCCTTTGCTTGAAATCGGTTAAAACATACTGAAAAAAGCCAGCTAAAAAGAAATGACAGCTCGTCGGACAAAATCTATTAAAAAGTGGTAGTTGTACTGTTGTTAAAGAGCCTCTTATTGATTATATCAATGCAATCATTTATAGTGTCTATTCATAATCATAATCATAATCATAATAATAATCTTTTATTTGCGAACATGAGTCATAGAGGTGTAGAGTAGTACGAAGCACAACATGTTCTACCTTAAGCTAGGGCATGCAAATATAGGTCAGTGTTTGTCTAATTAATTACAAATCAAATATATTATTAAAAGAATTACAGAAAAGTGAATAAAATAAACTTGGTACCTATTAACAATCAATAAATTTTTATATCCTTATCCAATAAAAAATCATTTATATTATAACAACATTTTGATATCAGTAAACTCTTCAGCTTATTTTTAAGACTGTTCGGCAATTTATTGAAAATTTTGGGCGCGTTTATGGAATACCATAAAAACTTTTACTAAGTAGAGCTGTTTTTGCGCTGGTTGAACACACACAGGCAATGTTGGTCGCGTCTACTGCGTGAGTGGCTTAGCTTTTTAAGTAGATTAATATTGTTTTTAATAATAACAGCTATCTCAAAAATGTAGAGTGCTGGAACGGTAAGTACATTGGCCTATGTTTTATCTTTTTAACCTAAACCGAAAAGACATTTCCGTTGACAACTTCGATCCCAAAAACATTATGATTTAAAAAACATACAAAAGACGTGATTATTTTCGCAGTCAGCCATCATCGGAAGAAAATAACAGTGAGTATAATGTCACAGAAAGGACCCTTGAAATGAATTGGAGATTCAAATGAGCGATAAATTTGATTGCTCTTGACAAAGAGATTTCATTTTGATAAATCAACGCTCATTGTTGTATGGATTTATTATATTTGCTTTTGAGACGCGACGGTCTTTTCAACGAATTTAATATTCGACTAATCAAGTGGCAGAGCGGTGGAGTGAATTTTGAGGATTGATTAAATATAGTTCACTGATATTGGTACCTTGGAAATAGGAAGTCCTGTAGCTGCTGAAAAGACAGTTTATAGGATTCCGTACCCGAATTGTGAAAACGACTAAGTCTCTTCTGTCTGTCTATCCGTCTATGCGTCTGCCAGCGAGCAGACACAGAGTATTTATATTGCTACTATAACAGCAAATAAAATAAAAAATAAAACAATTTTAATATCAAGGGGGGCAAAGTCCGTACCATGTTGGGTACCGATCACCGAAGTTAAGCAACGTTAGGTGCGGTCAGTACTGACATGGATGACAGCGTCATGTAGTCCGTTTGATTTTTTATCGCTACAGCAAAAAAAAAATCTCTTTATGGGTTTCCTCTTCTTCCTCGAACGGTGGTACGGAACCCTTCGTGTGCAATCAACTCGCACTTGGCTGGTTTATTCATAATTAATAAGTGTCCATCTGAAATGTTTATCTTGCTAAATGGCAGGATTTGGTTAGTCTGCATTATGTCTAACAAAATATTGTGTAATTAACACAATAAAAAAGTTTTAAGGAGGTTTTTATTATAATAACGTTCTCTTTGAGACACAAAATTGTGTTTTCTAAGAAACCCCTTGAATAATTAATATTTTCATAGCAAGTACTAGCAGTTTATTTTCAGAGTGTCAACGAAACTTTACGGCTTTAATCCCAGCCTTGACAAAAAGAGACCCCCTCTTTCATAACGGCAGGGGGCCGAGATTGGCCTGTTGAAAAATGTAAAATATTAAGATGCAAAATTTTATAATAAGAGTAGCAGAGATTACACCTTGCTCTCATCTATTTTATAAACGAGAAGGCAAGTGGGACATTTTTATTACCCCCAAGCTTTAGATTAGTTTTGTTCTCCAAATTTGATGCATATAAAATGAGCACAATTATTCACTACCCCGCTACTCCGTTATTGTGTCTATGAATTTAAAATGCCATATGAATTGTCGCACCCTTTCTTATATTATGAATCTTGATTTTGTGCTAGTAATAAATGCATAGAAACTGACTTGAAAAATTTTTGAAAATCAATCAGGTAAACTTTATTGACAAAGAAAATAACAATCAAATAATATAAAGAAATTAAACTAGTATTTACAATTGAAACAATTGAGCTAACTGCAGACTGTTGCAAACAATCTACAGATAGCTCAACTGGTCCATATCAATACCAGTCGGAAGCGTCCCCAAGACGCTGGCTGCATTGCCCCGCTGTATGGCAATGCTAATGCGCTGCGCCAGATACTCACCAGCTCTCGGGTCACGCGTCGCTTCGACCAGGCGCTCAGATAATTTTTTGAAAACCCGGAGAGCCTCGGTACCCCACGGACCTAGGGTCTCGACTCCAAGGGGAGCAAATGCGTAGGCTCTGTCGAGACCTGCATATTTGCGCCTCTTGAGATCCTCGGCCAAATCTGCCGCCGAACCAGCCCTCACGGATGTCCTTGAAAGATGGGAAGGCGCATTATCAGGTAAATATTATAAAAGTATTATAAAGAGGCTTTTGGTACCTGAGTGTGTTTTTATGGTCGTCGGTGGTCATTCTTTTAAACTTTTCTAAAACTAGGGCTGGACACAACAAAACTTTTTTTTTATGTCAGCTTATTGCCTTATATTGCGAAGCCAGACACAGCCAGATATAGTCACAAAAGTATTAAATACCTAATAATTAAGAAATCCTACTTTGATAAAAGCATTCAAGTTTATTATTTCTGTTTACAAAACTCGATATACAAAACACGCCATTCTGTATCGAAACGGTAACAAAAGAGAGAATTTGAACATGTGCAAAAAATATCTGGCATATACGTTTGGGAATTTCGCGTGACAGAAAATTTAATACGAGGGGAGTCTAATATTAAACCTCGGGGACCCATCACTTTTAATATTTGGCCGTAGTCCTAGAGGGCTCCTAAATTATTTACCAAATGGAAAGGTAATGGTCGAGGAAGAGTGTGAATGAGTATGCAAATTTTATAAGCTTCATATTGACCATAAACATAAGAGCCACTTCAAATCTGTGCATGATACTCTTGCTCATTTCTGCACAAAAGGGACAAAAGCCGGGCGCCTTCACCGCAAAAAGTGAATTCAGCTGTAACATATGCCATAATTGTTGTTTATAGGATCATAAAATAAACCACAAATTCTCATTGTCCTTACCCTTTCCTGTGTAAATGTACCTTGATAAATAATATCTGAATGTGCTTTATTGAAACTAATATCCTTTTTCTGAATGTGAATATTTATTATCATAAAATCTGAAACCGAAACGGAATCTGATTCTGAAATACTGAAGTGAAATATATCTTTCCTTTCTCAATTTCGTTTGTACGAAAATACATTAACCTCTCGACAAAAAACTGGCCACAATCCGAATGACCCAAACACCGATTGAATTTGTGCGAGTAGGTAATATGAGTCAGAATTGAATTGTATAACAATCGGACCTGGACTAGGGTACGATTTATCGGAAAAAGTCAGCCAACTCTGCGTAGAACTTATTCAATGGTTCTGTAGGCATTATGGAAGATTAGCTTTGCTTTATTTCTGACTCGTGTTAGAAGCATTGGTCAAAGTAGGTAGTGTGCTTGATAAATGTGTAGATATCGTTTCAAATTATTTGAGCTCCGTATATTATGAACTTATATTACAATTTCGCTCCGGTTCAGCTGATATGATATACAAAATTTCATTAAATATAATTTACTAGCTTCTGACCGCGTCTTCACACGCACTTTCCGGAATAAAATCTAGCCTATGACCATTACCATCTACCTTCCTGCCAAATTTCATGAGATGAGCCGTTTAGGCAAACTCTTAAAAACGAAATAGTGAATCAAAATGATCACATTATTTTACTTGTGAAATTTGAATTTAGTGCCTTGTCCAAGAATCCTGTTAGGTCTAAAGAAAATAAAGCACTTTTATATTCGATATTTGAGGCGTGAAAAGGTAACAGACAGAGTTACTTTCTCACATAACATTTTTGTATGTATGGATAGTATGGATGTAACACAACAAAATTATGAGATCGAAGAATTCAACTTATAATAAGCCATCAAAGCCTACCTGAGCCAAGTAAAAGTTCGAGATAATTCCAAAAAAATCACTCATGAGCAATGCAATATGAGTTTTAGTCAACGCAACCCGAAAAACCGGGTTGAATCCTTGCACGTGTCCGCGTTTAGGGATGAAGGGGTGAGAGGAGTCACGGCCCATAACGAGTCACGCATCAGGGCAGTCCGCTAATGACAGCCAGTTACGCCGTAACATTACGAGAATTAGGATCTGCAAAGAAGAAGTTGCAATCAAAAACTAGGTTGAAACAATGGGAAAGAAAGTTATGTGGGAGCTCATATTATTTCTTTCGTTTTTAAAATAAGTGTCCTATTATCTAACAATAAAGTATTTGTCAGCCTTTAAAAATCTTAAAAACAGAATAGTGACAAATATAATTGAACTCCACTTCACCAACGAATAATTTCCTGAAAAGCAGGATATATCAACAAATTTCCTGAAAATAGGGCAAAACCCTGTAAAATGGTAATATTCTGGCAAAAAAGTCATAATAAACACCCACAATCATTGGCTATTTGCAGCAAGACAATAATTAAAATGTAATCCTGTTACCGCCAGTGTAGGTACTGTTGCAGAGGTTAATCAGCCCGGGTTGGGGTGGAAATTTTTATTTATATAACTGGTGGACCAGATTTAGTAGAAAGGTGCCCACCAACCGAGACCGGGAAACGGTTTTCTCAGATTTGAAGGTGTTATAAAGTAAATTGCCCGGAACAGGTGGTTAGGTGGGAAAGTTACGATCTATTTGATAATTTGAAAGGGATTTTTGTAATTTTCTTTGGAAACTATCACCTTTTCATTTTAGTTAATTTCAGTTCTGTTCAGAACCAATTTTTTTTCTCGTTATTTTAGATTTAAAATGGAGGTGTAGAATAGCTAATTATTGAGGATATTTAAGTAATAATTTATTTACTCTATTGAAGTGACAGTCCGATTGCAGCCAATGGGCCATGCTAGACAGACATATCGTGGTCAGCTAATGTTCATGATTTACATAATTACAACAAATACCCATACTATCAAGCCCTGCATGGATAGATTCCTATTAATAAGGTTTCATCATCAGCCCATACAGACACAGGCCTCCCCCGTACGACGCCACAAATAGCGGTCCTGAGCCGCCTCCATCCATCGACTCCCTGCGATCGCTACGATGTCGTCGGTCCATCGAGTGGATGGCATGTAGGGGGAGGATTTCGTTGGATTTGCCATAATCACCACGCTTGGCAGACGGATTGGTGATCGCAGTGTTGGTGTTGAAAAATACTCAGAAGGAAGCTGCTGCCCTTCCTCTGGTAGGCTCTTACGACATCCACGGGTTGAGTTGGAGGGGTCTATATTCGTACGCCGCGGCCCCACGGCCAATATAGTTTATAGTTATAATAAGGTTTAAACGTGACAAATTCTACAGTGAACAATGTTCAAAAATTTCATGCCTAGCTATCAAATATGAACCAAAAACTTTACAGGATTCGTCCTGTCCAAAACTCTATCGTCTCATATACGTCATGCAGCCAAGTAATCCTTATTTAGAATGTTAGCAACATATTTCTATAATTTCGAAAAAGATGGATGGAATCCGGCGAATTTCAATTTAACTGTCACAATTTTTACGCCATAAAACAACAGAATTGCACCTAATTCTGGCAACCCTTTCATGCATTCGATCAAAAAGCAGCAGCAAGACAAGTAATTTGTTCTGCTACATCCATCAAATAAGAGGGGTACAGACAACCCCTTAAATGAAACCATTCGGTGGATGTTTATAAGAGCTTCACGGTGTTGCACTTGGAGAAACTGGTTTCGAGTTTTATTGAGAAAGTTGTGTTCTGAAACAAAGAGAATCTCATTATTTTTTGGGTTTGCCAACTATGATTAAAGTTCTTAGGACCGCATTCTATACGAAGTTAAAATAGTTATTCTATGCATCAATAGATAATGCCGTGTTTTCTTTGTAGTCTGTTTTGATTTCTGTTATTTCTAGTTATTCAAGTCCTATTTGTAATAACTAAAAACTTAAGTGCATAAATACTAGAATTTAAAATGCGCCACATCTCGCACTGTAAGTGGACTGAACTATGAATCATAATTTGGGTCGAAATAACAATACACCGAATCCTTCTCATTAGTTGTTCGTAATTAGCTAAAATGCCATTAGATTTATTTTTAAATTGTTTTTATTAAAAATATTGCGTTTTTTGTTTCAATTGAAAGAGTTTCCTTTTAACGCAATCTGACTTGATCCAAAGTGACGGTCAGTGGCTGACGATGTATGACGAAAGTCTCGAAGACACCTATTGTCCATTGCCATTTATGCGTTGTTTTGCCTATGGAATTCGTCGTAAGCTAAAGACACTGGTCACAGTCGCCATGTCGGTTTACAACGTCAGGCACACTGCGGTCGCGGCAGACAGGATTGCGGTCCCTGAGCGATGCAGGGCCGCCTGCGTTCCACGCAGCTTGAATCAATGCCATTACGCTAACCCGCAGCATTTCTCCACATCGGTTTATAGGGTTTAAGTTAATTCGCCAAAGGTATTTCGGTACATACTCTAGAATCGCTGGTTTATTGATTGGTCACTTCATATTCCGTGAATCTTAATGATTTTCTTTTGTTTTCTAACGTTATTCTTCCAATACACAAAAAAATTGAGTGAAGAAAATCAATTAACACTTTATGTCGTTGATAATTGTTGATTTTGAATAAAATTTTATAATAATTTTGTGAATGAGTTTGAGCTTTGAGTTTTTATTGTAAACCTAAAATAAGATAAGAATTACTCGTTGGCTATTTTTGGCGTTGACCGTACAATAATATTTTTCTATTAGCGAATGCTTTTTTTTAGCTTTCTGTGTCTATTTTAAATTATATTGTAATTAGTTAAGCTGATGGCAATCCGAATAAAATAAATAATTATTTTCATTCGTACCAATATGATAATGTTAGCAAAGAATTCATGACTACTCTTCAGCATTTATCATGCTAGCGAGCTATCTATGCTATCATGTTCCCTTGCGTTCATAAAACAAAAGAATGACGACGTCTACTAAAAGCTTCGTACATAATCTGGCGATGGTCAGAGTGCAGTATTCAAAAACATTTCGCTATGTTTGCTAATTCCCACACAGAATACAACAATCGCTGCTAGTGCTATATGTTACGCTCGTGCATTACTCTGGTTGTGGTCCAAAATACCAGCTCATGGTGTACGAGCCGTACAGATTTAGCAAGCTAGGAAGAATGCGGAAAATGTCGATAGCACGGGATCATATTTTACTTATTTTTACATCGTATTATTATACTTCCTCCGCTACACAGTTTATAACTTTTGCGGTACTCAGCCCATAATTGTAACCTATACATTGTTATGTTCCTAATAGAGATTTTTGTTTTTTTTTTGTTTTGTTTTTTTGTACTTAGTTTCAACTCACGTATCGATTAAACACTTACAATAAGTCAACTAGCTTGGTTGTATTATTCTCTCCGGAGATCAACCCTTCTCAGCTCGAAGCTATAGGGGAGCAACCCTCAGCTTTTACTCAGCTCAGCTCTAGCTATCAGCTCATATACTCAGTATGTTTTTACAGCATGTGTGTGGTGTAAAAAACATGACAGTTAATGTTCTTGTAAGTTTAGTACAACTCAACGCATATGCAGTTACGTAAGTCGTATTTTACCCACTTCTGGGCCTCCCGAAGATTATGCCGTGTACTATTAATAGCACGTTACTAATGTTAATAACTAAACTGTCCGTTTTTCTCTTTAAAAGCAAGCATCAATTCATCATTGATCAATGCTTATTTTGGTGCGGTGCTGGATGCATTTGCTATGTCGTTAGATGTAGAGAAAATTGATTGCTGTCTAGGCTTTAACGAAACAACATATAAATAGCATAGAGACCATTAACGCATTTTAAGGAACGAAATTTTCAAACGTAGCAAATGCAGTACAAAGTACAAAACAAGTAGTACAAAGTAAATTCTTGTAGACAATTTGAGAAACAGATATACGTTATGTACCATGCGGAGCGATCCGCACCGGTGCACCGCCCTGCGCCGCCGCCCGCCTCATGCAGCTCCACGTGGACATGTGCGTTTTGCTTGGGCCATGAAAGTATTAATAACTAGTTTGGGAGTCTATAATAAAATAATGGTAGGCAATATTTTGTAATCCTAAGTAAAAGTTATTTGATTTTGTCAAATGGTTTACTTCTTAATTTACTTTTTTATTTATATCTTAAAACTGAAAAAACTGCTTTTTGTCGGTAAATATTAATTTTGGTCTGCCAGCGTTGAGCTATCTGTAGATTGTTTGCAACAGTCTGCAGTCAGCTCAACTGTAAATACTAGTTAAATTTGTTTATATTATTTGAAATTTTCTTTGTCACGAAGATATTGAAAAAATAATTATTATTTATTTGCAGACCTTCAAAAATAATCCTCAGGAGCATAAGTAGATGTAAGGATAAAGCTATTCCTAGATGATAATAATCCTAAAGCAGTTTCCAATATATTTTTTCGCCTCGGCTTCTAAGAGATTAGCTGAATGAATGCTATCATTGTACCAACACGAAATGCGCTGGTATTTTTACTACTGTTTCTACACTTTAATCTGGATTTCTACATTCGTTCTCTTTTTCGTATCTACACCTGCATTCTTAGAGAAGGCACTTAGTACAAAGCCATTACCGGATGAGGTTTTTTAATTATTTTTAACAGTCCGCGCCCGCCTTGCTAGCACCTAATATGATTATACTCTGCTAGTTTTTATTATTTTTGTGCTGTATTTATTAAAACCTTTTATAAATGAAACTTTGAACAAAGTTTGATAAATTTTCCTTCAAATCCAGACCATTCATAAGGTGGCCAAGGCAGGCCCTTAAAAGGAAAATAGTTTAAATACTAATGCGATTTATAAACTCTACTTTTTATATAAAAAAATCTTATTTTTTGCCCAGTTATATAGTAGCTAATAAATTCAAGACACCTGCTGCATAAAATAATAATAAATCCCCAAAATTGTTTTGGTCTATCCATTTTACAACTTGAACATTCCATAAAAACCAAAGTGCCCCAAACATAAGTTACCGATCCTATAAGGAAATGCATCAGCAAAAATTCCTTGCAATAAATCTTTTAGGGAGAGCTATAAGAGCTATAAAATCGATACACGTTCGCAAGCTATTTTTAAAGATGGTGGAATCGAATTGGCGTTCCACTCGAGTTAGTAAACCCGAAACACCACTTAGTTTGGTATAATTTTCAATGAGCAATGACTGCATACAAGGCCGACCTAGGCCAACAAGAGGCCAACGAATTACTGACCAAGCAGCCGCTTCCGCTAGGACAATAACGGTGTGGAGGTAACACCACACGCGATGGTCCACAGTACAAATTGTAGGTTTGTTGGCTGGAAAATTGATGGTTAGGAATTCATACACGTACGTTATAGCAGCGTTGTTGCTAGTTAATCGATCTGTTAGAGTCATTGGCCTGGACGTGATCTTTTGACGAATTAATAAATTTTGCATACATTTTGTTGCTCGTAAATTATAAAGATTTCTAAAACACGCCAAATTATTGATAGATACACTATCAAGAATTTGGCATGTTTTAGAAAACGATAAACTGACTTCAAATTCCTGAATTTACTTCTTGTATGCGCCCGTTGCCATGGAAACTGTTTAGTTAGTTTGTTACCAGTCATTGTGATAATTTGATTGTTTTCAAAAACATAATAATCGACTTCGAATCCCTTACTTTTACACTGTTTTTAAGCTCTGCGCGATAAATACTAATAAAAAAAATATGAGACCACCTCGAGATCATTTTCTATACAATAGTGAAAGAATTTTCAAAATCGGTCCATAATTGGCGGAATGATCGCGTAACACACAGACGAATTGAGAACGTCCTCCTTGAAGTAGGTTTGAAAAGAGTTATGCCTGACGTCTCACATAAGAGCCACCTTTTCCTAACATCTCACGAATAGAATTCACAACGTTTCAAGAGCATCGTGATTCACAATCAATATAAACATATATCACAATGCCGCTCCAGCCATTTCTTGTCCTGCTCCGCTTCGTCACATCCTGAAGGGCGCGCAGAGATCGGTCACGCTTATCTCTCTGTAAACATCGCGTTGTCACATGTCATGGGCTAGGGCGGCCAGGACCGGACATTGCTAGCGTTGATTGAAATGGAAATTATATATTTGTTTATCTGAGTCATGTTTTACTTTCTACATTTAGGTAGGTTCATTTTATGAGCACTTCAATGATTAAAATGAAAATACTCATATATGTATAATAATACTAGTTGACCCGGCAAACGTTGTTTTGCCTTCAACCCTTATCACTTAGGGGTATGGAAAATAGATAGTAGCCGATACTCAGACCTACTGAATACGCATATAAAATTTAGTAAAAATCGGTAAAGCCGTTTCGGAGGAGTACGGTAACTAACATTGTGACATGGAAATTTTATATATAAGATGATACATAACACGACGGTTTACAAAAATATACATACACTACACTTCTATAAACTTATATTTACACTTTGACTTTGACAAAACCTATAATAATACCCAAATAATTTTGTATTAAGACCAAATTATTAAACTTAAAAATAAACTACGTTCTTGAATTATATTTTTCTTCTGAAACCTAAGTAGAGAGTTTTCTAGAAACCCGGTCCACTTCCACTCTCAGTAGGTACCTCGTACCTACCTAATTGCCACGCCCTGCATGGGTAACATTGTGTCTCTTATGCATTACCTAGATACTACGACCTACAAATATAAATAGTGAAAATAGGTTGGTACAAGAAACACATATAAAATGAAGGGGGCCAAAAAGGTCCCTTTCTCAGCATTAGCAGCGCTGCTATAACTGCTATAGCTTCGACTTGCAGTGGCATAATGCTGAAGCTGGAAGCACTAGCTTCATCCGGCTTACTTACGTATTCCTAAGCCTAACGCATCCGAAGAATCGGGGAAAACCCCTCAAATAGGTGCTAAGATGCGTCATTGTTTCGTAAACCTAAGAAAACTCCTCTGCAGAATGAGTCATCTTGTGATAATACTGATTGTGTTTGAAATGTGAAGTAGGTATGCGATATTACTCACATTCTGATTAGCGGTCAAGGCACACCAGAGGCGCATCAAACCTTCAATTTTTATTGATTACTAGCTGCTGCCCGCGCCTTCGCCGGCGTTTTATCGGGATAAAAAAATAGCCTATATGTTATTCCAGGTCCCAAACTATATCCATACCAAATTTCAGCCTAATCGGTTCAGTAGTTTTTGCGTGAAAGAGTAACAAATATCCATACATCCATTCATCCATCCATACAAACATTGACATTTATAATATTAGTAGGATAAGATTATGAAAAAACTTTTTCGGCTAATTGGTATTTTGGAGCATTTGGGAAAATAAGAGATTCTGTGCTAAAAATCAACATTTCCCCAAATGCTCCCAAAATACAATTGAATGGTTTTTTGATGGTTTCATAGAATTTGCGGTAAACTTTTCCGTTAGTTTTATTATTTATAAAACGCAGAAAGTTGAAATCGAACCCTTTCAATGACCATTTTCACTTACAAAGAAAAATATTAAAAAATGAATGAATGAGCACTTTATTCTACTAGAACTTATAACGTAAAATAAACATCATACAAAAGGCGGCCTCATTGCCGAGAGTGATGTTTCCCAGACAACCTTGGGGTGGAGAAAAAGAAATAAGAAAAAGGGGTTGGCAGTGAACAACACAAATCATGGTAAAGAAAATGAAGAAGCTTACCCAAGTTCATATTACCTATATTTATTCATGTCAATGTATTTCATCACCACTTGATCTCACACCTTAAATGCCTGCCAGAACTATTTATCATCATTCATTTAAGCCCCTAGAGTCTGCAGGGGCCAAGATTAGCGAAGGGGTTAAGGGTTGCAGTTTGAGTGAGTTAGTACATGATTTTGTGAGGCTTTGAATATACGTACTTTGTTGAGAGGAGTTCTAAACATCCTGAAAAATATCCCAAATTTCTATGTCAATATGAGAAGGCATGTTTGCAAATTTACGAGATCAGAAGATGCACAATTATGAGCAAATTATGCCTAGAGTCAGTTGCAAAAATATGTTTACACTATAAGTTTTAAATTTCATTAAAAATGTAGTAATTTTCTTCATCCAGTTTTATGCTGTAATGTGAAAATATGTACTAATTTAAGAATTATGATAATTTATATACCGCATTCTAGCAAGTACAATTACAGCAACTTTGGACTAAAAATGTGTGAACTTTTACTTTCAGAACAGTTTCACGCAAAATAAAACTAAAAAATTGGGAATATATAGGTATATAACATGTACCTTACATTCCCAATTTTTTAGTGAATGAAAAAGATGACATTTTACAACTCACTACGGTTAAGTGCAAAACGAGTTATCAATTTAATCGGTCTAGCCAGAAATTATCCACGAACAAAAGGTATGTGCGCAGACATTGAATTCTTAAGGTGGAACACCGCCATACAAACTGTCGGTGCACATTTACGAATCAACCAGAATAAATAGCCAAATGTAAGAAATAATAAACCACCTCAAAACTCACGTTCTGATATTTAACTATTTATTCCATTAATTTACCTAATGTAGAGGTTCTCAAAGTGGGAGAACAACGCCCATTAAAGTGCTTGTTTTGGTCTAGCACCAAAATGAGAAGCATAATGGGTGTTGTTCCTGGCCTCCTGGCTGTAACGGGCTCATAGAAAAATGGGGACTACAACGATGTAGTTTTTTATATATATTGTTAAGGGCCTACAATATCTCACCATTGTGTGAAAAGGATAGGCATAGGATTTCGCATTCATAAGAGCGGGACAGAGCAGAACGTCATAACCGTAATAATAATGGTTTTGTTTTTTACGGTAAAAATAATAGTAATTTTGAAAATCTAAAACATAACGTCTGCTTTATATTCTGTTTGTTTACTGTACAAAGTATCAAGGCTTCTTTTAAAGTATTTATTGAATAGCGACAACATTCAACAATTTATTGTACAGTTTAAAGCGAACGTTGGATTTTCTTTCTATGGATAAAAATTAGTGAAGTCGTGTTCTCGAAACATATGAAGGATAGAGTTGTATGAAAGAGGACATGTTTATGAAAGGTGTAGGTACAGAGATGACGGCTGATAGAGGAGAGTGGAAGAAAATACTATATGTTGTGCCGACCCCACCTAGTGTGGGATAAGGGCAAGAACAAGAAGAAGATGAAGGATAGAGTAAGTCCTGTTCTTTACCATATACATACACATTTCAAAGTTAAATATTCAGTAGTTTCGAAGATATGAACATCCGGCGAAGTTGAAAATAAGTAAATTAACGTAGTATACACTCTTAACATTTGTATATGGGGCCGCAACTAGAAAATAATTGTTTATCAAATTGGGTGGTATAGGAATAATGTTCAAGAGCCTCTAACCTAACGTCAATGGATGAGAAAAATAAGAATCGCTACACCTAAGTATCGAAAAATCTCAAGAAAGGATGCACAACCGAAGCCCGGGTTATTGGACAGATGAAGATTCCCTCAGGATATAATGCTCTTACCACTCTGTAATAGTTTGAGCCGCCCATTAGCAGAGTTAGGCCGCGGTTGGACTTGCCTTGCTCGAGGGAAAAGGAATTAGAGGGTATTGTTTCAATACTCTATTGGGACTCAAAGCTCTATTCTAGACATTTTTGGAGAACTTTTGGATTGCCCTTACACGTCCAACACGACTATCACACAAAAATGAGCATTCTTAATTCGTTATATTAAGATGCATTTTATATTGATGGCATCAGACTTAAAACAGCCGTTCCCCGCGGTTTCACTTGCGTTAAATTCTAATTTCACATTTCTAGGGGGATAAAAAGGTATTTCCGTAAACCTCCCATAGGAATTTTATGTTTTACCAATAAGTAGCCTATGTTACTCTCCATCTTTTCAACTTACTCCATGCCAAAAATCATTGGTGGATTGGTTGCTTAGTTAGGACGTGAAGTAAGAACAAACAAATAAATCCAGTTTCGCATTTATAACATCAGTTAGGATAATACTAGCGGCTGAGTAGGTAATCTGAATTATCTACTCAGAACATTTTGAGTTGAAGCCTTTTTGACTCGACACTTGGTGATTTACCAAGCAGCTAGCGTAAGTACCAAAGCTAGTAACAAAAGTGGATCGTTCTTAAACATAGCCTTAGTTCAATTTTGGTATAATTTGTATAGTTTTTATTTTTCTTTTTGTTCTGTGTGGTTAAATTTCGAATTAGGTCACATAAGTATGTATCTAATTCAGTCACTAGCACCGGCAGAGTGGTCCTAACTTCCCCACTTCCGAGTTACCCACCTAAATAGTTATCTCTGAAAACTGGGTTGCGATCGTAAACAATTTACCGGACTTAGATGGACGGAGGCGGTATTGCACCAGTTTGCGGGTAGTTCGATAGTGACCGTCTTGCTTGCTAACTTTGGGCAGTTAGCGTAGTTTAAACTCACGTAGGTCAGTTGGGGTCTGAAGGTTGACATTTTGTGGTACCAGTGGTATAAACGTTTCATTTCCTTTCGGTAGGTCGATAGGCTAAGCTCTACCATTCGAGTGCATTATGGGTCACAATCACAACTTCTATGAAATTAGGAACGTTTATTTCTTTAGACTTTATTTTACGACGAAGTTTTATCATCTTTCTCATCAGCACGCATGCTTGGTCATATCTCCGCCAAATAAGAGATTTTTGTCATAAACATCACGCCGGCAGGCGGACTGGTGATCTCAAGAGTTGTAAAAATATACAGAAGGTGTTGTTTTAGCAATATTTTATTGTTTCTTAGCGTTTTATAGCAAAGAAGTTTGTTTGTTACGTTTGTAGAATTTAACAAATTAAAATTAAATAAGTATCCAAAGTACAGAGTAGCCAACTGTACAATTACTAGCTTTTTTAGGCGATACACCGTCGTTTGACTACAATCTTACCTGTTGATATGTGACGATGTGGCCTTGATCACCCAAGAAATTCGTTTGCCCACAATCTCACCTGATGGAATGTGACGATTTAGCCTTGATCACCCCAAAATCCTTCACTGTTGGGCAAACGCATTCGAATTAAAGATTCTTCTGTTTGCATTTCGCGAAATTCCAATCCTTTAAAATGAAAATCAGTGCATTTATTTCATACAATGCACGTGCGAAAACAATGGTTGTTTTCCTCGAATTGAGTTAATTCAGGGTTAAATTAACGAGGGGATTGATTGGCTCATTTATCCTTTGTCGATTTATTGCACGTACCTATGTAGATTGTTTGCGAAATAATCATAACTGATCTAGGGCGACACGGTTTTTAAGGGAAAACATATTTACAAAAACTAAACCGCTGCAAACATTCAATATCACACAACAACACAGCTATTTTTTATCCAATTACGAATGGAAAATTTCAATAAGATCGGGGACATAGTTCCCAAATGAAGCAAAAAGTACGTTTGTATGGGGAATAAGACTATCCGTTCCATTCTTAAGCTGTTGGGCTGTTTGGAATCAGAAGTTTACTATTTTAAATCGTAGTAAGCTTTAAGTGAGTATGATCTTTAAGGGAGGAGGAGGGGGAGGCATACCTCCAAATATGACCGCAACTGTACAACAATAACAACAATTATGATGACTTAAACCTGAAACTACCCAATTATTTATACTGCAGCAACGTCTGCATAAAATAAATTTCGCAATATCCCACTTTATTACGATGGCAAATCAATCAATCAACTTTTTATACGCAGTCAAAGTAATGAAATATGCATAATTTTTTTAAAGTTTGTTATTGTTTTCATTTGATGATAGAAAAAAAATCGAAGCAAATATTATTAAATAATTTGTAAAATGCACCGAATCTTTGTAACATATAAATAAATCCAGCGCAGCTCCCTCCAGAAATCCAGACAAATTTTTCGATGATCTTGCAATTAACAATTCGATGGGAATCGGACTTGTATGCACAATCAGCAACTTAAATATTAAAAACACGATCAAGTACAATGAAAAATCCGCATCAGTTATTCCTTTGCAAGCCCATTTGTGCAGCACGCAGACAATAAAAAATAAACAGGCAGATCCAAAAATCATCGGTCCAGTCCAGAGTGTCGGAGAGCAACTTGATTGATGCTTTAAGCATCGAATACACGGTCTTATTCGCGGTTCCAGTCTTTTTATTTAATTTTTTTTCCTCATAAGTACCTATTTACCTCATATGTGCAAAAGCGAGACTCCCTGCTGTCATACAGTGACAACTCGTACGGAGGAAAGTTACTTGAGCTTTTCAGGCTTTGTAATTTACAACTTACCTACCCGATAAGGGTAGGTAAGTTGTAAATTAAATTAAACATAATTATGACCTTACTGTTAACTGTGAACTAATTGTAACTAGTCTAAGTTGGGGTGTCGTGGTCGGATAACCTCCTAGTGAGCCCGTACTGCTACTTGTCCCCGGGGATTCGTCCCTGGGGAACAGAAGCAGGTGGCGGGCCGGTGCACCCCGGTTCCCACCGCTAATAATTTCTTCCTTCGAGGGATATTGCTAGCGGCGGCCGATAATCCGACAACTAACGGGGATGATAACCCTTTAAATTATCAAAACAATAATGGCAAGTCTAAATAAAACAATTAGTCCCCAGGAGGGTCCCGATTCCGGGAAATCCCTCCCCGAGCTTAGCTCGGGCCGCCCCTCGTACTCTGGGGGGGGCAAAGAACTGCCTAAAAATATTAAACACAAAAAACGACCTAACCAACAGGCCAGAGCTGCATCTTCGGAGGCGCTAAGGCTAAACTTCTTCACGGCTGCATCAGCGCCTAACCTACCGACTACTTCCAGGGCTGCAACTGCGGAGATGACCACGCCGCAACCACCTACATCTAAGGCTGCGCCCACAGAATCCCCAACACCTCAACCAACGACGTCAAGGGTCCTATCCTATATAGCACCCAGACCTCCCCACCAGACCGTCTCGACAACCGGAGCGCCCTTCGGGGCTTCTCCGCGCGAAACGGTCATAGAACTGTCGGACCTCAAGGCCGCTATACCCCACCCAGGGCCAAACTGGAATCTTGTTTCCTCCAAACGGAGGAACAAGAAGAAGGGCAAGAAGCCCCCCCAGCCATCAAGCGAGACCCAAAAGGCGCGGGCGCAGACACGGCAGACGGCAACCGATGGTGGACGTAAACAGCTCTTCGGAGCTAAGTCCATGACCCATGTAGGAGGGACTCGTCCCGCCGAAGTGGTCCAGGCGCAAGCGCAGCCGAACGCAGCGCTAGCGCCCGTCGACGGAAGCCAGACGCCAGCTCAGCGACCCAGACCCAGAGGGAAACGCGGAGGGAGGCTGGCAGCTTTGGCCAAAAACAAGAACAAGTTCCCACCAGCCCAGCCACAGAGTGTCAAGCGTTCCCGACCCGATGACAGCACTACGCCCACTGGCGACAGTAAACGTCAAAGGCCGGATACGGAACACGAGACCACCTCTGTCAGCTACGCAGCTGCCTTCAGGTCACATGACCTCTGCGTGGCTGTAACGGTTGAGCCATACCAAGACCTAACGGCGGAGCAAGCCACGGACGTGCAAGAGAAGCTGGAGGATAGGATCATGGACGAAATCTTTGATCCTATCACCATGCCCCAGACTTCGAAGGTCCGATTCCGTGGCCGTGCGCATTATAGCGAAGGCGTCCTCAAATTCTGGTGCGAGGACGACCACACGCTAGCGTGGCTCCGAAAAAGCACGGCAACCCTAGAATCGCCCATCGCTGGGACTAAGCTTGTTGTCAAAAGACAAGCGGAGCTCGAGCGAAGAATACTGTGTGGTCTGTTCGTGCCCACACCAGCTAGAAAGCAGATGGGGACCGAACAAATCCGCAGGCTTTTAGCGGGCCAAAACCCCGACCTCAACATCAACTCGTGGAACCCCATCCGCGCGGAACAGCGAAACGACCAGGAAGTACCCGGTACGTACCTGCTTCTCCTCGTTCCCGAGTCTGAAGTTGAGAAATCCCGACTCAAAGACCGGCGCCTGTACTGGCTTCTTGGGAACATCTACCTCAAGATCATCCAGAAAGATGAACCCAAGGGCGAGAACAGCGACGCCGACAAAAACAACCCTGGACCCAAGCCCGATCCAAAGCCCGATCCCCCTTCGGGATCCAAGGCTGAACCCGATCCGCAGCCCGGCCCCAGTTCGGGGTACGCAGCGGAATCTTCTCCGGCCCCCCCACCATCCCAGGGGCTGGATCTGATGGATGTCCAGGATCCACCAACCCCACTGTCCGAGGAGCGCTTTCTCGATACGGAGGGGAGCGATGTCAGTGTCAGCGACAGCGACATCGGCTCCTCTCCTATCAAGCGCTAAGCGAACAACACCCTCCATTCCTGATCCACCACTTCCTGCCACACCCTACATCCAAGCGAACCTCCAGCATAGCCTGACGGCTACCGCGTCCATACGCAGAATGCTGGAGGAACATCCCGACGCCGTGGCCCTTATCCAAGAACCGTGGATCAGGAAAGGCCAAATTTGTGGCCTAAAAATACCTGGAAGCAAACTTCTCGCAACTGCAACTGTAAGCAACCTCAGAACTTGCATTGTTGTTCCGAGAACCGCTAAAACACTCCTAATAACCGAACTATGTTCCAGAGACCTAACAGCAGCTAGACTATACCTGTCTCCCACCAACAACAGCTCCATATCGCAGATAGTTCTAGCATCAGCCTATCTAGCAAACGATGAAGCAATACCCTCACCGGAGCTGGTGTCCCTGATCGAGTACTGCGAGAGGGAGAAACTCGAGCTCATCATTGGCACAGACTCCAACGCGCATCACACGCTGTGGAGCAGCGCCAGGTGCAACGATCGAGGGGAAGAACTGGTAAATTATCTTATCTCTACTAACCTCCTGCTCCTCAACAGAGGCTCGGAACCTACTTTTGTTACATCTAGAGCCCAAACAATCATTGACTTAACACTATCAACCTCACAAGTTTCTCACTCCATCAAGGACTGGCACGTTTCTACCGAAGCCTCGTGCTCAGACCACAGGTGGATAAGATTTAACTTAGAATTGTCACTACCGAACCCACAACCTAGGCGCGTCCCACGTAAGACTGATAAGACTAAATTCTGCCTATTAGTCAAATCACAACTTACCGATATGCCTGACCTACAGAATCATATAGAGGTAGCGGAAATTGACCACTACATAAACCAACTAACATACACTCTTACCAACAGCTTTGAACAATCCTGCCCTTTAATCACGCCCAAACACGGGGCGAACAGACAATGGTGGGGTCCTGAACTGCAAAGACTCCGTCGCAAAGTAAGGAAACTGTTCAACAGAGCCATGAACACTAGACAAGACGAAGACTGGGTGAATTACTATAATGCAAAACGAACCTACAAAAAGAAAATTCGCCTACGAAAAACGGAATGTTGGGAAAGGTTCTGTACCAACATTGAAAAGAACAGTCAGGCCGCCCGTATCAGAACCATCTTAGCAAACGTGCCGGAAAGCACGCTTGGATGTCTCATCAAACCTGACAATACCTTCACCAAATCAGATGCAGAAACCAGCGAAGTGCTACTGAACACGCATTTCCCAGGCTGTCAAGTTACAGACACTTGCACATGGGAAGAAACATCAGAGCGCACGCCTACCGCCCTAGACTGGACAACAGCCCACTCTATGATAAACTACGAGAAGGTACTCTGGGCAATCAACAGCTTTCTTCCCTTCAAAGCACCAGGACTGGATGGGATCTTCCCAGGTATGCTTAGATGGTGCAGTGGTATACTAGCCGAACACCTAGTAAAGATATTCAGAGCATGTATCGCCCACAAGTACATACCACTTAAATGGAGGGAAGTGAAAGTAGTATTCATACCAAAACCAGGAAGAAGTGACTATACCCAACCAAAATCCTTCAGGCCGATAAGCCTGACATCATTTCTTCTGAAAACACTAGAAAGACTTTGTGATAGAGAAATTAGAGACCATACACTCTTTCACAACCCGCTACACCCGCAACAACATGCTTACAGCAAAGGCAAATCAACAGAATCTGCTCTACATAGCGTAGTCTCACGCATAGGCAGTGGACTGACATCAAAACAACCTACACTGGCGGCCTTCATAGATATCGAAGGAGCTTTTGACAAGACACATTTCACCAGCATATACAGGGCCCTCACTAAATATGGTGTTGCGCCGACACTGGCTGAATGGATAAACAACATGCTCAAAAACAGAGCTATACAAGTCACAATCAATAAAACCACAAGAGGTGTAGTGGCCAGAGGCTGCCCACAAGGTGGCGTACTATCACCCCTATTATGGAATATAGTTGTTGATGAGCTAATCCGCAGGCTTAACGGCCACGGACTAGTTACGGTGGGATATGCGGACGACCTCGCGATCCTGGCGACCGGCTGTTTCGAAAACACACTATGTGACCTGATGAAACTCGCCTTTAGAACCATTGAAACATGGTGCAACGGCCATGAACTCTCAGTTAATCCAACAAAAACGGAACTAATAATGTTCACTAACAAGCGGCATCTGGGAAATCTAAAACTCCCAAAACTGTTTAACACGGAGATAAAACTAAAAACAGAAGTCAAGTACCTAGGAGTCATACTAGACAGCAAGCTGCTGTGGAATAAACACCTAGACTACAAACTCCAACGTGCTACTGCCACATTCTACCAATGTAGCAGGATGCTAGGAAAAACCTGGGGACTTTCACCGAAAATAACTATGTGGCTCTATACTGCTATCGTTAGACCTACACTAACGTACGGAGCGATAGTCTGGTGGACCAGAACGGAGCTGAGCACCGTAATTACAAGACTGCAGCGCTTCCAAAGAATGGCATGCTCAGCGATAACAGGCTGCATGAGGACCACTCCTGGTGCTGCCCTAGATGTAATTCTAGATCTAGCACCGTTAGACCTATATATACAACAAGAGGCTACAATGTCGGCGCTGAGACTACACAATATGGGTCTCTGGGAAGTCACAAGTAGCCTACACGCACAGATCATGGACAGGGCTATAGCATACGAACCTCTTATGGCCGCCCCCTGTGACAAAATGCCCAGTAAACCGATCATAAACAAACACTACCAGATACAACTATACGAGGATCAAAAAGATGAATCAGGAACCCATGAAGTCAGAATTTACACAGATGGCTCCAAAACGAATACAGGTACGGGTGCTGGGATTCACTCAATGGACCTAAACATTAACATTTCAATAACGCTAGGAAGACACAGCTCCATATTCCAATGTGAATGTGTAGCAATAACCCAGGCAGCTACAACCATGCAGAAGAGAGGAATTAACGACCAATGTGTACGAATTCTCTCTGATAGTGCTGCTACACTCAGGGCTCTGGAGGGAAACAGCTGCAACTCCAAGCTCGTGTACGAATGTCACTTAGCTCTAGAAAGGATATCTGCCAAGAACAGGATCATCCTTCAATGGATTAAGGGACATAGCGGATCTCTAGGGAATGACGCCGCTGATGAGCTGGCACGGAAGGGATCGGAAACAACCACAGAAGGCCCATCCCCTTTCTACCTTTGCCTTTTTCACTATTCCAGACATGGACTAGGCTGAGAACTAGAGAGACGCATAACGAACGATGGAAGCACCTGCCAGAATGCAGACAAGCTAGAGCGGCGCTCCCATCAACATCACCGAAGTTAACTAAACGCCTACTGAACTTAAACAGAACAGACCTGCGTATCCTGGTGGGAACACTAACAGGACACTGCCCACTAAACAAACACCTATTTACCATCGGAGCGACGGACAGTCCCCTCTGCAGAGGATGCCTCAGTGACGACGAAACGGCCGCCCACGTAGTCCTGGAATGCGAGGGAGTAACAGCACAACGAACAGAAATCCTCAACTTGCCGAGGTCACTCTGCGAAGCCTGTGAAGATCCCAGGAAGATTCTGCGCTTCTGGACGGAGTTAGGCTGGCTTTGCTAGCAAATCAACGCATAATGGACCAAGTTGAGTCCAAATGCGGACAAGGGAGTACCCATACCATACCATACCATACCATAGTCTAAGTTTTTCTAAGTTTTAAATAGAGTTAGTTATGTTATTGGTTACGTTAGTCTGTAAAAGTTAATTTCAACTGAAATAAATATGTGTGTGAGCATGTTTAGTCACTGTACGTCAACTGAAGCAATTCAATCTTGGCAAAAATTAGCTTTATGTATATCAAGCAAGTGAGCCGAGATTGCTGTCCTTAGAATAAATTATTTTAGCCAAGAAACTATTGAGTAGACGTACAATCTGCCAAAAATAAGTTGGTATGATACAATTACGACGGGAATTAAATTGTGAATTAATCCACCGTTTCGTTTTGGTATTTACTGCTTTATTTCTGCGAACAGCTAGCATATCTTTCAGCTGCTGAATGCTGGTTATCACAGTGGTCGGAATGTTACAACCTGTTTACAATCATGTATCCCATAAGTTCTGTCGCCCGTAGCTAAATCCGGATGAAAACTTTAAAACAGGCCGACATTTTAACCGGCCAGCCATTTTGCCAGGGCCGGGCGTAATTGCAGTAACAAGGGTGCTCTAACGTTATTTAGTCCGTGGCATTAACGTCCCGCCGCTGTCACGTACCGAGCACTTCGTGTTTAATTATATTCTATTTATCAATCTGCGCTCTTGTTGCGTTTTATTATTGTATGCTTGTTTTGAAATTTACTAATGTTTTTGGAGATATGGTGGTCAGCCTTTTTGTGCTAGTCCTCAAGATCATATCCTCCATGGAGTGTAAGTAATCTATTACCAGCGATACTCTCAATCGTGTATTTTACAACAAATTAATACTACTGTTCAGTGTCTTGCATTATACACTGCAACTTGGCTGCTTACTGCATAATACTATTTGTGGTAAATACAAGTGTGAATGCAGGCTGGTGCGATAATTCACAGTTTTATACGACTAGGCTGGTTATGTCTCATCTGTATAGGCTGTAAATAAATATCCTAGTAACTATAGGTCCTCTCGGTCCTGGGGTATACGTGCGCGGTCACAACCGAAAAACAAGATGTCATCGTGCGTTCATTTGTTTATCCTAAGAAAACAATTATGCGTACGTCGCTGCACTTGAAGTTTGACATTACTTTATTATCTACTAGCGACCCGCCCCGGGTTTGCACGTGTGCAATGCTGATACTAAATCATACATAAAAACCTTCCTCTTGAATCACTATATCTATTATAAAAAAAACTGCATCAATATGCGTTGCGTAGTTTTAAAGATCTAACTATACATAGGATAGACAGCGGGAAGCGACTTGTTTTATACTATGTAGTGATGACTGGACGTACATATGTATGTACAGGGTAGGTAAGCATAAATCCTCCGTCTACGATATGTACACCGTGGATATAGGTGCAATAATAATGAAGTTTGACCACCAGAAAACATAATTTCTCGTAGTCAAACCAGTTGGAGTAAATAGTTTGACTACGGGGAAGTACGTTTTTACGCATGGCACATAAACAAAAGGGCAGGCAGGCCACCTGCCCGCCCTTGTTCTTGTGCCAAATATATAGGTGTTTAGGTACATAATGAGCATCGAACATCATTCTCGCATTATCTAAATCCCCTGTCGCAGTAACCGATGCTGCAAACACATCTGCAAATAAGTGATCCGTGATTCCGACACCGATTTGAGCATATCACTAGACACATTTATCAGCAAACCAGTGCAGTTCGCGGTCGTTGTGATGACAGGCTTGAATCAATTTTATAATATATGTAGGCATATTTATATATTTTTGTAGTTGTACTCAAAGAAGGAATCAGAAGTATCTAGCACAGACTAGGTAGGTATCTAGAAGTTTACGCTTAGCTTTGTAGAATTAACGACGAAAATGCAGACTCTAATTTTCATTCTTTGAAATTGAAGAGCCAACCAAAGATATACCTATAATAAATATCGAAAATAAATCGAGAGTGGCAGTGGCAGGAAGGTTTACGTCTAAGTCGTTTCGGAATGATTTTTAAATCTAACCTGGGCCCGTACTCTTAAAAACGAAATCGAAGTTTCTGATTATTTTTCGTGCAAACGCTAATCTTATGCAATGGACATAAGAGTTGGTTTTGCACGAACACGAAAAAGAAACTTCGATTTTCCTTTTCCGAGTAGGCCCCCTGAAATTATCACTGATATTCTCTTCCACTTCTGCAACTCATGTACTAAAAAGCTCTGAGTTGAGAGTGAATATTTTGAAAACCTAGACTGTACGCACTTTAGACTTCCCTTTCATTTTAGATGCCAAAGCAATCCCGACAACTGAAAATGATTATGTACTTTTTTTATGAATTTAAATTTTTATTTCTCACTAATGACTCTTTTTACAATCATAACCCTCCCGTAGTCGGGTAAAAATGTTGATTTCTTCCAAAGTATTAGTACATAGTCTATTTTATTAAAATAAAAAACATAGTCATGTAAGTTATATGGTAGGGACGATTTAAAAAAAATAAATTCAATTCATCAACAAAATATTTCTTTTTTGTATTTTTTTGACAATATATTTTGATCCAGTTTCACCCCTTTTCGGGGTTGCACTTTATCCAGGGACACACTGTATATTTCCCCTGTGCCAAAGCAATCCCCACAGCTGTAGAACAATGTAGTCCCCCGCTGTCAATCACGCGATCGATCAGCTAGTTATATGTAAACTGCAGCTAAGCCGGGCTCAACGCGCGCTGTAATCTTTCCGACGACAACAATGGCACGCGCCGCGTGCTTAGTACTGTTTCAGAGGTCGTTGTTTGAAGTTCTGTCTTTTTAATTAGGTACTTACGTAATCTGTAACCCTATTACTTTTATAAACCTGGTCAACTATAAGCACTGGGTACCTAATCAGCAGTGTTTTAACTCATTCTGAAATTACAATTACAGAAGAAAACAAACGACTCTATGTTTGACTGCGTGTACAAGAGGATAGGTAAATCTTTTAATATAATTCTCCAATCCTAGAAAATAATTAAAAAGATACAGTCGGCAAAGTTATTTCAAAGAAAAAATTGCATCAGAAGATTACGCCGTCTCTTTGAGGTAGGTACTAGGTACCTGTACTTACACATAATACTTCCATCGTTCCTTTCGAAAATACAAATACCAAGAACTGGCATGATTTTTATTGAAATTTCATTAGGAATCACATGTGAAATTGTAATGCTGTGCCCACATACATAGATCCGAGACGTGCCTCTAGATATAGGTTAGATATCTAATTAAAAGTATACACTTAGGTATCTATACTACGATTTAGAATTCAAAATATTTTATGTCAACAAAGACATATATGAATGTAAACTTAACAAAAATTGATAACAATAACAGATTCCTTAGGTTTTAAAACCTCATTGTTTATAAAAAATATCCAGGTTTTTGAAACGGAGTATATAGCAGTAACTTCAGCAGAGCACCTCAGTCCCAATTTCATTTTTACAGTCCATAAAAACATTCATTTCAGCCGAATTTCACCTCGACCTATACGAAACCCAACATACCCGCATCTAATTATCTCAAATGTGCCTATTACCGCAAGAAACGAGGCGAAATGTTTTAACCTCTTAATGGACCCACCCAACACATTAATAGGTTTTAAAATTCCTGCAAAGTGGTGGTAAGTGCACATTTATGCAAAATCTTCACCCTCGGGAGGCCTCTAGGGAAGTAAATGCCTACACGGCGTTATTTGCGACACTGTCTTCAATGTTTGTGTTAAGGGCTTGCGAAAAGGGACGTAGATTATTTTTATAACACATTTAATACTGAGTTTTAGTCAGTAAGAACTTATTTCCGAGACGACGCGACGCGACGTCTGTGGCGCGGCGGGCTACGGTCCTCTTTCGGTCTGCCTTCGGTTACCGCCTTGGTACAAATGTTTGTACGGTCTACAGATATTTGTTCCGAGTGTTCTGGATGTTTTCTATATATAATAAAAATATATATACATATATCTATGGACTAGTCTATTTTATTAGTTTATCAGTTATCGTAACATAAGCTGTGCTTAACTTGGGTCTAGAATCTAGACCTCATTGTATATATGTATATATTTTGTTTTATGGGAAATCTTTAAACCAAAGTTTAGGTAAGTAGTGACGCTGGCGAATCCAGTAGGTTGTTTTGTCCTGATGTCCGTATTTCTTCATGGCATTCATGGCATTATCTAGACTCTAGATAATGCCATGAATTGTGTGAATATTATCTAGAGTCTAGATAATGCCATGAATTGTCCAGCAATAAGTATTTATTTATTTATAATCTGTAGTTTATTACGTGACGAAGACAATTTGGCTAAATTGTTATTGAAGGTCGTATAAGACGGACATCAGGACAAAAAAACCTACTGGATTCGCCAGCGTCCCTACTTACCTAAACTTTGGTTTAAAGATTTCCCATAAAACAAAAAAGTTATTTTTAAATTAGATACAATGAAACAAATTATAAAATAATGGTTTATTAATGTATTATTATGTTACGCCTCATATTTCATATTTTCATATTTCATTTATTGCATCATAATTAAAGCTAGCGTACATGAATATCTTACTATTCTAACACTCTTATAATTATGTACCCGGTCAGGGTGTTGCAAAAGTCAGAAGATGGTTTACATTATTTCAAAGTCTTATCGTCAAAAAATTCATTAATCGTATAATAGCATTTTTTAGTTAAAATCACCTGTAATAATTTATTAAAATTAATGTCAGTATTATCTTTTATTTCGTCAGGTATTTTATTATAAATCTTTGCCGCCATTTTGTTTGGGCCTTTACTATGAATATTTAGTTTTGATTCTGGTATCACTAGTTTATTATGGTTGTGTCTGTTTACATATCGCCTCCGGAGCTAGTAAGTTGTTAAGTTAGGTGGTAATGTGTTTGGTAGGTTGGTGGGTAGTTGTTTAGTATTTTACCATTCAAAGATTTAATAAAATCAAATGGTTAAATATGCGTGCATAGGCAAAATTGAACAGAGTGAAGATAGTAGGTACTTTACATCATAAGTGGTTAGTAAGTATTAGGCATTTGATTTAGATTTTCTTATGGACTTGTGGAACTTACCCTTAGTTGTAGGCTCAGAATAGCTTCTTTTTCATTTATTATATTATATGACGACCTCTGTGGCGCGGCGCGGGCTAAGGTATGCCTGCATCGCAGGAGGTTGCGGGTTCGATTCCTGCCCCAGGACATATGTTTGTACGATCTGCAAATATTCTGGATGTTTTTCTATGTATAATAAAAAAATATCTATCTGTGTAGTCTATTAATATTAAGTATAATATCAGTTATCTAGTACCAATTACACAAACTCTGCTTAGCTTGGGGCTAGATAATGCTGTGTAAATCATCATCAGCATCATCATATCAGCCGATCGATGTCCACTGCTGGACATAGGCCTCCCCTAAGGATCTCCACAATGACCGATTTTGCGCTGCCCGCATCCAGTGACTTCCCGCGACCCTCACCAGGTCGCCGGTCCATCGCGTGGGGGGCCTACCCACACCGCGCTTTTCGGTACGTGGTCGCCACTCTAGAGCCTTGCGGCCTCAGCGGCCGTCGGTCCTACAAGCTATGTGCCCTGCCCACTGCCACTTGAGTTTCGCAACTCTGAGAGCTATGTCGGTTACCTTGGTTCTTCTGCGAATCTCCTCATTTCTGATTCGATCTCGCAGAGAGACTCCGAGCATAGCCCTCTCCATTGCTCGCTGTGCAACCTTGAGCTTTCTGACGAGGCCCATAGTAAAGGAACACGTTTCAGTGCCATATGTCATCACTGGCAATACACACTGGTCGAAGACTTTCATCTTGAGACACTGCGGTATGTCTTTTCGTCTTGAAAAGACACGTAGCTTCCTGAACGCTGCCCATCCGAGCTGGATTCGGCGGTTAACCTCCTTCTCGAAGTTGGACTTTCCTAGTTGGATGGTTTGTCCTAGGTAGATATAATGGTCGACAACTTCGAGGGTGTTGCCTCCGAGTAATACGGGAGTTGGTACTACATGGACATTTGACATGATTTTCGTCTTGTCCATGTTCATTCCAAGACCAACTCTTTCGGACTACCGAGGTCACCGAGCATTGTACTAAGGCCCTCTATGGTCTCAGCCATGACTACGATGTCGTCTGCAATGTGTGAATTGTCCAGCATAATTTATCTATTTTATTATTTTATTCAAAATTCACATCTCCCTATATATATAGGTATACAGAGAGTTCTGAATACTTTCGCATTCAAGTTCTACCTCAGAAGTTCTTAACGGTTTTTGTAATAGTTGGCCTCGTTACCCACCAGCCATTTTCCTCGAAATAAAATAATGATCTCAGGCAATTTCAGTTCATTTTTCCGACTAGAAAGACGCTCATGAAGAGACCATTTTTGCTTTTCTCGCCTTTTCACATCTTTAAACGACATGAAATTTTCGCCCGATGGTCTTAAAAATAAATTAAACCCGCCAAATTGTCATGAGCTCTATTGTTTAGCGTGTCTTTTCAGGATTTTTCATCTGTCTGCCGAATTGGTCTTTTTAATGTTTCACCATCAGCAGTTTATTTGTGGGAAGTCATGAATGTCCTGGAGACATCGTCTCACAGTTAATACTTATTTGTCCTTACGCACTCTGATCTGATGCCCAATTTCCATAGGAGATGTATAAAAGTCCAATAAGTAAACACATGTACCTATGTGAGCCTTTGCTTTGTTTCAAATCATGTTAAGACAAAAGTAATAGACTCTCTACTAGTAATAATTCCAACCCAATATAATTCAATTTAGGTAAACCTCGAACTTCGGATTAAAAATGTTTATTTCTCATGAAAACAAAAAGTTCTTTTATAATGATGAGACAAAAAAAAATGCTTTATAATTGAATATTTTTTACTTTCTAGATGTTAGATAAGCCGTAGGTAAAGTAATTAAATCAAGACTATTCAGAAAAAGAACCAGCCCTCTAAACACAAGTTACCTACGGTAGTTGTATTCCTTTGAAATATCACACTCCTTCCCTAGATCAGATTTATCAAACCTCATCAAACAGCATTCCAATCGGCCCGACCACGATGTTCGTATTGAAAATGAAGTGAATGCCTGCGTCGGATTGCACTGATTGTCCGTTACGACCCTTGACTCACTGCAATCACTTGAGTCAGACATCTAGACCATATCGTATATCGAACACTCGAACGAGTATCGAGTGAGACTCGAGAGGCCTGGTGATGTGAACTAACGCATGCTTGATCGTCTGGCGAAGACCGAAATTCGATTAATGTTTGAGCCCGCCACTCACTCCGTTTCGAGTTCGTATCGACTAATCGAATCTCTGCTATTTTCACATGTGTTCCTAGGATTTCAATACGAGAAGCGGGTGCTTCTCGTTCCGCCGGCCCTGGATCAGTTTTTTTCATTTCTACGGTGTTAATACTTCTAACCTTATGTGAATATGTAAATATCTCAGTATAATAAAGACACCGGACCCTCCCAAAACGACCTAGTAGACGAATATGAATTTACAACATTTTTAAAAGTGTGTTTGTTCATTATTTAAAAAAGTACACAGTATCTCAATTTTGACTCTTTGATCGAATAACATCGATTCAGCAGCTCAAAATACGTCGGAAAAGTACATATAGTCCGATTCGGCGCACATCCAACTTTTTTATTGTGTGGCAATGGTTATGTGCGTATGTACTACGTACAATGATGTCTTCATGAGAAAATTTTTATTGGTTGGTGGCTTCTTGTTCATGGTTGTTTCTATAGTTACATAATCTATCTTCTAGCTTTGTTTGCATCCTTATGTATGCATATTATATTGTATAGGTAGTACCTACTTGATGATTTTTAAAACCTGTATGTATCCAATCATATATTTTTGTATCCTTTTTTTACGTATTTTTGTTTGTTTCTTTGCTTTTTATTTTTGTTTCTTTTTATGTTTTATAGATTTATGTATATGTCTAGTTTATTTGTAGTAAATTTTTAGTCAGACAATTGAAAATATTTAATTATTGTTGAATATCATAATTATTGAATATCATATTTATTGAATATATAATTACTTGAATCACGTTCTGGCCAAGATAAAAGATAAAAATCAATTTGATAAATTACATAAACAACCTTCACTCAGAGTGATAATGATAAAATAATTGAAGACCACGAAAATTATTGCAATATATCAAATTTAAAAGCAAGGATATATGTAATCAATTATCATAATCATCATCATCATCAGCCCATACACGTCCACTGCTGGACATAGGCCTCCCCCGTACGACGCCACGAATAGCGGTCCTGAGCCGCCTCCATCCATCGACCCCCTGCGACCGCTACGATGTCGTCGGTCCATCGAGTGGATGGTCTCCCATGTAGGGGGGATTTGCCATAATCACCACGCTTGGCAGGCGGATTGGTGATCGCAGTGTTGGTGTTTAAAAATATTCAGAAGGAAGCTGCTGCCCTTCCTCTGGTAGGTTCCCTTAGTCGGCTTTTACGACATCCACGGGTTGAGTTGGAGGGGTCGATATTCGTACGCCGCGACTCCACGGCTTATATCGGCGGTAATCAATTAATAAACAAGATATATGGGTTTGGGGATGGGCTATCTTCACCAGTGGACGTATACGGGATGATGATGATTATGATGTATTAGCTTCTGCCCGCAGCTTCACATGCGTTTTTAAGTAGGTAGCTTATGTCCGTCCCCGGGATATTGTTACCAGTCAACCACCATAATGATTTGATTATATACTCACCATCTTTACCTCCCTGCCTTCATTTACAGCCGTTTAGGCGTGAAAATGTAACAGACAGACAGTAGTAATCACCATTTTTTTTTTTTTTTTCGTGGGGAAAATTCTTCAACCAGATACCTTACTGTATGTAGGGCACATTATGTGGGGATTTTGAAGAGAAACTTCGACGACCCACTTAACAAACCCCCGGTGGCCGGCCTCCATGCGTGATCAATAGACCTGGGAACTCCGATGGACCGCGCCAGGCCTGTATATTTATTAGATACCCGCGTTTTATCGGGATAAAAAAAATAGCCTATATGTTATTCCAGGTCTCAAACTATACCCATACCAAATTTCAGCCTAATTGGTTCAGTAGTTTTTGCGTGAAAGAGTAACAAATCATACATCCATCGATCCTTAAAAACTTCACCTTTATAGGATTAACTTTTATAGCTATAAATATTTTACAGTTGTACTTAAGTCTATCAATAATTACTAATTACAGTATTTACACTTAAAATTTTTAGCTCGTCTTGTGACACTCAGGCAGGCCTCTTCCAGCCCATATCCATTCGTGATGCTAATTTGCTTATGGTTCTTATAAGTTGTTTCTATAGTTACATAATCTATCTTCTTAGCTTTGTTTGCATCCCTATGTATTTTGTATAGATAGTACCCACTTGATGATTTTTATAACCTGTTTGTATCCAATCATATATTTTTGTATCCTTGTTTGTACGTATTTTTGTTTGTTTGTATGTATCTTTTATAGATTTATTTATTTGTCTAGTTTATATGTAGCGGCTTATTATTATACCAGTATTTAAATGAAGAGTGGACGGCGCACGACGATCAAGAGATGGTGATCTTTCCGAAAGTTTTATTACTCTCAATCTCAACATTAGTGCATGAACGGTGGTTGGTCCTAGATGCCTGCTTAGAAAGACACATAGACAGAGTTACTTTCGCTTTTATAATATGTAATAATATGGATTTATATTTCACTAGCTGCTGCCCGCGCCTTCGCCCGCGTTTTATCGGTATAAAAAATATCCTATATATTATTCTAGGTCCCAAATTATACCCATACAAAATTTCAGCCTAATCGGTCAGTAGTTTTTGCGTAAAGAGTAACAAATATACTTACATCCATCCATACAAACTTTGACATTTATAATATTAGTAGGCTAGTAGGATAGGATTACCAATCTTAAAATCAATCAATTAACTGTCAAGTGCACAGTAGTGACTGATACTATCGAGTTTTTCCCCTCTTCAAAGCGCAAGATTTCATGCTAAGCACGTACTTTCTGAAACTTATCAGGGACTTACCTATGGCACACATACACACGACAAATCATGAGTGGCATAGGTACTAGTTTCAGAGCTAATAATAGTCAAAGGTATTTAAGCCTAACTAAATAAGGTATACTATCTTTAACAGTGTTTATGATGCAAACAAACAAAAAGAGAGATAACGGAACTGACGGGAGCGTATTCGAATTGAATCTGAATACAATGTCAGCATAACTAAAGAGTTTGACTTCAGCCTCAGACACGTACCAGTATAAGTTGGTCCATCTCCGGCCCCAGTCGGTTTCGATTACAGTCACAGGAGAGTAGAAGGTTGGAGCAGAAGGGCTCTGTACTAAATGGCTAGCTAATATTATTGGGTTGTTCCACGCGAGCGCTTGAGTGACAGTCCCCCGAGTACGGTGCAGACCGAAAATTGTTTGTAAAAGATTGTACTGTAAATTTATTCTGTGGTAAAAGCGCATTTCAGAAACCGAGCCTTCAACTTGCTGTGCTATTGTGTCTAGCTCTAACATTAACTTTACGGTAGATCAAGGTTCAACTGTTCTCGGAACTTTGGCGTTTAATTTTGTGTTAGTGGCTTGAAAACCTAAAAGATAATTTTATGACTGATATAGGTAGGTACGTGTAATACCAAGCAAGATGGAAGATAGGTACCGGATCTGCTTTAAAAACTTTAGTTGTTTTGTTCCCAAAATAATGGCAGAAAACGTGTAGATGCATTGGTTAAGTACTTAATCCTATTCTACTTCCTCCTAATATTATAAATGTCAAAGTTGGTAAGGATGGACGTATGGATGTTTGGATATCTGTTCCTCTTTCACACAAAAACGACTGGGCTGAAAGGTATGGGTATAGTTGGGGACCCGAAATAACATATATGCTATTTTTTACCTCGATAAAACGCGGGCGAAGGCGCGGGCAGCAGCTAGTTAATTTATAAAACATAAAGATCGTGCAAGCCATGCCTTTATTGGTAAAGTTTTTTAATAAAAAGTAAGTAAAAATAAAGTCCCTCTCTGTATTGATAAGGCGTACCATATTTATTTTTGTAGTTTTAATGTGACACTGCCCTTAAATTTTCTACTTAGGTGGTTAAATTTTTGGAAGAAAAAATGAGTCATATGAAGAATGCAGGTAATATGTAGGTATCTCAAATTGAACAACTATGTATCAACCATGACTTCAGGCATACAAAAATGCACCGTCATTAGAAATTTATTCATAATTAGGAAAATAATCGAGAAATAAAAGATAAAGAGAAATTCTCAATTTCACATTCATGAGACTGACAGGTAATGTATGTACCACCTATTTCACCAGATAATAGGCAAGCACTTGAGTAAGTCTTACTTAAAACTGAATCATAAAGAGTTTTCAAAAAACTACACTTTGTACGAATGTACTTATGTACTTTTTATCAATAAGATTAATTAATACCTAAACGTATTATCCAAGCAAGCACCTGTGATTAACTTATCAATAATCACATTACGGCAATCATTTATCTATTAGGTATAAATACATAGGTACGTGATTTTAATACTTTAGTCTGAAATCATAAAAATGAAAGCCTTTACTTTGGTTTTTCTTGCGTTGACAAGTGTTGCTTGCGCTTATGAAGCGGCTCCAGGCAACACTGCCTATGGATACCTGGCCAATGTTGCCATTCCTAGGGCAGAGCAGATCCGTCAGGCTGAGGAAAGGGCTTCTAGAATCGTCGGAGGTGTGCCGGCTGCTCTTGGACAATACCCATACCAGGTTTGGGTTGTTTTGCTACTTTAACTATCATCTGAATTTACAGCCAGATTAAACCAAGAAATGCCTATGCTTTAAATATAGAGTAAAAACTCGCTGCTGCTTTAAATTATCGTGAAAATATTATGTAAGTGTTTTCGCTACTATATTTCTAATTTCAAAGTAATTTATTTCGGAATTCGTACATTGTTATTACATTATTAACTAATACCGTGAGTAGTTTTTAGTAAAACTGGGTTACAGACACCATCATCGCTCTCTTCGCAGGCAGGGCTATTAGCATAATTTTTAAGATCTGATGATTAGAAAGTGGTATTTTATTTCAGACCACATTTGAACACAATTTCCAAATCCACTGTGCTAGATACAAATTAAAAAAAATTGCATGTTTATTAACTTGAAATGAACTCGTTCTAGGCTGGTCTTCTCAGTAGCATCATTGGCCTGAACGGCACTGGTGTGTGCGGAGGTTCCCTCATCAGTCCAAACCGCGTCATCACCGCCGCCCACTGCTGGTTCGACGGCATAAACCAGGCCTGGAGGTTCACCGTCGTCCTTGGCTCAACCACCCTCTTCTCTGGCGGCACCAGGCTTGATACTAGCGTTGTCGCTACCCACTCCAGCTGGTTGCCCCTCTTGGTCCGCAATGATGTTGCTGTTATTTACCTTCCATCATCGGTAACTTTCTCAGGTATGTTGACATTTTTTGAAAAATAGAGAACCTGTGATATGCAAAAGTGTACTCTACAGAGTCTACTATAGTATTTATGAGTAAAGTTATAAAGCACGTTATCTCTCCTTACCTGCATCGGTGGGTTATGCATTGGCATTGCACCCACTATTTGTATAGTGTTTTGTTTTATCATTATTATAGTAATATAAACCTAAATAGACTCACTGACTGACTGACCTAATAATGTTTACAATGTTAAATCAATCGTCGTCATTAGAATCAAAATATGACGAGCTTATCCTTACCACTACCTTATCCACTATCATATCAGCATTAAGAATAATAAATTATTATCTTTAGCAGCGCTCTGTATCTAACCTATTCAAGCCAAATTTTAATTGCAGCCATAAATTTTATTTCAGATTTTATTGCTCCTATCGCCCTGCCTTCTGATGAACAGCTTACCGAGAACTTCGCTGGGGAAACTGCTATTGCCTCTGGTTTTGGAATCACTAGTGATGGTAAGTAACATAATTTTCAGGAAAAACCTTACAAATGGGTCAAACCATACTACACTAGAAGTTAGCCCTAACAATATCGTCGTGACCGTTTTAGTTTCATTCTTCTGATATATTTATTAAGGGCAACCAACTAGAGATAATATAATAAATAATACTGGACAAAGCACACAGCATTATCTAGCCCCAAACTAAGCAGGGTTTGAGTTATGGGTACTAGATAACTGATATACATAATAGAATAGTTTACACTAATAGATATTTTTTATCTTACATAAAAAACGACCAGAATACCCTGAACAAATATTTGCAGATCGTACAAACATTTGTCCCGAGGCGGGAATCGAACCCACATCCTCCTGCGTCGCCCGTCGCGCCACAGAGGTCAAAAGATAAAACAAGGAATACAAATTAGAAAATAAAATACTAAATACTAGTGCTATCTTAATTACAAATGGCCACAACATGCGTAAATAAAACTAAATAACAAGGCCACTCAACTCTAAACTGCTCACTAAAGTAATTTTAAAAATAACTTAATGTATAAAAACAAATTATATGTTATTGTTACAGAAAGTGTAATGTAATGAATAGGTACGAGAAGGATACCTACGTGGTTACATAAGTTACAATCTATAATTAGTTAAAATGTAAAAGTTATGTAAAGTAAAAAAAGTGATGAGTTCTTAGAGTTATGACTTTATGACGATTTACAATACCGAGACGTAATGACACAAAATATTTAAGAAATTTCACAAAAATTAAATGAAAATGGAATTCTTATTATAAGTTACCTATCTCCAATCTGCAACGGTCAAAGAATTCACGATACGTAATTCAACCCAAAACAAATGAGAACTCGATCTAGTTTACAAGAGCTCACATTTTGTAAAGATTCGTAGGCAGGATATATAACTTCGTAGGTCTTCTAAAATGAATGCACCGAGAATGCAATGAAATATCCGATTTCGGTACATATTAAAAATAATAGATATTTTAAAAAACTATCCTTGCTAGACAAAAAACTATTTTGAAATGTACTCAAGTATATGTATCTTTCATATGAGACCAAACTTTATTTAATTAATTGATGGACCCCATCTCAAAAACCCCTCGACGGATTTGGCCTCACGAAGCTACCAGCATATTTCACATGTCTAATTATCACACGTCTAAACCTATCAATTTTTTCGCAAATCTGATCAACGGTTGCTCGAAGTGATATTTCACTATACAGCCAAATCAATCACAAAAAATAAAAAATGCCAAATAACACACAAGCTGCCACTGAGATCTTCGTTCACTTCGGTCAATTTATTAATTTAATCTACCACACCAAGATAAAAACGAAATTCGCCACACTTTTCTCATTTATTTACTTCACTATGTTCAGGACGTCTTCCGTAAATAAAATGCCCCTTAAATTTAACGCGTCTTCATCGACGTTGTTTACTTTGTGTGTCACAGGCTACTCTGTACATGCATAACCCCCGAATACTCAAACGCAACTCAGATTTAAGTAAGATGGAAAACGGGGTAAGACAAAAAGACTTCAATATCTCCAGATTTAAAATATTTTTGGCAGTGCTGTCAACATTTACGAGGCCACCATTTTGTTGGGTCACACACCTCAGTCATCGCTTGCGGCTAAAGCAGCGTGCAGCGCGTGGTTGTGTGCCACGTGAAATAATCTAGAGCAATGCTTTTTTTCTAAACACATCGAGTGATTTCATCTTACCCCATGTCCTGTAAATTGAACTAAAAGGTAGATACGAGTGTTTAATTTGAACATTTGTTTATTATTTTTCGTGGATACTTATGTAATTACTTCTAAATATGGCTATTTCTCATATTTTAGGAGTTATTTCAACTTTCCATCTTTACCCACGAGCATTTGACGGGGTAAGACGAACATATAAAAGTTTTCATCTTACCCCTTTTTCAAATGTCATACTAAAAGCCATATGTTCTCAAACTGTACATCGTAATGAAGGTACCTACTAATGTGTGATATACACATACACTGAAATAACTAGGTTACATTTTTTAAAAGGTAACGCTTTACCTATTATAGAAGTTAACTTTTTATTTCGAATTCGAAGATATATTTTGTATTAACTTTCGATTGTTTTATAGTAATTGTTTATACATCTGTTTTAGTATTTTTGAGAAATCTGATATTCTTACTAGGATTGCTTTTTCTACGTAGATCCATTGACTTTTATAACTATTAAGACTTCTGTTTTAGTATTTTTAAGTTGAATCTTGCTCAATGATTTTATCTCTATGTATACTCGTTGACCGATTTTCGTACTATACGAGTATAGGATGTCTTTTTCTACGTTGATCCATTGCTTTTTGTAACTTAAGGCTTCTGTTTTAGTATTTTGAGTTGAAGCTTGCTCAATAATTTGATGTCTATGTAGGTATAGTTGCTAACCGATTTTCTTACTAGAATGTCTTTTTCTACATTGCTAGTGCGAAAAAGACATCCTACAAAATATTGTGTCGTCTTATATAATATAAGATAAGAATTAGATTATTAGAGATTAATTGTAGATTATTAAAGCATTTAGTTCCTAAATATATTATATTCTATAATTTGCATTTATAGAATATAATATTAGCGTAGATTACGTTTCATGTATGTACAATAAAAAGTTTTTGATTGTTTTATTTTCTGTCCAAACTTAAGCGATTTAGGTTGCAAAGTTTGAGAAACTACTTCAACCTTACTTCACCCCGGCGGGGTTAGTTCGAAATATCTAAAAATAAAAATCTGTTATATCTTTGTCAAAAATAGGTAGTTTGGCGCTTCAGTCAGTTTTGAATGTTTATGGTACTAAACTCTATAGTCAAGGGACCCTCAACGTTGTCTAATATAAGTTTTTACGATTTTAGATTTTTTTTCGATCTTACCCCGTCACCTTTTCATCTTGTTTTAGTTTCATGAAAAATATATTTTTATGGATCAGGATCACAAAAGGTTATTTTAAAAAGTAATATCAAAAACCTAAAGGGTTTACAAAAACTTTATGCAAGATCAGAATTAGTTACAATTTAAACTAGAACAAGGCAAATCTAAACTGAATAATAACAAGTCCTATGCACGTCCACCACGTCCGACCGTCCGACAAGAAGTGAGGCTCCGGCCGCGCCGCGCCACTTGCCACCGCGCGTCACCGCTGACGTCACAGCATCAGGCGACGCCCCTATTTCAGGGTTTATCTCTAACAATATTTTATTTTGTATTTTTCTACTTCCAAGACAGATTTATCAGACTGTTATCGATTTAATATAAAAATATACTATTTGCCATTCAGCTAAAGTTGATATGTATTCTTCTACACCGATTCAAACACGACACTGATCATCTCATCGAAAAACCATTCCATCTTACCTCAACTCACCTTACGTCTCAAGTGACGAATTTTTTACAGATTTTCATTAAAAACTGTCAAAAAATGGCGACTTGAGACGCGCTTAAATCTGTGTTGCGTTTGAGTATTCAGACGTAAGCTAGTCAAGGGTCCCCAAGACAAAACTGCGTCAATATCATCATTTATTTCGTTTTAGGTAGTGGCATCAGCCTCAACCAATTCCTGAGCCACGTAAGCCTCAACGTAATGACCAACAGTCTCTGCAGCGCGGCGTTCCCTTTCATCCTGCAGAGCAGCAACATTTGCACCAGTGGACTTGGTGGTGTTGGAACTTGCGGCGGTGACTCCGGTGGTCCTCTTGTAGTTTCCCGTAACGGCTCGCCTGTCTTGGTGAGACTACATTTTATATTTATTTACTTACCTTTTTTAAGACTTCACGCAATATTGTAGGTATATAATTTAACCGAAATTAAATTGGAGCTTCAATATTATGTCTGTCATAATCATAATATAAAAAAGTAGTGTGCCCAGAATACTGGGTCACAATATAAATCCGCTGCCCGAAAATTCAGCATTTCAACCAGCTGTTGACTTTATCAATGAAAAGGAGAACAACACAGGCAAAAAGTTGGCTTTAAATGGGTCAAATTAGGATCAAATCGTCATCTTGGCCGAGGTGCAATTAAGATTATGCGAGTCAAGGGAAGTACATTTACCTAGTATATACTCTGATTTTGAATTATAATTGAATAAACCGGACCGAATTCTCCCTTTGATTTTTTGCCATTATGGTGCGCTACCCCACATACAAATTTTATTCATTAAATTCTTCTTTGTTTTTTAGATCGGTGTCACCTCCTTCGGATCTGCTCTCGGATGCCAAGCGAACATGCCAGCTGTTTTTGCTCGTGTCACCTCTTATGTGAACTTCTTCAACCAACACATTGAACCGGTGTCTGCATAAACCGTATCAGGATGAACTGTCAATAAATTTTATACGATACTAGCTGACCCGACAGACATTGTCCTGTCATTCAATTCAAACTTCAAATTTATTTCAAACGTTCAAAGAGTATATAAGGCTGGGGCTACGGTTACATTATTTTTGTTTTTATAATATAGGTAGTCATTCAGTTTCTGCGCAATTTTCAATGTATCTTTTACGAAGTCTTAGAAAACATTTTAAAAAAAGATGAATGAAATCGGAAAGCCTTTCCAGGAGAAATAGGTGTTCATTTTTATATTTAAAAATTAAATAGATGGATATAAGAGTTGTGGTGTTGAATTTTTGTTTTGTTTACTGTGATAATTCGATCTTTACCTTATCTAAGTATTAAAGCAGGACCCGAGAGCTGGTGAGTATCTGTAGCAGCGTATTAGCATTGCCATACAGCGGGGCAATGCAGTCAGCGACTTGGGGTCGCTTCTAATTAGTATTGATATGGACCAGTTGAGCTTATAGATTGTTTGCAACTGTCTGCAGTTAACTCAATGGTTTCAATTGTAAATACTATTATAGTTTTAATTTGTTTATTAGAAACTAATCAAATAATAGATTTGATTATAATTTTCTAGCATGATAAATGTAAGCGGGTTAGCTACGAATCTATATAGTTTGTGTTGGAAGAACATCAACGTTTCATCGCTTAACGCTCTCGCAGCGCGACGTGAACCGCAGTTACCCTGATAAATTCCTTCGTTAAGGGATGAAAAGTTGGTGTTCTTCCAACATAAATTAGGTTCGTCGCTAACCCGCTTAAATTCATAGAAATTTTCTTTGTTAATTAAATCATTGTAAGTTGGTAAAAATCTAACATAAGTCCAATTGATGACGAAATATATTTGCAACTATGAGTAGCGTCTGCCCGCGGCTTCGTACGCGTTGTTATTCGCTATTTTCTATCCCATGGAACTGATTAATGGGACAAAAAGTAGACTTTTTCGCCTTCCAAATCTCGAACTACCTTTAATCAAAATTTTTGCCGGATCCGCTCTGTAATTTTGCGTGAAGAAGTGACAAAAATCCATCATAGTGTGACTTTTTGGAAAATTAAGGGTTTGTAAGTAATTATTTCCTAGCCAGGTCTAGCACGAATCAGTAACATTACGGACTTCAGTGTAAAGACATTTCAATGTAGGACGCTGCATTTCATTGCAATTAAATTTTATCAAGGAAGTCACAGTAATCATTACAAACCCGTCTTTTATCTGTTATTTTCGTTTACCTCGTAAAAATTACAAGTACTTTATTGTTTATAAAAAGAAATTATCAGTAAAAATTCAAATGTTATTAAGTCTTTGCAATGCAGACTTGTCAAGTGTTTTCAGTCCTAATTTTTTTGCATATAACCCTCGCTCTATGTCTTTTTACACCGAATTATGTACACAATGCATATGGATATTTTGAAAATATCGGTATACCCAGAGCTGAGAAACTGTCAATAGAAGAACATATCCGCGATTTGAAACCAAGGATAGTTGGAGGCGAGGCTGCGGATATAACTAGATTCAAATATCAGGTAAACGACATAAAGTCTTTATTGACCAAGAAAACAACAATCAAATAATATAAAGAAATTAAACTAGTATTTACAATTGAAACAATTGAGCTAACTGCAGACTGTTGCAAACAATCTATAGGTAGCACAACTGGTCCATGTCAATACCAGTCGGAAACGAGAAACCCAAGAACATCGGGGCAATGCAGCCATGCCCCGATGTAAACTAAGTTATTACACATTTTTAACCGATAGATTTTTATCTATGTACATAAGCTTCATACAAGATGTGTTTAGAAATACCTACCGGTAAAATAGGTATGTATCCTAACCTACACCGTTTTCTGTCGAGTTCACCGAAGTTCAAGTTCGACGTTGGTGCCTACGCCAAACCGACGCCTCGGTTGTTATTTATGTAAAAATCTAGCCTTTATGCCTTGGGTGCTAGTGCCAATAGGTGGTAGGTACCTATTTCAGGACCCATTGGTTTATTCTCTCCAGACATGCAGGTCAACACCAGTATAAACTTGCTGTCGCTTACGTCATAAACACCGCGATGCTCATTTTCACCCATGTTGTTCAACTGGTCCATATCAATACCAGTCGGAAGCGTCCTCAAGACGCTGGCTGCATTGCTGGATGGCAATGCTAATGCGCTGCGCCAGATACTCACCAGCTCTCGGGTCACGCGTCGCTTCGACCAGGCGCTCAGATAATTTTTTGAAAACCCGGAGAGCCTCGGTACCCCACGGACCTAGGGTCTCGACTCCAAGGGGAGCAAATGCGTAGGCTCTGTCGAGACCTGCATATTTGCGCCTCTTGAGATCCTCGGCCAAATCTGCCGCCGAACCAGCCCTCTCGGATGTCCTTGAAAGATGGGAAGGCGCAAGTGTGTCGACACATGTAGCGTCCCACACAATAGGCCTCCCCAGCTCCCAAGGGACTAAAGTCATGCCTTCGGGCCTCTTACCATCGTCACGCAACAGACCATTCGGTTCGAGAATAGCTGGTACGTTAGCGGTGACAAAGGCCCGTCGGATGATGTCGTTAAGGCTGGCATGGCGAGAAATCCGACCGGCAGCCCTAGTACACGATAATCCGTGATGACCAAGCCGTTCGACAACAGTACCGCACTGGCATTGATGAGGCGCGCAACACCTTGCACCCAACCGAAGGCATGTTGCTATACGGAAAGTTACCGGATCCAATAGAGTGCCAGTATTATATGAAGGAAGTGCTTTCAACCAATGTCCTGACTCCCATTTAGAAACGGCCAGGAGACGGGCACGATCTGCAGAGCTGGAGCACGTTTGTAACAAACAATTCCGTGTCAACTCACACAGAGGCTCGTCCCATTGCCGTTGGGACAAAAGAGATTTTGGGGGAGCAGCATCAGGGCAAGCACTATGACAAGCCATTCGAGCCTCGTCTAAAAACGAAATTTTGAATGAATTTCCAGGTGAGACCAAAGACGGCTTTAAATTACCAAATTGGGAGGCTTAGGTATTACGGATACCTAAGCCTCCCAATTTGACAGGCAGGGAGGCCTGCGATCGCCTTGTCATCGAAGCAGATATTCAAAACCGATGATAAAGTATTCTTTATTATGTTGTCTAAGCCTTCTAAGAGCTCGCTGTGTTTCCACAGTTGACAACATCTCAAAGAATACTTAAATTTAGGTACAAACAAGCAAAACCGAATAATTGTAAAAGCCATATGGCTATTAATTTTGAGAAGTCTGTCCGAAGTTTTGTTGTAATTTTGAATTTTCTCATCTACAAATGATTGAAAAGACTCATCAAAAATTGGTGAACCAAGGAGGCGAAGTGAGCATTTATCTACACCTGTAAACGAACGTTTAAATTTATCTGAAAGGTCAAAAAAACATTAAGGCTTAGTAATGTGACATTAGCGCCACTCTTTAATTTTTCTTGTATTATCGTTATGGAAAAGAATTAACAAAAGTTCTCATTTTTGATTAAACAGAAAATGGGTTTGTTAATACTATAATAGAAAATAGTTTGTTGCATTTGGTGGCCACCAAAGTCAAAACCCATTAAAAAATCATTTATTTTTAGGCTGGACTTCTTATATCTCTCAAAAATGTAACAAGCATCGCTTTATGTGGTGGAGCTCTCATAAATGAAAATAGAATAGTCACAGCCGCCCACTGCTGGTTCGATGGTGTGCACCGAGGAAAGTGCATGACCGTCATTCTAGGCTCTGCTGAACTATTCTCAGGTGGCACGAGGATAGAAACTTGTGAAGTACACATACACCCCAATTGGGATCCAACAAAAGCCTCGAATGATATAGCGGTTGTATATTTGCCGAAGCATGTCACATATTCTGGTAGGTGCATATGTATATTTATCAAATATACGTTCTTCATTACATATTTGAAACCGCCAAATTTTCATTCTTTTACCTAAGTTTTACTAACTGGGGAGCTATGTATACATATGATATATAAATATTCTATTCTATTCTAAGCGCTAAACAGAGTTAAAAAGCTGTCACACAATAGGTCACTATATATTTATTACACATTTGATCTCATTCAAGCTGAATATAGGTCAAATTTCATCGATTGCTGCAAAACTTCCAATTAATACAACAGAACCAAGTTCTGCTTGACGAGTTCACGTGCGACATGACAGCTCTTGTAACCGGTGAAATAGGACCTAAATTCAGCTTGAATGAGATCAAATGTGTAATAAATAAATAGTGAAATGACAGCTCTTGAACTTGGTTTAGCGATTGAAGTGGATTAACATTATGTCGGTTAAATGCACTGAACTCGCTTAAATCTCTAAACTGAGTTCATCTTCAATTAAACGCGTTTAATTACAACGTGAACTCGTTCAATTGAAACGGTGAAATTGAATCGAAATTAATCGCATCACCACATATTTAATGGTATCTTCTCTGAATGACTTATTTTGGCATTTTACCTTTGATGATGGAAACTACAGATGAAGGGAAGCGTGTCAAAAGTGTCAAGGTTCAAGGTACAACCTAATCTTCCATAATCTTTCATTCAATCTAATCCTTTCGTGCAGTGAAATTGTACCGCATACATTATCTAGAGTTTCTTTCATCTATGAACGATTCTGCGATGATACCCGGTAGTATTGTATACTCATTGACGATACCATATTCATAGTAAAACTCAAAACTTTAAGTGCTTTATTTCCTTTTGAGCTTACAGGACTCTTGGACATATTAAAAAATTAAAACTAAAACTGGGAAATAAAGTGATCATTGATTGGTTAGCAGGATTCGGCGCCTGGTTAAATTAAAATGTTTAATGTTGTAGAAACGATTGCTCCTATTGCTCTACCATCCAAACAAGAGATAGATGAAAGTTTTGTTGGAAAAGTGGCCATTGCTTCAGGTTTTGGACGAATTTCTCAGCGTAAGTTTATGAAATTGAAAGAAGAGAGATAAAAGATGGTTAGGAAATATACGCTTTCTTGAAAGTTACGTACAGGAACGCAACATAATTCGGTATTGTTTGCATCCGAAATCGAATATTATCCTGACATCCGTATAAACTCCGTTTGAATATGCCATTACATAAAAACATTATTATTATTTGTCTACCACAAAAGTAGCAGTCATGCGTGCGGTCCGCCTGATGGGAAGTGGTTACCGCAACCTATGGACACCTGCAACGTCAGGGACGTTGAACGCGCGCTGCCGACCCCGTAAATGCTTTAGAATGCCCTGTTTGAAAGACCTCATACTATACATACATTTTTACGATATCATTTTTATCACCTGTGCCAACCTGTACATTTCCTGATAAACGTGTAATCCCACAGAAACACCAATCGCAAGTAACCAGAGCCTTAGTGAAGTCAAGCTGAAAGTAATTTCAAATGATAAGTGCTCCCCGACCTACCCTACGGTTATTACCGATAGAATTCTCTGCACCAGCGGAAACGGAACACATGGGCATGTGTCTATATGCAGTGGTGATTCGGGAGGTCCACTCGTTCTCAATAAGCATAAGAAAGACATCCTGGTAAAGTAAAAGTTCTTGGAACCTTTGGCAAATAACGTTTCGAATGTACGAAAAAGGTTCGATGTTTCGAAGGTTATTTCAGTGTACCGTCTGGTTTTCAAAAAGCGAGCGGAGTGATAACGTGAAATAATAACCTTTTGAAAACCAGTTTTGATATCCCTGTTTTTAAATTGGCATTCGTTTAGACGCACATTGACAGAAAACGCGTAATGACCAGTGAAAATAACATCATGAATACGCAAATCCGGATCCGGAAAATCCGTAGAAGAACCAAAGTTACTGACATGGCTCTCAGAATTAGCAGGCTGAAGTGGCGATGGGCAGGCCATATAGCTCGTAGAACCGATAACCGTTGGGGAGTAAAGGTTCTCGAGTGGCGACCGCGATGCAATTCGAAACGGAGTGTGGGAAGACCTCCCACTCGATGGACCGACGACATCGTAGCGGTCGCAGGGAGTCGTTGGATGGAGGCGGCTCAGGACCGCTATTCGTGGCGTCGTTTGGGGGAGGCCTATGTTCAGCAGTGGACGTGTACGGGCTGATGATGATGATGATGATGAATAAGCAAAATGATCAATTGCGAGAATCCCAATGCGGGAAACAACCAATACGTGAAATGACCCATACGCCAAATGAAGACTTTTATAATAAGAGAGACTCTTTGTGACCAAAGTTAGGCCAATACTCTACTCTCTCACATAGTTTTTTTTTTCTTTTCAGATTGGCATATCCTCTTTTGGGTCACCACTTGGGTGCGATGAAAACTTGCCGAATGGATTTACCCGGGTTACTTCCTTTCTGAAATTCTTAAATTTTCATATATCTGACAAATAAATGCCTTTTTGAGGACTGTGTGTTTTTCTCTACTTGTTTTCCAATGTATTATAATATAATATAATCACCTAAGTATTTACCTATCTAGAGGTAACTTCTTCGTTAGGATTCCACGCTATCTACAAATTAGGTACATACCTAACATACATAACTAGTCAAGCGTTATCTGTGCTTTATCTTTAGTAGGAAGGTAAAATACATATATTTTTTAATAAATCTTGACCCAAATCTAGGGCTAAAAAGGACCTAACCTTTGTTACTAACGTTATCAGATATCACTGCGTAAATAATCATTGGTGGCATTGGCCGTGAATACTATTTACTTATCGTTATTTGTCTTATTTTATTATTGTTTACGCAAGTTTATGGGAAAATATAAACGTAAGGAAAGTTTCAATACCACGAATATTAAAGGTTGCGACAGAAAGTCGCAATCAGAATCTTTAGGACAAACTGTAATGTCGCCGTCTTTATGTTTTTTCTCTATAGATCTCGCCATCTTGTGGTGATCATTGCGTAAGTTTTGTTCCTCTCTAATTACATGTTGTGTTTCTTTATAGGCACAAACTTAACTTTATACAAACTCATAAAAGACAGACAGCAATTGATGTAGTGTAGGTAGGTACCCAATGCATGAGAAAAAAAAATAGTACGTATATATAATTATCATCATATCAGCCCACACACGTCCACTGATGGACAAAGGCCTTACGACGCCACAAATAGCGGTCCTACACTCCGTTTCGCGTTGCATCGTGGCCGCCACTCGAGAACCTTTACTCCCCAGCAGTCATCAGTACGTATATACTTTATAATTATTACCTTTAGTAGGTTATGTTGTTACCCATTTAGGAGTCATGGAATCGACTGACCAATCTTCAATCTGATTCTAATGAAGTAATGACTAGAGTGGCTCAAAATGTCGCGTAGTGCTTAGAAATAAATTATCTGAAGAATAAAAATATAAAAATTATTAATACCAATTTTTATGAGGAGACATAAAGTCGCGTCCTAAAGATTTTATATTTTGTTTTAAGGGTTTACTGATAACATTCCTACAGCATTATAAATAGACACAGCATCTTTTTTCAGAACAACCATAACTTAGTAATACTCTCACAATGAAGATCCTAGGACTTCTCTGTTTGGTAGCAGTGGCTTGTGCAAGCACTATTGAATTGAGGTCTAATAACCCTGTATACGGATACATCAGGAATACCGCTATACCATTAGCTGAGAAAATATTAGAAGCAGAAACTAAAGCTGCTACACTAGCTACGAATAATGGGTCGAGCAAAATCATTGGCGGTAGTTACGCAACTCTTGCAAAAATCCCATACCAGGTTGGTAAAGTAGAGTATAACCACTCCTGTAATATAGAGCTATACATTATCACAAAATCCATCAATGAAATCCAGCAGAACCCAAAGTTGTCTTTAAGTAATTAGTGCGTTTATTTTCTAATGAGTTATACATATGTACATAGATAACGGCAGCTTTTTTTTTCAAAATAAAATATCTATTTTTCATTCTGTGTGAATTGTATGAACTGTCCAACATTATTTATAATTCATAATATTCCTGGTTTCACTACCTATGCATAATTTAAGTCGCCATGAGGAGTTTTTTTTTTAAAGCATCCTATCAAAGTTTCGCCTTTTAAATATAACTGAGATTAATATATGTGTATGTAATTTTACCTAAATGTTCTTTTATTCCCAGGCTGGTCTTCTTGGAAGCTACGATGGCTTCAATGGAAGGGGAATATGTGGTGGTTCTTTAGTGAAAGTCAATCGCGTGATCACGGCAGCTCATTGCTGGTTTGATGGGCAGGACCAAGCCAATCAGTTCGAAGTAGTTCTCGGTTCCATCACTTTGTTCTCTGGTGGTACGAGGGTGACAACCACCAATGTCGTCGTACATCCCAAATGGTCTCCTTCCGAAATACGCAACGATGTCGCTGTTGTCTATTTACCATCCTCTGTTTCTTTCTCGGGTAAATGTAATAGGTTATTTACTTTAAGCCATTGAGCCATTTATTGTGTGTGTTTTGTCTTGAAGTCTCAGACAATCTAACCAGCTGTCTTGAAGCACTAGAAAGATAAAATGTTCAGCAAAATTGGAACTCCTATCAAGATCAAAAACCTACCCTTTGAATTTATTATTCACTTTTCATTATTTACTTTTGCATTATTAATTTAATTACAGACACCATATCTCCCGTATTCCTACCATCAGGATCGGAGCTTAGAGAGACTTTTGCTGGAGAGAAAGCAATTGCATCTGGATTTGGTCTAACATCAGAAAGTGAGTGTATATTGCTTTTATTTTATCCATTTTACAGACACTTCGTTAGTCTCTTGTTCAGCCATAATACTATACATAATATACAATTGTGTTCTGCTAATAAAAGTAAGCTTAGCACGCCAACCAATCGAACCAAAGAAAGTAAGTATTATGATAGCAACAAAGATTAATTAGATTATAATATAATTGCATGCTATTAATTTATTAAGTAATTATTTTATATTTAGTTTATATTTTGAATTTTTAGTCAACGTTATTTATAATACATTGAAAAATTTATAATTAATCATGATCTTATTGTTTGTGAATAAATAAACTGAATTAAATCGTTCGAAAACCGGTATACCTACGCAGGCATATCATTATTTTAAACATTCTTATAAATTATTCCTTTTGCATTTTTACAGACTACATATATTATTATATTGGCTAAAAACCGCCGCCGTTAGACATCGGCGGCGGCCCCTTACTTGTCACAGATTTTTAAGTATTTATTTTCTTCACAGATGGGGACATCCCTACTAATCAAAGCTTGAGCTACGTCCAATTGTCCATCATCAACAACGGCATTTGCCGTTTGGCTTTCCCTTTCATCCTTTCAAGCGCCAACATCTGCACCAGCAGTTTTGGTAACGTCAGCACTTGCAGAGGTGATTCGGGTGGTCCTTTAGTGGTCTATAGGAATAACAGGACTATCTTGGTAAGAATTATAAAAAAGAAAAAAGGAAGAAAATAATTAATATTTTATCGATACCATCTTATGATAGCCGTGAGATCAGAACGTTGTTTGTTTTATTGAATTTCATTAGATAAGCCTAACAGCCGGTTGTTCGTGCGCTGCCGAGAGATACTCTTTCTAAATAATCGATTATCAAATCTCTTGACAACGTCAATTCGATTTATTCATGTGCCTATATTGTTCTTTCATGTCCAGTCCATCCCAAGATTGCCTGGAAGAGATCGCTCATAGCTATAATGCCTGCTTTTATACTTCCTATATTCTTAATATATATGATTGTGTTGTTTTCTATGCGTAGTATAATAATGTATTTTCTATATATCTATTCGGCACGTAAAAATACCTACTATTAGATAAGAAATTTCATCATTGATTAATTAATTAGGTATAGATATAACCAGCTGTAAGTGAGTCCGGGTTCGTCATGTCTCAGCGAACATGTCGATATGCAATACTTTAGAACAAAACAGGCCCAGAAATGTGAAAATTCTGACGATTCTTAGGACTTGACGTGGAAAAGTGTACATATCTAGGTCCAACCATTGTATGGAATTATACAATGGTTTTGTAATGCTTCTAAAAATAGTGTAGAAATCATAATAATGAATAAATTGAATCTTTATAATGATGACTGTCTGTAACTCGCGCCACACGGTGCGTTCGGCTTTAATTTGACGATTGGAAAATTACTTTTCTTACCGACTTTTTTTCACTTGCTTTTGTTTACCTTCCTACTTATATTTTTTTTATCTCCCCAGATTGGTGTCACCTCATTCGGTTCCGGTTATGGATGTGAGACTTGGTTACCTGCTGCCTATTCGCGAATCTCTTCTTTTATCAACTTTTTTAACGAGAATCTATAAATGGAATAAAATATGTATGCAGCTAATATTTTGTTTTATTTTTTAAATTGTGAGATAGGTAACTTTCCTACTCAAAAAAGTACAGGAAAGGTAACGACTGAGCCTCGCGACCGCAGACTTAAATTTCGGAGGAAATTACATTTTCTTTAATACTTTTTTATATTCAATAGACTTTAGACCTTGATTTGACCACAAACTTACCGGATGGAAGTTCAGGTTAGTATCACGACTCGTGGAACGAGGTAGTTACCAGGAGTATGAAAAGCTGTCTGACAGTTTGAGACCTGAAAATGTTTGATACCTAAAAGGGCTTGCGAACCATGACTTTAAGACGGTTCTAAGACCTCTTTCAAGAGATATCATGTAAGTCTTTACCGCAACGCCTCATGCAGTTATTTAGGGGCATAAAATGAAAGTAGCATATAATCTATTATTAGAGCCTAATGTATTTGATCTTTCTAAAGTGTCCTGCAACAGCTTAAAGTGGTATCCTATTTATATATATCCTATATCATCCTTTCCTTTATGAACATAAAGGAAAGGAAGCGATTTAGTAATACGCTTTTCCTCCGTAGAATACCCTATGTATTCTACGGAGGAAAAGCGTGACTAACGTTCTGATCAACGTTAAGAACGTTAACAACGACACAATTATTATTTTTTGCGAGTTTCAGCGTAACCTTCCTCTATTTGCATCTGTGTGCAATACGTGTGTGCGTAACCGCACCTCTATTTATTTTCCTCTGTGTGTGTGTGTGTGTGTGTATAAGTGTTTACCTAATCTCCCTGTAAAAAAAAAATTGAGAGGGGCGTACGGGACAGTTTTTGCTATGCGGTTCTTTATACAAATACCACCGAAAGATAGATTTTCATACAACGCAACGTGATGGAGCTGACATTTATCCTACTAATATTATAAATGTGACATTTTGTATGGATGGATGTATGGATATATGGATGTATAGATGTATGGATATTTGTTACTCTTTCACGCGAAAACCACTGAACCGATTAGGCTGAAATTTGGTATGGGTATAGCTTGGTACCAGGAATAACATATAGGCTATTTTTTATCCCTATAAAACGCGGACGAAGGCGCGGGCAGCAGCTAGTTTTCAATATTGCATTCCTTTGAAAAGATTGATTATAATCAGAAACGAAATCCGTTGCTGTAAAAATATTGAGTCATGATCGGTTCGATTTCCTGCAAAATTTATAAAATAAACAGTTAGGTATGAAGTTTTTTTTCCTCCTAAATCGAAGAAAAGTAAGTCTCCTTAGACGACTTTCCTATATCCATACTTGATTATCATAAAAGCGCTTTTTATCCAAGAAAAGCTCGAGAAAAGGCGTTCGGCGCATTGAGCCCGTAGTAATTATAACTCGATGATTCGAGACAGTTTTTGCAAAGCGGTTCCTAATACAAATATTACATATATCTCTAATATGTGTTTGAATCATCAATAGTATTGTCATGGTGCAGGCTCGACATCAATATAACTATCTTGCTTTTTTTTTGGCACATGAGAAACAAGGGTGACATCTTTTTGGAAGTCAAATTGGGACAAAAATATGCCCAATCCACGACTTTTAGTGAATTCTGGAGGTTTTTGTCGTTTATTTTTACGCAAGGTTCCAACTGACGTCAACCTGTGTCCTTTGAGCAAATGCTGGACAAGTTCATAACTAGTGAACCAGTTATCAAACGTCACGTTACGGTTTGTTTTTGAAATTGGTTGCATAATGCGATCTACAACATCAAATGGTTTATTACTTACAGAATATCGTCCATCAGGCTGCTTTCCAGGATATATTTCAAGATTTTTGATATAGAAATTTCGTGCATCTACTAAAGCAATAATCTTGATGCCGTATTTAGCTGGCTTTGATGGAATGTATTGACGAAATTTACATCGACTTCGGAAAGCTACGAGCATTTCATCGATAGTTAGACAATCTCCTGGGGTGTAAGTTGTTTTACAATTTTCAACAAAAGTTTCAAATAGTTCCCTGATTGGTGCCAAATTGTCTCTTAGCTTCCGTATCATCAAAGTTCAAGCAGCTTTGGATAAAATGAAAGCGTTGTTTAGACATTACAAGCCCAAATATTTCCACTACTGTGCCATCAGTAGTCCACGAATCACTCAAATTCTGCCTTCCGGAACGATACAGACCGGAAATATAAAGAAGCCCTATAAAGGCTTTCAATTCCATCATGCTGCATTCTTTTATATGAGTGTACTTGGTCAAATTTGTGGTCGCTGCAATTTTAGGAACAATGCGAGCGTTGGTATACATTAAAACATTTTTCATCATGTCATCAGTGAAAAAAGGTTCCAGCATTCCAATTCTGACATTGCAGATCTAGCTTCAGATGTAACACCTGGCAACTCAGTAATTATATTTTCTACTCTGGTTCGAACATTCTGCCGAAAAGGTGTTTTATGCCAAACTGTACCATCTTTACCACGATAATTTTGTGAAGATCGTACCTGACGACTCGAAGAACTTTCTGAATCCGATAGTGGTTCCTCCTGCAGTGAAGGTGAAAGATTTCTGCCAGAACGAGCAGACAGTATTTGAAATTGAACAGCAGACAGTGGGACATTTTTGGCTAGATGGCGCTAACACAGTACACATCGGCTCCTCACAATTTATTGTTTTGAAAATAGTTAAAGTCAAGTATTCCTGAAAACAAGTTTAAAAATACATTAAGTGTCTTCTAACTCTTATCATATATTGTTTGCTAACAAATCAGTGCAAAACTACTAGTCCAAATTCATCGAAAACACAAGGGATGAACATCAACACTATTTGGATACAATTAGGATAAAACCCTGTGTAACAACCATCAAACAACATAAAACTGAACTACATTAACTATAATCACTACAGAAAAAAACGGATTTAGCAGCTAATGTGAGTACAATTTTAAATATTCTCATAACTGCAACCGTTAGAACACAAAAGACAAAGACCTTGTCAATTGAAATCGAAAGTGAACTTTGGACTCAAGTTCATTGCACTTAGCATCATCACATCACTATACCCATACAGCACCACAACGAGGACTGTTTGATAATTTTCGCCGGCCTGTCAACAGCTCGACTGGCAGAGCGGATAGAACGTCCGACTGAATCTTCTAACGGCTCAGGAGTAGTGAGTTCGAAACCACTATAAGACAGTATACTTTTTGCACATATATAAAAGCTTACACTTAGAAATAAGAAGCCGAGAGTAAAATAACACCTCTTGTTGTCGCTAGAGGGAGTTTGAAATTACCATAAATTATGGATCCTCTAGAAAATGTCACCATTAGGCGTGCCCGTACACAATTAGAGTTTGAAACCACTAAGAATGATTCGGACATGAGTATTGATGATACAATAGATGGCACCACTGGTAGCTTACAGGACCTATCTACTGATAAATGTAATGAAGAAATACAGAACCTCCTTCAAAGAATTGATCAACTAAAAATTGAATTAAAAAGCGCTCATTCAGAAATTGAACAGCTATCACTAGATAATAGAGATCTTAGAAAAAATAATCAAGAACTAGCCAAGAAAAACGTACTCTATAGAAAAATCAGCAGTCCGACGCATACAAAATCCCTAACAACTTCAAGTAGGAAGACCTTAGCATCACAAACGGAGAAAATGAGCCCTAAAAGTAAAGCATTGAAAATCTTAACGGAACACAAACAAACACAAACGGAAAATCCGGAAAATAAAACTTCACATCTACAAAATACCTATACAAACCATAAACAAACTCAGACAGAAGCCAGAGAGCCAGCAAAACAGCAAAATGCACAGACACAAACTAATAAACACACAGATAAGACACAACCAGAGATCATATATCAAATACCTAACGTTGTAAATTCACACAGAAAAGAGGAAAAGCATGCTAATTATAAACCAAATATATGCATAATTAGTAATAATAAACATAACAATGTAATATCGACCGCACAAAATATTTTGAATAAAAACTCAAAGGTATGCCACTATGTAACTCCGCGCGCATGCACTCAACAACTTCTACACGGGTTACACAAGAAATTGGAAGACTTCACAATGAGGGATTATTGCATATTGCTACTTGGTGACGAAGATTTTGTAGGAGAAAAGACATCAAAAAACCTAGTAGAGTACATTAGAAAAACCTTACAAAAGATATCGCACACAAATGTCATCATATGCGCACCAAATTATCAGTATGGATTCGACAAAGACAATATAAACCGAAAAATTCACCAATTTAATAACCTTCTCTATAACGACGTAAAACTGTGGAATTATGCTTACTTAGTCGACACGAACAAACATCTAACTTACAACTATACAATGTTCCATAATCCTTCTGGAAAAATAAACAACGCTGGACTTCGGACGGTTTTCCAATATCTGGCCACCGCTATCGAAATAATTGAAAAGACGGAAACACATAGAAACTCAACAATTACAAGCATTGAATATATAAATGAGGATATTGAATTAAGGAACCAGTTTTTTCTTTAATAAACAGCTACTTGTTTTCCATCAAAATATCGCAGGTTTACTGAACAAAAGTGACTTACTAACCGTATGCTTGGATGACTTAAGAGAACGAAAAAATGAAAAAAGAATAGATGTTTTATGTATCACGGAGCATTTTATGATGGAGGGGCAGGAAGAGTTTTTAGTTATACCAAACTATAGCCTGGCAGCCTGCTTCAGTCGCAGGGAAAGTAAAAGAGGAGGAGCCTGCATTTTAATTCATAATGAACATAACAAGTGGACAGAACTTAAAAAGATATCGGACTTTTCAATAACGGGCTTATTTGAATGTTGCGCTGTAGAATTATCTAACTATAACATTGCAATTGTGTGTATGTATAGAGTACCGAAATTAAATAACATTAGCATTTTTATGGATTGTGTACATAAAGTATTACTTGAATTGACAAAGAAACGATATGACAATATATTAATAGCTGGAGATTTTAATGTTGACATTATGAAAAGTAACAACATAACACTTGACTTTGAATGTTTATTTTTAAATTTTAATTTGAGATTAGCTCTGAAACAACCCACAAGGCTAGCAAGTAAAACCTGTATAGACAACTTTGCTCATAATTTTAAAAAAGGGTGTTCTGCCGAAGTTCTAGAACTAGCTTTATCGGACCATACTGCACAGCTTATCAAATGTCCGTTAAAAAATTTAGATCTCCTTAAGTATTGGCGCATAAAAAGACGCGATTATTCAGCAGAAAATATTAATAAGTTTATAAACTCAATTAAAAACATATCCTTTTCGGAAATATATAGCGCGGATGACCCTGATATTGCTTACAACCTTTTTATCGACACTTTTAAAATGTTTTATGATCTTTGTTTTCCTAATAAAATTATAACTAAAAAAACAACTAGAAAAAATCCATGGGTCTCTCGTGGTATAAAATTATGCTGTAATAATAAAAGAAAACTTTTATGGCAATTCCGTAAGAAACCCTCTGATTCTAATAAAATTAAATATAAAAAATATTCTAAAACTCTTAAAACAATAATAAAACTAACACAAAAATCACAAAATAACTATAAAATTAATATATCTACAAATAAGTCAAAAGCTACTTGGCAAATCATAAATAGTACGAAAAGGAATCTGCCTAGAAGTCAGATATTAAAACTTGACATAAATAATCGTACAGTTACAAATCCTACTGACATAGCGAATGCTTTTAACGATTTTTTTATTGACAAAATTATACCAATTACAAACTCAGGCATACGAAGTACCTCACTTATTACTAGTCAGAGAGACTCTATGTTTCTAAGACCATCTATTCCAGAGGATATTATGAGGATCATAGCTTCACTAAATAACACAAATAGTGTTGGCTATGATGAAATTTCAACAAAAATATTGAAAATGTCAGCTAGATTCATATCTGAACCTATAAGTTATATTATGAACTTATGTATCAGAGCCGGTAAATTTCCTGATGCACTTAAGCTCTCAATCATAAAGCCCCTTTATAAAAAACAAAATAAGGAGAGCATGGAAAACTATCGACCGATATCCCTTATACCTATTATATCAAAAATACTCGAACGATATATATATATTGCAATCAATAGTTACTTTGAAACAAACAAAATATTTTGTACGGAACAAAAGGGTTTTAGAAAAAATAAATCATTAAATATGGCCTTATATGATTTTCTACATAGAGTCACATGCAGCGTAGATACGAGACGACCAATATGCTCTATATTTTGCGATATGACGCAAGCATTCGACTATGTGCGTCATGACATACTCGTAAATAAATTAGAGGCTTACGGAGTCAGAGGAACTCCATTAGAACTTGTCAAATCATATCTTGATAATAGGAAACAAGTTACTGAAATAAGTAGGATTAATATCAAAACTAAACATGAAGAAGTCCATAGGTCTAAAGAACGTACCGTAATATATGGTGTGCCACAAGGTAGCGTACTGGGTCCTCTACTCCTCATTATATATATTAATGATCTGCCAAATTCGACAACCCAACCTATGTCGCTCTTTGCAGACGACAGTGCCGTAACCATTCAATGTATTAATAAAATGACATATGAAAATGATATCAATTCTGCCTTGACTTCAATTATTGCTTGGTTGGATAATAATAACTTAAAAATAAATCTATCTAAGACTAAAATGATAAGCTTTAGACAACGCGATACAGCTGCTCTACATCCACTTGACATTAAATATGGTAATTACAATATTAATGAAGTTGACATGACAAAATTTTTAGGACTCACTATTGACAAAAAACTTAACTGGAAATATCATTTGGAAAACTTGTGTAAGAAAATTAATAGCTTAGCTTATGTATTATTTAAAATATCAAAAATTGTTAATGTGGAAACCCTCTTAACAGCATACCATGGATTAATTGCATCTAATATTCGTTATGGTATACTTTTTTGGGGAAACTCTACCGACATTGAAAAAATTTTCAAACATCAAAAGCGATGCATAAGGGCCATGTTTAGTCTGAAAGTAACGGACTCGTGTAAACCATTTTTCTCTCAGCATAAGATTTTGACGATTCCTGCACTGTATATATTTGAAACGGTGATGTTTGTAAAAAATAACCCAGATTTGTTTGAACAGCTCTCTGATGTCGTGGTTCGCAATAGGCGTGACAAACATAGAGTTGTTACTCGCAACTCCAAAACGACCTTAATGCGTAAAAGTATATTCTGCTCAGCACCAGTCGCCTATAATAAACTGCCAGAGTCTATAAGACAATTACCTTGTGCGTTGTTTCGGAGGAAAGTGACTGAATTGTTGACAAAAAAATGCTATTACTCCTTTAGTGAATTTAAGACGGATAAGTTGTAGATTATATTATAACATTGACATTTTTTTATATTGATTAATTGTATTATTATTTCTTTAATGTATTGTTTTAATTTTTTATGTATTATTTTTTTGGAATTGTTTTTAGTTATTGTATTATTTTATTATCATCGTAAGCTTAAAATACGTTAAATTTGATACTATGATTTGTATACAGACATTGCACACCGTAAAGGTAGAATACATTGACACACACAATTATAAAAACACCTGTACCTACATGTATTTCATGCAATAAACGATTACTTTACTTTACTTTACTTTACTTTACATTGTCCTCCACACTTTCTGAAATATCTTGCGTTTGACTTCGAACAGCAGATAGTGGGTCATTGTAGTCATCATCTTCTGAGATGTCTTGCTCTGTGTCGCTGAGATGTCTTCGCACACTGACACAATTCTCTTCATCAGCGGACTCCTGATCAGATGACATGACATCTGAGTCAGATTCTTCAAGAATTGAAACGATACGCCACCCTTCTCTTTCCTCTTGATCCATTTTTTATTATCTACCAACAAAAAAGTAAATAAATTAACAAAAAAAAACATATTTCAAATCTAAAACACAAAAATAACACCAAAAGCAATGACAAAACGTAAAAATCATGCATTGAAAACATGGCGCAAAATTGTTACACCGAGTACGGGGTTGGGTCATATTTACCTTTTTCAACTTTGGACGCACTTAGCTTCAAGCACGGTTGCCGTATTACTGATATTTTTTAAACAATGCTTAGTGCAACTCATTGACTCCAGCTACTGAGAAGAACGGCAACGTCGCTTGCATAGTTACCAATCTGTAAGCTCACAAAAAAGTACAATAAATTCTATTTTGCGAAATGAGTTAGTTATTTAGTTTTCCAACTACAGCGACGATATATGAAATAAAAGTTTTAACGGGTTGCGCTAATGTGAACAGCGCTATTGAAATACATAATGCCAATATGAATCCGATGTGATCCATCCCTTTGTCGTTCCGGTAAAACTGTCCAACCTAATAGGAACCCGCTCTAATAGGCTTGTTTATTAGTTAGGTAAGTATAAGTACTCAAACGGTATTACGATTGTCTATCAGATAAGCCTAGACTTATGCAGGATTAAAAGATAAATAATATTTCGGTAGGTACTTACTTATCTTTAATTAATACTATTTAATATTTCAATTATACATACCAGACTGATTCAAGTGTGCTATTTACAGGGTGGCTTTTTGAGATGGGAGTTTATTGTCAAATCTGAAGCCAAAAGAATTAGAGATGTAACGCATTGGAGAACTCTCTAATGTTGTCTGGTTTTAATATACGAATTGATTTGAACTGAATTGAATGTACAACAGTTGTTCGAATTTACAAAGTGTTATTAAAAAATTTCACATAATAATGCTTGGTAGCTACTACAGGAGTATTAAAACTAAAATTGTTTAAAATAGCCAATTATTTTCAATTGAAAAGATTGATTATAATCAGCAACGAAATCCGTTGCTGTAAAAATACTGGTAGTCATGATCGGTTCGATTTCCTGCAAAGGTAAATCAATAAAATAAACAGTTAGGTATGAAGTTTTTGTTTCCTCCTCAATCGCGGAAAAGTAAGTCTCTATAGACGAGTTTCCTCTATCCATACTTGATTATTATAAAAGCGAAAGTAATTCTTCTGTATTCTGTATGTTACATTTTTCCGAGACCGTATTCTGGGATACTTTTCTCCAATAAAAGAGCTCGCGAAGTCGCGGGTGGGAACTATATAATTTCTCATAGTTTCAGATTTAGCCATAAAGTCCCAGGTAAAAAAGCCACCTTGTATTGGAGTATATGTAAGTATATAAACGTACTTTAATGAGCAAAAGGATATAAAAGTTGTTTTTTTTTTCTAGTTTGAAATATATAATGAACTGAATGGTTTTCAGAGTTCGTCCATAGGAAGAACAACTGCTTAACGTAGGTAATGTGATATTCTGTGGTATACTTAACGAGATGTAGTAAATTCCATCTTCTGCCCCTCTACGAAAGAAGGAATATATCCGACCTGGCATTCCTCTTCAATATAGCGAATGGCAAAGTGGACTGTCCTGAGTTACTAGAGCTAGTGGGATTACGCACGAGCAGAGCTTTGAGATATATGAACACGTTGTATGTACCGCGCGTTAATACTAACTACAGGCAGAACGCATTTATTATAAGAGCAAGTAATTATTTTAATTCGTTAACAAAAGCTAATGTTGATATTGATATCTTTAATACATCAGTGCATAAGTTAAAACGTATACTTAATGATGAATTTTTTGGACAACGACTAAACGAAGTTTAAACTTAATATTATATTTTTTAATCAGCTGACTAGCAACTAAGTTCAAACACTTTGTATCTATTAGTCACTTTTTCTAAATTAAATTAAATTTTTCATATGTTGGTAACATACTCTAATGTACTTATGTTATATCGTCGTCTATTGATTTTTATATACATTATAAACTAAATACCTTATAAGTGGAAACTTGTAACTAGCCCTCAGTATTATAATATGCATATTATATCATGCATGTTATGTTAAGCAAAGATCTTATTGTTAAATCCTAGCTGTAAGTTTTCTTAAAATTCGTAAAATAAAATAAAAATAAAAATATGCCTATTGTGGGTAATTAAACTAATTAAGTACCTAATTAATTTTATTAACCCACAAGATTTGCAAATATCATTTTGTTATCAAGCGTACAAGGTTAGTACTCACAATTTTTTAACCAGAATGTAATATCGTTTTTAATAGATAAGTACCTAATGAAGATCGATGAGTTCAAATCCTTGCAGGTTGTTCGCTGATTGATCGAATATTTATCAATATTGACTTGTCGCGGTATATATATCGGACCGTTTCAGCTTGATTACAGGTAGTTTCACAATGAAGTTAGCACTGACCCTCCTCGCTATCGTAGCTGTGGCCCAGGCCAAGAACATTCTGGTGGACCTTGAGGACAACACCGCCTATAACTATCTGGAGAAGTATGGCGTACCGCTGGCCGACAAGATCCGCATAGCTGAGGAAGCCGAAGATGCTGAAAGCAGGATTGTTGGAGGGTCTCTTTCTTCTGCTGGTCAATTCCCCTACCAGGTAATTCTTATATGGTTGTTTCAGTTCGGAATTCCTTCTGAGTTCTATCAAAAAACTACATTTAAAAAATATACTCAAATCTCGTATACAACCCATACATAGCGTGTTGTACTGTTATTTTACACATAAACTCAAAACTCAAAGTGCTTTATTTCCTCTAGACCTTACAGGACTCTTGGACACGTCACGTGTTAGGTTGTTAGTTTTCGAGTTTGTACAAAACTCGTCCCAAGCTTTTTTATCTCTTAGATATAATCGGATATTTTGTAGCCTTTTAACAAAGGAAATGTTTGACAATTTGTTTGAATTTATTTATTGATCTATTTTTGCAACGCACTTGGAGTTTTGTTTTAGAAGCGTATACTTTGCCGTTTAAAAGATACATTAATCTTGTGTAGCCTAGTTTTGGGCAAAGCGAGTTTTTATTTCTAGTATTTACATTATGTATGTCGCAATTTTTAAGGAACCGATCATACAACATTATACAATAAGGTTTCATAATTATATATATTGACACTAGCTGCTGCCCTCACCTTCGCCCGCGTTTGATCGGGATAAAAAGTAGCCTATATGTTATTCCAGGTCCCAAACTATACTCATACAAAATTTCAGCCTAATCGGTTCCGTAGTTTTTGCATGAAAGAGTAACAAATATCCATACATCCATCCTTACAAACTTTGATATTTAAAATATTAGTAGGATATAATGGTATTGTCATTATATTTATTTCTTTGAATTTATCACACAGGGATTCTCTAGGACCCATGTTATAGAACAGCCCTCTTCTGCAGCACAAATACGGTGTTAATATCTGCAGCGTTCCCCCACAGCAATATGCCATAAGACATAATATACGTACTATGAAAGTAGCTGAAATAGACAAGTCTAGAAGTATGCAACGTCTGTAAGATGACGGATTTTCTTGACTGCATACGCTGCAGAACTAAGTCTCTTCGATAGTTTATTATTTTATGTGTGGATAATAACTTCAATGGAAAGTTTACTATCTAAGGTTATTCCTAAGAATACGGTACTATCATCTACAATTTCTAAAGTTTCTTCTTCTACGTTTACATCAGCCCTAACTTGTTTGGTTGAATAAATATAATACATTTAGTTTTGGTTTCGTTAAGCAAAAGATTATTGACACTAAACCAATGGACTACTTTTGATATTGCATTGTTTAAATTGTCAATATGTGTGTTTTGTCTAATCATCTTTAAAATTAAAGGAGTATCATAAGCAAACAATACAATCTCGTGATAATTTTTAACGAGATGGGGCAGGTCGTTTTTACAAACCAATAATAGGAAAGGACCGAGGAAAGATCCCTGCGGTACACCCATTGTAACTACAGATCCCGAAAGCCGTTTCCCATTAATATCAACTCTTTGTATCCTGTCACTCAAGTTAGAAGTAAGAAGATCCAAAGAGCTCATGATAACGCTGCATACTTTGGAGCTAGATGATTTTTAGCATTATTTCTTTATAACGAGATCTATGTTTATTTCATCAGTTTGAATCAGTTTTGAAAACGAATGAATCAAATAGATGGATTTTTTTTTCAAGGCTGGTCTCCTTGCGCGCGTCGGCGCAGGTCAAGCTGTTTGCGGCGGTTCACTCATCCGCGTGAACAGGGTCCTCACTGCCGCTCACTGCTGGTACGACGGCAGGAACCAAGCCACTGAGTTCACTGTCGTACTCGGCTCCATTCGCCTCCACTCGGGCGGCAACAGGCAGGTTTCCAGGCAGGTTGTGATGCACGGCAGCTGGAACCCAAATCTAATCCGCAACGATATCGCCGTGATCAGAATCAACAATGTTCCACTTTCTAGTAAGTATTTTATTTTAATTAAATTAAAGGTTGAATTGAAATTGACATAAACAAATCTGAGTCCACCACCAAAATGTTAGGTATCTGTAATATTTCATGTACAATATTGATAAATTCGGTCGCAGGGAGTCGATGGATGGAGGCGGCTCAGGACCGCTATTTGTGGCGTCGTATGGGGGAGGCCTATGTCCAGCAGTGGACGTGTATGGGCTGATAATGATGATGATGATGATGATTGATAAATTGACTATAGGATAATGTTATCGGGAAAAAAGTCCCGAGTCGCTTGGCGTTGAAGTTATTTGGTTGACGCAATCGTCATTTTGTTTTTCATAGAAGTGACAATGCTGACGTGACCAATTTTTCGCTACTGTATAAGAAAACAAAAGAGGATCTCGCAAACTCTCAGAAACCGACAAATAATAATAATTCATCATGGACATATTTAGAGGAACGCAAAAAAAGGTAGAATAACATAAAATATATTCTTGTTGCACGTTTCGCAAAATAAAACTATACCGGCCCTGGATCAGTTTTTTTTTGTTCCTACGATTATGTACAGTTAATACTTCTAACCTTTATGTGAATATGTATAATAAAGCCAGCGGATCCTCCCGAAGCGACGTAGTAGACGCGTATGAATTTACAACATTTTTTGAAGTTATCAAAAACTTACTAATTTTGTCTTCGAATATGGATTCAGCAGCTCAAAATACGCCGAATAAGTAAAGTCCGATACGTCGCACAACCAACTTTTTTTGGTGTTGCTGTGTATTCTGTGAACATAAGTAAATTTTGTAAAACTTTTTTCCAGATTTGATCGCTACTATTGCCTTACCCGGCAATGCTAACGAGCTCTACACTAATGAGTGGGCTACTGCCTCTGGCTTCGGTCTTACGAGAGATGGTAAGTTAAATTAAATCACCTAATCGAAAACTAGACTATAAAATAATTTAAGACAAGTTTTTAAACTTCATATTGTTCAAAAAAACAATGTTTTCCGAAAAGCAGGCATTTACCAAGTCGAAGTCTTTGACTTGCAAAATGCCTGCTCACACTCTTGCCAAACTCTCCAGCCTAAAATCAACATTTTGGTTAATCTTTTTCCAAACAGTATGGAAAGTGACACAGTACAGGTAAAACCAACCAGTCAAGGCTTCCACAATAGAAGAACTGAAGCTGGAATACCGATTTGTTTTTTGGTGATACTAGTAGGTAGATAGAAAACAGGCTAACCCAAAAAAATGCATCAAATTATGAGAAAGTCCAGGATGACTCATCAATTGCATACGAAAACGTTCCTGCTCGAGCCTTATGCGAATGTGGTTATTTATAATACTTTACTAATAATCAAACGAAACAAAATGTTTAAAAAAAATTCAAACTAAAAACTCCAAAAGCCCGATTCGACGTAGGGTTCAGATAATTCAAATACTGTAAATAATTTTGGATCCATCCCGATGCTCCTGTCATTAAAGGATCAGATATATGTACATTTTTATACGCGGAAATTAAAATTATCATAGGAGGTACAAATATTCTTGCAGGGCTCATCTTAGACAACCTAACCGGGTTAACTTGTCGAAGGGGCTTATACAGCAGAAAACAGTATGTTTTCTGACGTTTTATTCCCATGTAGCTAACAGAGGGATTATCAAGATGATGCCCGGTTTTAGTACCTAATCGTTGGCTTCGTATCTATGCCATATGACGACGTTTAGAGCAAAAGAACACAGATGACATTCATCCTACTATCCTACTAATATTATAAATGTGAAAGTTTGTATGGATGGATGTATGGATATTTGTTACACTTTCACGCAAAAACTACCGAACCGATTAGGCTGAAATTTGGTATGGATATTTGGGACCTGGAATAACATATAGGCTAATTTTTATCCCGATAAAACTCGGGCGAAAGCGTGGGCAGCAGCTAGTATTAATTATAGATATCTGAGTATTCCAAAGTTACCTGCAGTATTCAAATACATATGTTGCACTTCCTCTACTATTTTGGCTTTTAATCCTTTCCTGATACCGTTCAGCGCTGAAGGCTTGGTTGGCTCTTCACCAAATACATGGATTTTTAAAGCGGTTTGCTAAAATAACTTGATAATTTTAGCATATCCTGAGATTTTACCTCTAGGGACCAGGTGAAATTACTAATATTTCCATCCGCGTGATATTTACCTTGTAATTTCATATACTTTATAGAATAGAATATAATTTATTTCGACACACACATAAAGTACATACAAAACAAACAAAAACATAGAACATGGAAGTCTTTATGCTAAATTACAAAAATGATGGGCGTCAGATCGAGTTTTGCCCCCATTAACCCTGTGCCGATATAGATGTTGGCTCTGCATGTGCTGAACGCATGCCGCTCAGCGCTGTTTTTCAGCAAAATACCTTTATGTTGGCATTTATGTCTATGAATGAAATATATGTACACATGGTCATCTTTTCATATCTTTTTCAGGTGGCTACATCAGCTCCAACCAGGCCCTTAGCCACGTCTCTGTGCAAGTCATCACCAATAACGTCTGCTCTTTCTCTTTCCCTGGAATAATCCAGGCTTCAAACATCTGTATCAGCGGAGCCAACGGCAGGAGCACCTGCCAAGGAGACTCCGGTGGACCCCTCGTTGTTAGCAGGAGCGGCCGGCCTCTTCTGGTATGATGATATTCATCATCATCAGCATCATCATCAGAACACCCCAGCATCTGCCTGCAGTCTATCGCAGATCGTTTATTATGATTTAGGTCTGCGAGAAGTCAGGTTGCAAATTGGTGATGAAAAACTGAGATAGAAACATTTTAACTTACGATTAGACAAGAGTACGGTTTATGGAATATATTTATGGCTCATTCTTTTTGATACGTGAGAGATAGAAGTTTTCGTCTATCGAGCTATCGAAAACTTTTATCGTAATCATTTATTGCGCACTCATACTAAGACCTATTCGTGGACTATAAAACCCACCCATAATAGTATAGTATTTTGGTAGATTCCCAGGAACAATCAACTCTACCAACTCATATTTTTTCTTAATTTACAGATTGGTGTTACCTCATTCGGATCAGCGCGCGGTTGCCAACAAAATTTCCCGGCTGCTTTCGCCAGAGTTACTTCGTACCTTGCTTGGATCAATTCGCAATAATTGTATAATGGACATCAGAAACGTTCAAATCAAGGGAAATCATTTCAAATACATATTTGAAGTTTAATAAATCTTAATCCCTCACTACTTTTCCTTACTTAACCGACCCGCAAAGGTTAGTTCCTTCTGAAATTAACATTTTCATGGCCTAGGGCCATGAAAATAGCATAGTATGGGCATAATATGCATCATATACATATAATGAATTACATGAATTATTTATTACATCCAACTGCTGCAAGTGGCGGCGCGTCCCTGCGGGTCGCATCGCCAAGCTGGGCAGTGATTGGGTTAACTCTGGTTATAGGCTATGTAGATGTAGACAACAACACACAGATACTCATCCGCACATACACGTCCACTGGTGAGCGTAGGGACCTCTGCCAAACAAGGGGGGCTTTGCCATCACCATACTGTCAGGCGCATTGGTGAACGCAGTGCTCGTGTTCAAAATACAAAGATGGAAGCTGTTTCTCTTCATTGGTCGGTTCCTTTAGTCATAGGTACTTCATCCAAGGACTTTTATGTAGGTCCATTCCTACGCCACGACCACCGCCCCGACGCCATGGCAAACATATACATCTGTTTGTTTAAAAATAGAGCATGTAAGGTAGGTCAGTGATTTTTCGCTGACTAAAGGGCGCTGTATGACGAAAAAATCTCAATCAAGTAATACATAATAACTATCTACATAATTTTTTCTAATAAATAGATATATAAAGAAATTAGAACCAATATTTACTATTGATACAATAAAACCAACTGCAGATTGTTCCAAACAATCTACAGGTAGCTCAACTGGTCCATATCAACACCATAATAAATTCAATTTTTCGTATTTTGACTTTTGTTTTCATTTGTAAAACTGCATAACTGAGAAGGTCAGCCCTTTAACCCGTCACGGATTCTTTTCAAAACGTGGAACATGTAATTAGTACCGGCTGCCCGCAGCCGGATGATCCTTTACAAAAGTTAGACGTCATGCGCAGACTTCTTTTTTATCTCGCACCTGTGTGCAGGAACTAGTAATACTAGATAATACTAATACTATAGGTAATTAATTAAAATATAATACTCCTATAATAACTATGAAACCGCAAATCCTACCATTGATGGTTTAGATAAGGCTCTCTTTTTACTGGTACCTTATCATACCCCTCTTTCTTCTTCTTTGATGTACATAAATTTTGTCACAGATCTTCATAGGGCGTACTCGGACCCGTATACAAAAGACTTCAACGCGCACTTGGTACGACAAACAAACTCTTTATTTCCTAAACGAGTAGACTTACTGAATTGCGATTTTCACTATTTGCTTAGCAGTGAGGTGTTCTTCTTTAGGACGTTACTTATCGTTTGGAAATCCAAATTCGTGGGCATGCCAGTGTGGCGAGTGTGACGAACCGTATTGCGGCCTTGCGATCGATATCGAGGATGTCCAGTACCTACATATAGGAGGTAATTTTCAAAGATGAACTAATTGTGAAAAAATTTTGAGAATTCATCCTCATTCACTGTTTTTCAAAAAATATACGGTTAACAAGAAAATGGGCATTTTGCATCTGGACCAAACAACGGACAACTCCGTAGTTTGGGAGGGGCACGTCCAGCAGTGGTCGTAGACGACCGATGTGGCGCTGCGGGTTAAGGTCCGCCTGCGATGACGCAGGAGGTTGCGTACCTACTGCGGCGAGAATCGAACCAGCAACCGTCGGCATCTTTGACAGAAGACAGCCACAGACGACCTCTAGCTCTAGCTCGCGACCACGAGGGCAAAGTTCGTGGCTAGATCTTTTTTAAATTATTATCCGCTCTTTATATGTTGTCAGGAGACGACCTTATCAAATCTACCAGTGATACCTAGGTAACAGGATATCCCTAACGATAAGTACATTATTTATCGATGGGTTTTACCAGTTTGTGAATTGGTCTTGTTAGTTTATAAATCTTATCTCTAAATTATCGCAATAATATTTATAAGTAGGTATTGTTCACAAAATACCTGCTCGATAATGCATTACAAAATTAAACAGCGTGGAGCAAATATTAACGAACTAAAGTGCAGCTCCCTATTTAACCGACTTCAAAAAAAGGAGGCTATCAATTCGTCTATATGTTTTTTTTGTATGTATGTTACGCGATATCTCCGCCAATTATGGACCGATTTCGAAAAATCTTTCACTACTGTAAGGAAAAAAAAAATTATCCCCAGGGGTTTGGTAATTATCCCGCAAAACTTAAAATAAGTGTAAAAGTAAGGAAATTTGGAGTCGATTTATCGACTCCAAATTTCGATAAATCGACTTTAAATTCTTCTACAATTAACTTGTGTGTGCTTGAACTTGGAGGGTAATTACACATGGCAATTTTATATTGCTTCTGTTTTTTACCTTCCCTAATTGCATGGCATGGCATTATGTGGGAGGGCGGGCGGTGCTCGCGAATTGCAGTTTGTTGGATCTTATCAGAGAAGGTTTTACGCGGAATTGTTCTAGATATTTTTATCTTTATATTCAGTCAACAAATACTTGCCTACCACATTGAGAGCGTATTCGTTTCACCGCTCTTCGCAATCCACACCCTGGCTGATTGATACCGAACGCCAGCCAGCAGCGCTCCAGCTCATGGCTCAACGCGGGCGAACAGAGCAGCAGCGCCAATTAGAATCGACTCACAACGCGTCATTATTCTACACCTACCTCGGTACGTAGATTTAAATTGGCGCTTGGCTTTTTTATAGTGTTTTACCTACCCACATTAATGCAAAATATTTTAAAATCCTATGTTGATAATTATTCAAACGATCGGGGAAGCTTACGACTGGTCTGTACCACCTGTAGATTGTTTGCATCTAGCTTAAATGTTTCAATGGTAAATACTAGTAGATATACTGGTTCTAATTTGTTAAAAATGTTTAAATTTGAATTCGAAAACGAACGAGAGATCAATTAAATGAAGAATGAAACCTTTCAAAAACAAAAATAGTTTCGAGCTTCTGTGGTTTGTTTCGATGATAGTCAAGGCGTTAAATATTTTCCAACAATATTCCTAGGGTTTTGTAGCCCCTTTGTATAGAAAAAAAATATATAGGTTTTTGAATGGGATTACCTGATACCTATTAGATGCGTACCCACGCAGATAAATAAGTATTACATTTTTTCGTAAGCACAAATTTGTAAAAACCCATTGATAAATAATTTATAAATACTTAATTAATTACTTTATCTTGTTGATAAAATTACACCTTATTATAGATAAGGGTAAATACAGTCAGCAACAATACATAAGTGATTAGCTGTAGTACTGAATAATGTGCAATATTTATAAAACTAAGATTTATTGTGATACTTAAAATTAGCTACCTCTCAAGTTGCATGGCGCCCTAACAGGGCTCCTAATACCTAGCCTCTAAGTGAAATATTTAAGACCTCTCACATTGTATGTATTAAGATTGCAAAATAAATACTTGAATACGATCACATAAGTACCTATCTCTCAACGCAACACGAAACTAAACGTAGAACCACAGAACGGAGAAAATATTAATTACTCGAAAATATTTAAAGGGATTTGTAGGTTTTTGCATGGTGGCCCTAAAATTAGTCACAACTGTCTTTTTTTTCGGAATCGCGGAAGATTTATTTTATTTTTGGATAGAGGACATTCATACAAATCCTTCCTACTTAATTCCATAATACCTATCCTATCCTACTTCCTACTAATATTATACTAAATGTCAAAGTTTGTATGGATGGATGTGTGGATTTGTTACTATTTCACGCAAAAACTGCTGAACCGATTAGTTTGAAATTTGGTATGGGTATAGTATCGGACCTGGAATAACATATAGGCTATTTTTATCCCGATAAAACGCGGGCGAAGGCGCGGGCAGCAGCTAGTAATATTATAAATGTCAAAGTTTGTAAGGATGGATGTATGGAAGGATATTTGTTACTCTTTCACGCAAAAACCACTGAACCGATTAGGCTAAAATTTGGTATGGGTATAGTTTGGGACATGGAATAACATATAGGCTATTTTCGATCGCGTTTTATCACGATAAAACGCGGGCGTAGACGCGGGCAGTAGCTAGTCTTATATACATATAAAATTTCCATGTCACAATGTTAGTTACCGTACTACTCCGAAACGGCTTTACCGATTTTTACCAAATTTTATATGCGTATTCAGTAGGTCTGAGAATCGGCTACTATCTATTTTCCATACCCCTAAGTGATAAGGGTTCTATACCCCTAAGTGATAAGGCAAAACAACGTTTGGCGGGTCAGCTAGTAGGTATGTATATAAATATTTTAGTTCCATCCTTTATGCACTTACCTACAGCGTTTTGTTCCTGACTGTACCTATCTACTAAATTATTAATCCGTCGTCATAGTCATTATCTGAAAACGTTACCTATAAAAACAGTCTCATAATAATTTATGTACCTACCAATTCGACCAGCCATGAAGTTCGCACTAACCCTTCTGGCCCTCGTGGTCGCGGCTCAGGCCAGAACCATTCAGGAGATAGACCTGGAGGACATCACCGCCTACGACTACTTGGCCAAGTATGGTCTGCCGCTAGCCGAGAAGATCCGAGCTGCTGAGGAATCCAATAGCAGGATTGTTGGAGGGCAACCTGCAAGCGAGAACCAATTCCCTTACCAGGTATGTTTTTTCTTTCTTGACAGTCCGGTCAGATTAATAGGTCCTAAACCTACTACATAAACCTACCTATATAAAGTCGAGAGGAAATTAAATAATAGTTATTTCAAAACAATTTAATGGTTATAAGCTTATAAGGTAATATAATATGGTATGTGGTTTTAATGAAAATTAATTTCTGTCGGAATTTATAAATGTCGGAAGTTTAGACGTGAAAGTGTAACAGACAGACAGATTTACTTTCGTATTTTATATTATTACCGACCACATTGTAGCGGTCGCAGGGAGTCGTTGGATGGAGGCGGCTCAGGACCGCTATCCGTGGCGTCGTTTGGGGGAGGCCTATGTGCAGCAGTGGACGTGTACGGACTGATGATGATGATTATAATATTAGTAAGTAAATTAGATATGTGTAAGTAGGTACCTATCCTACTAATATTATAAATGTGAAAGTTTGTATGGATGGATGTATGGATGTATGATGGTTATTTGTTACTCTTTCGAGCAAAAACTACTGAACCGATTAGGCTGAAATTTAGTATGGGACCTGGAATAACATATAGGCTATTTTTTATCCCGATAAAACGCGGGCGAAGGCGCGGGCAGCAGCTAGTATTGAATATGTGTGTGCCTTAATTAAAAATTCCGACAAAAATGTAAAGAATGCCCTGAAAGTTACCAATTGCTTGGTTATAATAACGTGATTACATTTTCTGCCTAGGCTGGTCTTTTGGCACAGTTCAGCCAGGGTCAGGGTGTCTGCGGCGCTTCCCTTATCAATCCAAGCACGTTGTTGACTGCTGCTCATTGCTGGTTCGATGGAGTGAACCAAGCCTCTGCCTTCACTGTTGTCCTCGGTTCCAACACTTTGTTCTCCGGTGGAACTAGGATAACCACCTCTCAAGTCAAAATGCACGAACAGTGGACACCAAGCTTGATCCGCAATGATGTCGGCCTCATCTATTTGCCAGATCCAGTTAGTTTATCGGGTACGTACCAATTTAGAAATAGTAATAGAAACGTTTATTTTTACTTATAGAGAGACAATCCTACTTCCTTCCTACTAACTAATCCTCACTTCCTTACTTTATATTATACTAGCTGCTGCCCGCGCCTTCGCCCGCGTTTAACGAGATATAAAATAGCCTATATGTTATTCCAGGTCCCAAACTATACCCATACCAAATTTCAGCCCAATCGGTTCAGTAGTTTTTGCATGAAAGAGTAACAAATATCCATACATACATCCATACAAACTTTCACATTTATAATATTAGTAGGATAGGAAATTCGAAAGTAACTCTGTCTATCTATCCGTCTGTCTGTTACCTTTTCACGCCTAAACGGCTGAACGGATCTTAATGAAATTTGGCAGGGTGATAGATGGTATCCCGGGGACGGACATAGGGTACATGAAAAGCGCGTAGTACTTCTGCACGCTCTTACGCTCTGCAGTTAGCTCAGCTGTTTCTATTAAATACTAGGCAGTTCTAATTTGTTTCTATTCTCTAGTTGTAATTTTCTGAAATAAGTGTTTATTTTTTTTGACTAGAGATAGGTACGTCAAAGAAAATTAGGTGCACTCAAAGAATAGAAACAAATTAGAACTATGTATAGTAGTAGTAATTTATTTACAATTGAAACAATTGAGCTAACTGCAGACTATTGCAAACAATCTACAGGTAGCTCAATTGATCCATATCAACCACTCGGAATCGTCTCCAAGAAGCTGTCATATCACCATCTTATCACTAAGCTCCTATCAGATACCGGGTCAACTAATGTGTAAGAAAGATTTGCGGAAAATTCGCCGAGAACAATTGAAAACAATTCGTCGAGAAAAATTCGCCGAAAACACAATTCGCCGAAAATAGAATTTGCCGAGAAAATGGTCATAAAGATTTTCAAATATAGCGGGAAATACCCTGTTTTGTCCTACATCTGAAAAATTGTGTTTTTTATAGCGGGAAATAGGTATCCAGTTTTTCCTACATCTGAAAAATTGTGTTTTCGGCGAATTGTTCTCGACCAAATTGTTTTCGTCGAATTGTGTTCGGCTAATTTTCCGCAGACGATTGTAACTACCTAGGTACTACCTTCGCAACGGCTTTGCGAAATTTTATAACTGGTATTTTTTTATTATCTTCTAATTGGGTGAATCGACTTACACAGGCACTCCTTTTTCACCTTAAAATATGATTGTTTTAATGCTAACGAAAACTTAGATTCTCTACTAACATGTTAATTTCATAGTTTTTAAAATAGCAATAGCAAAATTTTGATTTTCCTTTCGTAACTCAGCGGAACATAGACAAATCTCCATACAAAGTTGGAGAAGCCTGGGGACACATATTTTTTGTATGTATATGTGTTATATTTACTTTTTCAGCTTCCATCGCCACTGTTGCCTTGGCTAGCAACTCTGCGGAAACTTTCGCCAGAAGCATCGCAACGGTTTCTGGCTTTGGCCTTACCTCCGACGGTAGGTACCAACTTACGTATATCTTAATATATGCATAATATGCAGATGCAAATGTCCAAACGTTACTGATATAAAACACGTAATAAATCCTTTTTTGGGATATCAAACATCAAAAACCCCTAAAAAATAAAGTGCCTACACGTGATCGTACGAAAAACCTTTGACAAGATCTCTTCTGACTTTGTCTAGGTCTCTTCTTTATGATAAACGTAGGAAGTAGGCTTGGAAGTAGGTACTAGACGATAGTGATTAATAAGAATTCCTTGTTAATAAGTATATGGTTGATATATCACATAGAAGTAAGTATTTTGCCTGTCTACATCTATGTATGGTTTATAAGTATAATAGGTGGGATGAGTTAATTGTCCAGATGGCATTAGCAAGGTGTTTATCGTTTAAAAAATCTTTTTTGTATGGAGTTACCACAGACCTCTGGTACAATTGTCCCCATAATCATCATCACCATCATCATCAATTTGAATATATTTTTTAAAATTACAGCTATTATTTTAGTTCTCACCAAATACCGCGGGAGATTTCCTGTTCCTGCTCCGCGGTAAATACTTTTATAGCTGGATTATAGCCTATGGTGACAGTACCTTCAATATTAGCTTCTTTTTTCTGTGAAAAATGATGATTTTTTTTTCGTGGTCATTTCTACCACGAAGTCAATTGTATCGTTACTATTCAGAATCAGAATCAATAACTTTATTTCTTTAGGCTTACAAAATAAGCACTTAGACAAGTCAAATTTTATACTATAAACATAGTTATTAATATCAAATAAGAAATAAGGTGTTATTGATATTCTCTTCACTACAATTTTTTGTCCACTAGTGGAAGAAGTGAAAAAGAAACCACTAGCTATACCCCCCAGATAGACCCCAGCAAAACATTTCAACTCTAGGTGCCATTTTGAAAACATTGCAAAACTACTCAGAATATCATCGAGAAGCAGGCCGGGCTTCATCGCAAAAGTAAAGTTTGATACCTATAGAAACTCATGGTAATGATACGATTGCAGGAAATTACGCTGTAACCGAGAAATAAACCAATATTTTGTGAGAAAAAACTTACCTTGAACGCGTAAAAAAACAAAAATGCACTCAAGTCACTCAAATGCACACGTCCGTTTCGCAGGGTGCTCAGGTAACTCAGGTGCCGACTGTTTAGCAGGTCCGGACATGTAAGGCGCTTCCCCTCTCGCTCGCACACTGACATAGCTCGCTTAGTAGCAGAAATATCGAAGATGGTACCTCTCCGTGGTTGCATTGCCCCCGGTCTACCTTACTTATTAAAACATAAATATAAGATTTAGATATATCATAGATGACAGAAGGTATTACTTCTATGGTTATAAGTTTTTTGTCGTTCCCTTAAAAGTTATCTACACAAGTGCCGACAAACGAACACTACATAAACCATCCTTCATAGATATAAAAGGTCAATGATGATGTTTATCATAAGATTGCTCTCACATTCTTTACTTTTCAGGTGGCTCCATCACTTCTTCGCAACAATTATTCTACGTCGAAACTGATGTGATTACCAACAGCCTCTGTTCTTGGTCCTTCCCCTTCATCATCCAGTCCAGCAACATCTGTACAAGTGGTAATAATGGTAAGAGCAGCTGCAACGGAGACTCCGGTGGCCCTCTTGTCGTTTTAGAACATGGAAGTCCTCTTCAGGTGAGCATCTTTGGATCTAGGTACCTACTGCAAAATATTAAATTAGGTACCGGTTATTATTACTTACTAAGTAGCTTTGCTGAATTGTAAACTATTATAATCCCTGGGATGATATTCCCGCTAGGCAAATGCATGTCCCAATCCTTTCAGACATCTACGTATCGGTATAAAATGTCCTCGTATGAATGCTCGTAAAACAAATAAACTTTTTATGTTAAACAATCATAGAAATAATTATGCAGGCAATTCTTTTATTCCTAGAGTAAGTAGGTTGCACAATGAACAATTTTCTGGATGTGACATATTTTTGCTCTCTAAAAACAACTTCAAAAAACAAGTTTCTCTTTTAAGTTAATTTTTTGGTTATGCATGATTTGTCTTATTACATTACATTATTATTATTTTATTTGCTTGCTATTGCTGTTTACCAGATTAGCGTCTGTAACTTGTGTTCTTTTTCTTTTAATAATGTTTCTATTAGTGGCATCTTAATTGGTCTATAATTAACTACATATTCTATTAATTTTAAGAATATTGTACACTGTTTGTGCCTTAATAAATGAAAAATAAAATAAAATAAATAAACATCACGGTCCTTAGCGGCCTCCATCCAATTGGCTAGGGATTTGTTGACAATGTCCTGCTATGCCATAGATAGATAGATAGATAGAAAATACTTTATTGCACACTTAACAAAACAGTTTACAAACAATTTGAACAAAAAAAATGTGACAATTGGCGGTATTATCGCTCACGAGCGATCTCTACCAGACAACCTTGAATGCCATCTCAGTAAACAAAACCTGTCGCATTATCTAATTTATTTAATTTTTATTTTTACATCAATAGGAGGTTATCAATTCGTCTGTATGTTTTTTTTGGGGGATTTTTTGGGGTATTTATCCCGCAAAACTTAAAATAAGTGTAAAAGTAAGGGAATCTGAAGTCGGTTTATCGTTTTTTAAAACACTCCTTATTATTATGATTTTTATTTTAGCTTATACGTATGACACGGTGAATTGTAGGATATTAATGTAATAGGTACATATTTTGAATTTTCCAACAGATTGGCGTGGTTTCCTTCGGTTCAGCACGAGGCTGCGAAATTGGTTCTCCAGCTGCCTACGCAAGGGTTAGCTCCTTTATCTCATGGATCAACCAAAATTCATAAACCATCAAATAAAGGCTTTAATAAATTATTTGTTTTTATTAGGTTTGTACTACTTTGTACCTACCTAAGTCCACGTCATAAAAATTCTGCTGAATTTGTACGTAGGTTGAAATAGTTCCTGCCATAGACCTAATTTTTTTACGAAAGAGCTGTATTTATTGCTTTGCTTGGGTTGTTAAAAATTCTAGGTTAGGGTAGGTTACGTAATACGAAGGTATATATGTAGTTATGCATAACAAAATGTGCTAAACATAAAAATACGCCAAAACTCTTGCTGGCAACCCTGGTTTGACAGTCAGGTCCCCTCTCACCCCGCTTTTTCCCCTCAACGCATTATTTTTGGTTCAGTGCGCAGCCGTTGAAGCCAACTTCACAGAGCTCATAAAGATTTGCGCGTACTCTACTTAGTAGGTACTAGACATATGCGCCGATCGGCGTGGCGCACACCGCCGATCATTTTGGCCACGCCGCCGCCGCGCCGCCGATGTTTTCATCGGCGTAATCGGCGTCAAAACTCAAATCATATCTAAACTAAATAAATCACTTTTCTTATCAAATTTAGTATATTTTATATGCAAATTTAGTATTTTTAAGGTTCGGTACCTCAAAAGGATAAACGGAATCCTTATAGGAACACTTTGTTGTTCGTCTGTCCGTCTGTCAACACCCTTTACCCATGTTCATTTTAAGACCCACCTGTCCGGAAACGGTTTTGAGGTATCTGAGCATCTTGCTAAGGTCTTCCAGCGATTCTGCCACACTGACTATATCGTCAGCAACCGAAGGTATTGTGCCAGATAGGCATAATGGCCTTGCTGTACAAACACTTCAACACTTGGATATACTGGTAGTCTATTTAGCACCGCTGGAAAGACTGTAGCACCGGCCAGGTTTCGACTGAATCAAAGACTTTCTCAAAACTCTTCTTTTAGACCTTACAGGACTGTTGGACATGTCACAAAATTAATATTACTTAAGTAAAACTGAAATAGTCTTTCGTAGTCCACAAACGCTAGACATAACGGTAGATTATTCTCCTCTGTCTTTTGTATAATCTGCCGGAGCGTAGGAATGTGGTCTACGGTACTAAATCCTTTTCGAAACCCAGCTTGTTCGGGAGGCTGGAAGTCGTCAAACCTTAAAAAGAGACGGTTGGTGACTCTCAAAAACAGCTTATAGACGTAGCTCGTGGCGAGATATTATAAGTCCTATAGTTCCTAAGAAGGGCTTTTGTCACCCTCCTTAAGGAACAGTACCACCACGCTCGTGTTCAACGTCTCTGGCGTTTGTCCCTCAAGAATGACGAAGTTGAACACCTTGAGAAGGATTTTAAGTACATACCCGCTTGCAGAAGTTTATAAGCTGTTCGAGAACCGTCCTTATCTCTTAAAGGCTAACGTCCGGGATATCTTTGGTATAGTGTAGGGTTAAACGGGCTCTTGCATCACCTGCCCTATTGTTTACAAGGCATTGCGAAAGATGTAGAGCCTTCTATAAAGTTTTTCAAGCTCTCAAGATCATAAACTTGGAAGAAATGATACTGCCGTTATCGGTCTTCAGCTTCGTCAACTGGCTTTGTCCAAAAGACAAATCTCTTGCTAACACCTAGGAGCCCTTGTTCCATTCTATTGCACTAACAATACTGTTAGTGTTGTATGATCGCAAAACGGGTCGTATGGACTTCGAGATCTGTCTATTGAGCACGCCGTATCTTGACATATCTGCCGAAGACTGCAGCTTCATTTCGATTTTCTCTGCGAGTAACTGCAAAGTGTGACCCCCGGGAGTCTCTGTGTTTTATTTCTGCGGCGGGTCCTAAAGAACTCCGATCCGCCCGCATGGACAGTTTCTACCAGACACTCCACGCAATCCAAGAGGCATTCAAAGCTGGTAACAGACGAAACCGTTCTAGCTTAACATTGATATTCAATGACGCTCTTCCCATGCAGAATCAGAATCAATAACTTTATTTCTTTAGGCTTACAAAAGAAGCACTTAGACAAGTCAAATTTTATACTATAAACATAGTTATTATTATCAAATAAGAAATAAGGTGTTATTGATATTCTCTTCACTTAAATTTTTTGTCCACTAGTGGAAGAAGTGAAAATGAAACCACTAGCACATTTATATGTCTAATACATGTTAATTTTGACTATTTAAATTTTATGCGATTTAGATACATGTCAATATTTCTATAAAGCTAAACAGAACATTGAATTTCTTACATACTACTGACAGTGCGGAACGGAGCGACATCTGGCCAAGCATTAACATCATTGATGTAATCATCTATGGAGTAAAAGGCCTTCCTGATAAGATTTTGTTTAATGTACTGTTTAAATTTACGAATAGGGAGTTCATTTGCTTCAGATGGAAGCTTATTATAGAAGCGCACGCAATTGCCCATAAATGATTTCCCTACTTTTCGTAATCTATATGCTGGGATGTGTGATTTGTTCTTGTTTCTTGTATTTCTATTGTGAACATCACACTTTTTCAAAAAGCTATCTCTATTTTTGTGCGTATACATTAGATTTTCATAGATGTATTGCGATATTACTGTCAAAATATTTATTTCTTTAAATAATTCCCTCAAAGAGTTGCGTGGCTTTAATTTATAAATTGCATGTACTGCCCTTTTTTGAAGAACAAAGAGTCGGGATGTCAGCTGCCTTTCCCCAAAGCAAAATACCATAGGACATAATACTATGAAAGTAACTGAAATAAACTAACCTAGCTGTATCTTCATCGGTAATATATCTAATTGTACGAACTGCATAGGCTGCTGAACTAAGTCTGCCGGCAAGAGCATCAATTTGCGGTTTCCATTGAAGAGTGGAATCAATATGTTACCCTAAGAAAACAGTAGAGTCTACATAGTGAACAATCTCATCCTTTAGCATTATCTTAGTTAGAAATTCTCTTATATTAGGTAACATGAATTTAATTCATTTGGTTTTTTTAACATTAAGTATGTGGTTATTGGCGGTGAACCAATCTAGTACGTGTGAAAGCGAATCATTTACATCGTCATAATTACATTTATTTCTGTCAACTTTAAAAATCAGTGAAGTATCATCAGCAAATAAGACTATATCACACAAATATTTTGCTAAAAAGGGGACATCATTTACGTATACTAAAAATAAGAAAGGACCCAATATTGATCCTTGCGGGACGCCTAATTAAATTTTTGAGCCCCTAGATCTTCTTTACCAATATCTACTTTTTGAACTCTATCAGATAAATATGATTGCATAAGTTCCAGTGGCTTGATTTGAATTCCATAGTGTCTCAATTTTCTAATTAATGTACCATGATCTACACAATGAAAACCTTAGAAAGGTCACAGTATACCAATAGCGTTTTTTGCTTTAACCCAGATATCCAATATATGCTTTAGTAAAACTGTACCAGCATCGGTTGTTGATCTACCTTTGGTGAAGCCAAATTGATTTTTATGGAGTAGCCTATTAAGGACAGAATGAGAGGACAGCTGTGTGAGAATAATTTTTTCAAAAATTTTACTTAGCTGGACGTATTGAAATTGGTCTGTAGTTGGCCGGATCAGTGTGACTTCCATATTTAAAAAGAGGAACCAGTTTACTATATTTCTTGAGATCAGGAAAAACTCCTGCGTCGATACAACTATTGAAAATATAGGCCAAACAAGGAGCCACTTCCTTTATAATTGAACTTAGTACTTTGGTTGAGATACCCCAGAGATCCTCAGTATTTTTGATGTTAATAGACTTAAACGTTTTGACTAGGTATATAATTGGCATTTACATGAGTAAATATAAAGACCTCTTTACATTTTTCAACAGATGATTTCAATAATTCAACCGCCATCGAAGGTGAGGAGTGAGTCCGGGTAACAACTTATTTATTAGTCTCCATGTTGTGTTTATCCTATTAGATGAGTTTATAATTTTTTTCCTCAAGAATAGGCATTTTGCTGTGTTGCAGACGTTCTTAAATAGTTTTCGAGTAGTTGGTTACATACAAGAGAAACACAGGATCATGTAACATAGCTTCTCTAGCACCATAAAGATCGTATAGTCTATCCCTACTTCTATAAATGCCGGGAGTGGCCCAATCAGTAAACCCGACCCTGTCTCTAACTGTGCATGTTTTAAGTTTGAATACTTCACTGTGTTCTCTATTTATAACATTAAAAAGATTGGCAAATAGAACATTAGGGTCATCAGAACAAGATATATTCGATATATGCGGTGATCGTTGCTGGTTTTCACCCTGTTGCAACAGAGCTGTTGTTGTAACAGAAATGTCATTGAATATGTGCCTGTGGGTCGTCATAATAAAGTCTATCACACGCACAGAATTGAATATGTGCCTGTGGGTCGTCATAATAAAGTCTATCTCACGCACAGAATTTAGGCGTAGCTCTACGATGTCTGTGATCTCACGGGTACATATATATATGTAAGTATGAATGTAAGTAGTTATTGTATACTCTGTTTTCTTCGGATGAAACGTGTGATGATGACAATCCATGATTCATCCAAGCTAATAAAGCATGCGCGACTGCGAATTATCTGATCTGTCTAGTCGAATGATGAACAACTACTAATTTCCTCATTCGACTTGAATATTAGTAGTATACTAATCTTCAAAGTCGAATGAAACTACTAATTAGTAATTACTAATGTCTCTACGAATGTATCATTCATGGCTCCGATTCGACTTTGTTAGTCGACCGATGGTTTTGAGTGATGAATGAATTATTCGTCGCTCCTGCGGGGATTGAATGGAACAGATTAGTAACTAATTTTATCATTCTTGTGCGGTTGATAAGATATATAGTTTCCAAGTATAATATTTTACTTTTTAGCTTTTAATAATAAAATATGGTTTTAGAGTAAATGTTATAGTGTAGTGGACAGCTGGTGAGTCTAATGTTGAATCCGGTAATGCAATTTTTACAGATAACCAGCTATCTACCACTGTGAGTTCAATATTACATTTTATATGTTAACTTTGTTCAAATATTTTATGTTAAGGTGGTTCCCTGACCCAAACTAGCGCCGCCACCAATATTATCGTATTATAACGTTAAATAAACGAATTTTCTAAAATCCCTTTGCCAGTTTGTGATACCTATCCTATATCTATATATAATAGTTTGATTTGGTATAGTTTAGAAGGAGATGCGAAGTTGCACTTTTTGGCCATCAAACTCAGTTTTCGCATCTCCTCCTTCCTCGTAAACTTTTACATGTGAAGCGTTGGGTGGCGGCAGCGAACGAACCCGGAGTCGAATGAAATATAGGTATAATACTATCTCTCTCTAACTTCGAGTGGGGGCGACTATCCACGTCGAATAACGAATCGAAACGGACTCAGGCAGTCGAACGAACGACTCGCGGTTACTAACCAAATTAGTTACTAATATTTAGGCTTGTTCTTGCTCGGTCCGTAAAGACATCGCTCTGTCGTAGTACAATCTCACTAATGTACTAGTTCGGACTTCTAGTTCTTTTAGTACCCCACTCGGCAAAGCTTTCGGGTCCTTTTTATCACAAAAGTGCTCCTATTTTAATTCTCGGAGTCGAATGAAATATAGGTATAATACTATCTCTCTCTAACTTCGAGTGGGGGCGACTATCCACGTCGAATAACGAATCGAAACGGACTCAGGCAGTCGAACGAACGACTCGCGGTTACTAACCAAATTAGTTACTAATATTTAGGCTTGTTCTTGCTCGGTCCGTAAAGACATCGCTCTGTCGTAGTACAATCTCACTAATGTACTAGTTCGGACTTCTAGTTCTTTTAGTACCCCACTCGGCAAAGCTTTCGGGTCCTTTTTATCACAAAAGTGCTCCTATTTTAATTCTCCAAAATGCGCAATCGATTGTTTTGTGTCAGAAACTAGACTGGATATTATTAACATTTACTGAATATTAATTATAATATTGTTTCACCAAAACATACAAACGAAACCGGACGAAATATCTATTTACCGACGAAATATCGAAATGCAATGCTCCTTCCTTGCTCGCAACAAAAATAATACAAGTAGGTACATACATATTACACTTACAAAAGTTGGAAACATAAAATACTAACAGCGCAATTTGATCTCTATCTTCAAACAAATAAAGTTTCTCATTCATTATTACCCCTCCCCGTCTCTTTTAGTACCGGGGATTATGCGCTGTCTATCTCTGTTCTACCTTATTCGTTCCTTTGAGACAAGTTCCTACTGAACTAGAGAACTAGATGCATATCTCCGTCTCTCTTACTACCGCGTAATATGCGCTCTCTCTATCTCTGTTCTCCCTTAATTATTCCCTTGTCTTCTAGTTCCGTCTGACACGGAATCACGGAATGTAACAGTGAACTAAAAGAAATATTATACTAGGGAACGAGTAATCGAAATGTATTCTCAAACAGTTCTTTTTATTCTTGTTAATAGATTTTAAACTTTATGCCATAGAAAATAGTGATTCAGACGCCAACTTTTTTAATGGTTTCGAGATTTCGTGACTGAAGAGCAAGTGAACTACAAGGAACTAGTTGAGCTGAATCGTTCTTACTAGTTCACTGGTCGGAACTAATTCATTTTAGTTCATTATTCCTGAACTACACAAGACTACTAATTTGCTCTAGTCATTCGAATCGTTCGAATGACTTGTCAAGTCGAATAATTCGAATGAAATCATTCACATTCGCGCATCTTTAATCCAAGCCAGCCAATAACCAAAGAGAATCAGTCAGTATTGTATTCTCTTTGCCAATAACAAAGTGAATAAGTGAATAACTCAAGTTAGTCGTGTATGGATGAATTTTTTTCAAGTTCAAAATGGATTTTAGCTCGCACAATCCGACAACATCTAATTCTCTTAACTTGGCAGCAAGAAATAACGATGTTGCAAATGTGCGTCGACTGCTAAAGAAAATGAACCCAAACTGCGTAGACAACCGAGGGTGGACATGTCTCCATGAAGCTGCACATAGCGATAGCTACGAATGCTTGGAGCTAATATTGAAACACCCTGATTGCAGGCCCCTTGCTGAAACGCATGAAGGTCATACAGCCTTATACATTGCCTGTCGAAACCGCGCCTCCGTCAAAACTATTACCTATTTACTAGAAAATGTGAAAGATATTGCTAACTACAGCAGCACAGAGGGGGTCACACCTCTACATGAAGTATGCAACCAAGGCAGACTGGAAATAATACAGTTACTCTTAGACTATGGAGCAATCATTGATGTTCAAGACTTTGATGGTGATACACCATTACATGATGCATGTATAGCCAGACAACCAGATGCTATACAGTTGCTGCTGCATGCTGGAGCCAACCCCAACATTCAGAATGAGCGACTGTTCACTCCGTTCCACATAGCATGTGATGCACCATGCTTGGAATCTGTTGTTTACTTGATAGATTTTATTGAGGATGTTGATCAGAGTGTTGACACTGGAGATACCCCTCTTATGATTTCACTGCATAGCGATAATGATCTAATCCCTTGCTTCCTATTAGAAAATGGATCTGATCCTAATTTAAAGAACAATGATGGCAAGTTAGCCCTGGATATAGCTATGGATATTAGCAACAGTTATATTTTTAGAAAGCTTTTAGAGGTCACAGACCATGATGTTATAAATGAGATCATCATTTGCCGAGCGTGTAAGCCACATTACTTTTCACTTGCAATTCTTGGAGCACTGCTGTCCAGTGATCTTGGCCCACGGTTCTTCCAGTTTGCTGAGCCCTATAAGGATTGTTATGTGGAAGTTATACATGAACTGAAACCTTGTTATTCAGTACATTCACCATTAAATGCTTATTTGGATATATGTGAATATATTTACATGGCATCACAAGAAAAGTTCAGAGAATATTTCTATTTGTTTCTGATGAGGGGTGTTCCAGTGAATGCTTGTCAGCCCTGGGAGTTTCCGCCATTAGCTTACATTCATTATTGCACCCATACTAGTTGTTTTGAAGATGTGAGTTTCTACTCTTTTGATCAGTCTTAATGACTTCATTTAATGTAAAACTTTATCTAAAGTAGATTTATTTTTCTTCAGGTTTTTAACATACTGGTCGCTCATGGTTGTAATGTGGACTACTGCAGCTCTGGTGGTGCATTTCCTAGGGTAACAGATGCATTTATGGCATCATTAACTCTGAGTCCCAAGACTGTCATTATAATGTTGCCCTACAGTCTTTACTGTGATCCGGAAACTATCATTACTGTTGTAGAAGATAATGGACTGGTTGATAGAGTTACAAATTCAGTAAGTACATCTTACCAATTAGGGTCCACTACCATGTGTGATTGGTTCGTAGGGTATCAATGTTGTGGTGATGATTTTGTCATGTGAAGAGCCTGATTTAGTTGCTATAGAACTAAGACGGTTGTAGGAGTATAGGTCGAATAGCGGTTGCAGAGAGTCGATGGATGGAGGCAGCTCAAGCCCGCAATTTGTGTCAACGGGAAGCTTACGTCCAGTACTGGACGTATATTATAGTACCGCACAGCATGCTGTCAAGTCTGTAGTGTTATGCTATGCTCTCATTGTTAAGTTAAAAGAGTTCAAACTTGTGATAATTTTATACTGCCTGGAAGTCCTGCGGTCCAATATAAAATTTATTAATGAGCTCTAATCAGGACTGTACAAATCCTGATTAAAGCTCGTATATATATATATATATGTACAATCTGCTGCAATCAGGTGCTTTGTTTCTTGAGTAGCTGAAAATTAAAAATTCCTGTGGTAAATGATATGTTCTGCGTTTTATGATACAAGTAATTATTGCTTATATGCAATAAAATAAAAATATTTTAATTTCGCGCCATTTGCAAAATGAAGGGCTTGTTACACGTCAATAATATCATGATCCTGGTATCGCAGGATCGCAAGTATTGAAATTGACCTATTACACGTGATAATACCGTCCTTAGTTCGTCGTTGTGCGAACACGCATGCACAAAAACAGTTTGCGCAAGCAAGATGAAGCGTGTGGCCGGGCTCATCTTGCTTGCGCAAACTGGTTTGTGCAATCTTGCATGCACAAATGTTTGAGCGTGTAGCCGGGCTATAAGAGAAGTGTTTCTGGTTGGTAATTGTCCTCCATGGCTGCCAGTGCTTCCGGCAGTTAAAATGTAAAAGCTCGAACCAAACCGGCACACCGTTCGAAAAATTATGTCGAGGTAACGTGAAACGAAGTTATTCAAAACTATCTTTCTTTGAGGAAATTTACTACGACGGCATAGGTATAGGTAAATATACCGATATGTCTTCGTAGTTCTGTTCGTACTTTATAGCTCACTGTAGCTACTACGTTAGTATTATTCTAATATTCTCTGATTCTGCAGTGCAAACTGCATAAATAATGTGTCGCTGGTGGATCGGCGGCGGCGGTTCGCTAGTCGTTTTAGTCCGAAAAGATCCGCACCGGCAACGCTGATTAGTATTGACAGAAGCAATATCGCGAAGCGCTTACATTTTCAATACAAAATACAAAAATTCAGAAACTTAAAATATTTCAATATCATCGCGTATCGTACAGCGGATTTCAAAATTCCCCAGATAATCTGTGCTATCACGATATTTAGAGAGAGATTATTATTTTAGATGTATTATTATATTACGATGCTGCGATACGGCCTATTAGACTATAAATATTATTATGATATCCTGTTAATATTGGCCGTGTAACATCTGCCATACAAAGGATGGTCGACAGGTAATTCAACTTTAAGCCACGTGTGACTGAACTACTGATGATTATTTATTATCTGACTCAGTTAAAATTTTGCAGGTAATAAACAGCATCCTCCACAAGATTGATAACAATGAGACCACACTCCAGGAATATCACACTACTGTTCCTTCATTGAAGCATTTAAGTAGACTCAGCGTTAGGGGCGCCATTAAAGCTAAGGATGGAGTCTTAAAATCAACTCAAGATTTCCTACGAATACTGCACGAATTACCAGTACCGCAAATAATCAAGAATTACTTACGGTTTGCGTAGAAACAACAAATCGTGATATTAAATTACCTGAATAAGTATTAAATTAGATATGCCTATTGTATTAATTTTCATTTATAATTTAAAAAACACAATGTAAGTACACAATTGCAATAAGCTTGGCTCAAACAGTAAATCACAAGAATAAAGTTCCTCTTTCCAAAGTATCACAGATTTTTATTACATAGTTTTTACTCACTTCTGCAGATGGCATCGCACGCGCCTTTATGTATCCAATGGACATGTAGGAACTATTAGTTACTGCAAGTGGAGCCTAACAGATCCACTGAAACAAACAGATATAATGGACATGCCCGGCTACACGCTCAAACATTTGCGCAAGCAAGAAAAGCCAGGCCACACGCTCCACCTTGCTTGCGCAAACTGGTTTAAGCCCGGCCACACGCAACATCTTGCTTGCGCAAACTATGTTTGTGCATGCATGTTTGCACAAATGTTTGAGCGCGTAGCCGGGCTATAAGAACGCTGGACATCAAAACCGAGGAAACGTGTCCACACCCATCTGGAATCAGATCCGGTCCAGTCGCGGACACGTTTAGCGCATGCCTAGAAAATAGCCTCCAATGCGGAACTGTGCAGTTGCCTCACCGCGCCCTATTGGAACCTTAAAATAAAATTACGCTACAGCGCCGCCGCCCGCCACTGCGCGTACTTCTGATAATTCCTAAATATTTGCACGTACCTACTATACTTAAGACTAATAAGTATAGTAGGTACGGTACATATACATACACAGTGTTCTAATTAACATTTTCAGTTTTTCTCTAGGACAGGACTGGCAGCACTGTGCAGAGCCATCCACTAACCCAAAGAGAATACAATACTGACTAGGGATATGGTATCGAAACAAATGTATCGATACTATACTCATGAGTAGTATCGCAACAAAGATAATCGATACCGGTATCGTACTCGTATCAAAAGTATCGAGTTACTCAGGTATCGAGTACTTTTTAATTTTTGATTAAGCGTGAATGAAAACGCGAAAATTAGGACTTAAAATTGTTTTACTAAATTAAAATTATGTTTATGACAATCCAAAGTCAACTCCCGTGCAATCAGACAAAAATAGTAGTTTACTGACCCTCGAGCCCAGCAGTCGGTTTCGAGTCTCCGTGATCAGGGCTCCAGCTTTAGAAAATAGACGCTCCGCCGGAACTGACGTCCCTGGTATTATGAGAAAACAAGTAGCAAGATTATAAAGCCCTGGGAACACAGTTTTCATGTCTTCCCACTGCTGGAATGGGTTTGATTTCAACGTAAACACTGGATTTGCGAGATATAAACTCATCTCGTCTTTGTCTGGGTCGGTAGTGCGTTGTCTTCTCGAATGCGCTAACATCTGATGGTGTCCCCAAAAGTCATCAACTTCAATGTGTTAGCGTTGTTTTGACAGGGCATCCAAAGTGTTATTTAATTTGTACAATAATTTACTAGCTTATGTCAAATCATCATTATGTATGTCCAAGCTAGTTTTCGAACAAACGTTCATCTGAGGTAGATACGGAACGGAGAAAATGCGGGACAAGATGGCGGAAGGGAGAAGAAAAAATACCTACACCAGAAAAACAAGAAAAGGCATTCTCTTTGGTACAAGGAAAAACGGATTAAAAGTTATTAATTGAAGTGTGAATGTGAATTAAATTGTTGTTCAAACTATTATTTTGGTGTTTGAACTTACGGCATACGCCAAAAGTTCAGAAGTGAGACGACCCGGGATAAACAAAATTTCCCACAACGCCCACGAAAATGTAAGTATTACTGATAAAAGCCGACCATCCCTTGTTGTTTCTGATTGAGTTACGAATACCTCCACGCGTGCGATGGAGTGCCCTGCGCATGCTGCTGGCCACTAGGCACTCATGGCCCGTTGCCAAGGGAAACGAGGCCAGGCTAGTTGCCTTGTACACAGGAGCTGGGGATTCGAATTTGACTAGGGCGTTATTTTATGCCCTGCCTCAGGTCCTCTCCATATTCCATTGCTCTATGAATAACTAGAAACTGTGACTATGTTTTTTTTTTTCCTCTGAAAATCCCTAAGTCTTGAATACCTATCTCTTCTCTTAGTCTCTTGTTATAAGGAGAGAAGGTTTTGAAGAATACCTTTCAAAACAGAAGGAGAACTAGAATGATTTAATATTAAAGATTAACAAAAGTATTCATTTGTACCAATGTACCAATGTAACGGGGTGGGTGCAGGCCTGCTTGCTACACATGTACACAGTTGCGGGTTAGGTTTACCTTGAGATAAATGTTTGTACAAGTTGCAAATATTTTATTTTATCTGGCGTTCTGGTACAGTTTGGGGGTAGATGTTGCTATGTGGATTGTCCAGTATTACTATTATAATAAATATTAAATCAGTGGCAAGATCCAGGACTTTTCCCCTTTAAAGTTTAACACACGGGACTTATTTTTTTTTCTTCTTTTTTTTCTTTTAATATACAAAAATAAGAGACCTATGATTAATTTGGATTGATCAGCATGATAACTTCATACATAAGCAACATCACAGAGGGAAGAGGAGGAAGGTGAATACTGAGAACTAACTTATTATAAAACATATTTGGGTTAGATCGTGGAGCAGTCTCTGGCATGTGGTATATAGAAGTAAAACAGAAAAGCGGAGCAAATTTCATCATTGCACTGAAAAAAACCTAAGCTCTTTAATTTAAAATTAATTTTTTTTTTATATTAAAATTAGATCATTCATCACAGCTGCTCCACAATTGTATGGACTGGCATGTTAATTAATGTAATGATGAAGGATCCTAACCGATTATGTCTTGAACAATTTTTTTTTTTTTTTTTTTTTACAAAACTTAAGTTTACCCATGAACATTGAAATAATTTTCATATCTTATTTGTACCCTTGAATAATGTTTATACGAATATGGAATTTATTTATTTCCACAATGTCAAGCAATGTATGAATTATCAGTGGATTCTACACTAGGATAAGTCTGTATCGCGGATATCCTATATCGCTTGTCAAACAGTAAATATGAAAAAAATGTATTATGTAAATGTCCTAATACTTTTTATAACACCGATAGTGCCAATGAAATAATTTTCACGATACTTACAGTGTCTGTGATACTTTTACAAAAATTGACATAATTTTAATAAAACTTACAGTGACCATAATTTCTTCAAGAAATTGAAATAAACTCTCATAATAATCACTGTTCCTATGAATGCTTTGTGAATATAAACAAAATTTTCATAACACTTACAGTGCCCATGTCTGCTACATGAAGTTGAAATAATTTTCATAACACTCAGTGACCATGAATGCTTTGTGAACATTAACATAATTCTTATAACACACAGTGCTCACTATTGCTTTATGAACGTAAAAAGATTTTCGTTATAACACTTACAGTGCCAATGATTTATTCTAGAAATTAAAATAATTATCATAACACTGACAGTGCCCACGATGACGATGCTGATGATCACGATTATCATAACACTTACAGTGCCCAGGATTATTTTATGAACAATGATTTAATTAAAATAACACTTACAATGCCCATGAATGCTTTATGAAATTAAAATAACTATCACTTGTGCCCATTGATGATGATGATTATCATTACACTTGCAGTGACCATAGGTGGCGATGATGAAGCTTATGATGATGATGATTATCACAACACTTGCAGTGACCATTGATGATGATGATGATAATGATGATAACAATGATGATGATGACAATGCCAATGATGATGATGACAATGATGTTGATGATGATGATGATGACAATGATGATGATGATGATGATGATGGTGGTGGTTTAAATTTGTTGGCCCTTCAATGGATTAAATTTTTCTTTGAATTGCAGATATTATCATGGAGAATATTTGGATTTTGGAGACTCATGAACAGGAAGTTGAGATTCCCAATGCACAGAGTTCAGGAAGTGTCCAAGGACAGGAGCCTGAACTTGGAGATGCCCAGGATCGAGGGTCTGAACCTGATGATACCCAGGATCAAGGGACAGATGGGAAAAATACGAGGGGACATCGACTGGAAGTCAATGATCCTAGAGGACGAGGAATTGCTGATGAGTCGGTAAGAGTTACAGGGCGACGACGAAGGCAAAACAAACTTGCACCTGAACAATTGGATGGAGATGGAAACTCAACAAACACTAGGATAGGGCGATCGGTTAAGCGAAGATCTGGACGTAAGCGTCATTATGTTAGAACTGATTCTGAATCTTCACTGGACAACCATACAAGATCTCAAAGAAAATATAGGCGGGCTAGGTCTTCTAGGCAACGACATAGACGTAAGCGTAGATATTCTGAAACATCAACAGATTATTCGTCAGAAAGGTCTTCTGACAAAGCTCATTCAAAGGTCAGGCGGGTTCGACGTAATGATAGGATGTCTGATGCTATACTTGACAAAGTTTTGTCATTGGTGCAGGATGTTAGGAGTTCCGACAAACCGAAACTCTCTTTCAATAATAATGTTGTACCGGACTTTGACCCCATGAATAAAGAACAAACTATACTGACCTGGATAACCAAAGTTGAAGAATGTTCCGAAATCTATGGATGGGATGAAAAAGAAACCATCCATTATTCCTTGCAAAAGTTATGCGGCGTTGCTAGGACGTGGTACCAGGGTCTTCCGACATTATTACATAGTTGGTCAGAGTGGAAAAAAAAACTTCTAGAGTCATTTCCTTGCCGAGAAGATTATGCCGAACTTCTCACTGAAATGTTAGCTAAAAGGGTTAGGTACGGCGAGTCATTAGAGCATTACTACTATAGCAAAATCAACCTCATAAATCGATGTAGGCTTACTGGCAAACAGGCTGTTGACTGCTTGCTTAACGGAGTGGACGATCGGGCTATAAAGGTGGGTGCCCAAGCAGCGAGGTTCTCGGAACCGGAGCAGGTTTTGAACTACTTTAAAACGGTCAAGGTGGGTAATTCCGAAAATTCTCGACGGAGAGTGGATAGGAGCACAAATAACACCAAAGTAACGGGTTCAAAATCAGGTTATCAAAATCCAAAAATAATATGTTTCAACTGTAATCAACCGGGACATCCTAGTTTTAATTGCGAAAAACCCATACTCAAATGTACCAACTGTTCTAGAATCGGGCATTTAGCTCCGAATTGTTTGAGAAACAAGTCAAATCTAACACCAGTCGATAACAGATCGAAAGCTAAAACTGAACAGGTATCAGAAGTCAGTCTTTCTGATAGGGCCAATGACAAATACGTCATGAACGTTAAGGTAAATGGTAAGCAATTGGAATGCCATTTGGACTTAGGTAGTCAATGCTCACTGATAAGGGAGAGCGATGCAAAAACATTGAATGCGACTGCGATTACGGACAAAGAATTACCAATGCTTCGGGGCATTGGTGCTAATCTTACTCAGCCGTTAGGTATGATCGTAGCGAACGTAGAGTTACAGGGTATTGCGGAAATCATAGACATGTATATAGTAGAAGATTATGTACTAAGGCATCCAGTATTGATAGGGCACTCATTCACTGAAAAACCGGGTATAATAATAACCAAGACCTCGGACCAGGTTATATTAAATAAAATAGAACGGAATCAAAAGGTTCATCTGTTAGCACGAAATGACATTGTTATCCCTACAAACGGACTTAGATCGGTACCAGTACATTGTGAGGCACTTAGCAAAGGCACAGTTTATGTCGATGGGTCGGTAAGAGGACGCGCAGGCTTAGAATATTATTTTCTACCAGGGGAGTATGCTGTATCAGGTAATAATAGTATCTTGCTCATACATAACGTTTCAGATTCAGACATTAAAATTTTAAAGGACTCATTACTAACTCGGGCTAGACAGGTTCATACAACTCTAACTGCGTATGAAGTAACTATCAGTGCCATTGAGGCTAATGATGAAATACATTGCAACCCGAATATATCATCAGAGCAGCTCTTAGCACTACGAGATTTATTAACAGAGTACAAGGATTGTTTTTCGAGTAGTCTCAAGGATTTAGGTTTTACAAACGCGAATGAAATGAGGATTGAATTGGAAGATTCTGAGCCTGTGGTTTACAGGCCGTATAGGTTGTCGCATTCTGAGAGGTCTTTAGTTAGAGATATGGTACAAGAAATGCTGGAGAGCGGTATAGCTAGGGAATCGTCATCGCCTTACGCAAGTCCAATTGTTCTCGTAAAGAAAAAAACAGGAGAGAAACGGTTATGCGTTGATTACCGCGCTTTAAATAGAAAAACTAAAAAGGATCACTACCCATTACCTCGTATTGAGGATCAATTGGACTTATTAGCGGGTAATACGATGTTTACGTCTTTAGACCTGGCATCTGGTTATTACCAGATACCTATAGAAGAAGAATCACGTCACATAACAGCTTTTGTGACCCCGGACGGTCAATTTGAATATAATCGAATGCCTTTCGGGCTAGTTAACGCACCTTCGGTATTTCAAAGGACTATTAACAAAATTCTTGCTGAAGCCAAGATTAAGTACGCTTTAGTGTACATGGACGACATTTTGATTCCCTCGAAAAATGCTGAAGAAGGCTTAGCTAGATTAAAGGAAGTACTCGAGCTTTTAAAAAAAGGGGGTCTTACGTTAAAAATGAGCAAATGCCATTTTTTCTTCGACAAGATAGACTTTCTTGGATTTGAGGTTAGCGCAGAGGGAATACGACCTGGAACTAAAAAGACCGAAGCAGTTTCTAAGTTTCCCAATCCTAAAAACCAGCATGAATTACGTCAATTCTTAGGGTTGTCGGGGTTTTTTAGGAGATTTATCCGAAACTACGCGTTAATAGCAAGCCCTCTGACGGAATTATTAAAAAAGGATTGTGAATGGATATGGAATGATGCCAAGGAGACATCGTTCTTACAGATTAGAAAGTTATTGACCGACCGCCCTCTACTTTCATTGTACGATCCAAAAGCGGAAACACACCTCCATACAGACGCCAGCAAATATGGCTTAGCTGGCATATTACTACAGCGCAACGATAAAGGGGCTTTACAGCCGGTTTCATATTTCAGTCGGAAAACCACTGCAGATGAACAAAAGTACCATTCTTTCGAACTTGAAACTTTAGCAATCATCGCATCTCTAAACCGATTCAGAGTCTACCTCTTAGGTGTTCCTTTCACGATTCAGACCGACTGTAATGCCATTCGATCAACTCTTGTCAAAAGAGACTTAGTCCCGCGTATTGCAAGGTGGTGGATACAACTTCAAGAATTTGACTGCACAATTGAATATAGACCAGGTTCTAGAATGTCACATGTAGATGCGCTCAGTCGTAACCCGGTAGAGACTACATACAATGAGGATCATGTTTTAGACATTTTAACAATTGAAACTGACGAACAAGATTGGATCACCACCGTGCAATCGGCAGATGATGACATTGCACGAATAAAAGATATATTAAGCAACTCTGACACCGAAAATGTAGCAGACATATTTAAAAACTTTAAAATGAAAAACGGCCGTGTTTACCGTATTGTTGGGGATGAAATAAAGTGGGTAGTTCCAAAAGGTGCACGCTGGCAAATTCTCAAAAGAAACCATGATGACGTTGGGCATTATGGTTACGAAAAAACGTTAGACCGAATAAGGAAAAATTTTTGGTTTGGGCGTATGAGGCGCTTCGTGAAAAAGTACGTTTCAGCTTGTCTGGAATGCGCCCATCATAAGGCGCGAGGTGGTAAGCGTGAGGGAGAGTTACACCCCATTGAGAAAATTAGTGTGCCTTTTCACACCATTCATGCGGACCACCTGGGGCCTTTTATAAGAAGCAAAAAGGGAAACTGTTATTTATTAGTAATGATCGATAGTTTTACTAAATTTATAAACATCACTCCAGTAAAAAACACCAAATCCGCAACGACAATCAAAGTCCTGAAAGAACACATTGGATTCTTTGGAGTCCCGACACGTCTCATAACTGACAGAGGATCAAGTTTTACCAGTAAAGTCTTCAAAGACTTCATAACTGAGTGTGGAATAAAGCATGTACTAAACGCTGTCGCGACTCCGAGGGCCAATGGACAAGTAGAAAGGTTCAATCGAACGATAACAGAAGCATTGGCTACATCCAACCATGGACAGGACGATAGGTGTTGGGATGAACGAATACATGATATACAAATAGGTATTAATACTACTGTACATAAAACTACACAAAAGTCCCCTTCGGAACTTTTGTTCGGATTTAATCTGAATCATAGAACTCAAGGATTATTGAGCACGGTAATAAACGAGACACTTAATATAATAACACCAGATAAACTAGATTCTGTTCGAGATGAAGTTTCAAAACGTATTGAAGTACAGCAGCAAAAAGATTCTGAGCGATATAACAAACACAGGAAACCAAGTAAAAAGTACAAAATAGGAGATTTAGTCCGAATAGAAAGGCAAGTGCCTCATGATGGCCAATCTCAAAAATTAGTGGTTAAGTACCAAGGACCTTACCGTGTAATAAAAGTACTTGAACATGATAGGTTCGTTGTAGAAGACACACCTTTGTCTCGCAAAAACGGCCGTCGTTACGAAGCTGTTGTATCCATAGATAAAATGCAACCTTGGATGAGCTTTGATCGAAACTTTGACGACAGTTCTGACAATAGTAGTGAGGATGATAATTTAAACAATGTAACTCCAAGTAGTAATGCAATGTCTATTTCAAATAATGAGGCTCAAAATACAAATACTACTGACATTAGTGATGTGAATATTTTGAAATCATAGAAAATGAAACGATTTCTAATGGGTAACCATTTCATATGTCGATTACAATTTTAAATAATAGGAAGGTCAAATGTAATCGAGATCCATATCCATAATAGCTATTACGCTTAATTCTAATACGTTAAGATTTTTTTTTGTTTTTATTGTTTTGTTGTTTTCTTTTTGGTTTTATGTGTTTAATTTTCTGATGTTAAAGCTTACTTATTTAGCACGAAGGCACTCGCGCTATTGTAGGAAGGCCGAGCTGTTAGCGTTGTTTTGACAGGGCATCCAAAGTGTTATTTAATTTGTACAATAATTTACTAGCTTATGTCAAATCATCATTATGTATGTCCAAGCTAGTTTTCGAACAAACGTTCATCTGAGGTAGATACGGAACGGAGAAAATGCGGGACAAGATGGCGGAAGGGAGAAGAAAAAATACCTACACCAGAAAAACAAGAAAAGGCATTCTCTTTGGTACAAGGAAAAACGGATTAAAAGTTATTAATTGAAGTGTGAATGTGAATTAAATTGTTGTTCAAACTATTATTTTGGTGTTTGAACTTACGGCATACGCCAAAAAATGACAGGCAACGAGTTCCGGTTTACCGTTGGTGAAGACGAGGAATCACTTTCCTACTTAGTACTAGCAAGAATTTTATTTAATTTACTTACATACGTAACTTTTTATTTACGTAACGTTGGTATACGAATGAGATGAATGAATGTAATGAAATAATGAGAGCGAAAATGTAAAAAATATCCTAGGTCACTTCGAGAAGGTATGTAATATAGAGTGCATAATACTCCTCCAAAATCTCGGTATCAAAATCAGAAAATCACAATTCGTTAAGTCAGTAACATTTTATAGAATCGTTTTGAAATGTCAACTCTACCGCCTGTTCGGAATAGCAACCAGCACACATTAAGACAGGCAAGAACTTTGTCATCAATCTAAGATTTTGGAGGAGGTATTATGTACTCTATGTTACTTACATTACACTTTCGAAGTTTCGGTATAATTCCGGACTTCCCCTAGTATAGTAGCAGCATTAGCCAGAGTCCATAAACAATAGTCAAGAAGAACGGTAATAGGGATGGATACAATGAAAAAGTATCGAGTACGGTGAAATGTATCGATTCTTACTCAGTATCGTATTAAATAGTATCGACTACTAAATTACTCGGTATCGTAACCAAAGCATGGAGTATACTCAGGTATCGATACTTTTTGCGGATCCCTAATACTGACGAGCACTAACCAAGCAAGAAGTTGAAGCCTGTGTAGTTTGTGGTTGAAGTCAAAACTGCAAAAAAGCTTGTTCTTATTTTGCTTGCTCATTCATATCTAGAATTGTTTTATTTCCTAATTTTCTTTCAATACCTACTAATTTTGTGCGTCGCCATGGCTTCGGTAAAAGATATTGCTAACCTTTACCAAAATCTGAAGACAGAATGGGCAAAAAAACCAAGAAAACTTGATAAATGTGGCGAGTTGCTGAACAAAATAAAGGTAAATTTCTGAGATGACTTGACAAAATTCAGGTTAATCGTTGTAGAAATCTGATTTTGTCCTTTTTTACAGATTGCACTAACACAAATGAGCTTTCTGCCGAGTAATAATGCTGCAGCGAATCAAAAAGAGCTAATTTTGGCTAGAGATGTCTTGGAGATTGGAGCTCAATGGGCTGTTGCTGTAAAAGATGTCAAAGCCTTTGAGCGTTACATGTCACAGCTAAAATGCTATTATTTTGATTACAAGTAAGTACAATAACCAAGGAATTTATATACTAGGTAACATAACTGGAAAGTTCACTCGACATTTAATGCAAAAAGGATTTTGAACCTTATCACAACTAGAAAAGGTTATTTTTTTATTCAATTTAGATTTAAGCAAAAACGGTCTCGAGGGAGGCTCACTTGTCAGTCGCTGTGTCCCTTTCAGACAGCTACTAGCATTATACACTGATTGAACTAAAAAGGGAAGATTGGGCACTAGCTCTTTGAAAGTGGAAGGCTAAAACTAGGTTACACTAGGTTCACCTACCTTACCTCAGTCACGCACGATCAGATTAGCGTTTGTGTTGCGCGTGCTTGCTACGACGTATTTTTTTGTGATTTATTGACTAAAAGATTACAGCAATGCCTTCGTGTGCGTTCACTATGTGTCCAAAACAAAAAAAGCCCAAGGCATCACTTTTCACTTCTAAATACACCAAAACTTAAAATTATGCATTATACGATACCGCGTTTACCTCTTGTCCTTAACATTTTCTTTTGATACTTAGGTAGTCAGAGGCCTTTATTCCTACTTGTATCCTAGGTAAATGGGTGGTGATGGGTGCCTCCGACTAGTTAAGTATAAAAAAAAAATTATAAGGACAATAGGTAAACGCTTACTTAAGACTTTTATGTAGTCTGAGTTTAGTTTTTATTTAAATATTTTTTTTACACTTTTTTGCTAATAGCTTAAGAATCGTAAATTTCACATAAGTTTGAAAAACGGAAAGTACCAACAAATACCTTTGTAATGATACCACACACATACATACGTACATAATAAGGTATCAAACGCATAGCTCTCGTCCTTTAGTAGTCAGGTAAAAATTCTCTGACCTAGTGCAACGTTATGCCACAAACTGCACAAGGGCTATATTGCTTAGTGATGTATGATTGATTGCATGAATGCATTAGCATTGCCATATGGATCAGTTGAGCTTGATAAATCTAAATTGTTTCCAACAGTCTGCAGGTAGGTAGCTGAATTGTTTCAATTGTAAATACTAGTTCTATTTTGTTTCAATACTATGATTGTAATTAACTGAATAAATAGTAATATGATTGATTGAATATAAAAAAATGGTTTTGCATTAAATATATAAGGTGTTAGTCAAATTGGTGCACAATATCGCAGGGGGATATTCGTTGGTGCCACAGTATAACATTAACAAATGGGGTCCAAGGTCAATATTATACTACTTCTATATGACTAACACCCTGTATATTATTTTTGTTCAAAAAAGTGTCATTTTAATTGCCACTTTAGTATTTTTAGTCTAAACGTAACGCAATTTCAAAAAGCATGACAGTGGAGTCTACAGTGACTTTAGCCGGTTGCCCCGCCGAACATTTTCTGTCATTTCAAAAAGTTTAATATCTCCGAGCTATTTTCCTATACAAAAGAAACTGCCTGTTGACGTCACACTTGATGGTTCCATCCAATATGGTGATGTTTTTAATTGTTTCTGACTAATCGAATTTTCAATATTTAACTTTATAATAATAAAGGTATTAATAAATCTATTTAAAAAATCTTGTTTATAAAGATACTTAAAAAGAATGTATGTAAGCAATAAAAATAATCATGCATATTCCCTGTCTTGTCCTGTTTCATTCATAAATTATAGTTGTCCTCATAGAAAGAGACACAACTGCTTAGTATTCAGTCTCTTTCAGACCGCGGTTTTTGTATCAGTGATCCTTCCAGTTACGTTAGTATATAAATTCCTTGACAATAACCTACAAAAACCACTTAGACGCTTCTAACAATGAGGTTATTTTATTTTAAAAAGCTTTCTGAACTTAACCGAGCTCACCATACAAGCCAAGAAAAGTATTTGCATTGTACTCTCCTTTGTTTACTACCTATCATTCCTTTGAAAATCTTAATCTTTCATTGGAACAGTTTCAAATTTATTGCAAAGGTTAAAATTTCATTGGTAATTATTTTCAGAGACCACCTACCAGAATCAACATTTATGTACCAACTCCTTGGTTTGAACCTGCTGTTCCTTCTATCACAGAACCGCGTGGCTGAATTCCACACTGAGCTGGAGCGCCTATCGGTTGATGTGATCAGAGCTGACCCCTATGTGAAGCACCCGCTAGCTTTGGAGCAGTATCTCATGGAGGGCAGTTACAATAAGATCTTCTTGGCTAAAGTATGTATCAATGCTGTTGGAAGAGATTACTAGAATCAGTTTTCTTTTAAGGATATCTTTATTGACAAAGAAAATAACAATCAAATAATATAAAGAAATTAAACTAGTATTTACAATTGAAACAATTGAGCTAACTGCAGACTGTTGCAAACAATCTACAGATAGCTCAACTGGTCCATATCAATACCAGTCGGAAGCGTCCCCAAGACGCTGGCTGCATTGCTGGATGGCAATGCTAATGCGCTGCGCCAGATACTCACCAGCTCTCGGGTCACGCGTCGCTTCGACCAGGCGCTCAGATAATTTTTTGAAAACCCGGAGAGCCTCGGTACCCCACGGACCTAGGGTCTCGACTCCAAGGGGAGCAAATGCGTAGGCTCTGTCGAGACCTGCATATTTGCGCCTCTTGAGATCCTCGGCCAAATCTGCCGCCGAACCAGCCCCAACGGATGTCCTTAAAAGATGGGAAGGCGCAAGTGTGTCGACACATGTAGCGTCCCACACAATAGGCCTCCCCAGCTCCCAAGGGACTAAAATCATGCCGTCGGGCATCTTACCATCGTCACGCAACAGACCATTCGGTTCGAGAATAGCTGGTACGTTAGCGGTGACAAAGGCCCGTCGGATGATGTCGTTATGGCTGGCATGGCGAGATATCCGACCGGCAGCCCTAGTACACGATAATCCGTGATGACCAAGCTGTTCGACAACAGTACCGCACTGGCATTGATGAGGCGCGCAACACCTTGCACCTAACCGAAGACATGTTGCTTTACGGAAAGTTACGGGATCCAATAGAGTGCCAGTATTATATGAAGGAAGTGCTTGCAACCAATGTCCTGACTCCCATTTAGAAACGGCCAGGAGACGGGCACGATCTGCAGAGCTGGAGCACGTTTGTAACAAACAATCCCGTGTCAACTCACACAGAGGCCCGTCCCATTGCCGTTGGGACAAAAGAGATTTTGGGGGAGCAGCATCAGGGCAAGGACTATGCCAAGCCATTCGAGCCTCGTCTAAAAACGAAATTTTGAATGAATTTCCAGGTGAGACCAAAGACGGCTTTAAAATTTTTTCCACTAAAGAACTAGTGCTGTAGTCAGAAGACAAAAACGCTGGCAGGGCGACACTTGAAATTTTGCGGATACCTAAGCCTCCCAATTTGACAGGCAGGGAGGCCTGCGACCATGCCTTGTCATCGAAACAGATATTCAAAACCGATGATAAAGTATTCTTTATTATGTTGTCTAAGCCTTCTAAGACCTCGCTGTGTTTCCACGAGATGTTTGACAACATCTCAAAGAATACGTAAATTTAGGTACAAACAAGCAAAACCGAATAATTGTAAAAGCCATATGGCTATTAATTTTGAGAAGTCTGTCGAGGTTTTGTTGAAATTTTGAATTTTCTCATCTACAAATGACTGAAAAGACTCATCAAAAATTGGTGAACCAAGGAGGCGAAGTGAACATTTATCTATAACTGTAATGTTGGGAGCCAAACTATGGAATTTTATTATGATATTGTTTTTGTTTACACAAGAGTCCGAAATAAAAAGCTAGAAAAATTTAGGTCTAAACCTATTTGCCGAAATTCATCTGTGATGATTTTTAGATCAGTAAAAACTGTGTCCACGTCTCCATCTATCGTTCCGTCATCTAAATACCAAACATTAAGTTTGGATTTAAGACGTTGAATTACTGGTTGGATAGCAAGGCGAAATATGGCCGGACCAAGAGGGTCGGCCTGCTGACAACCAACCGCAGACGAAATGACATTGTTTCTGTAAATTAATTTTGACGGTGAACCGTAGCATTGCCAGAGAAAAGGATAAATTTCTGGAATTTTGTCTTTAATTTCTTTTAGCAAGGCGCCCCTGTCTACGTAATTGAAGGCGTGTTTGACGTCTACCTTCAGATTTACCGTCCCATCATTTTTGTCTAAAAATGTACGAAGGGAATGTACTGCGGCCTCACATCCGCCTCGCGAACCAAAGCCTAGCTGAATTGGTCGAAAATAATCGCCTAGGTAGTCGGCTTCTTTCCGACAGCAGACTTTAGACGCGAGGCGGCGGTAGGTGGTGCCCACGGCTATGGGTCTTATTCCGCCATCCTTCTTTTTTAGTGCGCAAAGATTCGCACCGTACAAGAGTTCTGTGATCTCGCTGTTGACTCGACCTGACAACATCAGGTTGATTAAAGATGTCATGTTTTCGAGATGGACTTCATCTGCATGGCCAGACCCGCCAGATAGAAGATCTTTTAGATGCTGTGGAGTCACAGCATCCAGGCCGCCTTTTAAGGAAAAATTATACTGGAATAATATAATATTAGTAAACATTTATTTATTCAATGTAAGAGGTGATTTCTATCTTAGTCAATGAATTAATTAATATTAATATACTGGACAATTCACATAGCATGATCTAGCCCCAAGCTAAGCAGAGCTTGTGTTATGGGTAATAGATAACTGATATACATAATAGAATATTACTTAAAAATATATTTTTATTACACATAGAAACCAATCAGAACACCCTGAACAAATATTTGCAGATAGTACAAACATTTGTCCCGAGGCGGGAATCGAACCAGCAACCTCCTGCCTCGCAGGCAGACCTTCGCCCACCGCGCCACAGAGTAAATTTATGTACCTAGTATGAAATGAAGCAAGTTTTCTGCAGTCCCTACATGAAATGGACTATAAAAGAACACTTTATCTGGTAAATTCTTCTTCTGTGCTGTTAACAAAGTCTTCCTGTCCAGGGTAATGTCCCAGCGGAGAGCTATACCCTCTTCATGGATACATTATTGGACACAGTCCGCGGAGAGATTGCTGCATGCATTGAGAAGGCCTATCTCTGCATATCTTATGCGGAGGCAGCAAGAAGACTTAACCTGGCTTCACAGCAAGCTATGCTTGAGTATGGGAAGAAGGTATGTTTCTGTAATGTTAACCTACTTTCAGCTAATTAATTTGCGTATAGTTTAAATTCTCCAAACATTGTAGGTTACAGTGCTTGATGATATTAGGGCAAATCATACAGAAAAACAGAGTGGAGATGTGTAAATATAATTAATACAATGGTGTTAAAATGACAATAACAAAAATACATTATGATCACATGACCATCACAACTGTATTTTACTATAAAAACTTTCAACAAAAAACAACTTCAAACAATTCATTATGAATGTAAGCGGGTTAACTACGAACCTAGTTTGTGCTGGAACACCAACGTTTCCCTGAATAAGTAAAAGTAAAAATATTTTTATTTGCCAGAACAGATGAGTAATGTACAGCAAATTAACCTTAAGGCGAATTATAAGGGGAAAAGACGAAAACGACGTCTTTTTCGAACATGTATTTGACGAAAATATAGATCGTGGACCTTTGAAATTTATATATCCGATAACACATATCTTAAAGTATTATGTGCCGGTTTCAAATGCTTGCCAGTAGTTATAGTAAGCACTCAGAAAAAGTTTAGAGAAACAATATCTTCAGGTGAATGAGCACACTTTTTGGCGGTGTGTCTTATTCTTTTACTACCAAACTCAGTATAGTTATTTATGTAGCTCGTATGCTTCAATTGCCGGTCTATTTGTTTTGAAATAAACTCAAAATAAGAAGTTTTAACGAAAAAACTATTTGCGCCTACTAAAACGTCTCTCTCCCACGAACGATTGCTCGCAAAATTTGATTAGGCAATGTTAGTAGTAACCGAGCGAGGGCGCGCGCTAGGCGAAAACGCGACGTTGCAAGCTCGATAGCGGCCGGCTCGAGTGCGAGGTTGCCAGACCAAACAAAACAATCGTGCCGTCGTCTTCGTCGTTGTCGCAGCCGTCACGCGTTTTTCTTTTTGCATTATCATGCCTACATAATATCATCTGAAGCATTTTCAAAAATAATGAAGTACCTACCTAATTGATTTTCTAAAATTCTGTGTTGTGATTTGTCTTTAGTATTTCTTCTCGAGTTGGGTTTTAGTGAAACAATAAGAATATGGGAAATAAAAAAGGGCTGAAACACCTGTACCTACCATGCTACCTATATCTGAGGGCCGCCAAACACGGACTACTCGGGCAGTTAGCCATTGATCAACATACACGGACTGCTTCCGAAGCAGTTCAACTGCTCGAGTGGTGCTGTGTATGTGTGTATGAATGACTGCTCCAAGCAGTCCGTGTAGTATGGTTGGTATGGTGGCCCTTATAAATAATAATTGCTTAGTCCCCTAGTCAAGTTCTCAGGCATAGTCTAATATCGATGCATCGATGCATAGAGTAGTGATGTTACAGAGACTTATTAGCATCGTGTTTCAATACCAACTTTTTACACACGCAACCGAAGTAACATTACCTAATCTGTGGCGCAACTTTTACCTAAGTACCTAATAGTTATGTATCTTACGGCCGAATACTCAAACGCAACTCAGATGTAAGCACGTCTTATGTCGCAATATTTTGACAGTTTTCAATGAAAATCTGTCAAAAAATCGTCACTTGAGTCGTGCTTAAATCTGAGATTCGTTTGAGTATTCGGGGGTTAGGTACCTACTAATTATTGACGTAATTGTTATAATTATTATAATATATATATATATATATATATTGCTAAAGTGGCGATGGGCAGGCCATATAGCTCGTAGAACCGATAACCGTTGGGAAGTAAAGGTTCTCGAGTGGCGACCGCGATGCAATGCAAAACGGAGCGTGGGAAAACCTCACACTCGATGGACCGACGATATCGTAGCGGTCACAGGGAGTCGTTGGATGGAGGCGGCTCAGGACCGCTATTCGTGACGTCGTTTGGTGGAGGCCTATGTTCAGCAGTGGACGTGTACGGGCATAATTCATAATTCATTTATTGTTTGTGAATCAGGTAATATTACAGTCAGATAATAAGACTTATTATACTATGTAGATCGCTAGATTCTGCCACTCGGGCGTACAAACATTTCAATATACCTAACATACATAATTTAAGAACATTGCAACATACTATGTATAACAACTAGACAATTTAATTTTATTTAGAAGTATGTCAATATAATATAATTTAAAGCAATACTCTTCTTTATGAAACCTGGTCAAATTATGCAATTTAAATATCATAAAAATGTCTGTAAGTGATGAATATGTCAAAATATTATTATTTAATTAAAACAAAGGTCAAACAAATAATACGGTCCATAAATTTCACAATTTTCAGGTCAAAAATATTTAAATAACAGAATAAAATATATGTTGGGTATGGAAATAATGGTTTGCAGAAAGAAATATAACTTATTTACATAGTCACAATGTTTACAATTATTATTAATGTCGAACAATACGGTCATTTAAGAAATCATTTACAGAATAATAAGATTTTCCAATTAAAAAATCATTAAGTTTTGCACTAAATTGGTTGCTGGACAAATCACGAACAACTTTTGGAATTTTATTATATATTTTTGGTCCCATACTAAATACACTTGAACGTAACAACTTTGTTCTGCACGGCACATTGCGTAATCTGCCCTCAGACCGGCTTCCAACTGCAAATCTTTCAAATAGGTCGGGATTGTTTTTTACAAAAACTGAAACTTCGTAAATGTATAGACACGGAAATGTAAGTATTTTTAGCTCAGTAAAGTGACTTTTGCATGAGTCTCGTCTTCGTAAACCACAAATTGCTCTTAAACAGCGTTTTTGTGCTTTGAATACTCTAAGGTTGTCCGTCGAGTTCCCCCAATACATGATGCCGTATCTTAAAATTGAAGACACGTTTCCGTGATAAGCAGTGAGCAAGGTGGATAGATTTGATACCTGACTTAATTTAAAAAGAGCATAAGAAAATTGTTTTAGTCTTTTACAGATAATGTCGATATGATATTTCCAATTTAATTTATTGTCGATATGAAGTCCTAAAAACTTAGTAGAGTCTACCTCAGTCACTTTGGTGCCAAAGTAGTCAATACCAACGTCAAGATCTGCATGACTTCTTTGTTTAAAATTCATTAAGTAAGTTTTTGTCAAATTTATCTTTAAATTGTTAGATGATAGCCAATTAATAATAGATGTCAAGGTAGATTTAATGTCCAATTCAAAATTATGTGTCTTATCATTAATAAATAATACAGTTGCTGATGATGATGATATATATATAAATATAAGAGTAGACAAAAATTGTATGAACTGTATATTGAAAAACAACACAATTTTAGCCTGGAGTTCAAAGACAAAGTAAAAAATCGCTCAAAAATATTTAGAAAAGTTTGTCAAATGGCAAAATCAAATTATATTAGCTCTAAAATTTAAAACAGTGAAAATGTAATAAAATAACGAACGTATTGCACCAGATCTAGCTTTTATGTTCAATGAATCTATTGATTGTGACGTTTTTCCTGATTTGATGAAATTGCTGATGATACTTCCTTAATTTTCAAGATGATTAGACAAAACACAAATTATGACGGTGTAAACAATGCAATATCAAAAGTAGTCCATTGGTTTAATGTCAATAATCTTGTACCAAAACTAAATGCATTCGATTTATTCTAACAAATGTAAAACAAGTAAAGGCTGATATAAACGTAAAAGGAGAAACTTTAGACATTGTAGACAGTACCGTATTCTTAGGAATAACTTTAGACAGTAAACTTCAATGAGGCCCACACATAGATAAACTATCGAAGAGACTTAGTTCTGCAGCATATGCAGTCAAAAAAATCCGTCATCTTACAGACGTTGATACTTCTAGACTTGTCTATTTCAGCTACTTCCATAGTATTATGTCTTATGGCATATTACTGTGGGGGAACTAGAGAATACCTGCGTAATAAATTCAAAGAAATAAATATAATGACCGCACCATATCAATATATTTATGAAAATTTATTGTACACTCATAGAAATATCGATCGATTCCCTAAAAATTGCGACATACATAATGTAAATACTAGAAATAAGAATAAACTCGCTTTGCCCAAAACTAGGCTTCACAAGATTAGTGTATCTTTTAAAGGGCAAAGTATACGTTTCTAAAACAAATCTCTGAGTGACTGAGTTGCAAAAATTCAAACAAACTATCAAACATATCCTTTGTAAAAAGGCTTATTACAAAATATCAGATTATCTTGAGGATAAAAAAGCATGGGACGACTTTTGCTCCAACTCGAAATCTAAAAACCTAACAAGGAAAAGGTTTCTTGTTCGCTTCTTTACTTTACCTTAAAAAGATTGAAGTGAACAAAAAATCTAAGTGATCACTTTATTTCCCTGTTTTACTTATGTAATTTTAATTTTGTGACGTGTCCAACAGTCCAAGTGTCCTATAAGGTCTAAAGGAAATAAAGCACTCTGATATTTGATGGTGGAGGGGTAGGTAAGTATTTTTTTATTTGCGAAAATGTATAAAGGGATTTTATGGGACCTAGGGAAAATTCCGACTTTTCGAGATTTGCCCCCCTTCTTCCCCCCTCTAGTGCGGCTCCCAAGCAGAGCCATATTATTATTTTTTTATGGGGATTTTATAGAAGAGGACAAGTAATTTGGCATGCGATAAAATTTTTGCCCCCTTGCCAACAAAAAATCCCTCCTTTTGAGATTGATACTCCCACATGCCGATGTGATAGAGGAGTATCGATTGCGGGACCGTATAGAGGGTTTCTACTCAAATTGGAAAAAAATCACCCCACTTTCCCCAAAAAAAAACTCCCCTCTTTTTGTATCTCCCAAGCGAAGTGACTTGAAAGAAAATATTTTGTTGGGTCTTGTAGAGGATCAAAATAATTTCGAAAACAAAATGTTTCCCCCCTGGCCCTTTGACCCCCCTTTTTAATAAAAACTGAAATTTGGTCTAATTTTGACCTATTTTTCATATATACCTTTTTTCCTATATTTGGATACCATGTTATGTATTTTTCTTATTATTACATAGTTTACCAACCATATTCTATCAAATGGTATCAATTGCCTACCTACTACCTTTCACTTAGAGAATATTTTTTCTTGTGGGCCATTAAATATATTAATTTCTTTATTTTTCAGTAAAAGAAGATTAAGGGTTCCGTTAAATTAAAAATTATTATACTATGTAGATCGCTAGATTCTGCCACTCGGGCGTACAAACATTTCAATATACCTAACATACATAATTTAAGAACATTGCAACATACTATGTATAACAACTAGACAATTTAATTTTATTTAGAAGTATGTCAATATAATATAATTTAAAGCAATACTCTTCTTTATGAAACCTGGTCAAATTATGCAATTTAAATATCATAAAAATGTCTGTAAGTGATGAATATGTCAAAATATTATTATTTAATTAAAACAAAGGTCAAACAAATAATACGGTCCATAAATTTCACAATTTTCAGGTCAAAAATATTTAAATAACAGAATAAAATATATGTTGGGTATGGAAATAATGGTTTGCAGAAAGAAATATAACTTATTTACATAGTCACAATGTTTACAATTATTATTAATGTCGAACAATACGGTCATTTAAGAAATCATTTACAGAATAATAAGATTTTCCAATTAAAAAATCATTAAGTTTTGCACTAAATTGGTTGCTGGACAAATCACGAACAACTTTTGGAATTTTATTATATATTTTTGGTCCCATACTAAATACACTTGAACGTAACAACTTTGTTCTGCACGGCACATTGCGTAATCTGCCCTCAGACCGGCTTCCAACTGCAAATCTTTCAAATAGGTCGGGATTGTTTTTTACAAAAACTGAAACTTCGTAAATGTATAGACACGGAAATGTAAGTATTTTTAGCTCAGTAAAGTGACTTTTGCATGAGTCTCGTCTTCGTAAACCACAAATTGCTCTTAAACAGCGTTTTTGTGCTTTGAATACTCTAAGGTTGTCCGTCGAGTTCCCCCAATACATGATGCCGTATCTTAAAATTGAAGACACGTTTCCGTGATAAGCAGTGAGCAAGGTGGATAGATTTGATACCTGACTTAATTTAAAAAGAGCATAAGAAAATTGTTTTAGTCTTTTACAGATAATGTCGATATGATATTTCCAATTTAATTTATTGTCGATATGAAGTCCTAAAAACTTAGTAGAGTCTACCTCAGTCACTTTGGTGCCAAAGTAGTCAATACCAACGTCAAGATCTGCATGACTTCTTTGTTTAAAATTCATTAAGTAAGTTTTTGTCAAATTTATCTTTAAATTGTTAGATGATAGCCAATTAATAATAGATGTCAAGGTAGATTTAATGTCCAATTCAAAATTATGTGTCTTATCATTAATAAATAATACAGTTGCTGATGATGATGATATATATATAAATATAAGAGTAGACAAAAATTGTATGAACTGTATATTGAAAAACAACACAATTTTAGCCTGGAGTTCAAAGACAAAGTAAAAAATCGCTCAAAAATATTTAGAAAAGTTTGTCAAATGGCAAAATCAAATTATATTAGCTCTAAAATTTAAAACAGTGAAAATGTAATAAAATAACGAACGTATTGCACCAGATCTAGCTTTTATGTTCAATGAATCTATTGATTGTGACGTTTTTCCTGATTTGATGAAATTGCTGATGATACTTCCTTAATTTTCAAGATGATTAGACAAAACACAAATTATGACGGTGTAAACAATGCAATATCAAAAGTAGTCCATTGGTTTAATGTCAATAATCTTGTACCAAAACTAAATGCATTCGATTTATTCTAACAAATGTAAAACAAGTAAAGGCTGATATAAACGTAAAAGGAGAAACTTTAGACATTGTAGACAGTACCGTATTCTTAGGAATAACTTTAGACAGTAAACTTCAATGAGGCCCACACATAGATAAACTATCGAAGAGACTTAGTTCTGCAGCATATGCAGTCAAAAAAATCCGTCATCTTACAGACGTTGATACTTCTAGACTTGTCTATTTCAGCTACTTCCATAGTATTATGTCTTATGGCATATTACTGTGGGGGAACTAGAGAATACCTGCGTAATAAATTCAAAGAAATAAATATAATGACCGCACCATATCAATATATTTATGAAAATTTATTGTACACTCATAGAAATATCGATCGATTCCCTAAAAATTGCGACATACATAATGTAAATACTAGAAATAAGAATAAACTCGCTTTGCCCAAAACTAGGCTTCACAAGATTAGTGTATCTTTTAAAGGGCAAAGTATACGTTTCTAAAACAAATCTCTGAGTGACTGAGTTGCAAAAATTATCAATAAATAAATTCAAACAAACTATCAAACATATCCTTTGTAAAAAGGCTTATTACAAAATATCAGATTATCTTGAGGATAAAAAAGCATGGGACGACTTTTGCTCCAACTCGAAATCTAAAAACCTAACAAGGAAAAGGTTTCTTGTTCGCTTCTTTACTTTACCTTAAAAAGATTGAAGTGAACAAAAAATCTAAGTGATCACTTTATTTCCCTGTTTTACTTATGTAATTTTAATTTTGTGACGTGTCCAACAGTCCAAGTGTCCTATAAGGTCTAAAGGAAATAAAGCACTCTGATATTTGATGGTGGAGGGGTAGGTAAGTATTTTTTTATTTGCGAAAATGTATAAAGGGATTTTATGGGACCTAGGGAAAATTCCGACTTTTCGAGATTTGCCCCCCTTCTTCCCCCCTCTAGTGCGGCTCCCAAGCAGAGCCATATTATTATTTTTTTATGGGGATTTTATAGAAGAGGACAAGTAATTTGGCATGCGATAAAATTTTTGCCCCCTTGCCAACAAAAAATCCCTCCTTTTGAGATTGATACTCCCACATGCCGATGTGATAGAGGAGTATCGATTGCGGGACCGTATAGAGGGTTTCTACTCAAATTGGAAAAAAATCACCCCACTTTCCCCAAAAAAAAACTCCCCTCTTTTTGTATCTCCCAAGCGAAGTGACTTGAAAGAAAATATTTTGTTGGGTCTTGTAGAGGATCAAAATAATTTCGAAAACAAAATGTTTCCCCCCTGGCCCTTTGACCCCCCTTTTTAATAAAAACTGAAATTTGGTCTAATTTTGACCTATTTTTCATATATACCTTTTTTCCTATATTTGGATACCATGTTATGTATTTTTCTTATTATTACATAGTTTACCAACCATATTCTATCAAATGGTATCAATTGCCTACCTACTACTAAATTTATTTTTGTTGAAGTTATTAATATTGATGAGAACACTCGGCATGATAATATAAATTCACTATCTAGGCACAAATATTATTAAATTTATTTTTGTTGAAGTTATTAATATTGATGAGAACACTCGGCATGATAATATAAATTCACTATCTTGTGTAAAAAATTATATTCGTCCTTGTTTTCAGTGCTAGGTAAGTGGTTGGTATGGTAACTAGTTATGATGTGGTAAGTTGATCTGGAAAGAAGTAATTTAACGGAACCCTTAATCTTCTTTTACTGAAAAATAAAGAAATTAATATATTTAATGGCCCACAAGAAAAAATATTCTCTAAGTGAAAGGTAGTAGGTAGGCAATTGATACCATTTGATAGAATATGGTTGGTAAACTATGTAATAATAAGAAAAATACATAACATGGTATCCAAATATAGGAAAAAAGGTATATATGAAAAAAAGGTCAAAATTAGACCAAATTTCAGTTTTTTATTAAAAAGGGGGGTCAAAGGGCCAGGGGGGAAACATTTTGTTTTCGAAATTATTTTGGTCCTCTACAAGACCCAACAAAATATTTTCTTTCAAGTCACTTCGCTTGGGAGATACAAAAAGAGTGGAGTTTTTTTTTGGGGTAAGTGGGGTGATTTTTTTCCAATTTGAGTAGAAACCCTCTATACGGTCCCGCAATCGATACTCCTCTATCACATCGGCATCTGGGAGCAATCTCAAAAGGAGGGATTTTTTGTTGGCAAGGGGCAAAAATTTTATCGCATTCCAAATTACTTGTCCTTTTCTATAAAATCCCCATAAAAAAATAATAATATGGCTCTGCTTGGGAGCCGCACTAGAGGAGGGAAGAAGGGGGGCAAATCTCGAAAAGTCGGAATTTTCCCTAGGTCCCATAAAATCCCTTTATACATTTTCGCAAATAAAAAAATACTTACCTACCCCTCCACCATCAAATATCAAAGTGCTTTATTTCCTTTAGACCTTATAGGACACTTGGACTGTTGGACACGTCACAAAATTAAAATTACATAAGTAAAACAGGGAAATAAAGTGATCACTTTGATTTTTTGTTCACTTCAATCTTTTTAAGGTAAAGTAAAGAAGCGAACAAGAAACCTTTACCTTGTTAGGTTTTTAGATTTCGAGTTGGAGCAAAAGCCGTCCCATGCTTTTTTATCCTCAAGATAATCTGATGTTTTGTAATAAGCCTTTTTACAAAGGATATGTTTGATAGTTTGTTTGAATTTATTTATTGATAATTTTTGCAACTCAGTCACTCAGAGATTTGTTTTAGAAACGTATACTTTGCCCTTTAAAAGATACACTAATCTTGTGCAGCCTAGTTTTGGGCAAAGCGAGTTTATTCTTATTTCTAGTATTTACATTATGTATGTCGCAATTTTTAGGGAGTCGATCGATATTTCTATGAGTGTACAATAAGTTTTCATAAATATATTGATATGGTACGGTCATTATATTTATTTCTTTGAATTTATTACGCAGGGATTCTCTAGTTCCCTCACAGTAATATGCCATAAGACATAATACTATGGAAGTAGCTGAAATAGACAAGTCTAGAAGTATCAACGTCTGTAAGATGACGGATTTTTTTGACTGCATATGCTGCAGAACTAAGTCTCTTCGATAGTTTATCTATGTGTGGGCCTCATTGAAGTTTACTGTCTAAAGTTATTCCTAAGAATACGGTACTGTCTACAATGTCTAAAGTTTCTCCTTTTACGTTTATATCAGCCTTTACTTGTTTTACATTTGTTAGAATAAATCGAATGCATTTAGTTTTGGTACAAGATTATTGACATTAAACCAATGGACTACTTTTGATATTGCATTGTTTACACCGTCATAATTTGTGTTTTGTCTAATCATCTTGAAAATTAAGGAAGTATCATCAGCAAACGATACAATCTCGTGATTATTTTTATCGAGATGAGGCAGGTCGTTAATATAAACCAAAAATAGGAAAGGACCGAGGATAGATCCCTGCGGTACACCCATTGTAACTACAGATCCCGATTACCGTTTCCCATTTACGTCAACTCTTTGTATCCTGTCACTCAAATAAGTAGCAAGAAGAGGTGTCAATTTTCCATAGTGATGTAGTTTCCTGATTAATGTTCCATGGTGTACACAATCGAATGCTTTTGACAAGTCGTAAAAAACACCTAAAGCATCTTGCGACTTCTCCCAAGCATCAAAAATATGCGATACCAACTCTACACGGCATCAGTAGTTGACCTGCCGCGAGTAAACCCGAATTGCTTACGATGTAGCAGGTCATTGCCAATGAAATGCCTAAGCAATTGATGTAAGATAAAATTGTCAAAAACTTTGCTGAATGTAGGCAGTACTGATATCGGTCTAAAGTTAGTGGGATTATCTTACTATGTTTCATCAAATCAGGAAAAACGTCACAATCAATAGATTCATTGAACATAAAAGATAGATCTGGTGCAATACGTTCGTTATTTTATTACATTTTCACTGTTTTTAATTTTTGAGCTAATATAATTTGATTTTGCCATTTGACAAACTTTTCTAAATATTTTTGAGCGATTTTTTACTTTGTCTTTGAACTCCAGGCTAAAATTGTGTTGTTTTTCAATATACAGTTCATACAATTTTTGTCTACTCTTATATATATATATCATCATCATCAGCCCGTACACGTCCACTGCTGAACATAGGCCTCCACCAAACGACGTCACGAATAGCGGTCCTGAGCCGCCTCCATCCAACGACTCCCTGTGACCGCTACGATATCGTCGGTCCATCGAGTGTGAGGTTTTCCCACGCTCCGTTTTGCATTGCATCGCGGTCGCCACTCGAGAACCTTTACTTCCCAACGGTTATCGGTTCTACGAGCTATATGGCCTGCCCATCGCCACTTTAGCAATATATATATATATATATTATAATAATTATAACAATTACGTCAATAATTAGTAGGTACCTAACCCCCGAATACTCAAACGAATCTCAGATTTAAGCACGACTCAAGTGACGATTTTTTGACAGATTTTCATTGAAAACTGTCAAAATATTGCGACATAAGACGTGCTTACATCTGAGTTGCGTTTGAGTATTCGGCCGTAAGATACATAACTATTAGGTACTTAGGTAAAAGTTGCGCCACAGATTAGGTAATGTTACTTCGGTTGCGTGTGTAAAAAGTTGGTATTGAAACACGATGCTAATAAGTCTCTGTAACATCACTACTCTATGCATCGATGCATCGATATTAGACTATGCCTGAGAACTTGACTAGGGGACTAAGCAATTATTATTTATAAGGGCCACCATACCAACCATACTACACGGACTGCTTGGAGCAGTCATTCATACACACATACACAGCACCACTCGAGCAGTTGAACTGCTTCGGAAGCAGTCCGTGTATGTTGATCAATGGCTAACTGCCCGAGTAGTCCGTGTTTGGCGGCCCTCAGATATAGGTAGCATGGTAGGTACAGGTGTTTCAGCCCTTTTTTATTTCCCATATTCTTATTGTTTCACTAAAACCCAACTCGAGAAGAAATACTAAAGACAAATCACAACACAGAATTTTAGAAAATCAATTAGGTAGGTACTTCATTATTTTTGAAAATGCTTCAGATGATATTATGTAGGCATGATAATGCAAAAAGAAAAACGCGTGACGGCTGCGACAACGACGAAGACGACGGCACGATTGTTTTGTTTGGTCTGGCAACCTCGCACTCGAGCCGGCCGCTATCGAGCTTGCAACGTCGCGTCTTCGCCTAGCGCGCGCTCGGTCACTACTAACATTGCCTAATCAAATTTTGCGAGCAATCGTTCGTGGGAGAGAGACGTTTTAGTAGGCGCAAATAGTTTTTTCGTTAAAACTTCTTATTTTGAGTTTATTTCAAAACAAATGGACCGGCAATTGAAGCATACGAGCTACATAAATAACTATACTGAGTTTGGTAGTAAACGAATAAGACACACCGCCAAAAAGTGTGCTCATTCACCTGAAGATATTGTTTCTCTAAACTTTTTCTGAGTGCTTACTATAACTACCGGCAAGCATTTGAAACCGGCACATAATACTTTAAGATAAGTGTTATCGGATATATAAATTTCAAAGGTCCACGATCTATATTTTCGTCAAATACATGTTCGAAAAAGACGTCGTTTTCGTCTTTTCCCCTTATAATTCGCCTTAAATAAAAAGAAAATGTGACAAAATCAGACTCCACTCAGCATGTGCTATGGTAGAACCTCGTTAAGGGATGAAAGTTGGTGTTCTCCCAACACAAACTACTTTCGTAGTTAACCTGCTTACATTCATAATGAATTTGAAATCCTATTAGTTGTTTCTACATAAATCATCTCTCTCTGCTTTGTTGCAAACCTGTCCTTAAGCAGGTACACCTAAAGTCTACATGAACATCCTCAAAGTATCTAACAATCAAATCAACAAAATATTTAAGACCTCTCACATTGTATGTATTAGGATTGCAAAATAAATACTTGAATACTTTAATACAAATTATCGAACAGTCACCTAAAACAGTCCAATCCAAGAGTCATTCAGTACATAGGAAAATTGGAGCTAATTCATTATCTACCTGCCCATAGGTTTTTCAACATCCGACATTGAATTTTGAACTTTATTTCCAGCGTAATTGGGTCCTCGGCGCCGACAACTGCTATCACTTCAACGCAGCTGAAGAAACGTGCTTCGCAGCTGCCGGCGTTTTACCTTCGGCCGAGCTCGCGGAGCAAACCATCGAGTACGCCAGGCATCTTGAGATGATTGTCTAATGTGAACCTAGATTAGAGGTAATAAAGTTTTTTTTGCTAATAATTGATTCTTTTATTTCTGGCCGGGCTGGCATGGTGAAATAAGACTTTCGAAGATTACAGCAAAAGTAAGGTTGGGCCTTCTAAAGAGTTTAAATAAATAATGCCTAAGGCCATCACCAAATTCTTGAAATCATAGAAATTTAATTAGATCCAAAATAAAATCATCTTGGACGGGACCTAAAAAAATTAAATTTCTTAGAAATTATCCCCAGTGTGAGGCTTAAGCACTATAAGAGCAAAAAAAAATTTTCTTGAAATCATCATTAAATATAGAATACACAAAGTAAAGAAGTAGTTAAATTTCTAGTGTAGACACAGAATAACTATAGTGTAAATTAGATTAACGTAGTTAGTAAATTTTGCCACCAGTGCACTTTGACCAAATGAAAAAAACAAGATCAATCCTACTAATATTATAAATGTCAAAGTTTGTATGGATGGATGTATTGATATTTGTTACTCTTTCACGCAAAAATTACTGAACCGATAAGGCTGAAATTTGGTATGGGTATAGTTTGGGAACATATAGGAATAACATATAGGCTATGTTTCATCTCGATAAAACGTGGGCGAAGGTGCGGGCAGCAGCTAGTTTACCATAAAGAAGATACTAAAACTTTGACCCCAATGGTGACTGTATCTTACGGGAGAACCCCGCAAAATATACTACAATTTTCCTACTCAAATACCTTTGCGTACTTAGCAGGCAACAGGAAAGGTCGCTAGGTAACTAAACCACTGCCTAACTTTACCTTTCCATCGTCGATTCTATGAAGAAACAATCCTTTATCTCGATAGATTCGCTTTCTTCTCTGATTTAAGGCGCATAGTGATGTGACACTAGCGCCACTCTTTATTTTTTCTTGTATTATCGTTATGGAAAAGAATTACCAAAAGTTCTCGACGCCAATTGATAGGTGGTATTTTTAACAAAACTGTTTTTTTTTTTCGATTAAACAGAAAATGGGTTTTAACTTTGGTAGCCACCAAACGCAATAAACCATATTCTGCTAATACTAAAAGAAACAACACTATTACAGATTTATCGAAAAATAGTTTATACTGGGCATTATCCATTGTCGTCGAGATCGTTTGGTAATTCTTTACCATAACGAAAATGCAAGAAAAAATAAAGAGTGGTGCTAGCGTCACTTTACTATGCGACAGACATTGAGACATGCTTAAGCATGTCGCAAGTCGCGATTTTTAAGTTCGTCAATTTCGACGTACTTAAATCAGAGTCGCGTTTGAGTATTACTTACGGGTTACTCTCTTATTTATCAAGCTCTTGATCTTGTCCTACGCTACAGCTATAATTAGTTTTTTGAAAAACTAAAACCTACTTCGTATCCCTTGGTTTTAAACCTATTTTTTAGTTTTGCAGGATAAATACTCCTTAGGGAATCAAATTATTATGAGACCATCTTGGGATTCATCCTCTATACGACTGCAAAAGAATCATCCATATCGGTCCATAACGACGGAGAAATCGACGGACATACACAGTCGAAGATAGACCTCCACCTTTTTTCGAAGTCAGTTAAAAATTTGTTTGTTTCTTCTAATGACATAAGTCAAAGTAAGAAGAAACACAGATTTTATCAACTGCCAGATTATTATGAAATATATCGCTCTGAGGGGCAAGTCTGGCAAGGCGTGTCGTGGCGTCGACGCCACGATCACGTCTCGACTGTTGGTAGTCCGGTAGCTATCGTGGACGTGTCGAGTAGCTATCGAGTAGAGACGTAAGGAAAAGGTTCATATCTGAAACGCACCACATTTACGAACCACTGATGTTCACCACGACGACTCAAAGGCTGGAATAAGACATATATTTGCTTATTTTATTGTATAAAAAAATGAGTTGCCTATAAATTCTTAGTTTTTTTATTATATCGGTTTTCCTACATGTTATAATAACAAAATAAATAAGCGATTTTAGCGCCATTTTTGGGTAAAATAAAGAACTTCACGGTCTATGAACCTATGGGGTAGTTGTAGTTGCATTACTAATAGATGGCGTTAGAGTCGCGATTCTTCAAAAATATTATTTACGCCTTATTTTACGTGCTTACGTATTATTTATCACTTTATAACACTCCGACAAAAGTAAGGAACATAACACAAATCGATTTATCACTAAACATGGGTCACATGTAGGTAGTGTAGGTATTTGTTTAGGTACCAATGTAGTAACCTAAGAATTCTTAAAAAATGTGTTTTAGCTACTGTTATAACGACAAAAATAAAAATCTAAGTAATAAAACAGTCTATTATAATTAAGGTAGGCATGGATCATGTGTGGAGGATCCACCATGTAAGATTGTAGCATCTACGAATTATTTTAAAGCTAACTCAACAAACTCTAAAATAAGGTAATTATTAGAAAACTAGTAGCGTTAAAATAATGCAAAAATAATATAGATAATAAACTATACTAAATCTTCATTTGAAATCAAGCGTAACAATTTATTTTCTTTTTTTTACTACGAAAAATGCAACATTTAACAAAATATTATTTTGTGATTGACCATAGAGAACAAATATTTTCACGTAAATTCTTGCTCCTAAAAATATGATAAGCATTTTGAGATATTATTTATACCTCTAAACGGTTTTATACTATTTTAAATATAAATAAGTTAATCTTTACGTTAGTAACGTCAGCATCATTCGGACTCGCAATTCTATCATTTTCCTAGAGATTTGGACGTCTCCTCACGTTAGTAACGTAAAGCGATCGAAAGCGTAGTTCCACGTACGCACGATAGAGGCGCTGTACCAAATTGTATGGAAAAAGGAGACGTCACGATCACGTCTCATTACCAAATTCCGGCCAGACCCACGCTAGTTTCACGCGGGTAGCAGGGTTCGGTCGATATGCTTTTTTTCAGATACCTTCAGCAATAGTTAAATATTACGAGTAGTTAGACAATTTATACAAAATCTTGATAAATTAAAGACCTAAACCTTCCTCATAAATCACTCCATCCTTAGAAAAAAAACCGTATAAAAATGCGTTTGGTAGTTTTAGGGTTATCACGTTCAGACAGAGCGACTGACGTGGCGGGGGACTTTGGCCGTTTTTTCACTGGCCCGGTTCCGGCACCGAAGCCGGCCTCGGCGCTGTGTCGGTGCCGGAGAAGCAAAAATGTATGGATCGTTTTTTCACTTACTGGCGCCGGCAAGGGCCCGGTGGCGTCGATTCCCGCCGGCTCCGTAGCCGGCGCGGCGCCGGGATAGCAAGCTACCCACTAAACTGGCATCGACACCGGCTCAGTGAAAAAACGAAGCCCCGGCGCCGCCAGTCTAGGGCCATGCCGGTGTCGTGCCGTTGCCAGGCCGGCAAATGGAAAAACGGCCTTTGTTTTATAAGATGTATGTAACATAATGTTATGGACTGGTAAAGGCTAGACTTTAGTTAGAGAGGATGAAATAAGGAAGGAGTTCGAGAGACTTCCAAAGAGACTTCAGTTATCTTGTACCGATAACACTAGCTCTGCTTAGCTTGGGACTAGATAATGCTGTGTGAATTGTGCAGCATAATTTATTTATTATTTTTTATGAATGAATAAGTCATTTGTAAGCTTTTACTTCGTTGACCATAGAATTTGTTTTAGGGCTGTCCAAGTCACTCAGCTCTTTCCTGCAGTGGATTAGTTAGTATTTGTCAACCTTGAGTCAGGTTGAGGTTTTACGACGATGAATCGACTGTTACAAACGTTACGTTTGTAGATTTATAACAGGTCACCAAACTTGTTTTGGTTTGAACTTTACAGTAGTTTTTTTTTTAAAAGTGAGTTGCAAAAACGCGATTTTTGATGCAGGGGGCCTACTCGGAAAAGGAAATCTATATTACTAAGCACCAGCAGCATGAACGAACCCATAGACAATTTGAGTTTTTAATAGAGAAACATATTTAAGTTGGAGAAATTAAATATTTTTATGTTTTACGCATTACGCATACGAGGACTGTTATTTTTGTATATTTTACCCTTGACAAATAGCTGTCTTGTCTACGGTGATTATGATAAACTTGCGGAAAGCATAGATAACCACCCAAACGTTGCATACACACCATAATATGTACCTAGGAAGTATACCTAGTTGCAATAATTGAATATCAACTTAATCAATATGAAGGTAAAATACTCTAGAATACTTTAGATTGTTTGTGCAGGTAATACTCTAGAATACTTTAGGTTGTTTGTACATTGAATCACGCATAAGGTTTGAAAAAGTTTGTGATACAGTAAATCGTAGGTATACTGTGAATCTCAAAAATTATTATGTGGAAGATTTACTGTGTGATCCACTGTTCACCAATCGGAAAAGTTGAATCAGTTACAAGTAAGCATTTTTTCACCGACGAAGAACAAAGAGGAGGTGGTGCTATATTCGACTGTATATATTTTTAGGGCTCCGTACACAAAGTAGACTGTTGAAATTTTCACAGAATGTGTATTTCTCTGACGGATTTATCAAGAAATAATATAACTAAAATAAATATTAAAATGAAAGGGATATACAAAATACGTGTTTTTTGGGTATTCGTGCTCTTCTTTTGTCAAGGTTGTATTACTTGAACCGTAATAGGTAGACAGATTTTGTCATAGTAAAACACTTCAACGATAAAAATAATTTAACTTAAGGGGTCCAACGTCCGCACCATGTTGAGTACCTATCACCGACGATGTTAAGTAACTTCGAGCGCGGTCGGTGCATTGGATGGGTGATGGTAGGTACATGTTATGGAGGTACCTACAATGTGTACAGTACAAGTTAGGTTTAAGCTAGTTTTTAAATAAAAAAAAACTGTTTTTATGATTCCTTTTGCAAAATAGTTACCTATGTACAATGGTACGGAACCCTCCGTGTGCGAGTTAACTTGCACTTGGCTGGTTTTAATATGTATGCTCGTCGATGATTCACTGTTCCCTAACCTGAATAGTTGAATCACTTAAAAGTTGGGATTTTTAACCCATGACAAACAAATAGGTTCTATTAACTAACCCTAATAAACTTGAAAAATGTGTGGCCTCATGATTGGTCTAATCTGATGCAGAGAGCATGGCGTGTTGAAGCTTACCTTGTTAAAGCGATACAGAAATGAAGGGATTTTGGACAGAATTGCGACGTGCGATGAAAAGTGGATTCTTTACGATCATCCCAAGCGAACAACGCAATGGCTAACCCCATGTCAAACTCCACAACAATGCCCTAAAGCGAAACATACCCAAAGCACAGATTTTATAATACTATAATACAAGCCCATAGAAAGGCGATGGTAACTGTTTGGTGGTATCTTCATGGTGTAATTCAATACAGTTTCCTCAGATCCGGTCAAGCCAAAATGACAGACGTCTACTAGGCAGAACTCCGAAAAATTCAGCGAGTCAGCCCCAACTCGTCAATCGATCTTTACCATTATTGCTCAATAATAATACCTAACAGAAGACCCCACATTGCTCGAGAAACAGTTTTGACACGGATATACAGTTAGAAACCTTACGTCAATCTCCATACTCGCCAGAACTCGCCCCAACCGACTAAGTACAATTTTTTTGCAATTTGGACAATTTATAGCATAGAAAAAAGATTATTCCCAGGTGACACTATACATAATGGCTTCACTGGGGTCTCCAGATCCCTAGGATTCTATCACAAAGGTTTAAATGATATTCCGATTAGATGGTATAACGAGAACAAATACATTAGATTAAGTATGTAAATAAATATAATTATTTGATGTACAAAATAATTCCACTGCTGGACATAGGCATCCCCCGTACGACGCCACAAATAGCGGAAGAGATTGCATTGATTAGCATTTATTACCTACTTCTCTTTATACACTTTTTTCAATCACACTACAAAACTATGGGTGCTTAAGTTTTACTTGCCAAATAAAAGACATCAACGCGCACGCAGCGTACCGCGATGCAAAACAAATAATTACTTAGAAAACAAACCAGAGAACAAAAATTGCGCTAAGAATTAAGTGAATATGGGAAGCTGAGGAGTAGGTTAGCTAAGTTCAGTTATCTAAGAATAATCTAGTTAGCAAAGAATGTTCTTTGTTGATCAACTAGGAACCGACTAACATAAATGCATTTTAATAACTCGACCACGCACAACGCATTATTTAATTCTAGAGTGCATGTAGATGAGAGTATCAAGGTATTTGTTATGATCGACCCTGTATACTGAGTCATGAAAGATAGAGGGCACGCGGGAATTCCGTGTCGCGTATTGCGGCGAGAGGAAACCAAGACACCTGCCTGTGTATTAGTTCCTCCGCCGCTCAAAGTATTCAGTTGAGTAGCGACGCGCTTCGCGCCCGGTGGACTCAGAATACCGCGCGCGAATAATCCGCAAATAAAGCCGAAAGCGCGTGCGATATACAAACAAACCATTAAATTTATTTAACTTTAAAAAAAAGTTGAGTTCTGTGTATGGAGAAAAATGAAGGGTCAGGCCAAACGATTTCTGAACCAGAAAGGAAAAGCGTACGATATGGGTGTAAAGATCCAGAGCGTTAAGGAAGATATTGGGTTCCTGGATTTGGTAAGTATTTTTTTATGTTTATTTTTTTATTGTGATGTGTGTAGAAATGGCAGGTAAGTTTAAACTACGCATGAGGCGAGTCTAATGTAAAAATAAACGCAAGCCAATATTACTTTATACTACTCGCTGGCCGGTCGGGAGAGGAAAATAACGGTAAGCTCTACCAGATATCAATTCCAGACCCCAGTCCTTGTATTCCATGAACGTCAATATGCTTAGAGTGGACAACAGTCAAACCAGATGTGTTAAAACTTTTAACCATTATCTCAAAGTATGTAAGTGTATTTTACTTGTCTAAGTGCTTATTTTGTAAGCCTAAAGAAAGAAAGTTATTGATTCTGATTCTGATTCATTGCTGGGACTGATCTTGAAACTATCAGATTGCGGTTTGAACAATCACATCACCTAGCTTCTTCGGTAGCCACGATAAGTTGATTGTTCTTTTCTGGGATCTTAATTACTTTTTGATTATAATTAAGACTAAAATTAATGAAGTCTCTAACTAAATATTATTGAGGAAGTCTTCATCTAATAGCCATTTGTCTTGTTTGACGTTTTCCCTAAAACGTACCTACTTTGTGTTTGGGTTTTTAAGGGCGTTTAAAACGGGTTAATATACGATGACTTTTAGAGTACCTATTGATATGGTATTTTTAAGCTTATAAGGTTAAATTTCGGTTGATGGCTAACCTTCAAGAGATTTCTCATATACTTAAGAAGTTTTGGGTAGGCATTATATCAACCTCACCTGAATCCAGCAGTAACTGGTTATTTACACACAACCTAGAAAGCAATTAACTACCTTTCTTCCTGTATTGTATCAAAAGCTTGAACCACAAGATGCAATATCAATAAAATTGTTAAGTCACGTGGAAGAGTCTCAGCGTGACCTCATAATGCGAGTGTTGGTTGGTACCAACGGATTTATTTACCAACACACGGCTTGAGTATGTAATGTACCGACTGACTTACAAAACTATAATATGTGGTATGAGAAGATCAATGACTATTACGATTTACATATACCTCTAGTGTCAAGCGGGTGTTTCTAGAATATTAATAAAACATGGGTTTTAGGATTTGCTTGCGCGTAAAGTTACGTTTATTAAGCATGTTATAAGACGAGGAAACCTTTGTTCAGCATTGGGCTGCTTACACAGTATAGGTTATTAAGAACCACGCTGGCACTACAATACTGCGTCACAACGATAGCATTGAATGATACATTTCTGTTTTGAATATTGAAAATACCCAATAATTCGCTCTGGCCTTTTATTTTTTCACTTTTTCCACTAGTGGAAAAAAATTAAAGTGAAAAGAATATCTATCAATAACACCTTATTTCTTATTTGATAATAATAACTATGTTTATAGTATAAAATTCGAGTTGTTTATTTTGTAAGCCTAAAGAAATACAGTTATTGATTCTGATTCTATTATTACTACGTCAAATCGTGTTGTCCAACTGTGGACCAACCTAAGCATAGCAATGTTTACAAGACCTCCACCATTGCCACGGTCAAGCGCATCTACATACTTATCGTACAATTATGTAAATCTAGTAAAGAACTTTAATAGAAGTTAACAAAACGTTACAACTGATATAAAAATTAAAATTTAACGGTAACAAAGACCGCGCATAACCAATTAAATGGCAATTTTGTTTGTCAAATCCAATTATTTATGCAACAAAGCAGTGTTCATGCAAAATAGATGTATACATTTCCGTTTTTGTACTGTTGTGTTACGGATTGGACACGAGAGCGAGATCAAATTTGAGAACCCACGTACTTGGGCACTCATATTAATCTATGCTTGCAACAGTCTGCAGTTAGCTCAATTGTAAATACTAGTTTAATTTGTTTATATTATTTGATTGTTACTTTCTTTGTCAATAAAGAATTCATAACGATGGTACCTATTCCATTTAAACATTTACTTACGCACCAGTTTAAATTAAATCATTGATGCGATAATATGGTGTGAAGTCTTTGTGCCGCAAATTAAGTAATCTGAAAATAGATCTCTTTGTTTGGGTTTCGCTTAGTCAGTTCTCAGTAAACCTTTCACCAAGTTAATTTGGGAACTTTTTTATGAACCTTTACAAAATATTCTGTTTGAACGTGCCCTAACAAACTTATGTAGAGAAACTTAGCGTCTGATGTAGAACTTTACGTAATATATTTTGGTAACCTTGCTCGGTATTTTAATCAATAGCAAAAATACTTTTTGTATAATAAAAGAACGCTACTGTTATAATTATAGTAACAGTTCCCCGCTGTTTCACCTGCGTTAAATTTGGAAGCCGTATAAGCCGTAAATCTCCCATGGGAATTTGATGTGGGACAAAAACTATATGTATGTTACTCTCCATCCTTTCAACTAACTCTATGCCAAAAATCAAGTCGACTGGTTCTTAGGTAAGGCGTGAAGGGAGGACAAACAAACACACTTTCGCATTTATAATATTATTACTAGCTGACCCGGCAGACGTTGTCCAGTCATTCGATTCAAACAACTGACAGTTATTTCAAACGTGCTTAGTAAAGAGTTATACCATTATAACGCTGGTGCTAAGGTTACTTTAAAAAAGTTTGTAATAAAGATAGTCGTTAAGTTTCCAATAATTTTAAGTTTCTGCGAAATTTTTTCATTTTTTTTATGTAGGAACCTTCTAGGAGGTATTGGAAAACATTTAAAAAAAATGAATGAAATCGGTAAAGTCGTTCTCATGTTATAGCCGAACCAGGAGGAGTAGCGTTGAATTTTTATATAATTAATATAGATTAGGATATTGTCGTTGAAAGCTAAGTTCTTGACTCTACCTCAAGATGCAATATCTCTATATAGGTAATATCTCTCTCTAAAGAAGGTATGAGAGGATCAAGGGTAGAGAGGACCCCTTATGATCGACTGATGGCTAAAGACAAAGATTATTTTATTTGCCTAAACATGTGTAAATTAGGTAACAGGGTAAATACAATTAGTGAATCAAAATCCTCGACCATAGTCGGTATGCAATAATATTCGAGAGAGAGCGGCATGCAATAGGTAACTTAAAATTTACTATAGTTTATCAATGAAAAAAATCGACAATATTAATTATAATATTGTCGATTTTATGTTATTAATTTGTGTTATTAAACACAAATTAATAACATTTCAATTTCTGTCTAAATATTTGCGCATTTAGTTTTTTTAGCTGTTTAGATATTTTTTGATAAAGCCTAGCCAGTGAAAGTCTTCTGTCTATGAGATGTGTTTTGGCCAAACTTTCACCACATTTTGATGATTCAGTCGATCGGATTCAGTCGACGGAATTATAAAAACAAAAATATATGAAAATTCATTACACCGAAACTTCCTATAAAAGTTCTAGGGTATGATTAAGATCTTGATGCAATCAGGAACGCAAGAGACTCTTTACATTATCGGTTGCAAACGGCCAGTTTTCCGTATGAGTAACAGCACGGCAAGCCCAGCCATACAAGTTCAAGGCGCACGGTGGACCGGTTCCCAACTCGCTGTTTGACCGAATCCATGTCTAAAATAAACTTTGATAAGAACACCAAGATTTAAAATTATAGCACAAGTTTTATTATTTTTACCCCAACACGACGGAACGGTATATTATACGTTTTAGTATAATAATAGTAAATAATCACTAAATTATAAACAATCTAATATTTTAGAGGCCGTTATCGAATTCCAAAAAACAAAAAAAATCTGAAACCAATGCATACTTTAAAGCCCGATAAATACAAAGAAATTAAAAAGAAAAAAGCAGAAAGGAAATTATAGACAACACATTTAACATAAAAGTCCCATCTTTTATGGTTTGAAAAATTACACTATTGTAAATGCAAAATATGCTTAAATGAACTAAGCTTTATAATGGTCACGTACGGTACTTTTGATCACGTATGTTACGGTGTGTTATGTGTCTCGATTGTTATTGTAGAAAATTTTACGGCCGTATCCTCGTACGTCGCCGTGCATTGATGAACACGTTTATTTACCTTTTAAAACCGTCTAGATTCTTTATGATAGCCTCAAATGGTAAATCCATTCATGACATACGCTATACCCATTTAAATGATTTATTCTGCTAGTATTTACCGCCACGCACTCTGTGGTAAGGTAAAACATAATTTACGATTCATCATTTGAGATTCCGTTCGTTGATAATACCTAATAGCACCATAAAAACTTTAGGACATTATTATAGTCGCTGGTCTAAGCCAGTTTTGGTTTTTATCAAAGGTTTATGTACAATTTTTTATAATTTATCAATTATTACAACAATATAGGCCTCTTTTTTAAATGATTCTCACATAAACCGGTGCTGCGTATTAATAAGCCTTTATTCTACGGCAGGGGTTATCTAATATCTCCTTGCAAGGTTGTCTGGTAGAGATCGCTCGTGAGCGATAAGACCGCCAATTGTCACATTTCTTTTTTGTTTCAAATTGTTTGTCAACTGTTTTGTTTAGTGTGCAATAAAGTATTTTCTATCTATCTATCTTTCTATCTGTCTACCATACGCATTGACTTAGTTCATTATAAACGTGCTCACTGCAGAGTATCTGCACATGGAAGGCTTTGCTCCCCCCGATCACTTACTACATTAGTAGGTAGGTAGGTTTAAATATGAACGAGGCAAAGTAAGACGACGTGTGTTTTTAGAGAGTTACTCTAAAAAACAAATATAATAAGTATTAAAAAGGTTAACGACGACCACGTGCGTGTCTGATGAAAACGTGATTCCTTTTAAGTACTATGCCAAAAAATTCTCATACACTTAAGTACTTCCCTCAATGTAGCTGATGATTCTGCATCCATTATGCCATGCTTTGAGGGCAGCACTGCACGTCAGACCCGTTTGACTAGTTCCATTGAACTGTTATTACGATAATCATTCGCTTTCTCCCGCAAGCTGCAAGCTCGATGCTATAGCATAAGGAAAAATTGCAATTCTTTTTCCGCTCGTAACAAATTCTGTTACGATTTTCCTCAGAACTAACTAACCCAATCGATTTTGGGTTTTATTAGAGGAATATTTTTTTATGCGTGTGGTATAATTTGCGGCGGTGTCCCACTGAAACTGGTTTGGTGATTCGTACCTACGTCACTCGGGTCACCAACCAGTCAACAGTTCTTGTTCTTAGTACTGGTATGTAAATCTGTTATGTAGAATTGTAGAGCAATGGGTCACTTTAGTTAAATATGCAAAATAAAAAGGTTATTTTCCCCTTTATTTTCGTGGAAGTTGCTAACGCAAATAGGAAGCGCCAGTTTCCAAAATAAGGAATTCTGAGTAGTGGCTTGTTTATTATCTGATAGAGTGAAAAACCAGTAAGGTAAGCAAGTGATTTTAAAATTTTAAATGATGACATTTTGTTCGTTAGAAGAAACTCGTCGGTAATTTATTTCAGTGCTCTCGTAAAGTCACAAATCGCCGCTAAGCAAGCAGTATAACTTTATATAGGAAGGGGAGATGTAGGTAATGGGGATCACCTATTTTTTAGCCTGATCTCGATTACTATACATTGGGGAAATGTTGGTAAAAAATATTAACAAAAATGAGGCCTAAATGGCAAATGAGCTTTCAAATTGCAATCTCCACTGCTATGCCCATCACATATCACAAGCGTAGAAATAAAACGAGGTATTTGAGCCGTACTATTTTTTTTGAGTGTACATTTACGCACTCGAATAATTAGATCGTCTATAGGTAACCGACGAACGCGTGGCGCGTTCTGACGAGACTTACGTTGCATGTTTTTACTTTTGTTTTATTTGAGTGACTCCATGGCCAACTGATTCCGAGAATTTAAAAAAAATTTACCCTACATCAGTTCGCCAGATTCAACAGTAATATTTTAATTCTGGGGTAATAATAGCATATGATTTAAATTATAATGTGAAGATGAAGAATTAACAATTAATCTATTTTTAAATATGCTATCAAAGTAGCTAGCTAAAGTGCCAATGTAACTAGTTTAGTAATTTTAATCTGTAAAATCCTACTATCCTATCCTACTAATATTATATGTAAATGTCAAAGTTTGTATGGATGTATGGATATTTGTTACTTTTTCATGCAAAAACTACTAAACCGATTAGGTTGAAATTTGATATGGGTATAGTTTCGGACCTGGAATAACATATATTTTCATATTACAAGAAAGGGCATAAAATACTTTTTATGTCTGAATTCAGAAGGGTTCCCTTATGAGAGAGGATGGAAGTGAAATTTTGCGCGTTGCAGGATGGCGCGTGGGTCAAGGGCAGTAGAGAGCGATAGCCCCCATTGTGGGGGGCACTGGCAGTGGGGCCCCAGGCAGTGGGGGCCCCAGAAGTGAGGACCCCAGCAGTAGGGCCCCTCACGCAACCGGACCTTCCCAGTAGCCCCCACAGTGGGGGGCACTTGCAGTGGGGCCCCGGAAGTGGGGGCCGTCGGCAGATGGCCCCCCGAAATGGCCCCCCCACATTGCCCCGCAGTGGTAACCCCTCATTAGACCCCCACAGTGGGGGCACCGGCAGTGAAGCACTCGGCAGTGGGTCCCACATTTCCTCGCAGTGGGACCTTCATTAGCCCCCCGCAGTACCCCCCGCAGTGGGACCCACTCAGTAGGCCCCCAGAGTGGAGGGCACCAGCAGTGGTGGCCCGCGGCAGTTTGCCCCCGTAGTGGGCCCCCCACATTGCCCAGCAGTGGGACCCCCAGTAGCCCCCCGCAGTAGGGTAGAATTTCTTGGCTGCGCATAGCGCTGAAACTACTGAATGTATTCAAATGAAACTTGGCATGATTTAAGTTCATACTACGAGGAAGATCATGTAATACTTTTTATCCTGGAATTCGTTAAGGTTCCCTTGGGAGTGGGGATGGAAGTGACATTTCTCGGCCTAAAATAGCGCAATAACTACTGAATGGATTCGAATGATACTTAGCATGATTTGAGTTCATACTACGAGGAAGGACATAAAATAGGAGTCCATACCCCAAAGCCAACAAAATGATTTCAAAATTGTTATTAGTGCCGATAAACGACCTACTGGACAGCATCCGGTTGGTACAAAGCTTTCGCTACCTATGATGTTGCCGTCGTCCTGGTAGATCAGCACTGTGACAGGCCGGACGTTGTGCTGCGTACCCGGGATCACCGCTTGCAATGCATTGGCGAAACGCACCAGGCATTTGATGCTCTTCAGTCTCTACTCGCTTATATACCTACTGTCGTGGCGAAGATGGATACAACTTTGATCTTCGACATGTGAATCCAAAAACTGACGAGACTGGACACTTAAACGTTTCTGCAATGCAATTCTACGCCTAGGTACATTTTACCAATAAGAGAAGGTTGCATTGCTCACCTGCAAAGGTTTAGAGGTTTGTTTAACAGTTTTCTGGTGGACACTTATGCCAAAATTAAAATCGCTGGTGGAAACTTACGCCAAAATTAAAACAAAGCGTTTGGTATACATACATCAGAACAGAACTAATGAGAGAAGACTGCGCGCTGGGAATTATGTAGATCTGCGAGACGCCATGAATCATGATAGAAATTGTGAAGATTTAGGGCGACTGGTGATTCTTCCTTCCAGTTTTAGAACTGGACAATAGATGTGTAGTGCCCTATTCTCCAGTAGGTACTATCAAAAGCTTTTGAAGCGCATAATATACCTAGGTAAATGTGGAGCTGTGTGACGTCCAGTCAATAAAATCTAGATATATTTAAATCTATACTATACTACACTAATAAAAATAAGTAAGGTTTGTGTGGTTGTAGGGGGAATCTCTAAATCTACGGAGCCAATTTTGAAAATTCTTTTACATATTGAATTTGTTTAAACACGCCTCGTATAAACCACGTTATTTGCTAGTTTTATAGACTACTAAAAATGTTTACCGCCCAACGAAGTGGGCACGGGTCAGCTAGTAGAAAATATGTATGTATGTATATACTTAACACGATATGTATATTACATAGACATAGATCAGTCATCTGGCACCCATAACACAAGCTCTGCTTAGCTTAGGGCTTGATGATGCTGTGTGAATTGTTCAGCAATATTCATTTATTTATTGTAATACCACATGAGGGAGTCGTTGGATGGAGGCGGCTCAGGACCGCTATTCGTGGCGTCGTCGTTTAAGGAGGCCTATGTTCAGCAGTGGACGTGTACGGGCTGATGATGATGGATACCACATGACTAATCAGCTCATTTAAAATTCCATCTACAAAGGAAGTTCCAATCAAAGTACATAGTACCTACTTATTAAATTAGTGCGTTACAGGAAATCCCGTAAACTGACCTTTTTACCTTAACATTTAGTTTATATCTACGGTCTGTATTGAAATATCTACCTGCCTACCCCATCTCATTTCGGCGAAAGGTTAAGTGAAAGTAATTTCAAATAGCAAAAGGATGGGTAAACTGAAGTAAAAACTAGAGAAGCCATATCAAATATCGGAACGGAACGTAGTACAGACAAACATGATAATAAAATGGATAGCATTGAACATGCACTAGCATAGCGTGGTAAGGGTTAAGGCCCTTTGAAAGTGAATCGAAGGATTTTTTTGCAGATTTGTTTAGAGACCCTTATCACCGCAATGTAAGGCACTCATTTCTATATGGATAAAAAGTCGCAAGCGTTCCATCGAATGCGCGCGACTTTGATCTTGGGAGAAATGTGTGCCTTACGTTGCGGTAATAGGGATCCTTATGCTATCAAAATCTGCAAAAATCCCTTCGATTCCTTTTCAGTGTGCCTTGACCCTAAGTTTGCGGAAAGCACCGCACGCGACCGGTATTACCAACTCGCAGAGTTCAGCGACCGAGTGTTTCCTCCACTCTAATGCGATGCGTATAGGTATCAACCCTCATGTTGTAGTTTTCCTTCAGTTCACTTTACACATCTGGTTATTAAATCTGTGAATCAGTCGAGGAGTCGTAACGATTTTATTTACTACGGCGTATATTCATAAATATTCGTACGCCAATAAAAACAAACGTATGTAGGTAGGATACTTGAACACTGGCAGATTTGTGTCAAACAAAACCAGATGCAGAGCCATGTTCAAGAAGTTTTAAGTTGATTTCCTTGCTCCGATTATATACGCAAGTAGATATTTTTTCTAATATGACCTAATATGTTGTAATATGTTTTATAACTTAAATAGGTCCTCGTAATAAAAAAATACATGCGCATTAAAAATAAAAAGGAGCGAGAAATCTAAGTTATTCTAGTGAACGATTAAATATCATCATTAAATACCTTTCTAATAACTCAGGCTAAATGTCCATGGCCATGGTAATCCCGAGAAGCCATAACTCATTAACAGCTCTACTAGTGAATCTGACTCTACTTCTCTTTCGATTCTTAGTAACTTATCCTATGTTACTAGGAATCGTAAAACAATAGTTGATGGTAATTATCCAAGAACTCTTAACGAATCACCCGATTAAAATGAGGAAGGCTCATTAAACCTAACTCTGCAAACCGATAGTGAAGTAAGAGGTAGCCCATAGAATGAATTCTAAGCGTGAGACACCCGGAAAGGCCAGGAAATTACTTTGTTTGGTAATTATAATTCGCGTGTTCGTGTAACTTTGCTGGTTTTATGAATGGACAAAAGCGTCCTTGTTGTGTGCCAATGCCGATGTCGTTTGTCGTGGGAACGTCTCGTTACCGGGGCACGCGCCAAGCAAGGTGATTTTATTGTCGTGCGGAGCTTATGGCGCTTGTGCAATGCTAGGACTCTCACAACTACATGTGGATCATTCGCAATGAAAGTGTAAAGCTCCATACATACACTATTTATGTGTATCTACGCAGGTACGTACTTAGTTATGTAACATACAAAAATACACAACACGTTTTCTGTGTATTTGTAGTGTTGTGATTGTCCAAACTGTCAAGCTCTAGAGTTCTAGTCCAATTTTGATGGTGATAATTGTTAAGGGGCGGTAGGTGGCCAAGCCTTGTATTAATAATTTAACTTATTAATACGTTAAACGTATGAATTTTCAAGAAACTATTGGGTTGTTTGTGGTAAGTATCAAGGCAATATACCAAATGGAGAATAAGGTGTCGGTATGCAGTATGCACTTAATGAACTCATCAACCTTAATTGATTGCAGGAATCATAAAAATAATAAGTAGATAAAAATGTCATAAGGATGCATTGAAATCTCGTTTACCGAACCGTGAAGTGATGCCTATAAAGCGCCCATATAAAATGTTATTTTGTTCAATTTTTGATACAAACTATAGTACATCCATGAGTCATGTAAAGACAGACATACACACGTGAAATGTTGTGATTTAACCACGGAATAATCATTTAATTAAAATTTCCATTCAAATCACAATATGGCAATAAATATAATATAGATTTATATCTGAGTACAGTTCGCGTCACGGTTTAATAGTGCTGACCTAAGAAGTCATTTTTAATTTTTTACACCGTTTTACACCTGCCCAGAACCCCCCTCCACTTTCATCGAGCGCTATTAAACCGTGACGAGACGTGTACCTACCTATACAATAAAAACATAAAATATTGTGGGGCTTAAAAACCTTGCCATCGTTTGAATTTTAGAAGATCTGCATTTCTTTACCAAGTGGACATAGGTAAGAACTGCCTCAACTACCTAACGATTTCACGTGAGGCCATCAGTTGATAAGTGAAAGCTATAGTAGGTAGGTATTACCCTGCTTAATTTAGTCATGCTTCTTTCACACAACAAAGGTTGATGTGTGAAAGAAACAGAGGTCAAAGGTTTTGCTTATAATTGGCCAATTTCATGTGTTTTTTTTTGTGTTTTCGAGAAGGAGCCAGCTGGAAAACTGCGCGATAAAAACGCTCACTACGGCGTACACGCTTGGGGTGCGAAGCCTCGGAGGTGTAGTTATTTAAATTTACATCAAATATCAAAGACACATAGGCCTCCCCCATATGACGCCACAAATAGCGGTCCTGAGCCTCCTCCATCCATCGACTCCCTGCGACCGCTATACGATGTCGTCGGTCCATCGAGTGGATGGTCTCCCATGTAGGGGGGGTTTTGCCATAATCACCACGCTTGGCAGGCGGATTGGTGATCGCAGTGTTCGTGTTGATAAATACTCAGAAGGAAGCTGCTGCCCTTCCTCCGGTAGGTTCACTTAGTCGGTTCTTACGACATCCACGGGTTGAGTTGGAGGGGTTGATATTCGTACGCCGCGGCCCCACGGTAGTGTTTTGTACACTTCAATCTTATCAAGGTAAAAGTAAAGAAGCTAACAAGAAATTTTTACCATGTTAAGTTGTTAGTTTTCGAGTTGGAACAAAAGTCGTCAAGCTTTTTATCTTGTAGATAATCTGATAGCGTGATTAGAAGAACACATTCTAATTACAATTCACGGGTATTTATCATGTACATTAGTACCCCAGTCATCACGTGACCACGACAGTCTGTAAACCTGTTGAAACGTGGTGAAAAATAGGTAAACAAACGTGATAAATATGTACTTACCCGTGACTAGTTACAAGTTTAGTTTAAGCGTTTTTCTTCCTACCTATGCTGATCACCTGCTTAGATCTGCATAATCAGGTTTGATGAAAAGTTCAGGGGCATTATATCGTTTAGCGATGCAAGCGGATACAAGCGAAAATAATTAGACCTATAGGTTCATATAGCGGTCAAACACAAGCCTATAAAATGTAAAAAAAGACCTCCTAAACATGTATTTTTTTACTTACCGGCTTTAAGAAAGTACTTGGGTTATTATTCTGATTCTGGTCTGGATAGTTTGTTTGCATCTTTTTCAATCGGAAATTAGTTTAATTGTGTAAAGTTACCAATAGTTTCATACGACGCTTCAAATTGGTATTTATTTAGGTTGAGCTATCTCTGTTCTACGGCCAATTCGATGTGAAATGTTTGCAAACAAAGAACAACTAAAAAGCTTTAAACTCACGTGCTTGGCGTCAAGTTTCAATATGTATTGAAAGAAAGATCTCAAATCAACAAGGAATGTAAATTGCGGATTAAAATAAACGGTAACCAAGTGAATTTTTATTTGTAACAGTCTGCATTTAGCTCAATTGTTTCAATATTAAAACTAGTTTTATCAAAGAAAATTACAATCGAAAACCGAGTTTGGTAGCCCAAAAGTGCAACTTCGCATCTCCTCCTAAGCTATACAAAATAAAACTGTTACAATTAAAAAAAGCTTAATAGTTAACACAAAAGAAAATAAGTGGTGGCCCTAATTTGAGTCAGGGCCCACAACACGTCACGCCCACACTTAAGGTGGCCACAACCACCTTAAGTGTGGGCGGTTTGTTAACTTCTTCTTCTTATTGTTATCTTGTTCTTATTAATTTTAATTTCATTGTTTTTCTTCTTCTAATAAAGTGATCTAACAATATTTTAATGCTTTCAGTGGCGCTACGCAAGTTGGGGCGAGCGATGCTGCACAGCACTAGGGGCGATTATCGCCTGGTGTTGTTCCCTAGGAATGATCACTGCAGTCACTGTGTACGGAGAACTGACTGCACTATTCGTGGAAAGAAACGCAGCGGCCGTCACTACGCCACGTGCGCCTATACTGACGCTGTTTGGGGGAGGGGAGATTAGGTTCGTACATAACCAGATTTAGTTTACCTATTCCAATTAATATACCTTTCTTCCAATAGGAAGAATAGAACTAGACACAGAGTTCTCACCTGCTTCATAATAATGCTGTCTAGTTAAACCTAACATAGGCCTTAATTCACTTCTAACAAAAATGTAATATTAAATTTTTACCTGAATAATTAATACTATTCTATTTATTCTACTAATTTTTAACCCTTCGATGAATAAATTCTACTAATATTATAAACCACGGTTCCACTGTAAATCCCCAGGTTGAATGCTGAAAAAGTAGCTGAAAAAAGTAGCCTATATGTTATTCCAGGACTTCATCTATGCAACATTTCAGCCCAATCCGCTCAGAAGTTTTGGCATTAAGAGGTAACAAACTTCTAAACATTCAAATTTTCGCGTTTTTAGTTAGGAACTATTCGTGTGATGTGATTATTCTCCATATAACTAATTCAATACTGTTTTACACGATCTCTATTCATTAATTGTCTTCAGGTATTGTTTACTCTCCTTTTGTCTATATTATAAATATATTCTCTCGTGCTATAACAGGAAATGTAAATTAGAAAATTAAAACATCGCAAAATTACCATAAACGTTGGATAATCCCACACCGCTAAATTAATAACTAGCAAAGCGATCCACCTTGCGGTAATATTACGACTGCCTACATAATTTGTGTGTGACGCATTTGTGGACATTTAGCCTAAGTGATTCTTTACCAACGCCACTGAGGACGGTCATATGACCCCTCGAAAGACCATCAAAAAATGTCACAACTTTTGTCTAAGGCTGACGAACCTGTAAAATTACCTAAAACCTAAATTTAAAATACTGTAGGTACTTAAATAAAAATTCACATATATTTAATTCTACTAGCTGGTCCCCGCGGTTTTACCCGCGTTAAATTCGCATAAATCTCCCATGGGAATATGATGTTTTACCAGGACAAAAAGTAGCCTATGTTACTCTCCATCCTTTCAACTACTTAACTCTTTGCCAAAAATCAAGTCGTTTGGTTGCTTAGTTAGGGCGTGAAAGAAGAACAAACCAACAAACACACTTTCGCTTTTTAATATTAGTTAGTACTTAATATTTCACTCAGCCGAAAGACGTCCACAGATTGCCTCCTCAAAGATCCCACAATGCCCGGATTCCCCTGCTTCTGGGGTTTTCCGCAAACTTCACCAAGTCATCAGTCCACCTTGTGGATTGTATAACCACGTTGCGTCCTCTAACATATTATTATGTGGCCCATGACGCACAAGGTAAACTTCATGCTCTCGCTATGTGCTGTGACTAGGGCACTGAATACAACTTAATCTTGGTAAAATCGTGTAAAGCCATACGCAGGCACTAGTCCAAAACAAATTGATAGGCATAAGTTATTCTTACAGGGCTGCCGGCAATCGTAGTTTACACATGGATGCTCTAGTGAACGACTCAGTGGCGTTCGGGCTCGCCAATGTTGCCATTATGTGCGCTCAGCTGTGCTGCGCTGCAGCTGCTGTGGCGCTGGCGAATGGCGCTGCTGCAAGAATGGTAAGTGGCATAGAGATAAACTTTGGAGGGTTCCTTTCCAAACTGATCACGTGGTTTATTTATTTGAAGTCCAGAATCGGCCCCTCAGCTAATCTAATTTGAACTCATATTTTTAGCGCATTAAAATTAAAAAATATTTTAGAAAGTACTAACATACGTTTGCAAATGTCTACTAAATAATACAACTGCAATGTTTATTATAGAAAAATCCGATATATTTAATCATTGTTTCTTTGGCTGATAATTTTTCTTAACACTGTTGGCAGGAACTATATAGAATTAGTTGGTTGACAAAGAAGTCGTATAAAAAATGGTTGTTATTGCTTAGTAATATTACACGCAGAAATATATATTACGATCCGTTGGCACAAAATATAATTAAAAAATAAAGGATTTGCAACGGATCAATGATCCGTTGGGAACTTTTTGTTTGATCAGATGCAACAAACTGATATGATCAGATGGGAATAACCCATAATTTTCACGTATTACGATGAGTTCCTACTTCTTCAATAAAAATAAAATAATAATATTTACAGGTCTCCAGAGTAAGATTACAGTTACTCCGGACAGTGGTGTCACAGGAGATAGCTTTCTTCGACACAAATACGACCATGAACTTTGCATCGGCTCTTACTGAGTGAGTAGAATTTATTTCCATTGAATTTTAGATTAGGGGAACTGTGATCTGCACTTACAATTCGCTTTTATTGTGCACGCGATCATACTGAGCTAGTTATGGCCTAGTTAGGCAGGGGAAATAATAATGTCCACTGCCTGAATAGGCCTGTCTAACAGGGTAAAGCACTGTTAGACAGGCCTATTTAGGCAGTAGATAGGCGTATTAGATTCAATAGAGTACAGTTCAGCATCTCTGTTGGGAAATCGCCCCAAAAATACTTTATTGTCTCTCTCCTGTGATTGTGCAGAGTACTTACCGCCATGTGTTCCAAATTCATTTCGGAACGGTCCTCTATTATTTATTTATTTGGGTATTGTTTATTTAATTATCACGGTATAAAAATAATTACATTAATTCAAAGAAAAATTACATAAATTAGTCAAAACAGAATTGACACGGCACTCAATTTACAAAGGGAATTTCCTTGCCTTTGTAAATTGAGTGCGATCGAAAATCTTGGACCTTCCGAGTCTGAAGGTCTTTCTCCAACAGTGGTGCAATCTCTTACGTCCAACTCTTATTTTCAGGGACATGGACAAACTACGAGCAGGAGTGGGCGAGCACGTAGTTATGGTGTCATACTTAGCCGGGACCGTTGTGTGCGGATGTACCCTATCTCTGGCGTACGGATGGGAGCTGACGTTAGCGGCGATGGCTGTTGTGCCCCTCGCTATTCTCGTACAGGCGGTTGTATCTAAGGTAGGTATTCATTTATCCATTCAAACAATTCATAAATGTTTTAAAGTCCCACCAAAAACATTTAAATTTAAAATACCTACTTAATATTATAAATGTCAAAGTCTGTATGGATGGATTTATGGATATTTGTCACTCTTTCACGCAAAAACTACTGAACCGATTAGGCTGAAATTTGGTATGGGTATAGTTTGGAACCTCGAATAACATATAGGCTATTTTTTATCCCGTTAAAACGGGGGCGAAGGCGCGGGCGCAGGCGCGGGCCAGTAAACAATAAACATTCAAAATTTTAAGACACAAATGCGTTTTCTTTTACCGGTTCGCTAATCATCACTCACATGCTGATTTACATTACTCACTATAAATCGCATTTAAACGCTACTCGCTATTGGCTTCTGCCTTCGGCTTCACTTATTTTGAACTGGTTTAAACATGATTAAACGTAGGTGTTCCCAATCAGAAACCAGCAGTGGGAGACGAGTGTCTAGTGTAGAATAGAGAAAAATTACGTCACTTTGTCATCGAATGCGTAAATAATTTGAAATGCATTCCTTCAACTTCAATAATGTACGTAATGTACGAAGATGCGTTGTCATTTATATTCTACCCTAGAAAACAGTCCGCATGGCCCGCAGTACGGTTAAATGAGTTACCGGTACAACCATTATTCTACATGACATATCTTGTACACTCTTATCCACTAACTAAGCCTAATTCTATTTCAGTACCAAACAAAGTGGTCAGAACAAGAGACAGTCGCGTACAATAAAGCTGGCAGGATCACTGAGGAGGTGCTATCTGCCATCCGGACGGTGCGGGCTTACGCGGGCGAAGAATTAGAGGTGCAACGGTGAGATGACTTTATTAAATACAAGAGACTTTATTAAAAACAAGTAAGAAGTTTCATCTCAACTTTAGAAGCGCTTTGTGTGGAGGGAATCAATGAAGGAACCTATGTCCTTGATTGATTATCTTCGGCGTTTTTGATCTTCTGTACACAGTGTTCAAGTTGTTTATTATTTTCTATTTTATTTTATTTTATGTGTATTTTATGCGTACCTAAAGCCCATCACAGACGTAGCTATAATCTATAGTAATATGAATCATAGTAAGGCATAGCGCGATATATTTTCTATACAAATATTCGAGTGATAATTTATAATTTATTTGTCTATGACGTCACCAAGCTATATGTAATTACTTGTATTGCTTGCTTTATAGCACGATATATTACTATAATATTATAGCTACGTCTGGGATGTGCTTGACTCGTAAATATATGGACACATTTGTCTGAAATAAAGGATTTTTATTTTATTTATATGTATTTAAGCTCTTCTGATTGGAACTCGCTCAAGCAGTTGTCAGCATTCCTCGTTCAATTTCAAGTGTGTGGTTTCCTGCCGTGAATAAATTGATAAGCATGCATAATATGTAATTAGTATGAGAAATAAGGGGCTCCGTTAAAAATTGCCCAATTCTCTCCGCACCGTTTAAAATATTTATCTCAAACGATTCTTGTCGCGTTATGAAATAAATTACAAAATATGACCAATATCATATCAAATATATAACCAACTAGCAACCCGCCCCGGCTTCGCACACGAAGTAGAGCATAATCTCCAAGGGCAGCGTTTTCGATGAAAGCTCCCCGGCGGCTTTTCCGATACTTCCAACAATTATCGTTATATTTCAACCAATTTACACAAAATATACCTTCCTCATGAATCACTCTATCGATTGGTGAAAACCGCATGAAAATCCGTTCAGTAGTTTTCGAGTTTACCGCGAGCAGACGCGGCGGAGGACTTTGTTTTATAATAATTATGTAGTGATATGGTTGTAACTGTTTTGGAATTGTTTGCACAAAAGCGGAGAAGACAGAAATGTAAACACTAGACTAGAATTTTGCGCCGTACTATTAGTCATTGTACCGTGCTCAACTCCGTTTTGGTGGAAACTAGCTTTGAGTCTAAAAGATACCCAAAGTAATTCGCTTCATCTATCGCCCCTTACAGTACTTAAAATAAACATGCTTTTGTATTCACAGCTACTCCGGAGCCCTAGGCGGCGCAGACAAAGCGGCCCGCCGCCGTGGCGCGTGGGCGGGCGCAGGCCTAGGCCTCGGCTGGCTGCTAACGTACAGTCTGAACGCGGTGGTGTTCGCGTACGGAGCGCAGCTGGTGGTCCGCGACCGAAGCCTGCCACCCGACCAGCAGGATTACCATCCGGGGATAATGGTCACTGTGAGTACTTAGTACCTATCTACAGTACTACTGTACTGTACGGTACACATATACAGGTATACACCCCCACAACACATATTGCCATTCTCGTGGAGACACACAGCAGTTTCTATAAATATGTAAAGATGAACAAAGAAGAAAAATATTTATTGCAACTCAATTTTTAACAACTAAATAGCTAAAGTTATCAGTAACATTACCTACAAGAAGATATGGATTATACCTAGTAACAAAACATCATCGGCCGTGGGGCCGCGGCGTACAAAGACAACCCCTCCAACTCAACCCGTGGATGTCTTAAGAGCCGACTGAGGGAACCTACCAGAGGAAGGGCAGCAGCTTCTGAGTATTTTTCAACACCAACACTGCGATCACCTTAACGCCTGCCAAACGTGGTGATTATGGCAAATCCCCCCCCTACATGGGAGACCATCCACTCGATGGACCGACGACATCGTAGCGGTCGCATTGAGTCGATGGATGCAGGCGGCTCAGGACCGCTATTTGTGGCGACGGGGGAGGCCCATGTCCAGCAGTGGACGTGTATGGGCTGATGATGATGATGAACAAAACATCTAACGATCCGCGCACTAGGCGTAGCCTATCTCGCGTGGATCTGAGGAAGGCTTTTCAAGTAAAACAAATCCTCAGCTAAAGGCATAACTTAGGTTACCTATCAGTTAGCTAAGGTACCTACATACTCGTATGTACATGGACCATCATTTGTTCTCAATCCTACGTACACCTGCTCAATTTTGCTCTCTCTCTCGGATATTTCTAGAGCATAATTGGGATCATATTTAGGCGGAATTGAAACTGAATGAAACCTACATTTCGTTTAATTTGGACACTTTCAAGTATAGAATTGTTAACAGGATTCAACAGGGGTGCCATGGCCATAATACTTGGTTTGTTTTACAGAGATTGTTTGACTAGTGGAGAATAAGATCATAGTTTTGCTCTTCCCAGTTTGGTCCCCTCATATGCTAGGGACAACTCGATGGATTAACTATAATGTTTATTCACAATAACGTTTTTTCAACAGATCCTATTCTGCACATTCATGGCAGCCCAGAACGTAGCTATGTGCAGTCCCCATCTCGAAGTATTCTCGTCTGCTCGTGGCGCTGCCAAATCTCTCTTCAAACTGCTCGAGAGGAAGTCAAAGATTAACGCGCTTGAAGACACGGGCGTCAAGCCAGAGAGTTTTAAAGGAGATATTGTGTTCGACAATATCTATTTTAATTATCCGTCGAGGCCTGATGTTAAGGTCAGTGAAATCGTATGATTTTCAAGATATTAACTGTCCGGAATTGCACTGGGCTTAGAATAGAACCTGTAGAACTTATAAAGTGGATGTTTTAGAATGTGGAAAGGATTTTTACTGAGAAAAACACAGTAGAATTTTACTGAATATATTACCAACTCCAATCACCAATTAACCTGTGTAAAATTATTTTAAGTTTGATAATAATTGATAGCGTGCTCCATCTTAGGCCACATTTTCACTTTCCCGAGTGAGATGGAGGTCAAACGCTTTACCATTATTAATAAAAAAAAATTGGCTTGCAAAATGTATTAGTTTATAGATTTCCACATTCAATCAATTTGTTTTATTTAACGAGTCTAAGAAAAGTTCAGTGTAATGGTACAACGCAATATTTCCACTTTTAAGATAATTAACTGACTTCAAAAAACTAGGAGGTACTAAGTTGAGTTGTATATATGTTCGTCAATTTCTCAGTCAATTAAGGACGGATTTTGTAAATTCTTTCGCTATTGTATGGAGAATGATCCCGAGGTGGTTCCATAAAATTAATTTATTCGCGTGGAATTAGTATTTGTCCCACAAAATTAAAAAAAACAGTGTAAACACTAGGGTAAATACAAAAAGGATAATAAAAATAGTCTAAATACTTAACAATCAAATTACACCTACATATATCCAACATATAGGTATAATTTGATGACGATTTAAAGATTTTGTTGATTGAACTACTTACTAACATCATTTTAATTCAACTATTTCAGAATCAGAATCAATAACTTTATTTCTTTAGGCTTACAAAATAAGACAAGTCAAATTTTATACTATAAACATACTTATTATTATCAAATAAGAAATAAGGTGTTATTGATATTCTCTTCACTTCAATTTTTTTGTCCACTAGTGGAAGAAGTGAAAGAGAAACCACTAGCACATTATGATATCACTTATGTGTCTAATACATGTTTATTTTGCGTATCTAAGTCTAAATTTAATACGATTTAGTTACATGTCAAATATTTCTATATAGCTAAACAGAACACTGAATTTCTTATATACTACTGTCAGTGCGGAACGGAGCGACATCTGGCCAAGCATTAACATCATTGATGTAATCATCTATGGAGTAAAAGGCCTTCCTGATAAGATTTGCTACAACCATCTATAATTTCATCAATTTACCAGGTGCTCCGAGGATTATCTTTAAAGATAAAGGCAGGAGAGACAGTGGCCCTTGTAGGAGGCTCTGGTTGCGGCAAGTCCACGTTACTGCAGCTCCTGCAGAGGATGTACGAGCCCGACGCAGGCAACGTGTTTGTGGACGAACACAGGCTCAATGAGTTGAACTTACATCACTTTAGGACTAGTATTGGTGAGTTTTGGTTTTCTACTTTACATGTCCATGAGCACAACTAGAAAGAAAAAAAATTGTATAGGTACCTATAGCGTTACAAGGTTGGTAAAGGAGTTTTAGATTCTAAATCCGGAATGTTAAAGATCCGGCAGTGTGATTTGCTCCCCTGTGTTGTATACATAAATATTTTTCTACGTATGTAAGCTGATTTTTCTTAAGAGACCCTTAATGTTATACATCACAAACATTAATTAAGTTTCAAAAGAAATCTCTGCTAAATCCTGTTTAGATTTAACCATTTATATCTCTTCCAGGTGTGGTCGGCCAGGAGCCAGTACTATTCAGTGGCACAATACGAGACAACATAACGCTTGGCGCGGGTGAAGTTACCGAGGAACGACTTATAGCGGCTGCTAAGACGGCACATGCGCATCAATTTATTATGAAACTGACTAATGTGAGTATTCCTTCTAATATAAGGCCATAAACACTGTCCCCCTCTGATCACTGTAGGCCTCCCCAAAGTGATTAAAAGAAGGGCAAACATAAAAACTGGTAGGCAGTTAAAATAAAATAATTAAAATGGCGTGCTTTGTATGAAATAAGTTTAACATGACATTAAATTTATTATTAAACTGACTAATGTGAGTATTTCTCCCGTCTAATCTAAGGCCATAAACACTGTCCCCCCTCTTGATCTCTGAGGGCTCCCAAAGTTAATTATTAAATTGAAAGGGGGCAATTAATAAACTGCCGCTAACTGCTTAGCCGAGCTGTGGGGCCGCGGCGTACGAATATCGACCCCTCCAACTCAACCCGTAGATGTCGTAAGAGCCGACTAAGGGAACCTACCAGAGGGAGGGCAGCAGCTTCCTTCTGAGTATTTTTAAACACCAACACTGCGATCATCAATCCGCCTGCCAATCGTGGTGATTATGGCAAATCCCCCCCTACATGGGAGACCATCTACTCGATGGACCGACGACATCGTAGCGGTCGCAGGGAGTCGATGGATGGAGGCGGCTCAGGACCGCTATTTGTGGCGTCGTACGGGGGAGGCCTATGTCCAACAGTGGACGTGTATGGGCTGATGATGATGATGAACTGCTCATAAAAATGACGTGTTTACGTGTTGACCTTTATACAGTAATATAAAATAAGCTGAACATGACATTAAACTGAGCGTTTATATTCCATAGGGCTACGAAACAGTTTTAGGCGAGCGCGGCGCCGCGCTCTCAGGCGGTCAAAAGCAACGCATAGCCATCGCCAGAGCGGTACTCCGGAACCCAGCTATACTGCTCCTGGATGAACCCACGTCGGCTCTGGACCCTGCGGCCGAGAGACTCGTGCAGGCGGCCCTCGATGCCGCCAGCAGAGGGCGCACCACGCTCGTTGTGTCACACAGGTATGTACAACGCATATTTATCGATATAAAAGAAATCGAGTGTGCTGTATTACAGATGCAGCCGCGCGAGAGAACGGCTTACGTGGTTTGCTTAGCTAGCCTGTATAAAGGTCAATAGCCTATTGACCTTTATACAGTAATACAATTATTGTATTACTATAATTAATTACTATCAGGGGATGATGGTTATGAGAATCAATCCATGATGGATAAGAAATTATTTTTCTTCCCGGGCTGTACTTAGGCCTAAGAGTTAAATTGAGATTATAAGAAATATTGATAAAAATAGATAAAAAATAGATTCAGACGTTACTTTGCGGAAATCCATTGCACAATATTCATCATCATCATCATCAGCCAATACACGTCCAGTGCTGGACATAGGCCTCCCCCGTACGACGCCCTAAATAGCGGTCCTGAGCCGCCTCCATCCATCGACTCCCTGCGACCGCTACGATGTCGTCGGTCCATCGAGTGGATGGTGTCCCAATATTAGAATGAAAAAATATTTAGTAACAATTCCGCGTATAACCTTGTCTGATAGTATTCATCAAAGTAAGTTGTCTACTAGCTCTCCACGAGACATCTTCAGGACACCACAATCCTCGACCTTGACATTGAGATTGGTCAGCACAGCAACACCGACTGAGTCCCGCCAGTGAGTGCTATTTGACTTGTCGCGCGGAGCTCGGAGAGGAAACATCAGGACTCTGTCGGTGTTGCTGTGCTGACCAATCTCAATGTCAAGGTCGAGTATTGTGGTATCCTGAAGATGTCTCGTGGAGAGATGAAACTAGTAGACAACTTACTTTGATGAATACTATCAGAGAAGGTTATACGCGGAATTGTTAGTAAATATTTTTTCATTCTAATATTGATAAAAATAGCTTAAACAGTTTGGGGACCATCTAGACGGGGGCCCCGTATCATTGATACGCCTGATGCGTAGCTACGCCCCCTATTGACAATATTTTATGCAGAACGTCAATTAGACACAGCGCGGCGTGGCGAGCAAAGCGAGCCGTAAAGGAGGTGTGACTCTTATCAGATTCAGATTCAAAAACTTTATTGTTTAGGCTTACAAAATAAGCACTTAGACAAGACAAAATATCACTCGGTCTACTGAGATTATAGGGCCGTGAGCGTTGAAAGAACGTTGGTCTTCTTCCATCATTGCAGCTTATGTTTTCCAGTAAGCGTATTAATAACTGAAGACGAATAAATACCTAATTATTTCCCTCCAGATTATCAACGATAGTGAACGCGACTCGCATCGTATACATGGAACAGGGTGCATCCTTGGAGCAGGGCTCGCATTCAGAGCTGGTCGAGAAAAGAGGGCTGTACTGGAATCTGCTGCAGCAGGATATGACTCAGAGGTAATTAAACTTTATCCATCATTATGCTCCAGCATCATAGGCCAGTGGATGATGATGCTAAACCAGTATCATCGCTGGTGGCGCGATGATCTATTTAGGCCATGACACTAGGCTATACAGAATGTAGGTACACGTTCAAATAAAATAATATAATAATAAAAATAATATACATGTCTTCTATATTCCGTGACGTCACGAAACGGCTCTGTCGGAAGACCAGCGTTGGTTGTACACACATACGTATACAACTAACCCATGCTGAGACAGGGACCGTTTTGTGACTCTAGCAAACTGTTTTCTTTTTTATGTTCATTTCTTTATAATTGTATGTGTCAGTTACAAATAAACGTTTCTATTCTATTCTATAAAAAATACATTACATAGTCAAATAAAAATAATATATGTAAAACTATTCGAGTGAACCTATCAAATAAATTATTTATTTGATAGGTTTACTAGAATAGTTTTATATTATTTTTATTAATCAGATAAAAATAATATAATATTCTATGGAACTGAAATAAATGATTATTATTTATTTAATAAGATCCTGGAATCAGATGGTGGCCTTCGCCCAACAATGGGACGTTTAAAGCTTAATGCAATTGTAACATCCTGGATCTACCCTATTTTCAAAGCTCCCAGAGCGCAAGCCTTTAAAAACAAGTGAAGAACTTATCGAGCAAGCTTTATATCATGATCATCATCATCAGCCCGTACACGTCCACTGCTGAACATAGGCCTCCCCAAAGCTTTATATAGAGTTGACGAATTATAGAATGAAAATGATTTTACAATTAACATTGAGTAACCTTTGATGGAAAAGGACTTAACAACAGCGGGGCAGACAAAACCTTTATAGCTTTTGTCTGCGCTTTCGGGCGAAGGTTGTACGATCTGCAGATATTTGTTCAGGGTTTTCTTGGTTTATTCTATTTATAAAAAAAATATCTATCTAATATAATGTATTAGGTATGTAAAAAAATTAAATAATTTCCCAAAAATTTACGATGTAAGGGAATGGATGCGGCGGACAGGATTGGATAAACTTCAATGTTTCCCCTGTAGGTGGAGCTAACGGCACTATACACCACTACAGTTTAATTACCAGAAAAAAAATATTAGCTGCTGTAAATGAGGGCTACCATTGTAAATGTGAAGTTAGTTTTTATGTTTTACTTTTAATAAGAAAGTTACATCATGTTAAAGTTTTTTCGAAATTCTGGACATAGTACATTGTATAGACAGCTGATCATTCGTTTCTGCACCCACACTACTAAATTTCATTAAACTATCGCGGACGCGTAGATAGGAAAGAGGCTAATATCTTGTACTCTTTCACTCTTATGGCGAGCGCAACCGCTTTCCTTCGTCGGCCGCCCGAGCGCGAGCGGCGCCGCGCGCGCCGCCCGCAACACCGACTACCTACCTACTCTGTTTACGGCGATAGTTAAGTACCTATGTGTAGATATTACGTAGGTATGTAATAATAAAAAAATAATAAACAAATGTTTTAATAAACTTCTTTATTTTCTTATTCTAACTTTCCCTTCATACTTTACGGGCTTAGGACCGGCAAAATTACTAAACAAAATTGTATCTAGGTAAGCAAGCAAGTACCTACCTACTAGTTAGTTAACTACATAGTTGTGTACGATAGGTAGGTACCTACTTACGTTCCAATACTCATGTAGGCACATAGGTTAGTTACCTAGTTTAAAATTACTAGTAATTTTGGCGTATTTAAAAAGTTAGAATCAGCTATTTACAATGATTGATATTTACAAAAGAGATTAATTGTTATTTACCTATTTACAGTTTTAGGTGTATTTCAGCAACTGTTCAAAATGTCCACCTTCATTTTCAATGCACAAACGCGCACGTTTTTGCAAATTGTTTTTTACACTAATTAACACAAAATCTAAAAGTTTGACTTCTTCGAATGCGTCTATTATGCGCTGTTTTAGCACTTCCACAGTGTTAGGTTCACTCACATACACACGTCTTTTAATCTCACTCCACAAAAAGTAGTCCATGGGCGTCAAGTCGGGTGAGCGTGGCGGCCACGGGACCGGACCGCCGCGCCCGATCCATCTGTCTCCAAACTCCTCATTTAAAAATTGTCGGACCGCTCTATGGTAATGTGGGGGCGCTCCGTCTTGTTGGAACCACAAGTGACGCAAGCTCGCAAGGGGAACATCATCCAACATTGACGAAACCATCACCCGCAGCAGATCCAAGTAAGTCTCTCCTGTGAGACGTCCTTCAATAAAATACGGGCCGACGAGTTTGTTGTTCAGTATTCCAGCCCAAACATTTAAACTAAATCGGTGTTGGAATGAGTGTTCTCTGGTCAACTTGGGGTTGCGATACGACCACCAATGTTCGTTGTGTTGGTTGAATAACCCGATCCTTGTGAACAAACACTCGTCTGAAAACAAAATGTTGCGATCAGGATTACTCAACACCCACTGACAGAATCCAATTCTTGGCGCCCTGTCGATAGTCGTCAGCTCTTGAGTCTTGCGATAGTGGTATGGGTGCATTCCAGCTGAGCTCACGAGCTTCCACGCGAAGTATTGGCTGACACCAAAACGGCGTGCGGCGTCATTAGTACTTCTACGCGGGTCCTCTTCGAAGTACTCAAGAACTGCATCGTGTAAGTTTTGCGGGTACGCCGGTCTTCCACGTCCTGAAGTCGACGGTGTAAACGTACCATGATCTAAGAGAGATTGGTATGCTCTCAGCTTGGTTGAATAATTTGGTTGACGAGCATTTGGGTACAGCTCCCTGTACATTCGCAAAGCGGCACTCACATTTTCACCACTTAAAAAATACGCGCGATCCATTAATGTGTACTCTCGCGACGTAAATTACGCAACAAGTGCGCCCGTACCACTGAGGCGGGCGCGCGGCGCGCGGCGCGTGCGGTGCGGGTGGGGAAGCGGGGGTGAGGGGTAGAGTCCGGTGGTCAGTAGGTTGAGCTTCGACGCGAGTTTGCTAAAATTTAATGAATGAATAGTTGTAACCGCGAAATTACGCTACGCCTACCACAGAATAGTAAGTGTTTAATAGTTAGTATGCCGGTTTATGTTGTCTGTATTTTTAGCGATATGTGGGACAAATCTTTGATTTAATTTTTAATATTTTTTATTTCAAATATGGGTTCAGTAACTGCTACAGATATCCCAGTTTTTTTTTTCTGGTAATTAAACTGTAGTGGTGTATAGAGTCCGTAGGAAGTCCCAAAGATTTTAACTGGTCGGGTACCTGATTTGGTGGCGCAGTTGGTTAACGCAGTCCCATACTAAGGGAAGGTCGCGGGTACAAGTCCAGCCGAAATCGTAAATTTTTGGGATATCATTCATCATCATTATATGTATAACACTGAGTAGCATAGGCTGCCTTTTGTCGAGGTACCACGTGGGCAAAACCGCAGGCAGAAACTTGTCTCTGATGAGAAGAATAGAATAGAATAAAAATACTCTTTATTGCACACCAAGATAGAATAACAAAATAGCAAAACACAAACGGATCTTTTTCCAATAAAACGGTCTCAACCTCTTAATTAAATTAAGTTTATCATCATCATCATCAGCCCGTACACGTCCACTGCTGAACATAGGCCTCCCCCAAACGACGCCACGAATACCCCCTGCCCCACCGTTACCATGGCCGCTACCGTGACCTGGAATAGCGGAGCTGCCGGGGACTGGGGGCCGTTTGCTAATTGTTGCCATCATATTGGGGGGGGCACTTTTTTTAATTATAGGGTTGCCATAATTAAAAAAAAGTTTAATTTTAATATATTTACAGAAGCTTCACAACCACGCTTGCAGAATCAGAGACGAATGATGACGAACTACCAGCGCCTAAAGAACAGCCTTTCCAGAGATCGGTTAGCCGACAGTCATCTACATTCAGAGGTAAGACACGAAGAATAAATCGGGAAAGTGTGTGCTTTTTCTTACCCGACTACGGGAGAGTAAAAAAGGCATTGTGTGTGTATTTGTTTAATTTACGAGAGTTTCTCACCGTAGCCTATATGAATTCGGTTCTGCTCATCCGATTTTGATTCATCGGAAAATCCGGCGTTATTTTTTTCAACTTACCTTAATGTTTAATTATAATTTACTTTAGTTTCTCGTTTTCTCTAGGTTCTCGTTTACTTCAGTGTCTTGGGGACGCTTCCGACTGGTATTGATATGGATCAGTTGAGCTATCTGTAGATTGTTTGCAACAGTCTGCAGTTGGCTCAATTCTTTCAATCGTAAATACCTACTAGTTTAATTTGTTTATATTATTTGATTGTTATTTTCTTTGTATATTTTATATTAAATTCCTTGTTACAATGTTTTTTTTGCGGCGCGGCGCCTTTACAAAAACGTAAGCATAAAAATTAATTTTGTATCTACTTAACCTCATAAGAATTTTCTACCATCTTGTAATACTTTGTTGACAGGTTCATTGCGGGCAGCGTGGCGTGCAAGTGGCATGCGGGCTCCGGCTGTATTGGCGCCCGCTCCCGATTTGATAACAGACGTGGTGAGAAACGCTCTTTTCTAGTTTTCTTAAGAAAATCTATCCCAACGTATGCTCTAGAAAATACAAGGTCATAATTATGATTTTGTATTATAATGATCTCTCTTCTATTGCGGTATTATAACAATCTATTATAAATGCAATAATAACATTAATTGTTATCATTGCATTTATAACTAATTTATATTTATTATGACATTCGTTTGCGGTCTTATTTTTGTAAATTATCTTCGTTTTAATATTTGTATGTTTAATAAATTTACAATTTTAATATTAACACTAAGAATAGAATAAGAATATAAGGTAGGTACTCTATTGCATTAGGTGTGCCCGTAACAATAGTGGTACATGTTTATAAGTAGGTAAATCAAGATTAACTCGAGAATATATATAATATAAATTACATTGTTCGCCGTGATTTTGAAAAAAAAACTGTGATGTAAACCGATCTTAGACAGATAGACATTTTATTGGTAACAAATATAACAAGTCATTTATTAAATAAGAAAAATTAAATTTAAATATAATAATAATTTACTTATGAATAAAAATCCCTACAATACCTCACCATTGTGTGAAAAGGATAGGCTTGGGATTTCGCGTTCATATGAGCGGGACAGAGTAGAACGTCATAACCGCAAAAATAATGTTTTTGTTTTTTTTACGGTAAAAATAATAGTAATTTAGAAAATCTAAAACACACACCGTCTGCTTTATACTCTGATTGTTTACTGTACAAAGTATCAAGGCTTATTTTAACGTATCTATTGAATAGCGACGGTTTAAAGTACAGTTTAGAGTAAACATTGGATTTTTTTTCTACGGAGAAAATTTCATGTAATCGTGTTTTCGAAACACTAGTGGTCTAGCATCAATCCTGAACTATAACATATTAAAATCTCAAAGTAAATGCTTCAGAATTGTGGAAGATATGATCGTTGAAAATAACTGATTTCAGATAGTATCAACTCTTAATAGTTAGGGCTAAAATCTTCAAACCCCTTATATCTTATCTCCCAAAAGCTTCAATTCATTAACAATTAAAAATTTCTTCATTATAACATGTTGTCTCCCACAGGAAGATTCACCATCAGAAGAAGAAAGCGGCGAAAGCGGCGCCAACGCTTTACAACTGGCGCGACTGCACAAGCCTGAGTGGGGTCTGCTGACTATCGGAGGTGTCGCCTCTTTCACTATAGGCGCTACCATGCCGGCGTTCGCTTATTTATTCTCCAAGCTCTATGGGGTGAGTCTATAACTATCTCTCTTCAAAGTTTGTTTGAACTATCGTAGCCGGAATACCTCTGGTAGGTACCTATTTCAATAGACCACTTGTTATTTAGCCGGCATTCTATGAGCAACTGAAATGTTTTCGCAATTTGACACAACATTGGACATAATACAAATCCTCAGCTAAAGGCATAACTTAGGTTACCTATCAGTTAGCTAAGGTAGGTACACTACATACTCGTATGTACATGGACCATCATTTGTTCTCAATCCTAAGTACACCTGCTCAATTTTGTCTCTCTCTCCCTCGGATATTTCTAGAGCATAATCGGGATCATATTAGGCGGAATTGAATCTGAATGAAAAATACATATCACATTAAGTAGGTATGTTCATTAATAAATGAACACTGAATGAAGCGCGATGCGACGTCCCATATATTTTATTAACAAAAGAGGCTGGATTCCACAAAGCAACTTACATAGTGTCAAAAAAGCAACCCATTACATACCATCACGAACTGATTGAGATTATTTGTTAATTTTCTCGTCTCCGCATCAGTTGAAACCCGGAAACCGGGCGTAATTCCCTATTTAAACCATGGGACTCATGATGTGTATCTCAGCAGATTTCCGCAACGGTGACTGTGTGACTGGGCAAGCCTTTTAACTCAGAGTACAGTAGCGTATTGGTTTTCTACTCTTTGAAACTATAGTTGCATTGTTCCCCTTCAGATGTTCGCGCTATCAGACGACGACGAAGTAGTTCGTTCAGCCCAACTGTACGCAGGCCTGTTCGCTGGCGCTGCGGCGCTGTGTGGGCTAGTAACGTTCCTGCAAGCCTGGTGCTTCAACCTGGCCGGAGCACGACTCACTCACAGACTCAGGGAGACCACCTTCCGGAACTTTTTGAGACAGGTAATAGAATCAGCCCAACTGTATGCATTATGCTTGTATGCTCGCGCGGCGCCGGTGTGGGGGCTGGTGACGTTTCTGCAAGCCTGGTGCAAACCTGTATGTGATTGATATTGTATCTCCAAAAGGAATGGACCTATTTTCTTTGCTATTTTATTTTAATAATCAGCAAAGAGGTCACCTAATTTTAAAAGTTTTCGCCGCGTAGGACTTCTTAACACTTCTCCGTATAGTAATTTATACCTCTAATTGACTGTGATGTTTTTTCAGGAACAAGCATGGTTCGACGAGCCTTCCAACTCGACCGGAGCTCTGTGTGCGAGACTGGCTAGCGACTGCGCCGCGGTACAAGGAGCTACAGGTAATACTTATACCTTTTTTTTAATATCCTGAGGGAAATGCTCACGCATATCGTACTGTCACGGGGAGACAGTACGATTATGTGGGACTTTAACCCACTAAAACCCTCAGGGTGTTCCGCTTCTGCCGCTTGTGGTGGGAACACGGGAACGTTTCCTCTTCTGCGAAACCACCGCGGCTGCCCGATATCGGACCCCTCACAGGGGGGTGCACCCCCCTTCGTGACGCACCAGAAACACATGATGCGCCGCGACAAGCTCGGGGACCTTACTCTGCCAAATGGGCGCCAGACGACCCCGTGTCAAAACGCCCCTAGGTCCCCTTGCGACGGGTCAGTCGAGTGACATAAAAATACATTTTCAACATAACATAGTAGAGGAGTGGTCCGTCTCGTGGCCGGCCGTGTCGCCGTCTGCGTTGGCTCGGCCCCATGGGTTCCTCTTAGCTTCAACGCGGGTGACCAGGCCGCAATTACTAAGCCCCCCCGCCACGGCAAGCCGAGAACCCTTTGGGGTGGTAATACTTATACCTACTCATTCGTATTGGATGCTCGGATTTAATGTTGTTTATAGGCGATGTTTATATACCTTATACTTCTATACTATATAATGATGAATGAGTCTTATAAAGTTTATAACTTTAAGGTGCATAGTAATGCGACACTAGCGCCACTCTTTATTTTTTCTTATATTATCGTTATGGAAAATAATTACCAAAAGTTCTCACCGCCAATTGATAATACCCAGTATAAACTATGTTTCGATATCTGCAGCAGCAAAAAAAAAAAAAACTATTACAGAGGTGACGAAAAATAGATTATACTGGGCATTTTCAATCGGCGGTGTGTACTTTTGGTAATTCTTTTCCATAACGATAAAATAAGAAAAAATTAAGTGTGGCGCTAGTGTCGCATCACTATGCGCCTTAAATCAGTTAGGCTATATGCTTGCTCTGTTTTCAATTCTTATATATAAATACAAAAGCCTTAAGTAAATCGATTCGAACTAGGCTTTATGCGTGCTCTGTTTTCACTTGTTTGGTATGAATATATAATAAAGCCTTTAGTTAATCGATTTAGAACTTAGATACCAAGGACCAATTATATGTAGGATTAGAGATCTTGGAATAAAAGAGTGAACTGCGTAAATTGGGCTGGTACATGCCAAACATGACTAAAGCTCTGCACACACTCCAGCACAAAAAGTGCATTCAAATATGGGCTTTACCTCGTTATTTTTAAATACATTTTAGCTTCAAACGCACTCGTTTGAAGCTGCGCACGAGCTGTCTGTCCTCTGATGCCGTCAATATGAAATGTATCGAATGCAATGTTAACATTTAGACTCTTAGGAGTTAAAGCCCATATTTGGGTGCACATTTTGCATGTGTGGTAGCTGTGCGCCTCTGATCTGCGACAACCTTTAGTCACAAACCATATGCACCGATGCTCGGCATAGATCGGCTCCGCTCGGCTATCCTCGGCTGGTTTTGCTTAAGCATTTTTCCACCCTACTGAACAAATTCTAGGTCGCCAGTTTCATGAGCTTTATTTTGCCTCAGGTACGCGTCTCGGCACGGTGCTACAAGGCATCAGTACAATGGTGTTGGGAGTCGGTCTCGCTATGTTCTACTCGTGGCAAATGACGCTCGTCAGTCTGCTTAGCGTGCCATGTGTAAGTATAATTATGGACGAATAATTCTGTGGTGTTATAATTACCAGAATAAATCTCTGGTTTAATAAACATGAGTAATTCGACTCCTTCGTAGAATGAAGTCCGATCCGTAGAATATAAACTTCGCAGTTTTTTTATAATTCATATAATTAATAAATCGTTTTTTTATATAATAGATAGGTATAGTGAATATAATTGATTTGGCAGTCGAATTAGTGCCTCTTCCGTTGTTAAGGGAGTCATGTTCAGCCGTGGACGTATGTATGCTGATGAGATTATCAGTATTTAAATGCTTGATGCAAAAGGTTCAAAATTGAAGTGTTTGTTTACTGGGGTCTTTGGGGAGGTAACTATCATAGGGAGTTATGGCAGTAAGTAGTAGTGGCACAATAAAAAGATCAACTTTATTAGCTTAGTTTATTTATAAACTGTGTAAAACTGTTTGTTCTCCGAATCAAATATCAAATATCAAAGTGCTTTATTTCCTTTAGACCTTACAGGACCCTTGGACACGTCACAATGAAATAAAATAAAACTTTCGAGATCAATAACCGGAACGTTTACCCCAAAAAACTGCGAGATTCACCTCACTCTCACAGTCTCACTTATGACGCAACGTATCGATCAAATGTCGGTGAGCCTGTGACTCAAAGAGATTTCACGCAGTCCAGTCTATGACATCTATGAAATAAAATATCTTTCACGGCTTCATCGCTACAGCGTAGCGGTGTCTAGTATTTTTTTTCTTTTTAGGTAGGTACTGTGTATTTTAACGATAAATACTTGGTTACAGGTGATGGGAGGTATCTACCTAGAAGGCTGGGTGATGCAACAGACAGAAGCTCGCGAGAGACGCGCGCTGGAGCAAGCGGCCAGACTAGCTACCGAGGCATGCCTCAACATACGAACTGTGCAGAGTCTAGGTACGTTATTGACTGTCCCACTGCTGGGCCAAGATAGAGGTTTACCTAGGAGGCTGGGTGATGCAACAGACAGAATCTCGTGAGAGACGCGCGCTGGAGCGAGCGGCCAGACTGGCTACCGAGGCATGCCTCAACATACTGTGCAGAGTCTCGGTACGTTTTTGACTGTACCACTGCTGGGAAAAGATAGAGGTTTATCTGGCTGCCGGACAAAGATATAGCTGTCTACCTAGAAGGGTGGGAGATGCAGCGGACTGATTCAGACGTCAAATTGACCCACATTGTGCTGACTGGTCCACTGACGTCACAGGTCGGGTATTTAGAATAAGGAGCGAGGTCTTTGCCCAGCTTAGAGCTTAGCTGTTTAGATTTGGTAGAAGAATACACGAGAATGCTCGGCTGACTCGGTTAGACTGATGCCACTCAAATCATCTTTCATATATAATAATAGGCCAAAGATGATGATGATGATGAATAAATTAACACTTAAATGAACATAATTGTTTTTTGAACTTTCGTTATATATTATATTTTTATTATATTATATTATATATTAAAGATTCGCGATATAGGATTAAAAACCTAGGGGAAAATATAACAAAAGGTACGCGAAAAATACCCGACAAATAATCTTTAACATGAGCATAATTGATCATCCAAATTGAAAAAAAAAACCCTACGTTAATGACCGTAAATGATAAGGCTTTTGGAACATTTTTTTCCTTACATTCACTTTGACTACATATCCTCTTTTTCCAGGCGTAGAAACAACACTAGCAGAACGTTACGAGGCAGCCCTCCGCGAGGCGGATTCGAAAGCTGCCAACGCGAGGCGTGTGCGTCCGTTTGTCTATGGCCTGTGTCTATGTGCACCTACCGTCGGATACGCCGTTTCACTCGCGTACGGCGGCTATCTCATCGCTAGAGAGGACTTGCCTTATGAATATGCTATTCTGTAAGTAACTACGTGCCTGCGTTTGTCTAGGAATTAATGTATGAGCCTTGACTTGCCTTGATAAGGTTCTTGAGTGGCGACCACGTACCGGGAGGCGCAGTGTGGGTAGGCCCCTCACGCGATGGACCGACGTCCTAGTGAAGGTTGCGAGAAATTGCTGGATCCGGGCTGTGCAAAATCGGTCATTGTGGAGATCCAAGGGAGGCCTATGTCCAGCAGTGGTCGATCGGCTGATATGATGATGATGATGATGAATGAAGGAATGAATACTTTATTGTACAAAAATATTACATAAGTAAAAAACTCTTATATCTAAAATAAAGACAGTAAAAAGGCGGGCTTATCGCTGAGAGCGATTTTCTCCTAGGCAACTTTGATATAGCTTGATAAGTCTAGATATAGCTTATAGAATATATCGGTTTGTCTATATATATTATGTATTTGGCGCCTACCATCGGATACGCTGTGGCTATCTCATCGCTAAAGCGAACTTGCCTTAGTGTGCTATTCTGTGATTTCCTGCTTTCGTGTCTTATCTACGGAGTGAAACGGCGTATCCGACGGACGGCGCGACCGTCGGATACGCCGTTTCACTTACGTATACGACGAATATCGCTAGAGAGGACATCGCGTACGGCGGTTATGCTATTCTGCGTCTGTATATTTTACCTACAGCACGAGGGAAGTGACATCGTAGCTCTAAATAACTCTTGTAATCGTGAAAACCTTCGATAAGCTTTCTGGTATTAATCAATATTTATTGGGTAAGTTTGTAATTATAAGCCTCTAATTTTCCTTGAAATAAATATGTAGGAAAAATGGATCTTCTGGTTTGGTTCACCTCATTCGCATAAGGCCCGCTCAGGCATGTTTTTGTATGCAATCGATGAGTCATCCTGGCCGAAGGTTTAAATGGAACGCTTTTAAGGCCGGATATCCATGCGGAGGTCTGTAAAAATATTAGTGTCGAAATATTGCCACTTTCCTGGCTTTCACGTCAAGCTCGGATTTATGCAAGATGCAATAAATATAACTTTTGTTAACTTTATTTTTTATAAGAAGCTTTGATTTCACCATGATCCAAGAAAATAAGGTCTGCTCCTCCGGGAGTGGCTCCTGTGACGTCACTGTCCAGTTGCCATTTTATTTCAACAAAATGTGGAAGTTGGGAAACAAAATAATATATTATGGGTCAATAGAAAAATCTATAAAAAAATTACAATCGTATCAATTATGTTTGTTAGATCAGTCATAATAGCCTTAATTAAACACGAGTCAATGTGATAAATAATTGGTAAATACAAAACCACATATAGTTTTATCAGATTCATACAGGAGCTCGGGGAGTTACGATTTTACGGTACTGGTATCACCAGGAAACAGATTCGTCTTCTCATTCGCCGGTGGCTATCATGACGTCATAAGAGCTACACACGTGACCATCCTGTCTCGGAAGAGCATACCATATTTTCTTATACCATGGGTTTCACTACAACTTCTAATGTTTTTGTTCACAGAGTATCAGAGGCGCTTATCTACGGCGCTTGGATGTTAGCAGAAGCGCTGTCATTCGCGCCGTCGTTTGCCGCCGCGCGTCGCTCCGCCTCCAGAATACTAATGGCACTTGCTAGAGAACCCACGGTGATTACTGAAACGACTGCCACTGAACAAGATTGGGTGAGTTTTCAGGCTTTTTTAAATGACAAGTTGCCATATTCGCTTATTCCCAGTTGTCTTGTGTACCTAGTAGTTCTGTACAGGACAACTGGGACAACTTTTGTGCCAGTCTTGTGGACAACTGGGACAAAAGTTGTTTCAGTTATCCTGTACAAACCTACCTACTGCAGAAGCAGCTGGGAATATGAGGCCATAATAACCGGCCTTGCCAAACATAATCGAATTTTTTGCGCAAAACAATCCAAAGTCGTCGTTCCTGTCCGTGATTTGCTCGCGACACAATTCCGTGATTTGACCGAGGCAAAACCTTGCATGGAAACAGGCCGTTGCCCAGCATAAAACTGGCTCATGATGACCGTAACTGTCACATGACTGGTAGGTAGGTAGGTATACTAATGTACAGATTGTGGACATAAAACACTTATGGTAGTCTTAGTGGGTCTAAGATTTCACTGTAGGTACTTAAAATAGTACTAGTCTACTTATAAAGGTGTAACAAAAAGTATGGACCAAACTTTCCTGGCTGGTTCAGACTTGGTCACAGAACAGAGGGAAATATAAAAAAATATAAATATATAAACGAAATCTATACTAGACGGAAATGACTGATGCATCTGCTTGTTATAAATTAAAATTAACTTCCTAAGTATAACTTTACCTACTACCCTCTCCTTTAAAATACAATACACCTTGGTCCCACATCATCAACGTTGGGATTTTTTTTATATTTTTCTTGTGTTCTTTGATCGATGTTGACGGGGGTCAACTTCGAAAACACCCCCTGAAAATTTGGTCGTTACTTTTGCATTACTTGTCGTTACTTTTTGTATATAGTGCAATATCTATGACTGACTTTAAAATATTTGTCCACAGAGTTGTACCGGCGAAGTATCCTTCTCAAACGTATCATTTCGCTATCCATCCCGCCCTCAAGCTGCCATACTCCGGGGCCTGTCCGTGAAACTCCAAGCGGGACGTACGCTAGCGCTGGTGGGACCGAGCGGCTGCGGGAAATCCACGCTAATGCAGCTTCTCTTGAGGAATTATGACGCCAGCGAAGGAACTGTAGTATGTTCCTTGTGTTCTAAGATAAAAATATACAAGCGGCGGTTCCCAACATGATAACGGATTTTTTTCCTTTCAGTAGATGAATTACAACTTGTGGTTATAGAAAATGTGCAAAAACGATGGATAGTTTGTTGGGAATGACCCTAAGTCACCGATCATCAAACCCTCGGCAAATATGTAATTTGGTTTCAGGTTTATTTATGATATGGTCACGAAACCGGTTATTGAAGACTAGGTTTAACATTATACTTGAAAATCTTTAAAATCAAATGAACGATGAGACAGCAAACGTTAAAAACTGTGGAGCAGCCTCATTGGCAATTATTAACACCAACTTTTATTTACAGGAGCTAGACAAACGCGACATCCGCCGCTCGCTAACCCTCAACCAACTACGCGCTCAGCTTGGTCTAGTCTCTCAAGAACCCGCGCTGTTCGAGCGCTCGCTTCGAGACAACATCGCCTATGGCGACAACGCAAGATCTGTGCCAATGGAGGAGATCGTTCATGCAGCTAAACAGGCAAACGTGCATAGCTTTATCGTCTCTTTGCCAATGGTAAGCACTTACACTAAATTAATTACTTCACCATAACAATCAACAACCGATGCTGGTACAGTTTTACTAAAGCATATATTGGATGCCTGGGATAAAGCAAAAAACGCTATTAGTATATTCTGTGACCTTTCTAAGGCTTTTGATTGTGTAGACCATGGTACATTAATTAGAAAATTGAGACACTATGGAATTAAAAACAAGGCACTGGACCTTATGCAATCATATTTATCTGATAGAGTTCAAAAAGTAGATATTGGTAAAGAAAGATCTAGGGGCTCAAAAATTTAATTAGGCGTCCCGCTTGGATCAATATTAGGTCCTTTCTTATTTTTAGTATACGTAAATGATCTCCCCTTTTTAGCAAAAGATCTGTGTGATATAGTCTTATTTGCTGATGATACTTCCCTGATTTTTAAAGTTGACAGAAATAAATGTAATTATGACGATGTAAATGATTCGCTTTCACACGTACTAGATTGATCCCGAAGAGAGGGAGAGGACACGATCACCCTTAATTCCGGCAACTTGTTTTACTACCGGGAGGGCGACCAGCTGTCCCAACACGGTATCGGGTTTCTCGTCCACAAGTCCCTCCTCAACAACATTGTAAAGATCGAGAGCGTCTCGAGCAGGGTGGCGTACCTTATACTCAGAATCACCAAAAGGTATTCGCTGAAGGTCATACAGGTATATGCCCCGCACTCGGGACGCCCTGACGATGAAGTGATCATGTATGACGACATCTCCAAAGTCATGCATGCCTCGAAAACACACTACACTGTTGTGATGGGGGATTTAAACGCGCGGTTAGGCGCAAAGAGCGGCAACGAACTGAGAGGGGGCAGTTTGGATTTGGACAGCGAAACCAAAGGGGTCAGCGACTGGCCGACTTCATGGAAAAGGAGGGACTCTTTGCGATGAACTCCTTTTTCGAGAAGCGGCCGTCCAGAAAATGGACCTGGCTACACCCCGGCGGCTATAAGCATGAGATAGACTTCATCATGACGACACACAGGTACATATTCAATGACGTCTCTGTGATCAACAGGGTTAAAACCGGCAGCGATCAGCGTATGGTAAGAGCGTCATTGAATATCAATGTAAAGCTAGAAAGGTATCGTCTGATAAGGTCTACGCCCAAAACCCTGTCCAGATACAAAATCCCGAAAGCTTTCAGTTGGAGTTACAGAACCGCTTTGAATGCCTTGCGGAATGCGTAATAGTGGACGAACTAAATAACGGGCTGGTGGAAACTGTCAGTGCGGTCGGGTCGGACTTCTTTAGGACCCCCCGCAGAAATAAAACACAGAGACTCTCGGGTCACACTCTGCAGTTAATGGTAGAGAGGAGTGAAATGAGGCTGCAGTCTTCGGCAGACATGTCAACATACAGTGCGCTCAACAAACAGATCTCGAAGTCTATGCAACACGATTTGCGCTCATACAATACCAATTGTATTATGAGCGCAATAGAGCGGAACAAGGGCTCCAAAGTGTTCGCAAGAGATCTGTCACTTGGGCAGAGCCAGCTGACGAAGCTGAAGACCGATAGCGGCAGCATTATTTCCTTAAGCCTGAGATCTTGAGAGAGCTTGAAAAGTTTTATGGGCAGCTCTACACCTCATCGCAATGCCCTGCAAATAGCACGGCAGGCGATGCAAAAGCCCGTTTAACCCGACACTATACCGAAGATATCCCGGACGCCTCTACGAGATAAGGACGGCTCTCATAACCTCTTACTTAATGCTAAAAAAACCAAATGCATTAAATTCATGTTACCTAATGTAAGAGAATTTCCAACTAAGATAATGCTAAAGAATGAGATTGTTGACTTCGTAGACTCTACTGTTTTCTTAGGATTACATATTGATTCCACTCTTCAATGGAAACCGCAAATTGATGCTCTCGCAGGCAGACTTAGTTCAGCAGCCTATGCAGTTCGAACAATATATCTATATTACCGATGAAGATACAGCTAGGTTAGTTTATTTCAGTTACTTTCATAGTATTATGTCTTTTATGTATTATGGTATGTTATGGTATTTTGCTTTGGGGACAGGCAGCTGACATCCAGACTATCTTTGTTCCCCAAAAAAGGGCGGTACGCGCAATTTACAAATTAAAGCCACGCGACTCTTTGAGGGAATTATTTAAAGAAATAATTATTTTGACAGTAATATCGCAATAAATCTATGAAAATCTTATGTACACGCACAAAAATAGAGATAGCTTTTTGAAAAATTGTGATGTTCACAATAGAAATACAAGAAACAAGAACAAATTACACATCTCAGCATATAGATTACGAAAGGTAGGGAAATCATTTATGGGCAATTGGGTGCGGTTCTATAATAAGCTTCCATCTGAAGCAACTGAACTCCCTATACGTAAATTTAAACAGTACATTAAACAAAATCTTATCAGGAAGGCCTTTTACTCCATAGATGATTACATCAATGATGTTAATGCTTGGCCAGATGTCGCTCCGTTCCGCACTGACAGTAAGTAGTATGTAAGAAATTCAATGTTCTGTTTAGCTTTATGGAAATATTTGACATGTAACTAAATATTATTAAATTTAGATTTAGAAAACATGTATTGGACACATATCTAAGTGATATTATAATGTGCTAGTGGTTTCTTTTTCACTTCTTCCACTAGTGGACAAAAAAATTAAGTGAAGAGAATATCAAAACCACCTTATTTCTTATTTGATAATTATAACTATGTTTATAGTATAAATTTGACTTGTCTAAGTGCTTATTTTGTAAACCTAAAGAAATAAAGTTATTGATTCTGATTCAATGGTAGGTAATAGGTATGTCTCAGAATGATACATTTTGGCATTTTACTTTTGATAAAAGAAACGACATATGTAGGGACGCCTGCCTGTCAAAAGTGTCAAAGTTTAAACCACTCTTTCCAAAGAAGTAATAAAGCTACTAAAGATTCTTTCAATCTCGCCGTGCAAATAGCACCACACGTACATTCAAGATTTTTTTTCGGACCATTCTGTGACTTAATATTACCATTGTCATAGTAAGCAATAATATTATTTAGTAAAAGGGCTTTCATAGATCTTGACAAAAATAGCCTTCAAAACAGTTATCTGCTATAAAGACGTGCTGAATACAATTGACTTATTATTTTTCTACAGGGCTATGACACAGTACTCGGTCAAGGTGGCGCAGCGCTCTCTGGCGGTCAGAAGCAGAGAGTTGCTATAGCGAGAGCCCTCTTGAGGAATCCACGCGTGCTGTTGCTTGATGAGGCTACATCTGCTCTAGACGCTACCAGTGAGAAGGTATGTTTTTCTATCCTAGTTATAGTTAGATACTATAATAACTTCAGAGTAGGTACCTCAAACTTTGCAGGCTAAAGTTAGTATATTTATCCATTGTACCTAATATTCCCGTCAAGCTTGATGCTTTAGGTATTATTAAAGGACTCGGCTCGGTGTACTGGAAATTGGGTTTCAAGGAATTTAGTAGCCAGTAGACTGCGAATACTCATATTGGAACGTTTTATGTTAGGGGGGAAAATATGTTATGATGAATAAATAATAACGTCTCGCTTTTAGATTAACTCTCATGAATGGCCTCTGTGCTGGAGTCGGCCCCACGCATGCCTTCCAGGTCACTGTATGGCCCGAGATCATGGAAATGAGAAATACAATAATAATAATGTTCAAAATAAAAAGCTAGTCGCTGGCATTAAACATCCAGCAAAACGGCAAATGTATAAATCACGTACTTATATAACTTAAGAGTTATTCTTGTGTTTGCAGGCAGTGCAAGCAGCGTTAGAAGTGGCATCCAAAGACCGGTCGACCATCATCATCGCACACAGGCTTGCCACAGTGAGACACGCTCACACTATCTGCGTTATAGATAAAGGTAACCCTAATCTTACACCATCGATCATTTTTAATTGCAAAGAAATTGTTTTGTAAAGAGTGGTAAATTTTCGTCAGAGGTCGTTGATGTACAAAAATAATAATGTTGGTCGCTAGATGCCGCCTTTAGGCACTCTAGAATTGAATTCTCCTGCTTCACTTTTTAAATTGTCAATAACTGTTTTAGGCAAATCAACAAGAGCAACCTATTAGTTATGTTTCTCCAAAATATAACGACTATAGCTTAGATAACAAAGTTGAGTTAGATACGGTGTCAAAAGCCTTTGATAAATCCCGAATGGGTCTCACTATTATTTTCAAACCCTAAGATTTTCTTAACTACCCATCAACCTATATCATCATCATCATCATGATGATGATGATATAATAATATAATACCCATCAACCTATATAATAACTACGAATCATTAATCTTTACCTTGTTTATTCAGGCGTGGTGGCAGAAAGCGGGTCTCATGAAGAACTGGTGGCAAAGCGCGGTCTGTACTTGGAGCTTTTGAAACAACAGGGCGGCGCAGGAGGCCAAGACCTTAGCAACGAGGCTAGCGTATAGCATAACTTTCATTATAATTGTACAAGACTTGCCAAATATGATAGCTAATTAAAAAAATTCGTAGGATTTTGAGATTGGAGAAAGCTTAGGTTAGATAATAACGTCCTGGCGTGAAAAACCACTGAATCTTCGATATAGTTAACTTTTTGATGTCATTTACATTGTATTTAATAAGGTTGTGTATAAACGTTAAATATAGCGAGAACGCGGTTGATCAAGCGCCCTTTTGTCTGATGTTCCTGATTATTTATAGTACCTACATGATATGGATTGATTTCTTGAATAGTAAGTAGCTTATAAAAGCTTGACAATAAAACAATAAGAAGTCAAGTTCCAGGCAATTCAGTATTTTATTGTTAGTTTTAAATTAGCCGTTGATATTGCTGTCATTGTTTCAACGTAATTTGTACTAAAGTAATTTATAACGGGATATTTACCATGATTTGAGTTTTTCCTGATGGTGGCGCTTGAAACTGTGCCGAAATAAGTACCTATAGGAAAACTCAAATCTTGGTAAATACTAATCACGTTATAAACGACTTTAGTGTTACTTTTAAAAGTAATTTGTACTGCCTGGCCTATGAAAGTCATTTGGTACCCGCTTTAAATTTGTTTGGTAAACAATTTACCTGTTGGTATTTCTCTACTTCTCAAATACTTAGGAGAGCTTGCTTGTGATCATGAATTTATGTTTAAATGTAAAATATTGACTGTGATTAATGATTATGTTAGATCTTTAAGTCTTTTATGTACTGAGTAGTTTTATAACTAAGTAGGCATCTATGTATGTTACATAGGGATGTGTATTTGTCTTTGTACCAGGATTATGTATATATTCCTATCCAAAGGCAAATTTCTAAATGCCATCTCATACATTTTCTGTTGTACTTTTAGTATAAATAAATGAGCTATATTATAAAGCTGTGAGTTTAAAATAAGCGTAAAATATGTATTATTTTGTGATATATTTAATAAAATAAATGCATTCAATTATACACTGTTTTTATTGATGTAATTAATAAATCAGGTACATTTGCTTGACTAAAAGACAATACCTAAAGAAATAAATATCACATAGAAACTACGTCACTCTTTGACTACATACTAGAAAGGTATAAGTGAGCAGATTCAAAACATTAGAATTCTAGAAGAGTTGAATATTTGAAGAACTTGGGTACTTCTAAAGGCATTCTCTAAGGCCCCTTGTACTACTGGTTACTCGAAAAAAAAAACTATAATGTAAAGGAATATTTAGAAATTTGAATACATAAGTTTACAAGTACTTCTAATATTATGACTCACAAAAACGCCTGCAGGCTGAACACAGTTACTACAATAGGTATAAGACCTGACATTGACATTTATTTGAGAGAATATATAATTATTATATAATTATATATTCTCTCAAATAAATGATTGATTATGATTACTATGCTTGATTATATTGTGTTTTATAGGTTGAGCCGTGCTCCCCTACGACTTAGATGCTAAGGAAAAGTGTTAATAATTTAACTAGTCTACATACTGATCTTCTAACTACCTATCACTTGTATTGGTCGAAGTATCTACCTACTAGTTGGTTTCTTCACAACCTTAGTAATTTAATCGTTGAATAAATTTGCTTAGAATAAAAGCTTATGAATAAATCGGATCACAGAATACATTTTCTTTACTAGAAATAGTGAAAAGAATTGTTCGTAGGAATCAGACTTTTGAAATTATCCACAAGTGAATGATAAATGGATTACAGTATTGGTACTTTTCGCGGCAAGTTTAAAAGCATACTTAAAATTATAAGTACCAATACAACCTATTGCAAATTTGAAATTGCTTATAAAACTGTACAATCAAGCGCGCTGCTCAAAAGTGGAATTGCTAGTAATACTAAATCTAGAATTTTCCTGAATTGATGAGATTGCAGCTTGAAACACAAGTCTTTTTTCTAGATTTTATACTTTTCTCACCGTTTTTCTTCGGCCAATGATTATCAAAATCATCGTTCTTCATGCGTAATTTTGTCAAGATTTCAAAATAGGTACCTACTTAAACAAGTTTTTGTATTCGTTCTCTCTCATTTTAACAAGTTTAATTCTCTTTGCGATCTACCCTTTTTGTCATTGGTCAATGATTCCTTCGACCATCATTAGCTCCGCTATCTTAAGAAGTCTTAGTTTAGTTCCACACGTGGTTGGTCAGATGGCGTTGGTGGCGCAATGGCTGCGAGTAGAAGGGCCTGCGCCGGCGCCAGGCAGATTCCCGGCAACCGGGCTAGGGCCGCCGATATGCAGGATAGTGACGAGTGCCAGCCTGGGAGATATTCAGTATATTAGCATAAGAAATAAACATTTTAATGGTATGTCAGGAGAACCCAGCGTTTACTCTTGTACTTGTATAACTAGAGATTGCAATCCGGTTTATTCGAAATCCGAATTAACCGGATAATTTGTCCAAAAAAATAACCGGTTATAAGCAACAAAATCCGGTTATTTCGAATAATTATTTGTAGTAATTGATAATATTTTTAAGCAAAAATTAATTAGCTTGTGATCGTAAATACAATACCTACAATACAATATGATGATTTCAGACTTTAATTTTAGACATCATAAATTACAAAGTTCATATTTACACATAAAATAAAAATTAAAATACAGAATAAATATATGACACTGGTCAAGAGTGCACAACATGCACTCTTGTCCAGTGACAAGAAGAGGTAGTCGGTATTCAGCCTGTTTGAGATAAGCTGCAGGTAGCTGTTGTCGCACAGCTAGTGCAACAGGGACGATATTCTGTTGCGGATGATCGCTTAAAAGTCGTCTACGCGTCCGCAAATATCCCCGATACGGTACAGAAGCGCGGCAACCCCAACACCAACCTGATCCTGTTGTTATACTGGACATGCAGGGTATTACAGCATCGCTGTGTGTAACTGACCCATAGACTGCACGTATAAAATGACTGGCAGTACACTCTAAACAGACTCGTTTTTACGGCCGTACTACATCATGAAAATCTACGGGCCAGCATATTGGCTCTGACTGATAATGATCTGCGTTGCCTTTCCACATCTACATCATCCATGAGGGTCTTGGAGATCAATAACACCTTATTTCTTATTTGATAATAATAACTATGTTTATAGTATAAAATTTGACTTGTCTAAGTGCTTATTTTGTAAGCCTAAAGAAATAAAGTTATTGATTCTGATTTTGATTCAAGAGGCTGAACTTCGACCCTCTTTTGAGTTACTACTACACTACCTGCAAGCGAGACGGGTGGAACGGTTATATGTTTTTGAACCGGTCTTAAAAACCAGCTCGCTTTTACTTGCGTTTTACCTAGGCCCATGAGCCTCCGCATACGGCTTACAAACGCTCAACAGCTTCCTGCGAGCTTGCATTTACTACCACACCATCAATAGAACAGCCAATCCCGGTACTGCTAAGCCCCTTGATCAGACGGTCCATGTACAGGTTGAAAAGCCGGGGTGAACCTGCCGCACCCCACAAACTAACCTGGACATGTCCGAGCGTGACCCTGACCATCTCACACAATTAAGTAAGTTGTCGTACCAGTCGTTAAAGCGCAGCACCAACTCAGATGGCAACTCTTTATCGGTCGTCGGCTTCTACCACAACTTGTCATACGTCACAAGATCAAACGCTTTAGATAAATCTAAGAAGCAGGCGAAGACAGATGTGCTTCTGCTCGTGTAGTATTGGACAGTGTGCTCAGTAATGCTGATTCAGTGGACAACCCAGATCTAAAACTGAACTGAGCGTCATGCAAGGTAACATGTTGACTGAGGTTTTCATTAAGCACCCCGTCCAGCACCTTCGCTATCACCGTTGCTAACGACAAATACGCTTTAATCATATTTTTTAAGGTACCTAAAACCTTGAGCTTGTTTGTTTGTGTAATTCTAAAATAATGTTCTGGTCTTACTAGTTTTCTTTTTAGGTCATCACTGTTACGTTGATTTCCTGTTCTCTTTTTGTTATATTTAAAACACACGCTATGTATAGTTTTTGTTGAGGTTTCACTGTAATCCTAATAGACACAACTGGCATATGGCTAGTTATGTACGTACTTATATAGTGTTAGTATTCTTGTATGTATTTTACGATATTTTTATTACTTATATTCTTAACATATTTTATGGTTCTGTTACTGTTCTGGTAGTGACGATACATGTTGTAGTCTTTTTTCTCTTTCATACTAAATCTCTTCTTTCTTCTCTGACGTTCCGAAGGATCTTTATGTTTTTCACATTAATGAGAGTATCCCTCAACACTAACCTGACTTACTTGCTTCTTTTGATCATAAAATCATTCACGCCTAGCTTGTTACCGAATCGTGGCTAAAGCCCTGTCTTTCTTCTTCTTATGCTCTTCCAGGTTTCAAACTTATCAGAAACAATCGTATTGGATCAGGTATTGGGGGATTGCCTAACATCTCCGAACACATATAATCCATATAACACATAAAATAAGTGAAACAACATCACACTTATATTATAGACCAGCTCTCCAAATAAGTAGCCCACGACAATCTTGTATCATCAGCAAATGGGAGTATAACTAAACACCTATGCAAAATGACTATTTGATGTGTTCTGTAGTTTTGGCGGGAAGAAATAATATCCAAACTTTTACTTTTATAATATGAGTGTGATGAGAAAGTTTGTAAATGGATAGATAAATGGATGTTCGTTACTATAGCACGCAAAAAACACTGATTGCAGTAAGACGAAATTTGGTATAAATATCTGTAATTACATAAAGCTGCTTTTAATCCCGGGAAATTGCTTGCTAAAGCGCAGGCAGAAGTAAGTAAATCATGTATTTGTCACATAAATACTTAGTTTACTAAAGAGCTAGTTAAAAATTACACTAATAGAATGATATTTTTTAAAATTCTTCAATTATTCGAATTAACCTAATTATCCGGATTAACCGGAATCAAAAATGATTAAAGCTTAATTAACCGGTTAAGAAAATTATCCGGATTTTACGTATAACAATAGAACGGAGATTAAGAAAAACGCAATCACAAACAAGAGTTTTTATTACTAAAGGTGTATTACTTATAAAGAAAAAGAGTGTGAGTTTAGCTTTGACTCCTTATTTATTTATGGAAAAGTCACACTTTTGCTATTCCATTCTCGATAGTGTATCACTCACAGAAATATATCGAGATAGAAGCAAAGAGTTAGTCGATTTGTATTGAAACTGAGCGTGTAGGTAGTAACATATTGCGTCGGTACTTTGACGTTACGAGGACATTTAGTATAAAACACAAGCCTAGTTTGAACAGTGAATTATTGAACAACTACGCATTTTCTTTTTATAACCTAACATCGCATGCGGAAAGCGGTTGGGAGCGGATTGAAGTTCGCGGCGAGAAACTGGGTTCTGCAGACCCCAATTTCGGCACTCGATGTATCTAAATACACTTTTTGTTTGTGTCTCCATATATTTATGTGGTATCACTCATACTATTCGTATTTTCGGTGTCATTGGCTCATTTTCTTTTGTTTATTATTCGTATATTGAAACAACATGCAGCCAAAGCGGCGTAAATAGTCTCACGAAGACATCTGAATGGACCAACTGTGGGTTAAGATGACAACGTTATCTTACTTTACAAATTACAAGACAAGTATTTTGTTAAAATACTTTAAGGGGCCTCCCTAAAGAGAGTAGTAGGTAGTAAAGATCTTACCAACATGTGCTCCTTTAGGCAACGCACAGAGAGCTAGTGTCCGCGCATCATCAGCCGGGAGAAGGCCGCAGCGGGCGTAGCCCCAACACGCACCAGCACCCATACCCAGCCAACTTGCTTCTGTATAAAGAACCTTAAGTTAATAGGTACATAACATAATAGGTACCTATGTATTTCTTTATAGTAGGTACATGTTATTCAGCATTCGTATTTATTATACCTAGGTACTCTTAAAATGTACCTAATTTAATTTAGCGTAGTTAGCTTAAAGTTTTTTTGAAAGTCTGCACTGTCGCTTTGTTTTACTTTATTTATATGATTTTACTACCTATTTATTCGTTGTTGTAAGCAATTTAGCCTGAGATACAGGTTTTACATAGTTCAGGCACACTAATATTTAGAATTAAGTTATTTTTAGGTATTCTGATGTAAAACATTAAATATTATTTATTAATGTTTATTATTTATTTATTTATTAATGTTTATTCAGTCACTTTTTAAACGGTTTGACGGTAGGTATAAGTAGTTGCACTCAATGGTTTTGACCATGTTCAATCCATCAATTAACACGACTTGTCTGACTCGTCATGCCACTACGAAATTTCGGCAAAGTGACCTGGAGGGGCTATTTTGCTTCTACATGGACTGGCTCTACGTACCTAAATGACCCTCAAGCCCATCTCACCCAAAGTTCTAACAATTTACAGTATTTTTCACTCACCTAGAAGCAGCACAGCCATCAAATCCCCCAGCCTTACACTTCCCCTTAACGCCAGTCCTTCACAGCACTCCATATACAGCAGCACTAACGCACAGACCCGAGCCGCCCATTCGCAACGCCCCCCGCCCATCGGCCCTGCCCCTGCTGTCCAAGCCACGCCGGCCATCCACGCACCAAGCGCGGGTAGGCATGTGAGAGCTACTGTGCTTGGTGCTGGTAAGACTGCTCTGCCACACTAAAATCAATTTCAGCCTTTATGTGCTTGGGTTAATCAATCGTTTGTTATTTTCTTTGTCAATAAAGTAACGTTAATCAATAGAATAATAATCCTCATCAAGAAAGCTCTACCACCAGCTCTAGCTTGAATCAGAATCAATAACTTTATTTCTTTAGGCTTACAAAATAAGCACTTAGACAAGTCAAATTTTATACTATAAACATAGTTATTATTATCAAATAAGAAATAAGGTGTTATTGATATTCTCTTCACTTAATTTTTTTGTCCACTAGTGGAAGAAGTGAAAAAGAAACCACTAGCACATTATAATATCACTTAGTTGTCTAATACATGTTTATTTTCCCTATCTAAATCTAAATTTATTACCATTTAGTTACATGTCAAATATTTCTATAAAGCTAAACAGAACATTGCATTTCTTACATACTACTGACTTGTTATGTTGATAAGAATATGGAGTCCAGTCACTTCAGTGGGACGAATCAGGCTTGAATTGAGTAGTAATAATTCGACGTGCTAAACGTAAGATAAGTAGTTGTCATTTTGAATAATAACGAACTTTCTCGGTTGGGTGATAGGAGTTTAGAGTTGCCGTAATATCTGTTTCTCTAGAATTTCGACTAAAACTTACCAGCAGAATCATAGCCAGAGGCGTGGTAAGTAGCGACACGAAGTAGGAGGTTGCAGTAAGAGACGCAGCCGCCGCGTCGCTGGACAAGGCCAGAGAGAGCCATCCGCAACCGCTGCCCACAGATGATATCAGGACTCTGTAGTAATAAAAACATCAAGTGCGAGTTGGACTCGCGCACCGGGGGTTCCGTAATTATAAGACCTTTCTTGCCAAATTTCATAAGCTGGCGGAGGAGTATCTAAAATTTTCAGATCCTAGTTTTCATTTGTACCTAACAAAGATAGGTAGGTACCTATCGATAGCTGAAAAGTGCCTCAAAATGGTCCAAGAAAAGGGTTCCGGGTGGCGGCTGTCTATACTCAATTAGGCAGGGCCACTACTGTGACCTCTGATTTTTGTGTTAGGAGCCCTGCCCTGTTACCTACCTATGTTTTAACCAGTCATCGCAAAATCAGTTGTATTGTGAATGTTGTGATTCTATTCTGTTCTATGGACTCAAGGCGCCGTACCTGTCAAATATCGGGGTCCTTATTATTCGATATGATAATGTTTCTTTCAAACCATTTTGTTTTCATTATTAATGTTACTCTGATTCCTATCCGAATATGTTGAAATGTTCACGTGTAACTCCACTGTACAAAGGCAAGGGCGAAATTTCTGATGTTAAGAACTATCGCCCTATTACAATTGTACCCACGTTATCCAAGCTGATAGAGTCAATCATGTCGGAATCAATAATGAAGCATCTACAGCATAACAAACTCTTATCAGACTGTCAATATGCGTACAGACCCGGTAAATCAACTACGTTAGCAACCCTGAAAGTCATACATACCATATACAAAGGTCTGGAAAACAAAAAGCAAGTAGCAGGTATCTTTTTAGACCTTACTAAAGCTTTTGATTCTGTTAACCATCAACTACTATTAGAGAAGCTCAAGGTCTATGGGATTAAAGGCAGTACTCACAATCTTCTAAAATCTTTTCTAGAGCGTAGGGAACAGACGATAGAAATTAAAATAAATGATAAACATCTTAGATCGAAGCCGAAATGTATAAGTACAGGGGTTCCACAGGGGTCGTCTAATACTCTATTTTTAATCTTTTTGAACGACATTGCCCATGTAAATATATCAGGGGAGATAATACATTATGCGGACGATACCACCATAGTAGTTTCTTCAGACACTATGGAAGGACTACTGAATACCATTAGCGACACAATTAGTACTTTAGGAAATTGGTTCACAAGGAATGGACTAATGCTAAACGAGGAGAAAACTAGTGTTATGGTGTTTAATGCAGTGTCTGCTAGACGACCATCACTAAATATCCCCTTGAAAAGTGGTAGATCAATAGGTAGTGCGAAATTAACAAAACTGTTGGGTTTTGAATTAGATTCGGCCCTAACTTGGAAAAATCATATAGACTCTACCTGTCCAAAAATGGCTATATATGTTCTCTGCATATATGCTCTAAAACAACTGCGCCCTATGACATCCCAATTAAATCTGAAAGATATTTATTACTCGTATATACACTCTTTAATGGGTTATGGCATTATACTGTGGGGCAACTCTACCGACTGTGAAAGAGTCTTAAAGATGCAGAAACGTGCAATAAGGGTGCTGGTTAGCGCCAAATTTAAAGACTCTTGTAGAAAACATTTTAAGAATCTGAAAATACTAACTTCTGCCGCGCTATACATCTACGAAATATTAAAGTTTGTAATACAAAATATGTCTCAATTCAAGGTAAGAGGAAGCCAAAGCAAATACAGTAATAGGCATCAAATGTATTTAGAATCAACTGCTCGTAGACTCAAATACATCTCTAAAAAGCAACCGGAAGTTATTAGCCCTAATTTTTTTAACAAACTTCCATTGTGTATTCGACTCATAACTTGTGAACAATCATTTTTAAATAATGAGAAACTTCTTCTGCTAGATAAAACCATATACTCTGTAAGTGAATTTCTAGACAATGACTATAAACAATTTGTAATTCCCCAAAGACGAACCTTTCCTGAACTCTACATGCCTAATTCAATTTCAAATTAATAGATGTAATTTAAACCTAAGTGAATTGACGAGAAACTGATAACACCTTACTTTAGATTAACATTGAGTTAACCATTGTTATTGTGTATTTCTTTTTCAATAAATATTTTCATTTCATTTCATTTCAATAATCGGCTGGATATCGATCAAGATATCGATCGAACACTTCGATATTATAAACGAAACGACATTTTTTACAATAACTGTCGATTCGTTTTTAATATTTTTAACTGTGATGCGAAAAATTTTGATTGGTGTTGTCGAATCATCTCGTACGTAGGTCGACTGTCGAGACAACGCGAAATATAATGTGTAATATTAAAGATTAATTTACTTCAACATAATGTAGGTTACATACATAGATCTTATAGGTACATTAAATTTGAGTAATATTATATATTTGATTTGTTGATTATATGTATATTTTGTTGGGATGATACAGAAAAAATTAAAATACGAACCCCTGCACTAGCGTATAATGCACATCATTGCTCGTGCTAGCGAGCAAGAGAACAGCAAGCGCGGGCGCCACAAGCGCAGCGTGTGCGCAGCCTACCAGCAGCAATCGACCTCCGCCCCTCACCCCGCGACGACCCGCGCAGAAGTAGATGTAGCTTTGGGGGAGGTACCAGGAATACTGCGAGCTGAGGATGCCTGAAGATTGAAATTTATATTGATGAATGAATTTGATTGATGAGTCCTCAGCTATTTAAGACTTACCTATTTAGAAAAAATGTATTGTATTTAGAGCGCTTACTTTAATCATGGACCAAATAGTCACCCACTTTTTACTTCTATGCTATATTATATAGGTACTATATTTTTGTTCCCTGAATCGACGCGAACACATTTAAGCACTTAGTACCTAAGTATATAGAAGCAGATATAATAGATAGGTAAATACCATGCTACGTCTACGCTATGTCTATCAAAATATTGTATAGGTAATAAAATACCTCCAGTTAACAGAAACCAAAATAAATATACTTATTCAAGTTTCTCCTGAAAACATTCCCAAATAATGTTAATTAAACACATTTTTTATTGTCTGCATGTTTCTAGATTTCTTGTTCCTTCACAGTAGATAAAATCTCGAAGTATGATTTAAGTATTTAGGTACTATTATTAGATCGCATTATTAATAAGGATAGTTATAGATTATAACATAACCTAAACACTTTTCATAAGATATTGGATTTTTTTCCTAGAGTAAATTAAACAAGAACTACCCATTTTCTGCCAACGACACTACTAGCCGCACTACCAGTAGTGTCGTTGCCAAATGAACGACACTACTACCGCGCCTAGCAAAATATTGCCGTGTCCGTATAGCACGGTGCATGTTTGAAACGAACTAATTCATATTATAAGATGCTTAGATGTGAAACATGTTTGCAATGAAAAAAATACTATTGACTATAACGAGAAACGTCTATTCACAGGCCAGTGCCTTATTTTCCTTCCTTTTACTACTTTCCTATGTAGGTATATTAAAATTAAGTGGATGATTGCAAAATGGCCATAATTTTGTTTTCATATAGGTGCAAGTTATTTTATATAGTTTACGCGCTGGTATCGTGGTTATTTTGTATATTTTTATCGGGCTGGTGACTGCTAAGCCACCTTCTAAAGTCTACCAGCAAAGGTATATGCAAAATTCTAACGAGTGCTAAAAAAACTAATAAAAGAATGCATATTATTATGAGGAAAAAATCAGTACCTACAATAGGTTATCTTACCTACTTTAATTTCAAAAGGGCTATAAAATAATTCAATTTGTCAGTAGGTATAAAGATTGCGTAAGGTGCTATCCATCACATGTCATGCTAAGAGTCTATGACGAAGTTTCAGTAGGTACCTACTTGAAAACTTACCAGAACTTACCTAATACAACCTTCAGTCTGTTCTCGAACGGATTTTATGGAGAAATGAGAGCCTGGTTTAGACTAGGTTTTCACCAAATAGCGATAGGTATCTTAAGACAGAAGAGTGAAGCTTTTGGTAGGTACTTAAAGAAATCTCACATGACATCACACCAATTAACTTATGTATTAAAAATGTACCATAAGATGAGCGAGTGCAATGCGTTCTACGTATGATCTAGTGAGAGAGCATGCTGGAGGGGATTGCCTCCTTGCGCGCCAGGCCGAGGCGCCAGCACTGCCAGCGCCAATGCCGCCAGCACGCCAGCAACCATCCACCGCTGGCGGACCACGTCCCACATGTCCACGTGGTAAGAACCACGAACAGGCGCTGCTAGCATTTCGTCCATGGATGTCGCTGGTAGCACTTACGAAATCCATTGCACTATACTACATATGTATATCTAGAAAACTTAATTTGCTATTATTCTATTTATAAACTTCGGAGAGCTTAATCAATGTTTGCTGAACGGAAACCGAAGAAAATAATGTGCGCATTGTCGGTACGCGCATACTGCAATGCGTTTCGGACCCCAATTCTTGAGATATCGAATGTGAGATTTCGCTTCGGATTTAGACTTGAGAATTGGCGCCTGCTATTTGAAAAGGACTATTTCACCGTCAAACGCGCTGGCTAGTAGGACAAACGGAATAATATCGCTTTTGTCTTAAAGGCATTGGGCGATTTGGATTAGAGCACTATTTACCTAATAACTACCTAGTCTAAATTGAAATAGTTTCCAAAATATAGGGTACCTTTGAAGCTCCTTAATTTATTGTATAAATAAATAAATAATACTGGATAATTCGAGGGCAAATTATTCATTAATATGATTAATTAAACAACACTAAATATTCAGTACCTAAGTATTTTTACTATCACAAATTAGAGAATCATTCTAAAATAGGCAGGTTATAATCATGCCTACAGTACACTAGAATAACTTGTTTAATATAGGGTTTTATTAAAAATATCATTATAATGCAGATTGTTGTGTAGCTTATCATCATCAGTCATTTCCACTTTGATGGGTGGTATCAATGCTGCTGCTACACATCTAAAACAATATAAAATTTGTTTAGAAAATGTACATACATATTACATGGTACTTATGGATCACTTTGAATGCTTCCTGTATGGACAAGATAATAGACCACATTTGACAGTTAGATAAAGATAAAAATAAAAAGTATTTATTATAGGAACATACTTGTGGTGCAAATAACAAAAATAGGAAGCGAGTTATCTTGTCAGTCTTAGCAAATTTTTTCAGTATTAACTGATTCCTACCACTTCAATTTAACGGGTATTTATCGCGTTTATTTACCTATTTTTCCTGACGTTTCAACAGGTTTAAACACTATTGTGGTCACAGGATGATTGGGGTACCTACTGGAGCTACTGCCTCTGTGAAGTGGGGGCAGAATTATTTGAACTTAACTACCCTCACTTGGTTTTCGAAACTAGGTATGGCCATCTGCACACTCGAATAAAGATGGGTTTATGCCAGGCATTTATAGGATGTATTGAGTCGGGCATAAATTGGGTATTTACCCAATACGCCCTGTAAATGCCCGGCATAAGCACTACACCCACTGAACAACACTGAACTTTGTACTGAAAAAAGTTGTTTCATGTTGCCACCATTAAGTTCAACCGCTTAACTTTTTGGTGAATTGTCAAATGTGACATATTATCTTGCCTATCCTTTGTGAGAAGTATGGGCTTACATGTATTTAGCTTTAATTGCCTGTAAATTATTATTAGACAAACATACGATAATGTAGGAACATGCACATAACACGAAGTCTTAATAAGGGACAGGGCACTGGGCATTCATAGTGTGAGTTCTTGATACCACAGATTTATCAATTTTTTTACATAAATGGTATGGATAAAATTAGGTTTACTTTCAGCTTACTTAGGTACTGACTTTGCATTTTAAAGAATATTTGAATAACAACTTACCTGGCTTCACAGTTCAAGAAATTGAATGTAGAGCAAGCATGTTCTATGGGTAGAATCTCAATATTCAGCTTGTTAGCCCGAGCTGCTCTGAATACACCATCATACTTGGATCTGTCATTCGCTTCTAATCCAATCACCTGGAAAATTATCCTATAGTCACTACATCATACATGTTCTGGTTTTCTTTGGTATCCTATCCTACTAATATTATAAAAGTCAAGGTCATGGATGGATGTATGGATATTTGTTATTCTTTCACACAAAAACTACTGAACCAATTAGGTTAAAATTTGGTATGGGTATAGTTTGGGACCTGGAATAACATATAGGCATATTTTTTATCCCGATAAAACGCAGACGAAGGCGCTGGCAGCAGCTAGTATTATATATGAGGGTATTAACTTATTAAGTAGGTCTGGTCCTATCTTATTGGAAGCAAAGACACATTTCCGGTTGCTGTGCCATAATTTCCTAATTAGTGTGTGTGTAGGTATGTAATATTCAGATTCTTCATTAATAATGCTTGTTACAATAAGGAGTAAGAATGTTAGGTAGGTAATTTAATTTATTTGTTACAAGTTTTTTTTTATTTATTGAGGTAATTACTTACAAGAAGATCAATTTTTGGTTGCAGCAATTTGAACAGCGCAAGTGATTCTGGAGTTATTTGTTCTGTCTCTGTCACATTCCATGATAGTACTGTCCTGTAAGCAGCAGTTAATAAATTTAACCGCACAGTTCATGTTCTTAGGCTATATCTAAATTATATTTTACCTGGGAAATATTGCTATTGGCCCAAGCACAGTAAGACCATTATTCAAACGAAATCCATACTGAAAAGAAATATATTTTAAGACAGTAGGTTAATGCAGTCATTTAATCAGTAGAATAAAAGGTATTTCAGAGCTTACCGTTGCATATGAGTCAATCATGAGACCAGAGTCTAATTCTTGGTTTATTACTCTTATTGTTGTTTTGCCTTCACCTTCATACGCAGCCTTGTGCCTTAGAAAGCTGTTGATATTATGAATCATGTTAGTAAAACGGTAGCATTTTACGCAAATTCTAAGCGAATACAAGACTAACCTCAACATAGGGATTAAGTTTTTACAGGAAACAGCATTTAGCTGTTTTGCAACGTTCGTCAACATTGTGAAGAGTGAGCATCCACTTCTTGAGACTTTAGAGTAAATTTGATAATGTTATGTATTTCAAATATTTTTATACTTTCGAATTACAATCAAAGTTCCAACCAAAACAAAATCAATCAGCTGTTTTTCTTCAGTTTTTCTTGACTTTTGAAAACAGACTATTTTACCAACTCGCGCTAAGATCGTCTCGTCGGTCTCCTCGTCTGTGGTTTACAATTTTGCATATCAGTCGAAACAATTAATTGGGAGATTGGGAGAGTGATTGGGAGCAAGGAATTTATATATTAACGTAACTGGAAGGTTCACTGTTGGAAACAATCTAGAGTTAGCAAGCTCAACTGATCCATAATGGCAATACTGATGGATTAATGCAATCAATCATACATGACTAAACAATATAGCCTTGTGCAATATGTGGCGTAATGTTGCACGAGGTCCGAGATTTTTTACCCGACTACCGAAGGACGAGGGTTATGAGTTTGACACCTTATCTATGTATGTATGTATGTAGCCGATTTTTATGTTCCCACTTAGCAGTGAAACTAGTGATCCGATTTCAACAAATGAGGTGGCGTATGATTCTTCTTAAAAGATGGTTATAGGCTATGTGAAGGCAGATATAAAATCTTCTTACGAGATAGCGGGGTCTAAGTAAGTGCCGAAAATTACGATGTTAGTAAATATCCTCGTGTATGGTATCGTTGCAAAGGTATTTGTTTGTACTTTACGAAACCGTTTTTCAAACTTTTGTGAAATTAACGATTCTCAAGCTAAGAGCAAAAACGTGTAAAAAATATATATTTAAATAAAAAAAAATTAAAACCGACTACATAAGTCTTAAATAAGCATTTACCTATTGTCCTTATCATTTTCTTTTGATACTTAGGTAGTCGGAGGAACCTACCACCACCTATATATTTGGGGTACAAATAGGAATATAGGCCTCCGACTACCTAAGCATCAAAAGAAAATGATAAGGACAATAGGTAAACGCGGTAATGTTTATTGCAGTAGAATAATCAGAAAACTTTGTTTTGGTGTATTTATTTACGAATGATAAGTGATATCTTGGGCTTTGTTTTTTGTTTTGGACACATAGTGAACGCACTCATAAGCGTTTCTGTAGTCTTCTAGTTAAATCACATAAAAGTAGGTAAGGAAAAACGGTCTCGAGGGAGACTCACTTTTCAGTCGCTGTGTCCTTTTCACACTGCTACTAGCTGTTGTGTTGCGCGTGCTTGCTACGTCGTCGTTGCTACGACGTAGCAAGCACGCGCAACACAAACGCTGATCCGATCGTGACTGAGGTGGGTGAACCTAGTGTAACCTAGTTTTAGCCTTCCACTTTCAAACAGCTAGTGCCCAATCTTCCCTTTTTAGTTTCATCAGTGTATAATGCTAGTAGCAGTGTGAAAGGGACACAGCGACTGAATAGTGAGTCTCCCTCGAGACCGTTTTTCCTTAAATCTAAATTGAATTAAAAAAATAACCTTTTGTAGTTATGATAAGGTTTAAAATCCTTTTTGCCTTAAACGTCGAGTGAACTTTCCAGTTTAGTATATAAATCGTTAGTATATAAATTCCTTGATTGGGAGACCAACTTCTTGTATAGGTTTACAGTTTTGATTATTTCAAATATTTTTCTATATTCCATTACAATACAACTAAAACAAAATCAGCTGTTTTTCTTGACATTTGAAAAAAGACAATTTTATCGTCTCGTCTGCGGTTTGCCGAAATAATTTATTGGGTAGTGTTACTCAGCCAAAAATATCACGATCCTAGTATCGCATGTTCAATATTGAAATGGGAAATAATAATGGATCCATCCAATCTACGGCCGACTATTATACTAATTGAGCTGCGTTATAATGAATTACCGATAAAAAACTCAAAACATACCGAATTTTTTTTCAATTTATCTAACAATTATCAGCATGTGAAAAAGACTAAACTTCCGATTAAAATACTCAACCTCCGTCCAATCCGTTGCTATCTATGGTATTATTATACAATCAATATTATCATGATATCCTGATAATATTGACCGTGTAACTATATTTAAATTTTTCAATTTGCCCATAGATATTGATCATGAATTTTGCCTTTCGAGTTCCAGTGAAATAGCTCGATTATATTTATTTTTTTAATTTAGATGGCTGGCAGTGGCAGGCAAGTGGCAGACTGTTGTTAAGTTTTGACGATAAGGTTATATTGTTTTATTTGTTTTTATTTGTATGAGGGCTTTAAATATACAGAAATGATACTATAGATGTCAGTATTGTATTCTCTTGCTATAGATAGCTCATGCGCAATATAGTGATTCTGTTTATAACAAATAATAATAACACTACTATAACTACAACTCATCCACAAAACCGCTGTTTTCAATCGCAAAGTCCTACTTATGATCCAATACCATGGTCCTACCTAAGTAGAGACGAAAACCTAACGAATCCCATGATTTATCTTGCCTGGCAGACATTCTAGACATTTATCTGGATCTGAAGCAAGATATGGCTGCAGGAAGTGCTGTGAGCCAACCAAATCGCGCAGAATCCGCCCAGGAGGTAAGAAGCATAAAGAAATAGTTCATAAACATCACGGTTTGATATCAGTCAGACAAACTTGAATTGAACAAGTTTTGAACACAACAATTTAGTTTCGCCTAGATTTGCTGATCAAAGTAATTAATTATGCATCAGGAATGAAGTACATACCAAATTTCATTACATCATTTCAAATTGTGTACAATGTTTACTACTACTGAATGTCAAATTTTGTAATTAAATGCTGTTTTATAGGCGATTCTTGTGGCCTGTTCATGTAACTTACACACATTACATAAAAAAATGAACATGAGGTTACTACAAAGGCTTTATTTTATAGAATGCAGAATCTGGCCGTGGAGAAGTGGGTTCTTTGCATGAACGCCTTGTGGCCTACGTACACACTTTAGAACATGTAAGTAACTTTAAAGATAAAATATGTTAATACACACAGTAATATGTAGAAGAAAAGTAGAAAAGAGCTATGTGCTATGCAGGTTAACTTCTTCAGTTGGATAACAAGTACTGCTATTTAAGTGGCAGTGAACAGCGTGGCAATATTAAAAAACAATTTTTTGAAATATTTTTGCTAAACATTCTTAGTAACTTTATAATAAGAATGTTGATTTTATTAATGTTGATTTACTCCAAAAGGTATAGGATGTACAAGATTCCGAATAAATGAATCTGGAATACGTCCAGATAAAATCAAGGTTACATCTTTTCATTTCAGAATTTGGTTTCATAACATTGCATTGTTGAAAATTGTTTATTCGTATAATATAATTTTGTTACATGCTAGACAGATGTTAAAACATCCTTTTAAGTATGTAAAAATAGTTGTGTCAGGATGTCCCGCTTTTCCATTGTCAATGAACTTGAATAAGTACTATGCTAAATTTCAGCTCAGATAGCTGTTGATATTATTTAACTGGTCTAAAATTCAGTTGCCAGATTTGCCACACACACTACATACCAAATAAGCTATCAGGGCAAGTTAAATAAAAGCTTGTGAAATAGATAGCGTTAATCACGCAAATGTGACAAAATAGGTACCTATTATATGTATATTTTTTAGATTATAATTTAGAAGTATGTAAAACCATTCTTCGATAATTTTATCACTTACTTTTAACCGACTTCGAAAAAGGAGGAGCTTCTCCATTTGTTATGTATAGTATGAATGTATCTATATACAAAACACAAATATTTTTTTAGATGTTAGATGAAAATACGTATTTGTATCTCGTATCTACTTTTATCTTAGATAAGTTAAATTTCTGCCAAAAGCACAGCTAAATCATATTTGATATAGCATGGGCTCATCAAAAATGGTTTACAATGTGCATAAAACTACATACTGCATGCTAAATTACTTAGAAGAATAATACTAAAAACCAGGTTTTTCATTTCTCACCATTTACATAACCAGATACTGGTCCATCATACATTTTAAAATTGAGTATGTTCCTCTAGGGATCTCGACGTGGAGTGTTGAATGAGCACTCATACGCGCGCGCACGTTTACCGGGCGAGCGCGGCGCCGCGTCACCAAGCAAGCGTGCTCGCTCGCTCCTCGCCCCTCAATCCCTGCTCCCACCTCCGGACATCATCGATGTTGTCACTGCCCCGAGCCCCCCGCCCGTACCCCCAGAGATCCCGATACTACGCACCGAGCCACCGGAACCACCAGAGACCGATACAGAAGACCCAGCAGAGTTGGAAGACTGGGAAGCGCGGGTTACAACGCTTGCACCGTCTCCTGCCCACGCGACTTTAGCCGATGCGGTAGCCGTGATCCTACGAGATATGAGATTAGCGCGGCTGGCGTCTGGTGGAGGCGTTCACGCGAAGGGAGAAGCTCGAACTGCTGCTAGCAGCTTGCGTCGAGTGCTAGCTCCATTATGGCTGGCGACAGGGACATCCAAAGGCGCGCCAGGCTGGCTCCACTCCGCCTTGCAAGCGTATCTTCCTCGCTACTTACGTCGCCTATACGAGGAAATTGTTGGAGAAATGAGGCGTAGCGTGCCGCGGTTGGCGGAAAGATTGACAAGCTCGTGGGCACCTCCACCTGTAAGCATGTCTGCGCGGAGTTTAGGACCAGTCATTGGTCCGGAGACAGAACCATGGCTGGTATGGGTGAGCTCTGGCTGTGCATCGTTGGATGCTCGCTGGGAACGGAAGTTAGCGACGCAGATTCACACGAGGGTGCTCCGCGCGCCGCCGCCGCCTGCTGCGCCTCCTGAGGCTTGGTGCGCCGCTACGGCTGGCGCTGTGAGAGAACAGCTGACTGATGCTCTTGCAGAGGCAGGGTAAGTTGTCTCTGTCTATTTATTTTATAAAATATAAGAATAAAAAATATAGAACTACCTACTCAATAACAACTGTCGAACGTGTTCAATAGACCCCGGGCGTCCAAAGTTTTCCCTTGTCTACCTTTGCACTGTGGGGGCATATTGCACCTTACCGCTCCATATTAAACCCCCCAAAACCTCTCCAATCTTTTACCTCTCAGCACGTATCTATTCCTACTACAGAGACCGGAGCATAATCCTCGGCGGCATAGGCGCCGGCGCCGCCCTCTGCTTACTCCTAGCCCGAGGGGCAGGAGGCGCGGGAGCTACAGGCGGAGGGGTGCGGGGGGCGGTACTCGTCGCCCCTGCGCTCCGCACCGCAGAGGGAAGCCGCGGGGCGAGGGACGACGCGTTAAACGCTGTCAAACTGCCGCTGCTGATGATTGTAGGGACGCATGCTCATGACTCTAGTAGGGCTATTGCTAATGAAGTTTGCGGTGAGTTATTTTAAGTACTTTTACTTTTAGAAATGATTTAGATTACCCGGATATGAGCCTTTAGGTAAGATGTATCAGATTTACCAAGTCCTACCTGTTTAACAGACAAGGTAACGAAAGAAAGAAACAAAATCAGTTTATTGGTTCACAACAAAATATATATATATATATATATACACATATATAATGAATTCTAACAAAGTGCCTCAAGCAAAAGGTCCTGCTTCAGCTTAATGTTGCTGAACAGAAAGTTGAGCAACGCTAGGTACTAGATTTATTGTCTTGCATGGTACCAAAATAATTCCTATATCAGATATTGCCGGAACAAGCCGTAGCTAGCGGCGTTAATTTTCAGACCATGCACTTAATAAGTATGATATTTGATATACCAGAGCGCGGCAATTCAAATGGTTGCGGTCCCCGCCGCGTTTTGGAGGTGCACGGCGCGGACTCTGCCCTGAGGCTCGCGCGCCGCCACCGCCGCCGGCTGGCGCTGCCACAACAGGCGCTGGACCACGCACTCGTGGTGAGCGGAACGTGTATATAAATCTATTGCTTCTAATGGGGGAAGGGGGTTTCAGCCCCCAGCCCCCTTTCTGTTATAATATTTCCTATCAGATCTTATCTATCCTACAACATTTGGTTGTTAACTTGCAGACAGTTTTCGCTTTTATGCGCGCTGTCTCCTGCTTGCTATTGTTTGCTTCTAATGGGGGCTCTGCCCCCCCACTTCTCACACATTTAGGGACGGAGCCCTAAAAACGTCAAAAACCCTGTTACATTACGTTCATAATTATTTATTTACGCGTTCTATACCTACATGTCAATGGTTTTGTTTCCGCTTCCTATTTCAAGTTATGTTCTATGCACCATGAATTTCAAATATATTGACTGTGTTTAATCTTGTCTCGTTTCCAGGAGGAATGCGTCCGCTGGGCTGTAGAAACCGCTGAGGGAGAGACGACTCCCGAAACTCCCTCGCCGCCGGCGCCTCCGCGCAGGCAATTACCGTCTATTACACAGATTGGTTTGTAAAACTATTTCTTACTTTACTATAATAAACTGGGCAGTAGGAACCAGAATCACGAAACGCCTTCGCCGTCAGTGCCCCGACCGTCAATTTTGACCATCCTTTGTTACACATTATTATTATTTTACAGGTTTCCACACTGTCACTGACCTGTTGAAATGTAAATAAACCAGTAATGTAAAAAAAAGTAAATAAACGCGATAAATACCCATTAAATAGTCCTACTAATATTATAAACGTCAAAGTTTGTAAGGATGGATGGATGTATGGATATTTGTTACTCTTTCACGCAAAAAGTACTGAATCAATTAGACTGAAATTTGTTATGGGTATAGTGTGGAACCTGAAATAACATATAGGCTTTTTATCCCGATAAAACGCGGGCGAAAGCGCGGGCAGCAGCTAGTATCTTATAATAATATGATCAGATCGCGTAAGTTTAAAAATATTTATCGTTACACTGTTTTATCCTCATGTTCAGTAGAGTTCTAACTTTTTTTTTAAATTTATTGTACATAATACTTTCGTGCTCTATTGAATTATATTTATTGCAACAAGCTCTGTAATACAAACTCTCCCTATAATTTTACACAGTACAGATATCGTTACGGTAAATTTCGTCCTTAGTCCTATCAACTATTTTCTGTCACTGATAACGTCATTCGCATAAGGCCAGCGCAGGCACTTTTTTGTATACAATTGCTGTCATCCTGGCCGAAGGATGTTAATGTTATATTTATTGTCTTACAGATATTGATGCTGATGAGGAATACTCTCACTTACCGTCGAGTGTATCGATCCCCGTTTCTACCCCTGCATCAGTAGGATCACATAACCCTCAGTCAGTATTACCTAGAAAACTTGGTTATTTACAACACTAAAATTACTAAAGTAAATATCCCGTTAGTAACTTTAGTGTAGTATTACCTAAACTCATAATATTTGCTTCACATAATCAAAAGAATACGGAAGACAATAAAAAAGATAATCAAAAGACCACGGAAGACCAGCGCTATGGTATGATCTACTCTACCATAGTACATGCTGAGTGGAGTCCGATTTTGTCAGTTTTTCATTTTATTTAAGGTTTATTTACTGAATATTACTCATCTGTTCTGGCAAATATAATCTTTTTACTTTTACAAGTTGTTTTTTGTAGAATTTTCTTCTGATTGCCTTGTTGGCTGGTATTACCTACCTAATTGTTTTTTTTTTTACAGGGGTGCCAGGTCAATAGAAATAGCCGGTAAGTCTTAATTTAGTTATTTTTTTACTTACTTGAACTGGCAGATCAATCTAATTTTATAAATGCAAAAGTTTCGATGGATGGAATATTTGTTACCTTTTCACGCTAAAACTACTGAACGAATCGGGCTGAAATTTTGCGTACATGTAGTTCTTAGGCCTGGAATAAAATATGAGTTACTTTTTATTCCATAAATAAACGCGTGCAAAGCCACGGGCAGAAAGTAGTGATTGTATAATATACAAATGCGCCCATAATCTGAGATCACACCCAAACACCATAAAGAAAGATTTAGGCAACAATTTGTCACTCCAAAAAGTTTTCTAATTGGTCACAACGCAAAAATCATTACCTATTTATTTTTTTCAATTAGTCATAATATGTAAATTTTGTTCTAATCGGTCACGTCTTTGTTTTGAAGTTATTGGTTATACATCGAACTTGTTTTTATTCGTCACCCCCGTCAAACAGTAATAATTGGTAACAAGGCCCACTTTTATTATAAAAGGTTCCTGTGGGATTCCCTAGTTGAGTGAAATGCCTCGCTTCATTTTCATTGGTTAAATTTCTAGCTTCTAAAGACATTTTTCTTCTAAAATCTCTATGATGCAATTTTTTAGACGCCATGTTGTAAAAATTATATCATAATTTTTACAACATGGCGTCTAAAAAATTCTTCTTTTTCTTTCTGGGCTCAGTGTCGGCTAGGCACCAGGCCGATTGGCCACAGTTCCTTCAGGCATAGTAAACACTTATTGAGGCTATTTGTCTAGAATACATACAATATTGAAAAGAAACACAGGTCACGCTTGTAACTTACTTGTAGCATAAACATGATAGTTTATACACGTATGTTTCAATAACTATTATTTAACCCACAGAAGGCCGCGTAGTATCGCGTTCAGCAGGAGGGACCCCGTTAACCCTTCTCCCGCCGCGCCGCAGCACCCCGTCGTCACCGGCAGTCAAACCCGTGACCCCCGCGCACTCCCTCGCAGATATTATGCAGATGCCGATAGTGTTCGCTGATGATAATGCTACAGGTAACTTAGTTTTACGAGAGGGCTCGACCAAACTAGGTCTGGTTGAGTCCCCTTTCCAACAAATTTCTTTTATTTTTCATTTATCGAGGCACAAACAGTATGCGTTATTCTTAAAATTAATAATATTAAGCTATTTATACACACCTATCAAGTTGCCACTAATAGAAACATTATTAAAAAAACACAACAACGTTACAGACGCTAATTTGGAAAATACCAATAAACAACAAATCAAAAAGGCTAATCAACCGTGAATTAACCTAATAGAGAAACTTGTCTTTTGAAGTTATTCTTATAGAGCAAAAATATGTCACATTCAGAAAATTGTTCATTGTGCAACCTACTTGCTCTAGGAATAAAAGAATTGCCTGCGTTATTTTATGACTGTTTAACATGAAAAGTTTATTTGTTTTACGAGCATTCATACGTGGACATTTTCTACCTATGTAATTGATTTAATAAATACGGCGAGTCAACCAATTTCCTTATGATTTTAAACAACAACATTTGTTCTTTAATCGTTCGTCGGCTTTGCAGTGAATAAATGTTAACTATAACAGCTTGATTTGAGTTATGAATTTTAAATATAAGATGTTTAATGAACTTTGAGTTAATTCGCTCGAGGCTAACTATATACATCGTTATGATTGTCAGCCACATCGTCACTTCATCAGGTGAGATCGTGGTTAAACGATGGTCTACTATAAAAAAAATACTTTGTCAAGAGGGGCGTCTAAACGCGGTTGGCCGAGACCCCTTGATGTCAAACAAAAGAGAGAGAGATAATTTATTTACCCGAAAAAACATATCTTATTAAACAGGCAGTAAATACATACAAGTACATAGTACGTAACATCATGATCCAAGAAAACAGGTCTGCTCTTCCGGGAGTGACTCCAGGTGACGGCACTGCCCAGTTTCCACTTTATTTCAACAAAATCTAGAAGTTGGTAAACAAATGTGATAAGGTTCAATTGAAAAATCAATAAAAAATTACAATTGTCAATTATGTTTGTTAAATTAGTCAAAACAGCGTTAGTTGAATAGCAGCCAATGCTTTAAATAATGGGTGAATACAAAACCACATATAGTTTTATCAGATTTCTACAGGAGCTCGGGGAGTTACGATTGTACGCTACTGGTATCACCAAGAAACAGAGTCGTCTTTTCATTCGCCGATGGCGTCGATGACGTAGCCTGGTCGCCGATGGCGTTGATGACAGCCTGGCGACACCCACGTGCCCATCGTGTCTCGGAAGAGCATACCTTGTTTTACCTTATACCATGCGTAACATAAAAAAAATATAACAAGCGTTTTGAACGGTGTGTAATCCGTGACCGCACTCTGTCCTCATATTGTGCACATGCCAATTGTGTTAGCTGATGGTAATGCTACAGGTAAATTTAAACTAGAAAAACTCTATTTAAGATTTGTTATCGCGTACCTTCAGTTGCCCCGTGACCCGTAGGAGAAAATATAACAAAAGGTACGCGATAAATACTCAATAAATAATCTTTAATATGTTAAATCCAATCGCGAAATTTTAAAAAGTTTTGAAACTACTTTTCTTTCACAAAAGGAGGCCCTCATTTCGACCCTCTTATTGAGCCCCATTCTAAGACCATTGAGCGCTCTTGAAATTGTGGCATGTTATTTTAGCAGAATAGTAGATTGTATCATAAGGGAGCAAAATAATATTTTTACGGCGAGGGCGCTTTTTTGAATCCAGAGCGAAGTGAGGGATTCTACAGTAGAATCCCGAGCGAGCGAGGGATTCTTTAGTAGAATCCTGAACGTAGCGACTCTTTTCATCACCCTCTATGAGAAAATAAAAGGTGCCTCATATTTTATTCTAATATTATTATTTAATATAAAATAGTAAGTACATAACAACTAAATTCTATTTCACTGTCACTTGAACTCATTTTTCAAAACAAAACCGAATCCGTGAAAATTTACGAAAATGCGGGCTGTAGTTCGTGCGTTTTTAATTTGATTTCTTTTTTTGCGGCGGCGGCGCAATATGGTCCGTCGCGTCTTACCAGCCAGTATTTATTCAAACAATATTTGCGTTCGATTTTGCTGGCGCTGAAAACTAAGACGTTCCGAATTCAATAACGGCGCGGCAATACACTTTTCGCGCACTTTTTGAATTAGGAATTTATAAAGAGGAATAAAAGTTCTTTTCTGCCCGCTAAAAGTTCCTTAAAGAAAACACCACCTTTGGGTGCACATAAAGGCGAACAAAGTCGTCTTTTTCGAATAGATGGGATGAAAAATTTATTTTCTTTCAGATTCGAGTTCAACTGGAGGTAGTCCCGTTACCGTCACAAGTGGAAAATCGAGAGTAAGTTATACAATCAAACAAAAATAAATCTAAGCAATACTTTAATACGGTACTTTTCTAAACTAAGTACTGTAGAAGTTGATGCCATGTGCAGAAGCCATTTAACGAACTAAAAAGAAATGACGGCTGATGTGGCGTGGTGGACGAAGGTCCGCCTGCGACGCAGGAGGTTGCGGACTCGATTCCCGCCTTGGTGAAAATTTTTGTACGATCGGCAAATATTTGCTCCGGGTTTTCTTGGTCCTTTCTATGCAGATATAATAAAAAATATCTCTACTATAGTAATCATTGTAGTAAGTATAGTAGTCATAAGTTCTTAGCTTAACTTGGGGCTAGATGATGCTGTGTGAATTTTCCAACATTATTATTTCTATGGACCGTAGAATAAGTTAAATAAGATCTATAACTTTTCTTTTGTAGTCTGAAATAAAAGAATTATAATTATTTACTAAATTCATTTTATCTCCTCAGGGAACCAGCTTAACCCCTCCAGTGAAGATGACGCGAGTGATACTAGCAAAGCGCGGGGGGCGCGTAGGCCCCGTCACAGCGGGCCGCCCGCGAGGTGGCCTCTTACTGCGGAGGGGCATGAGGGTTATATCAAGGCAGGAGAGCTGAGCGTTAAACTAAACGTGGCTTATGATAAATGTTTAAAAGCTGGCGCGATCTCCTTTTTGTCGTATACTGGAGGCCTGGGTTTATGACGTCAGCGTGGATTGTGTGAGAAAAAAGCAATCGCGCCAACTTTTAGAAATTTACACTGGTCTATTTTATATATTATCTAATGTGACATAAAGTTTGATGAATTTCCGAAAAACAATGATATTTGGCAAAATATGAAAAAAACGTATTTACCTTTAAGGAGCATATGATCTTAGTCACTTATTAGAACTGTAAGTGTTGACTGTTTTAATGTATGAATTGAGAAAATAAAATGTTAAAGATTTATTAAAAGGACAATATTTTTTATGAAACCAACCTTATTATTTAAGTTTGTTCATGTTATAACTTTTCGGAAAAAAAAATTTTTTTCTGTATCATAGCTAGATACATTTTTAAACACTTGCGCGATCCCCTTATAGAAGCCTGAATTTGTGACGTCGCGTCGTCGGGGCGCGGGCGTGAATAATTGTACGCAAAAACAAATGACAATTGTGCCAGTTTTTAAAAATTTACCTGTATACTACAAAACTACTCTAATTCGTTAGTTGAAAGAAAACAAATTCGGGCCTACTAAAGCGACCTGAGGTAAGCCTTTACATTCACTTTAAATTCTAAGAGTAAATTGCTTTTGAAAAAGGTTTATTTCTTGCTTTTGCATCTTAGAACTGGCTATTTTCTATACGTACTTATAGCTCGTAAGATTTAAAAGTAATATGTTTTTTTTTTTAAAGGATTATTACTGACTGCGTTGCGAGTCTACGTTAGAGCACAGAAATCGAAATAACAACAGGAATATACATGAAAACACTTAAAGTCTATAGTCAACATGACATGGTCATCTTGCTGACAAATTCTACAGATTATAAAAACCAATTACTACCTACGTGTTGGTAAGTCTACATATTTCAAACAATAATTAACCTTAGTAACCCCTAAAGCTTGAGCTGAATTCGAAAAATCGTCTGAAAATATTGATGTTGGTCTCTACATATTTCCTTCAATAGATATATATATGTACAATCCATAAGTAACCTCAAGACTTAGCCGAATTCAAAAAATTACCTGTAAATATCGATATTTACAGGTAATTTCAAAACATTTCATTAAAAAATGCACTGTCCTTGTTTTCTTATGAATATTTAACAGGATTTTACATTAATGAGGACTTTAATGTGCGAATTCTTTGTGGACAGTTGTGTTCAGCGAGCGACTCATCGCAAGCTAATACCAGTCTACGTTCAAATACAACCGATTGATACGGTTAGGGAGCGTTTTCACCGAATGCGGCACGATGCGGTTTTGGAAACAAATCTAAGGGATTATAATCTGTTAGATTTGTTTTTATGCTATATTAGCTGCGATATTACTGACGATAGTCACTATAATCAGTATTGATAAAATCTCTAATTTAGACCTTAACCACAGAATAAAAAGCTTTGTAGTTTCTCTTAAACGACCGATTTCAGTACTTTCAGTTATGGGAAAACTACTGAGTAGATACTCTATAGGTACTTTCACCGAGTAAGACGATCCATGGCTGAATGTTTTTAGGTCAAAAATATTTGAATAGTTCATAACTTTAGTTTCGACGCTCCGCATTCCATGTAAATTAGTCCTTTACGCATGCGTTCGTATTTCTGCGCGCGCAGCATCGTACATTCGCGCATTTCGCGCGGTGCGGCGCGGCAGTACCCTGCCAAGCGGTCTGCCGCACCCGCGCGATGCCCTCTCCTGAGCCCGAGCTCTCTGAACCAACTACTTACCACTAAGCGAGGCTGTCCGCTGCCCCGCGCCCCGCGACCCAAGGTCTGTAGCTACAACCCTCTTGTCGCCACTACGTCTCGTGAAACCTCCAACGAAATGGAACGTTAATCTTTTGTTCAATGCGCCTTGGAAAGAAGAAGGAAGGACTGACTCCTCAGGTTTTCCTTCCGCACACTCACGCCTAAGACTCTTGTGACTAATTCTCGGAAAGGAACGAATATTTATGCGATGCGATTATGCCTTTGCGATTACTGAAGGACCGACTCTGACTCCTCGTGTTTGGTAACTTGAGGGACTCGCACGTAAACATTATCGATCTCCTTTATACCTACTGCATTTAATAAAAAACAGACTTTCTTGCTTCTACAAACAGTTTTATTTGCCCCAATAAGGGTGCTTCAATCCTTGTTTCAAAGAAGATCTGAAGACGCCGGATTTATTCGTTTAAATTATCCAATACCCACTTTATTTAGGTACATAATATGTACTTACTCGGGTCGGTAATCCTATCCGCTTAAAGTTCGACAGAAGTAGGTAAATCGATGTGAGTGACCTGGAAACCGATTTTTATAGCACTGGTAAATCTGTCGTGTCTGGTGCATAGTGTTTTTGTGGCCTGCAATCAGCTTTAGTACATAATTTTGTCTCGTAAATAAACTGGGTTGATAACGCCAGTCAGATCGTATCCAAGAACATCAATTTTATCTTCGCAACTGCTTGGAATTACCATATTTATGTCGCTAAGCTCATAATCGCGAAGGGTTTTTACAGCAGGCTTCACTGACGGCAACGTTTCCAATTGGCTTTTATACGATAGCTCTCATAAAACGAAATGTTAATGTGTTTCCAAACTGTTTCTGAAGCAGAACTGCGACCCGTTTAATTATTTAATCTAGAAAAGATCAATAAACGTAGAATCTGCAATTTACATTGTAAGTAAGGTACTATGTCTGAGCGTGCAATGTTCTCATCTCTAATTCAGACCAACGTCGATTGCTGAACTTTCTTATCGGTGATCTTATCCGTTGAATCTGCCCTCATTTGTCGGACCGTGCCTAATTTCAATTAGTAATCTAATTGTTTTGTAAGTCCTACGTTCGACCGTTTCTTCAAGAAACTTCATTGTTCTGAATCCTCAAACGATTAGTGGTTTTGGTAGTCGTGGTTGCCATCATTGGATTTCGCAGATTCACGATGTTGAAAAGCGATTAGTGGTTGATGTTAAATTGGTGGCTACCTACTGTTACTGTAGAAATAAAACTAACCTTTCGTAATGATGCCATAGTTTTTCTTGAAGTTTATAAATTTATGGATCGTTCTATCAAAGTATACCTACCCTTTGATCGACTTCCTAAAAATCTTTATTGCTGATATCAGAAAATTCTCAATTTTCAACAATGAAAAGTTTTCCCCTAAACTTTAAATATTCAGAAAGCGGCTGATCTAGGCCGTTAACAAAATTGATGTTCTACCTACTATAATTCAAGTAGTCCCCACTTTCCTAATGTCCTCTCGATAATCGTGGGCGTGAACCATTAATCCTTGACACGGCTTCTGAGAGGCATTAGGTAAATGACGAAGGCTCTACTAGGCCGAAAAAGTCATTACTTTGTGTGACCAACCGGTACTGTTATTTATATCAGTAACTTCTGTGATTCGGTGACTTCACACTCGTCTTCGTGGCGTTGATGTACTTAACTATCATCTCGTAATATTTGGTTACTAGCTGCTGCCCGCGCCTTTCCCACGTTTTATCGGGATAATAAGTAGCCTATATGTTATTCCAGGTCCCAAACTATACCCATACCAAAGTTCAACCCAATTATATCAGTAGTTTTTGCGTGAAAGAGGAACAACCATCCATACATCCAGAAACGGACATTCATAATATTAGTGGGATTTAATTCTCCGTGGTATCAAATATTTTATCTCGCTTTACCTACAACATACCTATAGAATCAAAAAACCGTCTAAGCGTCCAGGGTTAAATCAAGAGTCAGACTTATTCTGAGCACGCTTCAAACTTCTTTTGAATTACGAACAATTTAACAGCGTGGGTTCAAAACTTTGAAGACATTTGACGAATTAAGTATTTCACTTTATCCGTATCCGGCTTGGATAAAGTGAGGTATCCGGTTTACACAAATCTTAGAATTTGAAAGGTGGAAACTTTCTTGGTTCATTTTTGTTTAGTTCATAATCATAATTATAGGTACCTAACTGTATTTTTCCATGATCAATAAAAATTTAACGTAGAATCAAAATCAGTTCTTTCCATGGAGGTTTAAAATATGAAGAGGAAAATCAGTGGGCTCATTCAGGAAGGGTTGCTTGTCATGATGACGTTTATAACCGTTTCACATCATTATCTGCTTGTAACGTCCACAAAGGATGGTTCAGTTAGTGTTCGTTTGTCGGCACTTGCATACATAGGTGATAAGGCCTATAAACATAGTTATATATCGTTTATTGATAACGTTCTTATGTTACATGTCATATTCTTAATTCTAATTAAATTAACAATAGCGTTGTATAAATAATATATGTATACATAAATATACAAGCTGCTACCTGCGCCTCCGCCCGTGTTTTTCGGGGTAAAAGATAGCCTATAATGTTATTCCAGTCCCCAAACTACCTATACCCATACCAAATTACAGACCAGTCAGTTCAGTAGTTTTTGCGTGAAAGAGGAACAAACATCCATACATTCATACTCACAAACATTGACATTTATTATAGACTAAGTAGAATTTTTAAAAACTATTGCGATCTCCTATTGTAATTCGTTTACTTGTTGAGGCTACATTTGTGACGTCACCGTGGATTATTATACCTTTAAAAAAAAAAGCAATCGCCCCAGCTTTTAAAAATTCAATTAAGTACCCATACATATATAATTTCGTTAGGTTATAAAATATTATTGTGTGCTTCTTTTTATATTGACAGCTTGGATGAACAGTCGTCGTTCCTCTGTTATTGGCAGCAACCGTTCCTGAACAAACCCACTTGTATGTTTTTCCTAGGCCTAACGTAATGTTTGTTTGTCCTTCCTAGGCCACGTGAGAAAAGGCAAGATGGCGCGAGTGGTGGTGAGGTGAGCGCGAGCGAGGCAGCGCATGGTGCGGCGGCATGCCGGGCGGCCGGCGGGGGCTCGTGGCCCCTCAGAACACCTTCCTCGAGAACATCATCCGCCGCTCCTCCAGTCAGCGTCAGTACCAATTCCGTACAAGCAACTATGTGTCCAAACCAACCTATAGGATTATTATGACTATCCCCGTTTGAGTACAAACGCAGCTCAGATTTAAGCACGTCTCAAGTCGCGATTTTTTGACACTTTAAGATTTCAGCGGGACTTGAACCCGCGACCTTCCCCTTACGATGGGATCTAGTCCCGCCAAAATCGTAAATTTTTGGTTTATCATTTAATTTCTTTGAGATTACCCCGAGTCCTAGGGCTTAAGTGATCTTGTTTGGGATTAACTTCTGTCATAGGTACCTACAACATATACATATTAGGAAGATTCCAAACCAGTATTCTCATCAAGTTGGCGGTGCTATGTAAAAAAAATCAAAATTAATGCTCATTTTTAAAGAGATATATTTCTCTTTAAAAATGTATTATCTAGAAACATTATTATTATGAGTTTTTTTTATTCCAGTTTATTAAAACTAGAATTTAAAATTTGAAGATTTTTATAAAATTAATTATAGAGCAGAAACATGATTGGTGAAATTTTAATCTATAGAATAATTTTTAACTAAGTTTAGCTACTTACAACAGTTAAATTATGGTTAATTAGGTGGGCAATTATAATATCTAAACAAATTATACCTTGATTTCATTTTCAAAATTATTTCGTAGTTTTGGAATATTTATTTTTTTATTATTTGTCGCTTAGGTCACTTTTACCTAGTATCTTGGTCCGTCGCCACGGCCCTATAAAATTAGCGTCGGTACTTTCTCATCAGTCTCGGAGCAACCAATCGCTAACTTTCTTGGGGCAAGGACGTAATAAGTTTGGAAAAAATTCTGTATTTTTTACATAGCACCTTAATTATTTAAGATAGAACGAGACGGGACGAAATTAAAAATCACGAAAACCGAATCTATTTATTTCTTGCATTCATGTCCATTTCAAGATGTTAGTATATTGTAAGGGCGTTGCAACATTCAGGGTTCTTAGTTATAAAAATAAATGTTTACATTATTAATTTAGTCCTCACATAAGTAATATAGAGACAGGCCTATAACCAGCAACATATGTACATAGGTGGAATCTGAAGGTACCAACAACACCGGCGCGAAATTAAAAACCTAAATAACATTTGCGTTTAAGAAATGATTTTAAATATTCAACCTAGTCTTAAAAATATTGTAAGTTTTTTAATTTTTCATGTCTAAGCAATTTATTAAAACAAGTTATTTTTTTTTATTTCCCGCCGTTCCTACCTTCAGATTCCACCTATGTTGTTGGTTTTAGGCCTGTCCCCTTTTGTTTCCCCTTTTGAACGCATTCATTCAGAGTACCTAGGTATCTATGCACTACCTATATACCGCATTGTGTTAACATTTTACCGCAATTAGGAAAAAGCACAAACCACAAATTAAATTTTGCCCGACAGAAAAATTAAAAGGACGCATGTTGTTTAAGAATTCCATTATTGCATCGTTAACCATTATGTTCCGGTTGTGTAACGTTAATATGATTTTGTCCCATATTGAAGCGTTTGGTACTTACATGAGCAGACTTTTCTACGGAAACATGACCCACAGAGATCTGCTCAATACCCAGTCGTATGCCAAAGACTTTAAAGTTGAACTTCTGACGTAACCTGCCAATGGCTATGTGGGCCATGTTCAACTAGAAGGGTGCATGTACCTACTGGATGAGCTTCTCGTACCGGAAACGGAAATGAGGGCGTCCAGCGACCGAATGCGTATAAAACAAGCGAGTTTTCCAGCATTATTATTAAAAACCGACCATCCCCAGTGTTTTGGCTGGCACGTATAGCTTTTATCCGTCCATCCTAATGAAATCTACCTCAGTTATTATTCAACGAGCCGAAGGTGAGAGCTCGCAATGCAAATATCTCGCTTGCTTTTTCATTTGTACAGGCGTAGGCACTTTAAAGTTCATCTTTGCAATTTGAATAATTTAAGTCTTTTCGGGCATTTACCTACGTATTTTACGTACGTACTTAGAAATCTGTATTACTAGCTCTAAAGCGTAAATATCCCTCCAGATATGGAAAATTTGGGTATATATATTTATTTGGCCATACCTACATAACACTCACACAACATGATCACATTGATCACACATGACACAACGTGATCGGCAGAGATCTTTGATACCTATTAGATTTTATTTGATACTATATCTTCTAACCTGCTTTTCAAGCACATTCAGATGCTGCAGAGCCGCGGGCTGTGCTTTTTAGCCTATGTCCGTCCTCGGGATATTGTTTACCTCCCTGCCAAATTTTATTAAGACCCGTTTAGCCGATTAGGCATGAAAAGGCACCGACAGATAGAATTACTTTTATAATATTAGTGGAAGTATGGATTTGTTTTTTATGTCCACACAAATAAAAAACAAATATCAACCTTGATAGATAGATAACCCTTTATTGTACCACACAAACACAAAATACAATACAACAAGGAAATGCTAACAAACAAAGAAGTACAAAGGGCGGCCTTATCGCTCTAAGCGATCTCTTCCAGGCAACCTTGGGATGGACTGGACATAAAAGAACAATATAGACGGTGGCGTTTGAGTTTAACGAATTATAAATATAATATAATGATACATACACAACGTAATACCTACTTAATACACATCATCGCTTTGGTACTAATAGAATTAATAGATTTCTGTTAATTTCAAATTGATCTGATACTAAAATGAATAGAAGCCGAGAAATGGATGGATAAACAAGAACTTTGCTTGGCAGTGGAACTTCAATAGCCTGGGCCTATACTCGTAAAAACGAAATCGAAGTTTCTGATATTTTTCGTGCAAACGCTAATCTTATGCAGGCGACTTAAGAGTTGGTTTTGCACGCAAACGAAAACGAAACTAAGATTTTCCTTTTCGGAGTAGGCCCCCTGGGTCATCCCCAATAGCTAAAAAATACGTGTCTAAAGTAGGTGTGGGTATCTACTTTTCATAGCCTAGCCCAAAAAGGAGACCAAATTACAGCTACAAGTTGCCAAAACCTGCATTCAAGCTTTGCCTACGATTTGGCAGGTCCCTCCCTTCGTATTGGCCGATATGGGTTATTATTGGGTTGTTATTTGTATAGGTTTACAAGTTGCTGAATTGCCCCCGAATACCTAGTATCTGTGCCAACTTATGGTCCGTTTTACACGTTGGGCTATTGCCCGGATCAGAAACAATTCTCTGTAAATTCTAATATTTGTCTTGGGTTTTCTGGGTATTTTCTCTGCAAGTATAATAAAAATAATATATTGTATTAAGTATATCAGTCATCAAGTACCCATAACATAAGCTCTGCTTAGCTTGGGGCTAAATGATGCTTTTTGGACTGTCCAACATTATTATTTACTAGCTGGTACCCTCGACTTCGTCTGCGCAGGATAAGTACTTCATATATCTTTCTAAATTATACCCTATTTGTTTATTTATATATATATCTTATATCGATTCAGTAGTTTTTGCGTGAAAGAGTAACAAACATGCATTCATACAAACTTTTGCGTTTATAATAAATATTAGTAAGATTTAATTGTAATGTTGGCTTGATCAACTGCCATGGTTTTGGTTGTCATAAAACATGCTCATACTTATCGAGCTTAAATAATATGGAGAAAATATAACTGAATCGGCACTACACTTATTATTCGTCTACATATACATTCTCTTTCATTCTTCTCTGCCACGCGTGTCGCATCCACTTTTCATTCTCATGCAATCATTCACAAATGAATAACATCTTTGACATTAATTCATTCACATCAGCCCATACACGTCCACTGCTGCACATAGGCCTCCCCCATACGTCGCCACAAATAGCGGTCCTGAGCCGCCTCCATCCATCGACTCCCCGCGACCGCTACGATGTCATCGGTCCATCGAGTGGATGGTCTTCCATGTAGGGGGGGATTTGCCATAATCACCACGCTTGGCAGGCCAATTTTGGTGATCGCAGTGTTGGTGTTTAAAAATACTCAGAAGGAAGCTGCTGCCCTTGCGTTGTAATCAACTTTAATTGGAATTAAACTCGTAAAAGTATGAGATTTTGGTGGGAATGCTTATCAACCTACCTTCTACCGATAAAAAGCTCATCAAAAGCTTCGAGCCGATGTGACATGCTCCCGTTGATCAATTGGTAAGATCACTGTCGGCAAATCAGCAGGGGTGGGGTGCCGGTCTAAACCCTGTCGGGAATAATGTAAACAAATATTTAAAGAGCATATCTTTGATTTTAGTTATGATATAAGTTGCGTAGATAAGAATTGCGATTAAAATCAAGCGGGACAGCACAAAGGCGTATATTATGTTTAATGATTTTTTTAATGATTTAATGGACGCTATTGCTTTGTTTACGCCGGGTACGCCTGTAAAAATACCTAAACATGTTTTTGAATAAATACAAATTCCGTATCAGAATGTTCAAATGACTGTTCGCCTTCGATAACATAGAACGAAGGCTCAAATCAAAGGTTTTTCAATTGCATGGTGTTGGAGCCATCAAAACTGGTAGCCAGCATACAAACAACTTCTTTATGAGCAGCAAACACGTAACTTCAGTTGACCATTTTCATGTAAAATTTTTAAATTACCCTTATCGTCTTCGAATGGAACGAATTTTGACGCATTCCTAACCAAAGAGGTTAACAATACTTCAAACTTCGTTCCACGTGGTGTTGTTACAGCCATCGAAACCTATACAACCTCTTTGGTTGCAGCAGACAGCAGTTTCCTCCTGGCCAACGCGCAGATCGTGGACTATCCCATCGTGTACTGCAACGAGACCTTCTGCAAGATGAGTGGCTACAACCGCGCCGAGGTCATGCAGAAGTCCTGCAGGTAATATCATCATCATTATCAGCTAGTATCTAGGAGGCCTGCACCAAAGTCAGCAAGCTGCTGGCTTTTCTGGAAGATATCGGGTGATTACACTAGCAGTCCCTCACCTGACACGCAAAAAATGCCTCCTGTGGCCTAGCTGCAGAAACTAGTCCATAAATAAGGAACAGCCTGTATCTATATTAATATAGGCACATATATGACGCGTAAGGGCAAACATTTGCGTAAGGAAAAATTTAAGAGGATTTTTACTCGTTTTTTTCAACACCTATAGCTTAAACGAATTTAATTCCGGTTTGAAAGCTCGTCCGTCCTTCAACTTCCATGGATGTTGTTCAAAAATAATATTTTGTGGAAAATCCTAAATTTCCTCAGGGAAATGAGCTGTATTGAAGAAGACAAGTAATATAACCCCTTACAGGAAGTTTTTCCTTAGAAAATTACTTATTTATTCATAGGTAATTATTTTATTACTGAAGACAACACCGGACAGAAAGATGTGGAGAGAAATGGGGCCGTCCTTTATCCAGAAGTTGGATAACTGTTTTGAATAATGTTTATGTGAAGCTTAAGGTGGTGGAGGTGCAGATTTGGGTCAGGGAAGCCCCTTAAGCTATGAAAGAATCTAAGAATCTGGTGGTTATTTTAACTTATCTTTTAGTTACAATCACGAGTTAAATGGTTTATATTCAAAGACCATAACAACTTAAAAGAGTCTAATTGGTCAGTGCCTTTTGTGTAAAGCAGTCATTAATTCAGTAGAGAACAGTAAGAGCCCTTTCCTTGTTACGAACCACTCTGGCAAGATGCCACTCGTAACCCTTTTTAAATAAGCCGATACGACATACAGAAAACAAAAAGGAGAATTCTGTTTAGCAGTGAAAAACCTATCTCTTATTGGCGAGATTTTACAGTGTGGTTTGGTGGCTCCACCTACCTATTTTATTGATCTGTTTAGGTACTTAGTTAAATGAATCAATTAGAAAGACAGTCTTAACCAAATAAAAGAAACAAATTAATAACGTGAGGTTAGGAAACAAATGAATGACGTTTGGTCAGGAAAAAATAATAATGACGGTAATTTTAGAAACAAAAGAATGAAGTTAGTTAATTACGACTTATTTAAATCTTTGCTTTCGTTGTACTTTCTTGTAAAAATTGGCAACACGCCTTGGGCATTTCATGCCCTGAAACAAATGGATAAAAAGGAAAATAAATGAATGATTGTTTTTTTTGTTCAGACTACTTATCGTACTTATTACAAACATTAAGACACATAAAGTGGGTACAAAAACAAAATTCAGAATAATAACTAACTTCGAGATTACATAAATATGTAGGTGCTTATAAATTATAATAAAGAATAAAAATATTAATCTACCAATAGCATTCGGTCAACATAACTTCACATGACCAACACGTCATTATTATACTGTTGTTTACATTGGTTAGTTTCTAACATCAAGGCAATCAAGGCTAGTTGTGCACTGTTGAATGTTTTTTATTACTGGTGAATATAACGGGACTAGCTGAATCTGGTGAAGGTAGCCTAGTGGCATCTTGCCAACCTATAGAGATGCTAAGCAGCTGGAGTAAACAACTTGTTCAGATGTTCACATCAAAGATAAGTGCCGTAGGAAAGAAGCGAGGCTTGTTCTTTCTTCCGGCGAGTAGTCCATCTTTTTATGACTCGCATAAAGTACGTAGTTATTTAGGTGTTCTTGCATTTCCGTACCCTTAAAAATACCTTCTGAGGGCCAAGCCTGGCAAAACGTGGTCCGCGTAGGCAATGAGTTTCTTTGATATCGTATCTGTAAAATGTCGGAAATTTATTACATCAGCGTCAACAATTTAGTAACGCAAAATTGTTTATAATTGTTCATATTCTTGCCTAACTCTGGTCCATGAACACCTAGACAAGGTATAAGCAAATTTATAGGTTTTTTATCGGACGGACACCCTTAACATTTCTGTTATAATTCAAGGAAGGCCGAGATAATTAATTTTCTTTTTGTATTCGTGCTTTGATGGAATCATGTTGTAGCTAGGCACTTAATTTGCCAACGTAAACTAAACCCTCAATATTAGAAGATAAAGTCTTATTCCCTATGCTCAGATGCACCTGGATGTACGGAGAGCTGACGGAGAAAGAGGCGGTGGAGCGCGTGGACCGCGCGCTCGACCACCACCTCGCCGACCAGTTCGAAATACTACTCTACAAGAAGAACCGTGAGTATACATTCCGTTGCACACAAAAGCCTATACATAACCTTATATACGAAGTAACATTACCTATTCTGTGGTCATATTTTCACTTGTTTACGATACGTACCTCGCCAAGGCACTGGCATTTTTTGACAAATACGGTGCATTGAGGGGCTGCCGACTAGAAACTGTCGATTCTAAGCGGGAACTCCGAGTACATTAGGAAGTTGTTTTTGCACTTAGCCCATTTTCACAGGCTCCTGGCACCGCCGCTGCCGGTGCTAGCAGCCAGTGAAAGCTCGGGCAACGAAACTGTGCTATGATGCCTAGTGGCTCTGCCAGCGCCGCCGGTGGATAAACGCATAATCTCTGACCACGATCGCCGCAACAAGAAATGTTTAAATCTTCAAAAATGTGTTTATAATAATAAATACCCAATAAAAATTGGCTGTAATATTTACCATGTGAAAAATCAAAAAAAGTTATAAATCTGAATGCTTAATAATCGCATCTATCACCAATGTTAATGCCGCGACTGCTAGAGCTATTATTTTTATTGATTTCCGATTTCGGCCTCAGCGACTCAGCGATTAACTAAACTGCTATAAATCCAGAAAAAGGATAAAAGCAAAAAAGCTAGAACACGTTTTTTTTTCGAAAAAGGCAACATCAAGTTGCCTTCTTCGCTTCGCACTTTTATTTTTATTTCATAACAAAATATTAAAACACTTTGTCGCTCAGCAACCGCATTGCCCTATCGCGAAACAAACTTACGTACCTATTTTATACCTACCTAAACCACAATATACCTAATAACAAGATGGACAAAAATTTCTTGAATGGGAACAAAATTAACTTCTAATATTCTATGTCGATATTCTAATTTAACTTTTTCCCACGCCTCTCCATAGCTCTTAAGTCAGAAGTGTTTGTGAATGAAAGCATCATTCACAAAGCTCTCGTAACCTCTTCATTGAAACCTCTCATTAAAATTTCGAAGCATCATTTAAACTCCGTCACAAAGTTCCCTAAAGTAAAGGTGACTTGCCTTGACTGTAGAAAGTTATCTTAAACTAATCTAAAGTTGATCTTGAACGGGAGTAGGGCATGCAATTTTTTTTCGTTATAAGGGTATTCGTAGGTGTCTCTTTCAGTTCTACCGGTACCTACTCACATTGGTAAAGATATTGTGATTTAACCCCTGATGCAAAAAGTGGGGAGTTAAAACTTAACCTCCGTGACTTTATGTGGCATTCTAGCTCCCAAACGGTTGACACGATATTGTTTTGCTTTTTCAAATCAAATCAAATCAATCATTTATTCATAAAATTTCTTTGAATGAAAATCTTTATCGACCGATGATCGATGAAAATCGGTGAAACTGTTCAAATATTAGCCTAGTTCAAAGTTAAACAACAAATAACTTTATGAACAAAAAACTACTATCAAAGAATAGATTTTTTTTAACTAGTAGGTATGTATTTACAATTGATAAATGATAGATTCAGACGTTACTTTGCAAAATATTAGAATGAAAAAATATTTAGTAACAATTCCGCGTGTAACCTACTCTGATATTATATTTAAATCTGATATCCAAATATTTTTTCAGTCTAATATTTACAATTGACACAATTACAACTGATCACTATCAATATCAGTCGGAACGAAAGCGTCCCCAAGAAGCTGATTGCATTGCGCCACCGCCGTAAAAAAGTTAAATTGTTGGGTATTTCCGAACTTATGTGAAGCTAGTTCCTGCCCGCGTCTACGCACGCGAGAAAAATTTAAACTTTATTTATATCCCATCCAACCTAACTGATTTATGAATAAAAATAAGCCTATGTATGTTGCGGTATTTTTGACATAAACCTTAATTTTTGCCATAAGCTGTCATTTTTGACAAAGCAATGGGGAGCAAAATAAGTTCGATAAAGAAGTGTCACATTGCTCACTTTGCTCAACTGAGTTGCGCAACTGAGTTTGCATAAAAGGGAACTCGCGGTGGTATTACTGGTCTAGAGATACATATGTATGTATATGCGAAATTTTATCCCGTTCCGTTCAGTAGTTTTGGCGTGTGAAATGTGACATACGATACCGTTAAGTAAAAGCAAGAGAATGAAATACCTATTTTACGTTTTACATCAGTGGTAAGTAGTACTTTCGAAGAAAAAATAAAACATTGTCGTTTACCCAAAGCATTTTGTATAAAAAGCTAGGTTGGCTTTAATATTTGCGTCAAAAAGTTAGGTTCGGCCCGCGGCAGTAAAATCCTGAAAGCTTTTATTTCGCAGTACGTGTTGTGTAGTGTTTATTGGCGTGACGGCCTGTATTACATTTACACTTCAGTTGGTTGAGTATGACTTTTTGATGTCTTCGTTTTTGCTTTGGTAGAGAATAAAGAACATTATGTTCTTATGTTATCTAATTACAATATTTCAGTGAGAAAAGAAAGAAAATCACTGTTTTTAAGCCCGATGCAAAATAGAATCTAGCAGGACATCTTACTGCTCTTCTTGCTTTCTGTCTTAATAAGTTAAATGTGTGTAGAAAGGGTATGTCCCAGTTGATCACACGGAAACTGATCACGCGTCACATGATCACGCAAAACAGGTTCGTTTGATAAAGTAATCAACTGGGATAAGAAAAAAGCTAGTGGATCAGGTAATCTGTCTGTGGCACTGTAGTTTAAAAATGAATAAACTGACGTAAGTTTTGTTTTTACTGTGTACTGTGTCTTGATTGATTGATTGAGAGTGTTGATAATTACGTTTGTGAAAATTGATGCAGGCGTTTTAATGTTGCAATGGTTTTCTCTATACGTCTACCCGTTTAAATCCGTTACCCGTATAAACGGGAGTTCCATTTCCGAGTAAAACGTATCTACAGTTTCCGATTTTATTAACCGACTTAAAAGTTGAATTTCTCAATTGAGGCGTATGTTTTTTTGTCAAAATAAGCTCGCGGGTTTTGTGTGGAACAGTGCGTCTGGAGATCACCCAAACAAATCGGTATACAAACTAAACTTTTTATCAGATATTCTTAGAAAAGATACATAGACAAAATAAATCAAAGACAACCTTAGAGTATTAAAACTTAAAAAAAATTTACAACCTCCAAGGAACAAGAACCCGCTACTATCTACAAAAAAATGCTCATTTCTACGTCGAACACCAGTATCCTCAGAGTGACCCCAACCGGTCGGGGCTGGCCCCACGAGGCACGTTCCATTTCATTACGTTTTCATGTAACGCCATTTAACAATTCCTTCGCAGCAGCCCAGCGAACAACAATATAATCGTGTTTGCCCTTGGCCAGGGAACTTTTAAACATGGATGCAAATTAGAAACTTCGGACAACAATCCGTGCGTTTGGGTTTATTGTTAATTATCTGATGGTACCAAAAATAAACAAATTAGTCACGACTTCAGCGACCGTGGCCTACGTAGTTCTAAAAAACTCAAACAAAATGTTTTTTTCCGAATATTGTTCCCTGGTAGATACCCAAGTCACGGAGCTATAGCGTAGCTAATATTTATTGTTTCATCAAATTAGTTAGTTTTTGACGATAAAACTTAGGTAAGTAGATAAAATCATACTAATATCTCAGATAACATGCTTTTATTATAAATGCGAAAGTTTGTATGTGTGTATGTATGTTTGTTCCTTCTTCACGCCAAAAACACGGAACAGATGTGGTGGTTTTTTATATATTTTCTAGACCTGGATAAGACAAAAGCTACTATTTTTATCTCATAAATGAGTTCCCATAGTTAACCTTTAAAAATGTCAATGGAAACAACGCGTGCGAAGAAACTAAAGTTGGGACGAGTTTTGCTCCAGCTCGAAAACTAACAACCTAACAAGGTAAAGGTTCCATGTTCGCTTCGTTGCTTTACCTTAAAAATATTAATGTGAACAAAAAATCCAAGTGATAACTTTATTTCCTAATTTTACTTATTTAATTTGAATTTGGTGACGGGTCCAAGTGTCATGTAAGGTCTAAAGGAAATAAAGCAATTTCTTTGTCTTTCCTCCGTGGTTGCTAGTCATCAAAAACCTTGTCATGGAACAAGATTATCCACAGTTAAACTTAACTAATAGTTTACCAATGTTAGTTTGAGTCCATTCATCTTCTCTATCCATTCTATTGCAAAAGCTCTACCTACAACCCACTATCCATATTGCCAGCTTTGTTCTCTCTCGTCTGTGTGTTCTACTTATTGTTCAAGTTTATGAATCGTGCCGTGTTTTTCTATAGCCTTGCTGGTAAATTGCAGGGCAGGAATATTGAACGGCCACTGTGCGTTTTCTTGGCCTGGGTGACCCTTGTTGTTAGGTGCGATAGAATCATGATATGAAAACGTTTACTTGCAATTATCAAATATCCGGTTATCTTTCTTCTACTTAATCGGTATTCTACACCGTCACTGCTACAATTGGAAAAGTTTTTACTGTTCCGATTTGTCGTTGTGGATATATAATATACATACGTATTTACTATTAGTTTTTGCTCGCAGCATAAACTATGCATTGCACACGTTGTTTTCAGGTTAATAATTGTGTATAAAAGACGCCTTCGTTAGGATTTTGTCTCTTTCTTGCCTCGGTGTACCTACAATGTACCATAGTTTTTATGTAGCTAAGCTTTTGCTCGCGTATTTGCTTGTAATTCCCGGTCTAGTCCGATCCACTTCGGTTTTAGACTTGAATAGTTAATAAATACATACATTCAGACTTTTGCATTTATATTAGACTAGTTATTTGCCAGTGCCAACTGGACGCCTCTGGTGGCAAAGAGAATAGGATAGACTTTAACTACGTTCCCATTTAATTTGCGCGGGTAGTGAGTGCAAGCGGGAATTACAAATTCATTCGTCCCAGAAACCGGTTTTCGTGCTGGAAATACGAAAAAATTAAACCTGTCCATCTACAAAATTCAGTGTAGGACTCGCTCATATTATTTTTGCCGCTCATGGCAACATTATTCATACGCGCAAAAAGTGAAATTATGATTGGCGAAAATATTATAATCGAATTACACAAATTAACACTGTTAGGTGCGTGTAATGTAAATCGAGCCTTCCATACATCACAATAATATATTTTGTATGTATGTAAGTAAGTATGCACCTATTTTCAAACTGTCTTTGCACATTCATCCTCACAGTGAAAGACATCAGAGTATATAAAGCTCTCAAGTCTCTTTCGAACCTTATAACTAACCGAACCTTATTAAACCTATACCCCAACCATAAACCCTTGATCTCTGCAATAGTATAGAGTACGTATAACTACTGTTCAGGTGCTCCCAGATTATTTACATGAAATAGTTTTAATACATGTTTGTGCCACCGCTACTAAAGAACCGCTGAATTGTTATTGCACTGGTGCCTCGCGTGACTGGAACCGTAGACTGAAATCTTTGGCGTGTAAAGGCCGCCTTATCTAATGGTTAAACGGTAATTGGGCAAAGGTCTAATGCAAGCTGACTTTTAAAACCGGCTTCTACCCAAGTGTTGAGGGGTGAAGCGGAGACCTGCGGAAACAATAGACAAAAAACGATTGATTGTCATACTGTACGAAAAGCCTTGCATACCATGTTTTGTGTATATAAAAGTGCATGACACATAAAATACATAGCAAGGCGAAAAAATAACTCATGATGTACAAGACATGGTTCGATATTCTATTGGTAGGTAGATATAGATAAATAGACTTTTTATTGAGTTCACACAAAATCAGCACAGGAAAAAACAAATAAAACCGAAACAGTATTATAGGTGATAAAGGGATGTAGGTTCATTATTAATTACACACAGATTACATTATTACACAACACAATAAGTTAAAAAAATTTAGTGAAAGCGAATCAACACATACATAATCCTAACTAATATTATAAATGCGAAAGTATATAGTGCAGAAGAAACAAACAAACACTGTTTGTTTGTTCTTCGTTCACTCCCTAACTAAGCAACCAATCGACTTGATTTTTGGCATAGAGTTAGTTGAAAGGATGGAGAGTAACATAGGGTTCTTTTTGTCCTGGTAAAACATCAAATTATCATGGATTTACTTATTTAAAAATATACCTTTTTGTCCCCC